>CM057379.1:157178693-158537193 GCA_030015415.1 Cynopterus sphinx | reverse complement strand
AGAGCTAAAATGGCTTGCCTAGAGTCACATGGCTAATGGCAATTCTTATTTCTGGATCCATGTTCTTTCCACTAAATGATACATCAGAAGAAAGAAGAGAAGGCAGAGGGTTGGAAGGAATTATAGATGGAGTGGAGTAAGCTGAGTTCAGTGCCATAATTTGGAAAAGGAGGGTTACATTTGTTATTCTCAGAACCAGTGGTATGCCCTTTAATGCATATGACAGGGGTATTCATGCCATTCATTGGCACTCAGAGACACCGCGAGCATCATTGTTGGAACCTGGGTTTGCCAAGGCTCTAGCAGACGTGGATGGAATAAGGGGATAAAAGGGCTTTGGAGATTCTGAAGGGAAAAGAGATGGCCAGTGAGAGTTTGGCAGCATTGGTAGTTGTTACAATCTTAGAAGCTCAGCTTCTCATTCATAAATTGGGGACAGTTATACTACCCATCTGGATTTTTGAGGACTACATTAGGTAAAGCATAGGAAGCATATATATAGCACAATGATTGGCAAAAAATAACAAGTGAGAACTCTATCATTACAGTAATTTTTGTTTTTTATAATCACATGCATTGCTTTATTATTACAGTTTTGGTATTATAATGTTATTATTTTTGTAACTCTTTTCGTTGCTGCTGCGGGCACCACTGCATCTGTTCCTGTTGCTGCTGCTGCTGCTGTAACAACTGCTACCATTACAACCATTGCTGCCAACAGTGGGCACTAAGATGCAGATAAAGGGCACATTTCAGGCAGTGAAGCTCGTCTTTCAGTAGAGAACACAGTACAAGCATCGCAAGACATGTAAAACTCATAGCATAGCAGAGAATAAGTGTTTTAAGATACGGATGTAGAACATGTACTACAGGAGCTGATGGCCATGGAGCTGATGGACTGGGGAGCATGCAGAGAGGAGAGAGAGAAAACCTCATGCTCATTGTGCACCTTCATGCACTGTACTAGATACTTGGTTTACACTGACCTTAATTACGGCATCCTTATAACAATCAATGAAGTATCAGGTAATACGACAGGATAAGATCTGTTAGGTTATTAGGACTGTTTTTTTTTAAAAAAAGCTGTAAATAGTGCAAAAATGCAACGAGGATCATAAATGTCTTCATAATGCTTCAGTTCGAAGACCTGAAAATTGATTGCTGGGGAGGTTGGGCCTTGACCCAAGGCCACACCATCATGGAGTGGCAGTCCAAAGCCAATATCCCAGTTTGATACCGTTTATTCTCTTCTTTTAGCCAATAAAGAGGGACAACCTCTCTTAATTTCTGAAAAATTTCCCACCACAATCTTATAATGAATTTATAAGACATTGAAGGTTATACATTGTTCAGAAACTGGAGAAAAAATAAGGTGATTTCGAATGCTTTATAAATGGATTTTAGTTTCGTTCCAAGTTTGCCCAGTAGAGGGCAACAATGGGTTTTAATTCTGTGAGGTGGTGCAAAGCAAAAATGAGTAAGTTTTTGGCTTTGTTGAAGGCCTCAGTATTGGAACAGGCATCTTAGTTGGGATTTTTTTTTTTTAACTGGGCAGGAGGTTGAAGAGTGATGGTGTAAGTACTTTTTAATACTACTGCTTTCATTTTAAATTACAAATCAAAAGCAATCTAACATTTGTATTTGACATAATTCAATTTTGTAAAATCTCAATTTTGAAGTTGGGATTGGAGAGTTTCTAGTATTCAGTGGTCAAATTCACGCTGTTCTGGATGGTGGCAGGCTATTTCCAGAGAGTTCTTTAGTTTCTGCAGTTCTCCTCAGGTCAGGTAAATAGACGAAGGAGCCAGAGTGTTTGATAACTCTGAAGAACAAGTGAACTGACCTCTGTAACTATCACATTTATTATGGACTTCATATAAAATGCTCCTGAGTATTCAGGTAGGTCTGAGGGTGCATGTTCTCTTATTTTGTGTTTTTTTTCCCCCTGCCCTCTTATTTAAAAACAACCATGTATGTGATAGAAAAGAATAGAAAAAATATTTAAAACAATAACAACAAAATAAAAACAGCCACATGTATTGGTAATATATCTTATTTGAGGAACTCACATGTTCAAAGGGAGGAAGGAAGACTATGGTGGCTGAGTACGTTATTTTTTCTATATTGGATCTGAGAGAATAGTTAGGCAGAGATGTTAAATTTATTGGTTTAACTGAGTCTGTAACTGGGACAGATGTTTCCTGAGTATAAGCTCATGAATGTTTTCATTAATTTTTTATTTTAAATGCATTACTTTAGTCAGTTTAGAATGTTGAGTTCATTTGGTCAGAAAAGTGCTTTTGCTTTTTGAACACCAGGTGGTGCTATCAGAACAGTTCATTCACTCTGAGACTGGACAGGAATTGCTTACTAGTCTACAAAAAACCCTTTTGGTTGTAGAATTTTTTCTTTTGCACTGTGCCTGCTGTAAGGAGCCTGACTGGTTTTTGCTGGGGTGAATTAAGCAGAGGTGAGGATAGAGGAAACAACAAGAGAAAAAACCATCATAAATTACTTTCAGCTTAATTTACTGATGGCATTTTTTTTGACTTTGAGACAAAAGGATCCACTCTGGAAATTGTGGTTTGCTAATTTTGGTAACCCCTCTTAGGGGGAATATCTTTATTTTCAGACTGAGGTATCTTTTCAAGACACCAATCTCTTAAAAGAGCTTTTAAACTTTTACAGATCTTATACACTTTTAGAAATTTAAACATAATGACATTCACTTTGCAGATATTGTGAGGGATGCTGTTTGTACACCTTTAGTTTGTAGAGAACAGATCGTTTTCTTTTACTGGAACCAAATAGGCCAAATAGATGACCTTATTTACCTTCAGTTACATTTTTGAGATCTGCCTATTTAAATGCATTATGTGCTTCATGTTTTGTTTTGTTTCGTTTTTGCCTTTGGGAAGTTTGCTAACTCTTTCCAAGGCTTGACTGCAGCAGCTAACTTTTGTAAAACTTAACTGGCATACGTATGCCCAGAGAAGTCTTGAACTGACTGCTAATCCAGTGTTCCGTGAGCATCACTGATAACGAATGAGGTACTGACTGCTATGAAGGTCGTTTGCCTTTATTCACCTTTTCAGCTCACTCTAATACTAGCATACTATGTTTTTTAAAAGTAGGTATACCACGGAAAATGGAAAGGAAATGGGCTAAAGTTGCAGAAAAATTAATATAAAATGTTAGATGCCTTTTCGATCTTGTGAAAACTCTAATAACATTGTGCCTTCTCTCTGGTTTAAAACCCTTCCATGGCTTTTTGTTGATTATAGAGTAAGTTCCAAGTTGCTGCCTCTGATAGGATGAGGTCCAGTCACTTGCAGGGTTAGGATCATGCAAGGCTCCCATGATCTCTGAGCCACCTCTCCAGCCTTTCCTTTGGCCACTCACCACCTCTCTCATCACACTGTCCTTATAGAATTACTGATTCTACTTTTCTAACCAATGCATTCCTGAAATTCCCATATGTGTTTTCAATGAAGGTGCTTATGCTGGTCCCTCTGTTTAAAAGGTGTCTCCTCAAACTTGTTTCTATCCAAGTTAGCACCTCTTCTATGAAGCTTTCTTGTATCATCCCTCTTGCACCCTAGGCTGTTCATCAGTCTTCATCTGTTCTGCTTCTGTGCCTTGGACATGATTCCCTTGTACTTAGTGTCATATATCATTTATTTTCTCACACTTTTGCCTTCTGTACCAGACTGTGAGCTCCCTGGGTGCCAGAATGGTGTCATATTATTCCCTGTGTCCCCAGTACCCAGCACAGGATCTTCGTCAATCAGTAACTGTTTCTGGAATTGGAGTTCAGTGAGCAAAATTGCAGTCATGATGATAGCCTTTATGGGTGTTGATGGGAGAGTGTGTGTGTGTGGTGGGGGGCAGGGGGCGCAAAGCAAGTCTGCCTTTAGGTTTAAAAAAGAATAGTTAGGATGTTTTTCAGTTGGTGTTGTATTCTTGTATTTTATATCTAAGACTCATTTTAGGTTATCATCAACTTGCTATGAGTCTGGGGTGAACCAGTTTTTTGACTCAACTTTACCACCTTATCGTAAACTAGAACAATTAGATTTTATTACTTAATAGTTGTGCATTATCCACTTTGTGTTATTTGACTCAAAATTTAGCCCCTAGCACTCAGCATATTCTGTAGTGGCATTTTCTTCTCCCAGATAGCAGGAACATGTTTTCCTGTCACCTGAAGCCACATCTAATTAGGAAGCTATTTCAAAACCAGATTTAAATTAGTTTTTAGTACTCTCTAGTTTTGGATTACCTGTTATTTATCCCCTCATTTAGGGAAGTAATTTAAATTTAACTCTAAACTTTTTATTATGATCCTATAAATTTTGTAAAGGAGTATGACATTTTGGAGAAGGGAAGGTGAAGGAGATGGAAACTAAGGGAATTGCTGCTCATAACTGGGAAAGGAAGAAGTCTGTGCCAGGTGAAGGAATCCAGATGTTTTTCCCTCCTTCCTCACTCACCCCTAACGTTGTGGTCAGGAGATGGGGTAAGACCAGCAGAGAGCGTGATACACACACTTAAAAATTCATTGTTTGAGTGTGGTGGGGGCTCTGCTTGTTTTACATTAATTACATTTGATTGTTATAATAGAGGTGCATGACTCTTGTTTTTTTGTAAAGGCCAGACTTTTTTTTCTTCCATTTCTTTTAATTTTGAAATTAAGTAGTTTTAAAACAAAGTAAAAAAAAATGCCCAGTTAAGGTTGCACTTTGATATAGGGGTTTTCTAAGTTTCTCATTAAAATACTTTTCACAAATTCAAATACTGATTTAGAAGAGTGTATAATAACTTTTAACTTTTCCCCCCTCACATGCATAAAGGAAAGGAACCCTTGTAGTACTTACAAAGCGATAACAGAGCTAAGAAATCCAAACAACAGTCTTTAACCCAAATTTAAAAGTCCACTTGAAATTATTTTAGTTGTTCAAAACAAAAACAAAAACAAAAAATCAGTTCCTTAGTTGATGCAATTCAACTGGGGAGGAACTGGGAAGATCCTGTTTTATCAAGACTGGAAGGTCTCCTTCAGGGACAAGGACAAAGTATTGAAGGGGCGGGCTTTCCCTGTGACTTTGTGGAAAGCAGGAGGAGGTGGGGAGGAGAGAAAGGAAGAGTAAAATGAGACACCGAGCCTGGAAAGAGGTGGTTAAGGCCCAGAGATATCTCTTGGTGAGGAAGCTGGGATTCACAGAAGTCTGTGCTGGAAGGTGAAGCCAAGCTTGGGCTTTCCCTGCAGGCCCCAGCCGGATCTGCAGTGGCTTTACCATTAGCTTACTGGGTAACCTTGAGCATCAGTCAGTTGACCCCTTTTCCCCCCACCTTTGCCTCATCTGTGAAATGCAGATTGTTCAGTGACTTCTCATTGATCCTCTAGGGTGAAAATCAAACCCTTAATTGGGCCTCCAGTGTTTGGCATGTTCTAGTCCCTTCCTCATTTTCAGACTCCTCTCATCTCCTTTACCTCCCTATTTCTCCAGGTGTCCTCTCACCCAAGGCTCTTGCACAGGTTTCTCTCCCCTCCGTTTGGAAGTGTCAGCCCCCTCCATCCTCTGCAGACCCCAATTCTCAAAGAGTCCTTCTCCAGAAAACAAAATTGGAATCATGCTGTATTTGTTGCTCTCTGATCTAACTGCATTTTCATTTAAGATACCTGCAAACATCTTTTTGCATCAAGAAACAGATTTAATCATTTAAATGGCTGTGTAATATTCTATTGCAAGAATGACCATAACTAATAGTCAGTTCATGATGGATATTTCTATTGTTTCCAATTTTTAAATTGTTAAACTCACTGGGATGAACATCATTGTATGTGCGTTATTGCATATAGTGTTATTTTGTTAGAATATGTTACTAGGAATGGAATTGCTTGGTCAAAGAGGATAAACATGTGCCTTATAATTATTAATGCATACTGGCTTACTAAGGTTTAAACTTGGGGGATACTGTTTTCAAATCCCAGCCTGCGTCTCTGGTCTTTCACCTGTAGAATAACATATCGCACACACACACGCATACACACTTTCAGTGCCTACTGTGTGGTATTTAATATTATTTATTTTTGGTATTGAAATGTTATTCACATACACTTGTTTTCTCTCATTATTTACTAGGTCTGCAGTTAGCTATTTTGTAAAGAACATTCCATTGTCTTTCGTCAGCTTTTCAAACTTGAGTCTTTCAGTAACTTCAGGAGAGATAAGAAAGCACCATGTACTAAAAGCTGATCGATATAGAGCCTATTATGGAGGTCCAAGGTTGGAGTCCTGAACTCTTAGGGCCTCTAAGAGTAGTTAGATAGCCATTGATGATGAGAAATATGGGGAGCGCTATTGTTCTGCAGCCTGTTCTTGGATAAAGAATTATTTTTAGAGTGGGCACTGGGCCGAGCATACAGCTACTAGGTATTTTTGCCCATTATTCTGTCACTGCACTCTCTTCTGTTCAGAACAAACAAATGATACACCAGCTGCCAGCCTGAGAGTAACGATCAAACCATTTTCATCATCTCTTGGTTTATGGTTTTAGAGTGCTCGTTACAGAGGTTCGATGTCAGCTATTTGTGCTGCATCAGATGCTGGTCTTGCCCAGCACCTCCAGTCAAAGGACTGCACCACACAGTCTGGATGCTGAGCTTTTCCTCTCTCATTTTCTTTTATCATATGCTATCGTATATGGTTCAGATCCCCTGTGATCCTAACCATTTATAGCTTTTAGAGTTGAAAACCCCATTTTTCTGTATCATTGCATAGGATATTTTTAAAAGGAATAAGGTATAACCTTGAGATTACATCCTCACTGCCACTTGGCTGGCCTTGAACCTTGGGTGAGTCTCCCAGCTTCTCCAAGCCCCGATTCCCTCACCTTCCCAACTTTCAAGGGTTTTTGCGAAGTTTCAGCTTGATAGCATATATCGAATGCTTATGCAGCATCTGGAACAAAACGGAGTCTATAAATGCTTTTACCTTCTCTTTTCCCTCTTTGCTCATCAGGGAACATTTTATAAGGAAGGAGTTGTGTGTTATACAAGAGAGCATAAGGAAGCGTTTAAATGTCATGTGAAGATTGTCTTTTATTTTCTTAAGGAAATTAATGTCTAAGGTTAGTGAATTTCATCCCACTCTTTTCTTCTCTCTTCCTGTCTCTGAAGAGCCCCAGCAGCTAATCCTCATTCTTCAAATAGAACTGTTTGTTCTCACTCTTCTGCCAACACTTACAGTTTTGCTAGTTTCCTTATAGGACTTCAAACTATTGACTTTTTTTTTTTAAGCTCTATTGTTTATTTCTGTTTTAATTGTGAGATTTCTGATTTCTTCATTTATTTATGAATTTTTAAGTTATAATTAGGAAGGTTCCCTGTTCAAGGTATTTTTAACAGTTATAATGAACTTATCTGTTAGAGTAAAAGTTTCCTGGAATAAATGACTGTTACATCAGTCCCTTCCCCACTGACATTTTCTGTAATACGATGGTATTTCTATGGGATACCTCTTGCTTTTCTGTTATTTACCACTTTGAGATATACTCTTTTGTCCCCTTTTCTTACAGAAGCCTAAGGCCTAGTTGTTCTGAAACTTACTGTGTAGATACTTAGGCCTCTTGACTAAAGATTCACATTCATTAAGGCTTACAGCCATGATCCAGGACTCTGCATTGTTAATAAGCAGATTAGTTGATGGTAGTGTAAGTGATTGAGACAGGCCTTCAGGTCTATTTCCAGGTTTGGAAGGAAACCGTATTGCTAATTCATTTTACCAAAACTTATTTAATATTCCTGTTTTATAATTATATAGCTATAACTAAAATGCTTATATTTCATCTACTGCTTTTCTCCCTTTGCTTCCTGGCCTTTGAGCAATGCTGTTCCTTCCTCTGTCATTTGTACTCTGAACTCCACTGGAGCAGCCCTTCCTAGTTGTCACTTGTGAGATCTGTCTTATCTGCATTCCAGCAGTCACAATGTGAACTCTACAATGTGAAGCAGAGCTGCACTATCTTCTTAAATTATGGCTTCTTTTGGTATTGCTTAATAGATCTTATAGTCATTGTTAAGTGGGCCACATCTGTCTTCAGAGTGCACTGACTTTACTAGTGTTATTAATATAGGCACTTATTTTTACCACCCTCATAATGCTAGTTTCTATGATGCATACTCTAGGAAGGTGTGTGCAGTCTAACATATTGGGGTGTTAAGCTGGATGAATGAATCTTGGGAATACTCTCATGCAGAATAGGGGATATAGTGATGTTGACGGAGAGTTTATATTTGGACAACGAAGAGACTGTTGGGAAATAGCTTTGAGCTTATAGGAGAGTTTCTAATAATGGAAACTGTCCAAGGATTAAGTAGACTGAAATAAAAAAAATCATGAAGGATCTGCAGGACTGTCATCTCAGCCACAGCTTCCCAACCAGTGGCCAGAGCACACAAGTGGACTGTGGATGGGTTACAGGCAAGCCACAGTATTGATTCCCTCATTCCTCAGGGCAGTTGAACAGGGTTTGGGATGGCTGGAGTTCTGGGGCCAGTTTCCGTGAATCGTTTTAACAGATTATCCCAGTATGCTGTACAAATATTATCATTTTCTGCATGTACTGTGAAGTGTATAAGTTTGTGAAATAATCTTCCAAATCTCTTGTATTAAAATTCTGTGCACCTTCAAAAAAAATCTCACCCAGAAGTCCAAAAATTTGATTATAAGAGATTTTGATAATGCTTAGGAGTTCACAGTTCACTTTGAAGACCACTGGTCTGAACCTGTCCTCCTGATGTAGCAAGCAGATGCTGAGTTCTATGGAGAGTGAATGGATTTTAAATCAGTGACCAGTCATTACCTTTGGCTCCTGATTAAGTCCTGTGTTTTTATATTGTTTAAGCTAAAACTAGGTGACACAAATAAGAAGATATAATGGATTATAAGTTTGTCGAAGAGCAGGAACAACCTTATTTTGTCATCTTCAGTGCCTACAATATTGTGACAAAATAGGTGCTTAGATATTGGTCAAATGAATGAGTGTGATGGGATTTATTTTTGTCTCTACTGGGAAGTTGGGCTAGAATGTCTTTCAGTCATTCTTCAGTAAAGGTTTCAAGGAAGTTCTTGTTTCTTATCACTATTTAGATGGAAGGAGGATAGGTTTCTTACTGTTGTAATCGATAGCAAAAGCTTTTACATGTCACATTTAAACTTCCAAGAAATACAGAAGAATTTGGAAGTGGAAATTCACATAGTTACTGAAAATTTCTCTTTCAACTTACAAAGAGATAATTGCTCAATTTTTTGGAATGAATTTTGCTCATTTTCCCCCTCACTGTGTACCTATGAGAAATGAAATAAGTTGCGTTTTCCAATAACTAGATCCTGCCTTAGACATAGATTACATTGTATTTCTGGATTCATGGAAAGTGAAGACAATATGTAAAGGTCCAAAAAAAAACAGAAGCTGGAGGCTGAAATGTGAGTGGTGTGTGATACGTGAGGGTAAATGCCGATTTAGTTCTGCAGCATCAAGGGAAGAGAGTTGTGTCTAACCTGTTTTTGAATACATGCACTGATGTTTTATTTCATTTTATTTCATTTTTAAGTTGACTATTAAAAGTTGAGCCTGAGACTCCTGAATTAAGCTGATTAAGAAGATGGCTAAAATATCCCTCTTGGCTTCTAGTAGAAGAAAACACAAATGTTCTTTGAAGGAACACTTTCCTCCAAAGATAAATAGAACTTTAGAACAATACAACTAATTTAGGTACACCTTCAAGAAATTCAGTATTGGAATTATCTATATTATATATTCTATATAAAAAATAATATATGAAATATTTAAATAAAAGATAGAATCATAAAAATGAACAAGTGACATAATATTGAAATTGACCAGACAGATTTGAAAAAGAAACAGCTTTTAGAAATGCATTTTATAACTGTTAAAGTAGTAAAAATAAATACAACAACAACCTCAATGGAAGGAGTTAAGGAACAAAATGTGATTAGATACCAATGAAAAGAGAATTGAGAAACAGAAGAAATTACCAAGACTGCAGCATAGAGAGACAGGAAGGTGCATATTATGAGAGAGAGAGAAAGATATTAATAGATTTAGAAGGCAGAATGAGAAATGATATAAATCTAATTACAGTTTCAGGAGGAACATAGTAGAAAAAATACAGATAAGGTAATATTTGAATAATTTTCCAGAATTTATGATAGAGCAGTCCACAGAAACAAGAAAAATATTGTGAACAATCAAGATTAAAAAAAAAATCTGTACTTTGGTATTTCAAAGTAAAACTGCAGAACCCCAGAGATATAAGGAGGATCTTAAAACCAAGTAGTAAAGTAGAACAGATCACCTATAAGGGAATAATAACCAGCCTGACAACAGATATCTCAGTAGCAACAATCAAAGCCTGAAACAGAGGAATAATATATTCAAAGTACTAAGAGAAAATTAAAATTTTCAAGGCTGAGGATGAAATAGGCATTTTAAGATTAAAGAATTGGGAAAATTTATACTTAATGGTAAGCCTGCATTAAAGGAAACTTCAAGAAGAAGGAAAGTGAAAATTAAGAAGCTAAGTATCTAACTTGAATTAGAAAAATAAAAATGTTAATCTGAAGAAAATGGAAGAAGGCAATTTATAAAAATATGAGCAAAAATTAGTGAAATTTGAAACAAAAAAGATAACACAAATTATAGTTTCAGCAGAGATTAAAAAGAAACTATAATAATGCTGTGAATTATGCTATGCCAAATAGCAAAAGGAGATGGATAAATGATAAGAAAAATATAACTAACCAAAACCAAGTTAAGAAAAAAAAAAAAAATCAACCTATAGGTTAATAGACAGAAGAGGATATTTTTTATTATTTTTAGTAATAATAAATTTAACAAATTATTAAATCTCATAAAAGGAATATAAGAATTTTAGGTAGAAATAATATAAAACTTATTAAGGAGATACTGAAAATCTAATAATCAGAAGAACCATGCTCATTGATAAGAAGACTCAGTATCATAAGGAAGTTAGTTAATCCTCAAATTGATTGACAGAATCAGTGCTGTCCCAAAGCATATTTTCTACAAAGACTTTTGAAATACTTGACAAGTTAATTCCAAAACTTATTTGTAGGATAAGGGTTCAGAAATACAGTGTCACCCCATGAGACATTGTGATTGTGGGGATAGACAAATAAATGATCAATGGAATAAAATAACCCAGAAACAGAGCCTTGATATATGGCAGAGATGTACTGTAGATTGTGGGGGGGAAAAAAGGGACTCTTGTGCTGAGTAAATAGTTCTGGGACAAAATATATATCCATATGGAAAAAAATTTCTATTTCGTACCATACATATAATGTCATTCCATAAAATGCAATATAGAGGCAAAAGTTGAAAACTTTGGAGAAAGAAAATATATTTCTTTGGAGCAGGAAAGGTTTTCTTAAACAAGACCCAGAAGATCTGTCTGTAAAAGAAAAACGTGCTAACGTCACCTTCATTAAAATTAAGGACAGCTGTACATGAGAGAGGACACCATTAATATAGTAGAAAAAAAAAAACTTGAACTGGGAAAAGATATTTTTAAGACATATAACAGGAAAGTGATTGATATCTAAAATATAGAAAGAACTTCTTCAGATAGATAGAAAAATGAACATAAATACACAAACAGGTACTTTCCAGGTGAAGAAATACAAATGGCCCAGAAACATGTCATGAGATGCTATCAGTCATGTATTTGAATTAGAAAAAGAACAATGTTAATCTAAAGAAAATGGAAGGAAGGAGTTGATAAAGTCGTGAGCAAAAATTGGTGAAATTTAAAACAACAGAAAGATATCATAAACTAGTTTCAGCAGAGATTAAAAAGAAACTAGATAATATCAAACATATCAACATCATTAGTATTCAACGAAATGTAAACCAGAAAAACATGGTACCATTTTACCCCTATTAGATCAGCAAAAATTAAAAAATCTGATTATAACAATATCTTGTTTAAGATGTAGACCTCTTCTAAACATCTGTTGGGGGTGAAAAGTAGTACAAACAATTTGGATGAGAATGTGGCACCTGCTTATAAAAGATATTTCTATATCCTATAGGCTAGCAATTTTACACTTAGAGAATTCCATATCCAGAGAAACTTTTGCACACCATGCCAGGAGACATTTATGAGAATGTTCAGAACAGTGATGTTTGTAATTATAAATCTAAGAAAACCCAGAAATCTTTATGCAGGAGAATGATTAAATGTTGTTTATCTATACATTATAATATCTGACATCAGTGAAAATGAACAGGTAAGTCTCAGAAATGTAATATTGAGTAAAAATAAACAAACTGCAGAAGATTATAGTCAGAATGATACCATTTTTATACAGCTGAAAAATGAGTGATAAAATATTGAGGTATGTGTATTTGAGGTAATATTATTTTTTATAAAGAGGTAATTGACACACAGAAAATTCATGGTATTGGCTAGGCCTGGGACAGGGGAGGAACACATGCATTTATGTAGCAATGTTTTATGTTAGGTATTAGTATTATGTTTCATAATTTACATATACCCATATTCATTTATATGTCTCAAATACCATATGAAATCAACATAGTCACTAAAGGTTCGACAACCCACCAGCTACCTAACCTCTTCAAAGCTCGGGTTCCTTATCTGAAAAGTGGGTGATAGCAATAGTACGTCTGTGAGTCATTGTGATTATTAAATGGGCCATGCACAAGGCTGAAGTTAGTGCCTGATACAGAGTGAGTGCACAGCATATTTAGCTTTTGTCATTGCATTATCTTTCCTTAAAACATGATGTGTGATACTGTATACTTCAACTAGAATTAAAGGAGTTCGTGCTCCTACAGAATGTACCACCGCTGTTCTGATTGTACGATAGAGGTATGTTCACAATATGCATTTAAATATGCACAAATAATACATATTGATTTATTCAGAAGCGATAATGAGTTTAGAAGAGATTCCTTGCTTCTGACAGACCAAAGAAAAGGGCTTCTGGAAAGAGGAGCAAGCTTTATGCCTCCTAGATCTTTTAAATTCTGGAATATTAGCAAAGGTGTTCTCTCATTGCTTGATGACAGTGAGAGAACACTGGAAAAGGGCAGTTTTCTAGGAGTGGGTCAGAGGTTGCTGTACCAGGTGGTCAAGACATTCCCCAGCTGTTGGTGATCTTGACTTAGAGGTCATCAAATTTAACTCCAGCAGTTATGAATGCAGCTCAGTAACCCAGAAGACATTTTAGAAAGTGAACTGTAGATAATTTAAAGTGACATGTTGCTGCTCCCTGGGTATAATCTAAAAGCAGCCCCTATACTCAGAGGGTAGGGAGAGATGGAAGAAAGAGGCAGACCACTCCAGACTGGTAGGTGGCAGTCTCATAAATTTAACTTCTGTGGCCACATGACTAGAAGTTTCCTGCTCATGCCTGCCAGAATCTTAAATGTTTATGTAAGAGTTTTAATAGTGCAATCTCACCAGCACTGGTGTTCCCCAGTACTAGAGATACGTGTAGGGTAATAATATTTTACACTTACTAAAAAAAAATTACATAAGAGGTCTTAGTCATGTATACCATATAGATAGTCTCAACAACACATACTCTCTCAAAACTGTGTCCTTGGAAACTGCTCCCACTGTGGGAATGGTGGGAGAACAGACACTCGAAGCACAGGGTGGGGGCGCAGGACCTCATTGCCCGGATCCAGCTCACAGGCCAGCTGGTGGTTAGGTCCTCTTGAATATCTCCTCCAACATATTCTGTAGTAGGCAGATTTTTCCAGAGTTGTTGAAACAGCAGTTGTGTTGGAATTAGGAAGTTTTTTAAAATTTTGACTGCACACATTGTGAAATGCTAACTGGATTTGTCAATGGTGGTGGTATTGGTGCTGGAGGAGGAGTCACTATTGAGTGAATGATTCTTTGGCTTTTCACCCAAAGTTTAGGAAAGTATGAAATATTTTCTTCATGTGTGGCCAAAGGAAATAGTCACTGTGAACAGTCTCACAGTAGCTGTTAGCATTTACGGTGGATTCATGAAGAATGCGAAAATCAGTGCAATTCCCAATAACGTCCCACAGTTTAGGTTTTATTCCAATGTATTTTAATTTTACTATTCTGTGTAACTATGAGGCAAGCAAAAGGCCAGATATTTCACAGGGCAGTCTGTATGTTACAAAGCTGAACATAGGAGCATAGACATGAACTGGGTCTTTTTAAGATCAAGTAGTGAGTCACTGAGTCCAGATTTCCTTTGATGGCAACTCTCTGATAAGAAATTTTCAAGTTAATTCCACATTTAAGTGCTTTACAGAGGCTGACAGACAGAGATGGTACTTGCCATGCACTGAGCATAATTATTCTAGTATCTTTTACGACAGATGCTTTTTCTTTCAAGTTATGTACATAGTAAGTGAGATGAAACACTGTTCTGGAAAACTCCAGATTCCCAAAAAGCTTTCTTATAACCAGCTGTATTACAGCATAGCCTCCAAGTTTAAGACCTAAGATTTTTTAAGAGACCAATTCACCACGCGGTAAAGTTATTCATCTGGGAATCAAAATCAGAAAAAAGCAAGAAGCTTACAATATTTGAGAGTAAAGCTTGAGGATGAAATCACAGTCATCATCTGATTTTCAATTTAATATCCATGAAGTTAACTGATGATTATTTTTAAAATACTTTATAAGCAGTGCTAAATAAATGCATATGGTAATACAACCAACTCAGATAATTTTTTAAATTTAAAGCCATTTCATATGAAACAGCTGCCATTCTGCAGGCCACTTATCTATTATAAAAATAGCAGATCATCAAAACTATTTCTTGATTATTATTGAGTGAGTTTTATATTATCATGTATCCTACATAATTCTGGATTATAGTTAAAGCTTTAACCCAGGTGCAGATGAATCTGGAATATAATCTATTCTTTAAATTTTAGTTCTAACATATATAATCAATAGGAAAATAATAGTAATAGCTCATCTTTATTGAGCTTACATTAGACGAAATTCTTTGCTAAGTCCTTGGCTGACAGTTTCTCATTGAACCATTATAGGATGCTTATAAGACAGGTACTAATACATCTCCATACCTTAGATATGGAAACTGAGTGCATAGAATGTAAGTAATTTATCTGGAGTCTCAGAGGTGGTTTGTATTAGATTGGGGATATGTACAAAGGCAGTCTACTTCTAAAGCTAGTGTTTTAAAATCTGCAGTCCTGCGTTCACACGGAGTATTGTTAATTTAAAAATACTCTGGAGTCTTGATATATACTGTTATAAAATCTGTATACTGGGACTGCAAAGCAAGGCTGCTTTGAACAAAATCCTCATTGTTCTTTAAAGGAAGATAGAATTCTTATTTTAAATTTCAGTGCTAAAGTGAGGTTCTAGGATAAATATAGCCCTTCAGTAGGAAACAGCCAATTTCAAATCTCCCAGAATTGGAGTCATTACTCACACACGCTCTCGTCCTTTTGGTTATGAATCCTGCAAACCCTGGCTTTAAAAATCTCAATTAAATGTGTACAGTTCCACACAATCCTTTTAAAATACACAATTGTTTTTTCTTGCACATGTAAGCTCTAAGAAATGGTGTTCGTTTATTTAAAAAGTTCCCTTTAATTTTCCAGGTTTTATGGCTGCACCTTTTCAGTCCAAGCTTACGTTTGAAATTGGTTAACAAGCACAGACTCTCTTTCCCAAGACCCTTTATTTCTCTTCCAGTTAGATCACATCACACTGGGGGGATTTTCTGAAGTGTGCTCACTGAAAGGAGGGCATAGTCTGCCTTTCGGAGGCCTGATCTGCTGACTTTGTTGTTGTATAAAGTGACTTCAAGGTACCTGCATGGTCTGGAGCTGGTTTGCAGTTTGCTGAATCATTGAGTTATGCTGTACCTAAGGGAGTAGAGGCCTTATTTTGTTCCCAGTGAACATCGGGTAGGAAGAGAGTATGAGGAATCTGAACTTCATCAGAATGAGTAGGGTGGCCTGAGTTCTCTTTAATTTTTGAATTAACAAATACACCAGCATTTACTAGATGTTATAATGAAGAAGCAATTTGAAAATCTAGCCTCCCCACCACTGCCAGAACCACCTTTTTGAAACTGTTTTTCACATTATCTGCCCAATATGAACATACTGTCTTAGTTTTACTCATTTTAAGGCAACATCTTATACAATTCTTTGCCTTTTTTTCCACTGAAAATATTTCCATGTCTATGCAACCTTCCTCATTCTTCTTTATTGCTACATAATAATCTATTGATTATAATTTATTTACCCAGTTCCTTACTGTTGTGCATCTGCGTGTTTCCAGACTTTTGTAATCACAAGCATTGCTTCATTAATTATTCTTGTATATTTGTCATTTTGCATGTGTTTAAGTTTTTCTGTAGGATAAATAAACTAGTAATGGAGGATCAAAGGGTGTGTGCATATGTAATTTTGGTAGATATTGCCAAATTTTCTTATAAAACATCATGGTTTCTCAAACCCTTATCTCCCACTACTCTTTAGTCAGAATGTGAAATTTCAGCTAATTAGGAGCCCTAATTAGTGGCCCTGGAAAATATGATACAGATTTTCACCTGTTTTCTCAATTTCTGAAAATATTACTTTTTTCTAGTTCATTCTATACCTTTATAAATCCTCCCCAAACACACAGGAAACTCCTCTTTCTTAAACTTCACAGTTTATGCTGCTTTTCTTGTCTGAGTTTTTATGGCCTGTATATACTGTGCTCATGCTGAAATTTCATCTTATGCTACTTGCAACTTAATTGTTTCTTTTGTAATGTCTGGCCTTCCTGTCAGGATTGTCAACTGTTTAAGAGCTCTTTGCTTTCTTTTTTTTTATTTTGTATTCCTTCTTAATGCCTTTGACAATACTTTGCACATTGTAGGATTCTTTCTTAATCTTCTGAGGAAAATAGCTTTATTGTTTTGGTAAAAACAAAACAAAACAAAACAAAAAACCCACATACTTATTATGAGGAAAAAAAAGATATAGAATAGTGCCAGATATGTAAAACTTCCCAAAATATCACTACTCAGACTTAACTACTCTCTATATTTTGTTCCACGCCTTCCAGTTATCTCTTTATGAATATATATACATATATTAAGTTAGATGTGTACAGTTGTACACATGACCTCACACAGTTCCAACTGTTAGATACCTTGCTTTTCTTCAGTAAAAGACTTAGATCTTTCCCCATCTCAGCTGATACTGTTCTATATAATTTTTAATGGCTACATACTAGTTGTTTCTATACAGGAACCAGTGCTGAACTCGTTGACATTTTTGGTGTGTGCTTTTCTGTTTGAGTCCATGTATCCATTGACACTAGTGCAGTTATCTCTTATATAATCTTAGACATGGGCACATGTCATTATGTTGTGGAAAAACTCCAAAGTCAGACCAGTGAAAAATCAAGCACTAACTCAGAGAGAAGGAGAACTCAGGTTTCTTACGTGGGTCCCAGAGGAGCTAGTGCTCTGAAGATCTGGGTCAAGAGCACAGTTGCAACATTCCTTATATATAGGAATTTTACACAAGCTGATTGGTTAGTTTGCACTCAGGCTGTTAAATGGTAGGAGTTTCTATGGTTGCAAACAGTAGCATTGGCAGGAGTTGTCATTCGTTACCAGCTGGTACAAAATGATACAATTTGTTGTAGAAAGCAGGACCTGCCAGAGGTACAACCAGGCTTAAGAGACGCTATAAGAGACTAGATCTGCTGGAGGTATAAACAGTTAAATTTACAAGTCTAGCAGTGTGCAAGTGAGCTGTTGCAAGAGCTCCTGCATACAGCAGGCATATTTACAGAAGCAGAACAGAAAGCTAGTTAGCATTTTGAATTATATTTTTCTTTATTTTCCTCTTCAGTGGGAACTAAGCAAGTACTTACAAAAGAGAAGAAAGTTTACAGAAGTTTTGAGAACTTTTTCTTAGGTGGAATTCTGTCAAATTCTCATAGTTAGCTGTGGCCTTCAATAGCAGGAATCAGTCATCAAAAAGTACTGAGAAATTTTATTACATAAATAAAAGGAAAATAGTCTTAAAGAGATACTCTAGGAGAAGTAACCTTCGCATGTATTCATGAGGATAAAGATGAATCATTGCTTTCTTCCTTTTATCTTGCTGGGCGGCAACTACCTGTCTTTCTCCTTTCCCAAACAAGTTTGGAACGCTTGTCTAATTTAGGATATTATAAAAACATTTTCCCTCCTGCCAAGGTACAGAGGAGAGTAATCTTGTTTTCTTTTTCTTAGAGAACAGTTTGCTTAGGAAAGTACACACTAATAAAAGCTCCTACGGTTGGGGGCTATTTTGAAGTCCAGTTGAAATATTTTAGTGCATTTGTTTCTTCACTACTCCACTTTATTTCAGAAAAGATTTTAGATTGTTTACTAAGATGCAAGCAATGGGTTGGATAAAATTTATTTGATGAGAAAAAGATGGTAAAGAGAAAATAAGTAAAAGAAAGCCAGGAGTAAGGTTAGCTTACAAAATGCACGTGAAATATGAAGTGGCCATCTTTGGAGTTCCAAAAGGTAGAATATGGGCAATTTTCTATGATTTAACCACAATATTAATTTCTTTGTACTTGCTCGAGGTGAACCTCAAATCTGGCTCTGAGCCAGCATTATGGGATAGTAACCTCATCACTGTTATGATTAGAACAGAAGTCCAAATATTCCTGATATTTAGGTCAAAGAGAAAATTCACTTAGAGATTTTAAACAGTATCATCTCAGGATCCCAGAAAGTCACAGCTGGGAGCGCCTCTTAGGATTGTGTGAGGCCTTGTAGTTGTGCAGTGCACTGGAAGGGTTTCTGTGGACTGCAGAGTCTTCGTGTGACTGACCTTGGTAGTTGCTTAAACTCTCAGTCCAATTTCCTTGTGTACCAAATAGGAATAAGGATTGGTTTTTATTTCATAAGGTTGTCATGAGGATTAAATAAGATAATGCAAGGGAGGGGAATACAAATCGAAACCACAGTGAGATACTAATTAATACTCACTAGGTTGGCCATAATCAAAAAAGACAGACAATTATAAATGTCGGTGAAGATGTGGAGAAATTAGAACCCTCATACGTTGCTGGTAGGAATGTAAAATGGCATACCTGCTTTGGGAAAAAGTCTAGCAGTTCCTCAAAAGGTTAACATAATGACTCAGAAATTGCACTCCTATGTATATATTGAGGAGAAAATAAAAAAACTTTTACAAGAATGTACACAGCATCATTATTCATAAGAGCCAAAAGTAGAAACAATTAAAATATCATCAACTAATGAATGGAAGAAGGGGTATTATGTTGCATGATTCTATTTATATAAAATGTCTAGAATAGGCCAGTCCATAGAGACAGAAAGTAGATTAGTGTTTGCCTAGTACCAGAGGCTAAGGGTAAATGGGGAGCAATTACTAATGGACAGGGAGTTTTTTTGGGGGGTGATAAAATTTTTCTAGCATTGATTATGATGGTGATTTCACAATTCTATGTGAATATGCTAAAAACCATTTACTTGTGCACTTTAAATATGTGTACCTTATGGTAGGTGAATTATATCTCAGTAAAGCTGTCTATATGTAAAAATAGTACATTGCAAGTTCTTAGTATAACGCGATAAGTAGTGCACTGTGAAAGTACTCAATAAATGTAGTTTTTTCTTTTTTATACAAATGATGATACTGGGGCCCAGAGAGGTGAAATGCCTTATCCTGATCATGTGGCTCTGTTGGTCAAAATGAGGCCCTAGTTCTCCTGAAGACCAAATCAGCACACCCTTTCTCCTGGGCAGAGCAGCTGCAAAGGCTGGCATTATGTTTCTTTCTCTTCTAATGTGGTTCTCAATTGTTCTGACTTCATTTGACCTTCGTTTGGTCTTAAACCTTTTCACTATAAAGATTTTCAAGTTTCTCAATTTTTGATGCATTAGAAACTGAAATAGTCAGCAAAAATTTTCAATTAGCCATGATAAACTGTTTGAAAAATTGATTCATGGCCCTGCATGCTATTGACTTTTTGGAGACTGATTAACCCATCTAAGAATTACTCAGGCGCTTTGCTTTTTTCCTTTTTCTTTATGGGGCCTGTGTATGGCCATTTCAATTTTCAAACTTTTCTACTTGAAATAGGTGGGGCAATCAAAAGCTGTGGAGACCCTTATTTTTTGAGTTTTCTCAGAAGCAAATCTCAAAAGCAATTCATAATTTTGGAATTGGTAGTGTTAGTGTGAAGTGAAATTTGGGTTTCCTATTATAATTTTTTTTTTGTTATGTTTATGTTATGGTATTTTAAAAAATAACTTTGGCCACAGAAAATATGAAGTCAGTATCAACCTGGTATTGACAGGGTTTTAGATAATTTGAGTTATATTAGTTTGTTATTAGTTATATTAGTTATATTAGATTGGTGTTAGAAACACATAAATTTTCAATAACCTAAACAATATGTATACTTAACTTTATGAAAAGGTTAGTGCCCTAAAAGTATGTATAACGGAGGGCTTGGCAAATATTATTATAAAATGTGAAGTTTCTGAAAATTAGATTTCAGGAATACTTAGGTTTCCAGAATAGTTCTCTCTTTAGAAGCAGTTAGCAAATAAAGTAATAGGATCCCTCTTGGAGCATAAAAGTAGTCACCAAATAAACATTAATACAAAGTTAAAGTGATTAACTGTTAACATTAACAGCCGAGCTTGTGTTTGGATTAGTAATTTCACTCTGTAGATATTAAAGCATACTCTGATGTATTAGGTCATATTGATTACTATCTATTGTTTTTCTGTTGCTATGTAGCGAATCACCCCAAAACTTAGTGGGTTAAGTCCATAGCAGTCATTTTATTATTATCTCTCATAGTCCTAGAGCATGACTGGGCTCAGCTAGTTAGATCTTGCTTGAGCTATCTAATGTAGTTGCAGCCTTGAGTGACTGGTGACTTCCTGAGGCTAGCTCCACTCCCATGGCTGGGGGCAATTGAAGATGGCTGTTGTCTGGCATCTCAACTGGGACATTTAGCTAGACAACTACATATTGTCTCACCATGTGGTTTTTCTACTTCACAGCATACTGACTGGGTTTCAGGAGTGAGCTTCCCAATTGGACCATGCCGAAACTCTGTGGCCTCTTATGACCTTGCCTTGGAATCTATAGCAAACTAATATAACTCAAATTATCTAAAACCTTGTCAGTTTCACTGGATTAAAAATACCAGCATCACTTCCTCTGTAATTACAGGATTACCCAGATTTAAGAGGAGGGAATATAGACTCTACCCATAAAGTGAGTTGAGTGTCAATGACACATTGTCAAAAGATCTTTTGGGATGAGAGAGCTTGTGATTATGTTGGAAAACAATCTGTGCTCTCACAGGCAATAATAGGAGGAGGAGACAAGAAAAGAAATAAAGGAGAAAAGAATCCCATGGGGTTGGTAGTAGAATGACAATAGTGAGTTTACAGACAGCAAAAAGGCAGGAGACAGAATAGCTCAGCCGGAAGTGTGGGGAAGGCAGGACAGACGGCTTCTGGTGAGGGATTTCTCTGATGCTCACTGGGCCTATAGTCACAGGAATTATACCTGAGGGTATGCCCTCAATGGTATTCTAGAGTACAAGGCATATTAAGCAAACATATTCAGCATCTGGAACATAGTAGAGTCACTCTAGTTGCCCTTATAAGCTGGCCAGGATAGCACATGGTAAAGTACAATAGATGAAAGTATCAAAATCATCTTGTGATTGAAATAGATTTCCAGTCTTCCTATATGGGAAGTAAACGATAGTAGTGTAAATGATTGTGTAGATCTTGAGTGAAAAAATGGACATTTACAGTTGTCCTTTCTCACTTCCTCCTTCCCTTGCAAAATATATTTATTTTGACTATTAAAATATGCACACTTGATTAAAAAGTCAAATATTTATTGGGTGCTTATAATCTATGCATTCTTTGGGGCTGGGGTATTTGAGTAAAGAGTTAAGAATAAATCTAGTGATTGTTTAGTATTGTTCTATACAATTGTTTCATTTACCTTTTATGAATTCTGAGAAAGGGTTAGCATTAGCTTGCTCAGATGCCTCCAGTAAATCATTTAGCCTCTAAAAGACTCCATTTTTTCAGACTATCTTTAATACCCATTTGTACAGTTCTTGTGTTGCAGAAAAGTTACAAAAATCAATTTGGTGAGAAACCAAGCAGCACTCAGGGAGTTGAACTCAGGTTTATGACGCCAGCGGTCCCAGAGGAGCTACTGCTCTGAAGATCTGGGCCTGGACCTCAGTTGCAATATTCCTTATATAGAATTTATTTGGCATGGGCTGATGGGTTAATTTGTCTTCAGATGGTTACATAGTGTGGGAGTTGCTATGGGTTGCAGGCAGTTACAAAGAGTTACAAAGCGCAGGAGTTGCTATGGGTTGTGGGCAGTTACATTTATTGCTTAGACAGAACAGGCAAAAAGGAAGATGAGTCTGTAGTTAATTTCAAGTTTGGCCTATGCAGCAAGCATATCTACAGAGGCAGAGCAAAGAGCTGATTAGCCTTTTGAGTGAAAATTCCTCTTCACTTGTAGGTATTGGAAACATGTTTGTGAAATGAAAAGCACATAGGAAACACTTCATAAGTACTGAATTTCAGTACCTGTATAGACTGTGATTCACTCAGGTATTGTAAAGCAGAATCGTGTGACATACTGGTATAAATTCAAGCATTTGATGATTGCATGCGTTCATTTGTCTCACCGATCTTAATTGAACACCTGGAATGTGCCAGTTAGTGTAGCAGGCTCTGAGATTTGAAGATTAACAAGCTGGACAAAGTCTCTGCTCTGTGGAACCTACATGAGGAGGATTCTTCTGTGAAAAAGATCTGAAAATGCTTAGGACTTAATGAAAAGTAAAATGGGTACATAAGGAAATAGAGTCACCTGTGCATTTTCAGACGAGGTACTTGTATTGCAGATAGATGTGGTGTTTTCGGTGGCTAAAAAGTAGTCAGCGATGATGCAGTAGAGCTGGCATTTTCAAAGAAGTCATCTCTAAGTGCAGTGTATTGCCTGAATAGTTTTGGAGTGCCAAAGGAAATGAAATGGTCTACTTGGTGGTACTTGTCAACTTTAACCCAGGCCAGTGTTAGGAAATCAAGTTTAGTAGGAGAAGTAGCATGCAGTAAGAAAGGGTCCTAGAAAAATAAGTTAACAGCTTGTTCTTTCCTCTCCCCTGTAGTATGTCGAACATAATTATATCCATTGCAAGGTTTTTTTCTATGCTCACTGATTTAATGTATTTATGTGTGTGTGTGTGTATACACATATATATGTTTATAAAAGTATAATTCAGAATATAAATATCGAAAAGATCTCATAAGGAAGTTATCTTTAACTCAGACATTATATCATTAATACTTTAAATCTCATTATAACATTGTAACCTGAGTGCCACATCCTTCTTCCTGTATGGAGATCTTAGAGAAAAATTATGGCTTGATGCCATCTCCATCTATTCATTTGTTATCAGGGTTCATAATAATGATCTCCACTATCCAAAAATAGCTATATTAGGCCACATATTTCTGAGAAAATAAGTATGCAGCAGGTTTTTAAACTCTATTATTTGAATATAGTTAACAATGATTCATTCTCTATGAGTTATTGAAGCTGAGGACATACCCAGATTTGTTTTTTCCAGAGTACAATTTAGTACAAATCAGCATATTTTGAACACATACTAAATTTTGAGTATTGGACTAAGAGTTTTACATACATTATCTCATTTGTCTGCATAATAACTTGTTGAGGTAGATATTATCCCTCAGTAATACAGATGAAGAAACCAAGACTGGGGCTACATAATAAAGTCTAATTAGTGGTCAAGTTGGAATTTAATGTCAAGTCTGTCTGATGCAAAAGACTTTTTATTGATAATCACTGTTTTGTACTGTAGAAGGATTCTGATTTTGTCCTTGTTCTTTTCCTTATTTCCTAAATTTTCTATAATAAATATGAATCAATTTTATATTTCAGAAATATCAACCAATATAATTTAAAATGTGTTGTGATATAGTTAGATTAAAAAAAGTATTTTTTTGTGTGGTATAAAAACCATAAAACTACATGAACCTGAACACTATATTCCTATGTTTAGCAATTAAATAGATATTATAATTAATGTTTAAAATGAAATGCAACAGACAAGTGTTATAAGTATTAAGGTTTCTGTTTCAGTTATTTTTCTTGGAAAGATAATATCTATTGATGTAAGATCTTTAGTCCTAGATTCTGAATTGATTTTATTTCATTGTCAACATGATTAGGAGATTGTCTTTTGACAAGGACAAGAAAAGCATACTCTTTATTTTCATAGGCATTTATGTCTATAGAAGGGTTATAGGTGATTTTTGAGGAAGTTTTGATGATTAAAGGAAAGGAAAAATACCAGAGGGGCTACAGTAAAGGTTCCTGATGGTAGTGGGGATTTAAACCTGTTTTCCCTTCTTTTTCTCCCTGCAACCACCATAATTTGATTTCAGGCTTAGCTATCAGTACTATGGGAGACAAATTACTTTAGGTAATTAAACCAACTAATTTTAGGCTGTTTCTTTAGTTCTTTCTCTCTCTTCTCCACTCTGCCCCATGCACCTACTCCCCAAAGTGCCTTTCTTTTTGGCCTTGAGCTCATACCAAAGATGCTTTGAAGGTTTATGTCATTGGGTCTTGAGTAAGACCTGGAAATTGGATTTTTTAACAAATTACCTAGGTAAGTTTATATAATCAGACATATTTGAGAACTCTTGGGCTAGAGTAAAGCATGCCTGATGAGAAGCAGTAAGAAATGAACTTTTAAAGCTGGATTGGTCCAGAATGTGAAGAGCTTTAGATTGTAAGCCGTGGGTTTAGAACCTGGTGCCAGAAGCTGTGGGGAGCTGATGGTGGGCACCACATAAGCAGAGAAACAGTTATAGAAGTCACTTTAGATGGGCTGGAGAGTAGTGGGCAATCCAAAGGAGTAGGTATGGGCCGGTGGAAGTTGTTAAAGACATCAAGTTTGCAGTAATGAGAGTCTGAACTAGAACTGTGAGGAGGCAGGAACATCAAGTGCTAATGAAGTGCTAGACTTGAAAGATCCTGGCAAGTGGCTGGATGTAGAAGGCAGAAGCACAGAAAGGAGACAGCAGGAAGAGTTTGAGTCTGTATGGAAAGGAGGATGGTAGTAGGGGGGCATTTGGGAGGGAAGATAAATGCAAGTGTGTTGGCATATATTTGAGTTTGAAGTTCCACTGAGACTTCTATCTGAGGTGTCCAGTAGGCCAGTGGAAATGTGTGGCTCAGGAGAGACTGTGACTGAAGAGAATTATATTTAGAAATTTTCTCCATGGAGATGATTTTGGAAACCATGTGATTAGAGAAGGTTGCCAAGCAGGACATTACAGAGAGGATGGAGAAGTCCTAGGGGAATCATTATGGAATAGGAGGGGGATGGAGAGAACTGTTGGAGGACAGAAAGAAAATGCTATCACAGGAACTGAGAAGGTGGAGGTGGTCAGCATTCTGAATTTTGCAGAGGGGGTGAGGAAATTGAGGTTTTATAAAGGGACATTGGATTTTGCTCAGTTTTAATAAGGGAAGTAGCTAGACAGTCAGATTGAATGAGTAAAGGGATGATGAGGAAGTGCAAGTGAGTAATTTCAAAGTTCAATGGGAAAGGGCAGGAAGAGACCTTCGTGAGAAGGTTTTTGAGGCCAGTGGAGACTTGTGTATATTTAGAAGCTCAGTGTGAAGGAGGAGAAAGGTGAGTGAGGTGGGGCATGTGTCATGAAGGAGTCTGGAGGGCACTGTTTCACAAAGGCTATTACTCATTTGGTTCACACCTCTTCTTCATGCATCTAGTTCCAGGACTGCGCTAGGGCTGCAGAGATAAGATTCAGTCTTATTCTGTAAGTAACGCCAGAGAAAATGAAAGTCGGCAGTATGGATTTGAGCCTGAATGACTCTAGGATGGAGGCCCCATAGACTATAGTCGAGCATCAGGATAAATGCTATGATTAAATGATGCTCAGAGTTCTGGGGCATATAGAGGAGGGCAGAGGGTGAGGTGGACAAGGACTTAATTAAGGATATGATGCTTTAGTTGTCCTGTGCAAGATATGTGTCAGTCTTCCTTCTCCAGGGCAAGGAAGCTTATTTCAAATGGTGGGTGGGTGGGGGGGAGGTGGCAGGCAGCACAGGCAAATTCTTAGAAATGTATTGGAAGAACAATTGTTTGTAGGACTGAAACAGAGGGAATATATTCAGAGGTGAGGCTATAGGAATGAGCAGGAGCCAGAACAAAAAATATGTCTCTTGATGAGTTTAAGTCTTTTTAGTTTTTTGTTTTTGTTTTTTTCCTGAAAACTCCGGGGGAAAGATTTTGAAAGCTTTTCATGAGGATAAGAGATTTCGAGAAAAGCTGAGATTGATGTCCTTCCTGCTTTCTGACAGATACTAGAAGGTGGGAAGGAACCTTTACTGGGTTAGATACTGAATGTTCTGATTGTATTTGGCTTGAGGTGCTCATGGGATGCCAAATGGAGATGTAGAGTAGACAAGTGTATATGTATGAAAATAATGGGATGGTTTGGCCTGGAGAGGGGAACGTGGACTCCTCAGCACAAGAATGAAAGCTGTGACCAGTGTGTGCAAGAGATGTCCTGGGAGTGTGTAGTCTATACATGCATACACACACACACACACACACACACAGCCCCTTGACTCAAGTACTGATGATCCGTTTCTGCATTTTCTGGGTACCTTCTGCATTTCCGTTCTAGCTATCTATGAGTTAGCCAATGGACTCTTATGACATTAGGCAGAAAAAGAGAAAGATGGTGGTACGCAAATATATTTAGTTTTAATACTGATTAGCAGATGCGATGAGAGGATTAGGTCCTTAGAAGAGGACCATACCCCATAATGAGACTTGGATTACTTGTGAAACTCATTCAGAAACTCTGAAGCTCTGATTTAAAAACAAATAATAATAACCCCAATGAAAATATACAGCTGTGTTATTTCTTGTTTTTCATTTTTTTTTGTTTGTTTTTTAAAACAGTGAAGGGACAGATATTGCCTTGTTTAGAAAATATATGAATCAGAATATATAATTCTTTAGAATCTTGTACAGGGAAATCTATGTTACTTATTTTGCTGTTCTGGCAATATTTATTTAGTACTAAATCAACTAACAAAAGTAGAATCTGTGGCTCTTTTCAGTATTGAATTGAATGAAGCACAATTGAGACACTGCCCCAGCAATAAAACTCCTGTCTGGAGCATTTTTAAATGGGAGCCTTCATCATAGGTTTCATTTGTTACTGAGAATTAATTTTCTCAGTGATGTAAAGAATGTGAGTGTTATCCCTGAGGAGTTAGCAATAGGGAAACAATGAAGCTCTTATATCATCCTCGTAGTTGAAAAAGCAATGTCTAAATCTGAGCTTACTTTAAGTGGGTATGATGGCCACCTTCTTAAGAGAGACCCTAAAGAGACCTGGCATAGATTTAAGAGTTTGAACCACATGTAGATCTTGTTTAGATACTGTTTTGAATAAATAAATTGAAAAAGACACCTTTGAGACAGTGGGACAAGATTGAGCATAGGCTGATAATAAATTCTACTGAGAATTATTGATGATCTTGTTTTTGTGTGAAAGTGATACTGCGATCGTATTTTAAAATGTCCTTATCAATTAGAGATGTGTGCCAAAGTATTTATAAGCAAAATGGTACGCTATCTAAGACACTGAAGTAAGAAGAGTTGGGGTGTAAAGATGAAATCTCAATGGCAGAATGTTGGTAATTGTTCAAGTGGGTGAATAGGTTCATTATACTATTCTCACCTTATATGCGTGTATTAACAGTTCCACTTTTGAAAGGCTTCACACAAGTGGATGTAATGTACTAGCCAAGAACAGGAGGGAGTCGAAAGTCTGTTTCTTCCCTGTTTTGACACTTCTGTGACATACATGTCACCTTTTCTGCATGGAGAGTGATAATCTTTATGCCTTTCTGACCCACAAATTGAGAAATGTGGCAACACAGCCATATTGTGTTTTCTGGGATAATGATGCTGTCCACCCAGGAACTGGGAAGTTTTCTGGGTAGTGCCTATTTCTTCCTTCTGAGACTCCATTGGAAATGACCATGTAGAGAATTACTTGTCTCCTTACATTTTTGAGATAGTTGAATGAGACATGGGATGATGACTTGAGTGGAGTGATCTGTAAGGAGAAGTGGGAGAGGAGAGAACAGAAATTTAAGTAGGCACGTTTCCGCATGTAGACCTTGTGATGTAATCACGTGCTCTTATTAGTTCAGATGTGTATTGGAATCAGACCCTGCCCTCTTTTAAGCCAAGGTGTAAGTCTGTGGGTGGTTTTTTTTGAACTAAACTCCCATCTGAAGTCTCTGTCCTTTGCAGACAGCAGGATAATGAAATGAGGTGGTTACAAAAGGAACGTGATTTCAGCAAAGCAGCCTGGACTTGTTTGCTTCTTTGAATTATTCCCAGCACAGTAAGATATTAATGTGTCATCTCAAAGGCATGTGGACCCATCCGTTTTGATCATCATCTTTGCTCTTATTTGGCATTTAGAACTGTGCCTTTCCTCTCAGGATCTTCAGATGCTTAGAGGAAGGCCCAGAGTTTTCTTGACACCAGCTGCTGCTTTGCTTAAGCGGGTGGAATAAATTAAGCCCTTTAGCCTCCCTACACTCATCTATCTCTGCTGTGTCACCATAGTGACATGGTCTATGATGGGACATGATAAAATGCCTTTGAATTGCAGGTTAAGATATCTTGGCCCAGAACTTTCTTGTGTCTTTATGTTTTAGCCTAGGATTACTTATTTATCCATTTGTCCAACTAACATTTCTCAAGTATCCATTATGATTAGTAGTCTATTGGGTGCTGGTTCACAGAGCAAGGTTTTCTGTTCATGGCAGCAAATTTCAATTATTTTCTGGTTCTGGGTATTGTGAACATGAGGAGCTGAAAGGGTTTCAGGAAGTAATGGGGTCTTAACCTACCTTTCTCCAGTATCCCTTCAACTCCATGGTACATTGTTTTGAGCCCCTGACATCCCTCTCCAAGAGGAAATGGTAGGGAAAGGATGGGGAGAAGTTCCCTCCTGGTGCAAGGTTTGCTTTTGGCAAAGCTTTTTTTGGAATGAAACAGAAAAAAATGTTATTCATTTATTCAACAAATATATATTTAGGACCTGCTAAATACAAGATGTTCTAAATATAAGGACTCAGAATAGATTTAACTACATTTTATCCCCCAGGACATGTGATTTCCCAGCTCCAATATTCTTACATGCCAGTACATTTTCTTAATATCTTTGGAATTTTGTAGCAAATACCAGATTAACAAAAACAACAGAATTCATTATTCTGTAAACATAATATAGAAGAACACATGCTCATCTACCTGGCTAAGAAAAACATAAAGTCAGAGCATTAATAAGCATAAACTCCTATCATTACATTTCTTCTGTGTTCAAAAATTTAATGATAGTTTTATTAACTGGACCAATAGTTTATTGCGATGAGTCTTCGCTTAAGAATTTGTTGCATAAAAATCAAATATTAAATATTTGGTGACAGAAGGAAATTTAACTTTGGGTGGTGAACACACAATACAATATACAGATGATATATTATTATTATTGTACACTTGAAACCTATTTGATTTCATTAACCAATCTCACCCAACTGACAGCATTATACATAATAATGATAAAAATTCAAATGATATACTGGGTGAGGAGGCAGAGGGCATGTTTCTTCTCCACTGCTTCTTTCGATGTTTCATTAGCAAAACATTCTTGGCGCCTCTTTGCCCAGTAACTTACCTGATTGGTGAGTGTGGAGGGAAAATAGGGCATGCGTGGCCCAGCCCCTTCCCCTCTCTTTCTCCTGGAGCCAGCTTGCTGAGAGAGGGAGGCGCTCTTGGTTGCTACAGCCCTGCCTGTGGGAGGAATGTGCTGATCATCCTTGCTGGGAACTGGGTAGGTAAGTCTTACCTAAACCCAGGTGTCAGTTCATCAAGGAAGGCTGCTTGCTCAACGTTTCAGCCACATTCTCAAATATCACCTTCATAAGGAATAAAGGTGATGTTTTGACCCCTCTCTGCTTATTGGTCTTATTCCTAAATTAGTTCAGAACTAGGGAATGGGGAGGTGTGTTGTTTATTAGGGTTCCTTAAAGTGTGCAGCGTAGTGTGAAAGGAGGCCCCCCTCAACGGAGAAGTTATGACCACCTCCTATAAGGCATCCCAGGAATGCTCTGCACATACCCACTCTTTATTTTAAATAGTGGTGAATGTTCTGTTTTCTACTAGCATTTTTCACACCCTATATTTTGTTAATCTATTCAATACTCATTCCTGGCTGTATACTATTCCATAATACATATTGATTTTATAACCAGAAAGAGTAAACTTGCCTCCACTTGAGCCTCACACCCTGATGAACAGTGAGAAACCACTGATGAGCTCTGCTGCTGATGGGCAGGGATAGCAGCTGCTTTCTGTGATTTCTTTTTCATATGGAAGAGGCACGTTATGTATCTCAAAGTGTTAAGACTTGGTCCTTGATAATGGAGGGAATGCTGGAAATATTTTATGTGGGCACTATTTTGTCATAGAGCCTATTGCTGTCATTTAGCTGGGAACTATAAGCAGAGTAATAGCTAAAATATACCTGTAAGGCAGTTAGTAATGATTTTTTATGAAGAAACTCCTTGGTACTGACATCTAAAAGCTCTTCTAAAATGTTTTTAAAAAGAAAGGTTTGTATAAATAAATGTATATTTTAAAACTCAGATATCTTAGTGAAATTATAATGTTATAAATATTTTCTGTATTATAGTCTGTGTAAGAGTCTCAGAGTCTGGATGTCGTTTCTATTCTACAAAACTCTGCATTTTGGTACCTTTCATGGGTCATTATTCCCTAAGCAGATTTAGTTCTCACAAGAATGTTTTCCAAGGTGGTGGTGTTGATTCTGTTTCTCAGCATTAACATGAGTGATGTTTAAACACTAACTCCTAACCTTTGTGTTGGGTGTTCCTACAAGGTAAGAATCTAGTTTGTATTAAGTTATAGTGGTTCATATCCTCTTAGTTTTTTGTTTTGCTGTCCTTTCTGTTCAACTCTCTTTTTTATTTCATCTGGAGACATTATCATAGACCAAAAACCAGTGGATGCTGTTATTGGTATTCTTCTTCTGTTAGCTAATTTGCCTTTTGTTTTTTTAATACCAATAATGAGGCTGCTGGATTTACTGTGTGTGTCAATCCGGCTTCAACCAGAAAAAGAGAACCAATAGGAGATAGATAGATAGATAGATAGATAGATAGATAGATAGATAGATAGATAGATAGATAGATATATATATATATATATATATATATATATATATATATGTGATTTTTTGCCAGGAATTGGCTTACATGATTATGGGGCAGGCCAGGCAAGTTTGAAATCCGTAGGGCACATGGTCAGGTGCAATTTCTTCAGAGAAGCTTCAGTTCACTGTTAATGCATTTCAGCTGATTTAATCAGGCCAACCCAGATTATTGAGAATAATATCTTATGTTTAAAGTCAATTATAGACTTCAGTCATATCCACTAAATGCCTTCACAGGAATGCCTGAATTAGGATTTGTTTGAATAACTGGACTGTAGCATAGCCAAGTTGACACCCCAAACTGACCAGCACAATGTGTTTCTCTTGTGCTTGTTAGAATTCCTCTGGTCCTAATAGTTATTTATGCTGCCTGCCTGGAGTCATGTTCAGTTGGCTGTGTGCTTTTCTTTCTCATCCACCCCTCCTTTTTCTACAATTAACTTAGTAACTTATTGCTGTACCCAGAGCAGCTTCCACTATGTTCCAATGCCAAACATCTCTCTTTCTTTTCTTTGATTTTACATGAAGTATGTTTTCTCATTTGTGTTATTTATCTAACCAGGACAGAACATGCCCACTGTTTTCTTCATTAGCTAAAGTTGCAGGTCAGCTCGGAACCCATTCCAGCTAGAGCTTTAGTTCTCAAAGGCAATAGTCCCAAAATTGCTTTCCTAAATTCTAGCTTTTGTCATTGTTCTTTGTTACCCTAAATTGGGGAAATGCCATACTGGAGGTTTGATAGGACTAAAACAGAATAAAGAATCTAATTACTTCTCTGTGTTTTGTGCTGCTTCTTCAGCATAGCTTCCAGAACGTTCTCTTTCAAGACATTGCCCTTTCATGTTGGATTTTCAAGGTTACTGAATTTCATTATCATCATCTGAAGAACAACACTTATCAAATTTGATTCTTTTCACTTTAGAAAATATTAAAGTATTATAGGAAAGTTGCTACAAGTATATTCTTCACTGAACTAGCCCAGTGTTTTGAATTAATTTGAATTATAAAAAGTCTTTGTTTCTCTAAAATTTTTTCTAATTGCCTACGGAACATTGTAATATCCTCATTTCTTTATTTTATCCTTTTACATTCTAGAAAAAGTAAATGCCATGTTTTAGCAGAACTAGGTAAGCACTGAATTCCAAGAGGTCAAAAAATGTGTTAACACGAATCACGGGTGAAAAGGTTTAGGATTTAGCCGTAGCCACTTATCTATGATTAATAGAAATGGACTTTTTTCTTCTTGGTATTTAATGAGTAATAATATAGTCAGACGGAAAAATTTGAAGTATAAATTAAAATCTGAGTGTTCAGAGGCCCATAATATCCACATTCAGAAAGCACTGACCAAGGAGCAAAGTGTGATAGATTCTGTTTCTTTCATGGTAAGAGCTGTCATATATGACCTACTAATTTTCAAAGAACTACTAAGTATACAAAAAGGAAAATGGAATTTAATAAATCACCTTAATATCATCTTTATTTTGATTATCTACCACTGTGTAACAAATCACTCTAAGTTTAGCAGTTTAAAACAACAGTCATTTTATTAGGTTTCTGTGAGTCAGGGTTTCGGGAGAGAGCCTTGGCAGGCCGGTTTCTGGTCTCATGCAGCTGCAATCAGATGCACAGACCACTTCTTCATGGAGGCCTAGCCTGTGCTCACTGATAGCGAAGAGGCTTCTGAGCAGTCAGATTGCTTATGTGGTAGCTGAAGGCATTAACTGTGACAGTTCCAGTGAGCAAGGTGGAAGTAGCTTCACCCTTTCTGACCTGGTCCTGGAAGCCACATCGCTTAGTTCTTTTGGTTAGAGGTAAGTCACAAACCCACCTAGATTTATGGAGAGGGCACTGGACTCCATTTTTTGAGAGTGGAGTGGTTTCTGGAAGAATACCTAGGACAGAAGATATTGTTATGGACATCTTAGGAAAAAACAATCTGCTGTGGTCTACCATCTGGCCACAATAATTCACATCTCTCCATGTACAGAATATATTCTTGTGCTTCCAAGACCCTCCAGAAGTTTCATCCTATTATGGCTTCAGGCTCAGGCTCAAAGTCAAAGACCTTGCCATCTAAATCAGGTCTGTATGAAGGACGCTCCTAGGAACCAGTTCTTTGGGTATAGCTCCTTTGAGTGTTCTTCTCAATTATCTGCCCGATACGCAAACAAAACACGACAGAAAACAGGCATCTTAAAGACCTTCCTCGACATGGGGAAATGGGAGGCACACTCCACGGCAGTTCTGGATTCTAACCTGGTCCTTGTTGTCAGTTCCTGTCCACATGTTCTCCGTGGCTTTTGCTTCCACTCTGGGTTTTTGGTTCTGCTTTTTAAGTCACCCTCTTCCATTAGAAAGATCCAGCATTTGCAGCTAAATAGCCTTCTCAAACTGTTCTGCCAGTAAGTTTAGAGATCCACACGCTCTTTTCATTTTATATTCACTCTGTTTCTTTTAGTCTATCCTGGCAATAATTTCATAGTACAAATATCTAAAAAACTTGTGGGTTTTCTGTGAGTCTTGTGTCATGCCGTTTGACAAGAGCCATGACCCCAGGATGCATTTTCTAACTTGGGATCCCTGGGATCCCTGTGAAACTGCTGACCGATAATAACCTTAAGATTCTTAGAAGCTTTATTATTTAATGTAGAATTTCTGCAAGCTATGCTCTTACGATCCTTAGAAGGCCTTAGGTCAGTTTGAAAGTGTCTAGGAGGCACTGCCTTAAATTGTTCTGATGTCTTAAAGTGTCACACGGTCACGCCTGGGATTTGATCCTTGCTCTGAAGCCATTTCTTGATCCGAGAATTGCTTGACATCTGGAAAGGCTGGGAATGAGAAACAGTTTTATATTTAACTGTGTTCTTTGGCTTTTCTCTTTTTGCTCACATTTTATCAAAGGCAGCCAGCAGAACCCAGGTGTCACTTTAAGTATTCTGCCTAGAAATCTCCTTAACTACATCACTGAGTTCATCTTGTACATTTCTATTTCTCACTTTAGCATAGATATCAGCATTGCCAAACTCTCACTGCCTAGTGGATTCCTTTTGTCCTCTAGCTTCCAATAATATTTTCTTCACTTTCTGTTAAGCCCTCATCAACAACCTTCTTAAAACAACATTCCTTTCAGTATCTTATGCTGTTTTTTTGTCAGGAATTTGGGGAGGTCTTGTCCTGACTCAGGGTCCTCGCATTTGCGGTCAGAGTAGAGCTGGAGCACACTTGCTGGGGGCCCTGAGCCATTGAGGAAGCAGGTCTGACTGCCATGGGGCTTCTGTGATTGTTGTTGCTTTAGGTCACTCAATTTGGGGGAAATTACTTACATGTCATTAGTAACCAGAACAATGAACAATACTGGCCTTTGTCACCCTCGAGCCTCAGTACATATTTAGTTCTGCTTTAAGGAATTCAAATGTGATCGTTCCCTGTGTTTTTCCATTGTCTCAGTTCCAAGCCCTCTGACTTGATACAGCTGAGGGTGCAAACACATCATCTTTTTAGGCTGTGCAGAGGAATATTTTTCAACTTGACATACTTGTTAACATTTTAAAAAATTAAGAGCATTCACATACAAATCCAAATTTTCCACTTCTCTGGAGGAATCAGAAGACCCCGCAGCACTGGGTTGCCTTTCCACAGCAGCATTCAGCTAGCGCTGGGCACATGCTTAGGTGGGGTGGGTCCTGCCCAGACCACTGAGGTCCTCACTGGGTCTGCTTTCTCTTTCCTGTCAGGCTTCTATAAGTCTTTGAATTTGCCATTCTTACTGTGCAGATTCTTCACACAGTTTTTTCAGCCTTATTCATAGTCATTTTCTTAAACCCAACCCTTAGACCCCAGAACTTTGTGACCCAGCCACATTCCATGAGTCAGTAGAACTTGGTAAGTTCTTACCTCCTCTCTGGGTGGAATAAATTTTCCACTTTCTTTGCCTGGTGAGCTGTTACTGTCCTTCAGCAACCGGCCCCCCATGCTGTCCACGACAGATGGTTATCCTGTCTTCTGCGATCTCATGGCTTCTGTATATTTCTTATAATATAGCATTCACATTATATTGAAATTATTAGTTTAAATGTCTCTCCACCCCCCTGGATTGTGAACTACTCCAAGATTTAGACTTTTGTTTTATTCGCTTTTTGTTTAGAACTTTTACCAAGGTACGTATTAAATAAAATTTGTTGACTGAATGAATAAACAGGTGATTGATTCTTCAAAAAGACTAAGGCTAGCTCTCTGCCCTAAAGGAGTATACAGTTCAGAATGCCATTCAGTAGCTGTAATACAGAGTGGAATGATACAGAGCTGCAGGCAAATGCAGGAGAATGGCAAAAAGCGGCTTTGATTAGAAATAAGTAGAGTATGTGAAAGGGCAGATTAGGCCCAGGTTTGTATGTAACACATACATAAAACGGTAGAGTCATAAAAGTATGTAATTTATACACATTTGGATTGTGGGTGTTTAAGGGGATGTGGTGGCAAATATGTCTTGAAAAGGTAATTTGAAGCTAGAGTGCTGAGAGACTTGGATATTAAGGAATTTGAACTCATTCTGTAGGCAACAGTGAACTCTTGTTGGTTTCTTTGGGAAAGTGCTAATGTGTAACCGACGACAGTATGAAGGATAAAATAGGCAAGAGATTTAGAGGCCATATGATTGATTAGCAGTTTGTTCTATTAGGAGACACAAGATCAATATTGAAGGGAATTTGACCTACCACAATTGCAACCAAAGAGGTAAAATTTGCAAAATATAACATTTGATAGATTTGGGTGTGAGAAAGATGAAATGTATTATAAAAGCACCTGTCATGTCTTGAGAGTTAATTGTGTGCCAGGTGTCATTTTAAGGACTTTATATGATAGTGCCTTTTGCCAAGATGACAGGTGTGGGGGAGTTTAGAGGGTTTTTTTTTTTAACCTAAAACAATTTTATTTTAAATGCTTTTTGATTAAAATAATTTATAGGAAATATGTGCCTTGTTAAAATAATATCCAGTGAACGTTACATGCAGACAATTACTATAACCCTGTACGTATATAGTGACATACTTAGTAGGAATAATATATTTATGTATTTCTGTTTTTCAGAGTAAGAAGTTACAAACAGTAATGTCAATCAAACTAGTAGTTCTCCATCTTTAATATTCTAATTCTTCCAAATATTCTATAAAATAATCAAAGTTCCATATTGTTATAAACAAAATAATTTTTAATAACATTTGTGTTTACTATCAATATAGTGTTATTTTAATACTTATAGGAATTTGAGAACCAAATTAATTTTATGATTTAACTACCAAGAATCTGTATTTCCATTTTACAGAAAAATTATCAGGTATAAAATTTTTAATCCTGTTTACAAAATTTATTTTGTATTTTTAATTATAAAGGAAACTTGAAAATAATGTGATACTTTGTTTTTCATAGCTAAAGATTAGAACAAAAAATTTTCTGGTCATTTTGAACATATAAACCCTTAGAGACATACATGAAATAAAATATGTACTGATAATTTATTAGTATAATTATGTGTAACTATGTTAAGTAACGTATGCAAAACATTCTTATTTAGCACTACATCATTAGTTTTTCTTTGTGTTAAGCAATATTATTTAAGCTCTTGACTTGCAGTATTGGCATCAATCATCATAGAGCCAATTTCTACATCACCTAATGCAGTTTTTCAGAGGGACACTCTTTTCACTTTAATCTGCACCAGGCCCCAGGTGCATAGGCCCCCCCAAGTGTGCCAGGTGTGTCAGGCCTGGTGTGCCAGTCTCCAGTTGCACACCACGAGCGTGTGGATGCCCCACCTTCAGAGATCCAGCTCTTAAGAGGAAATGGCAACATCCATGGGTCAGGGGTAGAAGTCGGCGGCGGGGGGTGGTAAGGATGGAGGAATTAAAAAGGGGGGAAAATCCATAGCGTTAAAAAAAAATTTCCTCATGGTGCTTTTACCAGAAATGTTACCCCAAGCTGTGTGTATCAGTTTGAGTAATATTAATCTACTCCCTACTTATATTGGTATATATTTGGTGCATAAAAATCAATTAGTTTATTGCTTTAAAGGTGAAATTTGAGTCTTGAACAAGAAAATTGAGATATTTTCCATTGTGAAGTTATTCCCTGAAATAACTACTAAATTCAAGTTAAATGTGTTTGTCAAATTTTATGATGTTTCCATGAGCTGAGTCTTGTCATCACTGGTGTACTGGCAAATAGCAAAAACTGCCACCCAGGCAGTGAGGGGGAGTTCAAACCCTAATTTGTACAACAGCATTTTCTGATTTACATTGTGTTAATATTGCTCTGGCCAATTTTAAGTGACTAATGTAAAGTCAACTGTCTGGTAAAGTTTCTGCAGTTTTAACAATGGGCTCTCCTGAGCCAGTGTGAACCAACTCCAGCACGGAGGTGCTGACTAAGATACAGGGCACTAGAGAAGTTTCAGGAAGAGCCTGGGGATGGAGCCTTAACAAATGTGGTGGAGATGGTGAACTAAAAATTGATCAGATGTTCATATCCAAAGGAGCACTTGGGAAACAGACTAAGAGATGAAGTTTCTATGGTCATCAACTTAGATGAGTGAGGAGAGGCCATGGAGAATGTGTTCACTCAGAGAGATAGTACCTAACGAGCTAAGAGCATGCAGTTGCCTGAGAACGGCTATGTTTTTGGTAAAGACAGAGAGGAAAGAACAATAGGAGACAGAAGAATGAGTGAAGAAGGAGAATAGGAGAAACATTATGAACACAGGTTTGGAGAGAGCGTGAAGTAACGAATGGAATTCAGGTGTGTCTACAAGATAGCATGGCAACAGAGAGGAGCATTGAACTACACAATTGTGAAGTCACTACATCTTGGGGAGAGAGAGAGCAGTTGTGAGTTATTGGGGACAGATAACATTTTGTATGAGTGAGGATGGACTGAGGAAATGAGGGCAGCAATTAGAGATGATCTTTAGAAAAATATTGACAGTGAAAGAGAAGAGTGATGGAGTTACTTCTTTAAGAAGCAGCAGAATCCGAACCCCTAACCCCCCTTTTTGTGAGTAGAAGTATAGGAGAGAATTAAACATGTTTATGATGGATGTGGAGGAACCAGAGCCGGGCTATCAGTGTCTTGAAGGAATAAATAAGTAAATAGATATGTGAGGAGCACAGCCGGAGGCATTAGTCTTTAAAGGAAAAATAATCCATTTTCCTTACACACAGGAAAGAGGCTAAGCAGGAAGAGGGCAAACAAGTTTATTAGGAACAGAAGGACTGGGTAGAAGTTGGTGCTCTCGGGATAGCACGTCAAGTTATTTGAAGTGATTAGGGCTGGATGAGACGGGGCTCTCCTGTGAGTAGCAGTGGCTAGCAATGGGGTTAGGATCAGACTCCTGATCTCACATGCTAGCAGTCTCTTCCAGCTGTATGAGCTTGAGCTAGTGTGAGCCACACCTCAGTTTTCCCTCTGAGGGGTAAAATGATTCTCAGCTCACAGAGATACTGTGGCGATTCAGTTAACTTAATGTGCATATAACTTAATGTGTTGAGAGCATGTTAACTGCCTTATACAGAACACAGTTGGTATTATGGCTTGGGGAGAGGGAATAGGCTAGCAATGAGTGAAAGGGTTGCCTAGCCATCTTCTCTAACCTGCATGAGAATTTGAATCACCCGGGAATCTTGCTAAAAGGATTCAGATTTAGTGGGTCCTGGGTGGGGCCCAAGATTTAGCATTTCTCACAAGCTCCCAGGTGATGCTGTTGCTGCTGGTCCAGGGACCACACTTTAAGAGGCAGGGTTGTAATGCCTCAACTAGGAGCGGCCAGTGGTCATCTGTATCTGCACCAGGCAGCGTGGCTATTCTCTACTTGTTCAGGAATGGAGAATGGATGTTTGGGCTGAGCCTGTGGCCTTCCTCCCAGATGCAGATTGGACAGGAAGGGGCACAGGAGCATGGTGTACTAATAAGTGCAGCATCAAGGGAGTCAGCTGTGCATTCGAGACCTTATGTGATGGGGCGAAGGCAGGAGGTGTTGATGATAGAGGCAGAAGAGGACTGAGGCCCAGAGAGTACAGTGAAGCCAGGCAGTAAGTATGGGACAGAGGTGCCAGAGAGGTGTGGTCATGGGGACAATGTCAGAGTGTAAGGTATGGGAACAGTAAAGTGTTTACTCCTGAAACCTTACTGGGTCTAATTTTATTTTAAAATTTTTGATGATTTAGAAGGCTTTTTCTTTGCTTGGTAGTGCCTCAAGGAAATTATAAACAACAGTCGATGAGGAACATTTTTATACTTCTGGTCAGTAGAATGCCTGATAAGAGAAGGCACTGGGTGTTGTTTTCTGCCACATCCAGTCTGTCCTTGGTGGGCAGACGTGAGATGGGTGGGCTTCCCAGAACACTCAGGCTCAGGCTGCAGTGAGGCATGCAGTGTGTTCAGCCAGTAGAGGAGAGGTGGAGTGTGGGATTCCCAGTGATGGGGAAAATTATTCCAAGGAGATTCTGAAACCCCATGTCCAGGGAGAGTTAATGTGGCAGTGGAAGCTGTGGGCAGGCCTCGGAAGGAGCGGGCATACACAACTGGACAAATGCTACTAAGTTTTTAGGTCAATATTTCTTTGTTTTCTCTCTTCCTAGGATGACCAGTAAAATCTTTAAACAAGCAACAGCAGCAAAGAAATCACATTTTCTCCTTGTTTAGAGTGTGTTAGAGAAACAAGCTTCAATTTCTAACATATTTCTAACTCACTGTATTGAAATTCATCCACTGGCTCTTATACTCTTTCACATCCTTCTTCCTGTTCTGTTGTCAGGGGCTGGGTGGCAGCCTAACTATTTTATAGAGTCCCTGGGTCCTGATATATATTTATGGAAAGCTCCTGTTCAGAGGAGCACCGCTGGGGAAAACGAATCAGACTGTTCCGGGAACTGGTTTTTAGCTGCTACCATTTTCTCTTTTGGGCTGCTCCGTCCTAGCTCTGCCTCTGGCATCTGACCCCACAGCCACCAGAACCAGCCAGCGAACCACACTGTTCCTCAGTCTGGCTGAGCCTGACTTCTTTTTCTTGTCGGAATCAGGACTTCATTTCTTCAGGGGGTTTTCATAAAGATGCTGTTTGGAAAAAGAAAAGAATATTAGTTACCTTTTCAGAGGTGTGGTGTACATAGAACTCCTCAATTATATTTATTTCTGGGCTTAGCGTTACTGCTGGGATGATGTGAAATCTGACGTCGCCCCAGTGGCACAGGGGAGGACAGTGGCATTGGGTATTGTCCCCTGGTTCTGACCCCCCCGCCCCATGCAGCAAAGAATTACAGGTCAGTGAGATCTAGAAAAAGTAAGATTTATTGAAAGTACATTTTAAAAAGTGATGGGCCTCGCTAAGGACTGCTGTCCTGTGGAACTTGGGAGGTGAAGAGGTAAAACAGTACACCCTAAGGGAAGAGCGGGTTTTTCACCAGGAGAGCTGTGACATGCAGAAATGGGAAGGTCCTAGGTGTTGGCTCGGGCAGTATTAGTGTAGTATCTTCAGTGGCCAGATGAAACCAGCTATAGATTATGGTTCTCCTGTCTTTCGTCTCTGGGATGTTCTTTTGAGTGGTCTCTAGGCTGGGCCTCTCTTCCTTTGTTCCCCTGTCGCTCCTGTCTGAGTAGCTCCCTAACATTAGGAATAAATGTTACTGCACAAAAAACTTTTCTACTCTCACTATTGTTAGCTCTGACCTAGGTGTTTAGCTATCACTTAAATTGAGCTCATTTCTCTGAGAATCATTGGGCTATATTTTAACAGTCATGGCAGAGAAAAATTATTCTGCCACCTCTTTTTTGGCTTTATTAACTGAGTAAATTATTTAATAGATTAAGAACAATGTAACAGTAATTCAGAGTTCTGAGACTGAATAACCCATTATGGTCATTGTAGGGGTTGAAGGGACAATGAAACTTTTACACTTTTTTTATTTTTGGTATTCTTCAGTTCCTTGATACTCCATTTGTTAAGCTATGTGAAACTTAGTTGCCTCGGCTCTGAAAGGAAGAAGTTGTTTCCTGTCTTCCCTGTAAAATGCAAGGATGCAACTTTGTAAAATTGCTTCTGATCTCTTCAGTAGAGGTCAGCTTCATCATGAAACCTGGGTTTCAAATTTTGTGGCAAGTTTTTTCTCTTTCAGTAAACTAAGAGGACATTCTTAATGAACAAATTTGTATTCTTCTTCTTGCTACTATTATACCAATATTTCATGCTACGTAGAGTTTTGAATGTTCTTTGTCTTAATTTCTATGTTTATTTGTTCAATCCATATTTATTAAAGGTATACCCCACCATTTCTATGTCTGAGCTTATAAATCCTAGACATTTTGCTTTATCTTCCTCTCTGACTGAAAATATAACAAGAAAGAGACAGCCAGGGTTCTAAAATGAAATAGAAGATAGCCATTTTATTGTTGGTAGTTGGATCTTGCTTGTAGAAACAAAACTGATAGATTTCATAAACAGAGAGTGAGAAGGAAAAAAGCATAAACTAAATGTTTGGGTGTGAGGCCACACAATCTCTATTTCAGAAAGAAAGATTTCTTTGGTGTTATCTTTTTGATGAGCACTTGAAAAGTACTAATTCATCAACCATGCTTGGGTTTACAGTTTCAGTCAAAGCAGTTCTGTTTTTAATGCACAATTTTACTTGTTTTCTCATTTTTTAGTTAATAACATTTTGTAATAGCTGCGTCTTTGCATTCTTTTAAACGTACTTGTTAACGAATTTTCCTCTATCAGAGTTGCTAAGAAAATAATAAATTTTATTGTACACATCAACAGAAAATTATTTTCTCTTCTATCCATTATTTGTAGCTTTAAAAAGAGCAATCTGTTCCCCAAATCCTGAAGTGCATTTCAGCATTTTTTTCTACTGTACTTTGCCAGCATCTATAAGCACCATTAAAATCACTATCATTAGAATAAGTCTCTCCAGTGACTCAAAATGCAAGTAGAAAAAATAACTTTTGCCAAGCACAGAAGGGGTTGTACTAAGTGCTTAGTGTTTCAAAGGAGAATTAGTTAAAAAAATTTTTTTTTGGGGTGGAGAAAAAAGCTTTTTCTTTTTAAATTGAGCATAACTGCTTGCAATTATGATTAAGAATTTTTACCTGGTTTTTAACTTTTCATGTTGGAGCTCACATCTAGAAAAGTAGCCAGGCTTACTTTTACAGGTTCCACATGGTAATGTCCTCAAGGCAAACCCTGAGCCTGCATCGTTTACATTAATCAGACATGTGTAAATGCTTACATTACATTTAAGGTCTGTGGCATTTCCCTTGGGGTTAATGAAGAGCCTGTTCTATAACTAAGTAGTTTCTGTTATAGAAAATAGCCTTTCTTTACATCACAATCTCTCAGTGTTTTCTCAGGACATTTTTGGACACCTTTTTTCACAGTTATTCAGTGGGATAAGAAGACTCTCGAATTTGGGAGTCTGAAAACTTTTTTTTCCTTGCCTTAACTTTGTCTTTGAAACTGTGGTCTTGGATCACTTTCTGGGCCTTCATCTCGGTGGGGTGGGGAGCACTAAACTAGACAGACTTCAACGCAACGTCCCTTTCCACTTGAAGTTTCTCTGAATCAGTGGATCCCTGGCTGCTACATCCACATCCTGTTCATCTGCTACATTGCTTTGCTTAATTATGTCTCAGTCCATTTTTTAAGGCTAAGAAGCTCATCATTCTCAGTCATCCTATTTTTTTTTAAAGTTTTGCTTTTTCAACCACAAAGGCATTTGAAAAGTATGCCCATGAATTACATATCTAACCTAGTTAAAAAAAAAATGGAAATAATTGGTGAAGATTGATAATAATCTCTTTAGATTATCTGGCATAGCTGCTTATTATTTTGCTGTATTTCTAGCAATCTTGTAAGTCTTAAAAGTGTTTCCAAAGTATGTTAAGAATAGTCTGACACTGTTTTGTTTTGCTCAAGTAGGTTGAGCAGAATCCTGGGAAAACAAGCATGATATCAGGTTCTGAAAAAGAGCAAGGTGGCAACAGAAGGGTATTTGCTTTTTTTGATTTAGGTTTTAGATCGCTGATACCTCTAGTCTAGTATGCTTCATTAGGCTGCCTAATTCTCCTGTCTTCGCTCAGTCAGCAGTCTGTTGCTTGCATGCATTTCCTTAGGCAATTTTGAAGCTTACCACATGGCCTTTTATGTGTAGTAATTAATAAAGGGTTAACTGAAGCAAAAGTGAAAGATGAGCTTGATCCTTGATGGCTGATGCGTGTGATATTCTTCCAAAATATTTTGTTCTACATGAATATAGTCATGCTTTTCAAGAACACAATATCTTTGGAAAGAGAATGAGTGTGGGAGTCTGGAGTCTATGTAGTGTTTTGGGGTATTAACTGCTAGTTATCCCTGAATTCATAACCACTTAGGTTATTTTCAGGTTGGTGTGTGTGCTGGGTAACTCAAGTAGCAGCACTGGCGTGCACTGTTCACATTCGACTAGTGAAGAACTGGGTGGGTTTCTTTTGATTCAGGTAAGAAGAGTTCCTGGGTCAAGTGGTCACCTTCATAAAACCGAAGACGGTGACTGGGAGTGGAGTGACGACGAGATGGATGAAAAAAGTGAAGAAGGAAAAGCAGCTTTTTCTCAAGAAAAGGTAAATGACAATGATGATGATAAGCTAAACTGTATATATTTTATTTTTGTTGTATTTTGTATGTGTGTATATATTAATGCATACATAATGTTTTACAGTCACGAAGAGTGAAAGAAGAAAATCCAGAGGTGAGTGGTGTTTGTTTATTGATTTTTTATTTTTAATTTTTTTTAATTTTTTTATTTTTTTACTATTTCGTTTCTGCCTTCAAACCCCTACCTCTTATAGTATCAGAGTCTAATCATTTTGGGAAAGAGACTTCAAAATTTTGTTCTCATGCTGTGGAAAAAAAGAAAATGGGCATAGACTTTGCAGGTCCTGATTCTGTCTGAGTTACTTTTGAGCTGTATGAATTGGGGCAGGTTACTTGACTCTCTGAGCCTCAGTTTTCTCCTCTGTTAAATAAGGATGATCACAGTGCTTATAATGCCCCAAGGATTGATGAAATCACCTACATAAAGGACTCAGTGGAGTCCTTGGTACAGACTAGTTACACAATTAATCTTAACTCTTGGTGTTACTCTTAGTCATTGGAAAACATACGGGAAAATTTTCTATTAGATTTATAGTTTTCAATAAAGTAAAATATTAAAATGGTTAGCAACTTCTAGGTTGAATCTTTTGGTCTTGATTTTTGAATCTCCTAGGTAACTCAGTAGGCAAGGACACTCTAATCAGCTACTCTTTGAGAACTGGTCATCTTTTGACTAACTTTATTTCCTCTATCTGGTTAATTATCCTAATGCCTAATGACTAATGATGACTGTAGTTCAAAGGACCTGCTAATTCTCCTAGAGGAAATTTGAGCATATTTAAAATAGCTCCAAATATTTTATAGACCTAGTTATTAATGTGTACCTTGATAAATTCTCAGGAAACAGAAGACTTTGGGTTATAAATAATATCCGTCCCAACTTTTTATAAATTAGCAGACATTTTTTTTTCTGTTGTTTAAATGGAGTAAATTTAAGTGGCAGTAGCCAGCTGGACCTTTTAAAAAGATAGCATCAGAGCTAGAAGCCACTCCTTCCTCAGTTATTTTGTCCTTCCCTCTGTTTTCTTGTCTTCCTTCATGCCATATTGATAGGCCTTTTCAAGGGATTTTTAAGTTGGCTTACCTCCCTTGGGTAACTCTTTTAGATCCTGTTTCCTTCTATATTTATCTTATGAATTCATCTTTCCATTTCATACATAAAATATACCGTGTTAGGAACAATGGTGATGAACCACACAATAGGTGATGTTGACTACACAGATGTCATGCTGGGTGTTTAGAATGATCTTAACCAGGTGTCTTGAACTCTGCCCTCCCCTTGCCCACTTTCCCATTTTATCTGAAGTACAGAGTCAAGTTTTTTCATCTATTTCTAAGAGTATTTCTAACTAGAATTGTCCGTTCTGCTTAGAAATACAACAAAATAACAGGATTCAAGTAGCATCATTGACTCAAACGCCAGTCATTATTGGTTCACTACAAGATATGTTCATTGGATAATATTCACGGAATCTTTTCTTACTAGTACTAAGGATTTTCCTCATGAGGAATTTCTTCATGAGGATTTGTTAAGTTTGTTGTGACAGTATCTTACCGTGTGCTTGTTGAAGATGCTCTAACTGTAACTGATGTGTTATTTGGATAGTAGTATCTTTTTGGCATGAATATTTTCTTCATAGACAGGAAAGAGAATAATGTATAGCGTCTATCAGTTATTAAGCAGGTATCACTATTGACCTTTTTGATAAGGTCTTGAAAGTCTTAGGCACTTCACTATATCTAAACTTATTTGATTTCCTAGTGTTATATGTCTGTTCCCATACTGTTATATAATTAAGGAAGCATGTAGATAGGTTTCTTATTTTTGTGAAAGATGCATGTGTTTGAGAACACTCCAACCAAATTTTAAGAATAACCAACCCACCTGCTGCAGCTTCTAAGGCTTTTTTAAAATTTATTTTATTTTATTTTTTTTGCAAGCCTGACATTTCAGTATCTTTAGTTGTGTTTAGAGCAGCTACAATGATGGTTCCTCTGTCTTTTCAGCTTTTAATTAAAGTAATCCCTTGATTTGCCAAACACCCTAAATCATTTTTGGTAAGCAAAGCAGAAGGTATTTCATTTACTTATTACAAAAACAAATAAATATGTTGAATATATAAGTATACAACAAATATATATGTGTGTGTATATATTATGTGTGTGTGTGTGTGTGTGTATATATATATATATATATACACTCTATATATACACTATAAGCATTGTTTTAGTAGCTATTGAGAATATATCAATGAGAAAAAACAGTGAAATTTTATATCTTTGTGGAGTTTACATTCTAAAGGGAGTACATAAACAACATACATAACTTCACAAATAAATAATTAATATGGTTTAATACAGTGCAATAGAAGTAATGGAAAAAAACAGAATGGGTAGAGAATACAGGTAGTGTCACACATAGGGGGCTGTAATTTTAAATGGGTTGGTCAGGGTAGGCATTATTGATAAGAGATGTAAAGACTTGTAAACATTATGAAAGAATTAAGTATAATAAAAACTGAAAGATCACTTTTATCTCGCTATGCCCCAGTGACTGTCAGTCACTTCTTTCCACAAGGGTTATCATTTGGTAGTGTTTTCTTTTAGACCTTTTTCTGCTCATTACATACAAATATGTATGTAAAGAAATCTAGCATATTATTTTAAAAACAAGAGAATTATAAAAACTAAAAAGTCTTTTTTTCAACTTGCCTTATATCTTCAAAATTTTTTCATATTAGTTGTTGTAGATCTGCCTCCTTAGTTTTAACTGTTGCATAGTATGATGAATGGACTGAAAAGGTTTATTTAATCCTTTCCTTCTTGGTGAGCATTTAAGTTGCTGTTACAAACTGCATTCCATTAAGTTTTTTGTATATGCATTTTGAGGGAGCACATATACAAGTAAAGTATAGGTATGTAAAATTGTGATTGCTTAGAAGTGTCTGCTGATTTCAAATTTTTTATAGTTGCTATCAAATAGAAAAATAGTTGCATTTTAAATATCTTTCAGTTTTGTCAGTTATACCTCAGCAAAGCTAAGGGGAAAAAAGATATACCAATATGTACAGCCACTGACATTGCACTTTGTTCCTTTAAACATCCTTGAGGGAGAAAATGCTTATCTCTGCCAAATAGCACATTTGAATGCCAGAGTGTTTATATTTTAATAAGATTTTTTATAATTTTTGTCATTTAAATAGCAGTTTACTGTTTTACTTGACTATAAGCCACTAAAAGACTGGATTAGTATTTTGCTCATGGTTATATCCTTGTGGCATCTAATAGACACTTTATATGTTTGTTGGGAACGTGAATACCCACACAATGAAATACGTACATTAAACCAAGTGCATGAATAGGCATATTGTATATATGAGTAGGTCGTAGTGGGGGGAAAGATCAGAAAAAATTATATAATTGAGGTGAAGTTCAGTAAAAGTCACCATAGTAGTTCCATGTTTATTTAGACCGAGTAAAATGCTGCAGTAGAGGGGGAGGTATTTTAGCAGTACTTGTGAGGTGCTGTTTGGCTTCCTGGGAAGTATAAGGCTGAATTTCAAGGTAATTCAGCATTATTTGTAGAAAATTGAGAAGGCCAGGTTTTGTTAGAGGGACATCAGACAGATGTGCCTGGTACTGGACCATATTTGGAGATCCCCTTAAGACTAAAGGAATTTCCTGTGTAAACTGTAAAGTTCCAGAGTTACACAACTTAAGATTCATAGTCAAACCCATTGAAAAATTTGTCCTGTTTTTAGAAATAGCCTTGCAAACTATTATTCATCCACTAGTAATTAATAGTTCGTAGCAAGGAGATAATTTATGTACATTTCACTTATTTATTATCTTGTTCTATGTGGATGGTGGAAGCCAGTGGAGACTTAAGGTCAAAAATAGTAATAATAAAGTTAGCTAATTGAACAAATATTAATGTGTGCCTAATTTTTTATATGGTGCTGTGTTAGGCACTGTGGCATTGTGTGAATTATACAAAAGCAAAAAAAAGAAGAGATTGATCTCTAGAAGCTTCTCATCTCTGTGGGGTGGGGATCAGGGTGGTCTTTACAAGGTCTTGCTTCCTTAGGTGAGGTTTCATAGCTCTTGTACTATATCCTAGCTTATGTAAAACCTAGCTGGGATGCTGTATAGGCCACTATTCAACTATTATCCTATTATTGATCTTCTTTTTGATGTGTGATTTTGGAATCTTTTTGTTAGATACTGAAATAATCAGTACACATTTTATGACTTTTTTGGTCAATTTTGCTTTATACTCTAATTTTCTTTGTAAAAGAGAAATTGATTTTGTCTTTAAATTCAGTTTCTTTTGTTTTTATTTAATCGAAGAAGGCATTTGCTAAGACTTCTATTAAAGAAGTATTCTTTTTATAGCAGCTCCTCCATTAGGTGGCATGAAAACAGATAGGTTGCAACCCTGGCTCCACATCAGAAAAACCAAAGCTTTAAAAGTGTAGGTGCCTATACCCAGCCATGAAGTTGCAATTTGATAGTTTGGGGTAATATCCAGGCAACTCTGATTTTTAAAACGCTGCTCACATGATTCTGATACATGGCTAGAATAAAGGACCACTGACTAGGAAAACCACACCAAATGCTCTGAATCCAGAAGTCCAGATTGGAATCCAGGAAGACTTTATGCTTAAACTTCCTGAAGATTTTTTTTAAATATGTCTATAAGAAATCTCAAAAAAAAAATTATAAAACATTAAGATGTTTTAGAAATCTCATGGGAGAGTCGTCCTTATTTAATAGAGTGTAATGAAGCCATGTGGGAATGTTTGTTGACCCGAAGCCCTGTAGAGCCCCCAAGAGATGTATGTATATATCTGTTGGTGCTGGGAGAGAGGAGATGTCTCAGCAACAGAAATTTATTTTCTCAGAGTTCTTGAGGCTAGAAGTCTGGAATCAAGGTGTCAGCAGGTTTGGTTTCTTCTGAGGCCTCTCTGCTTGGTTTGCACATAGCTGTGTTATAGTGTCCTCACATGGTCTTTTCTGAGTGCTTTAAAAAAAAAATAATGCCTTAATGTGGGGCCTAATTGTGGGGCCTAATTGAATCTGGCGTCTATATAAGAAGTAATTTGGACATAGAAGAGACACTAGCGATGTGCACACACAGGAGGTTTATTGAAGAATTTTGTTATTGTGCACGTTTCCCAACTGATATTTTCTTCTAAAGAGAAAAAATACATTGGGTGTGAATTTAGGTTGAGTTAATTTTACTAGAGATTAGTCACAATGTGCAAGCTGTATTTATTGCTCATGGTACTCACTGCTATTGCCTAGTGATTGTTAAAACGGCCTTTAGTTTTTAAAAATTTCTGATGACATTGTGTTTTCCAGATGCCTGTAAACTCTCATACATGTTTGTTCTATATCCATTTGTAAAAGGAGAAAAAGATTTGATTTCTTCCTCCAAATTTATTATACTTAGCCTTAGTCATCACAGGTGGCTTTAACTTGATACTTTTATGATACCACTTTTTAAAAGGTGCTCTTGTTGCAGGTGACTGACTTTCTGACCAGTTGTCATAAGTTAGATTTGTGATCAGAAATCTTCTGTATCTCTGAAGATATTTTACTTTGGAATAATTTTAGATTTACAGAAATGTTGCAAAGATAGTACAGAGTTTCCATATACTCCTCACCAAGGTTCCTCCACTGCACTGATTTATGTCACCCTGGTACATTTGTCACAACTAAGAAACCAACAGAGTTACATTACTATCAAGTAAACCTCAGACTGCTTGTCTTTCACTAGTTTGCCCACTAACACTCTTTCTGTTCCAGGACCCAATTCAGAATAATAGATTGCATTTAGCCACAGTATTTTTAAAATACTGTGAGAATATTAGGGAGAGCCCTGTGAAAAATTGGAAAGCAGACATTGTCCCTTCTCTCTAACCCAAGATCTTTACCTCTTTTTCACTCAGCACCTCTTTTTTACCTGTTTCCACAGTGGTGTCCAACATTGATTATACCCTCCCCCTTCGCCCAATCAAAACAACATTCTCTCATGTCTTCTTATAGTAAAATTTAACAGAAAAAATTTCCAGTAGTCAAATTTATATTATACTGTAGCTGAATGGCAGCTACTTAACATGTTAATTTTCTTGTAAGTTTTTATATGTAAAAATATGTGCCCAAAAGGCATGCCCTAAATGGATTGAATGGAGTCCATAATGCTGAAATTTTGTGGGGCTATGATTGGTTGTGAATGAAGGTGTTTTGTGGAGGGAATCTCCCTCTGCACCACTCCTGTGCATCTCTGCACATTTTCTGAGGAATCACCTGTAATGCTTATGAACCAGCAAGAGGCTGAGGCTAGTCCCTTTATTGCATGCAGAGTTACACCTACAGTGAGGTTTCAGCCCGCAGTCCAGTTAATTAGCTCTCCATCCTGATAATCAATCCCCCAGGAATAAGGGGGCTCCCTAGGAGAAAGAGAAGCTGTCGCCTCTAGTAATGCCATTAAGGTTTTTCAGATTACATGGTTCTTTGACTAAAGGTAGGATATTCTTTAAGTGCTGATGTGGCTTTTGGTTGTATCTGAAACCTTAAGATTATGGGGTCAACCTGAAAGATTCTTTATAAGAGATCATTTGGTGTAGGCATATGCCCTCTGGTTGGTTAAGGAACACAGGTTGTTTGTTCTAACAGTAATTTTCTCCCAACAATTTAGTATGAAAAATTTCAAAAATACAGCAACATTAAAAGCATGTAATAGTGAACACCCACAAAGCTATCACATAGATCCTATTATTACTGTATTTGGTTTGTCACACGCACGTCTATCTATTCATTCATCAGTACATCATCATTTTTTATGTATTTCAAAGTAAACCATAAACAGCAGTATACTTCCCCCTCTTACTTCATTACTAGTATAGTTATTTTTGAGGAATCACAGAGTAAAAATGTTATGCTCTTAAACTTTAGAAAACTCCTGTCACAAAGAACTTCTGATGACTTTTGATTATTTTAGATTGATAGCAAGTATAGAAACAGGAACTTTTAATCTTTTTCATTGATTTCTCTTTGAGTTTTTTTGTCTTTCAATTTTTGTCCAGGGCAGATTTCATAGAAGTAGAATTGGAGGAGAAAATATTTTGGGTATCACATTAGGGTTGGGTTTCCAACTTCGGGAGAAAAGTATAACCTATCACTCTGGCATTTCTGTTTGTGAAAATATTTTAAAAGCTCATCTACCCTTTATGTTTCTGAAACCCAGTGACTAAGTTGTTCACAGTAATCATGAAAGGAACAGGTTTTACTAATTCAACATCCTTTCATAGAAGGCTCTTAACTTTAGATGAAGCTATAGGACAAGAACAAAATGGTCCTAGGGCATCTTTCTGTTACCAAGTTTAAAATATCCAATAGTCCATGCCTTTCACTGTAGCTCAGTGGTTCTCTAAAAGCATAAGGAGCACCCAGGGTGCTTGTTAAAGATACAGATTATCTTCCATCTCCATGGAATTCTGAATAAGGTTGAGTGGGGCCCAGGAATCCTTAACACTTGTCCTATGCAATTCTAGTGCAGCGTGTCAGAGAACCATACTTTGGGAAATACTGCTTAAAAATTTCTTAAATTATTTAAAATATTTGTCTCTGATAATTGGGACTCAGTGTCACAACATTGACCTTAATGTCTCATTTTGGTTTTCTTAAGTGCTGTAATGGTGGCTCTCTTAACAGATTGCGGTGAATGCCAGCAGTATACCCGAGCAAATACAGTCCCTTTCCATGCAGGACTCTCAGGTATGTTTCCCCGAAGTCATTTATGTCTGAAATGCTTTGTAGACAGATTTAAGAAAAAAAAATTTTTTTTGAAAGACAATTTTAGGGTAGTGCTTCCAAATCAGAAGCCTGTAAACTCTGTTTTTTAATAGGTATGGAGAAAAGAGTACAGTCACTATTGACCATGATTTTCAGGACCTCCAACCTTTAAATGATGGGTTCAAGAGCAAGAATTGATTACCAGACTGCTTCTGAAATTGCTGGTACTGTGTGAAATAAGAAAAGGAAAGAAAATGACCCACCATTCTGTTAGATTCTAGCCAGAAAACATTGTAGTTAATTGATACTTTTCATTTTTTGCTCCTGCTTGGATTTCTATAACCTGTTTTTCTAATTCTTTTATTATTAAATTTTATGGGTCAATTTATCTCTACAACCCGCCTTGTAAAAATAATAATTCAACAACTGCAAAATGCATTTATATTAAAATTTGTGACAGAGACATGAGACATGGGTTGTATTGGTTGCTGATGAATGGTGATGAGCAATACATGGGAGAAACGATGGACATAGAGCCAGAGTGCATGCTGCCATTATGGTTTTGCTGTATAATTAACAGACAAGCCCTCTGCTCTCAAGGTAGTTAGTTATACTGTCAAGCATCACGAGCCTTGAGATCATGATTTGTTTTATAAAATCTGTGTATTTCATTTGAATTCATTTCTGTCTTACCTGATCTGTGTTTTATGAAACATCTGTGTGTTGAGGAAACAATGTGATTTCATGGCTGCAGGAAGCCAGTTTGAGGTCAACTATCTAGTCGTTGGCCTTTTTTGATAGCTGAAGAAGCAAAGATTTGCAGAGGTTAAGTGGCTCACACCAGGTCACACAACAGGTTAGAGGAAGAGGCAGGATTCTATTTAGGTCTTTTACACTGTATCAGGCAACTCTGTAAAACACCTGGAGATAAACTGTAGGAATTGGTTAAATGATCAAAGGCAAATTAGGAATAATGATGGGCCTGAAGGCAAAGAGAGTAAACAAGACAAAGGATTATTAGGAAAACTAGTGTTATATAATATGTTGCAGTTTATGACTCATTTTCATACATATTATTTTGTTCTCCCAGCAACCTTTTTTCAGCAGGTATTATCCCCATTTTATAAATAGGAAAAAAGGTTCATAGACTGATATGTCCACAGTCGCATAGCATAGTTGGTCAGTGGCAGAGTCAAGGCCTGACCTGAAATCCCTTACTGTCCTACTCCAAAAAAAAGGCCTACTCACATCCAGTGATTCGTGGGAGGAGGGAGGGGCTATGTAGTAGAGGTATTCATGGCTGATGATCTGTATTCAAGGAAATAGGCTCTGGGTGTGAAAGGCAGGAAAGATAAACAGTGGCCAAATCTCCTGGGTTTCACCTTCCTCTGCATCCTGAAGTTTAAGGTACCCAAACCCCTGTGTATTACCAAGTCCTGGAGAAAACAGTCCGTGGCTCTGGTTGCAAGGTGCTCATTTAGATGGCTGAGCCTTCTTCTTCAGACTTATTGCATCTTACACCAGTTTATAGCACTCATCGTATACGTTGAGGCTTCCTATATGAAATACTTGTATTTACAGTTGTGATGGGAATTAGACATCCTTCCAAACTTCGCACAGAGGTGTTAGGTGGCAAAATAAGACCAGCATGTATAAAAACCTCGTTTTGAAATTTGTATAAATTGAGGGATGTCATGATTTTATTTGTGTGTTTCCTGGGTTTATAAATAACACTCTTTTGCTCTTTGTTTTTTTTTTTTAAAGGGCCAACCCAATGCTAGTGAGGACTATAGAGAAGCTTCTTGTGCTGTGAACCTCGTTTTAAGATTAAGGTAAATGATGTTGTTTTATTTGCATCACTTTTCCTATAGTACGATATCCTCATCACTTTCATTAGCTTTTATAATATTAGCGTAAAATAAAATAAAATTTTAAGCTTATTAAAATAAAATTAAATAGCTGTGTATGCTGTATTTCTAGAACAGGCTGCTCTTTTAGCTGCTTACTAAAGAAGAGTAAGAAAGAAAAGCACCAGCTGAGTGTGTCTACAGGCTCAATGTGCCCTTCATTAAGTGTTTTTTCCTCACCTTTCCATTCTTGGGGTGTTTTTGTTTGTTTGTTTTTTACTTTTTTACAATGTGAGATCACAGTAAGATTTTTAATGAGTTTCTTTCACACTTCAGCAGTTGGTCCCTGTCAGAAATAAACCATGCTTGTACTACAAGTTGCCTGTTCAGAACATTTTTCAGGGATAGATTTGATCAGCTACTGTGGAGAAATGACATATATTTTGAAAGAACCCTCAGTCTTCTAGGAAATGGATATAAATTTGATCCCTGACAGTATAGTCTTTGTATCTAATGAATGAAAGCTCTTTCTGCTTCAAGGATTTTTAACTTTTAATGTCAATCTTAATGTATATTCTTTGTTAAGAATTTGGTCTCTCAAGATAAAAGAAATTTGCTTAAACTTAATTGTAAACAGCTTAATTTACCACATCACTCAGAATATGGTCATGTTTTTGAAGGTGTTCTAAAATAAGTTATACATGTTCCCCTTTGACAATTAAACAAATAAAACACATGGCTAATGGACCATTTTCAGAGCTGTGGCTATAAAAAGCAGGTTTATTTTCAAGGTTAGTTTCCAGCCCTCTGAATTATCGTAGTCTGTCAGGGTAGATTATCATTGCCATAATCACCCCTTCCTTCTGATGGTCATTTACAATCTGCAGTTCATTTTCACATATTTACCAGGGGACCATCACAACAATTCTTGGTGTGATTTCATTAAGAGTTGATTTTTCCAGTCAAGAAGTGAAATTATTACAAGATCGTTTTCCTTATATTTCAAAGTAGCCTTGATTATGAGTCACAATTAGCATATTGCACAACCTCCAAAGAATGAAATAGCCCATTTCCTTCTCATTCGACTTTGGAACCAGATACTCCTTTCATTTATTTTTCATTTGTTGGTTTATTCATTCAATCCACCAGTGTTTATGGGAAACCCACTCTGTACCAGTCTCAGTGCTTGTCATTAGTTTGCAGGAATGAGCGAGACTCTGGAAATTGCAGTCAGTTCACTGAGTGTGCTGTGTTGGAAATGACTTTTAGAATCTAGTCATGCAATCTTTTATTTAATATACATAGGCATCTTTTCTTTAGTCTATCTGCTGGATATTTACCCAGGCTGTTTGCATACTATGGGTCACATTTTTCCATGATCACCTCTATGATACTGAAAAGCTTTAATTGTTATAGTTCACCTTCCTCTCGAAGGGTCAACTGACCTTCCTGTTCTGGGCTCCTATGGGCTCAAATTCTGACCCTCAGAGTAAATATCAGGCTCTCTGGATAAAAGACCTGAAAAGTGTCTTTAGAAAGCATATTTCAAGCCTTCTATTTAAATATTGTTTTGCTCTAGGCAGTAGAACAATGTAAAAACAAATGCATTTCCTTATTTTTGTGAGAGCCATTTGTATATTTTCAAGGCTTATTCTTCTCTTTTCCTAGGCAAATCAGTGCCAATAACTTTAGCTGTGCTTCTCATACTGTATTTCCCTCATAATCCTGGTTGGTCACCTTTATTGACATTTAGTCTGCACTTGCTTTTGTTACCATTTTCCTCATGGGTCTGGGTGGTCATTTTCCCGAGTTTGTGGCTTAGATCACTAATCCTACAGGATTCTCTGAAAAGAAAGATTTCCGTGTTCAAAAATGTTAAACAGCAGTGCACGCGCGTGCACACACACGTGCACACACACGTGCACACCCTCCCTCTCTCCCTCCCTCACCCACATACCCTCCCTAATTTTGGAAATTGAAAGGAACATTAATATTAAAGATTCTAAGAAGTCCTGCAGGAAAGGAAGTTGTTCACTCTAAAACCTATTTGACCTCAGAACTCTTTTCCTGGAATTGTTTTCCAGTTTGATATTGTCCCTTTGAAATGTAAGTGTAGCACCCTTAGTTAAATGCAGATCTTTAGATGTGGTCTGAGCCACTTGAATCCAGTAGTAAGACCATGTGATTTTTCAAATCACGTTCTGTATTTCTCCTAAATCGTCTCATTTTCATTGCCTTTTGAAATATCCATGTACCTTGTTGGCAAATTTAGTATGACCTAACAGTCAAAAACTCAACCTGATTTTATTTTATTTTTTTTCATTTGAAGGATTATCAAGCCTAATTCTGAACTTTGTTCAGCATGTGTTTTAAAACTCTGTTTTAACATTTGTAACTATAATAATGAATCTGTTGGTTTTGACTTGTTGCTTGCCCACCATACATCTTACTCATGATTGTCAGTGTGTCATATTAGTTATGGTGTTTGGATATATGTCACTTGCCAGTCTGATGAACCTATCTTTGACATCTTTATCCGAAACACTGATTGACATGTTCAGAAATTCAAGTAGGAGAGAGCCTCTGGCATCTGTTGGAAACGGCTCACTTTCTAAATGGCTTTGAATAATTAGTATTTTATGGTATTGTTGTTCAACCAAAAACAAATCCTATTTACTCCCATGCCTTTTAGTGGACATTAACCATTCAGAAGGATATTATAAAAGGATCCACAGAAAGTGTTGCTGAAATTAAGACATAACAATAGTATTTTCTTAAATCTAAGCAGCTAGAAACACTTTCAAAATATGGAAATAACTTTTAGTGTAACTTATTTTCAGTGAACATATGGCGATGCCCAATTGTTTGTATACATGTTTACTTTTTAAAAGGTTTTTGCTTAAGTTAGTGTTTTTCATATTTAAGAACTTGTAAATTTCTCAGAATATACTGTTGGACTCCTTAAACGGCAATCCTTGTACTTTAATTTAAAAAATAGCCTTCAAAAGTTAAAAGCTATTAAATTTTTGTGATCATTTTGTACTGCTTAAATGTAAACAGAAAATACATTCATTTTATAAATATTTAATGAGCACCAATGTGCATGTGTGATATAACCAGAGTAGGGGTGGGGAACAAGACATTTCTTGTCCCCCAGGAACTTATATGCTAGAGGCAGGAAGAAGAATAATTCAAATATTCATATTACTTACATGATATATAACAATATATCAAGTTATCTGAAAGAAAAGCTACATCAGGATAGAAAGTGTAGGGGATACTATTTTGTATTAAGGAAGGCATATTGGCTTTCAACTGCTGTGTAACAAGTTGCCATGAACTTAGGGGCTTAAAATAATATACTTTTATTATCCCACAGTTTTTTTCAGTGAGAAGTCTGGGTACCACTTACGAGTTCTCTGCTGTCTTACAAGCCTGCAATTAAGGCATGCTCATCTGGAGCTCTGGGCCTTCTTCCAGACTCATTGGGGTGTTGTCAGAATTCAGTCCTTAACAGTTGTGGACTGTGGTCCTCTGCTCCATCAGACCACCCCACTCCACAGACCATTCCGACATGACTTTGAGTTTTTCAGAGGCAACAGGAGACCATCTCCCCTTCCATCCAAGGCCTCAGCCCCCCCTGTTAAAGGTTTTTCACCTGATTAAGCCAGTCCCAACTAGAATAATCTCCCTTCAGATTAAGTCAAAATCAGTTGTTTTGGAACTTTAGTTATATCTGCAAAATTCCTTCACCTTTTCCACATAACATAACTTAATCGTGAGAGTGACAGCCCATCATATCTAAAGGTCCCCTTTGCACTTGGGAGAGGATTATGCAGGACGTGTACACATGGGGACAGGAATACTGGACACCATCATAAAACTGCCTTCCACAGAAGGGCTCTCTAAATAAAGTGATATTTGAGTTGACTACTGATAGAAGTGAGGATTCAAGGCATGAGATTGTTTGGAGACAGAGTCCTAGGTCAGAGCAAACAGTGATTGCAAAGATTCTGAGTGAGAAGTATAAGCAGTTATAAAAACAGCTTGGGGACCAGTGTGAACAGGCTGGTAGGGGATGAGGTCAAAGAGTTAGCAGGGGCTGAATCACGTAGGGCCGTGTAGCTTTTGGTGAAGACTTTGGATTTCACTGTTGGAGGTTTGTGAGCAGAAGAATGATATGATGTGAGTTAAGTTTTAAAATGAGCACGGTGTTTGCATTGTGGGAAATAGACCACAGAAAGACCATTTAGGGTAGAAACAGAGTTTGTTGGTACTCTCACAGAGATGCAGAGAATAATCATGTGACTTGGACCAGGGTGGAGGTGACAAGCAATTACTGGACTCTGGATGGGGGCGCAAGAACTCAAAAATTACTTAAGGATTGGGCCTGAAAATATGTACTAATGGAGTCGTTGTTTCCTGAGATGGGAGAGTTGGAGCTGCAGGTTGGGGTGGAATCAAGAGTTTAGTTTTGAACATGTTAAGTTTGAGTTGTCTAGTGGATATCTCTGTGATGAGCTCAAGTAGGGGCCTGAGTCTGGATTGCAAAGGAAATATGTTTCTAAGCTAGAGATATAAATTGGATAACTGCTGGCATGTATGGTATTTAAAGCTGTGAAATTACAAGAGATCCCCTGGGGAGTGGTGAAGGTAAAGAAGAGAATAGGCCTGGCACACACTCCAGTGGTGCATGGATGAGGCGTAATAGTAATCAACTGATTGATAAGAAGAGGCTGGTACAGCAGAGGAGAGGACAGTGGTCCTGTAAATCAAACAGAGGAATTGGCTCAAGAAAGGAGTGAAAAGTTGCATTAACTGCTATTAGGGATCAAGTACAATGGGAACTAAGAATTCATCTTTGTATTTTGCAAACTGTAGCACATTCTTGACTTTGGCAAGAGTTATTGCAGTGGATTGATGGGGACAAAACTTGATTGAACTGGATTCAGGACAGAGTAGCAAGAGAGGACGTGAGGTAAGAAGGATAAATAACTTGCTTTGCTAAAAGTTTGCTATATATGGGAGCAAAGAATTGGGATGATAGCTCAATGAGAATATGGGGTGAAGTGAGGTCTTTTTAAAAAAGCATTATTTATATGGGAATAACCCAGTAGAATAGAAAAAATGGAATGAGGGTTCAATGTAAGACTGATGTGCTCAGGTGGGTGGGAAGGGATGATGCCCAGGCATCCATGTAGATGTCAGGTTTCGGAAAGTGGAGAGGTCACCTGTTGAACAGTGCAGCTGCCATATGGAGGTGGTGGGGGTGAGTGGAAGTCTTTTTCTGTTGTTTTCTCAGTAAAACAGGGTGTGTCATCAGTTAAGAGTAAGGAAAGAAAATATGTTCCAGGTTTGACAAACGAGGGGATAATTGTACGGGAGAGCTGGAGAGTAGATTTATCAGGGAAATGTGATAGGATGAACTGGCTGCAGCAGTGATCACTTGCAGTTAGTGACTGTGAATTTAAGGACTTTGTATTATCATGACGTCCCAGAATATAAATGTGAGTGTGAATGTAATTGAAATGGAAACACAACATTTAAAAATATTCGTAGAGGATTCTGTGAGCACACCCACGGGCCCCGTTTTAGAATCACCGTTTAAATCATAAATATGGGTCATAGAATCCCTCAGAAATCTCTTGAGTGCAGGGTGGCAGTCTCCGGCCCTCTTTTCTCACCTCCAGCACCACCTCATACGTCCACCTTCCTTCTCTTGGAACCTTAAAGTTACATGCTTGTTGAGTATCAGAAACCAGCCATCTGATGTTGGTCCTGCTATACAATTTCTTCATACCTCATTCCCTTTTTGAAATTTGCTCTAGGTCACTTGTACTATCTTTGGACCCAGAAAAGTGACCTCCTAGACCAGTCAGTGTGAGAGGAAGCTGGAAGGTTATTCTGGCCAGTGTTTATCAGATTTTAGAAAATCCATGCCCTCATTTGTTCCCTTCTCATTCTTCCCAATATCCACATCCAAATTCTGGGCTGTGTGTGTGTGTGTAGATACACATATACACAATTTACCCTCACTCTGTCTCTGTGAATCTCTCGTCTAGACAGTGTGCAACTATAGGGTATTGAGAAAAAAAACGTGCTTTTCTTACTTATCCCCTGAGATCATCTGGGCATGACACGTATGTGTATTGTGCTCCACAGGCTAGTGGGTAGAGACTTCATTTCAAGCTGGCTTTTCATCGGTCTTTGAGTAATACTTTGTGGATGGCTGCCTTCTCCACTTCTTGGAAAGGTCATTCTGACTTTGTTCTTGACATAACATTTTATAGACCTACCTGCTAGGAATGTGGCTCTCCCACCCCTACATCCACCTCCAGTTGCTGGGTAAATCCTCACCTTCATTCTGCAAGTAGACAACTGGAGAATATTTTACTTTTCAAAATGCTGCGTTCTACACAAAAAGGCAGTGGCTAAAAGTCATATTTATTTTTCCATTATTAGTTTCAGTGATCATAGGCAAAAGACAGAGGAGACAATGGCTAATTCCTTCCTTGAAAAAGTATAATATTTTTACTTGCTTTTAAAACTGACCTGTTATATGTAAGGTTGAAGAAAAAGGATTGGATCTTAGGTCTTAAAGTTAAATGCTGGATGGAGATAATTAAATGTAGATTTTTCTTTTTCCTTTTATGTATTCTTCCACAAATGTTGTCTTATTCATGTATATATGGTTAAGTCATCTATGTTACCAAAAAAAACAAAAACAAAAACAAAACTGAGCATCATAAACTTAGATACAAGATAAGCAAATCCTCTTAAATACATCTCAGAAAAAAAACCAAGTGGGCCACGTTATAATTTATATACTGTCAGCAGATAGTAGTAACAGTTCTGGTTTGAGCTAAGCATTAAACATATATTTTGCCATTAGTATATTTTTCATAAAAATATAGTTATGTATGTGACATAAAATCATGTTTTTGGAATCAGGCTCAGTGATTCGGAAAATGATGAACTTATTAGTTAAATTGTTAATTCCTTTGTATCGGATGCCGTTCATTACAGTTCAGCCCTATGGACTGAGGTTTTGGTTTTGCTGAAGACAACCACGACACTTGTCATAGATAGATGCTCTGTATGGTGTAGCCTTTCAATTTGCTCATAATGGATTTACCTTGATGTGATGTAGCAGCATCATTAGACTTAGTTAAAGACTCCAGAGCAACAAAATGGCTCTCCTGCTTATAGGAAAAAATGAAAATAGGGTATTTATTTTAACAAAAATCTTTTAGCATGGCAGTATTGCCTAATTTGACTTTTTTTAGTTTATTAAATGATGAACCTAGCTTTTGGTTAATTATAATTTCATAAAGAAAGCCGCAGTTGATAAAAAACAACATTGAACACTGTTTTAGCATCAGTATGCCTGAATTCCAATTTCATATTATCATCATTCAGGAGGGATTAGAATTCTTAAATCATTCTCTCGCTTGTAAAATCACGTTAATTGCATAATTCTTACTAGTTGAGTGGTTTGGTGCCTTGATTAATTTTCCCCCACAAGGTTAAACAGTGTAGGCCTATTGTTCAATTGTGGCAATGCTTTTTAGTACATGTTCTTTTTTCCCCCTCAACAAACTACTTATTTATGGCTTTCTTTGTGCAAGTCTTTGTGGAAAATCCAAAGATGAATAAGACAGGGTTTCTACACTCAAAGAGCTTACCATGTAGGCAGAGAGAGCAGACCTGCACAAATGACTCTAACACAAGGTGGAAAGTGATAAATGCAGCAAGAAGACAGATGGAAAGAAGAGCTATGAGTAGTTAAAGGAAGGTGAGAGCCCTTTTGTCTGAATGTTACTTTTGGGTTACTATCCATAGTATCCAGTATTTATTTTCTTTTCAACATCCAGATTTTGAGAAGAGTCATGGTTAGGTTGAATCCAAGGGAAGGGGCATGCTATGGTCTTTGACAAAGACCATATCAGACTTAAATTATTTCTGACAAAACCATGTTTGTTTTCCAGTAGTGGTATGTATTATTATATAGGCAACAAGTTAGTAAAAATACAGTTTTTCAGTGTGAAAAATATTTGGCATTTTCCTTAATTTTTTGAATGTTCTCTTTTGGCTATTTTCCCTTCTCTGAGAATTAGAATAATCATTGCACATCTTGGCTTTATTGTCAGTGAGGTCCTTCAAAAGGTGATGTTCTTACTGTGTACCAGGCACTGACAAGCACTGTGTGTACTTTTTCTGATTTAATCATCATAAGACCTCCACAACATCAGTACTGTTAACTGACATTTTATAGCAGAGGAGATGAAGGTGTAAAGGTATGGCAATAATTTGTCTGATGCTGTACAGCTCAGAAGAAGCAGAAACGGGTCTTGAACCTAGGTCTGTTTAACACACTGGTCCTTGCTCTTCTTCACTTGACCCGGTAGCTGTGCTTTATTCAGTTCCATTTGAATAAAGAGATTCAAAATGGATTGTTACATTTACCTGTCTTTTCATCAGCATTTTACATAAATGTTCTTTTAACAATGTTACCTGATAAATCTCATTATTAAATATTGTGACAAGAATACCTGGAAATATTTTGGAGGAGATGCTAATGATGATGATGCAAATAGCAGCCAGCATTTTCAGTGTTTTTTTTAATTTTGAAAGTGCTGTCACATCACTTGCCCGATTTAATTTTTCCTTTCATTCTGTGCTTGTTGCCCACAGATAAAAAAGAAAGATTGAAAATGCTAATTATCTCTTCTACAGTCACAGAGCGAATACAGCCAGGCTGGAGATTGGGTTTTCTAATGTTAATTTCATATTTTCCATAGTATGGTTTGGTTCTATGGTATGGTTCGATGAGATAGTTTAAGTATAGATGATGAAGGGTAGTATAGGGTATAGGCCTTTTGCACATGCAAAATTTTCCCACTGGTAAACATACTAAAAAGGCAGATTTATATTTGGAAAAATGTGTTATTGTAAAAGAGAAGCAAAATAGATAAATTAAAAATTATTCATCTTGAAATGTCATATGTTTTTTGACAATGGATCAAGAAGATGTTTGAGTATAAATACTTTCAGCAATAGGGAATGTTTAGAATTCTTTATTTTTAAGTGATTTATGGTCATCTTAGAAATTTAGAATATCAATTAAAAGAAAAATAGAACAAGAAATAAAATTAACTGTAATCCTACCCTGAGATACATTAGTATTAGCCTCTCCATAAATATTTTCTAGTCTTTTTTCTATCCTTATGTTAATATATACTTTATAATTTTAAGTGTTATCGTATACATATTTTGCTTATTTTTATTAATCTGCTTTGATTGGTAATGTCTTTGATATCTTTTTATATTAACACATATAAGTCTACACAGTCCTTTTAAGTGGCTACCTTATATTTTGACCAAATGTGCCAAAACATATTATTGAAAAGTATTGTTTGATAGTTACAGAATTCTCGATTTTAAGTAGTGCAGCATATAATAGCTCATGTGTGCAAAACTGATGTTTGAAAACTTCCCTGTAAGAAAAGCCCTGTTATCATTGAATTTTAACATTGGTGAAACACTCTCAGACATTGAGAACCTGGAGATATGTAATTGAGTAAGCCCAATTTCAAAGCACATAGAAATTCACAGGACTGATTGCATGGCTCTTGGGTGAGCAGAAGATGGCACTATCCATGTGGCAGCTGACACAGATCCTCACTCTGTGTTAGGATTGAGTTCTTAGAGCAGCGATTTAACTAAGGCACTGTAATGAGAAGCCACAAAGATGAATGATTCCTGAGTGTAACTTGCTCAACAATGACAGAACATAAACACAGGGTTCCAATTTGCCACTGTTCTTTTGGCTTCTTCCTTCTACTCTGTTCTTTAAGAAATCCTCCCTTGGCTGCTTGCTGGGGTTCGAGGAAGTGATGTGTGGGACCTAAAGGTGAGAGAGAGATTGTCCTTATGCTTTTAGCGCCTGTTGTACAGTGCTTGTCACACAGTGTGCCAACTGAAGGATTCTTAGCTAAAGGTGTGTTTCACAAACTTAATATCAAGATGCCTCGCAAAATGTGTGTGTATGTGTGTGTGCATGCAGCTTTTTTTTTTCTTTTTTGATGTTACAGTGGAAATGTGAAGGAAAAATGCTCTTTACTGCCTTTCTTCTACAAAAATCTCCAAGTAAGGTAATACTTTGGATATAATTTCTTTATCTCATTTTTTAAAACTTACACAGCCTCCATGCTAGAAGAGCTGCCAGACATAATTTCTGTGGCAAAGATATAGCAGTCATGCTGAACAAGGATCCATATAGGAGTGTTCTCTGCTCTCCTATATACCCAGCTTCCAGACCCTTCTCTGTTAGAAGGTTCTCTAGTAAAAAAAAAAAAAAAAAAAAAAAGTCCAACTTCTTAGGCTGTTTAAAGGTGGAAGCTAGATTGCCTCCCTGGAGCTTACCCATAACTGCAGCTCGGACACAGGGCGTTTCCAGGGGGTTCTCTCACCTAACCTCAGAGAAGTGCAGTGAATTGTGCAGTGTCACATGGCCAGTCACTGTAAGTGCCAAGAACAGCACCTCAATATCAACTAGAGGCAGCCAGCCTCCTTGCTCTCCTGCTGGAGTCATTGCATGGTCACATTTTTGGAATTTTCACATCTTCCTTGAACTCTACCTTCTTATGAGCTTTGTAATGTCATTGCACGGATATGTATAAAGAGGAAATGTCTTAAAAATATTGGACACCTTAAAAAGCTTTGGTGGTATTTGAGTCAGTGCTAATTACCTGATACCTTGAGTAGTTAGTAATCGCCTGGAATTTTAACAAATGCCTTAGTATTTTAAGTTATCCTTTCTGTCACAATGCTGAGGCTGTCTCCCTTACTACCCCTCCCCCCCTCTTTTTTATATTCCACATTTTCTAGCTCCTGGTGAGGTAATGTCACTCTTAGCATTCTGAAAATTCTTCTCTCCAGTTTTATCAGGGAAGGTTGTCTCTTAGGGCTTGTCCTCTCTTGATCAGAGCTGAATAATTTTGAGGACTGTTTGCAAAGTTATTTCAGTTCTCAGTTACCATATCCCTGGAGATAATGAGTGGTAAGAGTCCTTCCTCCAAATGTTGAAGGTAACAAGCATATTTCAGTTTGGAGGCTTTCTTTGCATTAACTTTTCTTTCCCCATTGAAACCAGACTTCCTGGAATATACATTCAACTTTATTTTGCAATCCCCAGAGTACTAGAAAACTTTGTTCTTCTCACAATTATTAACTGGTAACATAGTGGGAAATCTCTGCTGCTCAGTGAATTTCATTGGTTGGTCTTTGTATTAGTTTTCTATCTGTTGTAAGAGATTACCACATACTTAGTAGCTTAAAACAGCACAAATTTAATAATTTTAATTAGTTTAAAAGTCTAACATGAGTCTCAGTGGACTCAAATCAAGGTGTCGACAAGGCTGTGTCCCTTTCTCCAAACCCTGTGGGAGAATCTAACTTTATTTCAGACTTTATTTTTTTAGAGTAGTTTTAGTTTCACTGCAAAATTAAGAGGAAGGTACAGAGATTTCCCATTTACCCCCTGACCCCACACATTTATAGCCTCCTCATTATCAGCATCCCCAACAGAGTTGTATATTTGTCACCATCTATGAACCTATAATGATATTTCTTCATTACCCAAAGTTCACAGTTTACATTATGGCTCACTCTTGGTTTTGTACATTCTATGGGTTTAGACAAATGTATAATGACATACAGTGTTTTCACTGCCCTAAAAATCCCCTGTACTCTGCCTATTAACCCCTTCCCACACTCCAGGCAGCCACTGACCTTTGTACTGTTTCTATATTTTGCTTTTTCCAGGATGTCATATATTTGGAAACATACAATATATGGTTTTTTTTTTTAGATTGACTTCTTTCATTTAGTAATATGCATTTATGGTTCCTCCATGTCTTTTCATGTCCTGATAGCTCATTTCGTTTTAGCTATAAGATGCATTGTCTGTATGTTTCACAGTTTATTCATTCACCTACTGAAGGACATCTTGGTTTGCTTCCAATCTGTGGCAATTATGAATAAAGCTGTTTATAAATAAACACTTGTGTGCAGGTTTTTGTGTGGACATAAGTTTTTAGTTCCTTTGAGTAAGGAACAAACCAAGGTGCACGATTGCAGGATTGTATGGTTAGAGCGTGTTTAGTTTTGTTAAGAAATTGATACCTGTCTCTCAAAGTGGCTGTGCCATTTTGCATTCCCACCAAAATGAATAAGAGTTCCTACTGCTTCACATCCTCATCAGCATTTGAAGTTGTTGTCAATGTTCCAGGTTTTGGTCTTTGTAATAGGTGTGTGGTGGTATCTTATTATTTAGTTTGCATTTCCCTGATGATATATGTGGAACATCTTTTCCTATGCTTATTTGCTATCTGGATATATTCTTTGGTGAGATGTTTATTAAGGTTTTGGGCTCAATATTTTTGTTTGTTTTCTTCTTGTTGAGTTTCAAGAGTTCTTTGCATATTTAAGCAACAGTCTTTTATCATATATGTCTTTTGCAAATGTTTTTTTCCAGTCTGTGGCTTATCTTCTTTTGATATTGCCTTTCATAAAACAGAAGGTTTTGTTTTTGCTTTTGTTTTAATTTAATGAAGTTCAGATTATCAGTGATTTCTTTCATGGATTGTGCCTTTGGTGTATCTGAAAAGGTGTTACTATTTCCAAGCTCATTTGTGTTTTCTCTTTCTAGTTTTATAGTTTTGCATTTTATGCTTAAGTCTGTAATTCATTTCATGTTAACTTTTATGAGGGATCTAAGGTCTGTGTCTAGATTTATTCTTTTGCATGTAGATGTCCTGTTGTTTAAGCACCATTTGTTGAAAAGACTATCTTTTCCGCAAAGGATCTTTGCTCCTTTGTCTAAGATCAGTTGATTATATTTATAAAGTTATTTCTGGGCTTCTTATTCTGTCCCATTGATCTTTTTTTTTTTTTTATTCACCAATACCATACTACCATACTGTCTTGATTGCTGCAGCTTTATAATAAGTCTTAAAGTTGGGTAGTGATAGTTCTCCAACTTTGTTCTCCTACGATGTGTTGGCTATTCTGGGTCTTTTGCCTCTCTGTATAAACTTTGGAGTAAGTATGTTGATTTCCACAAAATAACTTGCTGGTATTTATTTTTTGTCTCATTTGTAATTTTATTTATTTTTTAAAGTTTATTGGGAGTAACATTGGTTAATACAATTATATAATTTTCAGGTGCACGTTGTAATTTGACATCTATACATTCTGTTGTGTGTTACCACTCATTGTCCAGTTTCCTTCAGCTACCATACATTTGATCTCCTTTACCTACTTCACCCTCCCTCAATCTCCCTATATTTGACTCTCTTCACTCTGTCTACCTCTTTCCTCCACCTCCCTACATTCTGGTAATCACTAATCACTAGTCCATTGTCCATGTCCCTAAGTCTCTGTCCTGTTCATTTGTTGCTTTTAGGTTTACATCCCACATATAAATGCTATCATGTGGTTTTTAACTTTTTCCATCTGGCTTATTTCTCTTAGCATGATTATCTCAAGGTCCATCCAGGTTGTTGCAAATGGCAGTATTTTCTCTCTTCTTGTGGCTGAGTAATATTCCATTATATATATGTACCACAGCTTCTTTAGCCAATCATCTATCATAGGACACTTCAGTTGCTTCCATGTCCTGGCCACTGTGGATAGTGCTGCTATGAACTTCGGTGTGCAAATATCTTTTGAGTTTTCAAGTCTTTGGGATAAATACCCAGTATAGGGCTTGCTGGATCATATGGTAGATCAATTCTTAGTTTTTTGAGGACCCTCCCTACTGTTTTCCATACTGGCTGTACAATTTTACTTGCTGGTATTTTGATCAAGATTGAATTATAGTCGAGTTGGGAAGAACTGACATCTTGACAATTTGAGTCTTCTATTTATGATTATGGAATATCTCTCCATTTATTTAGTTCTTCTTCGATTTCTTTTTTTATGGTTTCATAGTTTCCCTCATGGCTCTTCTACATATTTTGTTAGTTTGTACCTAAGTAGTCTATTTGTGTGTGTGTGTGTGGGGGGGGTGCTAGTGTAAATGATATGTTTTATAATTTCTAGTTTTACTTGTTGCTGGTACATAGGAAAGCAATTGACTTTTATATAAATCTTGCAGCCTTGTTATTTCTAGTTCCAGTAGGATTTATTTTTTTATTTTTTACAATTTTCTACATAGGTGATTTTGTCTTATATGAAGAAAGACACTTTTATTTCTTTCTTCCCAGTCTGTATACTTATTTCTGTTTCTTGACACATTACCTAGTACTTCCAGTGTGATGTTGAAAAGAAGTGGTGAAAGGGAACATCCTTGCCTTCTACCTGATCTTACTGAGAAAGCTTCCAATTTCTCACCATTAAGTATGATATTTGCTGTAGGTTTTCTTAGATATTCTTTATCAAGGTCAGGAAGTTCCCCTCTATTCCTAGTTTCCTAAGAGTTTTTATCATTAACGTACCTGAGCTTACTTGAAAGCGTAGTGGAAGAAGAGGTAGAAAATATCCACTATACTTAGGGAACTGTAGCAAAATAAAAACGTATCACTTGATAAAGATCTTAATTGTATCAAAATTTAGCTGCATAGGGCAACTAGAGATCATTTTATGAACTCCTCACCTCTGGGCCATGTGGAAATCAGATTCACACAAATATGAGAACTACTCTTTGTAAAGCTTTTAGAAAATACAACTCTGCATTCTCCTCTTGCAATCTACTTATGTCAGTGAGTTTCCCAGGGAGGTAAATAGTTCAATAACTAATTGCCAAAAGAAAATACAAATTTTGACGGAGTTTTTAATGAATTTGGATACTGGAGATGCAGTAAAGCATACCAGGCTACAGAATATTTACGTTGTCTTCTTCAGAACCCTTCAGCTCATTTTTTATTTGCAGAAATATATCTCTTTTTAAGAAAGTACTAGAGGGCTTCTGACCTGGGTGAGAAAGCAAACCACTTGCTCTAATTTACGGAGCCCCGGGGAGCTGGGGTTTGCTCTCCTCCACCTATAAGTTTGGGGCCAGGCATCTGCACTGACTGTGTAAGTCAGAGCACCCTGTGGTGGGTATTTTCAGATGGCTTTTTGATTTCTTACATGGGGAATTTGTCAGTGTGCCAGCTAATTGCCATTGTTGTCTTAATGGAGAAGCTCTGAAGATTTAATAAAATCAAACTCTGCACATTTATCTGGAGTTGGTTCTAGATTTTCTTCAGTGGATATGAGGTCAGCTCAGTGAAAAAGCTGCTGGCTTTTTGTACTTTGATACATTCCCTTTTTATGGCTTGATTATACCATTTTGTCCCTCCCACAAAGAGAACTTTCTCTCAGAATGTTCAGATGAAGCATTAGTGCTTTAAAATGCTTAAAATGAATGTTTATTACCACAGCATGGGCTACACCATTGTAAACTCCTACATTGTAAATCACACCAAGGATCCTTGTCACTTTGGCCTTTTTAACTGCCTTAGGCTTACTGCTGTGTTGCAGGAAAGTGTAGCGTTTGCTTACTTCTTCTTCTTCTTTTTTTTAAGCAATGTCCAGATAGCTATGATGAACCTTTTTTGTTTCTCAAAATACTGTCTCCCTCACCTCCCTGCTCCCAGAAGATCTAAAGGAAAATGAAGAGCTGAAAAAAAACAGGGCTAGAAGATATTTAACAATATTTATTCCTTTATGATCCATTTATCAAATAAGCTGTACTTACTGGCATAAAAAAATGAAAGTTTTATTTTTCTCTTATTGTTTTCAGAGAGCTTTGTTGAATCTTCCTTTGCCATCTTTTAATGGCATATTGGGCATTAGGCCATACTTTTCCAGTCCTTCAGGATATTAAAAAGTTGAGTCTAATCTAAACTTAAATGTTATATTCAATTTAGCTTTTATCTCCTCCCCTATATCATGTCACCTGCCCCTCTGGCTAAGAAGGGAACACAGTCATCTCTTTCATCCTTTTCCACTGTCCCCTTTCTCCTTTTGTTTGTCACTTTTTCTCAAAAACTGCCTGCCACTGTCTTCTGAGGCAATTGTGTAAACCTGGCTCTTTGGTGGGGACCTAGGTGGGACTCTCTAAAGAGTTCTGGGCCAGTTCCTCTTCCTTTCACCTGGGCCAGGTGGGCAGGAGGTCCTCAGGAGTAGGGAAATGGCAAGATGGCTTAATTTTTGGCTACCTTTCAGTTGTCTCTTTTAGCACAGTAAGCCTGAGTATATATGCAGGCTCTATAGCAGTTTCTTCTGTCTACTGTATGTCTTAATAATTTCCTTTTCCTCATTTAAATAGTTAGGGATAGGGACAATCAGTAAATTTTCCCCATAAGCAGATTAGTATCTAGGGATTGAGATGCCAGCCTTCCCTCCTTGCAAGTACCTCTGAAGTGTTAGTGACTCTTTGGGGACTCCTGCAGTAGGCTTAGCAATGGGGAATCCTAACACACTTCCTGGACCAATAATTTATAACTGAAGATGCTTTGTCATTCTGTACCCCAGACCCTCAATTTTGCTTTTATAGATAGGTGCTCAGGGAATCAGGGGTCATGACCGGAGCTAATACAGCTATTTTGGCCACTTACTAGTAAGCATTTGAGTGTCCAACCTTTATTATCTGCAGCACTATTTCTTCAGCATATAGGGTACCTGGTTTATATTTAGCTTAGCATCCTGGGAACCAATGCTAGGGCAATAGTAAAAGGTCTAGTCAGTGTTCACTGATAGTTATTTATCCCCATGTAAATCAAACTACTTCTGGGCACATTACCAAGGGGAATATCATGCAGCATATTCCTTGGCTTTTAAGGTTCATAATACATTATAGCTTAAGGAAATAAAGATAGGAACATAGAAAATCTTAAATAGTTATATCAAGCAGAATGTGATGAATTGCTCCAATAAATATGATTGATAATAAGATTTTCAAATATCAATGTCCACTGGAGTAGCCTACCAAGGCTGCCTCTCTAACCTGTTGTGAGGGCTGTAGGCGTGCATGAGTCAGGAGGCAACTGCTGTGATGTTTTCCAGCTGTGCTATGCAGAGTATAAGAAGAAATGTGAAAAGGTAGCAAACAATGCACAGTTTTAGGACTAGTTTTCTTTTTATCAGACTGATTATTGAAAATTTTTTTTATAACTTTTTTTTATGGGTGATATATCATAGTTTCTAAGGTTTAAGTGAGCAATGCATATGTGAGAATTGTGACTTTTAAGTATTAAATAGAAGTTGTAAGGAGCTTACTGTTTACTAATTGCTTTTCGTATCTGTTACCAGGTTTCTTGCTTTTCAGTGTACTGATTCATTTTTCCCCTTATTTTCACTTGAAAGGAGAATTTAAAATAATCACCTTTTTTGGTAGTGGTCCTGTTAGAATTGTTACCGTTTTGGGGCTTTTAGATATGGTGGGTTGGCTTGCCCCAGGTTTGGGGTATGCTGCATTCTCAGCCTCCTTCCCCTGTCTCGTGTCATCTATTACCCATGCCCAACGAGCTTATCACTCTTTCACTCTCGAAGTCTTCACTCACAACCCCAAAGGGCTCTCATTGATTTCACTGGCTCAACCCCACCAGATTGCAACATAGAGTGTGTGAATTTGGGTTTTGGTAGATTTGATGGTGTGTACATTTTAATCCTCTGCTTTCTTCTCTTTTTGTAAATTCTCTTTTTATACTTTGTTTCTTAAAGAATCACTAGAGGCTATTCTTTTCTGTGTTTCCACATTTTCTATAAAGAGACTTGGGGTCATATTTCAGTATTTTATCAAGATTACTTTAATGATAAATCAAGCTGATGCTCAGTAACCTCTCAACGTAAGAATTGACTTTATGACGTTCATGAGATCGCCGTGTTTAAGGAATCCAAAACTTTCACAGTGGCCTTGGACTTCAAGTTGCATACTGAGTGAGATGAAAAAGACTCTTTTTTTCCTTTTGTTCTCTACTGTATTATTACTATTGAAACTGTGGAAAGGGTCATTAAGTATAAGGTTACCTTATAGGGGAGCTATCTCTGCCATTCAATTGACAATACCCTTGACATACTCAACAGTAGTGCAGAGACCATTGTCTATTCTTCAAAAGTCAGCTATTGTTATTAATAATGCCCCTGTATAACTCAGAAAAAAAGGAGCCACGTAAAAATGATGCATTTTAAATGGCTTATGGATATATTTTGTGGCCTATGAAGCTGCTCTCAAGGAACATAGGCTGTGGACACCATCTTGGCATTCTCCCTCTGCCTATTCCAGCTTGCCAGTGTCTCCCCAAATAAGGAGCTTATACACTCTTCTGGAGCCCTGATTTTTGCAGCTGCCACCTAGGGACACCTTCAGATCAGTTGGTATTGGTGACCTGTGGGGCTTGCATTTGTGGTCTCTCAGGATTATATATATTTGCAAACTTTTAAAAGCTGCTGCCTGAAGGTCCAGCTTGCAGTCAGCCTGAATCTGATGTTAGGATCTTTCTCTTTGGGACACTGACAGGTCTTGGCACATCCTCAAATACTGGGAGCTGTTAAAAATTTAATAAGCTGCTTAGACAAACACAGACTTAAGAGAAGACCAAGAGTTGAGGCAGGGCTGATCAAAGAGATCTACCACCTACATGAGGCCACTCCTTCAAGACTGGGTTCATCTTCCTTGGGACTCTCTGGACTTCCTGGAAGTCTGCTTTCTTCCCCAAGTAAGGGAAGTTTTTAGCCATTATTTCTTCAAATTAGAGATCTGCCCCTTCCTCTTACTCTGGGACCTCAATAATGCAAATGTTAATCCATGTGATATTGCCCCATAAGCCTTCCAAGCAATCTTTACATTTTTAAATTTCTTTTTCCATTTTTTCTCTGATTTGGCAACTTCCACTGCTTTATCTTCGAGTTGACTGATCCTTTCTTTGGCTTTGTCTAGGAGTAGACACCATCACTGAATTCTGCCAGACATTCAAATAAGAATTAGTATCAATCTTAAACTCTTCCAAAACATAGAAAATGGTGGAATGCTTCTGAACACATTTTATGAAGCCAACATTATCTGATACCAAAACAAGACAAGAATTCCACAAAAAAAGAAAATTACAGGCCCAGTACCCTTGATGAACATAGATGCCAAAATCCTCAGTAGAATATTAGCAAACCTGATTCTACAATACATTAAATGATCATTCACCATGACTAAGTGGGATTGATTCCAGGGACACAAGGATGGCTCAGCATCCCCAAATCAAAGTGATGCACTGCATTAACAAAATGAAGGTTAAAAAATAGTAGCTGTAGAAAAAGCATTTGACAAAATTCAGAATTCATTTATGATAAAAACTCTCAACAAAGTGGATATAGAAGGAATATACCTCAATATAATAAATGCCTTATATGACAAGCCCACAGCTAACATCATACTCGAAAAGCTGAAAGCTTTTCTATATGATCAGGAACAAGACAAGGATATTCACTCTTGTTTATTTTATTTAACATAGTATTGGAGGTCTTAGGCAGAGCAATTAGAAAACTGAAAAAATAAAAGGCATCCAAATAGGAAAGGCAGAAGTAAACTGTCACTATTTGCAGATCAGATTATTTTATATATATAGAAAACCCTAAAGTCTCCACCAAAATACTATTAGACCTAATAAATGAATTCAGTGAAGTTGCAGGATACAAAATCAATAGACTAAGATCTGTTGAACTGCTGTACAATAACACACTATTAGAAAGAGAAATTATAAAAATAATCCTGTTTACAATTGCATCAGAAAGAATAAATACCTAGGATAATCTTAACCAAGAAGTTGAAAAACATATTGAAAACTACAAAGCATTGATGAAAGAAATTGAAGACAAAAGTAATTGGAAAGATATTCCACGCTCGTGGATTGGAAGAATTAGTATTATTAAAATGTCTATACTTTCCAAAGCAATCTACAGATTCAATTCAATTTCTATCAAAACCCAATAGTATTTTTCACAGAAATACAGCAAACAATCCTAAAATTTGCATGGAACCATAAAAAATCCCAAATAGCATAGCCAAAGCAATCTTGAAAAAGAAAAAAGCCGAAGCATCATGTTCCCTGATTTTAAACTATATATAAAACTATAGTAGTTAAAACAATATGATATTGGCATAAAAATAGACACATAGATTGTTGGAACAGAATAGAGAGCCCAGATATAAACTCATGTGTTTATATGGTCAATTATTTGTAACAAAGAAGCAAATAATATACAATGGGGAAATGATAGTCTCACAAATCAATGGTATTGAGGAAATTGGATCACCATTTTACCTCACACAGAAAAATTAAAATAGGTAAAAATTTGAATCCAAGACTTGAAAGCATAAAACTTCTGGAAGGAAATGTAGGCAGTAAGTTCCTTGACATAAATCTTGGAGATGATTTTTTAAAAATTTGACATCACAAGTAAAGCAGTAAAAACAAGAAGTAAACATGTGGGACTGTCAAACTAAGAAGCTTCTGCACATCAATGGAAACCATCAACAAAATGAAAAGTCACCCCATGGAATGGGAGAAAATATTTGCAAATCATACCTGATAAGGGGCTAATTCCCAAAATATTCAAAGAACTCCTACAACACAAGGGAAAAAAAAAAAAAAAGCAGACTATCTGAATAGACATTTTCCCAAAGAAGATATAAGACGGCCAACAGGTACATAAAAAGTTGCTCTCCGTCATTAATCATCAGGGAAACGCAAAGCAGAACCACAGTGAGCTATCATCTCATTCCTGTTAGAATGCCTGTCATTGAAAAGACCTGAAATAACAAGTGTTGGAGAGGATGTGGAGAAAAGGGGACCCTCGTGCACTGTTGGTGGGAATATAAATTGGTATGGTAACTATGGAAAACAGTGTGGAGGTTCCTGAAAATATTAAAAATGAACTATCATATGGTCCAGCAGTTCTACTCTGGGTATTTATTTAAAGAAAACAAAAAGCCTTAATTCATAAAGATATCTGCACCACCATGTTTATTGCAGCATTATTTACAATAGCCAAGATATGGAAAAGCTAAATGCTCATCAAAGGATGAATGGATAAGAAATGGTGAAATATAGATACATTGCAATATTGTTCAACCATAATAAAAAATAAAACCTTGCCATTTGTGCAGACAAACCTCAAGGGCATGATACTAAGTGAAATGAAAAAAGACAAATATCATGTGATTTCTTTTGTATGTGAAGTCTAAAACAAAACACACCAGGCTCATTGATGCCAGAGAACAGATTGGCGATTACAAAAATGGGATGTAGAAGAAAGTGAGAAATGGGTGAACAGTTATTTTTGTTTGTTTAAATAAATTGAATAATTTTTAAAATAAAACTTGAGGCAACGAGTAAAATAAATTAAAATGATACATTTAAATATGTTTCAGATATGAACAAGGGCTTTAAAACAACATCTCCAGAGAACCGAATAACTATTTTTATAAAATGCTCTTCTCTCCCCTGTTTGAGAGGTGGCTTTCCACTAGCTAAATCCTCAGTAATAATTTCCATGTTTATTATTGCTCTTATATAAAGAACGATGAGAACTATTTTATATAAAGTGATTCACACTCTAGAGGATTTCTCTACTGGATAATCAGCACCCCCTTGAGCTCATATAAAAAATGGAAATTAGAACCCTTTATGTTTCAAGTATATGTCATGCCGCCAAAAGTACAAGGTCAGAAATTGTGAGAAAAATCTTCACAAGGTTCAGGAAAAAAAAAAAGAAAAACAGGAAAAAGACTGAAAAAAAAGACTGTGGTGGTGTTAGCAGTGGCCTGCATCTTTGACAGTGGTCAGAGGTTGTGCCTGTTTTGTGTTTTTGACGTTTATACGTTTGTAAGCTGATGTATCACTTCCTGCTGCGTCACTTCTGCAAGGAGAATTTGCAGAGAAAATTTATAAGTGTGTTGGTTCTGTGTTTTAAGGTTTGGGAAGCAGCTGCAACATGATTTAATCAAGCAATGAAATATTGTTTAGCTATATTTGAGGATTGCTTGTTTGCCTTTTTTACTGTGTATACACACTTAATTGTTCCCATTACTGCAGTTTATATTTATTTTCAATTAAGAATTAGGAATCATTAGCCTCTAGGTTAGACTTATCTCAGTGGTGAGTGTTTTTTGTTATCAGTGACTAACATAGAATTCCTCAAATTCTATTTGTCAACAAACAATATTTTTAGCGCCCACCATATGTTAAGCACTGTGCTTGGGGGTACAAAAATTAATAAAACAAATTAAAAGATAAAGGTGCTCTATTTTCAGAGTAAAAGTGACCTTTGAACTGTGTTTATAGTTGTGATCCAGATTCTGTCCCCAATTCTGGTCCAGATTGTGGATTTGGGCAATGGAGACATACAGATAGAAAAGGTAATAGTTCTTAATTTTTGTGAGAGATGGTTATAGACTTTAAAAACTCAGATTAAGCTATGTCCTGCCCACACCCCGTACCCACCCTGCCCAAAAGGGCACATTTAACATTTACACAGCATGTAATGTGCACTTTTGATGTGTTTGCTGATACTCAGAAACCCATCCACAGATCGAAAAAAACTTCCAAGAAGAAGAGATTAGATTAAGAATTAAGACCTTTTAAATCTGTTGTTACTATTGTTACTGTTTTTCCATGAATACCCAGAGTCCATCATAACTTATATCTTTGAAATGTGTTAACCTGACCTGAAATATGAATTTGTGTTGTCACATTCGTGTGCCGTATGGAATGTGCAAAAGGAAGATTGCTCATGTCTACGGTAGAGTGCAGGCTGGCTGTGTGCAATGATTTCTGAAGGGAGAACTCTTTCAGAGGTAGACAGATAGGTGGAGCTGATACTAATTCAGTGGCAGAGCAAAAGAATGAAAACTGCCATAAATGTTTAAAAAAACTTTTTTATGCATTTGACCCCTTTGCAGTTTTAACATCTGCTCATTGATCATTGAAATGATTAGATATTTGTGAAAAAATGGAGAAGATAGTTGGTGAGAACCAATTTAAACTTAGAGACAGAAAAGAAGATTAAAACAAAAAACCTCTAGTAAAACACAGTCATTTAACATAGGCACCTGCCGAAACCCCACAAGCCTCAACCAGCAGTCTGTAACTTAAGCCTTTCCCCAGAATCCACCTGCATTGGTCTTTGTCTCCTTCTTGCTTCCCTGTCGCCATTCCCAGAATCCTAGGTCATACTCTGGCTTCTTATTTTTGACTGATTTGGTTTGGTGAACCACTTGGATTACCTTCCTGAGTGTCTTTTGGTTCCTGCATAATTCTTGGCTCTACTATCTTCTCTGTATCTGTATCTGTGTCTTCCTTTGTCAGAGGCCAGAAGTATCTCACATGAGCCAGTACCCCAGGCCCTCTCTGAAGGATGGCTGGTGGGCATGGACATATAATTTGTGGATCACATGCTCCACATTCTGTGTGTTTTGAGAGTATGCTGCCTATTGGAAATGGGGGAAAATATTTTATAACATACTGGTGTTTTAAACTAAACAAGGCATCCTTAATTAAAGGAGCTTTGTAACATGCATAGAAAATATATTGAATAACAACTTGGAAAACAAAGGAGTTGATGTGACACACCACAGGGATATGTAGAAGAACCAAAACTTAAGCATTAATTTAACCACATGATGTAAGTGAATGATTTATTATTTCTGCTTTGCCTTTTTCTAGAGAAGATTTGAGGTAACTTATAATATGAAAACATGGGAGAAAGAGAAGCTGTTAAAACTATTTTGAGAGTGGAAAGAGAATTGGACCAGGAACCCAAAGTGATATAATTATAATCATTGAGAAGTAAATTTAGCTCTCAGCTTCTTAGCAACCAGGAAATTATAGTTATCTGTACAGGTCTCCTCTCTTGAAAAAAGTAAACCTGTACGATTAGAAGATTGTACAGAGAGGCAGGCTTTTATTTGAAACTAAATTCAGGAGAAATTTATCTCATGGTTCTTTCTGTAAAGAACCTTGGATAACACAGTAGAAAATTTAACCTATTGTAATTTTGCAAAAAGTGCAAAAACATTCTTGATTTTTTTTTCTTATATTGACCTTCCTTAGAAGTCAAGGACTTATCATATCCTCTTTGAATTAACAGCATAAAGTTATTCAACAGCTAAACTAGGTTCATGTCTGCTTTTTCTTTTCTTTTCTTTTCTTTTCTTTTCTTTTCTTTTCTTTTCTTTTCTTTTCTTTTCTTTTTTTTTTCCTGCTTGATCAACTCAGAGAGGGACTGAGCTTAGACATGTTAAGGGAATGAATGCCTGTGGCAGGGAGAGGATAGCAGTTAATCCAAGTTAAGGGTTCTGACAACCAAAATGCCCTTTTGCAGTGTTTCGATCTACAAGAAATCTTATGTATAGATGTTAGGATGAGCAACTAGCAGTTCTCATAGGAACATTCAAGAAGGTGATTTTGTTTTTCACCCAGATGGTGGAGCCCCCATTTGCAAAAGTGCTACAGAGAAGGAACTCTGTGGGATAGATTATGCATTTGAAAAAAAAAGAGAGAGAGCCTCTAATACTTTTTTCAAGTATTCAGTTTATACCCCATCATTGTAAACTATATAATATAGGGGAAATGCTTTTAGCTTGGGCAAATCCCTGTTCAAGTAGATATGATCGATGGCTTCCTCTTCCATAAACCTTAAGTTTTATCCTTTGGAACTTTGATTATAGTAAATGCTGCATTCAAAATATATCTCCAAAAGTTTGGCTTTAAGAGTTGGAAAGCTTGGATAGTTTTCATTTTAGTGCTAGCAAATGTTTATCAAAAACAGAAATGTTGGTTTTAGCATGGTAATATTTTACTTGTTAAAAACAAAGTGAAAAAGATCAGCTGCTTCTAATGAGATCAGTCCTGTGCCTAGCACAGTTCCTGCCACAGAAGAACTTAGTAAAAACCTGTTAAAAAAAATTAAGGAAGCTCATTCTTACCTTCCTATATGCTGTGTTAAATAGGCATAACACTAATTAAATGAAAAACCAAGATATTATTTAGATATATTAATGAAAGAGAAGTTAGGTAAAAGCCTTTTGAATGTAGAATTGACATGTTAGGATACCTTAGAAGATATATCATGCCCTTAATTCCCGTAATGCATAAAATTTAAAGGGGCATGCGTATGGGAATTGTGCAGCTTTATCACTTTTTATGAACTAAAGAGAGCTCTTTTTCACTCAGCTTAATTATTTGGAGATATCATCCATGTTGTTGCATTTATGAATAGCTCATTTCTTTTTTATTGCTGAGTAGTATTTCATTATATGGACTTAACACATTTCATTGCTTCATTCACATTGCTGGAAATTTTTCCCATTTTTTTTTACCATTATGAATTATGTTGTTATGAAAATTCATGTACAAGTCTTTACATGGACTCTATTTTGATTTCTCTTAGGAAATCTAGTTGTGAAATAGCTGGTACAGATGCTAGGTTTGTGTTTAACTTTTTAAGAAATTGCCAAATAGTTTTCAAAAGTGAGTTTTTCATTTTATGCTCCCACCAGCAGTGTGTGAGAGTTCTAGTTGCACCACACTGTGTCAGGACTTGATATTCTTTTCCATTTTACCCATTCTAATAGGTGTGTAGTGGTATCTCATTATGGTTTTAACTTTTATTTCTCTAATTAGTGACCTTGAGCATTTTCTCCTGTGTTTAGTAGTCATTCAGACCTTGTCAATATTGAATTGTCTTCTTATTACTGAATTGTGGGGCCTCTTTATATATTCTGACTATAAGTCCTTTGTCAGACACACACACTACACACATGTGTGTAGTGTGTGTAGTGAATATTTTCTTTCATAGTATGGCTTGCGTTTTGGTTATTTAATGCTGTTCTTTGAATAACAAGTTTTAAGTCTTGATTAAAAGTTTAACAACTTTTTGTGGTTTTTACTTTTTGTATGCTATTTAAGAAATTTTTACCTACCACAAGGTTCCAATCATTTCCTCCTATTTTTTTCCCTGTATTTTCCTCTAGAAGTTTTATCATTTTAGCCTTTACATTTAGGTCTGTGTCTGTTTTAAGTTAATGTTTGTGTATGGGGTAAGGTAAAAGTCAATGTTCATTGTTTTTCCTTATAGATATTCAGTTGTTCTGGCTTCATTTGTTCAATGAGCTGAACATTTGAAACAAGTTTGTCATAATAAAGATGATTTTTTGTTTTTTTTCGGCCAGGGCTGGGGACAGGTGTTCAAAAGAATAAACTTCAAGAGAGTCTCCCACCTAAGCAATACACCTTTTAATATTTTGGTGTCTTTCAAGCACTTCCTCCATGCTTGCCTGTTTGTTGGTAAATATCCCATAGATGAGGTTTTATAACCTATTCTAGCTAAATTCAGATAACATTTCTTTAAATGTTTCAGATTATCATCTAAACCTTACTCAAGGATTCCCTGTTTCACTGTCTGTCCTACCTCCTTCCCGTTGGTGACCAAAACACTTACTTTGTGTACTTTTATTTTTTTTAAGTTTTAGTTTAGTTTTCTGCCTTTTTTTTTAAAGTCTTTTTTACCCAAATGATGATGAGTCATCTCTTTCAAATCTTAGTGGATCTTTTTAAAGAAACTTTTTATTCCCCTGCATTATAAAAGTAATAGATGTTCATTAGAGGAAATTTGAAGAACAGACAATTATAAAAAAGAAAATTACCCATCAAAACACCATTCAGAGATAAGCAAGATTAACATTTCAGTATATTTTCTTCTGTTTATTTTGTTCTGCATATTTCTTTTATCGTTTCAATTATATTACATATGCAGTTTTGTGCCCTGCTTTTTATACTTAGTATTACATTATAATCATTTTCTCATGTCATTAAAAACCTTTTATAAATAGTAGTTTCATAGCTATGTAATATTGCATCCTGTAGATATTCCACTGTGATTTATTTAACTGTTTCTCTGTCATTGGAGTTTAATTTGGTTCCAGAGTTTTGCTACAAAAGAAATGCTCTAAAGACTGGTCTTATACAGAAAACTTAAGGTTTTTTAAATGTTTGATGTAGAATTGGTATATCAATGGGTATGGCACTTAAAATTCTGGAAACATTTTGCCAAATGATGCACTCAAAGGTAGTATTAATTTATGCTCTTGTAAGTCATGAAGGAAGGTCTGATGATGGACTGTATCCTTGTGAGCATTTCACATTTCTTATTATCATTTTGTAATCCTTGCTAATTTAATTTGGTAGATTAAAAGTAGTGATTAGATTTTTAGTTTGTATTTCTGCTGAGCTGTATCTCAAAATCTCCATGTTTTAACAAAGCAAACCTAAGGCTTTCCCTTGAAATTCAAGTTTATCACAATAGCAAAGAAAGAAATTAGGTTATTCGAACTTACTTGCTCTAGGTGGTTACCTGCTGAAGTCCAGTGCTCATTATTTCCTCTTTTGAGAGCTCTCAGATGATCCCTTTAATAATGAGATGCTGAAGAGCAGCCTCATAGTCATTTCTTTGTTTCTTCTCCTTTCCTAACTTTTTTTTTTAAAGGCTTTGTGCATGCTCTTGACTTCACCCTTGCTCTACCAGTGGCTAATAGGAATCCTGTTGCTGGGTTTCTAACTGGCTTGTAGGAAGCAGAAGCAAGGCACCGGAGGGGAAACCCTTCACTCATGAATGTCTAGTGGATGCTGCTCGTCTGCGAGTGTGACCAGCAGATACGTCTAGAAATATATATCACCTTCTCCCCTTAAAATCTCTGCTCTTGACCCTGTTATCTTCTTTTATAAGTAAACGTTTTTGCTCCACTTAAAAACAGTAAAGCCCATTTTTAGAGAGACAGCTAAGCAAAGCTATTGGGCAAATACTGTTTTCTCAACTCCAGGGCCAGAATCATTAGGCTTACCTGATACCAGGAAGAAACCAAAGATATGATACCTGTTTTCCCCCAAATTCACATGGTGATGTGTTTCTGACTCTGGAATTCTATAGTAGAACCTTCTAATGATTAAAAATTACTAGACCGGACAGGACAAGAGCCTACTTCTTGAGTCTTCTTCACCAGCTTTGCCATTTTTCGACCAAGGCGGCAAGTCCTTTCTCTGTACAGCCTTGCAGTACTGCCATTTTGATATTGGCAGAGTAGTTTCATAGATTTGGGCTAATCCCACAGAAAAATATTCTGAGTTATGCATGTTCTTTAGTAAACCTGTTCTCATCTGTCTTAATGTAAGAAACCCATAGAATCGCTCTGAATTCCTCAGTCATTTCCCCCCAGTTTGATAGACTTGAATTTTCTCTAGGCTGAGCATATACTGCAAGTTCATTTTAAGAAATGTGGAGTCTGGGATGACCTTAGTTCTGTTAAGCTCCCTTCGTGATAAAAGCAGTTTCCTTGCTCTTTAAGTATATGTGTTTAAGGAAGGGATGGTGGGAATGGGGAGTAGCAGGATGTGAAAGGTTAGACATTTCAAAGGTAAAGAAGGAGGCATTCATGATCCCAATGTTTGAGATGAGAATTCTGAGGACAGTACACCAAACATCTTTGATGCTCAGCTTGTTCACCTGTAGAATTTCTTTCCGGTTCTGGATTATATGATAGTTCATAAGCTCATAGAGCTCAGTCTATGCATTATTTCATCTCTTTATCTTCTCTCCTTCCACATTGTATACATGTGTCCGGTGCGTATCTGAGCTGAAGGAGTTTCTCTGCTTACCTCATTTTTAACTCAACCATCAGTCTAATATCTATCTTAGTTCCCAGATTTTATCATGTCTACTCAATTCAATGGCCTGTTACATATTTTCTTTGAAGTTTAAAGAATTATATTTGATGCATATTTTTATTTATGCTATTTTTGTTAAGAGACAGGACAGAGAGAGTAGGAAAATATCAAACTCTTGTCTCTAATATGCTTTCAAAAGCCACCTATTAGGGTATTTTAGAATTGCAAATATAGTAGTATTTTTATTCTAAATTATTATTCTAAAAGTGAAAGGACCTTGTGGGAAAAATGTTGGTGATACCGCATCATGTACAGAAGTGAAATTAAATCAAGTCTGTGTGTCCAAAAAAGCATAGCCATTTGTCACAAGCATCCTTATTTCTGGCTTTTAAAACTCAAGAGTGGAACAAATCAAAAGTGTGAACAACATTTTGGATACAGGAGGTTCTCAGGCCAAGCTTGAATCACCAACAGCTGACTTCGACACCAACTCCAAGTCTCTCAAGTACACAGCTGTTTGGCAGCCAGTCCCAGGCTCTAGCTCGTAAAAAGTCTTTTCAGGTCATTTTAAAATGTTTTATTAATGGTCACATCAACGGGCCGAAGGAGGTCAGGATGCTGAGGCACAGACAAAAATGAGTATTATATGTTTTTTTCCTCCCAGTCGGCTCAGTGGGAGATCTTATTAGTGTTCTAAAATGTTAAGTAATTAGCATGGCACCCGCTGCTCATTTGGTGAGCCAAACTGGTTTTTAATGTTCAGAATACAAAACATGGATATGTCATCTTTGGAACGCTTCATGCTATCACTGATAGCCGAGAGCAGTTCTGAATGACAGATCCATAATAACAGTGAGGCGAAGAGGCACGATTAAATGGCACTCTGATCTTGGAGCACTGTTTCAGGCCTTCCTGAGTCCAAAGAGGCCCTGGATGGTAGAGAGTATAGAATATAAATGATGTGTGTGCTGTGCTGTCCTCTGGTGCAAAGGAAGCAAGTGCTGGCTGAACCACTGACAAAATGGGCTCTTTCCTTGTGTCTGTCTGCTCAAGGAATTCTGCTAATTGAGCAGATAGCAAACATACCTTAGGCATGTTTCAGTCCTAACTGCTGTACCTTTTATGTGCTGTACCTTCACATAAACTATGATCTTTGATTTGGCCAAACAGAGCAGAGAATTTTAAATTATTCATAAGGGAAAGAGGTATGGGACAGATTACCAAGATCCTCATGGATTTATTGTACTCCATGAGTGTTTTCAAGGATTCAAAGCAGCCCCAGTTATCAGTCTCTGTTTTCTTCAGACTCTCATCTGGGGAGTACCATTCTCCAACTCTAAATGACCAGGCCCCATTTTTTCAGGCACTATTGGGATTCTGAAGGAGACAGACCTGTACCCGCTGAAATCTCATTATATCTATTGGTTTATTGTTAGAAGCTACTGTAGGATTCAGTGGAGGATTGGATGCCTATATTCATTCTCAAGTTAGGTGAAAAAATGAGAAATAATGAATATCAGGTCGAGGGCCAGTATTTGACATGGTAATTTCAATGGCTAAAGATGATATTTATTCTTGTTTAACTAATACTGAATGAATGCTCACTGTGTGCCAGGCACTATTAATGACCCTCTCACCTAAACTTCTTAGCTACCTATGAAGTTGCTGCTGTTACTACCTTATTTAATAGATAGAGATACTAAGACTCGAAAAATTAAGTAAATTGCTGGACGGTCTCATAGCTAATCCATGTTACAATTGGTATTTAAACTCAAGAATGTTCTCTTCAGAAACCAAACTTTAACAGAATGAATGGACCTAACAAAAAAGTATATTTTGTTCTCCTTTGACTCCTCATAAAACCAACTCAAAGATTAGACGTAAAGGGTAGGAGAGGAGATGAAAATGAAGCCTGTTTTAGGAAGACATGCTTTCTTGACTTCTATAATTAAATAAAAATGAGTGTGTTATAAATGTGAGAATAGCTTGGTGCTCAGGGCACAGGGGGCAGAGCAGCAGCATTTCTTAACTGTAGGTATAAAGCCTTTTTAGCCTCCCAGAGCCTCTCTGTCAGGCAGACAAGTCCACAACTTATATTTAATTACGAGTCTTGTTCAGTTTGAGTCCCCACCCCCAGCCTCAACCCCCCGATGCTGAGTGTTGGCTTCTTGCTCACAAGGAATAGCATCTTGGCCAGATATCTCTTCACTATAACAGACCGTGTTTACCTTTCTCAGATTCATTTATATGTGACATCTGGTTCATGTATCTTAAATGCCATCATTGCAGAAACTTGCTGTTGTCGTTATTTAGGTATTTATACAGGGTTGGTTACCTTCATATTCAAGTGTGCTTACATTTAATATAATGTCATACAACCGGTAAGGAGGAATAATGTACTGCTGACCCAATTCAATTTCTTGAAGAGTTAATGAGAGCTTCTTTAGGTGCCAGATTCTGTGCTAGGCAGAATGGGGAGAAGCACAACATAGTCATAGCTCCTCTGGCCCGTCTTTTGAATTCTGTGTACTTATTTAGAATGTGCATAGTTGTTCACCTTTATCATCCTTTAACTTTCTTATGGATATTCAGTGGCATGCTTAATTTTTTTTTTATCAACTAATTTTCTTAAATTTGACAAATAATCAGTGGTTATTTTAGTTTGCCTCAAATCAATAAAGGTTCTACTGTTCTGTTAATCGCTTTAGAAACAGTCCCCTTGACTTTCCAGTCTGAACCCTCTCCCTTTCCCTAGTGTAGCGGCAGTTTTTTTATACCTCCTGTATGAAAAGCACATCTATCAATTTATAGTACACAAGCAAAGAGAAAGTAGTTTGCAGGATGCACTGTATCATTATTTCTGTAGACGAACTTTTCTTCATTCAGTCTGATCTCTTTTATTAAATTTTTGCTTAGGTCAAATGATGTAGAAATCTAAGCGAGTCTTAAAACTTGTCAGAGATCAATGGACTGAGTCTAAAGGTCAGTCACTGGAAAATCCATCATTAAGGAAATTGTTGGCATACCTTTTTTTTTCTTTCTTTCTTGAGGTATTCTTAGGTAAGAAAAATCCATGATCCCCACAGTCTTGGTAAGGCCTTCACTTTGTGGTGCAGTTACACACATGGGAGTCGCTTATTAAACATTTTCAAGCATGTCTTTGAAAATCATCAAAATGTCAATATGGCTCTAAAATATGGAATCCATGTCTCACACATGAAAATTATTTTTTTTGTTTGACAACTATAGAGTGTGTGTTTTAACACAGGCAAACAATTGTTTTCAGCATCTGGAATAAGATCATATGTTATACTAGAATGCTTTTGTCTTGTCCCCAGCCATGCCATTCATGGCAGAGGTGGTGTTGGAACATTGCGGAGTTAGCTTCATGATTAAGCCAAGTATTTTTCCAATTTTAGTGAACTATAGGTACTTAGAATTTTCCAATTAGGATGGCTTAATTTCTATTCCAAATGATCGATGCCATTTTATTTACTTTATCTGGGACCTGTTGAAGGAATGGTTTCTTCTCAAAAGATTTTAATAATGAGTGCCATAAATTAGTGTTCTAGAGACCTAGAATGAATTTAGTCTTTGCTAAATGTATAAGTGTTGACTTTTAAAAACTTGTCAGGATTGGATGAGGAGGTAGAAGACATCACATGGGGGTTGCATTTTAAGGACCACTTTAGGATAATGAGTTATACACTGAGATCAGCAGTGGAGCTTTTGAAAGGGCATCCTTGAGAAACTGAGAAGACCGAAATTCAGATTTCCTTTTTCTCACTTGTAGCAGTCTTCAGATGTAAAAAGAAAATCAATTTTGTAAAAATACCAAGAAACATTTTCAGGTATTAGCCCTCAGTTTAAGTTATATCATGCAAATAATGAGCTCCTTTATATTCCCTTGCCTTTCTGGGATGTGTTAACCCAAAGAAAGCTTCCTATGCTCTGCTTTCAGGTGGCTGCCGTGCTATTAGTGCTTTTTCAGCCCGGGTAGTATCAGTAGCAGTCAGTATTGAAGAATCACAAAACTTGAAGCAAATCTGTGGTTTTTTGCTTGTTTGTTGTTTTGGAGGTTTGGGGTAGGGGTCAGGGGGAAGTTTCCTTGAGAAAGTTTTTGGATTTTTATTTTTGTTTTTACATTATTTGGAATAAGTCCTGTCGTAATCGAGCCTCCTGACAAGTGTGGCCTTATGTGCTCTAATATATGTATATTTCCTCTTGATGCCATCAACAACCTATCAGATGCCTAGTAACAAGGTCATTTTCTGTGCAGCAGTATTTTATAAATAGTCATTTGCTGAAGTAATTTCAGAAAAGTCCAGCTTGAGGATTTATGAAGTCTTTGCCAAAGGGTCATCCACACTAGACATACATTTACTTATAGGCCATTTCTCTGAAATAGATCAAAAGGGAAAATACTTCCTCATTCTCATTTATCATTAAATTTAATTCATAAGATACCACCTATGGAAAAGCCAGGCAGATTCTACTTCTTTTCTAACCTGGGGGACAATTATTAATCATTAGTCTTTCATAAGTTTCTCCATTTAGGACTGTTAAACTTAGTTGAAAGTGATCATTTTCTCCTTAAATTTGCTAATTTTAATAGCTTTCCCTGGATTTGATTATAGGTATAAGTTAATAGGAAAAATACAAGAATAGGAAAATTAAAGTATGGTTCTTAACTATTTTTGTGATCACCTAGGTAAAATTTAAAGACTTTTCTTGATGTCTTCTCCCTTTACATAATTCACTTATACTGAAGTTCTAGGCTAACTCTCTTGACTAGTATCATGCATTCTTTAAAACTTTTAAGGAAAAAGTTATTTTTTCTCTGTTCTGAAGCAACAACGTTTGGTGTTCAGCTGAGCACATGTCCAGTCAAGTTTTTGGCCAGACACAGAGCTTCCTTTTGAAGTTCAGACACCCTGTAGCTCATTCCCCAGGGTGTCTGAACTTCAACTGAGCTCCGTAGAAGAGGACATACATCGGTCTCCTGCATGTTCACAGCAGAGTGTTACCTTCCCTTCTCGTGTGTGTTTAGCTAAGGTGAAAGATCTGTCAACACACAGACTGTCAGACACTTTCAAATAATTGTCAGAGGTCAGTCTTGAAATCGCCCCTTGCAGCACTTGACAAAGTTACTTTTGGGGCATCAGGAAGTAATCTGTGGAGGCCATTCATTTCTCCAGTTTCTTTGAGCTTCTTCTGTTGAGGTAAATCATCAGGAAATAATGTACCTCAGCTATATTATTTCCGCTCCCAGCAGAAATTCCATCACTCAGGTAAGATTTAATATTGTGCCTTCAGCACAAGGGAGAAAAAATCCCCATCTTTTGCACCACATAGTTGAAGATGTTTCTATGAAAAAAAGTTTCTGTCTTTTATAACACAGAGTTAAAGACATTACTCAGCGTCTTTTTTAAAGTAGCTTCCATAAAAAGTTTCTTCTTTGTATTAATGCCAAGGGAAAAAATCTGCCTCACATGTTTCTTTTTTGATAAAGTAAGAAATGGATCATGCAGTCTCCCCCCTGCCCCATTTTTTCCTTAGCTGTAAGCAAACAAAGCTAAATTCAGAGTTCAGTGGGAGGAACTGACCTCTCCAGAATGTGTAGTATCTTTCTTCATTCCCCTTAACTAATGTGTCATTTTTAATAATCAAATGTTCAGTTGTGTATTTGGTTTAATTTTGAAACTACTTACCCTCCTTTTTTTTTTTTGCAAGAATTAAACCAAATAAATCCTTGTCAATGAAGGTGATAATTGCCCATGATAGAGTTTGTAATAGTTTGTATCATAGAGAAGTAAATGTCCATTATCTCGAAAACTTACTCGTGCAGCACCACCTTTCTCCTCATTACTGTATCGATCTACATAAGTATCCCTACTGTGGCATGATGTCTAGAGCCCAAATGGACATTTATTGAATCCATGTCTTAGAGGTACCTTTACATTTTTAGTATAATGGACTTGGCATGTTGACTTAGGGCCTGATACATTGAGGAGAATATCCATCATGGAAATATTAATGAGTCTAGACCTAACACAGTAACTCCAAACTTTCAAGCACGGATGATGTTAATAAAGGTGGTTTCTACACTTATATCAGTGGATTTCTATCAAGAGGCATAACTCAAAACCCCTAACTATTAAATGTACTTAACAATTTTCCTGAGATTAAAAAATGTGAACTTTGACTAAACTATAATCTTTCTGCTCCTTCTGGCAGTACAGATGATTCTAGTTTTTATGTGGTCACTGCATTTCCTTTTTGGCCCTTAGGTAAAAAAAAAAAAAAAAATCTATTCAATAAATATAGTCGCTGGACATCCTTAATGCCAAAAAGGACAGCTACCCATGAAATTATAGTTCTATAATCTTGACAGGAAGCAGAGCCCTTATACAATAATCTGTTCACTCATGATTTACCACAGCTCGGATGTAACACAATCGATTTTGTACTGTGTAGGTAAAACAGTATTAAAATTTTATGTATTGAGCTCTGAAGTAAATATGACAAAATGTTACCATTTTAAAAGTTCTGGATGGTAGGTCATGTGTATCCGTTTTATTACACTTTTCACTTTCCTTTATGTTGAGATGTTTCTCCTGGGACTTTCCAAAGTATGTACTTGAGAAAAAAAGAACATGTTTGTTTAGGTTGGAGTGTGGGTAGAGTGAGGGAGAGGAAATAGCTATGTCCTCTGCCTAGCAGATACGGAGATTTTCAAGAGGTTTCTGTTAAAAAAATGAAACCTTAACTAGGTTTAGATTATTTCTCAATGAAAACTATTTTTCGTGGGCAGTAAAGGCAGTTATGTATGATAATATTTTTTGCGTTTTATTTATTCATAGGTGTCCACATTTTCTAGAGAATCATTTTCTGTATGGAGGCTCTGCACATGCACCTCTAATTTAGGTGTCAGCTGTGTGAAGTCATATGCAGCCAGATGGTTCGCTCCCTACAGGTTACAAAATAAAAGGGTCCCTCAGGCTGTTCAGTAGCCAATGGGATGATGCATCAGTCCTTAACTTGAAGTTTTAATTGCAGAAAATTCTGCAGACAACCAATGTGTAAGGTCACATTCATTAAGATACGTCAGGATACCTTACTTTTGTGCATATGCACACATATGTATGTTAATCAGTCAACTCTTTTTTGTTCATTTGCTTGTTTGTTAATGGGTACAGTGGGACTTTATGATCCATTTGACATTGATCGTGGGTGTGTGATGCTGCATGACTTGGTATAGACTAGAATTCTGGATGCTACCAACTTATAATTTCTAGGCCATAGGCATATTTCTGGGTGTCTGGAAGTACAACACTGAAAGGAATATTCACTCTCACTTTTTAGGAAACTCACTCATACATAAACCTCTTCTTAGGCAAGTCAAAAGCAATGCCAAGGGTTTCAAGGAGGGGTAGGTGTTTGATTCAGTTATTCTGACACTCCTGAAGCCTATGGCTCATGATATATGGAGATACATACCTTTAGGAGAGCTACCATTTCAGGCAGGTCTTTGGGGCACGGTCTAATGGGTACAGCAGTGGCTCTCAACTTTCATTACTGCCATCACATCAGTCCTATGTGAAACATGTTCTCACATGCAACATCTCTCACTGCATGGAGTACTACTTCTTAACTAGGGGCAGGGATGTCATGGGGGAAGTTTTTTTTCTTTAGAGATTGCACCTTAGCTCACCCTTCCTGTACTTTGGGAACCACATTGAGAATAAAAAGCAGTCATCTAGAAGTCTCTGTGCCAGGTTTGGGTGTCATTTCTGCCATTAAGGGCTCCTAGGGTAAGCCTGACACCTAGTACGTGATTCATAAATGTTTATGGTGTGGTGTGAATTAACCAGCCGTGTAGTCTTAAGCAATTCACTTAATCTCTTTGGCTTTCTTTTCTTCACCTGCAGAATGAGGGAAAGGGATTAGGTGACCTCTAGGGCCCCTTTCAGTTGTGAAATTCTATGATTCTGTGATTGGACCTTTACCTCAGAAGATTAACTTGACAAGAATGTGAAGGATAGATAAAGTGAGAGCCAAGAAAGGGGAAATGCTCCTTTCTGTGACTTGCTCTAATATTTCCTTCTCGATTACTATTTTTTAAGCACTTACTTAACTTGGGGTTTTCCAGGTTGATTACAAACATCAACTGTCATTCTCTGGGAGATTGTAAAGTCTTTAGGGACTGGAACCATGACTTTCCCCCCTACTTCTGTGTGCCACAGAATACAAAGCATCACAATGCCATACAGCAGTATGAGGGGATTTACACACAGCTCTGTGAGGGAAGCAGCATTTCCTCTTTTTCCTGCAGAGAAAACTGAAGTTTAGAGTGGTGAAGTGGCTAACTAAATGTCATTGCTGGTGAGTGGTTTTACTGCAGTTGAGCTCAGATGACCAATTTCCAGGAGAGAGTCTAGTTAGCTGACTTAAAGACTTGGCTCGAGGAAAGCCCAGAGATGAATGTCAACACTTAGTCAGAACAGCCTTGGCCTGGCCACAAGAGGTGTTTTTTTTTTTTTTTCCTGTTTTTTATTCTTTTGTTTCTGGCTTAACATGGTTGATGTCCCTCCACTTATGGTTAGAGTGGCATCATTTTTCACATCTCATTAGGTCCAAGAATTTTCTTCCCATCGGACCACACATTCATCTGCCAAGGATTACACCATGAGAAGTAGCTCCCTCAGCCTTTTCTGGCCCTCTCTCCTTTTGATGTGCATCTTTAACTTTAGCAACAGCATTTTCTATGTGTATATGGATGCTGTGTGAGTGTGGATAAAATAGTCCTATGTTCATTAAATCACTAATTCTCATCTGTAGCAGATAATGGTGATCTGGCCTTGGTCAGTCATAGAAGAGTTTTAGAGAAATGGATGATTTGAGAAATCTTAGGTTCATGGTAGTTGGCTCTCACCACCATTTACTGCCACAGGGAGCAAAGAAAGAAAATTTAATTCATGGAAAAATGATGCATTCCATTTTGGATATGCTGAGTTTTCCGGTGTCTGTTTGGACATCGCATGGAGAGGTGCTGTGTAGGCAGTTGGATGATGGGTTTATAATTCTGAGGCAGTACCTGGGTTTGAGTTATGGACTTAGAATTAGTCATTCAAGGAGAGAATGAGAGAGAAAATGGTAGGGGATGGAACATTAGCATTGAAGACATAGGCAGACAGAGATAGGGATGTGTTTGGGGCATACAGAGGAAGGGCAGCCAGGAAACTGGGAAATACTGGAAGAAGGTGATGTCACAGAGGCCAAAGAGGTGCTTCATGAAAGCCAGACTTGTAAACTCTTCATTCTTCTATTTATTCACGTATTGGTTCATTGAACAAATATTATCTGTACACTTCCTGGCCACTGTGCTGGGTGCTTAGGGGAAGAAAAATGAACAAGGCCTGATGAGGGGCTTTTCTCTTTTGGAACTTATTTTCTAGTGGATGAGATAAACATTAAAGTAATAATAATATGGTTCCATTTATGCAAAATGTGAAGTACCAAGCACAGAACTGGAGGCTTGGAGAGCAAACAGGAAAGGGTCTTGCCCTTGTCTGGCTGCCTTTAACCCTCCTTTTCTGGTGTCGCAGGAAAGATAGCCAGGCCCCAGAGCATGGTTGGAATCAGTCAGGTGGAGGAAAAGTGAGAGTGACAAATTTCCAAGCACAGGAGAAGCTGGCTTCTTCAAGATACTGCAGCCTCCAGGGGCTCTGATCCCTCCTTCTTCATCTGTTTCCTTCTTTACTAGATATGTCCCACAGGCACACAAATGTGTTTGTCTTCTCCCATCTTAAAAAAAGCCTTCTCTTTATCTCACCTATTATTACAGCTGTTTTGCTCCATCCAGTTTCTGCTATACTGCTCAAAAGAATTGCCCCTGACTTCAATTCCTTTCCTACATTGATCTCGTAAGCCCACTCCTGTCAGGCTGTGACCTCCTCACCCCATTCAAACTGTTCTTGGCAACATCATATCTGGAAAAGGAGGGCAGGCTAGGACATGGCAGCAGGGGGAGCAGGGGAAAGACTGGGAGAGATGAGGGCAGGAGACAGGTAGAAGATCTTGGAGGTATATGCTACGGTTTTGAATTTTGTTTTAAGAAGAAGGTGGTGTGGCAAGGGGCAGTCTTGGAGTAAGCTGAAATGCAATCAGATTTCCAGGGAACAAGCCAACTGGCCCCTCTGCACACAGGGTGAGCCTTGAATGCAGAGACCCATTAGGAACATCTGCAGATGTTCGGGGCAGGGCCTCGGGGAAGGAGATGCACTGAGGAAGGCAATGGGTAACATCTATTAAATTAACTAGTTCAGATTTGCTATCAGACACATGGTTTGGGGTACATCTTTGCCTTTCTTAAGCCTCAGTTTCCTCATCTGTAATAGGGGATCACAATCATCCCTACTTCCAGGGTTGTTTTGAGCATGGAATAAGATAACATATGTGAAGCACTGAGCACAACCAGCACATAGTTAACGCTGTTATGATTTTCCCCATCTCACAATTGAGGAAACAGATTACAGAGGCCAAACAAGTAGCGAGTGGCCTTGACCACAGACCCCTCTCTCCACAACTCATGATATCTCCTCATTCTGCACCAGGCTGCTCCCTGGTGTAGAAAGAAGTGCCCAACTAGCTCAGTGAGAGCCATAGTCCATTTCTGTTCCTAAATCTGTGGGAAAGGTCTCCATTGCCAAGATCAGTAAAGAAGCAAGCTGAACTAAAAATGGTGTCCTGTCTGATTCCTGGCCCAACCTGTTTGAAAGGTCCTTATCCAGCTCTGGATAGGGGGGAGGCAGTCCAGGATTGTGTGGGAGTCCCTCTGGCCTTCCTTAGACACCAAAAGCTTCACTCTGACTTGGAATCTCGGGTTAAAGTAAGAAAGAAAAGGGCTGTTGGCTGAGAAAATCCTCTGCAGCTTAGGAGGGAGGGGCTGCGTCCAGACCCCTGGGAAACACTGCACCTACTGGCCTTAGAGGGCCATGGGCAGTGTTTCTCCAGCTGCATCCTAACACTTTAGAGCTTGGGAAAGTAGTTGACTTTCATCCTCACTCCAGAGCACCCCTGTTTTGGTGGGTGCCAATGACACATTTTACGACACCCTTTGACAGTGTGTGGGCACCCCTTAACATTAGTTGGCATGGGCAACCAGTGTGAAGCCGAAGAATGCAGATCGTCCTGATCCAGCATTTTGGCTTTGGAGCCCAAGCCCTCCAGGAGCAATAACTATGCCAAATTGTCCTGACATGGTATATTAAGAGGTACAGAAAAATGCTACATCCTGTAAAATACGTATTTCAGCTGCACAGGCCTTCTGCACATTTACCACCAGGAAGGGTTACGTGTTCACTCATATGTTCATCATTATCATCCTTTTAGCCAACTGCCTTACTGAAATGTTCACTGTGTCTCTTAGAGTCGAATTGAAAAAGCAAGAAAGAAAACCTTACATATGACAATCTGTATCTCTTAACTTCTCACTTTGAATAGACATAGCAAGATTTTATGTGTGTGTATGTGTGTATGTATATACTTATATATTTATATTTATTTAAAACAAAATTGAGCCCAAATTCCTGCCTGACCTAACTAGCTGGTCCTGGGTAGTGGCTGCTCCTTTAAATGGCTAATAAGCTTTCTAGGTGGCAGAGTCCCCACATCTCCCTGTTTTTTAAAAAATACACTTCCTGCTTTATTCATTTAAATGAAGGAGAATTGAACAATATCTATCAGGTTGCAAATGCATATATTCTTTGAGCAATTTGCCTCTAGAGATTTGTTTTCATACTCATATATTTGCAAAATGACAGAAGAACAAGGTTATTAATTGAAGTGTTGTTTAGAGTAGTCAAAGACTAGAAACAGTCTGTTCATAGACCAGGAACTGGTTTTTTAAAAAGGAATACAGTGTGTCTATAAAAATGAGAATGCTGTCTGTGAACCAATATTCAGAAATTCCAAGGTATATTACTAAATTAGAAACAAGGTGAGATGCAAATCAGTGGATATAGAACATGACCATTTTTATTAAACAGGCTTGAGGGAATTATGTGTGTCCATTTGCTTGTTTACACATAAAATATCTCAGGAAGGATGCACAGAGAGCCTACCTATAGCATTGATCACCTCTATGAGGGGAGCAAGGTAGTTGAATGATGGGATTGGGAGGGCTAATTTTTACAGAACAACCTATTATACCTTCTGGTTTGTAAACCATGTAATTGTATCACCTTTTTAAAAAATAAAATTCTTGCCAGATCCCTATAGGCATTTGCATTTGTGATACAATATATACATACAATGAGGAATAAGGGATTGTGCCATATTGAATTTTTTTTTTTTTTAAGATTTAAAGTGTTTTGAATAAGAGTTATCAAAGGTGGCCTGGGTCTTAAAAGCTGTTACTCACAAGTTTTTAATATTCCCTCTATAAAATTACACAGACATTGTTTCTGGCTTTAAATCATATGTATTTTCAACTTCCCTGAAATCAAGGGTACCCTGTACCATATCAATTAAAGTAAATGTACTTTCAATTAAAGGTGTTAAGTATGAGTCTGAAAAGATTAATCCTTTATAAAAGGGTGACCTTCAGTAGTTAGATCCAATTAGGCATTTTCTCAGCCATGTTTCATCCTGATGGGACAAGTCTACTACTCACAATCAATCACTGTGATCTTTTCAGAGGTGGGTGTTTCAGCTTCAGAGTTATAAAAAAAAAAATGGCTTGACTAGGCAACCTCTATAACTTGAGCCACAGATGTAGATAAGAGGTTATAGGTATTGGATCTTACTTGTGTGGTATTAACATTAAAGAATCAGGGTGTGCATGAGGATAATTTTGGGTACAGTCTTTTACCTCACTTCTTATGGCTTTAGTAGAGCAAAATAATTCAGACAAGACAGATCAAAGGAAAGGGAGGAAAGGAACAATGACATAAATTGGTATCTAAATTCTTTTTCATCTTTTTATCCTTCTGTCATTTCCTTATTAAATCACTATACTTTCCTAGTAATTTTTTCTTCTTGTATTGTTTTAGTTCTAATTCAACCTTTGCTGATATACAGCACACAAAACAAAAACAGATAAATGAATGTTTGCTAATCTTTTATGGTAACATGTAAATCTTGGGGATTATTGTTTTCTCTCAAAAGAGAAAGGAATTGAACATTTTTGTTTGTATTAGGTATTTCCAGTATAGAATTCTTGGTCCTCATTTTGCCACTCATTGAATTTTTGTAAACTTGGAAAGTCCTTGAACATACTTAAAAAAATGGAAAATAAGCAACACCTGCTTTGTATATCTCAAAGGTTCATTGTTGGAAAAGTGAGATTTGATTAATGAGATTCGGTATCAGTGTTTCTCAAAGTCTGCTCCTCTGACTCCTAGGGGTCCTTGAGACCCTTTCAGGGAACCCATGAAATCAAAGCTATTTATATAATAATATTAAGAAATCAATTGCCTTTTTTATTTTTCTTTTACACACATGCAGGAATTTTCCAGGGGCTGGCTACATAATATGTGATATGAGAACAGATTGAATTCATAAGCAAATGTAAGAATCCAGCTAAAACCAGACATTACAGAGATTTACAAAACTAAAAAACAATGCACAGTTCTCTGATTTGTTCTTTTAGAAAGTAATTTTTCATAAAATCATTTATATGAATATGTGATGGGTTAATTATCATTTTTAAATAAAGTAATATGTATTTTAAGTTTTATCTTTTGTATGATAGGTAGTACCAACATAAGCAAAAGCTCCTTAGGGGCCTTTAATACCTTTTAAGAACTGAAAGAGGTTCTAAGACTAGAAAATTTGAGAATTGCTGATATATATGAAACTATATAAATGTGGTCCAAGGCTGTCACGTCTGTGGCCGAGGCTTGGCATCTCTTAATCTCTAGACTCTACTTCTCTGCTTGTGGAAAGGTGTTAGACTTGGGCTAGCTCCTCTAGGCACATGGAGGAGGGGCATGCTCTCCATCGGTACCATGCCTTTGGTATCTTTCTGAGCTCCTCGTACTTATTGTGGCAGGATGTGACAGGACATAAAGAACCAAGAGCAGCCTACGGGCCAAAAAAGGCCCAGAGACTGGCTGTCATCATCATGATCTGGGCACTGTACGTGGAGACCAGGAGACAGTACCCAGAGTTTTAGAGTGCCAAAGCTGGAGTACTAAACAGGACCAGACTCCAGGCACTAGAACAACGATATTTAGGAATCAGTACTCAGACTATTTCTGTCTCTATGTTGGACACCCTTGACGCCGAGCAAGTAGTTGAGTGCTTATGGAATTACTATTTCATGTTTCCTAGCACAGTTTCTTGAGGTATTTGTATTAACTCTAATTTAGCATCTGTTGAGTTAGTCATAATATTTAAGTGTTCCTATGAAAATTTAAAATCATTCTAATTGTAGCTCACTGCCCCGTATTATCATTTCTTGAAATTAATGTGAATGAAAAATTCATATCTTAGATATTTATTTGTTCCATATTTCCCAGTGTCACTTAATTTTTGGATTGAATGTACATATATACATTATAAAATTTTATGTATTCAGTGGGTAATTTCACAACATTCAGAGATCCATCTCTATGTAAAAATTTTAACTACAGAATACATACCTTATTCTAGGCATTTTGTTGTATGATTTAATGCTGACGTGCACTTTATTGTCGGAACTATCTTCCTTGTTTGTTTCATTGAAAAATATAGTTTGATAAAATACTTTTTTCTCAGGAAAAAATATCAAAAATATATTGAATGTCATTTATTTTAAACTAAAAGCCTCTGAAAATTTTAATTATGAAAGTATACTTAAGGTTACTGATTTAGTGTAGATTTATAAAAAGAATATTTCTTTTTCAAGTTGTTTGTGATACGAACATGTTTATATAAGGTTAATTTAATCAGTTAAACAAATGTCTCCCTTTATTATTGTTATAACTATCACTTCTGGTTGGTGGTAACACAAAACTGTAAAAATGCCATCTACATGTTAGTAGCATCTTGTAAAAATTGGAATATCTTTGGTGTGATTAAACCCTGCTTCATTAGACTTTAATGTGCTGTATGTTATGTATTTCAGAAACTCCAGAAAGGAACTTAATGATATACGATTTGAGTTTACTCCAGGAAGAGGTGAGTTTTAATTGAAATTATTATTTTATTGCTACAAAGAACATTTCAGAAATATATTACAAGAGTGTATTTATAATTTGCTATTCAAAGATGCTTTCTCTAAAAACAAAGAAAGGAAGGATGGCAGTAGGGAGGGAAGGAAGGACTTATCATAATTATAGGAAATCCAGACCTAACCACTACTGACTATATGAATTCCAATGATATGCCGCACAGTGTGTGTGTGTGTGTACATACACACAAATTAATATATTAGCTCAATCATGAAAGAAAGTACTAGCTTGGTGATGCAGGGCCTAACAGACTTTATGATGAGCATAGTGAAAACTATACAGCAGTCCTAATGACAGTTGAGCAGCAAATAGTGACATCGTACAAAAATGTGGCATACTTTGCTTCTATATTCAGTTCAGATTACATGAAGCCTGTGTTGGGGAATGTCCATGGCCTCTCTTTGCTGCAGGTACCACTGGTAAGCTGGGTAGGAGTGATGCCAGTCTTGCAGCTGAGTGCAATTTTAGTAATTTAAATAGTATTAAAGGCCAGACTGGTTGCTTTTTCAGCTCCTGGATGCCTGGAAGTCATAGACCGTGTCATATTTCTTGGCATCTCTATCACCTTGGCAAGAGCCTGGTATGCAGGAGAATTTCAAGTTATTTTGGTTAATTCATGGATAAGTAACATATGAGCAGGCTTTGAAGATCACAAAACTAGTTGTTCAACAAAAAATTTTGTTTCTACTATTTAGTTTATAACCAAAACAACCTGGAGAAGTGATAATCAGATGCTTATGCTAAGACTATTATAATTGTCTTCCCTGACCTCTGGTTTCGGATTCTTATGTACATGGAAACAGCTTCGATGCCTATACTGAATATCTTTCTAAAATAAGTAGTCTCCTATGTTTGAATGTATTATCACATAATATAGTCAGATACTGAATTTATGTATTAGAGCTCCATGTAATTTTTGATTTGATTAAATAAATTGTATTTGGTAAAATTTTGCAAACGATGAAGTACAAGACTTTCTAGCTTGGTATCTGGTCATTCAGTTAACTACTTTTCATCCTTGCTATTATATCTGTAAGAAAACAGAAACTCAAATGTTTACAGGAGCCAGAGTTCGTGGTGGGGAACATCAGGACACTAAAGAGTTTTGTTTAAAAACATTCAGGTTCAGTTTTTAGAAAATACCGCTAGCCAAACAAAATATGTTCTTGGACCACACGTGGTCATAGACTCACTGGCACTGATCTCTAGTCCCCTGTACACACAAAAATTTAATGATTTAATGTTCATTTGAATTAAACTAACATATTAAGTATCTTTTATAAAATTTAAGTAATGCCCTAAGGAATTTGCTGATTGATCTTTCTTTCTGGAAACATCCATCTTTGAGAATTTAGAGTCAGTTTGTGAAATTGTTCAGTGGCTGTTACTGCTATCAAAAAGCTATTTATTTTGTCACAATATAATAATATTGACCAGTCAATACTGTGATAAAATCTTGTAATTATATAATGATTCAGGTACAGTAAGTAAAAGAACGGGGTCGTATTTTAAGGTTTATTCTTTTTATCTGATTATTTAAAATTGATGATGGAAAGAAAAATCAGTTTTAATTTAAAAAGCAAACAAAAATGATTTTCTGAGTGAAGGATTTTGGGGCATAAGACGGCTGTATCAGCATTACCTGACCCTTTGTGCTGGCTTTGACAGCCTCATTTGTCATAGTTAGATCAAGAGTCTCTGCTTTTCTTACTCAGACAAAATAACACTGGCTTCTAGATGATAACTGACCTTCCCTGGGCAGCAAGCACAGGCCCATTAGTAATGGAAACACGATGAACATATCGTCGTACCTCTGTGATTACTGATGCTGTCTGCATTTCAGGCATTGTCCATATCACATTTGCACGTGCACACGACAGGCCTGCTGTCTGTGCTGTATACACACAAACATGTATGTAAGGCGAAAATATGTAACACAAATATATCCAGTATTCTGGGTCCTCATTCGAGGGCAAGTCCTTTGTGTTTATTATGTTGCAGTATGCTCTGGAAATCAGAGCATATATGATTATTTAACTTGTTTACACATCAGGAAAGTTAAATAGCTTAAGGAAAAAAGAAATTACCAATTACTTTCATGTTTCTGTTCTAAACGATTACTGATGTATTTATTACTGTGTGCATTCGGAGTAACTGCTTAATGGTGCACGCACTAACACACACACGGATTATTTCCATTTTGGGCCAGCCAGCGTGACCTTTCTGATATCTTAATGACTCATTTGGTACCCAGGAGTCCTGAAAATAGTAGGAGATACTATATGCTTTAATCACTTGTGATGTCATCTGCTTTGATACTGTTTGAGTACTAGCCCTCAATATGGCTTTCATTATAACATTTTCAACTACATTCTGTGATTGTAGCTCCTTACTTAAGTACAAGATCTTACTGATGCTTTAGAGATGATGGTAACATTCAGATACTTTAACAGATGATCAGTCAGTAGAAATGTAATGACTACCTGCTGTGTGTACTCGTAAGCCCTTTATTTTAATGTTCTTCTCCCTGAAGTTTCCAGTAGTATCTAGGAAGATACAGATTGTGAGGCTGAATGTTCTAGCTTTGCAGTCCCCAACATTTTTGGCACCAGGGACTGGTGTTCCTATGAGAGTCTAATGCCTGATGATCTGAGGTAGAGCTAAGGTAGTGATGCTAGCACTGGGGAGCAAATGCAGATGACACTTCCCTCCCCCTCCTGCTGTTCACCTCCGGCTGTCTGTCCCGGTTCCTCACAGGCCACAGACTGTGGCTGGGGGTTGCGGACCCCTGTTCTGACTGACTTCATAAAGCTGAATCACATTCAGAATAAAGCCTTTCATTGTGCTACTCTAGGTTTCATGCTAGGGGATCATTTTATTCCTAAGAGAATTTTGTAAAGTGTTTTCAGACTTCTAGAAGTAAGGACAAGCCCCAAGATAAACCTACATTATATGGAATTTTATAGTTTAGTAAGATTCCTATGTGTTTATTTTCCATGATCTAGTTATAGGTAAATCGTTTTACTTCATTCATTATGAAATGGAATGAGTGAAATGATAGAGTACCACAGTTTCTTGGAAGTACAAATAATATACATTGGCTCTCAAATTTGCATTAGAGATTTGCAAAATTGGGCTATATATGAAAGGGAGAAAGAGAATGTAAAAGAGCATAAGGGGCATCTCAGATAATCTTGCATACATGTGTGCATGCACGCACTCACGCCCACACACAGTGACAAATACAAAGTCACCATATCTGAAATATGGATTAAGCAGGGAAACCCAGTCTATGTAGAGGGCAGCCTTTGGCATAGCAAACTGCAGTTCAGTGTAGTTGCTTGTTTGATCCGGCAGCTTTACCTGCAAGTGCTCCTTAACGTTGGAAGACGCTTACAGTCAAACTTCCATCTAGGCCAGCGGTCCCCAACCTTTTTGGCACCAGGGACTGGTGCTCCTGTGAGAATCTAATGCCTGATGATCATAGGTGGAGCTGAGGCAGTGATGTTAGCTCTGGGGAGCAACTGCAAATACAGATGCAGCTTTGCTCACTTTTCAGCCACTCACCTGCTATGTAGCCCAGTTCCTAACAGGCCGCAGACAAGTACCTGTCCGCAGCCCGGAGGTTGGGGCCCCTGATCAAGGTTTTTGTCGGCTACTGAGCTGGTTTCTTCTTGTCCAGCTATGGATCTGGATGTTTGTGAGAGTATCAGAAGGCCAGGGGGGGCCATGTCTTCCCCTTTGTAAATAGATAGGGGTTCATAATGCTCTTTTGGGCACATTGCAGTTTATCAATTTCTCTTTTAAGGTCTTCAGACAGACTTCTCACTATTATATTCATTTATAACCTTTCAATTAAGTAATTTCAGCCATATTCACTTGCTACAGCCTGTTCAGTCCCATCTTTATGAGATTGCTAACTCCTGTCACTTACCATTGAGAACTTCATTCTTTAATTCAACCACATTTTCTAAGGGAATGAATTTGTTGCTATCAAATGACCAGTGTCATATTAAAGGAGTTTCTTAGTAGCATACATTTATATAACTCATCTTACTAGGCCAATAAGCTCATAGGCTGTTTGTACCAAATGTAAGTTGTATCATAAGCCTTCTCCATAAATTCTGACTCAGTAGCTACTGATGATAGAAGACAATTGATGATGCCTGGAACTGACTTTGGAAAGAAAAAAAGCAGTATCATAGGGACCAGTTATGAGATAACTTCTAGAGGTGCATTTGAGGATTAATACAGACAGTATCCAAGGGCAACTGTTTCCTGCTTCACCAAAAATAAAATAATAATTTTGTGTAACTTCTATTGAATAAAAATAGCATGATGCAAACTGTACATGGCAAAATGTATTTCACATTGTTTCTGGTTTTCCATCCTGAAAATATCTAAATTGTTGAATTAAAATCACATGAGTAAATTTTGTAAATGAAAAATATATAGTTTACTTTGTACTGGTTGCTGATTTTTATTTTTTGGTTACTAATACATATTCATTTCACATTTGGACAGATACGGCAGATGGCGTTTCTCAGGAGCTCTTCTCTGCTGGCTTGGTTGATGGTCATGATGTAGTTATAGGTAAATCATATTTTAGTATGCAGTGTCATTTGGTTGATATATCAAATGGATATGCATTTAGAAACAAAAATTTTCATAAAAGAATAATGTATTCATACGTTTCTGAAAATTTCTTTTTGAATTCTCATCTTTTAAGTGAAGGAAGTATATTTGAATCATATTTAATCTTCTTCTTAAAGAAGCTCTTAATGTAATTCTGATCCATTTATCTGGAGGTGATTTATCCAGTAAGGAACCTCATTTGTTAGAACCAAAAGTATCTAAACGTTAGACCCAGAGTCCATGATATGGTAAAAATAAGATGCTATAAATTCTATGCACCAAAGTATGGGAAACTTTTATTAGAGTTTCACTGGTTTTTTATTTTAGATACAGTTCTAATAAACTTAGAAATTAGTTTTTTCAGCCCTTCACAAGATTCCTCATAAAATCTTAAGATTGGACTTAAGGATCATTCAGGCCAGTTCTTTCGTTGTGTAGACAGAGATTAATTTTTAAAGCAGTGGTTTTAATTCAGTGGTTTGTCCAGGGCTACACTGCCAGGTTGTGGCAGATCCACTTCACTTTGAGACTGTGGCTCTTCCTCCCACTTTTAGAATCAAAAGATACCTGCATGGAAACCAGGGAGTCTGCTAGATAACAGGCATACTGATAGGAGTAAGAAATGACTGGTGGCCTCCTGACAAGGCAAGGCAGCCAGAAAGTCTGTAAGAGGCAGACACCACCATCTAGCCTCATTCTACTTAGGGCAAGAGTGAATAGCTCTGCATTCCTCAGCAAATTCGTAGTTGTGAAAATTTTATAATTTAGTCTGTTACTGGATATTGATAAAGATGACCCCAAGTAATCCAGATTAGTTAACATTATACAATGTTATGACATTGTTAGTTATGTTGTTATCTATAATACTATATTAGAGAAATATGTAGTATGATAAAACTTCTTCAAAAATATTCAAATCAAAACCTGTGCTTTGAAATGACTTAGGCCCTGTAAATGATATGTTTTAACTAAGCATCACTTACTCGAAATAAGTCTTTCCTTAGTAATATTAGAGTTACATGAGTGACTGAGAGGGAGCTTGAGGCAAATATGCTCACCCATTAGAATAATTTGTTTCTAGAAACTGTAATGTTGATAATTATAAAGTGAATTATTTTGTTTGAGTAACCAAGTTTTTAGTGGGCGATTAGAATTCTGACTAAAGAATCAGTATCTAATATGTTGATATATAAACAATATTTCATAAATATAAAAATACAAAAATAGCTTTATAATTAGAAAAAAGTTAATCTTTTTTCTATTGATAATATGTGTACACATTGATTTCACAAGGAAGCTCTGATTCCTCTGCCAAGTGGTACACATATAAGGAGATTAGAGACATATTTTAAAGGAAAGTGTCTGTATCTCCTTTATATCCTTTCAACTTTCCTTTAAAATCTTGTGAGATCTCATAGCTAATAGAGCTTTTAGCTAAGTTTTCTGAATAAATATGAGGGGTAGCTGAGTAATAAGTTCAACTTTGGTATCTGTAAATGCTATATCAGAGTCTTTATTTTAATAGTTCCTAGGTAAAATAATAGATGAAAGAAAAAAACTTCTTTAAACACCTATTAATATCTCCTATTGGGCAAGAAGGTGAAGATCAAATAATCTTTTGATTTGAGTTGATCCTGGCAGGTGGTAGGGAGATTAAAAGATTCATGAAAAGATATTAAGCTACATCTTCTTTCTAAGCATGGTGTTGCTTCAGGCCCACAGTCAAATTTAGTGTAACTTCTTTTTTTTGCCCCCTACTCGACTGTCTTTAAACTGGAGGATTTTTTGGTTATTGGGTTGTTTTGTTGTGGTTATTGTTGTTTTTATTTTTTATTAGAGTTGACATACAATATTATATCAGTTTCAGGTGTACAGCATTGTGATTTAGTATTGATATGCCTCATGTTGTCATCACAAGCCTAGAAACCATCCAAACCATCCATCAATGTACTACGATAGTATTTACTGTATTCTCTATGCTGCACATTACATCCCTGTGACTTATATATTTTATAACTGGAAGTTTGTACCTCTTATTCCCCTTCACTTATTTACCCATTCCCCCACCTGCCCCTTCTCTCTGGCAACCATTAGTTTGTTCTCTGTATCTATGAGTCTGCTTCGGTTTTGTTTGTTCTTTTTTTTTTTTTTTTTTTGGTTTAGATTCCACATATGAGTGAAGTGATACAGTATTTGTCTTTGTCTGACTTATTTCACTTAGTGTAATAATACCTTCTTAGGTCTATCAATTGGAAATGGAAATTGCTGCAAATGGAAAGGTTTTATTCTTTTTATGGCTAAGTAATATTCCATTATATGTGTGTATATACACACACACAGGCATACACCCCACATCTTCTTTATCCATTCCTCTATCAATGGACACATAGATTGCTTCCACATCTTGGTTATTGTAAATAATGTTTCAGTGAACATAAGGGCTCATATATCGCTCTGAATTAGGGCTTTTGTTTTCTTTGGTTAAATATCTGGTAGTGGAATTGCTGGGTCATATGGTAGTTTAATTTTTTGAGGAACCTCCATACTGTTTTTCATAATGTCTGCCACAATTTACAATCTCACCAACAGTGCATGAAGTTTCCCTTTTCTCCACATTCTCGCCAACACTTACTTGTTGACTTTTGCTAATAGCCATTCTGACAGGTATAAGGTGATAGGTAGCTCAGTGTGGTTTTGATTTGCATTTACCTCATGATTAGTGATATTGACCATCTTTTCATATGTGTGTTGGCCATCTCTATGTCATCTTTGAAGAAACATATATTCAAGTCCCCTGCCCATTTTTTAATCAGATTGTTTTGTTCTGTTTTGTTTTTTGTTTTGTTTTGTATTTTGCTATTGAGTTGTATGAGTTTTTTAATATGCTTTGGATATTAACCCCTTATTGGATACATAATTTGCAAATATTTTCTCCCACTCAGTAGATTGTCTTTTTGTTTAGTTAATGTTTCCTTTGCTATGCAAAAACTTTTTAGTTTGATGCAGAAATGTGTTATATTAGTGTATTCTGTACACTAATAATGAACTGTCAAAGAGAAATTAAGAAAAAAATTCCATTTACAATTGCATCAAAAAAATAAAGTACCTAGGAATAAATTTAACTAAGAGGGTGAATGACCTGTACTCTGAAAACTATAAGAAACTGATGAAAACAACACAAATAAATGAAAGGATATGCTTGGCTCATGGATTGGAAGGATTAATAACTTTAAAATGTCCATACCACCCAAAGCAATCTGCAGATTCAGTGCAGTTCCTATCAAGACATCAGTGGTATTTTTCAGAGAACTAAAACAAATAATTCTAAAATTTATATTTACAAAAGACCTTGAATAGCCAAAATAACCTTGAGAAAGAACAAAGTTGGAGGTATCATCATTCTCTCTGATTTCAAACTATGCTACAAGGCTATAGTAATCAAAATAGTATGATACTCATACAACAACAGACTCATAGGTCAACAGAATAGACTAGAGAGCCCAGAAATAACGAACATTTACATGGTCAGTTAATATATGACAAAGCAGGCAAGACTATTCAATGGGAAAATGACAGTCTCCTCAGTAAATGTTCTGGGAAAACTGGACAGATACATGCAAAAAAAAAAATGGACCACATTTTTACACTACACAAAAAATAAATTCAGAATGAATTAAAGACATATATGACTTGAAACCATAAAACTTTAAAAAAACATAGGCAGTAAATTCTTTGACGTCAGCCTTAGCAATATTTTTTTGGATATATCTCCCCAGGTAAATGTTTATGAAAGTAAACATTTTTAAAAAATGATTGTTGAGTTTTTTAAAGGAAGAGAAAATTAAAGCGTACTTCACCGACAACTTCACAGGTATGTTTTCATTATAGTACATAACCAGAAAGTTTATTTTTCTATGATTTACTCGTTCTTCCATATTTTTTCATTTTTCTTTTTCTCTTCTTAGAGCTAAAGAGTAGAGTATTGAAACAAGATCAAGCATGTACAATTCCTCCTTATTTAGTAGCACTAAAAAGACCTTATAGGGACATCACACTTGAGTTACAAATGTTTGCACATTTTATTTGATCATCACATCAATTCTATAAGGCAGAGAGTTCAGATTGTTTTTAGTCAGTACTTTATGGTTAAAAAAAGGAGGTCAAAATTTCCTGGAATATTGTGACTCATCATGGTGCTTTAACTTGAATCTTGTGACTGCGAGCCCTGACACTCTATGTATAATTAATCCATTATCTTTGGCCTTGAAAAGTAGATTCAGATAAATCTAAATGATGGTAGTTTTTGTGTCTCCTGGAGAAAAAATTAGCTTGTCCTTACTTGATTTTTCTGCATTTGTAAATGATTTCTGTTTTAATTGTTGGCTTCTAGACAAACAGAAAAAATATGTTTAATTCTGTCCCCTCTAACCTATTTTAGCAATTCTCTGCTTCCTCCTATACCATCTATTTCCCTCTTACTGAACTTGTCCCACAAGCATATGAATATATTTTTATTTCTCTCATCTTAAAAAAAAAATGTTCTGGATTTAGAAATGGTAGTGGTTGCACAACCTTCTGACTATACTAAAAACCAGTGAATTGTTCACCCTAAAAGGGTAAGTTTTATGATATTGAATTATATCTCAGGAAAAGTAAGCCAGATCACATTAATGCTTTAGATGAAACTCTCTAATGGCTTTTCATCCTGCGTGTCAGTAGCCTGCAAACCCCCACATGATCTGTCCCCTGTTACTTCTCAGACATCCTTTCTATCTTCTTCTCTTCTCCCTTTGCTTATTCTACCCCAACCTCACTGGCTCCTGTACTTCCCATTCCTTCGGCCAGAATGCTCCTTCCCCGGGTACAGCCATGCATCTCCTAATGTTTAAATACTGCCTCTTAAAGGGACTTTCACAACCAGCCCAGTTAAAATTGCAACCCACCCCCAACTCTACCCCTTTTTCTTTATTACTTTACCTAGTCTCTCCCCATCTAATAGACTGTATATTTGATATATATATTTTGTTAACTATATTGGATTTTTCCTTGAGAATACATTTCTTGAAGGTCAGGATTTATATCTGTTGTTAATTGTTGTTCCTAGTGCCCAAAATGGTGCATTTCCCATACTAGGCACAACATATAAACACTTGTTAGAGATAAACAAATTCCATTTTGAAATATACAGCTATCTCATAACATTTACTTTAAAAACAGAGACTATTTTGACTATAATACTTTAAGAATCTTACTTTCAAAGGTGCAGATTTTAAGTAGCATTTTATAAATATGAAATGCATTTACTTGACAAAAGCTGTGCATAAAAAATCCAGTTTAACTTAGAACATTGGCATATAGAGGTTTGAATGATTTCTTATATGTATATTTTTTTAGCTTCCATAATATAAAACAACTAACATTTAAATAGATAAAAATCTTTTCCCCCTATCAGAATTTTCACTTAAATTAGAATAAATGCTTAGGGCAACATGATAAAACCTGAATAAAAGCAATAGTATATGTTCTGGTGCAGCAGATATTATGATGTTTACTGTAATGTAGCAAATGTTACAAAAAAAAAATCTTTGGTACCTAGCTTCAGGACCATCTCCCTTCGGTGTGGGAACCTTTACAAAGCAAAGTTTGGACTCAAGGGGGACCCAGTGGAGTGACACTGAGTGATTGCTTTCATGCAGAAACAGAGCAGTGCAGAAATTAAATGCAGTTTTTCTAGACTGGTGGGGGTGGCTAAAAAAAAATAATTTTTTTTCCCATAAGTTTTTCTAGCTGGGCCGATAAGCAAATTTACAGAGACAAGTTAGCAGAAGAAAATGTCCCATACGAATGCATATTCAGGGATGCCATAAGAAAGACTTGAAATGAACTGGACAGTTCAGGCTTCTATGCCATTATGGACGAAGGAGAAAAGGGAAGCAGGGGTCTGGGATTTCAGAGGGGAACTAGACAATTTACAGGTAGTCAAGACAGAGCTGAACATGTGGTAAACAAATTTCTGCTAGGCAATCCAGAAATAATGACCCTGTGGGGAATATAGTCCCTGCTTAGATCCTTCCTATCTAAGATTCCTTTCCTAGAGCAGGTGTTTCCATCTGAATCTCTTACCAGAGCAGGTAGGTCAAAGGTTCTTTTGAGTCTTTCGTTTCTTAATACCCAGCTTAAAATCAATATCCCAAAAGACATTTTGGAGAGGCAAACCATTGGTCCCTTCAATTGAAATCATAAACCCACTTCAGTTGTGTTTAAATGCAGTACTACCTTAGAAACAGGAGACATTTTTAAGCTTGTATAAAATGGAAATGATAGGTTGGTAAGGCCTCCTGTCTGGATATTGGTTTAAAAAAATAAGTTAACTTTGCAAGATGTACAACTCGGTGGAATGCATGTATAAATTTGCTTATCTTGCCTGGCTGGGATGACCAACAAATGAAAATAGACACATCTGAGTCTCTATTCCAATTGTTTCAAAAATGACTTACATAGTGAGGCGGCAGAGAAACTTGTTTCCTTAGCCTGCTATTGAAAAAACACCAATCACAAGGTTTCTCTGCAACAGAAGCAAGCACAAGAGAGAAAAACAAACAAACTCATGTACAAACGACAACAAAGTTCTGAATTCTGTCCAGGCCTTGTGATACATATTTTTTAGTCTCTCTTGAATGAATGTTAGAACCTTAGCCATAGAAAGAATACCTGTAGGTGTAGCCCATTTGCGAGGCCTGCTCACTAGCTCCCACACAGCTGCTGAGTCGGCTCTGCAATGCCTCCTCCAGGGGCCAGGGGGCTACTGAATACGGGAGAAGCCACTTGGCAGCTGCCTTCTGGAGAAGTGGCTACCAGCTGCTTTTTGCTGGTTTTTTTACACTGCCATTTCCTGGCTTTGTAACAGCATGTCTCTCTCTTTTTTTCTTTTAATTGGAGTTTAGAACCAGATGTTGGAATCTCTGTTTCCTGAGAAGGGAGCTGTGTTTCTGCATTTGTTTGTATAATTTTCTTCTGATGGATTTGGATCCTGACTGACTAGTTATTGCACTAGAAGCTGATATCAGCTGTCCATAGGCTCGTAGACACTCTCAGTGGACTTTTTGTCACTGTTTTGTGACGGTCTGAAATCAGTCCTGCCCCAACAGTGCTGAGGGGCACTTTGGTTCTTTTCCCTAATGCAGTAAAGAATTACAGCTCAGCGAGATTTAGGAAGAGTAAGATTTGTTAAAACTACATTTTTAGGATATGGGCCATACCAAAGAAGGCTACAGCTCTGTGGAATTCAGAAGGTAAAAAGACAAAGGACAGAGTACCTCCAAGGGAGGGAGGGAGTTATGGCAAGAGCTGTAACCTTGAAAAGTGGGAAATCTGTATTATATTAGGGCATGATGGAAGGTTAAAAGGGTGTTCCCAGATGATCAGCACATGATGTCATTTTTATTGACATTTGGCTGTTTGACCCTGCCTACTGCACATGCGGTTACTCAGAATTCAGTCTGTTATAATTAGATTCATGAACTTCCAGGCATAGGCATGATATTATAATGATGGCGTAAGGAGGCTGTGGTGAAGAGTGGGTCAGAGTAGTCTTTACTGTGCAAGTGTCTGTGGCCAGAATAAACCAGCAACTGTAGGTTTATGGCCCTTCATTCTTCTGTTCCTCAGGATGCATGGGTGGTTTATAACTATAAGTGAGTATTCCAGGGAGGTCCTAAGGAAGGTCTATGGGCTGGGCCTATCATTCATGTCTTCCTGACTACCTAACATTTTGACATACTGTTCATGTCTCTGGGGTGCTATTTTCTTGCACCACCATGAAGCCTTCTCTGATGCTTACCCCTCCCTGACAAATTCCAGAGGACAGCTTTTTCTTGTCTTGAATGCCAGACAGCTGTATTTTTACCATTTTTAGTGACATATGGCTTTCATCCTGATGTACTTTCTGGTGCCTGTCTTCTCTCTGTGTGGAGATTGAGGGCAGCTTTAGAGCAAGGTTTGTCTTCTATTTTATTGAATCTCTACCATACTTGCCACACATAGGCACTTAATAAATATCACTATGGATAAATGAATACATTTAATTTTGTTTGGCAAATCGAATACTGGAATAGTTCATAAATCGACTTGGACAATACAAATATTGTTGTACCCTCCCAAAATTGAAGAATATTTTATTGTGATTGATTTTTATCTCTCTCTCTCTGCCATTCTTTCGCTTTTCCTTCTTCCCTCTCTTCCTTTTTGTTGACTTTCCACATGACCTTTGAGTCTTGCCTCTTAAGAAGGAACTGTAGTTGTTCTAGAAGGCCCCTGTCCTTTAGTGGTTACTGAGGTACAATGTTTTTCTCAAATATGGTCTGTGAGATGCCTGCATCAGAATCTTATCTTATCTTGGGTGCTTATTAAAAATGCACACTTCTGGGTTCCAGCTTAGAGTTACAAAATTTGGAATCTTGGACATAGAGTGTGGAAATTTGCACATTTAACAAGCATCCCAGGTGATTCTTATACACAGTAGAATTTCATGGCCACTTCTTTAGTTTCTACTTGTAATAATAACCTTTGGAAACTGTTTATCTCATTTTGTCATCTGTCTCTTCTTTCTGAGTTCACTAATTTCCTTTGCTTTTCTGCCTTTCTTGATTCTCTTCTTTCTTTAGGAGTCTATTTTAAAACTGTGCCAGTTAGATTTTTAAATCGTGCTCATATAAATGGTATAGATGTGCGGAAGAGCATCACTGGTATAAATTTTTACATGATGAGTCATTACAGTTTTTATTAATATTACCATTGCTACTCAATGCAGTAGATCCTTCAGGTTTCCTTCGGCTTTTATATTTCTATATAATAGAAAAATATCTTTAGGCTTCAAAGTATACAGGCAAGAGAATCTTTGCTCATTCCTGGGCATATGGTTGGATGTGTGAAGTGCTTTGTTCCCCCAGCTATAGTCAGGGATATTTAAGTCTGTTTGTTGTGAATGATCCGAGATTTATTGACTGGCAGCCCTCTTTTACAGTGAAAGTGTTGGAAAAAAGTAAACATATTCTCTCATATTCAGTTCAATGATTGTACTGTGTTTTTTACTGATGTTAAAATTCACTAAAAGAAAACTTTTGTTCACAAGATAGTGTCTCTATTACACAGTCATATGTACAATTTTAAAATTATGACAGATAATAAAATAAAAAAATAAGAAAACTCTTTAAACCCTTTCTGGTTTTAGACAGGCTTGGGTTTAGTTGAACGATATCAATAAATACAGTTGAGTGATTCCTGATTAAAAGTTGTCTGTATGTTAATTTTAATAGTCTGGGGAACTAGGGACTAGAAGTGTCTTGGGAGTACTATACTGATTACTTTCCTTGTATATTTTTAGCAGAAATAAATGTCAAACAGTTTTATATTGCACAGAGTTACCATTTTCAAAAATGTAACATTGCCAATTTGATTGTAGCTCATTGTTTCTGGTTTTTCAGATATCTTTTCTTTAAAAAAAAATCTTTATTGAAGTATTTATTTCCTAAATAGGAAAAAAATAAAAATAGGAAATTTTAATATTAATTTTAATATTAAAAATTATTATACAAAATTATTTTTAAATATTTGCAAATGATAGTCTAGACCATCTAATATAAAAATACTATGCATGACTGCTATTTCTGGAGAGATGATAGAATCACAGTATTGCTGTTTAAATATCCAAAGACTTGTTTGCTCAGTGGAATGCTGGGAACAAGGCCTGAGTAAATGTGCAAAGAGCTTGTTCTCTCTTGCCCCTATCATCCTCTCTCCCTCCCTCCCTCCCTCCCCACCTGTCCTCTCAGCATTAATATCAAAGTAATGGCCTAAGGGTTAATATATGTTTTGGTTTATTCAATTGCAACAGAAAGACAAACTTAAGTAAAATAGATTTCTTGTTTTAAAAGTTTATTATTTTAATAATCTGATGATCATACTCCTCTGTTCCCCCAAATTCAAGAGAATTAAACAGAAGAAATATTTTCCCAAGAAACCATGCCAGAACTTAAAAAAAGCTACCCACTCCTGTGATTGAATCCACTGACAGCCCCAGCCACCCCTGTGCTTACTTATCTGCCAGTTCTAATGGAAAATGATTGACTCTCTAAATAAGAGTCGGCAGAATTGTTTTTAAAGACATTCTGTTTTGGAGGGGAAAGGAACAATTCAGTGTAGGCAAATGTTATTTCTGGGAAGTTCTAAATAAAAAAACATAAAATAATATCTGTAATGTCCCCAAAATGTTCTCAGTTTCTGCATTACATGATTATGAATCAGTGCAGCAGTAAACCACACTGTAAGCTCTGATTTTCTAATTAACTTTGTCACTTTTATTTAGTTAGAAGTGGTGGATCCCCTTTAAAACCATTGACATAGATAGACTCCAGTTAAAAGCTATATACTTAATTTCACTTACGTGAAACTAGAGCAAGCTAGTGGATTAGTCTTAGATATTCACTGTCAGTAGAGTTTTGCTTTTTTCAGTTACTTTAAATTCTCCTGTTTTAATTTATGTTAATCTGACTTTTAACTCTAGAATCAGATATGCCTGAAGATTACACTCAACCCAGCCAAACTTTCTGACTATAGAATTACAATAAGCCCTGAATTACTGTTCCCTATTGGTAACAGTATCTTTCCAGTGGAAGTAAAGTAAGTTTATTTGAGCTCAGGAAACTAGTCTTTCTGATAATACACATTTTTCTAATACTACTAGGTATGTAGGATGCAAATTAAATAGCTCTTTTCCTGCCCCATTGGTAGATTGATTGGTCTTCAGCTATAGTTATAGTGTGTATGTGTGTTTACCTGCTTCAGAAATCTCTGGGCCTACTTAAATTTTAACTATTCCATCAGTAGTGCAGTACTGTAGATGTAAGTAGATGCCCAGTTGTGCTTGTTGATATATTGATGGGCAGATCTCCTAATTCTAAAACAAATCTCTCTGCTGTTTGTTTGTTTGTTACTCTTAGGTGAGATAAAAAAGAAGTCAATGCCTCCTAGTTTCTTATATAACAGAAAATAGAATTCCTTTTTTAATCAGCCAAAAAAATTTTTAAGTCAAGAAACAAAATTAGGTCAACATTTTTGATGTAATGTGGGCTTATTGCCATTATTTTTGGCTTCATGTCTAAGTATAATCTTAAATTTGATCCTGTATTTTGCATTTGGTTACCATTTTTTAAAAACAAACAGGACCTTTTTGCCAACCCTAAGAAAACTTAGTTTTTAATTTTGTGCTCCTTAAGTTTAGCATCCAAATGGTATAGAAGAATGCTTTCACCCCAGATTTATTTGAAGACAAGGAGACCTTGACTGGTCACATTCTAATAAATTGAGAAACATGTCTTTTTCATCAGGTTTACAGTTTCTCCCTTGTACTATTGACATTTGTGCTTAATTTCGCTCTTGAGCTAGCGTGTTTCAGAAATTCCCACCATACTGTGTAACCCAGGGCAAGCATTCCTTAAATGCAGGCTTTCCTGGAGGATACATGTCTGATAAGCCGAAGAACCACCCAGAGGGAATTTATAGTTGGGAAAGCATTTGAATAGCCCTGAGTGCATACTTGTGGGCCAGGCTATACACCCCTTTTGGATAGAAGTCACGACGGCAGGAAGTGAAAAGGAGCTGTCCATTCAACTTGGAAGGCAGATTTTTTTACTTTTTGTCTAATTTTTAATAGTAAAATGTCTTAATTTTCGCCCTTAGGGGAATTTCTCATGGAATTCAGCTGTGAGAATTTTGTTGAAATAAGGATGTCAGATTCAAGGTATCTTTTTAGTAATAGGCCCACACACACACACACACTCCAGGAGGGCTAATTTATAACAGATTTTGAGACTTTAACAGTTTGTGATTATTAAGTTGTATCTTTAGAAACTCAATATGCTTGTGACTCATTTCTTCGTTGGACACATGGATCTAGGGTCAGAATCTATTTCCAGATCTCTTGTATAGCTTGTCTGTTGTGATATGCGGGGTCGGGTGGACCGGAAAGGACTTCCAAATAGTTTAGGCATTAGGCTTGCTTTCCTTCCCTGTGAGTTGACTATTAATTCCTCATCCCTCTCACTGTTTTGCTTCTAATACTTGCAGTTGTCAGTGGAACTGAGAGATAAGTTAAGAATGGCATACACTGGAAATTTAACATCTAATAGAAAGGTAGAGTACAGATTAAGGGACTTAATTTAGACAACACTACTCTCGGGAAGCATAAAAATGCTCTAGATCATTCTGACTCGTAGGCTTCTCAGCCACTGCTGCCGTATGCTGAAGTGCTCAGGATTTCTTTCAAAAAAAGGTTGGCTTTTTTATTTAGTGTTCATGAAGATGATTATTAGGTAAGGAATGGCTATGATAAATTAACTTTGTTATTTTTTTTAGGATGGAGTTTTTTAATGTCAAAAATATAGAACTCTGCACTTAAAATAACTAAACAGTGGCTTTATATGGTTAATTAGCAATAATCAAATTTAACAGTTCAGGCTTCTAGGCATAATTTGAAATATTTATACGGTTAAAATGTCTGCAGACTAAATAATTCTTAGCCAGTAATAACAGATACTCCCTTGGGAAATCCTGGGAGTCCCCAAAGGGATATGTTCCAGGGTCAGTAAATGACTTTGTCACTGCTGGCTCCCCTGTGTTCCCTGCCCAAGAAACTTCCTGAAGAATCCTCACTAGTTCCTCACCAGCGTGAGAGACCCTGTACCCGCAACAGTGGTGCTGCTTCCGGAAGGCCCCATTTGCTTCCTGCTATTTGGCCAGAGTAATACCTGATTCCATGTAGAAGAGGGAAGAAGGGTCTTCCACCACACTTTGTCATCCTGGCGCCAAAGCTGCCCTACTTCATTTATTTAATACATCATCTTGTCTACTCTGCAGTGGGTACACCAGGTGCACAAAGCAGGGTTCTTGCTTCCCTGACACTTCCAGTCTACTGCTAGAGGCAGACATTAGTTAAGTCAATACACAGATACAAGTGAAATTACAACTTTTGAGAAGTACCCTAAAGGCAAAACAATGTGCTTTAAAGAAAGACAGTAATAAACAGGAGCTTCTCATTTAGAGTCAAGAGCATGATAAGCCCCTTTGAGGAAGAAACATCTGAGCAAAGTCTTAGATTTAGCCTGTCCAAGCTGGGCAAAGGCATAGCTTGTACAGAGATATTGAACTTTGCGAAAGGGACCAGTGTGGCCAGAATAGGTGAATGAGGAGAAGATGACATGAAATAAGGCCAGGTGGGAAGCGGGGGCCAGATAGTACAAGACCTTGTAAATAGCCATTTGCTATAATGCTTTGTGAAAACCAAATTTTAGTTACTCAGTTTCAGTTGAGTCTTTATGCAGGCTCAGACCTTTCTGCTGCCTGGACTTGATTCCCATTTAACTGAGGTGAGAAGGAACCGCAGAAATACAGGACATTAGGCCTGGGGGCACTTGAGAAATAAAAGTTGAAATGGTGTTTCAACTCTCTACTTCATTTTAAGTTCAAGGGCATTGGAAAGTGACTTGTAATTTAATGTTTGGGGACCAGGAGAAGTTCAGAGATACCTTTTGGTAATTCTGATTTCAATTATTATATCAAAAGGAAATTAGGATTTCTAGAAAAGGCAAGAATTTGGACATTAATTGCAGGCATTTTCTTTATATTAATTAGTAACCAAAAAGCCTTTATATATTCCCAAGGAGGACAAAGTATATTTTCCATTTCATAATATTGCTTTTATTCTTACATAAATTATTGGTGTGGATTAAGGTAGCACTATACATACAGTAGGACTATTATGATAATACAAAAGACATAAAATATTAACATTCATCAGGTTAAAGCAAACTTGCCATTTCAAGTTCATTAATTGCAGTTGAATTTAATGAATTTTCTTTCGGGGATGAAGACTCTAATTACCCAAGTTAAATTAGGCATTCAGATGGCCTCATGTTCGGAATGCAGGCATAGTAAAATAGGTCCTTGTTTAGCTACCCTTCGTTCTGGTGAACTGGATATAGAGTTGAGACAGTGTTTTGTCACAGTGGTGATTTCCGGAGTGTTGATAAACTAGTAAAGCTCTCAGATAGTGGTGGTCATTCCTTTTTATACTATCTGTTTATTGGCTTTATTCTCCATGCGATATTTTCTTTCTGGGGGAAAAAAAATGCAGCCTTCCAAACTTCTGAGGAGTAGAGATTTAGTAAAAATAGTGAATGGTACAGAAATTACTATATAGGCTCCATTAATTGATATCTCTTGTAATTATTTAAATAACTGATTTCAGATTGATTGGTTATGGTAAATTTTAGCAAAATCAGTTATGTGTCTCTTGAGTAGCTGCATGGAATTCCACAATGTTTATTGCTTTTTATGATTAAACTGATAAAACATCCTCATCTTATTTCTTAGACTCAAAATCTGAAACATGTAGAGCTAAAACATGTAGAGACCTTGTGTAGGGAAGCAGTGCTGGCTTTTGAATCAGACAGTTGCAAGTTCAGATCCCAACTCTGTCTGTTAATAGATGTGACTTTGGGAAATTACTCCTCTCTCTCATCCTCGGTTTCTTCTTTACCCATGAAGTGACCCACTTAACTCATAGAGTCATTTGGGTCTATTGATTACATGGAGTGGTTCCTGTTATAGCAGGTCTATAGGAGGCACTCAATAAGTGATAATTCTTCCTTTTTTCTATTTTGAAGCCAATTCATCCGGCCTCCTAACCAATATAAGACTCCTTTTATGAAATACCAGTCAGAGAATGGAAGGCAGCCTGCAGTTCCCCTAAGTAAAATGAGACTCAGGTCCTTAGCAGGAGAGGAGGTGGAAACTCCACATGGAGAAAAATGACCGAAGCACTGTAGTCCATAAGATACATCATATTTACCTCTGCTACCTCCATGCTAGCAGTGGGAGTTACTTTCCTCTGATATTGCTCTGTCCCAAGCAGTGCTGGCAAGTGGTGTGAAAACAACAAAATGAAAATGAACATGGAACTAGTTTACTGTGGTCAACTTGGAGATGATTCTAGGGGCACCTTGTTTAGTTTTCTGCCTGCCTCTCTGTGGCTGAGGTTGCGTCACAGCTTTATGTTACCATGCTCAAACTGACTTTTTACATTAACCAACAAAATATCCCTTCCATCTTCATCAAATAACAAATATTTCTTCTACACCTGCACACTGGACTGGCTCCATAATCTGCTGGGCCCAGTATAAGATGAAAATACAGGGTCCTTTGTTCTAAAATTATTAAGTTCAAAGTGGTGATAGCAGAGCATTCTGATAAGTGCAGAGCCCTTATAATCCTGGGTCCTGTGTCTCTCTGCACAGGCTAAAAAGTCCAGGAGGTCAACCCTGCCCACAGGTGAAGGGGCTGGGCAGGAGAGGTGTTTGGGCTGTCACCCAGCTCTGTGTCTGGTGCCTAGGAGCGCCCCCCCGTGGGAGGTACATGCCTGTTGGTGAATTGCTGGTCAGAAGGTCTTTATAATGAGCCAAATCCACTGTAATACTATCTTCTGAAACAATACAGAACATATCTAATCTCTTTTTCAAGTATTCAAATATTTGAAAACTACCAAAGCTTCTCCTTATCTCCTCCTTTTAATGAAGTTTCTTAGGTGGCCATGTATTTTTTTTAAACCCCCTTCATCTCATCTCTCTTAATACTCTCTAGTTTTTCTGTATCCTGCTGAATGACAGCGCCCATCATTATCACATACAAACACCAAATTCCTAATGTGATACGGGGTTGCAAAGTATAGGAACTCCCCCTTCATAGTGGGGATACTACATTTCCACTAATGGCATCAAATACTATTTAGAATGTTAGATGATATAGATAACATTTTATACTAAACTTATATAAGCAAAGAAAACTGCTTCTTTAACATCTTTAAATATTTCATTACGAAATAATTCAGATTTACAGATAAGTATGTAAAATACCATAGACTTACACACTTGTTGAGATTTCGTTGGTATTAACATGTTTGCTGCAGATTACCCTCCTCTTCTCACATATCCTTTTAAAATCTTTTTCCATCCAGCTGCTACTTACCCAGTGTACTCTTATTCTGTATCTGTATAGTTGAGTTTTGTGTCCCAGAGTCTTTAACTTTGTCTGATACTATTATTCTTTGGGTCCATACAGAGTCTCTGTAGCTGTACTGGAGACTTCTTTCTAGGGAGTTCAAAAACCAACACTCTTTTGGGCATAATTTTTTGTTTATTAAAATTCTATGAAATGAACCTCAAAAGCATTATGTTAAATGAAAGAAGCTAGACGCAAAAGGTCACATATTGTGTGATTCCACTTATGTGAAATATCTGGAATAGTTAAATCCGTGGAGACAGAAAACAGATTGGTGGTTGCTGGGGGAAGGTGGGAACGGGGCGTGACCGCTTGATGGGTTTTCTCTTGGGGTGATGGAAGTGTTTTGGAACTACGTAGAGGTGGTGGTTGCACTTTTTTTTTTTAATCTAAGTGCTACTGAATTGTTCAGTTTAAAAAGAGTTATTTTTAATCTCAATGAAAAACGTGATGAAATAATATTCAAGTATTTGGAATTTAGCACTGTATATAAGTAAATATCAGAGCCAGTAGTGTTGATATTTCTTTACTAGTAACTGTGAGTATTGTTTACTACATACCCAACCTGAAATATTTTTTTTAGTAGGCAGGATGGTGGTTGACAGTGTAGCAATCCTTGCAGATAGTGTTTTAAGAACAAATTAAGTTCATTTAATATTTGAGACTGTGCTCATAGCAATGGCAAGTTCTGTAACTTTTTAGTAATTAATGTCCTGGCATTCCCCTAAATTGCTCAGTGGTTAATATAAGACTGTGTTCCGGAATGGCAACTCGCTGGGTCAAACCTGAAAGTTTTCCTTTAGGGAGACTCCAAAGGAAAGCCTCTTGCACAGAATTGTAAGCATTGCTCCATTTGTATTTAGCCTGTTAACATTTCCAAATAAAATATATTCTTAGCAGATTATGGTGTTTTAAAAAACTATTAAGACAAGACAAAGGGAATCTTCTAATTCTGTTTTTATATGAACACAATCAGTGCCTGTTAGAAAACCACAGTGATTTTTTTCTCAACATTTTTGGAAAATTTGAAGGAGAAAGTGCATTTTCAGTCGGAGTGATTGAAGCTACGAGGAACAAAAAATTCTCTTAAAACAATTTAAATGAGAAGGACTTTTAGCTCACAAAACTGGAAATCTGGAGGAAGGCAGTAACCTGAGGTCTTTCCTCTTTTCGCCTGGCTCTCCACAGCTTTGACCTTGAACCAAGGCTCATCCCTTCACAGGTTGCCAGGGGCAAACGGCGCTACATGTTTCCTAATTCCCATGTAGTTTTTTGAGGTTCTACTAAGGAGCAAAAAAAGGTTCTCTTAGAAGCCTGCAACAGGCTGTTCCTTCTCTGTCCTTGGTCCATATTGGCTTACTGCCCATCCCCAAACAGGCCCAGCATGGGCAGGGGGAGTGAGATCCACATGAACTCGTTGTGGGGCAACAGCCACAGTCTCCACTGCTGGCCCCATGATATTTAATATTCTTTTAAAATAGTCCTAAATCTGCTGTTTAAATTGTCTTCTTTTTAAGTTGTGTACATTCTAGGTGTAGACAGGTCTTCAGAGTATCATGTTTTCACGGGCCATCATAGTGTAATGTATCTTTCAAATGTGCTATTGAGATGTGCTTATTTGCAGCCCATTTTCAAAAGAGAGGAATATTAAAAAGGAAAAAACCAACACATGTCTGCATTTGTGCTCATATTTCATTGGTGTCTCATATTTGACCGAGCAAAATTTAGTTTGTTTATGCGCCTTTATTTTTTTTATTTTGCATGCTATATAGGTTTGTTCTTAATAGACAAACCCTCTTTTAAAGTTGGCGTATGCTTGGTGCTACATTGCTCATTGTGTTGTTTTGTTCCATTTTCTTAACTATATTTGGTATGCAAAAATTCAACCTTAATTATACATTGTAGTCTTTCCCCTGACTTTAAGCCATGACTTCTTTTGTTTGAATGTGTTAAAAAAATAAATCCCAAACTGTAAAAAACTGATTTTTAAAATTACTTCAGCCCACATTTTCTAGCTCAGTGTTAATTTAATCACAGCTCTTGAGGCAATGAACCTAGGCAGTCTTAATTGCCTGTCTTTATGCCTGTGGAATTCTTTTCCTCTGTTGGCATACCAAAATTGAAATCTGTTGAGCTTCTCAAGTTTTTACCGCAAAGCCTCTAAACCACATTTTAGTTAATAATCCATCCCACATCCTTTTTTCTGCTCTGACTCCAGTTCCCAACAGTTCCTTCTGGTTTTTTTTTTTTTTTAATAGTGCAAAAGTTGCAGCCTAGTGATTCACGGCTTGGATCCTGCCTACAAATTTATTTTGTTTGGCTTGGACAGAGTCTTAAAATTATGGAATTAGTTGCCAACATTTAAAAAGTGAGAGAGGTGACTTAGAATTCAGTTCTGGCTTGTCTTAGAAAAACCAGGAGATCTGAAAACAATTGGGCATAAAATCCTAAATGGCAAAAATTCTGATCTCTCTTCTCTGATTTACATTATCTCCCTGGCCCTGAAGGCATTTGAGTTTCTGGCCCCCATAGAATACATTAATTCTAACTGATGCCTTCCAGTTTTCTTTCTAAATATATAGCATGTCATCTCTGCAGACCAGATAAAGTTAAAGAATAGTTTCCTAAGCAAACCACAAGTACAATTGTTCCCTCTTTGATCAAGCTGTTGGTGTAAGGCTCTATAACTTTTTAAAGATTCCCATCCTCCTTGTAATTCATTGGAAATCACGAGCTTCCTTAGACAAGATCTTGGACCAGAAGAAATCAGTCTGCACTTAATTGTTCAGTTTTGGAACAGGTTTACTACCAGACCAGTAGAACATAAAGTTTTAAGCTGTTTCGTGTGAGAGAGGAGGAATCATAGGTACCCACGTGGATTGGTCATATAAAACCAAAGAGAAACTGAGTTCTCAGGGAGCCAGGCCCTTAGTTGTAGCTTGGGTGCCTACAGGAGCACCCCCGCCTAAGGATACCCACTGTGAGGGTCACTCCTGCTGCTATTCTGTCTCCTATACAGATTCCCTGGTCATTGATTACTATTTTATTGATAAAACTCATTAGTGCTAAATTCTATCAGTACGAGCTCCCCACCTAACATGGAAAACTAAAGCATTAACGTGCAGGCCGTATTCATCTGATTGAATCATAAAGCAGCAGTGGCAATACAAGGTCTTCTTGCTCAAAAATTATTATCATATCCCAACATCCCCTTAATCTGTTTAAGGATTATAATTTTGACTTAACTTCAAGACCTCTCCTACCTCCAACGCACAAACTCATTTTAAAACTTTCATCTTTTACCATTTTTAAGGTTATCACTTCTTAGATTACCATTCTCACCTCATCTCCTCTTCTGAATACCAGGGTGCTGCCCAAGGCTGAATATTCCAATACTCATGATTACCTCAGATCAGAAACCCAAAGTATATATATGTTATGTTTTTGGCTTAGTTGTCCTAGTCTGACCTAGATGTTTACCATGGGAAGTCTCATCATTGGGGAAGTTTGCAGGTTGCAAGAAATACTTATATTTTCTCAGTAGTGACTTAGTTGTCCATTATAACATTTTTCTGATAAATAGGATTTTTCAGACTAACAAGTTTTGAACAGTGTTCATTAATATCTGCTAAGCATTCACATGTAGAGTTTGTTCCTTTACCCAACTAGGTCATTTGCATTGTCCTTTAAATTAAAGCTTGTTACTCTGTATTGTTACTCCATGGCATCCCCTCCTAGTCCAAATTCCTAATAGGTTAATGTCCCTTTGGACTCTGTTTGAGCACTATGGCTCATAATGCCTGGTAAAATGTAATTTCTGGAAAATGCTGATCATTCAGCAGCTTTGTTGACAAAGTTTACATTGTTACTGGACTAAGCTATATGCACACAGGGTTTTTCTGTCTGCTTTGCTTACTGGTATACCCAAACTAGAAGAACAGAGTGATATTGAGTGCTTGCTTAGTAAATGCTCAATAAATATTTGTTGAGTGAATGAATGATGGAGTTAACTTAAAACACAATTGTACATACTATAAAAATGTATGAGGTTCTTTTTCTTGGGTTTTGTTGCTCTTAATTGAATCACTGGCATGTGTAACAGCAAAAATTGGGGGTTTATGTTTGTATTGTTCAGATTTATAAATTTAACTTCATGGGCATTCCAGAGATTTCTGTCTCCTAGAATTATGTCTCAAAAACTAGAAACTGGAATGTAATCATTTTTTACTGCATTACCCAGGCAAGAATGAATTCATCATTTTTATCTCACCATTTCTCATTAAAAGTCTAATGCCAATATCTTATCCAGAACAGTGCCAAATTTTGCATTCTGCTAAACTGAGAAGTGAATATATGTTTAAACAGCACACTGTAGGCCTGTGGCAGATTAACTCTTTGGAAATGGAAAAAATATATATTTGACTGACCTCTAGTCAGTCAGAAATAAATCTTCTGCATGATCTTGCCAAAATGTCATTTGGTTGTGAACAGGGCACCTCATTTGTCTTACGAGAACCTGCATACCAAGTACCAGGCCACTGCAGTCTTTTCTGCTTCTCTTTTGTTCTCCTAGGCAGCTGCATCCTTGATAAGGTGAAGAAATATAATTGTTATCCTTTACTTTGTCATTAGCTGCATTCTCACTTTATTAAAACATCTTTTGGAGGAGGTTTTTTTGTTTGTTTGTTTAGTTTAGTTTCTAATAACCATTTAGTTGGTGTCTAACCATGTTTCTAATTTGGTATTAAATTTTCAAACTATTGCTTCTTTTCATTTAGCTTTGGTGTTATATATGACATTAAGTTCTATTCTCATAGCAACTGGAAATCTTAATCTACCTTCACTGCATTTAAAAATAAGATCTCTTATGCATCTTAGTGAACAGCTTTGATCATGATTTTCTATTGTTGAAACCCTGTTTATTTAGCTGTGCTTCTAATGGGCAATTGATGTGTTGTTTTTTTTTTTTTTTTTCAGAATTTCCAGCAATTTAAAAAATTTCCTGTCTGTAAAGTATATGATGTAAATAACACTTAATTAGAATAGGTGTCTATTTTATTTTTGCTCGTGTAGAAAAGCATCTCTGTTCTGGATATGTGCAGAGGGATGAAAACTTAAAAACAATATCCTTTTTAAATCTCTTGAATAAATTATTCTGCACCTAGAGCCCAAATCTTCAACTTGGCCCCATTAATTCCATCACCCTCTGCTGCATAGCCATCCTCATCAGGGACCTGAAGTGTCAAATTTATCACCTCTCTTCCAGCATTAATTGAATATTAGCGTCTTGATTTTGTTTTTTTCCTTGCATAAAAATCAAATGAATTCTCTGAGCCAGGTACTATTGATTCACTATGACAATGGACAGGAATGCATTGGATAAAAGGGGAATTCCATTTGAGAATAGCCATTTAGTCAAGACAATTTATGTGAGGATCCACTGTAAGGATTAATTTTCTGATGTTAGTACCAAGCATTGGACTTTTAAAATTCCACGTGTGGTCCTACATTCACCACAATTTTATTATTCCATGTATGGCTGAATAACAAGCTTTATTGCATAGAGGATGATCTAGGTGGTGGTTCTTTATGATGACTTGGAGTGGGTTTAGAGTCTGGAAGTAACTGATTAATTGATGGAACGTTGATCACACTCCTCAACCCTTTTCTAGTCCCATGTCAACTACACCAACTAACGATGTGAGCAGTAGCAGCTGAGAGGGCCATTAATTCATGGTCTGTGTGAACCGAGCACTCTAGTCTGAGGATGATGGGTGTCTTTAGTACTGCTCTTGGTTAAAAACATTTGTCATTGCGACTGTCCTTTACACAAAGCAGAAAACAAAAGCCAGCAGTTCATCTTCTTACCCTCTTTTACCTGCTAGAGGCATTTTTTTTTAATATACCCCAATACATAGTTTTTTAGGTGGTTTTAAACATGCTCATGATCTCTCAGAAATTTTACATGAGAATTTCTAAAATCATCATTTAATGTAAACGAAATCAGTTCTGTCATCATCTATTCCAGCAACACTTTTTCCCTCGTATATTAACAAGATGAAGCCTTCACCTAAGGAAAAAAGTGTTGTACTTTTTTTCCTTAAAGCAGAAAAAAAGATGTAGAAGCATCAACAACAAAATAATCCTCAAAGCAGCTTTACTTTTCTACAGCTTTAACTGGGACCAGCTGTCAAGTTTTTGAGTGTTGAGGTGTTTGAAGAATCTTGCCTGAAAGGCGCTAAGATAAAAAAGATGATGATATTTTATGTTGAGAAGTATTAGCTCCAGTTCTTCCTAAAATGGTCATGCTGGAGAACATGGAGGTCTCTTTGATGTGTGTTTCACTTCCTCTCTTGGTTCATTCTCTATTCAGTTCCCCAAGGGGATCTTCATATAAGCCTTGTGACTGCTTTGCAGGAGCAAAATTAGCTTTTAGACAAGAGGAAAGTCCCACTGGCACCTGCTCATTGATTTAGGGGAGGCGACCCCATACACAAGGGGCACCGATACTACCTCTTGATTCCTGATTCTTATTTTAAGTACCTGCCTTAAAACAGTAACCATGTAATTTAAGAAGGTGAATATCTGAAGGGTAGTATGCACTGTGGTTATGTTTACAAGTTCTGGAGAGCTAGACTGCCTGCGTTCAGATCCTGCCTCAGCCCCCTGACTAGCTATGTGGCCTTGAGCAAGATGCTTCATCCCTCTGTGCCTCAGTTTCCTCTGTAAGTGAGGCAAATGCTAGTTCCAATCTCATAGTGTGGCTGTAAGGATTACAAGTTGATACATATAAAGCATGCTAAATCTCGGTCATTATCATTAGTCATTAATAATAGTTTTATTTATTCCAGTTTGTAGGATTCCTCAAAGTCAAAATGAGGAACTATCAGCTCAGGGACTTGCTCAACCAGTGGTCTTTAGCAGTCATTAAATTAAAATCTCGTTAAAAGGAACACATTAAAAGAAAGACATGATTACTTGGGGGTTTACTTTGGGGTTTCGGTATTCCCTGGGTGGCTTAGTGCATCATGGTCTTCGATTGTGAAAACATCAGAATCTCAGGCAGCTTGGGTTACCTTTGCCATGCCATTCCTAGGATCTGATTAGAATTTCAGGGATCATCTTCTTAATGATCTGTTTTATTAAATGATTGGACAGCCATGAACAAAATCTATTAATAAAAGAGAAATATTATTTGCCTTTTGTCTCAGGCTTAGCATATCTTTATTTTTTCATGAATGCTCTGCAGCCTTCCATAGTTCTCTCTATCGCCATAGTGGTTTTTATGAAGAGGAGCGATGTTATCAAAGAGTTTAAAAAGGCTGCAGAGTCTCTGTACATCCTTCCTCTTCTCACAGTTGGCTAATCTAAGTCTGTTAATCCTCTTCTTAACACCCTACAAGTATAGGATTACGATAAGCTTGGGGAAGGGGAAAGCGAAGGGAGAGCATTAGTTTTGTAGTGGAACTACAATGGGGCTGGGAACTGCATTGTCTTTGCTTATACCCTGTCTTTTGAACCAAGAATTGACTCAAGTTGCGTCTCACAGCTTTTAATTTGATTTCTTCCAATGGCTAGGAAAAGACAGATCTGCCCAGAGTTAATGAGTTCTTGTTGCCTTAAATAGCATCGGAATAAGCAGTGCTGACTTGTTCTCTCTGAGGCTACTCATACAGCCCACAGTCTTATTTGCCCTTTTCACTGCTGTCAAACGTTCTTCTGATTTTTATTCCCTTCGTGCATTATTGATGATCATCCCCGAGTCAGCGTCTCTTTTCTAGCATCTCTTCTGTATTTTGATTGCTTGTGACTCTTCTTAGTCCTCGATCTCATTACTGCACACGGCATGAGCCCCTTCTCCACATCCTCCCCAAAACAGCTCCCTTCCCTAAAATAATCAACAGCTTTATTTACATGGAGAGCAAACTACCTGTGTCTCATAATAACCTCACAGTGTTCCTTTCTTGTCTCTTTCCTTGCCAGAAGTGTTTTGTTTGTCTCCTTCTGTATTTTATTCCCTAAATCAATGTGACATCTATTCTACTTATTTTTTACCTGCTACCTGTTGTAAAAAGTCTAAATCCATTTGTTGTCCTCAAGTATCTAAGGCCAAAAGACAGCAAATTTGGTATCTTCTCTCTTTATTAGGAAGGGACTGGGAATCTGCAATTCAAAGTTTTATGATGTTTCATGTATTCAGAGGAACCTGTGATATCTGACCCCCTTATAAATACATAACGTTTCTGAAAGTTTGATAATCTTCTAGTTTAGAAATTTCAATATCATTGCAGGGACCAAAGCAAAAATTATAATAGCTGAGACTCAGCACAACCTCTCTACAGGCTGTCTTTATTTCCCCTGTCTTCTTTCAAATAATTTCTGATAATAGTAACCAAAAAAATCTTTTTGATAATTATCTCGACTGTGTCTGGCATGTAAGGGCAATGCTCCAGAAGCATACGCTTCAGATCATCTCTGCTTTCCCCACTCTAAACAAGATTGGAATTTCCAAGGAATCAGTTTAATGTGTGCAAACTGACAGTGTGTTGGCCAAACACATATAACTGTTGAATTTTAATTTAGAGAAATATCAGTGGAATAAAAACTTAAAAAGCTGTTACTGTGGACACTATGATCTAAGTATTTCATTTCTTCCCAAAATACTGCGTTTTATCTAATGGATAAGACAAAAGCACAGGCCCATTACAACAGTGAGTCTAAGGCTACTAAGAGCTTTAAAGATGAGGTTGTTTTGAAGCTATTGAATTTTTAGGCTATTTCCTAAAAATACCTTTTTATGACTTGTAGCAGGTGCTGAATGAATATCTCAAGAACCTAAAACATACAAGTTAACATTTAGTATAATAATAGTAATGCATTTGCAGAGTCTTTGAGGCTGTTTTACTGTTATGGTAACTGATTTTTTCCCTTAAATTGATGTCTTGTATCCACCAAGAGTTCAGGAAGGCTACCAGTTTTGATAAGATGCACTACCAGGTAATAAAGATGTAACCAGTGTGTTATAGACATGGGTAGTGAAGGAAGATTGGAACTTTCTTCTAGAGACAATCTCAGATGTAGCATAAACAACTAATTCTTGGTCTTGAATGATGTTCAGACAGTCCTGCCTGAAGAAGAAAGGCCGTGGTGGTCATTAACCCCTGGATGTCCCTTCTAATATCAGGGCATTATAAACTGCTTTTCCATTGCTAATTTTATTCACTCAGTATTGTGGGGAAACAAACAAACGTACAAACAACAAAAAAATCAATTCAGAAGTTTTTCCACTGAAGATGGTTTTTTCTCAGTGTTGTTTTTTATCTTCTTTGTAATAATGGTTCTTCTTTCTCCATTACTCTGGTAGTAAAAGAGAACAGTATCGGGAAAATGAATTCTCTGATAGGGGGTTTCTTATCTGTTCAATTAGGTCAACTAATATAGTGAGATGCAGTGATTTCTAAATTAATGAATCACCTGAGGAGAAAGGCTTCTCTGCATAAGGTTAGTTCTGTTAGACCCCACACCCAATACATGGAGGTGCCTTAAAATCTATGAGGCCTGCATGAGGGTATTAAAGTCAGGTATTTCATCTTAATCCGGGCAGCGTACTTTATTTTTTTCACATTCTATAGGAAAACATTTTATATGGGCACTAGATATAAACGTGGCTGTACATATATAAAGCTTTCACTTTATAACATATGAAAATGTTGACATATTTAATGATAGTTCAGTTTTGATCAGCACATTGCATGACTGTTAAAATATTTTTGTTTTTATGAAACCAAATCAAAATTCTAGATTTCTTTCTCCAAAGTTTTATAAACAATGATAGTGTTTTTCAGTGTGTATAGTTAACATCATTTTTAACTGGTGTCATATTTAAAACCCTTTTCATATAAGATAGAGTCCACACTCTTCAGTGGACAAGGCCTAGATGATTGGTCCTGCCACCTTCCTCACCTCCGTATCCCATGACCCCTTACCTCCAGTCTCACTCCAATGTGCTGAACCCCTTCAGTGAAGATCTCAAAGTTGCTCAACTGCTTCGGTGTTTCATGCTCTTCCTCTACCTGGTATGCTCCCATTCACCTGGCAAACTCCTACTCTTCTTTCAAGGCATAGATTATCACCTCTTCCTGGAAGCCCACCCAGAACTCTCCAGGCAGTTTGCCTCTGTGCTGTCTTTGCACCTTATTCCTACCCTTGGAACAGCACTTATGAGATTGGGCTATAATCCTTTATTTACAAATCTTCCCACACAAGACACAGGCAAGGTTTGTGTTTCTTGTGTTTGTATCTCCCCAACATCCAGCAGGAATACCAGCTTATGGTACACAAATGTGTAAGAATTTGTTCAATAGCTGAATGATCACAGTGCGCATATTGAGACATACATACACCTGCTTAAAAAAAAAAAAGTCATGGATCTTAATATGCAACAACTTAAATTTCCTAGTACACAACTTCTCAATATCCTAGCCCACTAATCCCCAACCTTTGTCCCACAACAGAGAGGGGCCGAATTCTCTGTGGTCTCCTCCTGAGCTACTTTCTCATAATAAAATATGTTTCTGAAGGATCTTTGAATAAGTATCTCTTTCCATTCCCCTTGAGACTCTAGATAGTCGGAAATAGCAGAAACTGGACTCCAGGAGGCTTTGCATTTTCAAGTTGGAACAGGCACAGGAAGGTAGAAGCTCAAGTCCTATATTATAGTTTAGGGAAAGAAGACCCAAGGCATGTTGTCAGGGTAGAAGGGATACTCTTATAAGAGTGTGTGCTCCATACCCAGCTTCTATCATCTAAGAGACCTAATACAGAAGGGAGGGATGAGGATGCCTCAGGTTCTATGTACTGTAATGAGGAGGTACACTCAAATGCCTGAACTCTTCCTTACGGGTTTAGGTGAATTTTAGGGACAAAGGGAGGCTCTGCTCTTCCTTGCACAATAAAGGAAAATAATTCCATCACCACTAGTTTCTAATTACCTAAAATTTCTTTACTCTGATATCTGTCCTTTTATACATAATGAGAGATCAAGGCTCAAATTTAACTGCACATGTCTAGATGAGTTAACATAGAGTCTCTGACAAAATAAACCAGTTTCTTTTCATTTATTCATTCCATTATTATCTGTGTACACCTTCTGTGAGCCAGACCCTATGCTGGGTATTGGTGTACAACAGTGAGCTAAACAGACCTTGACTCTGTCTTCTTGCTACCCTGGCCTGTGCCAGTTGGCGAGGGGGAGAGTTTTTTAAGCATCTTATAAAGTTGAGGAGGTTACTTCTGCAGGATGGTGGCGGGGGGTGGGGACAAGGGGACAGTGTAAACTAGGAGTTGGAGGGAGGTCTGAAAAGACAAGCTTTTGTAACTTCACCCTGATCAGTTCTACTCATTTTCATCTTTGTGAAGGAAAAATATCAACTTATGAAAAAGTACTTCTTATCCTTGGCAACCACATACTCACAGAATTTTCATTTATTAATTTAGCATCTACTGGGTGCTGGGATCAATGTTGGATACTGACTGAAAATCTAGAGGTGGCAGATGGTGTCCACTTTCAGGGAACCCTAGTAGGCCAGCTACCTAATGATTAGGATGACCATGTCAGTGCATCATGTAAACCAGAACGTTTCTGAGCATACAGACAAAAAGGCACCACTCACAAGATGATACCTTCTCAGCTGCCCCTTTTAAGTCATTTTCTTTAAGAAAGCCTTTAAAAGTAACTGCCACCTCTTGAAAGAGATCTTGATGCTTCTTCAGCCAGCTTGTGTCTCCTGCTGTTCTCGGGGTTAGAGAGAACCACAACCCCCAGGAGGGGTGGTAAATACTGACATTTTGAATGGGTTACATTGACTTGTTGGAGAAACAAATTAAGAACTTCACTTTTTATTAAACATGCACTTTTTTAAAAAGCTCATTGGTGCCAAAAGGGTTTAATGCAAAATAGAGCAGGATTACTAAATAAGAAAAATAAATAAATAGTTGTAGACAGATCTCCTACAGCAAACCTCAGAACCATTATAACAGGAATGTTCAAACTACCCTACCGTCTCTCTGCTTTATGGCAGGACTAGTCAGCTTTTAATTTCTGCACATGTTTTACGTTCACTAACCTCTAATTTCCTGATAACTCCACCACCTGTTGGTCTAACAGCTTCTGTATTTTGTGGGCTACCCAGGGAATCTCCACGTAACGAGCTGGTACCTCAGATTTCTGGCAGGAGCGCCAGCATTGACTATTTCTCCCACCACCCTAACAAGAGAAATTAGCTATCCATGGCCATCCCTTTATGTCATCAGTAAGGTCTGCCTGCTATCCTTCAAAGAGAGGCGGAGTCACCTTGCATCAGGGAAGGAGGGGCCAGGAGCAGAGGGAGAAGATTGTGAAAATGGCCTTTCAGATTTAACCATGTGTTAAAGTGAGACCTTTGTTCAGTGCAATCGTGTCTCACATTCGACTGAGTTAGACCAAAGCTTTAGTTTAGATACAAAGTAAAAGTCTGCCCAACCTAACCCAGCTTATTTTCACGTAAAGATGACCAATAATTTGTTTTAAAAAATAAAAATATAGGACAAATGTGAAATTGAATACAACACTGGGAAGTTTCTTTATAAAGTATTTTTTATTTTTGTATTTCATAAGCTCTTTTCCACATGCCTATAAATTTCTCTTCATCTCTTATTCTACCACTGATTATGAAATTTCTCCAAAAAGTTCCATGTAAATATTTTACCTTGTTATTAGAGATACTATATAACATAGTCAGCCGGTTTTCTTATACTTGATCCAAACCAATCCATCAGGGATGGTGTAAAAAAGGAAGGGTGGGTTAGTATTTATTACTTTGGAAACAGTGTAAAATACTACTACTCTCAGTATGATCTGTTTACTGTCCCGTGCTGCAGTGTCAACCAACTATATTATTAAGCACATTGCATAGGACAGCTGGCTTATTTGTTTTTTTTTGTTTGTTTGTTTGTTTTTGGTAGCAAGACTTTCTCAGTGAAGAAAGCAATGGTTGATTGACGTCCCGGTGCACACTTTTTACCTCATTTCAATGGGTAGGAGTGTTGACAACTGGCTACTTTGAGTTTCATTGTTCTTTGGCACAGAAAAGGTGGTTTTCTAGTCTCGTGTAAAGTATTATAAGCAGGATTAGATTTTAAGTCTTTTATTTTTTTTAGGCTATGGCCTAACCTAGAGTGAAGTCCCAGTCAACCATTGAAATGACTTGACTTATTAAAGAAGTGAATTATTCAGCCTTGCTCTGTGCCTTTTACTGACTAGTGAACCCTTACTTTAAATGCTTTGGAATATATCACATGTAAAGAAAAAAATAAGAAATGAAGATAAAATAGGTGTCCTCCGGGGCATTGCCATATAATGTAAACAAAAGCCCAGCTCTCTCCTCCTCCACAGGACTGGCCACATGTGTGAGAAGTGCTTTTCTTTGGAAGGCTGCCATCACATGCCAGGCTCAGTGTCCTTCAGGTTTCTCTACTCTTTGTGCTTATGCCAGATGGCTCTGCCTTAGTTGGCTGCGTTGGCCCATAATTTAAGTAACATTTCTCATGTTGGCGTGTTTACTTCTCATTAATTTTAACTTTTCCAAAGCTTCTCCCAGTAGAAGCCACTAGGTTATATCTCAAACTGTGTGTGTCCTATTAATATGTGAGTATGAAAAAAGCCTCCATAAAACAGATCAAGGTAAAGCAAGAGTGACAATAAGAAAAACTGATCCTGTAAAGTGTTTCATTTCCCTTCAGCATATTTTTTCTGACTGATTAGAACTTTCCTAGAATTTGTATGATTTGACAAAGTCATAAAGACAGCTTAAAGTTGATTAAAAACAAAGTGTTTATGTTTTTAATCAAGCGATTATAGGCATTGAAGGAGACACAAATTGTTTTTAGTCTTATTTAGAGTATACTGGAGAGCATTTGCCCTGTTTTCTTAATTTGCAGTACTTGTTATATGTAAGTCTTCCCTCAGCAACGGTTGTGAGACTGTCAGCAGAATCCCAGGGTATATTTAACCTTCATGCCTTATATACATATAGTCTTGTTACTATTTCCAGAATGTGCTCCTTGGTGTAAGTATCTTCTTGTAACTCACACAGCTACATGAATTAAATAAGACCTTATCACTGTAGACAGCAAAGACCTGGAAAGGCTTTTTTTGTGCCTCTAGAGATCAAAGTTGGATGGATTTCTTATGTCTTACCTTTTATGCCTTCCATGATATGATCATTTCCCTTTCTTTATTCTACCCAAAGTCATAACCTACACATTTTAATAGCCCTAGTGGAAGAGAGTTGAGTTTTTGGAACTGTGCAGGAAGCTCTAAGCATTTTTCCAAGACATGGGCTAAAGCTGCCAGAGTTCTGTTTGGTGCATGTGCATGTTCATGTACTAGATGAGCTAGAAAAAGATCTGATAGGCACTCTCTAAATATCTTACCTCTCGGATGAAGAAATACCTGTACTTCCTTAAGGAAGGCATCTTTTTAGAAAAAGCCTTCTACTTAACCCAGAAAAATGAAGCTTGCATGTATGGAAACCCTTAATACTTTCATATACCCTTTTACTTCACACTTTCAGTATCCTTTTGCTTTTTTTTTTTTTTTTTTTTTGTCAGAAATCAGCCATAAAAAGACTCCACCATAATATACATGCTCTATTAGGGAAATGAAAATTAAAACTACAATGAGATACCACTACACATTGTTAAAATGGCTAAAATTAAAAACAACTGATCGTACCAAGTGTTGGCAAGTATGTAAGAAACTGAAGCTCTCATAACCCTGCTGGTGGAAATATAAAAATGGTACAATCACCCTAGAAAACATTTCAGCAATTTAAAAAAGTTAAATGTACATCTACCATATGATCCAGCCATTCTACTCTTAGGTAATTACCCAAGTGAAAGGAAGACGTATGTCTATATATGTGAAGAGTTATATATGAATGTTGGTCGCAGCTTTATTGTAACAGCAAAAGTTCTAAACAATCCCTACATCCATCAGGAGGTGAACATGTAAACAGACTAGTACATCCACACAATGGAATGCTACTTAGCAATGAATAGGAATGAACTGTTGATACATGCTACAGTGCAGATGGATTTCAAAGTAATTACGATGTGTGAGAAAAGCCAGGCAAAGTGAGCATATACTGTATGACTCCGTTTGTAGAAAATTTTAGGAAATGCAAACTAATCTGTAGTGACGGAAAAAGTGGTTTCTTTAAGAGAGTAGAAAGAATGGGCAGGGAGAGGAAGGTGGGAGAATTACAAAGGACCTGATTTTTGAAATGTTTGAATGTGATAGATGTGTTCATTATCTTGCCTGTGTGGTGATAGTTTCACTGGTAGATATATATGTCAAAACTTACCAAGTTGTACACTTTAAATATGCGCAGTTTATTGTATGTCAATTATACTTCAGTAAGATTGTTATAAACTAACATAAGACCCCTAAGCTGCTTATATCAGTGTAAGAGGAGATGTTGCTAAGCATTTGGAACAGTGATTGTTAAGAATATAAAGGACGTGACCCCATTGAGAATCTGGTAAAAGTTTCACATCCTCTGTCCAGAAATGTGCAGAGTTTGCCTACAATTTAGAGTGTTACAGCACTAAAAACCCCTTTGAGACGTGCATAGAATTCTCCATATTTTTTTAAAGAACTAAAGTACATTTCAACAGCTGTGTCCCCCAAGCAATAATCCTCTTTGTTTTACCAAAGCAAATAAATTAATTCTTCCCTTCATCTCAGATGAACGTTGGATATTCTTGGCAAGCCTGACTTTAAAGTGTAGCTATTCCTCATACAGTATTTTTATTTTTATTTTTTATACCTTTTTTATCCTCATTCTAAAGAGGAATTAAACTGTACACACACTAGTATATTACCTTCACCAGCTAATGAAGCTACAATTTTATTAATTATACCATTTCATTGCTTTCAAAATGAGCAATGATAGGTAGTATAGAGATTATTGGATACTTCCATTACCACACTGTGGTCCAGTTCATAAAACTCTACCTTAACCACATTAAAGGAAATTCAGGATGAAAATATCAATTTTATGATTATACTTTAAAGGACAGATTTAATGCCAGCCAGTATTAAATAGTTGTTCCAACCTGTTTCATAATTTTTCATTATGCTAACTAAGATAACAGTAATGAACTGAAATGTACTTGAACCTTAAGGAGAATTGCAGGGGTATTTCTGTTTATTTCCCATATTCCCTTCCTGCTATACTAATACTGAAGTCTGTTTGACATTTTAGTCTCACAGGCTGCTTATAATACCTGTAACACTCCTCTAAACTACTGCTTTTTTCTCACAATCTAGAATTTTGAGTGAAATGCAAAGAAAAATGTCATGTGATATACACATTCCCCCTATTCCTCTAATATTTTACTTTCAATTTGCACTCTTATACATTTTATCATGGAAATGCCTTCCCAGGTGATTGTACCAAGTTCATCCTTCGACAGAGTCCTACGTTTTCCCAGAGACAAGACTCAGAGAGAGATGTGCATGTAAGCAGTTTTTTGAGAAGTACCTTCATGGTCAGCGTCTGTGAGGGAATAAAGGAATTTGGCAAATGGAGGGATTAAATTGCCACTGAACCGCAGCAAACACCTCAGCTAATCCCTCAGGGAGTTTTGGATCAGACATGACCCTTAGGGTTGACCTGCCCTGAGGCAATGGGGTCTTTCTGTTCTCATTGCCAGTTATTGGATGCAGGCTGCCTTTGGGGAAAGGTCCCTACCATGGCTGAGACAGCATCTGCCCAAAAGGAATTCCTGAAGAGGAATGAGGCTGAGTTATCAGCCACCATAACCCTAGCCAATGGGAAGACAGTTGCCTTATTCCTAAAGAGGAGATCTAGGCTGTATACCATAGTATCCACTCCAGTCCGCCCCTTGCACTGCATGGATCCACCTGGGAGTAGTTCCTGCAGGAGTGACTGGTCCCTTTTCCTGGGGACAGCTGTAAGAGGGATTGGGTTAAAATGACTTTTAATCCCCACTGCTGCATCTAGTGGCATCTTGAGGCCACACTGGAACTCATCATGCTCATCCTTTACTACCTACTGTAGATTCCCTTTGTCTGGGCTGCCACCCATGCTAGTCTGGGTATGACATGGGACGTGACCTAGACCCTCATCTCTGAAAAACCTGAATGAAATATGGCCAATATTTAAAGTCATAGTTGCCTAGGATGCCTAATACTCATTTGAGATGAGCCCAAAATTAATTTGCTTTGGGAAACCTAAATGGAATTGTGGCTTAGGAGACACATTTTGAAACTTCTAAGATAAGAATAATTCTTATCTTAGAGGATCTTAACTTGGGTTCTTTTAGAATTATGGAACCCTCTAAATTAACATGCACCATGTCGGACACCAGGAACATAGCAGTGAACAAGACAAAGTTCCTGTATTCATTGGAGCTTACGTTCTGGATATGTGCGAGTGAGTGAAGGGCCACCTCCAAAATTTATTCATGAATACCATATCCTGTCTGGTGGGTTAGGAAAAGAAGTGGAGAGTGAGGTGACAGTGGTGGTGATATTAAGGTAGCCAAGGACATTTGAGCAGAAACCAGAAGGAAAGGAGGGGACCAGTCATTTCAGGCCCAGGAAAGGGCAGGTAAGAGGTTCTCCGGTAGCAGCTGCAGAACGCTGATCCTTCGAATGTTCAAGGATCAGCGTTCTGCAGCTGGTCAGAATGGTGAGGGATAAGGTAAGAGAGGGAGCAGGAGGCCAATCAGATGGGCTTTGTAGACTGTTATAGAGACTTTGGCTTTTACTCTGAGCTGGAACGCCATGAGAAGGTTTTGAATGGAAAAGTAATGTGGTCCGATTCTGTCAGAAGGCTCATCTGACTGTGGGGTGGAGGCTAGGCCGTCAAGGGACAAGTTTGGAAGCAGGGAGACAACAGACTGCTTACACGACTCTAGAAAAGCAATGGTGGTAGCCGTACTTGGTCAGCAGCAGCAGAAGTGCTGGGAAGTCATCAGTTTCTGTGCATGTGGATGTATTTAAAAAATTAACCTTTTCCAGAGGTGAATAAGATTTTATCTGAGTTGTAAAGGAGTTTGAATCAAGTGAAGAAATCAGATCAATAATGGATTATCTCAGGACACAATGGTAAGAGCAGTGGTAGAGATCCAGAGGACGGTGGGGGTTATTATGGAGCCCTTCTTGGGAAAATCCAGGGTAGGAAATAAAAATAAACTGAAGAGGTAGGCTGAGACCGGATTTTGCATTAGCGTTATAGCAGTATCTGTAAGAATCCCACCTTCATTTCATCTCCTTACTCAGAGCTTACATTCTTTTTTGGCACCATTTCTCTTTCTGTGCAATCTCATGCTGCCTTTCTGTAGCAATGCTGTGTACAGAGCAGGTGTTCAGGATATAGCTTGGGATAAAACAATATTGTGACATCTTCACCTTGTCAGGTAACACAAGTCTGTGCTTTTGTCTTATCTCAGAATGTCTTACTAGGGGAATACATCAGATTTAGTTTGGTGTTCATTGGTGTGCTTTTCCCCCCACAGCTTTTGTTTGGGAATAGCTCCGATTAAATTAACTCGCTGCCACCAGAGCATCAGTATTATATGGGGTTGTTCTGAAATACAGTAGTGTCTGGCAAGAAAAGTATATCTTTTGACTTATCACTCAGAATACAAACACAGACTGTAAAATAGTCATTATGTGACTGTTACCTTTCTAACTCTCAAAATGTGGAAAATTTGAGTAGTACAAGAGTTTTATAGAGAAAACTGTCTGGAGAATGCCCAACTTAGTTTGCCAAGAAATGTCAGTTCTGCTGCCTCGGATTAGATTCAGGGATGTATTAAGAATCAGCATTTTTTTCATGTGGTGGTTAATATTATTACAGTTTCATAAGCATAGTAGTTACTGTACCTTAGGCCAAATGTTATCCAAAATAGCCAATAGAAACTTTTAGCATTGACAGGGATTCAAACCTAAAGCATGACACAGGGACACAAAAATAGCAAGAAATAGCTTGTTCATACAAAGTATCATGTAGCCCCAGTGGTAGGGCAAGAGGGCCACAGTCCCTCGGGGCTTCAGTATTATCTGTATCCAGTGTGGCCAAGGGACAGAGAAAGCACTTGTGACCAAAGACAGTGGGCTGGGGAGGAAGAAGTGCACAAGCTCAAGAAAGATAACACAGAGTCTGCATAAGAAACTAGGGGAATATGTTTTATTTTTGGAAATCCAGGAGGGATTGGAAATGAGTTAATGTCCACCAAGTAAGCAGGGTTCAGCAGCCCCATATTTTTTGGAAACTAGAGTACCTTTAAACATAATGTTCAGTGTTATGAACACATACGAGGAACAACCAGCCCTTCCTTTTCGGCTCACGTTCCAGGTAAGGAAAATTTTTATTTTTGAAATCCAGGTGCACAGTCAGGAGAAGGAAGAAAACAGTGACACCCATCTTTTTAATGAACATTGCTACTGGATGAGAAATTAGCATCACTCTAAATTTTATGTGATGTCAGTTAAGTGAAGGTATTTTATAGCACTTTACAACAAATTAGAATCAACTAAATTGAAAATAAGCCTAGCAGCTGGGATAAGTAATCAGGTAAGAGGCCAGTTTTGCTATTTTTGCTTTGAGCTGAAGACAGAATTTGAATTTCTAATGTCTCTGAGGTGTAGGATTCACAATTGTGGTTTCTGGAATGATTGTTTAAGGTGCTAGCAGCTCAGTCTTGCCCTCCAGTCTACAACTTGCTTAACCATGTTCCCTGGAAATCGACCCTAGCAAATAATGCATGTACACCAGAGAGACTTGTGAATTAGTATGAACAGAGCTCTGCTGTTGGTACCACATGAGAGAGTAGACTGGAAACAGATGACTCAGAACAAAGCAGTAAATCATCCACATTAACTGAGAGACTAATAAAAGGACTGAAATTCATATGAAGACTTTATGGCCACTCATGAAATCAGCCTAAAGCAGAGGAAATATTAGAACACATTCATGTTTTAAGAAAATGGTTGGCTGTGTTCAGTTGCTGCCGTTTGCATCTAGTCAGATTGTCCTGATGTCATAAATACTGGCTTTGGTAGACAGATTTGAACAGCAGAGGTCTTCATTCCATGAGCCTGTTTCTTACTGAGATTTCTAGATAATTTTAGTACCTGAAATATGCCAAGAAACTACTGGGGAGACCAAAAGAACCTTGGTCATGACCCAACTGAGGTTGGTGGCCAAGGATAGTACCTGATGTGTAAGCTTGCTTTGGGGGGCAAAAGAAAGAGGAGAAAAAGATAACAGAGGGAGGGCTCTTACCATACATGAAACTTTGCAGATTGCCCAGAATGGAAGTCTTAAAGGGGCAACAGAGGAGATAAAATGATGCTTGTAATTATGGTTTCTAAAGAAATAGGTCATGTTGAGTACAGTTGTCTTCCTTCATTGTGGTTTTGCTTTCCACAGTTTCAGTTACCTTCAGTCAACCATAGTCTGAAAATATTAAATGGAAGATTCCAGAAATAATTCATAACTTTTATTTTTTTTTAGTACTTTTATGTGATTGGTTTTGGGTCCTACTAGTCACAAACTAGAAAACCTTTGGGAATCCAATTGTCAGTCAGTTGGTCATGTTCACTTCTCCTTTGCTTTTCAAAAGGTTATATCTGCTAATAAAGACAAACCAAAATAGAGATGCTATTATGTGAAGCCAAAATTATACTGATAACATATATCCAAAATTATAATATTTTGTGTCCTATGGAGGCCTTTATTTTTTTTTTTCTTTAAAAAAAAAATTGTTTTTATTATGGTGACATTGGTTAATGAAATCCAGTCAGGTATACGATTTAGTAGTAAGGCATATTTATTTTGCATTGTGTGTTCACCGCCTGTAGTTAGATTTCTTTCTGTCACCACATATTTGACCCTTTTTACCCTGTCTACCTCCCCGCTCCCCTTTAGTAATCACTAGTCCATTGTTCATGTCCATGAGTCTGTTTTTCCTGTTTATTTGTTGCTTTTAGGTTTATATCCCACATATAAGTGATGTCATGTGGTTTTCAACTTTTCCTGTCTGGCTTATTTCTCTTAGCATGATTATCTCAAGGTCCATCCATGTTGTCACAAATGGCAGTATTTCATCTCTTCTTATGACTGAGTAATATTGCATTGTATATATGCACCACAGCTTCTTTATCCAACCATCTATTGTAGGACACTTCGGTTGCTTCCATATCCTGGCCACTGTGAATAATGCTGCTATGAATATCAGTGTGAAAATATCTTTTCGGATATGGGTTTTCAAGTCTTTGGGGTAAATACCCAATAGAGGGATTGCTGGATCATATGGTAGATCAATTCTTAGTTTTTCGAAGAACCTCCATACTGTTTTCCATAGTGGCTGTACCAACTTGCAGTCCCACCAACAGTGTACGAGGGTTCCTTTTTCTCCGCCTCCTCTCCAACATTTGTTATTACTTTCTCTGATGATAACACTATTCTAGTAAGTGTGAGATGGTATTGCATTGGGATTTTGATTTGTATTTCCCTAATAGCCAGCGAGATTGAGCATCTTTTCATGTTTGTTGGCCATTTGTATGTCTTGGAAAAAGTATCTATTCTGATCCTCTGCCCATTTTTTAATTGGATTGTTTGTGTTTTTTGTTGTTATTGAGTTGTATGAGTTCTTTGTATGTTTTGGATATCAGGCACTTACTGGAGGCATTGTTTGCAAATATCTTCTCCCATTTGATGGTTGTCTCTTTACTTTGTTGGTGGTTTCTTTTACTGTGCAGAAGCTTTTTAGTTTGATGCAGTCCATTCTCTTATTTTTGCTTTTACTCTTCTTGCCTTTGAGGTCAAATTCATAAAATCCTCTTTAAGTCCAAGGTCCTTGAGTTTAGTTCCTATGTTTTCTTCTGTGCAATTTATTATTTCCAGTCTGCCTTAATCCATTTTGAGTTAATTTTTGTGTGGTGATAGACAGTAGTCTAGTTCCATTCTTTTGCAGGTGGCTTTCCAGTTTTCCCAGCATTGTTTATTGAAGAGGTTTTCCTTTTTTCTCTGTATGTTTTTAGCTCTTTTGTTGAAAATTAATTGCCCATATAAATATGGTTTTACTTCTAGACTCTCAATTCTGTTCCACTGGTCTGCGTGTTTTGTTTTTATTTTTTATTAATACCATGCTGTTTTGATTATTTTCACTTTGTAGTATAATTTGAACTCAGCAGAGTGATGCCTCTTTTTTTTCTCAGAATGGTTTTGGCAAATCAGGGTGTTTTATGCTTCCTTACAAATCTGATGACTTTTTGTTCTATTTCTTTTAAAAATGCTGATGGTATTTTGATGGGGATTGCATTAAATCTGTGTAATTTTTTAGGTAATAAGGTCGTTTTAACTATATGGATTCTTCCATTACAAGAACACGGAATATTGTATCTTCTTTGATTTCTTGTAATAGAGTCTTACAGTTTTCATTACATAGGTCTTTCACATGTTTTGTTAGGTTTATTCCTAGATATTTTATTCTTTTTGTTGCAATTGCAAAAGGATTTTTTTTTTCACTCTTTTTCTGACAATTCGATATTAGAGTATAGGAATGCTATGGATTTTTGAACATTGATTTGTATCCAGAAACTTTACTGTATTTGCTTATTGTTCCTAGTAGTGTTCTTGTGGAGCCTTTAGGGTTTTCTACATAGAGAATCATGTCAGCCACAAATAGTGACAGTTTAATTCTTCATTTCCAATTTGGATGCCCTTTTATATCTTTCTCTTGTCTGATTGCACTCACTAGGACCTCCAATGTTATATTGGATAACAGTGGTGATAGTGGACAGCCTTGCCTTGTTCTTGGTCTTAGAGGGAAGGTTTTTAGTTTTTCACCATTAAATATAGTGTTGGCTGAGGGTTTGTCATACATGGCCTTTATTATGTTAAGGTACTTTCCTTCTATACCTATTAAGTATTTTGATCGTAAATGGGTGCTGTATCATGTCAAAGGCTTTTTCTGTATCTATTGATATGATTATATGATTCTTATTTTTTAATTTATTTATGTGGTGTGTCACATTAATGGATCTGCGTATGTTGAACCATTCCTGTGCCCCTGGGATGAACCCCACTTGGTCGTGGTGTATAATCTTAATATGTTGCTGTATTTAGTTCGCTAGTATCTTTAGGATTTTTGCATCTGTGTTCATGAGAGATATTGGTCTGTAACTTTCTTTTTTTGTATTATCTTTACCAGGTTTTGGTATCAGGATAATATTGGCCTCGTAAAATGTGTTAGGAAATATTGCCTCCTCTTATATTTTTTCGAAGAATTTGGAGAGAATAGGTATTAAATCTTCTTTGAACATTTGCTAGAATTCACTGGTGAAGCCGTATGGTCCTGGACTTTTACTTTTTGGTAGGTTTTATGATTGTTTCAATTTCCATACTGCTAATCAGTCTATTTAGATTTTCTGGTTCTTCTTGATTCAGTCTAGGAAGGTTGTATCTTTCTAAGTACTTGTCCATTTCTTCTAGGTTATTAAATTTGGTGTCATATGTACTTTTTCGTAGTATTGTATAATCCTTAGTATTTCTGCGGTGTCTGTTATAATTTGTCCTCTTTCATTCTGATTTTATTTATTTATCTATTTATTTTAGCGAGTCTAGCCAGGGTGTTGTCAGTTTTATTAACCTCAAAGAATCAGCTCTTTGTTGCATTTATTTTTTTCTATTGTTTCAATTCATAAGTTTTAAATTGCACGCTATTCTGAGCAGAGTGATGAAATCTTGCACCATCCAGCCCCTGATGTGATTTATCCTTTTGTCTAGAGTACCCGCACTGTATATGCTCCCACCTGTTAGTCACTTAGTAGCTGTCCTGGTTTTCATGTCGGTTGTCTCAGTATCACAGTGCTTGTGTTTAAGTCACCCTTATTTTACTCAATAATTACCCCAAAACACAAGAGTAGTGACACTGGCAATTCAGATATGCCAAAGAGAAGCTGTGAAGTGCTTCCTTTAAGTGAAAGGATATGTATATATAGGGAAAAAAAAAACAGTGTATAAAGGGTTCAGTACTATTCAGTTTCAGACATTCATTGGGAGTCTGGGAACATATTCCCTGTGAATAAGGAGGGACTACTGTATATAATTTTAATTGTTTCCTCTCTGCAGCTGATGAATTAAATGAAATAAAATAATCTACATAAACTGCATGTATCTAGGTTTTCAGTCAACCTTAGAGAAAAATTAAATTTGTACAGATTTCTATTTACAAATTTTCTACTTGAAACACATTACCCAAAATGCCTATATGTTTCTTATTTATCATAAATATTTTTATCTTAAAATATTCAGATAACTTTTCAGATACCTAATTACTGAAGCAGCAGATAATTTGAATAATGATTAACGGGATCTTTCTAATTTTTTCAATATTAACTTCTCTTTTCCTAACTTAGAGCCTTTACTTGATTTTCAGTACTTTATACTTTAGGTTTGGTTATGCAAAGAGCAAGGTATTAAATTTCCTTCACCGTTATCTTTTGTAATTGTGTTCGTAAACAGTACCCAAAGAATAAGCAGGAAAAGCTGACTTCTCTGCTAGATTATCAAATATATCATGACACCATGGAGAATGGGACAGGTCTCTGATGAATCCTGCTAATAGTGAAAACATTTCTTCACTGTGGAGCTCCCGACTGACAGCCTCTAGTGCTTGACCCTGTTCAGCCAACTCGGAAATTGTTGAAGGTGGCACTTCACTGGTTTGACAGATCATTTTGCTTTGAAAACATCAAAACATATGCCCGAGTCATAAAGGTTATCCACTGTATTTTGCTGCTTTGATAAAAATGGGTGCAGAGAATTGAGTGAATTTATAGGACAGGAGTTCAAATGTGCTGACCTATTATTTTCAAACAAACAATTTCTTGTAATACTTCTTTGTTTTGTACTGCCCTCTCCTGGCTAATAAACTTCTTAATAATGAGTGTTGAGAAATGTGAAGTGAAAACACTGGGGACTGCTATCATTTCTACTTTCCATTAGAAAGTAATTTCTCATTTTCTGAAATGTGGGGTCAATGTATAGTTAACAAATTAACTATACATTAATTCAGATGTGTTGAAGATATAAATTGGTATAGAAAAATTGCTGGATGAGTAATTTGGTCATTTATATGGACTTCATAATGTCTGTGAAAGAAGTGATTTTGCAGCTAATTGCATCATTAGTCAAATTTTCTGAATCATTGATGTGAAAATCTAATGTTATCGGAAATAATTTAGACACTCTCTCTCCATGTTTGTATTTTACAGTGGCTGCTAATTTACAGAAGATTGTAGATGATCCCAAAGCTTTGAAAACCTTGACATTTAAGTTGGTAAGTGGAAAGTTATGAAAAGTAGGTAAATATTTTGCCATGCTATGCCATCAAGGAAGAATATAGTTTCATAACTTGCTCTGTAATTTTGTTGCTGTCTTTTGGGATCCATTTTTGCATTCATCATTTGCCTATTCAGTATTTGGGAACATTTTCTCATCATGACCAGAAGTTCCTCTTCCATGAACATAGCTTGTTCTTTTACCACTCCGCCTTTAACTATGAGTAGCCATTTAGAAATCTTGATCACCATACTATTTTGCTTCGTTTGTATGGCAATTTGACCATATTATAGAACGAAATTTAATTCCAAGCAACATTTTTTTTTTTTAGGATTAAGACATTTATTATTTGGGCGATGTAATTCAAGAACATTTTTGTTTTTTAAATTACAGTTGACATACAGTGATATGTTAGTTTCAGGTGTACAGCATAGTTATTAGACATCAATAGATGTTGTAGATAGCAATGTATAGGTCATGTAGACCTTAAATTGCTGTACTATTGTGACTGGCCACCCCTGACGAGATTGATTTTTAATTTTAAAATGAGTCAATGTACTGTTTGCTAAAACTTTTACTAAAGCATTCCTGAAGCAAAAGTCAAGCAGTTCTAACTTTTAAAAAAATTGAGGCTGATTATTGTTGAAATGGTTTAGGTAATCAAAAGAAATTGTAGAACAGCTCGTGAACAAATCTAACTTTTTAACTCATTTCAAATCACAGTAACAGTTTTTCATTAAGAGTAAATATTCCAGCAGTTTTTCTGTACTAGTGGATTTTTAATTTAGGAACTGGAATGGTCACTTAGATACAGAATACTGAGCATTCTGGGATCACTGTGAAACCAAAAGATGGTGATCATAACCAGAAATGGAGATTCCCAAATCGTCAAAAGTCACTGTTTTCCTGAAAACTTTAATTGCTCTTGGTGCACCCTGGGGTTTGACGATTAGGAAGGCACCCCCTGGTGATTGCAGTGTTTAGCTGAGGCCGAAAAGTATTCCGTTTATAAGATGGCTCCTTCTCCAATCTCTTTCCTCTTCCCACTCCCACCACTGTTAGAAATATTTGGCTCAAGTTTGAAAAGGTGTCCAATCTTATCTTGTATATCCACTTAAAGAAAAACAATAGCCCAAGGAGCAAGGCTATTGATTACATAAAGAAACGCATTTTTTTCCTCCATCTAAGTTTTAGCTTCATTTGACAGGTAATAAGTATGATTTCCATTGTTGACATGAGCAGGGAAATCAGAATTTGTTCTTTTTTAGCACTTTGAACAAAGTGGTTCAGGCATTTTAGCTCAAGTATAATGTGCTTTGGGTTTGACATATTAGTATTTTTTTGTTGTATGCCTTGAGACAAGTCTTCATAAATGTTTAAGTCATTTTTTAATTTTCTACCTTGCAATTTTGTAAAGTAAATGAGCATTGCTGCTTTCAATGGGGGAATTTTCGAAACTGCGTTAGCAGCAATACGAAGTAAGATGTGTAATTGGCCCTTGAAGATAGAATATGAATTGTAAGTACATGTAATTAACATCCAATTGGTACACATTTACAGGAGCAGTATAGATTTCACTTACTGAAGTTGAAGAACATGCATTGCAGATAGCAATTTTGTAAGCATTTTGGTAATTAACTAAAGGGCTTTATTTTTAGAGGCTTTCTGCTTAGGCATAGTCGGAGGCTGCATGATGAAGGCGACATTTCCCAAACAACAGGTAAAGCAGGGAAACTGTCAGTTTAAGAAATCAATGTAGCAGCCCGGCACCTCCTGCTCCAGGTCTGAAACAATAGTTCTCCAAGAGAAATCCCAAGAATGGCAGTGCCAGCTCCACCTGGAAACTAGAAACTTGATGAAAACATTTTAGGGGCCCACCTCTGGAGGGGTTGAGAACAAGAGTCTTTTTTAACAAGGCCTCCAAGTGATGACCTGGAGGTTATGTGATGTAGACTAAAGTTTGAGAACTACTGCTCTAAAGGAAACTTGGAGGTTCATATCTCAAGAAGCACTAGGGTGGAACGATGTTTCTCAAACTCTCTTCCATACAATAAATCCTAGGAAACCGAAAGACATTATAGTTCAGACCATGCCTGTGTACCTAAAGGGTTCTTTCTTACCTGATTAATAGGTAACAATGTGTGAAATTATTCCACAACCTGGTAGAATGAGAATAGACCTTTGTGTGTCCAAAGAACCAGAGCAGGTGTTGATATAAGATAGGGTCTCCTCTTCTTGCAGGGTCGAAGGAAATGGTGTTTCGATTATGACTGGTTAGTAGCATGGTAACTCCAGTAGTCAGGACTGGGAGGGATAGAAGTAATATGGCTGTGATTAGTACTGATCACACAAATAGCGGTATTTGGTATTGAGAGAGAGCTGGTGGTTTTATATTGATAATTGTAGTGATAAAGTTAATAACACCTAAAACTGACAAGACACCTGCCAAGTAAAGAGAGAAAATTGTTATGTCCACAGAGGCTCTGGCATGTGCAAGGTTTCTGGCTAGTGGTAGGTAGATGAGTTGTCTGGTGTTTTTGTTTGTTTTTTGAGTCACCAGGGGAGCTCAAAATATTCCAGTCACAGCCTTTGGGGTGGACCTGGTCATTGGTATGTTTTCAAGCTCTCCAGGTGGTTCCAAAATACACCTAGTTTTGGGGTAAAGGGAAATTTGTGGTTGATACTGAAGGATTCAGCTCCTCAATAGGAAGCAGGCCACACCTGCTGGTCTGGCAAGGAAGGGTGAGTTTTCAGGAGTACAGACTAAGTGAAAGCATACATCCATAATACTGTCATGCTAAGTGCCTGATAATGTGTACATTTTTCTTTGAAGCTGAGGTTCACAAAGTCTAAGACTTGGACTTCTGAGGTTCCTTGGGGCCCTTTTTAGGAGATCCTGCATATCAACACTCTTCATAATATTAAAAATGTTACTTGCCTTTTCCATTGTGTTGACATTGGTAGAAAACCCATAGTGGGTAAAACTGCTCATGTCAGTATGAGTCAAGGCTGGAACACTGAACAGTATTAGTAGCTATCATCTTCATCATGCACACAGTCACTATAAAAAGTTAATTTTTCTAAAAAGGCTAACATTGTTGATTAAATCTCTACTTGAGGACACATCTTTAATGCTCTGTGTGATGAAATGAGGAAGTATTTCTTCAGTATACTAAAGTACAGTTAGTTGTTGCCAGAAAAAACACTTGAGTTGTGAGCTAAACTAGCCATTTTCCTTTTTTTTTTTTTTTCAATGTAATATGTTTTTACTTGGAAGAATAACTGACTAACTATGATTATTCAAACGAGGGATTTGGCAGATATTTTCCAAAATGAACCAAGTAAGTCTGGCAATTCAAGGTACTGACACTATCTGTTGCTGGCAATAAATTTTAGCTTTTGAGCAAAAATAGAATTTTGAGAAACTTGTATTTGCCACTAGAAGTTTGACAGCCCACCCCCTTCCCCAATACTTAATGAATATGGTATGTCAACTTTGCAAAATCTGCCTAACTCGGTCATGCTGAAAAATCATGCATCAGTAAAATATCCATTCAGATTTCTGGTTAAGATGATAGAATAGGTGAATGCTATGTTTGCCTCCTCCCATGACCATATCAGAATTACAACTAACTTATAGAATAACCATTATTGAGAATCACCTGATGACTAGATGAACAGATGTTCTGTAACTAAGGCTATAAAGAAGCCACAATGAGGCTGGCAGGAGGGTCAGAGACATAGAATGGGCTTGTCCCTTACCCATAGTGTGGTGATTAAGAATCTGGAGAGATGCCTTGTCTGTAGAGGACCCCACTGAGGAGTGAGGGGTATCAGTTCTGGGAATAGGAGTCCCCAGAGCATCTGGTTGTGAAAACCAGCAGGGATTGACATCCAAGTGAGACACAGAGGGATGCTGGAGTCCTAGGTGTTCCTCTTGAAGAGCCTATGCCCATGCATGGACTAGCTCTCTTACAAACTCACTTGCTCTGGATGCCAATGCAGGGGCAGCAGGTTGAAAAGCACTAAGAATATCCATGGAGAAACTGTATTGACTAGATTCGGGGAAACGGCTGGAGGGGCAGCTCTCTCAGTGTATGGAAGCACTAGCAGGTATCATTGCTTCTTTGTTGAGCTTGTACCCTACCCAGTCAGTAGGTGCCAAGTCTGAGCTTTCCATTAACCTAGCTAACATCATTCCCCTTATCCTGATGATTCCATGAGACCCCCACCAAACTCAAACACCCAGTCTGAGTATTCCAGTGGCTATTTCCACGCGAGTAGTCTGCCTTGGCTCACAATGTGGACTTTCCTAAAATCTCTCAAAGGTCTACAAACCCCATAAAAGCAGCAGCTGGCCTCAGCATGTCTCCTACCTCTGACTCAGCTGCCCCAAGCCCAGCACAAACAGCAACCAGTTTCAGCTTGCTTTGTATTAGGTTGCCCCAAACCTGGCATAAGCACCAGCTTGGTCTTAGTAGCTTCAACTAAATGGTCACAAACCCAGCACAAGTGGTGACTAGTTCAGCTCAATCCTAGTCCCAAGCCTGGCACTAACAACCAAGATTGTAGCGTAGTCTCTCCCAAGTGCCTCCAAGCCCAGCACAAGGGACAGCCAGTCACAGATCACATTGTATCTCCCACTAGATGGCTCCAAGCTGTGCACAAATGGCACCTGTCCTTGGCCTGCACTGGTGACCCGCCCAAGAGGCTCCAGAACAAACACATTATACATTAAGTGGTTATTTTCAGACCACACCAGAGCACCACCGAACCATCTCCACAAACAACATTCCCAAAGGGTCGACTGAGCTGGCATCTGAGCCAAGCTCGAGCTACTCCTGCCCTGTGGGGTCAGCATCTGCAAAGGCCAGCCCTAACAGCCAGTTAACCTGAGGGTCAATCCCACCCACTGACATGCCAACAGCAATCAGGGCTCAACTATAGCAGGAGGGCACAGACAACCTCCACAAGGGAAACCCTTGGAGTACCCATCCCAGGTGGCCAGGGAGACTGCACCACTAGGCCCCACAGGATACCTATTATGTAAGGTCACTTTGCCAAGACCAGGAGATAGAGTCAATCAACCCAAAACAGAGAAACAAACCCAGAGAGTCAGCTAAAATGGGGAGACAAAGAAACATGTCCCAAATGAAGGAACAGGACAAAACTCCAGAAAAAAAAAAAAAAAAACTAAATGAAATGGAGACATGCAATCTACCAGAGTCCAAAACACTGGTAATAATGATGCTCAGTGAACTTAGAGGAAGAAACGATGAGCTTAGTGAAAACCTCAACAAAGAGATGAATCAGTCAGAAATAAAGAATACAATAACTGAAATAAAGAATATAATGAGGAAATCAATAGCAGATTAGATGAAGCAGAGGATTGAATCAGTGATCTTGAAGACAAAGTAGCAAAAACACCTAATTGGGAAAATTTTTTTAAATGACAGTAGTTAAAGTGATCTCTGAAATAACATCTCATATAACATTTGCATCGCAGGCGTATGCGGAGGAGAGAGAGGGGAAGGGATTGAAAACCTATTTGAAGAAATAATAATTAAAAATTTCCCTAACCTAGTAAAGGAAATAGACATACCAGTCCAGGAAACACAGAGAGTCCCAAACAAAATGAACCCAAGGAGGCCCAGACCAATACTGATCATCATGAAAATGCCAAAGTTTAAAGACAAGGAAAAAATCTGAACCAAAAAGAGAAAGGTAGTTACTTATGTACAAAAGAACTCCCATAAGACTGTCAGTTGATTTCTCAACGGAGACTTTGCAGGGCAGAAGAGAGTGGCATGAAATAGTCAATGTGATGAACATCAAGGACCAACAACCAAGATAACTCTACTCAGCAAGGCTTTCATTTAGAATTGAAAGAAAGATAAACAATTTCTCAGACAAGAAAAATCTACAGGAGTTCATAGCCACTAAATTAGTATTACAAGAAATGTTAAAGGGATTTAAGTAGAAAAGAAAAAAATAGGAATAAGAAAATATAGGAAAGAAAAAATTGCTGATGAAAGCAAATAGTAAAAGCGTGGATCAACCAAATATAAGGGTAGTTCAAAGGTTAAAGGACAAAAGTAGGAAGAGCATGTGTAATTATAACAGTAAATCAAGGGAAACACACAATATACACATACAAAAGTAGTAAAAAATAATGAAAACGTGTGGAGAGGTTGAGTAAAAATTATAGTGATTTTAGAATGTGTTCGGACTTAAATGACCATCAACTTAAAATAGACTGCTATAAAAGCTGGGTATATAGAAAGCACATTGTAATCTTAAACCAAAAATCATTTACAAGAGATAGACAAGAAACAGAGAAAGGAAACCAAACATTGTAGAAAGTCATCAACATACAAGAAAGAATATAAGGAATAGAGAACTACAGAAATAATCAGGAAAAAAAAAAAACAATATTGGCAATGCCTACATACCTATCAGTAATTAAATGTAATTGGACTGAATACTCCAATCAAAAGACATAGGGTAGCTGAATGGATTTTTAAAAAGACCCGTACATGTGCTGTGTACTGGAGACCCACTTCAGATTGAAAGACACACAGACTAAAAGTAAAGGGATGGAAAAAGATATTTCATGCAAATGGAAATGAAAAAGCTGGAGTAGTAATACTTATATAAGACAAAATAGATTTTAAAGCAAAGTGTATAACAAGAGACAAATAAGGGCATTTCATAATGATAAATGGATTAATCTAACATGAGGATATAACTGTCGTAAGCATCTATGCACTCAAAATAGGAGCACCCACTTATACAGCAAACATTAACTGACATTAAGGGAGAGATTGACAGTAATACTAGAGAACTTTAACTCCCTGTTGACATCAATGAATAGATCATTTAGACAGGATGGAAAATAAATAAGTGGTCTTAAATGACACTAAGCCAAATGGACTTAACAGATCTTTACAGAACATTCCACCCCAAAACAACAGAATACACATTTTTTTCTAGTACACGTAGAACATTTTCCAGAATAGACTGCATATACGTTAGGCCACAAAAGGAGTCTCAGTAAATTTAAGAAGACAACTCATGTCAAGCATCTTCTTCAATCACAATGGTATGAAACCAGATTGTTTCCAGAAGAAAACAGTCACACAAACATGTGGAGGCTAAAATAACATGCTACTAAACAATGAATGGGTTAACAGTGAGATCAAGGAAGACATCAAAAGATACCTTGAGATAAATGAAACAATGACCCCTAATCTATAGGACACAGCCAAAGCAGTTCTAAGAGTAAAATTCATGGCATACAGGCCTACTTTAAGAAACAAGAAAAATCTCAATCAGTCTGACCTTATACCTAAAAGAACTAGAAAAAGAAGAACAAACAAAGCCCATAGTAAGTAGAAGGAGGAAAAAAGTAAAGATCATTGTGGAAATAAATGAAATACGGTCTTGAAAAAAAAAAAACTGAAAAGATCAACGGAACCAAGACTTGGTTCTTTGAAAAAATAAGCAAAATTAATAAACCTCTATTTTAGCCAGACTCAAGAAAAAAAGGGCCCAAATAAATAAAATCAGAAATGTAATAGAAATGACAACTGACTACACAGAAATACCAAGGATTATAAGGAAATACTAAAAATAAGTATTTGTCAACAAATTAGACAACCTGGAAGAAGTTGGTAAATTCCTAGAACCACACAATCTTCCAAGGCTGAATCAGGACGAAAACAGAAAATCTAAACAGACCAATAACTAGCAATTGAATTAGTAATCAAAAAACTCCCAACAAACAAAATCCAGAAATAAACCCACACCTATATGGTCAGTTAATCTACGACAAATGATGCAAGAATATTCAATGGACTAAAGACAGCCTCTTCAATAAGTGGTGTACAGGTACATGCAAAAGAATGAAACTGAATCACTTTCTCATACCATATATAAAAGAATAAACTCAAAATGGATTAAAGACTTAAATGTAAGACCCGAAACCATAAAACTCTTAGAAGAAAACATAGACAGTAAACTATTTGACATTATTCTTAATACATTTTTGGTTATCTCCCTTTGGGCAAGAGAAACAAAATTAAATAAATAAATGGGTCTACATCAAACTAAAGAGTTTCTGCACAGAGAAGGAAATCAACAACAAAATGAAAAGACAACCAAACCTACTGAATGGAAGAAGATATTCATACAACTTAACACCAAAAACAATTTGTTTAAAAAAATGGGTAGAGGACATGAATAGACATTTCTCCAAGAGGACATGCAGGTGGCCAACAGACACATGAAAAAATGTTCAACGTCACTAATCATTAAGGAAATGTAAATCAATGAGCGATTATCTCACACCTGTAAGAATAGCTATCATCAATAAAGCAAGTTCTGGTAAGGTTGTGGAGAGAAGGGAACCCTCATGTGCTCTTGATGGGATAACAAATTGGTGTAGCTATTCTGAAAAACGGTATGGAGGTTCTCAAAAAATTAAAACTACCTACCATATGACCAAGCAATCCCACATCTAGGTATTTATCTGAGGAACCCAAACACTAATTCATAAAGATATATGTTCCCCAGTGTTTACTGCAGCATTATTTACAATATCCAAGATATGGAACCAACCTAAGTGTCCACCGATTAACAAATGGAGGAAGAAGCTGTGGTGTATATAGACAATGCAATATTACTTAGCCATAGAAAGAAATATTACCTTTTGTGATAACATGGATGGACCTAGAGGGTATTGTGTTAAGTGAAATTTGTCAGAGAAAGACAAATACCATATTATTTTACCTACATATGAAATCTAAAAAATAAAATGAACTAACAAAACAGAAAGAAACTCACATACAGAGAATGAATTGATGGTTGCCAGATGGAAAGGGTATTAGGGGGATGAGAGAAAAAGGTGAAGGGATTAAGAACAAATTGCCAGTTATCAAAACAGTCACAAGGATGTGAAGTACGGCATTGGGAATATATGTATGGTATCAGATTGGTACTAGACTTATCGAGGTGATCACTTCATAAGTTATAATAAATGCCTAAACACTGTGTTGTACACCAAAACTAATAAAATGTATGTCAACTATAATAGAAAAAAAATTTTAATTAGAAATATCCATTCAAACTACAAGATAGAACAATGGATTTTAATATAACTGAAAAGTTTACAGCTCTGGTTTCAGATATTCTACATTATGACTAAGCTTTAAGAAACTACCACTTGTCAAGTTTAGTGACAATATCCACAACTATTTGGAAAGGCTATTAAAATATTCTTCCCTTTTTCAACTACATATTTGTGTCAGGCTGGATTTTCTTTATATACTTCAAAGAAAAACTGCATAAAACTATAGATTGAATGCAGAAGCAGGTATGAGAATCTACCTATCATCTATTAAGTAAGATATTTAAAAGATATGCAAAATGTAAGGTGCCGATCTCAGTTTTTTTCTTTTGGTGAACTAGTTCTTTTTCATGTAGATTTTATTGACACTAGCATATAATGTGTTTATTTTCTGTTTAATGAATTAACAAATTAATACTTTAGAAACTTATGTTTTAATTTCTAAGTCAGTACAATATATATAAACTACATAAACATGTTTTATGTTTTAAAATATATTTTAATACTTTAAAATGTTTAAAATACTTTAAAATTTTGTTCTAAGTTTTAAGACAAGTTAGTATAACAAATACAATCCAACATAAGCTTTTGAAATCCTCAATAATTTTTAAGACTGTGAAGGGATCCTGAGACCAAAAAGTTAGAGAATTAGGCTTTAAGTGTCTCTGGTCCCTTTTCTCTAGATTTCCGAATCTTTTGCATATTAGTGTTTTATAGGCTAAAGTGAGAGACAGGAACTCAAATCAAACTTGGTTCAAAGAGAAGGGTGAGGGGAGGCTGAGTGCCTTGAAGCAAAGCCTATCAACCTGGCCTGTGCCTCTATCACGAAACAGAATATTCCAGTGCTGCTGCAGGAGGTGCCTGGGACATAGGGTAGGATATAGCCTTCCTGAAGATTCCCTGTGCAGTGTGCCCAAAATAACCACTGGTTTGATTGCCCACTCTCATTGTCAATTCTCACTTGCATTACTTTTCACAAGAAGGGTTTAATACTTTTCTCTTATTTCTAGTTGGTTTAACCACTACTGGATACTGTATTTCTAATTATTTTAACCTCCTGATATTCACATTACCAAATTCCTGATGTAGCTTCCAAATGCATTTATGTGCTCCACACTTGCCAGTCTGACCTTTTTGCCACCACCAGCAGCAGTAATTTGTCCTTAGATGTTTGTCAGTTGCCTGCTTATTATACAGGCTGTCTCTGCCCTCGTTCTGTGAGTTTATTTAGTAATGGCATTGTTAGCAATAGCTAAGCAGGAAAGAAGAAGGAAAAGTTTAGGGAAACTGATAAACAGTGATAATGGAATAAGAAAATTGGTAGGGGAGGTAAATGTTACAGTATCAAGTATGAAAAACACCCATCAGAAAATATCTCGGCTGAAAAGCCTTCAATGCCTAGACTACTTTGTTAGAAGTGATAAGGAATGTTTCTGATCTGCCTCTGGCAATGCAAACAGTAAAAATTACACTTTCCTGAATATCTTATCTGTCAAGTAAAAAAGAGAGAAATCATTGGACAGGCACAAAGTAAATTCTTTAAATGCTAATGTTCCTACCCTTTAGGCTAATGATTTTCTTACATAAGCATAACTACTCACTGAATGTTACTTTAAAGGTAATTATTTTAAAATATTCAAGTTACATGTTCTAATTAGCTTCTCATTTTAAAGGAAAATGCTGGGGTTGACAAAGGGCTGAGTTTATGTACTGCTTTGTGGAGCAGTGCTAACAGGGCTCATTGTGATGATTGGAAAGTGCTTTTTTTCCCAGAGGAAACTAATTATTTTGAAAATTTAGCAAGAATTGGGCCAAGAAAAGGTGTGTACAGCTCGTTGGTAATTAGTTTTTCATTTCCAATCATTTCATCAGATTTTTTTCTCCCCCCTGTGGTACTTACGTACAATGTCCAATTCTCATTTTTGTACTATAGAGTGAAGCAGCAACTTAGAATGGTGAGCCAAGTACTGCATGTGTGCATGCGTGTGCGTGTGTGTGTGCGCGTGTGTGTGTGTGTGAGAGAGAGAGAGAGAGAGAGAGAGAGAGAGAGAGAGAGAAAGTGAGAGAGAAAGAAGACAGAAAAATTAATTTATGAATTAGGATCAGTGAGAGGTTTGATGGGCAATGGCTTATTTTCCGTTCCTTTTGATTTTGAAGAAAGTATTTGACACACTATAATTTGGGCCAATTTTCAGCAATAAATATGTCCTAAATTATTAAATAAAATTCTGTTACAGAAAAATATCTGTTATGGTACTTTTTCCTATAAAAATTTACTTGCTGGTATGTAAATAAAAGTTACCTGTGATGGGCCATTCCACTACTTGGTAATCACTTTATTTTTTCTGGCCAGTTTTACAGAGATGATTTTGGTTAAACCCAAATTACCCCCTGACTAACCTGTTAGATCCTTTCTGCTCGTTTCCATAATGTTCTTTTTAAAAGTATTATTAAAGAGCTCTAATTTAAAAGTATATTTGAAAATCCACCTTAGTTATCGAAAATTTGTATATTATATCTTGGCAGTCATTTGGTTCATTGGCAGTTCCAAAGCTGAAAGACTAGCAGAGTGGTGTTTTAATGGGTAACAAATCCCTTGTTTTTTGATAGCATATGACACCAGATTTCTTACAGCAATTAGTACCTAGTAGTCCTCTAAGACAATGATTCTTAGGATATCTCCTATAAGAGATGGGCCACAGATCCCCATACTGACTATGCCTTTGCTTAGATCTGCCATCACATGAATAAGTCTGTAAAACCAGCAGCAACAGACAAGCATTAACAGTTTTTGTTTTTGTTTTGTTTTGTTTTTACATTTTCAGGCTTCTGGCTGTGATGGGTCAGAGATTCCTGATGAAGTGAAGCTGATTGGATTTGCTCAGTTGAGTGTCAGCTGATACATGACCCTTGACGTAGCCCTGATCTGTCATGCCTCCCCTTATCACACTCCCCCTAAACCTTTCTCTCCCCACATCCTCCCACCCCCTCACTTCCAGTTCCCAGCAAAATCAGAAGATTGTGAAGAGGCCGGCTTCGACAAAATGGGATAAAAAATATTTTTTTTTAAACTTAACACTCCAAGTTCTGCTTTATTCTCTAGCAATCCACAGTATGAGAACAAGCAAATGCCACAGCTGCACGAATGCTAATTTTTCCAAACGCTATTTAATATTCTTCGCAATTAATTTGGATATCCCTTAAGTAAAAAGAATCTGAAATACACTCAGGTGGTCCTATTTATTGGCAACAAAAGGAATTTTTTCTATCAGAAGCTATTTCTTCTTTCATTGTTGTTCTTTCTGTTATACTTTAACTGTAATCTGACAATGCTGCCTCTTTTATGTTGTACTTAGAAATAATATACTTATAAAATTAAGATTTATTAGCCAAACTTGAATTCTAGTTTTAAAACTGACTGTGAATTTTATTTTTCATATATTTATGCATTACACACCTTAGCTACGAGAAGAAAAGTTTTGATTATATGCTTCTTGCAGTTAATCTCTTGTTATTTAAACAATTTTCAGGTCTATCTTTGGAGTATTTATAACTTTTGATTTTTGAAATGACTGAATTAGGAACTAGGATGCTTATTCTTTCGATTTATTTGCCTAGAAACCAATCTACAATCTGATTGTCTCTTGGGAGAGGGAGGTGCCTTGCAAACTTTCATATTAAGAATGTGCCTGAGGCTGCTTGACTCTGGAATAGTCTCAGATCTAAAATTTCCTCTACATAAAGTGGTATATGTAAGTTTTGCTTCATTGGAACATTTAGAATGCTATATAAAATGTTGCCATTCTATTAGATTGCTAATTATGTACCCATCTCTGATTTGACTTCTCTTTAAATAATAGGATTTGTTGTCCCAAAGGTAATAAACTTGAAAATACCAGAATCTGAGTTTTACTTGAAATTCTGCAGAATACCAAGATGGAGTGAAAAATAATAGAAAGGGTTTTGTGCAATGACTAAAAGGTAAATGCTGTTAACTTTCAAGAATAAATACTTTCAACCCAAGTAGCCCTCTGCTTGACTATATATTATGGAATAGTAAACCTTAGGATTTTCAAAATTGGAATCTAAACTTTCAGGGAGGTGGGCTCCCGGGATGGTACCATTTGCTCTTTCCTTGCTAACCCTAGATACGGCAGCTCTTTAATGTACTTTAAAAAGCAAATATATATATTACTAAGGAAAACAAAGTTATTTATAATTGCCTTGTCATAATTGTTAAGGTGTTCTAGAGCCATTTGCATACAATTTAATGTAATTTCATTCCATTCTATTGTTTACACGATGATTACTCAAAGATGACTACAAAGGTAAAAGGAAAATAAAAGTGTATTGCACAAAGAAATTGTGTCACATTGTTTTTTTCCTCTTTTAGGTATTATCTGCATTTCTGCAGTGGTATTCAGTACTTTCATAAAAATGCCTAGTAAGAGAATCCAGTTTGGCAAGTAACTTGAATTAGCTTGAGAAAATGAAAGAGAAACATTCACACTTTATGCAGATAGACTCTTTGAATTAAAACCATAGGCTCAAGGAGAGGTACAGGATGGTGGAGTAGGAAAACCCTGAACTCATCTCTTCCCATTGACCATCAAATCTATACCTACAGAACAATTCCCCTTGAAGAACTGAGGGCTGGCTGAACAACTTCTACACGAGAGACCGCATAGAAATGAGTAGGAGAGATGGATACACAATATTGTAGCAACCCTAACCCCAACATACCAACACAGTAGGGAAGGATCACTAAGGGGCCTGTGCACAGATTCACGTGCTCTGGGACATAGCAAAAAGTAGTTTAAAGAGCACCTAAACTATATGGGAAGGAAATGCATCTACTAAGCAAAGAGCATCTGCCAAACAGGAGGGAACTCTCCATTATCAGAGGCACCAGAGAGCACCATTTGTTATGCTCTCCCTGTACTTTGCTCACTCAAGCAGGAGCATGATCCAGGTGCTCTAATCAGCTGGCCAAGGCTATTCAGGAGTGCTGCAGGCTCACACCAACTCCCAGGCTTGCACAGGGCCTTCCTACAGCACATATCTGCTTCAGCTACACCTCCACGCTCCAGTGCACCTTGCCCCTCAGGACTCCTCATATCCTGAGCCTCCTCCAACTATAGCCCCATAATCCTGCTAAGGCAGCCCTAGCATGGCTTGTACCTGGTACTCCCTATAACCTATTCCCACTACAACTACTACTTCAGGCCCTGGCATGACTTGCTCCTGGACTTGCTGTAGCCAAAGCCCATTTTAGTTCCAAACATCCTGCCAAAAAGTCCCCAGGTTGCCCTTTTTTCAAGACTCCCTGAAGCCCATACTTACTCCAGCTCCAACTCCAGTTGGCCTGCCAAAGTTATGTGGCACGTGTAGTCTACAAAGCAGAAGCTCCTACACAAGGCCACTCTTTCAAGACTTGGAGAAGTTGCTGTTTCACCTAATTCATAGAAAAAAATACAGACACCCAAAACGAGGAGATAAGAGACACTATCCAAATGAAAGGCCAGAATAAGACTTTAGAAAGGGAACTAAATGAAGCAGAGACAAGTCATCTACCAGATAGAGTTTAAAACAATGGTTTTGATGCTCAACAAACTCAGAAGACAAGATGAACTCAGAATGTCAACAAATTGATAGAAAATACAAAAAAGAACCAATCAGAACTGAAGAACAACTTAAAAGAAAAACACACTAGAGAGAATCAGCAGCTTAGATGATGCAGAAGAACCAGTCAGAAAGATGGAAGACATGGTAGTGGAAATCACCCAATTGGAACAGCAAAAGAGAAAAGAATTTTTAAAAAATTAGGATAGTTTAAGGGACCTCTGGGACAACATCAAGCATACCAACATTTGCATCATAGAAAACCTATCTGAAGAAATAACTGAAACTTCCCTAACCTTATGAAGGAGACGGACATTCAGGTACAGGAAGCACAGAGTCCCAAAAAGACCCATATATTTAATAGTATAATTAAAATGCCAAAATTTAAAAATAAAGAGAGAATATTTAAAGTAGCAAGAGAAAAGCAGCTAGTTAGATACAAGGGATCCCCCTAATACTATCAATCATTTTTCAGCAGAAACTGTAGGACAGAAGTGGCACAATATATTCAGAGTGATGAAAGAGAAACACAACCAAGAATACTCTGCCCAGCAAGGTTATCATTCAGAACTGAAGGAGATAGTTTCTCAGACAAGCAAAAGCTAAAGGACTTCGTCACCACTAAACCATCAGTACAAGAAATGTTAAATAAACTTCTTTAAGGGAAAAAGGCCAAAACTAAAAATAAAATATATGAAAGAAAAACTGTCACTGATAAAGGCAAAAATTTAATAAAAGTAGTTGTTCATGCAATTATAAAGCTAGTATGAAGGATGAAAGTAGTAAGGTCATGTGTAAGTACAATAAGAGATGCATACAGAAGTTTTAAAATATAATATCAATGAGTAAAAATGCCCTGCCTTAGAATGCATTTCAACTTAAGCAACCATCAACTTAAATAGACTGCTATAAATGGCGTATCATACATTATTCTCAGTCATATATAACATGACTGTATATAAAACCTATAATAGATATACTAAAAGTAAAGAAAAAGGAACCCAAACTATACCTAAAAAAAGCATTCAATGCACAAGAGAAGAGAGCAAGAGAAGAAAGGAATAGAGAACTACAAAAATGTCAGAAATCAGTAAAATGGTGACATGTATATAACTATCCATATTGCTTTAAATGTGAAAGAACTAAATGTTCCAATCAAAACACAAGGAGGCTGATGGATAAAAAGACATATACATATGCTGCCTACAAAAAACCAGATTGAAAGACACAAACTGATAGTGAAGAAATGCAGAAATACACTTTAGGAAAGTGCAAATAAAAAGAGCTGGGGTATCAATACTTAGACAAAATGGACTTTAAAACAGAGACTGTAACAAGAGACAAAAAAGGGCATTTTGTAATATGAATCTTATGTAAGAGCACCTAAAAACTTAAAGCAAATATCTAATGTATATATTAGATATAAAGTGAGAGATTGACAGTAATACAATGAAAGTAGGCCACTTTAACACCTCAATGACATCAATAGATAGATCATCTAGACAGAAAAATCAACAAGAAAACTCACCTTAAATGACACATAAGGCCAAATGGACTTAACAGATGTTTATGGAACATTCTACCCTAAAACAGCAGAATACACATTCTTTTCAAGTGCACATGGAACATTTTCCAGGATAAGACCATATGTTATATCATATAAAAAGTCTCAATAAATGTAATATAGAAATCATATCAAGCATCACCTTTGATCACAATGGTTCAAAACTAGAGGTCAATTACTAGAAGAAAAATGGAAAAAAAACATACATGGAGGCTAAGCAACATGCCACTAAACAATTAAGAAATCAAAGAGGAAATAAAAAAATTGAAACAAATGAAAATAGAAATATAATGATCCAAAATCTTTGGGACACAGCAAAAGCAGTTCTAAGAGGAAAATCCATAGTGCTACAGGCCTACCTCAAGAAACAAGAGCAATCTCAAATAGTCTAAACTTACACTGAAAGGAATTATAAAAAGAACAAATAAAGCCCAGAGATGAAGGAAGGAAATAATAAATATCACAGAGAAAATACATGAAATAGAGAAAAACAATAAAAAATTAATGAAACTAAAAGCTGGTTCTTTGAACAAAACAAAATATATGAACCTTTAGCCTGACTCAACAAAAAAAGAGGGCCCAAATAAGAAATGAAAGAGGAGAAGTGTAAATGGACACCACAGAAATACACATTATAAGAAAACATACAAGCAATTCTACAACAATAATTTGGACAACCAGGAATAAACAAATTCCTAGAAATAATCTTTCAAGACTGAATAAGGAAGAAACAATATCTGGACAGATAAATACTAATGAAAGCAAATCAGTAATCAAAAAACCCCAACAAACGAAAGTCCAGGACCAAATCACTTCATGGTAAATTCGACCAAAAATTCAGAATACCTACCCGTCTCCAACTGTTCCAAAAGATTAAAGAGAAGGGAAAGCACCCAACTCATTCTATAAGGCCATCATTATCCTAATGCCAAAACCAGACAAAAACAGTACAGAAAAAGGAAATTACAGGCTAATATCCCTGAGAAACAAATGCAAAAATCCACAACAAAATATTAACAGTCAAATTTAGTAATACATTAAAAAGGTTTATATTCTGATTAAGTGGGATTTATTCCAGGGATGCAAGAATGTTTCAATATCTGCAAATCAATTAACATGATAAACCACATAAACAAATGAAGGATAATCATATATCAATAGGTGTAGAAAAAGCATTTGACAAAATTCAAAATTCATTTATGATAATAAGAAAGAGAATTGAGTGAACATTCATAAACATAATACACTATATGACAGATCAACAACTAACATCATACTTGGTGGTGAAAGCTTTTTCTCTAAGATGAGTAACGACAAAATGTTCACTCTCACCATTCTCATTGAACATAGTGTTAGCCACATCATTAGACAAGAAATAAAAGGTATCCAAATTGGAAAGGAGGAAGTAAAGATGTCATTCTTTGGAAAAGAAATGATACTACATAAAGAAAACCCTAAATATTCCACATAAAGTTGCGGGATGCAAAATTCATCAATCAGTTGCATTTTACACAATAATGAACTGTCAGGAGAATTTAAGAAAACAATCCCATTTAAAATTGAATAAAAAATAATAAAATACCTACAAATAAATTTTACCAAGGAGGTAAAAGAACTGTACTCTGAAAATGATAAGACATCGAAGAAAGAAACTGAGGAAGAAATAAATAAATGGAAGATATACCATGCTCCTGGATTGAAAGAATATCATTAAAAGCTCCATATTACCCAAAGTAATCTGCAGATTCAATGCAATCTCTATCAAAATACCAATGGCATTTTTTTCCACAGAACTAGAATAATCTTAAAATGTATGTGGAACCACAAAAGACCCCAAATAACCAAAACAATCTTGAGAAAGAACAACAAAGCTGAAGATATCATGCTCCCCAACTTCAAACTATACTTCTAAGCTCTATACATTGGGGGAAATTATAAACTTCTTAATGGCATTGGGAAAATTGGACAGATATATGCAACAACAACAAAAAAATAGAACTAGAACTTTTTTCTACACTATATACAAAAAAAGTCAAAATGGATTAGACTTAAAAGTATGACCTGAAATTATAAGTTGCCTAGAAAACAGGTAATAAACTTTGACGTCATTCTTTAGCTGTGTGTGTGTGTGTGTGTGTGTGTGTGTGTGTGTGTGTGTGTGTAATTTATGTGTATACGTCTCCTCTGGCAAAGATAACAAAAAAATAAATAAATAAATGGGCTACCTGAATCAAACTAAAAACTTAGTGAGGAAACCATCAACAAAATGAAAAGGAAACCTTTTTCTGGAGTGAAGAAGATATTTACAAATTATATATCTGATAAAGGGTTAATCTCCAAAAATACATAAAGAACTCATACAACTCAACAACAAAAACAAATAATTCCATTAAAAAATGGACAGAGGACCTGAATAGACAATTCTCCAAAAAGGACATACAGATAGACAACAGACACAAGAAAATATGTTCAACATCACTAATCATCAAGGAAATATAAATCAAATCCACAATGAGATATCACCTCACACTTGTCAGAGTGGGTATTATCAAAAAGTCAACAAAGTATGAGTGTTGGCAAGGATGTGGAGAAAAGCAAACAGGTGCTCTCTCAGTGATATTGTAAACTGGTGTAGCCACTATGGGAAATAATATGGAGGTTCCTCAAAATATTAAAAATAGAACTATCATGACCCAGTAATTCTATTTCTGGATATTTATAAAAAAAAAACTAATTTGAAAAGATAAACCCCTATGTTCATTGCAGCATTGTTTATAATAGCCAAGAAATGGAAGCAACCAGATTCTGTCAATAGATGAATGGATAAAGAAATAGAACATATATACAACAGAATATTACTTTGCCATAAAATAAAATCTTGCCATTTCTGACAACATGGATGGAACTAGAATATTATGTCAAGTGAAATAAGTCGGGCAGAGATGGACAAATACTGCATAATTTCATTTATATGCAGAAACTAAAAAAAGAAAAAGAACCAAACTTAGAAAACAAACTGATAGTGGCCAGAGGGGAAGTGTTGTGAAAGTGGAAAGGGATTAAGAAGTACAAACTTCTAGTTACAAACTAAGTCATTGGGATATAAAGCACAGCATTATAGTCAATAATATAAGTATGTATGGTGACAAATGGTTACTAGATTTATTGTGGTAATCACTTTGTAAGGTATGTAAATGTTGAATCCTTATGTTATATACCTGAAACTAATATTTTATGTCAAATGTAATTAAAAATTTTAAACCATTTCTCACTTAGAAAAAAATGTGGCTCACTGCCAGCATTAATTTACTTTTACATAAACACACTCTTTGAGGCTGAAGCAAACCTGACTGGTTTTCAATGTGAAACTAAAATATAAAAACTATTCTTGGAGTTATTTCTAAATAGAACTTATCTCTAATCCTAATATAACAACAGAAATGTATATATAAATCAGATTCATCAAATGAATCTTAGGCTAGCAACTGGTGGAGAGCAATGTTAACATCACATGTAGGAATACAACACTAATATTTAAGATTTTCAGCAATCAAGAAGTACTATATTTTATAAATGGAAATACTTATAAAACTACTACTAAACAGATACTTATAACTACTAATCAGATACTAAACAAATACTTATAAAACACTACTAAAAACGATGCTATAAATAGAATGATGTCATTTGTTTCCAAAGACAAATGACACATAAGGCCATATATACTAAAGTGATACAAAAATAATAAAAGTGAGATATTTCATGGCAAACTTTGGGAGTAAGGTTAGAACTGTAATCCCCAAGTTATCTCAGAGTGAACACTTCAGCCCCAAGCATCACCAGCAAGGATTCTTAGGGCAAATGGGAAATGCGTTAAAAACCCCCAAACCATAGGGCTGCAGGGAACAAGAGAAAAATTTGTTCTAACTACTTCAGTTTGCTGCTGTGGACACTGAGGCTTGCAGAGGCAAATGATTTGTCCAGGACTTCACGGAGTGATCTATAGAACTAGACTCCCAAGGCCCTGGTTTTCTGACATCTAGAGAATGCTCTTAATACTCTTCTGTACAACTATTGGTCAGAAATAGTATAAGGAAAGACCCTCATCTTCTACTCAGAGTGTAGAAGTACACGACTAATTAGAAAACCCTTATTTTGCAACGTTATTGGTATCATTTAATATCTATAATTTATGCCCATATTCCCATATTTTTTCTTATCATGTTTGAGGGAGTTTATCTGCATTCATGTAATAGGATAAAGATTTAGAAACATATAAAGAAATTAGGATGAAGAGACAATAAAAACTGGTTAACTAAATGAATACAGAGGCGAAGTTAGTACACAGAAATAAACCAGAGGTCCTGCATAATTGCTGGAGGGATATACAGATTTGGGTTAGAGCTTCCAACCTACCAAGAGTGAAAAGTTATGTAATATCAGATACAGCTTACTCTGTAACATTTTATTTTTGTAAAGTTAAAAGAAAAATGATTTTCCCTAGTACTAAAGCCTGAATGAAAGGAAATTCTTCTATGAAGTTGGAATTATAGAAACTTAACTCTCAAAACATTTATAAAATACACACACAGTAAGTTTTGAACACTTTCCTTTTCTCTAGGTATCAGGTAGGTTAAATGATAGGAAATGCTAGTCAGCGTGGTCTAAGCAGTTGTGGCCTAAGAAGATAGAGGAATCAAACTTGAAAGGAACAAGTGGGACTACATATTCTTTAAACAATCCTCTATTTCTCTTAACCAAGCTTATGATTAAAGATGACATGCAGCTATGCAATATTGAGGTTCTATTGATGAGCAAGGACATAAACTTCACTAAACACAGATATTTGGCATTATACATTTGGGCAGATTCATGTGCTTTGATAAACAGGAGCATTCGCAACCTTTTAGTAAAATCAAGACACCTACATCTCATACCTAAAAACATGCAAAAACTGTTCTCCATTAATTGTGCCTCTACTGTGCTCAACTGGCAAAGATGTAAAATAAAAGGAAATTACCTTTTATCTCATTTTAACTCTGAGATATTGTTTTTACATGAACAAAATGGTTTTCTGTATTTGACATACTTTTACATATGCCTATAAATCAGTGATGAAAATTTCTTAAAATTATCCTTGTAAAGTTGTAAAGTTCCCTATGTTACATGTACTGAAAAATGTGTTAGATGGCCACTTAATCTTGTCTGAGTAGAATGAAGTTGTAGTCATTAGAGGAAGAATCAAGAATTCCATCAAAAAAACAAATGTAGTCCTATATACAATGATCTTAGCATGGAAAATTTTATATCAGGATTTTTAATTACTCATTTCAATAATGCACCTGTGGTCTATTTAGTTTTAGACAACATACCTTCCTGGTGTACCCTCCAAATTAAAATTAACAAGCAGAATCTACCACTAAGTAATTAAATTACACAGATGATAAAAATGAGCCAATTAACAATGGAGGGTTTCTGCCAGAGATTTGGATTTGCATTCAGTAATATATGATCTTAGGTCTTCTTTTTTCTTGGAAGTATATTTGATAAGAGGAACTGTTGCTTAGTGAGGCCTATTTAATTTTAATAAAATAATATGATCAGTTTAAAACAAAATGTTTATCCATTCCTTATTGCTGAGAGCATGCTTCTAGCTCATCCCAAAGTGGCTTTATATAATTATAAATCAGCTTAAATGGACCTCAAATATACTCCTGTTCTTCTGCTGCACACATTTTTTTTTTTTTTTTTTTTGTCAAATCTGTTATGAAATCTTATCTAACAATTCTGACTCTCACTAGGATATGAAAGGGCAAGTTGGGTATAAGTGGTGTGCTAGGGCTGGAGATACTAGAACATTCTTTCAGGGTCAGAATGTTCCAACCTAAAACTAGGTAATGTTTTGCAGGTTTCTAAGTTTCAAGAGGTCTATTACTAGGCCTACCAGCCACAAAAAAAAAAAAATGGTTTTCAAGTGACAATGCTCACTGTGTATTGGCATTAACTAAAAATGCAAGTGTAAAAACTTTATAGGAAAGTGTTACCTTTCAGCTGATGCGATACTTTCTGGAATTTGCTGCTTGGGACATGTACCACAAGAAAGATTAAAATGTTTAATGCATGAAAGTGTATAGACTACAAGAGCATACGTTTAAATACGACAAAGTAACTAACTGGCTCAAGGGCCCTAGACACAATACCTAGCAACCCCCAAACTGCCACAAAAAAAGGGTTGTCATTCCACTGTAATGGACAGGTAAGCCATTAAAAACTGGTAAAAAAAAGTACCTGTTTCCAAAATGTCCCAGTGATTGCCTAGATGCTAATTTGCCACAGAGAAAATGTATGTTCAGATAACAGTGATGTCCCTTTACCTGCCTTGTGTCATTAAACCTAGTCATGGCTAATTTGGGAATCTAAGAGAAGTCAAGAAAAAAAAATGCAAGATTAAGTTATTGGCTATTGTCCATTTTGTGTCAAACCAATGGACGCATTCCCAGGTGAATGAGCTAAGACAGACAAAACTCCACATACATGAGCTGCCATTGAAAAACAAGCCACATTTGCTGAAGAGACTTGTTGAGCCTTTTGTAAAATTTGGCACAAAACTCATCAAAGGGCAAGGAATGTTATTAAAAGTCTTGTGCTGCTGTTATTTGAATTTGCTACAGAATGTTGAAAGAGCAGCAATAATTATTCCTAGAGTGTATTTATTCCTCATGCAGAATACTGGTTTGAGAAACCAAGATTTGTAATTTGACACAGAGGCAACCAGCTTAATGTTTAGGTAGAATGTTCAGTAAATAAACGGGTCATAATCTGGGAGATGATAGTACCCTTCTTTAAAAAAATGGCATACAAAGTGCTCTGGTCCACCTCTCACCCAGATGAACAGTTTGTTATTAGACAATTCTGGCAGCAGCACTTAGATGTGTTAAATGGCATTTGGTTCAAAATAAACAGGTGATCAGATTTAGTACATTCAGTAATGTGTACATTCAGTACATAATGTACACATTTAGAACATTATGGCTTGTCTGTTCATTCCAGTGGAAGAACATGTAGGTTGTTCAATATAAATCTTTTCTCCTTTGAATTCCAAGGGATCCTGAAAAAGTAAGTGAATCAAAATGACAAAGAATTGAGGAAAGGTACAAGCATGTGGCCAACTGAGATGCCAATGGTGTACATGCATAGTATTGGGAAAGCCTGAATCCCAAGCCAGCACTCTTTATTTTCTCATTCTAGAATGCTACATGAAGCCTGGCCATATATATTGTCAAATATGATTCACACAATAGTTCTGTGGAATGTGTATACATGCACTGAATAACAAATGTAAGGTCTGTTTCTTACTGTGGGTTATAGCCAAAAAGTTTGAAAGCCATTGCTTTAAGCTACTTTGACTATTTTGTTGTTGTTGCTGCTGTTGTTACTTTCAGCCAAAAGCAGTCACTTTGCTAAGCATTTTACATCATCTCAATTAACCTTAAACAACTCCATTGGTTAGGTTTTATTATCCTATTTTAAAGATGAGAAAATTAAGGTTCAGAAAGAGTAAGGTGACCAGGGTAACACAGTAAATATTGAATATGAAGCAAGAAATTGAACGTAGATATATTTGGTTATAAAGCCCATGCCCTTAATTATTTAGACAGCCTCCCTACATACTACAAGATGTAGTATACTATATTTTAGGTTTGCTCTGGACCAGGCACTAAACCAAAGACTTTTCTGACCTTATCTTAAGCCTCACAATAACTCTAAGAAATCATTTTTTAATCTGCATTTTATAGATGAAAAATAGATGTACAGAAATCTGAAGTAAATTCTTCAAGTCAGTCAGCTAGAAGGTGACAGAGAACTGCACCCAAGTCAATCTGACTCCAAAGCATTTCCACTCTACCTTATGAAGCTACCTCTCTGAGGGCAAGTCCAGGTTTTGTGGAGCCTGATGTTTTTACAGTTTAGGGTAGGAAACTCTCTAAGTACATTATTCATAGAAAATTAAGTATTGAGTTTTGGAAGGCAGCCTGAAGACAAATCCTGGTAATTGCCACTGAACCACAAATGTTGTCCTTGTTTCATTTCAAGGTCTGTATTACAACTATTGGGTAAATCAGAACCTTTTGTTATCTGGTTTCCAAATCCAGAAAGGTAAGTAATTTTCCCAAGATCAAAGAACCAGAAATAATTGTTTGAGAAGAGATGGTTTCAGTCTGGTTCTTTATCTTAAATGCCTTAAAAAAAAAAAGAATTTAAATAAAAGCTAAGCAAATTACATTATTTGGTCATTGTAAAATCAAAACGGCTTCTGCTCAGGCTTTGTTGCTGTCAGGGTGACGTCACACAAGTTCCCTAAGCTTAGGTGTCCTATTTTAGATTGAAGGGATTAATTAGTTGATTATTAACTTCCTTTCCAATAGGAACATTCTAGGGGCCTGATTGAGCAAGTAACAAACTGGTTGCTACTTGACTGGACCGGACCATCCATTCAGCTGTATGGTTGAGCTGTTGCTGACATGGGTTTTAGAAATTATAATCAACTAATTAGGAACTTTTGTTATACAAAGGGTTGTACAGGATGAGTCAGGACCCACCCAGGGAAGTTAAAAGGATGGATATGTTAATTTGCTTGCTTGATTGCAGTGACTATTTCACAATGTATATCAAAACCATTCCATACTTTAAATATAAATGATTCTTGTCAGTTATACCTGGGAGGAATAAGCAGCTTTATTGCTTTCTGCTTTTTCCCCTGGAGCCTTGAAGAGAGATGGTGGGAGGGAGGAGAGGAGGTAGGAAGGAGAAATGGCAGTCTTATGGCTGTAGGAAGCATTAGACACGTCTGGGCTCCTTATGTTCATAGCTATTTTCTGTGGGTGGTATATTAGCTTTGGACAGTCTTAAAATATTTAAAATATTTCTATTTCTAAGTATATACCACTCGCCATTTCTTCAAGCTCCCCTACATCCCCACCAGAGCTCCTGTCCTAGGGAGAATGGCAGGAAGTGCATTGAGGAAATGAGAATCAAGGAGGGAGACACCTGACAAATAATCCTAACTCAAGAGGATAAAAACTTCTAGTGTCCTTATTGATTCCTGGGATTTAGGTCAGAACTCAAATCTTGGGAATTGCATATTCCTAGTATTTCTAGCATTTTTGTTTTGTGAATCATTAGTAATTAACTAATTTAAATTATTAAAAATTGTTAACATTACTAAAAATAGTAACCGGAGTACCTACCTTATTCTAGGAATTTTTTATATGTATTATATCTCTTTATCTTACCATAGCTATGCAAAGTAGGTATACTTGTCCAATTCAAAGATAAAAATTCAGAGCAGTTAGGTAAGTCATCCAAGGTGAACAGCTAGTAAGTAAATGGCAGGACTAGAATCTAAACTTTTATGTGTAATGTCTTCCTACCATAATACATTGTGTCCCAGTTAAGTCTTCATTTTCCCTATATTTATGTTATTTGATTGACTTTCAACCCACCAATAGAGTATGAGTTACTCGTAGGATCTGTTTCAAATAAAACTTGGTAATGTTAAATTGTCTGGTTCCAGATAACTTACTCAATCTGTATTGGAAAATCCAGTAATATAATTGGCCAAAAAAAAAAAAAAATCCTTTAGGAGAAATATATTGTTGAAAACCGATGACTGCAATCAGACTGGCAAACGATTCAGCCTACAAAAATTGCAAATGGTAGTTGTTAAGTCAATCAAGAAAAAGACAGTCTGGCTGAGTGTCATTTTCAGCTGTTTCCCTGTGTTGGCAACCTTTCAAAGCCATGTGGTTATTAAATGCATTAGAATAAGGAAGACTGTGTTAACACCATAGTCAGCAGTGCAAAATGAATTTAAAAGTGATTGACAGATAAGTAGACTTGAAGTAGCAAATCGCTAAAAAGATTAGCCTAGGACTATGAAATACAGAATGATACTTTAGTGCGGGTTAAAAAAGAAAAGGTTGATTTGTCTATCACTAGAGCCACCTTGGGGATCCAGTCAAGTATTTCTTGAACTTCTCAGTGCCAGCATGGCATTGGATAAGGTTAACCTTCTCCTTGAAGTATCATTTGGACAATACTATCATAAAAAAGATCACCCTTGAGTCTAAATTCTTTGTCTCTCATTTAATACTAGAGCTTTTTTTCCCTCCATCAGGAAAATAGGCTTGTTTTTAAACAGTGATATTGAAGAGAACCAAAGTTTTGCTACCCTGAAGCTGCCTTTGGAATTATTGATTTTAAGCTTTTTATTAGGAAACAAGTCTCAGAAGAAACTTTCAACCCTTCCCCCTTTCCTGCCCAAGAGACTAACAGAAAAACCTACTTTGGGAAGGGAATCTTAGGATGTTTGCTTTAGGCTAATTTGAATTAAGTATGGCAAAAAGGAAGGCTTTAGGCAGCGGCCTATTAGTTAGATATATCTGTGTCCCTTTGTTTGAGTTGCTTAGCAAGAATTTTCCTGCCATGTATGTTCTCCTCTTCCTAAACTACCTGTATCACCCATTCTCATATCTTAAATCTAATGCCCTGGTCCCCACCCCACACCCTTTCTTTGTCCAAAAATGTCATATATACCCAAAATTGCCTCACTGTCTTTGGAATTACATACTTATGTGAATTCCCCACGCATATGTTTTAAAAATGAGGTTCTCTACTGTTAATCTGTCTCTGTTAATTTGATTATTAGCCCAACTATACCTTAGAAGGTAGGAGGAAAAGTATTAATTTTTTAGCCTCCAAAATGTAATGCTGGGATCTACATCGTAAAGCCCTGAAATTTCAAGAAATAGTTCAGAGTTGCCTCTTTAAATCAGTATCATCAGTGTCTATGTTCCATTTGTGCAAGGAGATTTTGCATTTGCTCAGGGTAGACACAGCCAAGCAATCACAGCCAATATTCTCACTGGGCCTCAGAGTATTTTTCAAACACAGAAATCCAGAAAAAAAAAACACATTGAATTAGGTGCTTGTGAAGAAAGCTAAGCTATGTAAACAAGAGCCTCATGTCTACTTTATTAAAAACCATATACACAGGAGTTATCTTATAATAATTAGACAATAATTGTTGAATGAATAATATATGGCATGCCTGATTTCTACCAATACCCTCAAATTTAGACTCATTAAATATAATTTTTTAAAAGATCACAGGATTTAAGAGATCATTGTTGTGGTGCAATCAATTCTAAGACCCATGAAGCCAATTGAAATAAATTATGAGCCTTTATTAGCTTTATAGAGCAACTGACTCTATACCAGGCAGGGTTAGAGGAGATAAGCCCCAAGCTCCCAAAAGAGGCAGTTTATAAAGCCTAGAATCACACCCTGGTTAACATCAAACAAGCAAGCAGATTACAGAAACAGAAGTTGGTCGTTACTATATCTTTGCCTAGAACCACACCCTTAACAATCATCTGATCTAATCTCCTGGCAATCTTCCTTGGAACCCAAGCTTTCTAACTCCCAGCCTTGTATTTCTTACACTCTTCACAGAAAGAAATTCTCTTATTGTCATTGGAGAAATATCATTTAAGTATGAGACCAGAGAGTTTTCTGCATAGGGTAAGAGTTTGTATTTCTTAAGTTTTTAATCATAGAGAGAATATATTAAATGCAGAATGATCCCAAAACTATCATACCCAGAGACACATGGTCTGGAATGAACTCATGAGTACACAAGGAAATGTTTGAAACATGACTTAAAATTTCACCAAATTACCTTGAAGTTTTTAACTTCAGAGAAATGATTAATCTATCAACAATGACTGAACCAGAGAAGTTTGTCCACTCCTGTGTTCTCTTGCTGAATATTCTTTAGAGCTTGTTTGGAGGTTCTACCAGGGGAGTGCAGATACTCGTATACCCTTGACCGAATAATGGTCCTCTCCCCTATCAGGGAAGGTCATCCTCTTCCACCAAGTGTGCAGCTTTGGGAGGGAAGCACATGGAGCAGTGAGGGAAGAAGGAAGACACCCACCTAGCCAGCCAGATTAGCCAAATCAACCCTGGCAACCAATGAGGTGACAGATGTCACAACCAGATCACCCTCATATCCACCTGTTGAAGATTTTTGAGGGTCCATATTCATCCCTTGTCCTTGAGTTGGCCACTGATATCTAGGAGGCACCCATGTTTGGAAAGTCAACCTCAAAGAAGTCCTTTGACCAAAGTCCATCTAAAATGAGGAAGGAGAGCCAAGCACTCAACTATGATGACTTTTTCTTTGAACACATTCTCTGAAGAGCAGCATTTTGTCCACCTTGCTCAAAATACATGAAGATAAGGATGTAGGTTTTGACAATTCTTTCAACTTTCTTTTCTTATTTGAATATGAAGCTTTGTATAGCCTTGTATTGATCCTGAGAAAATACAATCAGTTCCTGGTCTGAAGAAAATTCTTATGTACAAGCAAGTTGAACTCTGTCTTCCTTTTCTTACTTATCTTTTACCAAGGACCCCTTGTTGTCCTGAGAATAATGGCAGAGAGATATGGATTGTTAAGTTTTCTGGTTCCCCATCACCTCCTATGATCTCACCTCCTAATACTCCCCTCTGGGTTCTCTTGACTTCAGCCATACTGGGCCCCTTGCTCTTCAAGACAGCAGGCACTTGCTTTAGCTAGTCTCTCAAAAACAAGCGTCTTTCAAATCTCCTTAATTCCCTCTCCTCCAAGTTTTTGCATTAATGTTACTACTTCAACAAAGCCTCTCTAAACTTATATTTAAAAATTATAACCTTCGACTCATCTATCCAGCACTCTTATACCCACTTACTCTCCTAATTTTTCTTTTTCCAAAGCACTAATCACCTTCTAAAGGTCTATAAAATATTATATCTAGTATATAATCTCTCATTTTGCTCCACAAGTTTAAAGATATTTAGTTTACTGATGTATTTCAACTTCCAGAACAGTAACAAGGATATTATATTTCTCAAAAAATAATTGTTGAATTCTTAAGGGAAAACATAGCAAAGATTGTGAAAACAATGGCAACAACTCAGAGATGCTAACCAAGAGAACTATCTTCTGGAGCTTTTTATTTTCCCTTTTTTCTCAGCCTGAAATTTCACCAATTATCAATTTATTTGACTTAAAATACATTATCTTTTAAAATGTATATACAATGGTAGTGTTGCTAAGGACTGTTTTTTACTAACACATTATTGTATATCTATTTGAGCTTATCATTGTCTCACAGTCTCTAATGGAGACCTGCTTCCTGATGAGAACAAGAATAATAGAGGAAGCTAGGACACTTTAGAACACTGAACACTATAGGCAATGTGGAAATCCTGGGTGGGAGCCAGAGTTGGGAGGCTCAAGGCAAGGTAATAGAACTCAGCCTGGAGAGATGGAAATGATAATGCCACATTTACATATTAATGTTTAGCTCGGTGATGTTCTTTTCAAAATCTCTCCAAGAAAAGCTTGTTTAGATCAGTGACCTCCCTTAGATCAATAATGCCTGTTGGCAAAGAGTAGCCTACTTCCCCAAATGTGCCCAGCAGGAAGGGGTATAAAGGAGTAAATGGGAACAGGGATGAACATTTGGCTTCCTGGATCTCTTGATGTATCCCTCACCAAGAGACTGAAAATGCTCATCAGATTTGTTTCATCTAGAAAGAATGGTTCTATGTTTCCCCTGCAGCTCTCTTCAGGCTGGTCCAGCTGATTAGCTATTCAGATTTCACTGCCTAACTCTGTGGCACTTCCGTAATTTATTTGGCCACCATGAATAACACCAATATGACAGCCCACACAAACACTACTTTATGGCTATTTTACAATTGTTAGATTGTTGATGGTCAAGCTGTTTTCAGAGTCAACCCATTATCCTCTAGTGTCCAGAGATTTCAGAAAGATTCAAAGACCTGAACCAAACAACTTTGGGCTGGGTGCAACTGGGATAAGCAACAATGCATTGAAGAGCTCAGGCTTGAAAGTTTATGTCCATTACAGTTATACACACTCTATAGTGCTACAGAAACTTAATTAAATATTTTTTTCCTCTCATCCTTTCTGGTAGATAATTGACTATATGTACAATAATTTGAGAATTTTAAGAACACAGAGAGAGAGAATAGGACGAGAGACCTATAGACTTTCAGGGCATTGTGTCCCTGTCAGCCAAATGGATGGGTGTCTCTACAGAAAAGCTGAAAATTCTCCTACAAACTCTTTGGATTGAAAGTCTTCTGCAATAAATAATAATAATAACTTCCACTTACTGAATGCTCACTCCTTGCCAAGTACTGTATTTAATCCTAATAGCCCCTAGAGACAAGTGTTATCCTTGTTCTAAGATGAAAAAACTAAGTTCAGGCTCATTGGATGTCTGCTCTGGTTCCTAAAGTGAGGAAGGGGTAAAATCAGGGCCTAAACTAGTGGCTGAGCTACTATTCATACCCTTCTTTACTATATTGTCCCCACACAGGGATCACAAAGGGCTATCTAGGTCTCTTGGCTCTGTCTGAGCAGAGTATTTCAAGAGATTTATTTTACATCAGAAATTTCCCCTATTAGAGCTTGGTGTCAGGTTTGAGAATGAGAATTCCCTTCATTTTTGTTTTTTCATCAAGCTCTGTGACTAGAAGAATTGTGTGGATGCAGCTTCTTCTTCCCAACTGGACATCCAACTGCCCATAGGAAGCATACACTCTTCTCTGCTGCTCAGGGCCATAAGCTTCACATGGCCAGGACTATGAATTATATTTAAAAAATGAAGGCACCAAGATAGCAGCATAGAATGTTTCTGACTTCATTGCCCCTCACAAGAAAAATGACAATTATTCATGAACAAGACAGCACCGAGACAGTCCTAGGGCACAGGGGTGAGCCTGAAGCACTCCCCTGCATCAAGGGACCAAGAAGAACTGCATTGGAAGGGGAAAAGAAATGGCTACACACTGACCTCACTGCCCCATCCCCAGACCAGCACAACACCAATCAGAGAGGTCTCTCAAGCCTTCATTTCCTCCAGTGGGAAAAGAGAGCCCAAGGGGACAACCAGCTACCCTGGTGTTGTGGGTCACTTTGTGGGAACCCCTACTCTGGTCTTATCCCATGGGGATAGCAGGAGAATCAATGGGACTCAACCACTGGGAATCTAACTGTGATGGAGAAAAGGAGAAGGGATTCCAACAACCAGCAAATGGATCTTGGCAGACCAAGGTAATACCTGGAGTGCCCAAGTAGATATTTCAACCAATGGCTTTGTTCATCTGCTGAACCAACTTGCTGATGCATCAGGGAACTCAGTAGGCTGGGGTATAGATCTGCCTGATGAGAATTCTCAAAGGAAGAGCTTTGTGAACTTTGGAGGCTTGATTGCCCACACCCTGACCAGGAACTGAGTCACAGCTCTACCTATTAGGGAGAACATCTCCTGTTCTCTGGCCAGAGGGGCTGGTCAGAGCACATGGAAGTGGTGTAATCCCCAAAATGCTCAAGTTGAGAGGCAGGTAGGAAAAGCTGATTGTACCCAGAGCAAAATCAGTACAGGCAGAAAATATTCTCCTGCTACACCCAGGGGGATTAGTTCATAGCCGGACTGAAGGTAGCTCCTGGTCTCTCCCATCCAGAAAGCCCATTTGTGAAAAATTGGGTGATCCCTGAAGTGGCCCCTTTTTATCCTAACCAGACAAAGGAACTGAGACATGACCTGGCTGCTGTATCTCTCAGCCCCATGTGACCATGAGGGCTGTCAAGAACACTTGGAAGCTGCATAAGACAGATAGGCAGGCATAACCAATAGAATGATTCTCTTTGGCCAGGAATCTTGCAACATGGGTTTGCTTGAATTAAGATAATGAACAAAGAGCTCTACAGGCTTTAGAGCTGCTTCTCCCACTGTGATCAGTCAAGGAATCTAATTCATAGTCCCATTCACTGCTGAATACAGGCTTCAATCTTCCCAACTGATATGGGAAATGTAAAGAAATGTAAGATAGCTACCTTGTCCTGGAGGAATTTTAACAACCTCCTCTCCCTGGAACACTATCTTTCCCAGCAGGCGAAACAAAAGACTGCAAAATATGTGAAAATAATCAATGTATAAATCTACCCGCCTGCCTTTGTTTGGGGCTCAGACTCTGGGGAGTGACTCCTCTGAGCCCTATGGCATAAACTGATTTTTAGTTGCTGAGTGCCGCTTGGTTCTTCCTGGTTCACAGGCCAAAATCCGCAACACAACCAGTGAACCAAACCAGAGTACATGGGAAGCTGCAGAGCCCATTCAACAGTCCTATGTACAGGGACCCTGAAACAGAGTACAGCCCATGGCTTCTCTATCTGTACAGCAAAATCAATGGCCTCATCTGACCAGGAAATTTAATACCACTACACCTGCCTTACACAAGAAATGCTAAAGGAAGTTCCCTGGGAGAAAGTAAAAGGATACTAATTAACATCATAAAACACAAAAAAGTAGCATAAAATTCACTGGTAATGATAAATATATAGTCAAAACTAGATTCTGCAATATGGTAACGATGATGTATAATTCACTTACAACTGTAGTTTAAAATTTTTTTTAAATATATGTAGCAAAAATAACCATATTAGTCTGTTTTTGATTATGCAATATAAATATCTGTAAATTATAATAGCAGTAACCTAAAATGTGAGGGGGAGGAGAAATAAAACTTTAAAGTTTAGAAATACTATTGAAGTTAAGTTGTTGTCAGCTTAAAGTAGGGTGCTATAACTTTAAGATGTTTTATGTAAGCCTCATGACAACTACAAAGAAAAAAATCTGTAATAATTACATAAAAGAACTTGATAAAGAAGCCAAACCATACTAATATCAAAATACATCAAAACATGAAAAGACAAAAAAAATAAAAAAAGACAGCAGGATACAGAACAAGAAACAATGGACCCTACAGAACAATCAGAAAACAATTATCAAAATGGCAATGATAAGTTCTTACCTATCAATAATTACTTTAAATATAAAGAGATTAAATTATCTAATCAAAAGACAAAGAATGGTCGAATTTAAAAAATAAGATAAAACAATATACTACCTACAACAGAGTCACTTTAGTTTTAAAGACACACATAGACTGAGAGTGAAGGAATAGAAAAAGATATTTCAAGCAAATGGTAGCAACAACAAAAAATATAGCTATATTTATATCATTCAAAGTAAACTTTGAACTAAAACATTTTTAAAGAAGACAAAAAAGGTCATTTTCTATAATGATAAAAGAGTCTAACATCAAGAAGGTATAACAATTGTAAATATTTATGCTCCCAATATTGGAGCACTTAAATATATAAAGCATTAGCTTGCAGACCTAAAAAGGACAAATAAATAACAAGACTTTAACACTTGACACTTAACAATGGATAGGTCATTGAGACAAAGAATCAATAAAGCAGCAGATTTGAACAACACTATAGACTAACTGGATCTAAAGACATATATAAAACATTTTATCCAAAACCAATGTTACACATTTTTCTCAAGCACAAAAAAAATATTTTCTAAAATATACCATATGTTAGGCCACAAAACAAGTATTAGCAAATTCAAGAAGGCTAAAATCATGCAAGGCATCTTCTCTGACCATATGGCATGGAACAAAAATTGATAACCAGAGGATAACTGGAAAATTTATGAATACATAGAAATCAAACAAGATCTCCTGAACAACCAATGGATCAAAGAAATTAAAGGGGAAATAAAAAAAATTTTTAAGACAAACAAAAATAACACAACATACCAGAACTTATAGGATGCAGCAAAAGCAGTTCTAAGGGGAATGTTTATAGTAATAAAAGCCTTCATTATGAAACAAGAAAGATTCCAAATAAACAACCTAACTCTATGCCTTAAGAAACTTGAACAGGGAGAACAACAAAACCCAAAGTTATCATAAAGAAGGAAACAATAAAGATTAGAGTAGAAATAAATGAAACAGAAAACAGAAAAACAATAGGAAAGATTAAACAAACTAAGAGTTGGTTCTTTAAAAAGATTCAACACAAAAGCTGTTAGGCCTACTCAACAAATTTAGTAAAGTTGCAGGATACAAAATTAACAAACAAAATTAGTAGCATTTCTATGTTAACAACAAATTTTCTAAAAAAAATTAACTTTTATAATAGCATAAAAACGATAAAATATTTAGTAATACATTTAACCAAGGAGGTGTTGGATCTCTACTTTGTAAATATAAGGCACTGATAAAAAAAAAATTAAAGATACAAAAAATGGAAAGGTATCCCATGGTTGTGAATTGAAAGAATTATTGTCATTAAAATGTCAATATACAAAAAACCATCTGTAATTTAATGTCATCTCTATCAAGAGTCCAATAACATTTTTTAAAGAAATAGAAAAAACACTCCTAAAATTTATATGGAACCACAAAAGACCCTAAATAGCCAAAGAATCCCCAAGAAAGAAGAACAAAAGAGAAGGTATCACACTTTCTGACTTATGCTATACTATAAAGCTACAGTAATTAAAATAATATAATAGTGGAATAAAAACAACTAGACCAATAGAACAGAATAAAGAGCCCAGAAATAAAACCAAGTATATATGGTCAACTAATATTTGATGAGGGAGCATAGAATACACAATAAAGACAGTCTTCTCAATAAATAATACTGGGAAAAAAATGGATATTTACATATAAAAGAATAAAACTGGATCTCTTTTTTATACCACTGACAAAAATTAACTTTAAATGGATTAAATATTGAAATGTAAGACTTGAAACCATGAAACATATAAAAGAAAACATAAGAATAAGCTTCTGACATGAGTCATGGTAATAATTTTTCCTTTTCTTTTTGGAAATCACACCTAAAGCACAAGTAACAAAATAAAAAATAAACAAGTGGGATTACATCAAACTAAAAAACTTGTGCACCACAAAATAAACCATTAACTAAGTGAAATGACAACCTGTGGAATAGGAAAAATATTTGCAAGCTGCATATTTGATCAACATGTACACAAAGAACTCTACAACATAATCACAAAAAACCCCACATAACCCCATTAAAAATGGGCAAAGGATATGAAAGTCATTTAAAAAATACACAAATGGCCAACAAGTATATGAAAAAATGCTCAACACCACAAGTCATTAGGGAAATGCAAATTAAAACCACAATAAGATATCACTTTATGCCTGTTAGACTGGCCATAATAAAAAACACAAGAGATAACAAATGCTGCTGGGGATGGGGAGAAAAGGGAGCCCTTGTGTACTGTTGGTAGAAAATTGTAAATTGGTATAGCTACTATGAAAAATAGGATGGAGGATCCCTCCAAATTAAAGTGAACTACCATATGATCCAGCAATTTCAATTGTGGAAATATAACCAAAGGAAACGAAAACACTAACTCAAAAAGATATCTGAACCTCCATGTTCATAATGGCATTGTTTATGATAGCCAAGATATGGAAACAACTGAAGTGTCCATCAATGTATGAATGGATAAAGAAGTTGTGGGGAGAAGCCAGGATGGGAGAGTAGGTAAATCCTTGACTCACCACCCGCTAAGAGCACATCAAAATTACAATAAAATTATAGAACAAATATCACTGAGAACTACCTGAACACTGGCTGGACAAAATTCTTATAACTAAAGATATAAAGAAGTCGTCTCCATGAGAACGGGTAAGAGGAGCAGGGACATGATCCAGGCAGGTCCCACATCAATGGTATGACAATTAATAAACAGGATGGATACCTTAGTTGAAGAGGTTCCCCTTGAGAAGCAAGGTGTTCCAGCCCCACATTGGGCTCCCTGGGCCAGGACATCTGTGCTGGGAAGAGGAGTCCACATAACAACTGGCTTTGAACACCAGCAGGTATTATGTCCAAAAGTCAAAGGGCAGTGGGGACTGAGACACTGTTCTTAAAGCATTCATGCACAATCTCACTGTCTCCAAGCTTGAGTGCAGAGGCAGCAGTTCAAGAAGCACATAGGTCTTATGGGGAAGAATTAAATTGACTAAATTTAGGGTGAGGGCTGGAGGGTCAGGGATCGGAGAGAATGGAAGCACTAGCTGGCTAGTGCTGGTGAATACAAAATATTTCACTCTTCATTAACCTGGCTAACACTATTTACCCCATCCACAGGTCTTCCTGAGACCCCAGTCCACCCAACCTGTTCACTTAGGAGTCTTCTAGTGGCTCCAGACTCTCCACACAGCAGCATCTGACCTCTGCACATACCAGTCTCTCAAATGTCCTCAAGTTCTGCATGTAAGTAGCAGCCACCCTTGGCTCATATTGTAGCTCCTGCTACACAGCCTCAAGTCTGCTATAAGTGAGGGTCAGCTTTGGCTCACATTGTAGCACCGCAGCCTGTTCCAAGTGCCCTCAAGCTTGCCAGAAGAGGCAGCCAGCCTTGGCTCACATTTTATCTCCTAGCAAGTGGCCCCAAGCCTGGCACAAGTGGTTGTCACCCTCAACCTGCACCAAAGACCCTCCAAAGAGGCCCAGACATGACACACCAGGCAGCCAGCCTGGGACTGTACCAGAGCCCCACCCAAGTGACTCCACAACTGATACATCTAAGGGCAGCCTCAGCTGTCACTGAAATCCTGCTAAAGTGACTTCTACTCTGTGGGGTCAGCCACCCCACAATAGCTCATCCACTGTAGTCATGTCTAGTCTGCACAGCCAGTCAGCCTGAGGGTCAAGCCCATCCACTGAGTGCCTACAGTAATCATAGCCCAACTGGAACAGGTGGGCACATGCAACGCACCCAGTGGATATTCATGAAGCATCTGGCTCTAGTGACCAGGGGGCACTGCATAACTAGGCACCACAGGACCCTTTCTATATAATGCCACTATACCAAAACCAGGGGATATAGAAGATCTACATACATAGAAAGGGACAGCCAAATGAAGACACAGAAAAACATGTTCCAAATGAAATAGGTCAATATTCAAGAAAAATAACTAATTAAAATTATATCAAGCAACCTACCACATAAAAGTTCAAAACATGAATTGAAGATGCTAATCAAACTCAACTCAGGATAAGAATAGACGAACTCAGAATTTCGAAAAGGAGAAAATATTTTTAAGAACCATTCAGAACTGAAGAATAACTGAAATGAAAAATATACTAGAGGGAATCAACAACAGACTGCATGATGCAGAAAAATAAATCATCAGTCTGAAACACAGAATAGTAGAAATCATCGTCAGAAAAGCAAAAAGGAAAATATTAAGTGAAGATAGTTTAAGGTACCTCTGGGACAAGATCAACCTTAACTTTTGCGCAAAAGAGGAAAGAAAAATAGATTAAAAATATACTATTTGAAAAATTAATGACTAAAAACTTTTCAACTTGGTGAAGAAAATCGATATCCAAGTCCAGGAGCATAGAGAGTCCCCCAAAAGACGGATCCAAAGAAACCTACACCAAGATACAGCAAAATAAAACCAAAAATTAAAGACAAAGAGAAACTTAGAAGTAGAAAGAACAAAGCAGATATTTACTCACAAGGAAGCTCCCATAATACTATCAGTGGACTTTGCAGGCCAGAAATAATGGCATAGTATATTCAAAGTGATGAAAGAATATTCTACTTAGAAATGTTATCATTCATAATTGAAGGAGACATTTAGAGTTTCCCAGACAAGCAAAAGCTAAAGAACATTATCACTAAACTAGAAATATAAGAAATATTAAAGGGAATTTAAGAGGAAAAGAAAGGCCAAAATCATAAATAAGAAAGTAAAGAAAAGAAAAAGATCTCATTGATAAAGGCAAACAGTAAAAGAAGTAATTCAACCAATTTTAAAGCTAGCATGAAGGTTAAAAGACAAAGTAGTGAGATCACATACGAGTGCAATAACAAATTAAGAGAGACACACACATGATGTAAAACATGACAAAAACATAAACTTAGGCAATGAATAAAATGCAGTGTTTCTAAAATGTGTTTGAATTTAAGTGACCATCAACTTAAAATGACTGCTATAAACATAGCTTGATATGAATTTCATAATAATTACAAACAAAAAATAGAATAGATACATCAAAAATAAATAGAATTCAAACAAACCACTATAGAAAGTCATCAGTGTGTAAGAGCAGAAAAAGGGTTGGGGGAACATAAACCAGAAAACAATAAAATGGCAAAACTACATACTGATTATTTTAAATGTAAATGGACTAAATGCTCTAATCAAAAGTCATAGAGTAGCTGAATGGATAACTAAACAACACCTATACATCTGCTGTCTACAAGAGAGTAACTTCAGATTAAAAGGCAAACGTAGACTGAAAGTGAAGAGATGAAAGTAGTACTTTATATAAATAGAAATTAACAAAAAAGCTGAGGTAGCAATACTTAGACAAAATGGACTTTAAAACAAAAGCTATAACAAGAGACAAAAGAAAGAACATTACATAATGATAAAGGTTTTGATTTAATAAGAAGATTTAAGTCTTATAAACATCTATGCACCCAATCAGGAGCACCTAAATACAGAAAGTAAATTAAAACAGAAATAAAAGTAGAGATTAACCCTACATTTACATCAATGGATAGATCATCCAGGCAGAAAATTAACAAGAAAATAGTAGCTTTAAGTGACTCATTAGGCCAGATGGACTTAATATTTATAGAACATTTCACCCTAGAACAGCAGAATACACATTCAAGTACACGTGTAATATTTTTCAGGATAGACCTCATGTTAGGCTACAAAACAAGTTCCAATAAACTTAAGAAGATTGAAATCATACTATGGTAGAAATCAGTTTCTAGAAAAAAACTAAACAATGAATGAGTTAATGAAAAAATTAAGAAGGAAATAAAATAAAATCTTTAGACAAATGAAAACAGAAACACAATGACCAAAATCTCTGGGGAAGAGCAGAAGTAGTTCTAAGAGGGAAATGCATAGCGAAGCAGGCCTACCTCAAAAAGTAAGAACAATCTCAAATAAACTATCTAACCTTACACCTAAAGGAAATAGAAAAGAACAAAAAAAGCCAAAGTGAGTAGAAAATAATAAAAAGCAGAAATAAATAAAATAGAATCTAAAAAGAAAACAGATAAGATCAATAAATCTAAAAGCTGGTGATTTGAAAAGATAAGGAAAATAGATAAATATTTAGCCAGATGTATCAAGAAAGAGAGCTTAAATAAATATAATCTGAAATAAAAGAGAAGTGAAAGTTAACATTACAGAAATACAAAGGATTAAAGGGAATACAATGAAAAATTATATGCCAACAAATTGAACATCATAGAAGAAATGGATAAATTTTTAGAAATATAAAACCTTCCAAGAATGAATCAGGAAGAAACAGAAAAATCTAAACCGACCAACTATCAGTAATGAAACTGAATCAATTATCAAAAACTCCCAAGAAACAAAAGGCCTAGACCAGATGGCTGCAAGGGTGAATTCTAACAAACATTCAAAAAAGCTTTAATACCTATCCAATAAGGGGTTAATATCCAAAATATATAAAGAACTCATACAACTCAACATCAAAAATAAAAAAATTGGTTTAAAAATGGGCAGAGGACCTGAGTAGACATTAAACATGACACACAGATGGCCATCAGACACCTAAAAGATGCTTAACATCACTAATAAGGAAAATGGAAACCAAAACCACAATATCACCTCATACCTATCAAAATGGCTACTATACAAAAGACCAAAATAAATAAGTGCTGTTAGAATGTCAAGAAAACAAATAAAAAAACAAAAAAATACTTGCTTGCTATTAATGGGATTGTAAACTGGTGTAGCTACTATCTAGAATAGTATAGAAGTTCCTCAAAAAATTAAGAATAGAATTACTATCTGACCAAGCAATCCCACTTCTGGGTATTTGAAGAAAATAAAGCACTAATTCAAGAAGAGATATGAACCCTAGTTTTATTATAGCTTTATTTACAACAGCCACTATTGGAAACTATCTACATGTCCATCGATAGATGAATGGGTAACACACACACACACACACACACACACACACACACACAAATACACACACTGAAATATTACTTGCCATAAAATAATGAAATTTTGCCACTTGTGACAACATGAATGGACCTAGAGTATATTATGCTAAGTAAAATAAGTTACAGGAAGACAAATACCATACGATTTCACTTATATGTGGAATCTGAAAAACAAAATAAATTAACAAAATAGAAACAAATTCAGATATAGAGAACAAACTGATGATTGCCAGATGAAAGGGGAATGGTGAGATGGGTGAAAATATAGTCAGTAATATTGTAATAACTATATATGGTGTCTGACTTATCATGGTGATCACATAAGGCAGATAAATACCCAATTATGTTGTATAACTGAAACTGATACTGATATACATTGTACGTCAACTATACTCAAAAGTTAAAGTCATGGTATATACACACACAATGGATTATTATTCAACTATAAAAAAAAAGAAAATCCTAGAATTTGTGACAATATGGATGGACTTTGAAGGCATTATACTGTGAAATAAGTCAGGGAAAGACAAATACTGTATAATTTCAATTATATATGAACTTTTATAACCTCAAACTCAGAAAATGAGATCAGATTTGTAGTTAACAGAGGTAGGGGATGGAGGGAGAGAAAATTGAAGGAAGGTGGTGAAAAGTACACTTTCAGTTATAAGATAAATAAGTACTAGGGATGTAACGGACATGTAACGTACATGGTGATGATAATTTAACACTGCTATATGTTATATAAGAAAGAATTGAATTCTCGTCACAAGGAGAAATTTTTAAATTTTCTTTTTATTAATATATGAAAATCAGTAACTCTGTACCCCTTAAATTCTATAGAATGATGCATGTTAATTAGTTCTTAAAACAGGAAAAAAATCCGAGTTGAATAAAAAGGGAGTGGTGTGTGTTTGGTGGGGGACAAGGGAATTCATGTTAAAAATGTTTGAATTCACTGGGGTGTACACTCCACTAATATAGGAAGAGTAAAAAGAGGATTTTTTTTTTTTTTAAATAAAATTGTTTATTCTTAGACTAATGTAGACTGTTCATGATCAGGAAGGTCTGTCCGGCTTCCCCATCAAGGCATGAAATTAACATTTCCGGAGTTGCCTTTCATTTAGCAAAGCGTTCTCACCATTGGTCTCTGAAAGCTTTAAGGAACAAAAGGGATAGCAGATGAGGCAAGGTCTCGGTTTGTTTCCTTCACAAAATGAACCAAATGTTTTCTCTTCTGAAGCGAGAATCTGGAGAGTTGTCATTAGTTGGTAACACTGATATGGGTATTAGGAGACCTCACGTTGTCTCCTTAAGTGTTTTAAAATGGGTTTATGTGAGTGAACATTATATTTTTCTGTTGCCAAATGTTTTTGAGGATGTGAAAATAATTCGGGTAAAAATTAGGAAAATATCTAAGATAAATGCTTCCCTTTGATTGAACAGGGACTGAATGTAAGAACCCAAATGCGCTATAATTTGGAAGAGCTTCTGGAGAAGAGCCACATCTTTAAAAATAAAGTATATATTCGGTTTTTATGGTAAACTTTATTAGTACTTATGCCATCGGGTACCACGGAAGGGAAGTTGAATTAGAAAGGCTATAAAATAATACATTAGAGAAAGAAAAAAATAAAGAGTAGAAATTTTCTCTTAATCTTTTTTTCACCCATAAAACACCCTTGATCCATTTGACTGTTTCTCAAAAAGTATCTTTATTTCATATAGTTTCTTGGTACTATTTGCGGGGTATTGCTGCCACAGATGCTTTTTCACTACTAAAAACAAGTCTTAAAACCAATCCATAATGAAAACCACAAAATCCCACAACTCAGAAATGAAACATATTGCCAAGTATATTAATTTTTCTGAAAAGTCAGCACATGCACAGTAAATTTCTAAACTCCAACAAATGGTCAAACCAGAGGCTAGTGAAATACTGTTCTCTAGTGAGGAAATTAAGTCCTTTATGGCAATCCGAAATGAAGAACTTTGTTCATGCCTACCTTATTCTTGCAATCCTAGCTTAAAATTAGGTCTATGTATATCTTGGTCAATGCTTCCTCTTTTTGCTGATAATACAAGCATGTGGCTAACAATTATTTTTATAATGGCACCCAAACTGAGTGCCAGCAATTTTTGATGCTTAAAAAGAAATCAACATATAAGACATAGGAAATACAGACTACCTAGCCAGTGAAGCTCTCCATTTAATTAAAAGGAATATAAAAGATCAGGATTTTTAATTTGGATTGAAGTAGGGAAAGAATGAATTCTAAATTGGACATATTCCACAACAAACCTGCTTATCTGTTCAAGGTGTCTTGCTAGAATCACACATAAATGGAATGGAAGCTAGACATCTACTTTCTCACTGCAATCTCAATCACCAACACAGAACCAAGGTGAACTAGAGACTATAGAGATTCTTTGTACAGTTAGTAATCAAGTGTTACCAGGCTATGACTAAGCTAATCAAGTGGACACTCAACAAATATTTGTGGATAAATTGAATGCAGTGCTAGAGTCCCACTAAGCTCCTGAAAACAATGTGTCTTTTCCAATTTCTTGGCTCTTGAAAATAATGGACACATAAAATCTGAGAGCTTAGAATCAGGAGAACATTTTGACAGAAGTCATGAATTTAAGAAATTCTATGTTCCAGTCATGTCTGTTCACATAAGAAAGCTGGAACCAGAAGGTGAAGCTCATTGCCCCATTTAACAGCTTGGTAGTGGCAGACCCAAGACTAGAACTCAAATAACGATCCCCAGGCTCCTGCTTTTCCCCTCTGTCAGGCTGCCTCCTCTTTACTGTAACTGGTATGGCAGCCTTAACTACATTATCCCTCCCATACTTCTAATCACTTCTTGGCTCTCTATAAATTCTAACTTATTGGAGGTATCTGTAAAGGGACCACCTCAATTACACATTGAGGTAATGTATAATTCTGCATCATGTTAGCAGTAATTCTTCCCGAGTCCTGAATGTTGGCCAGGCCATTGAACAGACCCATCAAGATGAACACTGGTACATGATCAATTTACATTTGACCTTTTTGTAGCTGACTACATAATAAAATTTATTTTTCTTTTCCAGCTTTAATAAGATTTAATTAACAAAAATTGTATGTATCTAAAAGGTATGCAGCTTGGTGTTTTGATATATGTATACATTGTGAAATAATCAACATGGTAAACTTTTTTTTGGTTTATAATTTCACAAGTGTCAACCCCAAAGAAAATAAATACACTATGGAGAAGTATTATTGGTTCCAAAATGACAGTGTTAAAGTAGCAAAAGAAACATTTTACAAAGCACATTTTGTGTGGAGAAAGATGATTTTCTTCCTTTGAAAGCTCAGTTATGCTTGTTTAGCATAGAATGTTTATAGTGAGACAACTATATTATACAAGTTAATGTATTAGCATGTGTCAGCCATTATATTCCTGACAGTGAATTGAGCACAGATAAATGGGACCTTAAGGAAATGCCAAATTCCTGAATTTATTGTCTGGGAGACAGAAAAAGCAATGCACATAAATATAAATACGCCTGATTGGTAGTGGTGTGATGTTCAGCTGCCTTTTTGGCACCAACAAAGTCAGTTGAATGCAGGTAGATGCTACACACATTTTTTTTTTTTTTAAGTGTGGAAGCCATCTTTCTCCTCTAGTGCATTTCTGCCACATATGGTCATTTTCATCAGTGAGCAGTTTTCTGAAACCATTTTACCTTCTATATGAGTTTGCCAAGTCTGCCATAAAGTATCACAAACTGGGTGGCTTACACAACAGAAATTCATTTTCCCCAGTTTGGGAGGCTAGACGTCCTAGATCAACATATCATCTGGGTTGGTTCCTTCTATGGGCTATGAAGGAGAATCTGTACCTTGCCTTTTTCCTACCTTGTGGTAGCTTGCCGACAATCTTTGCCATTCTTCCTTGCAGGGCATGGCCCCGTAAGGATACTGTGGCCAAAGACATGTGAGCAGAGCAATGAGAGCAGGTTCTGGGCAATGTCCTTAGTGAAAGCTGCTTGCCCTCCACTTCCTGCCTGCTTCGCTGCAGCTGGAACATAGACATGCTATGAGTCAGCGTCATCCTTACAGATGTAGGCGACACCCTAGGGTAGGGGTTCTCAAACTGTTCTGGACTTCTTTTTATTCTTAAAATTTGAGAACTCCAAAGGACTTTTATTTATGTGGGTTATATCTATTGATAGTTATCATATTTTAAATTAAAAGTAAGAATATTTAAATACATTTATTTTAAAATAGAAATAAACCCAATATTATCTTTTTTAAAGATAATACTTCAAAAAATTTACTGAAAAGTATAGCATTGTTTTGTGTTTTTCTAAATCTCTTTAAAGTCTGACAATAGAAGACAGCTAAATTCTCATATCTGCCTTTGCATTTAATTTGTTGTAATATGTCATGTGGCTTGTACTATACTTCACTATATATTCACGAGAAAATAAAAACAAAGTAAAAATGCCTTAGTATTTTTATAAAAACAATTTTGACCTTGTAAACCCCTGAAAGGGTCTTAGGGACTCCCCAGTAGTCCTTAAACCAGACCCTGAGAACCACTGCTGAGAAGATATAAGAGACTGGGGTCCCTATGACTGGAACAGAAAATCTAACCAATATAGACCTTCACATGAATGATAAATAAATCTGCTTTCTTAACTAAGCCACTGTACTTTGATCTCTGGGTAAGAAGTCAAACCAGCATCCTAGCTAAGACAGTCATTTGACTGGCAGGGTGTTTTTCTTAAAACAGAGGTAAGAGTGAAGTGATATTTCTTGTACCAAGTCTAAAGTAAAAAGTGTGAAGCAAACTAATCTAGAAAATCTCCATTTTCAAGATAAATAGGGCAAGGGCATTTCTTTATAGAAGTTACAAATGTTTCCAGGCTTTCAGATCCAAAGCGTGCCTGTCTCACCTTGCTCATTTATGATACAGGCATACCTTAGAGACATTGCAGGGTTGTTTCTAGTCCACTGCAGTAAAGCAAGGACCACATAAAGCCAATATATTTTTTTTTTATTTTTTGCTAGTGGATAGTCTTACCTTCGATTTGTAAAAAAAAAAAAAAGCAGCAACATCTGTGAAGCACAATTGAGATACAACAAGGAAGGCCCAGTAGGTAAATGAGCCAATGGAGAGCCTATGGAGGTTGTGTGGCAGGAAGGTGATGTGATCAGAGCTATGCTCCAGGAAGATCAATCTAATAGCCCCAGGGAAGTAGACACTGGAAAGGAAAGAAGTTAACAATGGGAGAGCCAAGTAGCTGTGAAGCTACCATAAGATTCTAGGAGAATTGATGAGGAGTTCGGAGTAGGTCAGTGGAGAGTGGGAGGAGAATGGATTAAAAATATTGAACAATAATTTGTAGAGAGATCTATGCACCCCTATGTTTATGACAGCATTATTTACAATAGTCAAGACATAGAAGAAACCTAAATGCCCATCAACAGATAAAGTTATGGTTCATATATACAATAGTATGCTACTCAGCCATTAAAAAAAATGAAATCCTACTATTTACAATGACACAGATGGACCTGAATGTTATTATGCTGAGTGAAATAAGTCAGACAAAGATAAATACCATATGATTTCACTTACATCCAGAATCTAAGGAACAAAAAGAACAAACTAATCAAAAACAGACTCACAGTTATAGAAGACAATCTGGTAACAGCCAGAGGCAAGCTGGGTTGGGGGGCTGGGAGAAGGGGGTGAAGGGTTAAAAAAGTACAAATTTATAGTCGACAGATGGTCATAGGATGGAGAGCACAGCATAGGGAATGCAGTCAGCAGTAATGTAATGGCTAGGTGTACAGCCAGAGAAGAGAAAGAACAATCAGGGTGCTAATTTCATAAACTACATAAATGTCTAATCAATGTACTGTATACTTCAGCCTAATAAAATTAATAAATATATAATACCTGAATCTTAGTTACCAATACTGTAATAGTTACAGAAAACCATGGCTCAGAGCGCAGCCCAAGTCTGCACACAGACTATTCCTTATTATGGCTTGTTTTGCAAAACTGCCTATAGCGAGACCTCATTTCTTTCCTCAGAGCCTAATTATCCCCACACCCAACCCACTCTCTATGCTGAAGGACCTGAAACAGAGGGCACACATGGCCATATTTTACTACTAAATAGGTCACAGAGAAAAGATACTTGCCCCCTTCAGACTGTCTGCATTGTAATCCCACCGAAAGGTTCTGCATCCCAGTTTTGGGACAGAAATAAGGGGGGTCATTGGCTGGAGTGGTGGACCCTACCTGAATCCAGGATACCTTTGATGGTTCTTGCAATTTATTATAGTTCCCCTTTCCTGAAAGCTGAAAAGAAATGTGAGAGAATGTGTGTTAATAATAGTTAATATTTATAGCTAATTTATAATATGCCAGGTACACCTTTAGGTGCTTTTTATACATGAATAGTAACCACTTAAGACAGGTACTAATATTACCCCCATGTTACAGCTGAGGGAACTTAGGCAGCGGATATTAAATAACTTGCCAAGGTCATATGTCTAGTAACTGGAAGAGCTCAGATTTAAACCAGGTCATCTGACTCCAAAAGCCTGAAGTCTTAAATATGGCATCCTAACATCTCAAATAGGGTGCCAAGGTTCAAACTGGGACCTAGGGTGTAGCTGTTCCCAAGAATGTGAGCAAAAGAGAAGGTTTGGTATTACATACCTATTATTTGCAGCACCTGACACTGAAGCAAACGGAATTGGAGAAAAATTAACTGGATTTTCTTTCCATGCCTTTATAGCGCCTACCCAAATTCATCAGGACCTCATGTACCAGAGACAGAATGGAATGAAATACAAGTCTAAAATGATGAGTCTGGAATGCTGGACTCTTGGTTTTGAATTAGAGCAGGAACTTTCATTTATAAGTTGCTGAACAGCAGGGAGAACTGTCTCTGGTTCTAGGTTGCTACTGGGCTTCTAATTATACATCACTCAAAGAGGAATCTGTCACCAGGGTCACGACCTTGGTGCAGTCAGTCTTACCTGTGCATTCCGAGGGAGCTGGTGAAGCTCTCTGTCTTCACCCAAGAGCTGCCTGATAGCCAGTTCCAGCATCTCCAGCTTTTATCACTAGACGGGAGAAAATTTGGCACAGCTGGTCAAAGGCCATCCATGTGTTTTTCTCCCAGAATGATTGTGAATTCTTATGTGCTGAATCCATATTTATGCCCATTGCAACCAGGGCAATTTTCTATTTATTTAAAAAATATCAACTCAGATCTTACCAACTCTGTGATACCTCTTTTTTCTGCAACAGGCAGAATCCCTGTTCTGAAGTTTCACAGCACCTTGACCATAGCTTTACTTTAGCACTGACTAAACTGCATAGTAATTGCTTACATACTTGTTCTTTTACCAGATTACGAGCCTCTCAAAGGCCAGGACTGTGCCTCATCTATGTTTGGGCCTCTACAGTGAGCAACCATAGGACCTACTATGTGTTAGAGTGCCTTACACATAGTAGGTCCTGTGGTTAATGAAAGAAAAACAAAAGAATAGAAAGGGAGGATGAGAGGCAGATAAAGACAACATGATTATGACTCAAGATGTCCTGAGAATAACTCTTCTGTCCCCCAAAATCTCCTTTCTAACCTTGCTCCCGTATATGACATTGTACCACAATCAAGGAGTTGTCAAATGTAAATAGCATTGGGAAATAATCAATTCTTCATCAGCCTATAGGTATGAAATGGGGAATGATTTTTAAAAAGGTGTTTCGGGGAAGAGAGATACTGGGATGTGATGGTGCCCACAATAGGTGTCCCAGGCATAAGGGAAAAGCCAGAGATACTGAGTTTCTCAGCAGGTAAAAGAAAGGTAAAGGAAGAGGATTTTAGAGAAATTTCTTTGTCATAATTGTGTCTAGAACTAGCCCAGAAGGAAATAAATATGATTCTTCCACATATTTCAGTTTTTGCATTTTGGGAATCCTGGTGCTTATTTGCATATCAAGTTTGTGTGTAGATATCAGAGCTACACCAACTAGTCTAATTTTCTTGGCAATATGGGACTCAATGAACCAAACTATTGAAGAGTATAATTCAGTGCTTTCAAGGCCAAAGCAAATGCTGCATATTGAGCCTTCCTTTCTCTGAATAAATTAACTAATCAGCCTACTGAATGAACCCACATTTCCTTTTGGCAGCCAAATTCCACATAACTTGATAATGATTTTCTAGCCCCCGATGGTCGTTTACACTGGAATTGGTTGTGCTATGTGATTTGGTGGCTTATTAAGCATTTCAAGAGACCTCCACGACTGCACTAGACCTGGCAAAACAAACCACACTGAGCTACTGTGAAGTGTGGATATGAGCTTTATTTCTGCAGGGACTCCAATTTTCCCACTCCCTAAGCACCACCTTGCTTCCACTGTCATTTGCCTCTACCCTCCCCTGGGATGCCTATTTTGGGGCCATTTACTCTTCCAAAGCCACATGCTCCCTCTCACCTTTGAGTTTTCAGGTGATAGGTTTCTAAGATTTGTCCTTGGGAACTGCCAATTCAGAGCTGGGATGGCTTTTTCCATCTGCAGCAGAAGCCATTTCAAAAAGCAGGGAGAGAGCTGGGCTTCTCACATTTTCCTTGCTGGATGGATTTGTGCCTGCAAAAACCAATTACTGAAGCTCAGCTGTAAGAAATGAAATGTATTTAGTCACAGGTAAAGTTCATGAACATGGTATTAGCTACAGAATGTGTGTCGTGGTATCTTTTACAAATGAATGCATATTCTAGACCCTGCTCCTTTTACAAATAAACCATCTCCAGAGCGATTCTGATGGCAAAAAACAGAAGCTAGTCTAATGGCCTGGCAGCCTCAAAGCTGCTCAGAATAATGAGCTATGGCACATAGCACTTTATCTTCATCGGATTTTTCCCTCTGCTTGTTTAAAGCATCTGAAATGCCCATATTCTCTTGGGATCAACAGGCTTATAACCCTGCAGGACAAATTCTTCCCACCACATTTTCTGGGTTAACATTTGAAGTTGTTGCACCAAGAGTAATTGTTGCATAGAAAGACCTCGGAAGGCAGACGAAGGCACACATGGATAACATTTTGGCTCTACCAGCACCATTCCTGAGAAGGACCGTATGCTCCTTTCCACCTAGCCAAATGCCATTTGGGGAACAAGGGAGCAAACCACCAGATTTAGTTGGCCTGTTCACACTAGATATAAACTCTGGTGAAAATGATTTTTTAATTGAGAAGGCAACTTGCTTTTGATAATTTGAGGTTCCAAAGAGAAATTAAACCTGGAAGACCAACCAGTAGGAAATGACATGCTAGGTGAAAAGGGAAAGCTTTAAAAAACCACAGATCTAAAAAGACCTTGAAGCCTTGAGAAATGAGACTTCCCAGGTTGCTGGCTTATTGTTCAAACCATTAGATAAAAGGTATTTGTATGTTTGATGTCAGTTGTTGAGCTGTGGCCTCTGCTGTGGCTTTTCTTCCAACATGAGGCAAGCTGGCTTCTCAGGTTGAGAGCTGGTTTCACTGCCAGCTCCCAGGTAACTCCTACAAAATTTCACAATTTCTTTTGACTCTGTTCTTTACTTTCTACTTAGAGCCACGATGGGATTAAAAAAACGAAATCTGAAGGAAGTTTAACTTGAAAAAAATAGATTTTGTTGCAAATGCTTGTAGAGACCTCCATCCCACTCAAGTCCTCTCATTTTTGGCCAATGGCTTCTTTGCTTTTTTTATTGGGAGGAAAAAAGTCCTCAGGTGTGTGTTTTCTTGTTCTCCTGGTGTCTTCAGAATTTCATTTTTATATGAATCCTCTTCTTCTCTGGTGTCTGACCCTTTTCCCCGCAGGCTAATTAGTCAACCTGAATTCTTAAACCAACACTCTCCTCTTTTCCCTTAGTGATTTTGCTCTTTTACATTCCTCTTGCCCTCAGCTCGCCTTTCCAATTGCCTGCAGATATGCACACAACTGTGCCTGGGAAGATTTTGCAAGCTATTCTGCTAGTTTACTTCTACTTTGTCCTACCAAGACCCTTGGCCAAATGCCACCCAACAGTAATAATAATAATAACAAGAAATGATACGCTTATTTTGTGCCTACACTGTGTTGAGCAATTTATATACATTGTCCTTCAGCCCACAAAACCCCTAAGAGGTAGCTACTGTTATTCCTCTTATTATTTCCATTTTAAAGATAGGGGAACGGAAGCATAAAGGAGTTGAACAGCCTGCACAAGACCACACAGTGAGTGAGAATTGAATCCAGGTAGTCTGATCCTAGAGCCCACAGTTTATACCACTATCTTGTATTGCTGTTTTCTCTCCTGTAATCAGCCCTTTCTGCATTCTGAACCCAAATGCAGAAAGTGCGGTGACCTCATACGAGCTGAATCCATTGACATTATTTTTTGTTCTCCTTGACCTATGTGCAGTCTCTGATAGGGTTGATCTTCAGATCTCATCTTTTTTTTTGGACTTCTGCTGTCCTTCGGCTCTTGTAGCACCATACTATCGTAGTTTTTACCTACTTTCTCTGAACTTCTTTCTCTGTCTCCTCACTAGCTCTATCTCTGTTAATAAATATGAGCGTGGCCCCTGTTTTCATCATTAAGACTTTGCCATGCTCCATATAAAGCCTCTCGCCCTATGTCTCCAATTGTGCCATCTGCTGGTGACTCTCAGTTCTATAGCTCCAACCTCATTGTCCTTCCTGGTACCAGGCTTGGATTTCTAACTGTATGGTGGACTTTTCCATTAGGCTATCTCACCTTCACTCCAAATTCAGTATGGGTTAATATAAATGAACCCTATTTTCCCCCATTTACCAGGACATTGTTCTCCTCTGCCCTCCCTCTCTGCTTTTGTTGGATGGTACTATTAACTTAGCCAGTCACTCAGGCTTAAAATGGGGATGTCATCTCGGAAGACTCCCTTATCATCACCATTCAGCACTATCTAATATTAAGTCTTTTCATTAATTTCTTTCTTAATTCTCAATCTTTTTTCCCTATTCCATTCTGCTAGAAACTAATGGATGCCCTAATTAGTTAATGCTTCATGTACAGCTTAGGCCAATCTCTGACCTTCTTGCCTGTCTTGCTGACCCCAGTCTATATGGCTGGCTGCCAAAATGTCATCTAAAACACTATTTCCATCATGCTATTATCCTGCTCATAAATCTAAAGTGGCTCCCTATGAGCAAAACCAAACTCATTAGTCTGGCCTTTACTTCCCTCTCTAATCTAACCACAATTTATCTTCTAGCTCTCTGTCTTCTCCAGGTAAGCTCTCACCTGTATCCAAAGATTTTTAGCTCACTCTTATGTCTACACTACTGCTCTCTCTCCCTGGGATGACACCTTTGGTCTCCACAGATTACTTACCTTTCAGGATCCAGTTTCAGCTCATTCCCTTAGTCAATATATTATGACCACACTCTCCTAGAAATGATCTTCTTCCTCTGAATTTTATGGTAACAATCATTTATGCTATCAATTTAGAACTTAGCATTTCCTACCTATATTTTCATGTGATACGTATTTCCTCTCCAACCATTTTTTAAAAACACATCAAACAGTTGTTAGAGTCTGGGTAAAATATTAGGTATTTTAAAGTCACCATATTTTTACAATAATCTTGAGAAGTAGGTATTTTATAGATAAGGCAATCAAGTCTCTGAGAGGTTAAGTAAACAGGCTAAGGAAGCTGCTAACATGAATCTAAACAGAGGTTTACCCAGGGAATTTGACTTCGGGGCCCATTCTCTTTCCATGGTACCACATCATGTCCTTTCAACAGCCTTAAGAGCAATGGTATAATTTTATATCTCCCTGTAAACTCCATGATACCCACTACAGCTCTTAATATAGTTAGCACTCAAAAATGTGGCTGTTTGAAATACATGCTGCCAAAAATTAAAATTTCAAACATAAAAACCACGAATAAAATTAGAAAACTGTAAAAATGGGAACTTTATTGTCAAATTGAAAAGAACAAGAGTTATATAAAGAAAAAAACCTTAAAATTTTTAAATTTAAAATGATTGTTATTAATTCATTTATATCAATGGTCAAGAAATTTCAAAATTCAAAAGGTTCAGAAGAACATTTTCTTAGGGTGGGGAAAGACTCATAAGTTTATTAGGGAAAGCCCTGGGTATCTGCATCAGTGGGGGCAGGGGGCGTAAAGGAAATGGGTTTAGGCAGAGAGAAAAAGCTAAAAAAACAGTGTTGCATTTAAAAACAAAGTCCTCAGCTGATAACACAACTCCATAACCCATGAGGAATCCTGCAGTTGAGATGTTGCTTTAGATTTGTCTTACCTTGAGGTAAGGGGGCCAGATTTTATAGCTAACTCCCACTCCACATCAATTTCGTGAGGTTAGGCTGCCTCTGCCAGCTGAGGGTAATTCCCAGAAAGGGACTTAACTGAGAAGCAGATACTTCCAGCAGCTGGCAAAATGACTGCCTCTGTTATGAAAGGAATTTGGTGGCACACTACAGCATCCAGTACAGATGTATAAAAAATAGTCTCCTTTCTATTCATGTCTCCCAAGCACCAAGTTACCTCCTTCAGAGGGAACCAATGTCAATCACTTTCTTTTGTTTTTCTAAAACAAAGATGTCTCGTGATATTTAAGCGATAAAAATCTATAGACATTATCTTCCTCTTTACACAAATGATAGCATACTATACATATTATTCTGCTCTTGGTCTTTTCACTTAAAATACATTCGTTTTCATTTATGTCCGTTTTCAAGGAGGCTTCTTCATTTTTTTTAGGGATAGCATTTTATGTGGATGTATAATGAATTACTTAACTCATTACCTATTGGTAAATACTTAGTTTTTTTTCCCCAATCATTTGCTATTACAAACACTGCTATAACGAATAACCTTGTACTTGCCTCATTTCATCACATGTGAGTTTATATATACAATGAACTCCTAGAAGTGAAATCGCTAGTTCACAAGATTATGTATACCTGTAATTTTAATGCGTGTGGCCAAATTGCCTTCCATGGAGTTTGCCAATGTATGAGAATGCATGTTTCCTCAACCCTCATTAACACAATGCACCAGCAAATGCTTTAACCTTTGTATATCTAATAGGAAAAACAATGGCTTATCAGTATAATTTTAATTTACATTTATTTAATTTCTATAACATTTATACGGCTCTTAGTATATGCCAGGCACTGTTATAAGCACTTTATGAATATCAACCAACTCACTTAATATTCATAACTACTCAAAGAGGTGGGTTCTACTGCTGTCCCTAATGTATCAATATAAAAACTGAGGCACACTGAAGTTAAGTAATTTGCACATGGTCACACAACTAGTAAGAGGTAAAACCAGGATTAGGTTTGGCTCCATGGTCCATGCTCTTATTATGAATGAGGTTGAACATCTTTTCATATAAATTTTTTTTCTATGAATTTTCTTATATCTTTATTGTGTCTTTTAAGTAATGGATTTGTGAGCTTTTTATTAATTAAGGAAACTACTTTTCTGCCTTATTTTTCAAGTTTATCTTTTGCCTTTTGCCTTTTTTAATGATACTTCATTTTCCATACAGACATTTCTGATTTTTAAGTACTGGAATTATCAGTATTTTTTGATTTCTAGGTTTTATTTCATAATTAAAGAAGGCCTTTCCACTCTAAAATTATTTTCTTTAAAAATTTCATAGCTTTTGTAGCTTCATTAAAAAAAAACATTTAAACATTAGGTGCTTTTTGAATTTATCTTGATGTAAAGTAAGATTTTAGGTTTATTGATTTTCATATGGTTTATCAGCTGCTGTTCAAATAACATTTGAAAATAACTTCCTTCTCCACTGATTTGAAATACCACTTTTATAATATATGAACTCTCTTTACATATTAGGTTCTGCTTCTAAACTCCTGTTATTTTGATCTAACCATTCATACATCTCATAATGTCTTTGTGATTACAGGTCTACGCTTTTAGATATGTAGAGCTACTCTTCCCTCACTATTGTTTTGTTGATTTTGCTCTTGTTTCCCCCAGAATTTTCATTGATATTCTGATTGTTTATTTTTACATTCGAACTTTATAGAAACTAATTTATGACCTATTTTGCTCTCCCCCAAATTATATTGGGATCACATTAAACATATTAAGAGAAAATCGATATCTTTATTTTAGATGTTGACTCTTGTATCTAAGAACAAGTTATACTTTTCTATTAGTTCAAACAATGTATGTTTCTTTTAAAAGAATTTTCAAGTTTTATTCAGAGATTTTATACATTTATTGCTAATTACACTGCTAATTATTTGTTTTTAATTTTAATTTTTGTCATTAGTTTTAATTTTCAACCTTATATTGAAATTATAGATGGGATCTTTACTTCCATTATATTTTATATATAGTTCTTATTTATTATCTAAAGGCTCTCAAATTCCTTATGTTAATTTTGTGGTCAGACATCTTACTGAACACTCTTGTTGTTTGTAGTCAGTTTTCAGTTTATTGTGTTTTCCAGGTATAAATTATATCATCTATATTTAGTTTTATCTCTTATTGTCTAGTTTTTATACACCTAATTTATTTTTCATCTCTAATTTCATTGGCTAATAGCTGTGCAAATGTTAAATCATAATGATGATAATGAAAACATTTGTTTTATTCCTAAATTTAATGGGAATGACTTTAGCATTTCTCTATTGGCTCAATGATAGATATATTTTAACTAGTTAAAAAGATATTTATCTATTTCTAGTAGATTAAAGTTTTTTAACATCACAAATGGGCTTTGAAACTTATCAAATGCATTTCCCACAAATCTGGAAGTGTTTATATGATTTTTTCCCTCTTAGGTCTATTATGTAAATTGCTTTCCTAATACTGAAATGCCTTACATTACTGAAAAAACCTTACTTGGTTAATATGTAGTTGTCTTCTAAAGTGGTGTTTAAGTCTTCTCATATTTTATTCTTGAAGTATTTTGCATTGATAATCATAAGAGATTGGCTTATCCAGACTTTTTGTAAAGTTATATTGAATTTTGGTATAAATTCTTCCTTCATAAAACACTGAAGCTTTTCTGCACTACAGAATTATTTGTTCTATGGAGATTCATAAGAAATCTACTACAACCATTTGATCCTTGTGCTTCTGGAGAGTGAGGTGGGGATAGCGCCTTGAAATGTTCTCTATTTCTTTTGTTTAATTAATATGTTTATATATTTTATCTATATTTGAATATGTTTTGATATAAAAATAATATTTGCCTAAAAAATTATCTATTTTTTTCTGGATTTTCAAATTTAGTTCACCGAAATTGAGTAAAGTTTTATTTTGTGATTCCTTTATATTATTTCAGTAAATATAATTTCTTCTCTTTTAATATTTCTTACTTCTTGTTTAATATTGTTTTTATGTTTCCTCCTATTTTGTTATTATTTATATATTTTTAAATTTATTATTAATATTTATGCCTACAACACCTGGTCTTCTTAGGTGGTCTCCCATCCAAGTACTAATCAGGCCCGACCCTGCCTAGCTTTGGAGATTGGACAGGATAGGGCTTATTCAGGGTAGCATGGCCATAGACTGTGGACTGTGGCTCCACTGGGGCACAAACCCAGAATCTTCTGTTTGTAAAGTAGACATATTAACTGCTATACTTTGGAACCATGTCCTATTGATTATATTTATTTTGGGCTTACCTGTTTTATTTTTCTAAATAATGTAACTGGCTTTCGTATTTATTTATTTAGTTAGTTATATTGTCTCTTTCTTAATTTATTACTTTCTGCATTTATCTTTATTGATTGTTTAATTCTGTTTTCCTTTGGTTTATTTTGTTGCTCTTTTTTTAAAAACTTATGTAGGATATTAGATATGGATTTGTTTTTATTTTTATTTTTTGTTAATATAAGTATTAAAGTCCCTGCATTTTCTCTGAGTCCAATCACACAGATTCTGACATGTAGAATTTTTATTGTTATTATTTTTTGAGATATTCTAAAATTTGTTTTGGAGTTTCTCTTTCCTTATAGTTAGTTAAAAGGCACTTCATGTAGTTTTCTAGTTTTGTTATTGATTTTAAGTTTTAATACATTATCGTCATGATTATAGTACCTCTATCTTTGAAACATAAAGAGTTTTTGCTCATGATTTAATCAGTTTTATAGCCATTCTATAGATTCTTTTTTTTTAGGTGAGGCAACCCTTGATTGACCTTATATATTGCAAGGAACTTGTCAGCTTACAATCTTTTATTTTTTGTTTTTACGCCTACAGCACCTGATCTTTCTAGGTGGTCTCCCATCCAAGTACTAACCAAGCCTGACCCTGCTTAGCTTCCAAGATCGGATGAGATTGGGCTTGTTCAGGGTAGCATGTCCATAGACTTATAGATTCTTGAGTAGAAACATTCTGTGTTTCAAGTATAGGGTATGATATCCATATTTATTGTTCTCAGTCATTGTGCTCAGTCATTGCCTGAGAGAAATAAATTAGTTTTTAAAATGTATATATGTCTTTATCGCCTTAATTCCTAAAGATTATGATTTATGAATGTTGCTTCCAAGTTGCTTGCTTCATAGATATCATATTTATTACCACTTTATTAAGAAACTTTAATATTATAACATAGCCATCTGTGTCCTAATTATTGCTTTTGGTCTTGAATTATACTTTCTCTGATATTAAGATTGTGACTCCTGCTTTCTTTTTCTTTGTGTATGTACTCCTCTGTGTCAATTCTTTCATTTTCAATCTGTTTGAACTATTTTTTTTTGAAAGAAATATTAAATCTTCAGCACAGAGTTTGAGTTTGGTTTAGTAATTCTCTTTCAAATGATTTAGCAAAAGAAAAATCAGAGGTTTTTACAGTCATACATCAATAATGATGGGGGTATGTTCTGAGAAATATGTTATTAGGTGATTTCATAATTATATGAACATCAAAGAATTCACTTACACAAACATAGATGGTAATAGCCTACTGCACACTAGGCTATACAGTATAGCCTATTGTTCTAGGCTACAAACCTGTACAGAATATTACTGTGCTGAATACTATAAGTAATTGTAATACAATGGTAAATATTTATGTATCTAAACATAGAAAAGTTATAGTAAAATATGGTAAACAGATTTTTAAAAGGCACACCTGTATAGGGCAGTTAAGAGGCTTTATAATGGAGCTTTCAGGATTGGAAGTTGGTCTGGGTGAGTCAGTGAGTTAGTGGTGAATGAATGTGAAGGCCAAGGACATTACAGTATACTACTGTAGACTTTATAAACATTGTCTCATAAGCCCTGACTCTGCTTCCTTCCTGTAGGGTAAGAAATAAACCATCAAACCTGGCAATAATGCTCCATGAACAGGAATGTAAGCTGGATTGATTGGAAATATCTAGTAAACACTGGCTGAATATGGCATAGATCACCACAACGGTGACTGTCAGGAGGGACTGCAAGGTGACTTGAAGATCAGTAGGAATAAGAAATCAAAATGCAGAAATAAAGGAACACAGGGGGTTGTCATGGCACTCTGGCTTGGCTATCACGTGTTGGAGTAGTAGTCAAATTAAAGGATTTGGTGGTAGTCATAAAAAAAGACAGTGTTTAACATGAAGAGGGGGTAGAACTGAGGACTGATTATTTTTGACTTTGGAAATCTGGGTTTTGTTCCATTGACCATATCTGACATAAAGGCTCTCTCTCTGGCATTATGATGAAAGAAATAAAGTTTATCTATGCTTTTCATCATTACAACCTGAAAATATTTCCAAAATACAGGGACAGGCTTGGCTTGATTCTATCAGAAGAAGCTTTTACGAAAATGGCCCAGGCACTTACTACTTGTTAAGGTAGCTCCTGTGGACCTGTGTCCTTTTACAGGATCTTAGGACCTCAACAAAGAATTTACAGTAATGTCCTCTGAAGACCATTATCTACATCTGGGAGGGCTGTAGAACCCTCTAAATATGTTGTGCTGGGAGAACAGACTTTTCTGTGCTGTGACAGGTCAGTGACTGACTGAATGGGAGGTAACCTGTGCACTCAAAATTGAGGTGCTCTAAGTGAGAGGGAATCTATTGCCAAGCCCCACAGATATTGCTGCCATCAGAGAAAAAAAAATCCCTCCTGAGCCACATATCCTTTCTATTTCTTGAAGAAAATTCAGCTAAATTATAATCTTATGAGACCACTGTACAAAGATTCACTTGTAATAGGGGGTTGATTAAATAAATTATTTTTTACTCAAAATATGTAATAATTTATAAAATTAAAGTCAGATTGAATAAAAATACTTAAAGGTTTAAAATGTTTAAAATATAAAGATATTTCATATGCTATATAAGATATATTGTGATAAAGCCAATTAACAGATTATGTAGTTTGATCCCAACATTGATATCCTTTTCCATCTTTGTACTTAATATCTATATTACCATGTAAAGACTGTAAGAAATGCATAAAATATTAACAATTGTTATACTCAAGTGATAGTATTGCTTTAATTTTCTTCTTTGTGCTTTTCTGTATTTTCTGGTTTTAATATTTACATATATTATTTTTATAACCTTTAAAAATGTGATTTTTTCCCCCTAAAAATGCAGTAAGAAAAAAATCTCATCATCTAATGATTTGACACTAAGATCTTGGCACGGTTAAAAATATTACCTGCCGTACTCCCCCAGCATTCTGGCAGAGATCTAAAAAGTATATGGTTTTCCTTGAATAGAGTCCTCAAGACTCGGCACCTGAAGGAAATTCAGTCACTGTCCTCACTCTCTCCCGGCTGCTCTGTCTGACTGCCTGGAATGGGGTTAGGTGGCCTATTCCTCTCCCAGGGTCCCCATTTTCCTTCAGGCCCAGGGCATGTAATCACATTTTAGCTACAGGTTTCTGTCACCTTTCCTTCTCAATAATTCCTCACAGACTCATTATCAGAACAGGACATTCTTCTTCTTCCTTTTATTTGCTCACTAGTCTTTGTTTACTTGGAAGACATGAACATTCTTTTGACTAAAACCAGTGTATTTTGTTTTTCAGCTCCTTCAATGGGTAATTTAACTGTCTCATTAGTGTTTTTATGTGTGGATTTTAAGAGAATTCCTTTGAGTTTTTGTTGTCCTTTTACCGTTGATGTGGAGACACAAGCTATCATTATAAAGCCTCTTAAGAAATTAAAACCATTTCTCTGAAACAATCTCCATAAAGAACTCTCAAGATGTGTGTTTTATATCTCACGCAGAACTTCTCTGATTAAATTCTTCATTTGTCAGTTTCTGAGACTGAAATTAAATTTGCTGGTACTTTGGATGTACTTCTTATTTTGGGAGGGGTGTCGTGAAAGCACCTGCAGTATATTTTTTTGTTGTTTTAATTTTTGCTCTTATTTTGTTTTTAAAGATGTGGCTATTTCCATAAAGGTTTGGGCAATTACATAACCACTAAAGGAGAACTGTCTAAAAACAAAACTAGACAAAGCAAAATGCAATCCTTCAAACCATTAATTTTAACTTCTCTCAGTATAATTTGTGGTTGAGATGATATTCAGAGTAAAAGCCTATAATTTTGTTGTAAGTGTATTATATTCCTTCCTCTTGTTAAATTTCTGTCCAATTTCCCAGTGAGTTCTTAAAGCCAGTGCTGTATTGATTAGGTTTTTATATCAAATCTACTGCTAGACTGAGATAAATCTGACATAGCTGATAAAACCAAATACTTCCTTCTTTTTGTCACAACCAGGGCCAATTCTAGGGGAAAAAATATTAAGTAGGCACAGAGTGCCTTGTCTCTTTTCCTGTGTTGGTTCTTGCTTGGGGTCCCCAGCAATAAATCCCAACCATCTGTGTTGCCTTAAAAGACCTGCCTGAAGCAAACACTTCCTATAGGCTGCATTTGTCTGATGGATATATTTTGTGAGGCTTGTACACCACTAACAACTGGTAAATTTCACATCAAAATTCAAGTATTAGAATCTCTTGGAAAACTGAGAACTTGACCTAGAATGCTGCAGAATAGCAGCTCACCTTTTCTTTTTGAATTTTTTGATATTGTTATTTATATTTGACAAAAATTGCATATATTTGAAGTATATAATGGGATATCTTGATATATGTATACATTGTAAAAAGATAATCACAATGAAACTAATGTATCCATCATCTTTGTTACCTATTTTTGTGTGTGGTGAGAACACTAGAGATTTACTTTCTTAGCAAATTTTAAGTTATTGTTGTTATTATTATTAACCATAAACACTAAGCTATAAATCAGGTCTATAGAATTTATTCATCTTATATTTGATCAATATCATTTATTTTCTCATTCTACTCTCTGTTAGTAGTATAAGTTCAACTTTTTTTTTTTTAATTTAGATTCCATATAAGTGAAACCATGCAATGCAATATTTAGCTTTCTGTGTCTGGCTTATTTCACTTAGAATCTGTCCTTGTTTCATCCATGTTGTTGTAAGTAGCAGAATTTCTTTTCTTTTTTTAAGATTGAATAATATTCTACAGTACATTTTCTTTATTCATCTGTTGAGGGACTCTTAGGTTGTTTCCATATCTTGGTGACTGAGAATAATGCTTCAATGAACATGGGAGTGCAGATATCTCTTCAGAATAGGAATTTCATTTTCTTCAGATATGTACCCAGAAATAAGATTGCTGGATCATATGGTATATTTAATTTTTTGAGGAACTTCAATAATGTTTTTCACAACAGACGTACAAATTTACATTCCCACCAGCAGAGCACAAGGGTTCCCTTTCTCTCATAATCTCTCCAACACTTGTTATTTTGACTTTTTGATAATAGCCATCCTAACAGGAGTGAGATGATACCTCATTTTGGTTTTGATTTGCATTTCTCTGATGAAGTGACATTGAGTAAATTTTTATAAGTAGTCTGTTAACTATTTGTAAGTCTTCTGTGGAAAAATATCTATTCAAGTCCTTTGCCTATTTTCTGGTTTCTTCTCTTTATGCTATTGAATTGTATAAATTACTTGTATATTTTGGATATTAACAACTTATAAGATATATGGTTTGCAATTTATTTTTCACTTCACAGGTTTCCTTTTCATTTTGTTCATTATTTCCTTCGCTGTGCAGAAATATCGTAATTTGATGTAGTCCCACTTGTTTATTTTTGTTTTTGTTGCCTGTACTTTTGGTGTCAATTCCAAAAAATCATTGCCAAAACCAATGTCAAAGAGCTTTCTCCCTGTGTTGTCTTCTAAGAGTTTTATGGTACCAGGCATTATGTTTAGGTCTTTAAACAATTTTAGTTGATTTTTGTGTATGGTGTAAAACAAGGGTCCAATTTTCATGATAGTGACAGGTGTCAGAACCTGCTCTGGGCACTGGAGCAGGTGTGTGGACCTGGGTTAGCATGCAGAAACTGGGGATACACAGCTGCAGAAACTGGGGATCGCTGCAGGTTGGGTGGCTATGCTGGATCCAGGCCTACACTGTTCACAGTAGCATTGGCTAGGGTGACTCTGATGCTGGTGGGAGGCAGGGAGGAACTCAGGCAGCTGGAGTCTGTGAACACAAAAACCTACGGGGCCTTCGACAGTGAGTCTACAGCAGCTGTGCTGGCTGTTGGTTCCTTAGCGATGGTAATCTGCTGCAGAGCACTCTGCAGAGGTCCCTGATCAGATCCTCAGTGATGCAAGTTGTAGGAGTCCACAGTGTCTGCAAGGGCTGTTGAGATCCTCAGCAGCGAAAGCTGGTAGGTTCCTGTGATGAGCAAGTCACTGGGAACTGTGGTCGTTCTCACCAACTGGCTGATCTTTGTTCCTAGTTATCTAGATGTCTCAGCTATGCTGATCTCTGGGTGAAACCAAAGTGAGTCCTTTGTGCAGCGCCCCCAATGCTGGGGAAGCTGGTTGCTCACCCTGCTTTTCTTTTTCTGGTGAGAAGAGCTTCCTCTTGGCACTGAGCTGTGCCAGTCCGAGGGATGAGCTGATGCAGGAAAATAAAACTTTTCTTCCTACCTCTTTAGTGTGGATATTCTGAATTTTTTTGTGTTATTGAAGCTTAAGTGGAATTTTAAGCTCTCCTGGAGCTATTTTTATTATGAATAGCTAATTGCTTTTCTTTGTGGGTGAACAGAGTGGAATCTTCGACTCTGCCATCTTGGTGATGCTACTTGCAGCTCACTCTTTAGGCTGGGCAGTGTTCTTGCTCTCTATTTCACTAAGATTCCCACCACTCGTTGTTTTATACTGGCTCCTATTATGTTACTCATTTATGCTACTTTCATTTTTCCTGAAGGCATTTGAGTCCATGTTCCCTCCCCCAAAGCAGAAACTAAGACTTAAATCTAAGGTTGTGTTCTTAAACTTTAGCTTGTATCAAAATCATACAAAGACTCTCTTAAGACATAGATGGCTAGACTAAAATCTCCATTCAGTAGATCTCAAGGCGGGCCTCAGAAATTGCATGCGAACTAAGAAATTCTTAGGTGACACAGATACTGTTATTCCAAAGACCACACTATGAGAACCACTGTTAAGGTAATACTCCTCTATGTGATAGCTGTATGTTCATTCACTCACTCGTTCATTCAGTCAACATTTATTTAAAGTGTTTTGATCTGTATAGAAGATTCATTAGTGATCACATATGTATGGTTCTTATATTGATAATCAGGCAAAATTTTTAATTTTATTTACTTTTTACAAAGATGTATAATTATAACTGTGACCCTGTTGTGAACAGTATTCAGATATGGTTTTCTTGAGGAATGACCTAAAGCTAATCTGTGGAGGATAAGCAGGCCTCAGTCATACAGATGAGGGAGAGGATGGAGCTTCCTAGGTCATAGGAAGAGCATGTGTGAAGCCAGGCACAACAGTCTTCCAGATTTCAATGATGAATCTCTGGTGGGGATTTCAAAGATGTGGGAGAGATTTCACATTGGAATAATTCCCAGTCCTCATTACAAGGAGCCAGGTGCCTATTTTGATGACTTTTGAAGCTGATTGTTTCCAAAATTGCAGGGTATGGAGCCAGGAGAGAAGGAACTGTCAGTCCTAGTGATCAGATCCATCAGTCCTAATGAGGTGGTCTGCATGAGGGAACAGTGGCAAAGTTATTTTGAAATCCTCCTGCTCTGGGGAAAATCTCAGTGGCATGTTAGAAACTCATTCCAATTTCTCTCTACTCCAGTTTCTGGGCCTCTGTACATTGCTAGAAAAAGAAAGAAATATCAAACTGCAGATCATTAAAATTTCAGGCTCAGTCCACCTGTGCCTCTGCCCTGATTCGTCAATCCTTTCATTTCTTGTCACCTAAGCTGTCCATGCCACGGTTTCCCCTCACATCTCTTGTCTCAGCCTCTTCCTCTCACCTTTGGCTGGTGACCTCCAACCTCATCCATGGCTTCTCTTTCTGTGCTCTCTGAAAGCATTTATTTTTAATTCTTGGGTAGATAGTGCTTTTTAATTTTCAGATGTCTAAATGTAAAGTATTTGTTTTTGTTTGCCTTCTGTTTTTTATTTCTTCTCTTTGTCAGAATCTGGAAAGAATACCTCCTATTTAAAAAAATTCCTCTATTTGTTCTTGAACTTCATGTGTTTTTTTTCTATTTATATATATATTAAATTTATTTGTAAATAAGAATATTTAATTCAGATCTTTGAGCCTTTGTTTTTACTTTTTCCTTTGAGAAAATGAAATGTTTTTGACATTTCCAACCACTGCTCTCTCTTTTTAAAGCTGATTTGTTTTTTGCTTTTTTGTTCCTAATAGATTGTCTTATGTCTTCATTTTCTAAGGTAGTAGTCTAGAATGTTCTTTGAGGTCTCATTTAGTTTGAAATAGTATGATTACAAGGAATTTGCTTCTCTTCCACATATATTTTGATTGTATTCCTAGCTTTTAATAAATTAATTTTGGTTATTTTCATAGCATCATCAAAAAAGAAAGAAAAAGAACGTGCCTTTCACTTTACATTTCATTTGTCTTCTACCTTGCAAATTAATTGTATCAATGCTACCAGCCAAGAATTTAAAAAGAGGTTTTATTTTAGACCCATAAAGTATATACCTAAAAATGTGTCATTTCCTAAAAGTGTATCTAACACTCTGGTTTTAAATATTTAACTGTGTAGGTTCCTTTTGTTCCTATCCAGATTTTTCTCCAGGCAGTGGAATCCTTATGCCATCTTGCTTGTATGCAGAAAGAGGAGCAGAGCCTTAAATAACTGTCTCTTCATGTTACTTTTGGGAGTTCATGGGCTTTACAAATTTGACCTCATGCCTGGCCCAATTCACATCCTTGCTTTCTTTTTCCAATACAGACCATGGATCTTCCACTATCTGACAGATAATCCAAAACTTCACAAAGCAATAAAGCCCCTTATGTTCCTCTTTTCCTAATATACTTTTGGAAATGGTGCAAATACCAGTCCCTCGTTCCTTCATATCTAGTAAATTTTTGTCTCCCTTCTCAAATAGGATATTTGCCACTTTCTTTTCTCATAGTCTGATAGCACTGGCAGTTTTCAGCTTCCTTTCTCAGTTTGTTTTATTTTTCCAGTTTAGGTGATTTTTATTTATTTGGTTAAGATCTCCTTAGACCTCACTCTTTTCTTTTGACTCCTTGAGTTCTAACTCTTGACCTCATTAAGGGAGCTGTGCTATTCCCTTCTGTGTTTGAATTTCTTTTACAGCCTGCCTATTGTTTTCATTTTCTTTGATATTTTCCTCAATGCTCTTGCTGTTTCCTCCTCTCCTCAGTGAAGATGCATCTCTATCCTTTGGTAACTTGTGATGCATTCATATCATTTAAAATTCTATTAGTGGTAATCTTTATATTGAAAATGTTTTGATTTATATTTCTTAAATCACCAAAAACATGAAAAACACAAATAACTTTATTCTTGTTTACATAGGCAAAAAAATTTAGCAAATTTTTGTCTCCCCTTATCTTTTAAAATTATATTCTAGTGTTTGTTGTAATATCTGAACTCTTTCATTCCAACTATTTTTCAATTCATCATTAATTTAACATTGTGTGTCTTAATTTCTATTTTAAATATGTATTTAGCCATATTATAACAAATATTTTATTTAATCCTTTGTTCAAACACTTTTAATACTAACCATCAAGACTTTCCCTATCCTGAGTTAAATATTTTTATTCATCTCTAGATCAACTTGAAAATCTCTTTAATTTTATCAGAGAAGGTCAGTCAAAATTTCTGGAAATCTCTTACTGTTGACTTCTCCTAACAAATATAAGTTGGAGATAAATAGACTTTGTAGAATACACATTTTCACCTTGACAACTCTACTAAGTGAAAACAGCACAGATGTTCATCAGATGGGGTTAGTTAGCTATACAGTGGTCTATTAATACAACAAAATACAATGACACTATTGTTTTTAAAGAAAGAAACAAACAACTTTTCCTACATAATATGGAAAGGTCTCCCAGTTATAACACTGATAAATGAAAACATTATGCTACATTGCATACCCATGTTCATAGCAGCACTATTGTAATAGCTATGCAGTGAAAGCAACCCACATATCCATCCTTAATGGATGAATGGATAAACAAATGTGGTATATGCATACACTGGAATATTATTCACTCTTAAAAGGAAATTCTGACACATGCTATAACATGAATCTTGAGTACATTATACTAAATGAAGTAAGCTAGTCACGAGAAGACAAATACTTTGATTATGCTTATATGATATATCTACAGTAGTGAAATTCATAGTAATAGAAATAAAATGGTAGTCCCTGGCACTGGAAGGAATGGGGGGTGGGGAACTGTTGTTTAATGGGTACTGAGTTTCAGTTTTGCAAGATGAAAAAATTCTGGAGATTGGTTACACAATAATGTGAATATATGTAATGCTATGAAACTGTACAGTTAGAAGTATTTAAGAAGGTAAATGTTTTGTCATAATTTTTTTTTTACCACAATAAAAGAAAATCATGGTACAGAGTTTTAAAACTTCAAGGTAAAAAAAGTAAAAAATATAAATGTATTTGTAATTACTTGAATGTGCACAAAAAGTACAGTACACACATGAATATATCAATAGTAGTTATAAGTAGATAAAAGTTTGGAATATGTAGATATGTGAATCAGCATTGAGATGAAAATTGTTCACTTGGTATCTGTTTTTATATTCTATTTCCAACCATGAGAAGTTGTTACTAATTCATTTAAAACAAAATGAACAAATTCAAACAGTAAGTAGATGGTGTTGGGATTTATGATCTCCAAAATCAATCTCCTACTTTTCAGTTAGAGAGGCTGTGTGCCTGATAGGGAGGGAATGCTTCATGAAGACCCCATTCCCAAGGTCCCAAATGGTTCTTCTTATTGCTATAGCCTGTGCCCCCGCCCCCGAAAATATTCTCAATCTAATAGCCAGAACATGTGAATATGTTACTTTAGATGGCATGGGAAAATTAAGGTTGCAAGTAAAATTAAGTTTACTAATCAGCTGACTTTAAGATAGGAAGTTTATTCTGGGTTATCTGGTTGGCTCACTATCACCACAACGGCTCTTAAAGGGGGAAAAGAGAAGCAGGGGAGGAAGTCAGAGTGATGCGATGTGAGAGACTCGACCTGCTGTTGCTGGCTTTGAAGATGGTAGAAGGAGGTTGTAATCCAAGGAATATGGGGACCTCTAGAAGCTGGAAAAGAACAGGAAACTGGTTCTTCTCTAGATTTTCCAGAAGGAACGCAGACCTGCCAACACCTTGATTTTAGCCTGATGAGACCCATGTAGGATTTTTGACCTACAAAATTGTAAGATGAATAAATTTGTTTTGTTTTAAACCACTAAGTTTATGTTCATTTGTTACAACACTAATAAGATATAGTGACTATGGAGTGGGCTGAGGAGATTACTGGGAACAAAGTAATCAAACCCCAACTGGTCTCTCTAAAAACCTAATCATTTCTTCACTTTTGGAATTAAATTTGGATAAAGATGAAAAAGAAAAGATAAACCTCCAAGGAAATTGGCACATTATCATCTATTCTTTAATAAAGAAAAGAGTACTATAATCAGAATGATTATCTTCTTTTGAAAGTAACATATTTTTTTCCCTAATTGTGTGATTTCTCTTCCTCCTTGAAAAAAAATTTCTGTCATTACCCAGTCAGAAAATAGAAAATATAAAGAAACAAGAATCATTCTTGAAATTAAGAAATAAATCCGTACCTGTCTAGGTAGGGATTTTTCCTCCCACAAATTTAGCTATTTTAGAGTTCTTCCATGGGGTCAGGCACAATGCTTCCATTCTGAAAAAAAAAAAACACATCAGGCAGGAATGATTAGCATCTCCAATTCATAGGTAATAAGAACAAAGTTTAGAAAAGTTGAGTGTTTTTTCCAAGCTAATCAGTTCTGTACCAAACTGTTGACTTAAGGGCCCACATTTCTAACCATTGAAGTTCTCTGATCTCATGCTCGGCTGTATGTCCTTCTGGCTGTTCTACAGGAGTGTGCCCTCCAAGTGTGCTTACATAGCCTCGATAGTATTTCTGTTTATAGATTTCATTACATTCCCTGCACATTCTGTCTTTCAAATCATGAATCCCCATATTTCTAATATCATCTCTGTTCTTTACTACTTTTAATATCTATTTTAAAATACTATTGTACTTCCAGTGTCCTTCTGTGTGTGCATGTGTGTGTGTGCGCGTGCGCACACACACGTTTAATTTGACTTTTTAAAAAATCTGATCATCTCAAATAATTCTTCGAGTTTATTTTCTCTCTCATCCCTTGATTTATAGAAACACATGAAAACAAAAAGTAAATGCTTTCTAATTTTTTCTCCTGTTTTCTGACAGATTCCGCCCCCCTTCAACCTCAACTCCATGGCACCCTTTCCCTTCTGCTGAGTTTTACAAACTACTAAAGATCAGTCTATCAGTACAAAATGTTAAGAACTAATGGTTCTCTCACTTCCCACGTGAAGAGTGGTGGCATCTCCTCCACAGACCTAGACTTAGAGAGGCTAACTAGTGCTGATTCTGACAAATGTGATCTAATGCAGCTCACTGGAACTGAGAAAGAAACATCCACTGCTTCCTGCTCTTCTGATTCACTGGAAAGAAATTTGTCATTTTCTGAAATTTATCTCTGAAATTTTTCTGAAATTTCAAGCAGACGCATGAAAAAATACAGTCCCCAGAGTGCATTAATCTCTGAAGCTTCCTGTTTATATCCCCTCCAAATATGACAATGTCACCCACCAGCTGTCTGCTTTTATCAATGCCTCATTGTACAATAGGGCATCTCTAAGTATATTCAAAAGAGGTATCATGGGATCAATCAAGTTCATAAATATCTGTGTGTGTGTGTGTGTGTGTGTGTGTGTGTGTGTGTGTGCATGCTTTGCTCTCTGTTTTAAGACTTGAATTTTTGAAGTAAGGATCCATATAAGACAAAGGACATAAATAGAAGTCTCTCCCTCCTTCTCCTCCCCTCAACTCCTCTCCCCTGTAAGACCTGGTTCTGTCTCACATGGTGAAGCATTTGCTTACTACTGTTATTTTTACCACCTGGATCACCTGGGCTTTGTTTAATAGAAATTCCTTTCAGGGTGTCAAATTGTTACTATCTATTTCCGATTTCCAGTGCTGCCACAACTTTGTAACTCACCGTACCCTTTCATTGTTATTGCAATAGGACAGATGAGAGGATGAATTGGTACCACCATCATAACCCAGAAGTCAGCACTGCAAAGATATCTTTGCTGCATAAGTTCTTGTTCTTGTCTCAGCTGGGGCCATCATCTCTGCATACCACTTTTCCCTAGCTGCTGGATTTATTTTCCTTACTTCTTCTTCTTGACTTTCCATTTCTTTCTAAAGCCCATCCTGGCTATTTGCTCCTAGGGCACCAAAGACTTTCTGTATTCAGTTGGGCAACTATGTTGTTTTTACTTGTCATCTTTAATTGTAGGCCATTGAAACTAGCAGTGGTTACCTGCCTCCCATTCAGAACCTTGAGACTTCGCTTATATGTAGTCCCCTTTCATCGTAAAGTCTGCACACGTTGTTCTTTCCAGGAGGCCCTGCTGTTCCCTTTTCTCCATCCTAACTTGCTTTTCCTCATTGTAGGTCATACTCAAATGATTTATTGAGATGCGTTAGTAATGTCTTTGATTCCCTTATACTCACTGAGAACCTTCTGTGTCCCTAAATGAAAAGCACCTGGCAGGTAGTTAACCTTATCTTCCTTTGCCACAGTTCCATTTCATGCTTGTATCAATGAAACCAACTCTTAAACTGTCTGCTACTTTTACTGAAAGCATCCATGTCACAACCTCTCCTTAATAAGTCATAGAATCATTGATCCTTCAGGTTGAAAAATACCTTAAAAATAAGTTAATTATGTATGCTATGAGGATAGCATGATGTAAAATTAAACAGTCATGATGTAAAACTACATATACAATGTAGCCATGTGTGTGTATTTGTGCATATGTGTGTATGTGTTGTGTCCTGAAAAGTGGAAAGGTGTACATCACAGTGTTAACAGGGTGTATCTGGGTAATAGGATTACTGATGCTTTTAATCATCTTTCATACACTTACCCACATTTCCCAAATTTTCTCCAATAAGCAGTATCAGATGATATAAAACACTGAAATATTGCCTTTAAAATTCTGAAGTGAAAAATTTTTCAGCCTAGAATTTTATGCCTATCTAAATAATTATCAATAGTAGCATAGGATAAAGACAGGTAAGACAAAGTAGTAAAAAAATGTAGCTTCAATTTGTCCATTTTAAGAAGCTCGGTGAAAATGATTATTACAAAACAAGAGAATAAACCAACAAAGCAGAACACAGGATGTAGGAAAAACAAACAAAAAACCTAAACTAAGAAAGGATTTGAAGAAATTCCTAGGACAACAGATATACACAGTCATGAGAAGTAATCACTTTAGAAAGGAGCAGGGGTTGTGAGGGTGAGCTTTTTTTTTTTTTTTTCCTTTGGGAGAAATAATTAAGAAGAAATTCGATCTGATATACCCCTAAATATGGGTTTCAATGAATCTTATAATTCACACATTCATTTACTCATCATCTATTTATTACACATATTTAGTGTGCAATTGCCATGCTAAGTGCTGGAAACACAATAGTGAACCAAAAATATCTTTTGTTTTCATGTGATGAAAGAAGATAATAGCTATCATCTCTTTTAATTTCCTCCGCAGCCCCATTTTATAAATGAAGTCTTCCATGTTGTAAGTAAGGAAGTCAGTTTCAGAGGGTTTAATAATTTGCTCATGGTTGTTAGTTAGTAAATGCCAGTGCTGGGATTCAAAAATGGACCTAAAGCCTGTGCTTTCTTTGCTCTGTTTGAAGTCAGGTATTTTCCTCAGTGGGGAAAAAAGTCTTTGCTAAGAAATCTGCTTTCTTAGAGTTGTATACTTAGCAAAAATGGTGAGGAAAATAATTTTGAAAACTCTCCTGGCTGGCCATTTTGTGGATGACACCTCTGGATAAATCTGTACCTGATCGTCTGCGACAATACCCTCCTGTACAGATGGACGCATAGCAGATGATGCTGCCGTGTGCTGCCTGAATTACTTCCCAAAATGTCTGCTCAGCATAACCATAAATTGAAAATAAACTTGTAAACCACTGTCAGTGATGTAGCTCAAAGACTTTATGTGCTGAAGGGTCTTTGAAGTTGTTTTTCATTACAGTCTGCCCTTTTTCAATGGGCAGAATTCATTTTCTTCACTTTAAGTGTGCTCAGTGAGGAGAAAACGGATCTTGAAAGGAAGATGTAGGTCTTATTCCCCACTGCCTTGCATGAAATGCATCCTATTCTTCAATGTTGGGATCATTATCTACCTTCCACTCTCCACCCCACGTCACCTCACCCCACCCTACAACACTCCTTCTCCAACAGTCTATCACCCTCAGACAAGCTGCTCTGAGGTAAGCAAACTCTGCATGCAGCCAAGAAATATTTGCTGGATGTGGACAGGTGTCCACTCAGTCCACAGCTTCTCTGAAATTAGGTTTGATATAAAGCCCCTAAGCTGACCTCAGGCTTGATTAGTACAGTGGTTTCAGGCTTTGACCCTTGAAAAACAAGGACTGCCTGGGTTCTAATCCTAGCTCCATCTTTAACTAGCTTTGTGACCTTGGACAAGCTATATAGTTTCTCTCAGCCTTGGCTTTCTGTACATGTGAATGATGATAATAGCCCTTTCTTTGTAGGATTTTAATGGGAACTAAGGTAATATATGTAAAGCACTATAACAACGCCTGGCAAAAGGGGGTGAGTGATTTGGGGTTTTAAGGAATAATTTCCTCATCGATTTTCTTCTCACCATATCTTCCCAGCTTCAAAATAATTTGCCCCAGGATTTTAGACAAAAGATTCTCAAAGGCCAGTATGATCTGTCTGCATGTAATTGACAGTGGATTGAGAAAGCAATCAGTTTTCACTTCTAGTCTGTTCTCATTGATCAGGCACTATATCTCCTTGGGAATAAGTAGTTAGCTCAGATGCCTTGCGACTTGTAGGTTTGCTCTTCTTGAGAGCATTAAATCCTTAGACTCCAACACAGAGTGAGAACATTTCTCTGTCTACAGCTAATCTTCCTTGAGCACCTCACAGTAATTGCTAACTGGAGAAATCTGTGTGCAGGATTCTGGAGAGAACTTAATTGGTAACTTTCCAAAGTGTTCTATTATTAAGAGGTTTGTAATGGTCAAACCAGATTTCAAAAAGAAAAATACTTCCTCTCAAACCCAGAAAATGCAATGAGTGTTCTCACGAGCTATACGGGCCATTATGTCTTCAGTCTTGAACATTTACGGCAATTCACCCATTTGCCGAACCTCCACCATCGAAACTTTGAGTCCCTGGCAGTTCAGTATCAGGTTAAAAAGGAAAGCCTGTGTCCAGCCTACTACTAATATTCACAGACTCTGCAAACTAATGCCAGTAAAACCTGTAAAGAAAGAGAAAGTCCGCCCTTTCCTTAAAGCCTGGTGCTCCTCCAGGATCCAGCCGAGCCCATCTCTCTCTCCCTCCATTTCTTTCCTCTCCTCTCCTCTTTTCGCTTTATACTCTCCGCAGTACTATATTCACATCCATGGCTTCAAAAACCAACTCTGAATTTGTAGCTATCTGAGAGCAGTTGGTCTCTACCCTGTTTTAATTCCTCTCCAAGTCAGAGGAATACTTATCTGATGAGTGGCTCCCTTGCAAAAGTGGGCAGAATCACTGCTATTTGGGTTCTGGAGCGCCTTTCCCCTACCATGAAACAATTCTTCACCAGCAGAGTGTCCCACGGTTCAACTCAATTCCGACACTATCTACCAGGTGATAGCATCAGATGTCACAGATTAAGGGTCTAGTCCCACGAGACTGGTCCAACTTCAGATGCCAATTGCAAGTTCAGGTTGTCACCTGTGCTCTGACCACTTGGCTATAAATCTGAGGTTTTCATGACCTGCTCTCCCTTGGATTCGATTAACTTGTTAGAGTGGCTCAGGGAACTCAGGGAAACACTTAATGTTTACCAGTTTAGTAAAAGATATGATAAAGGATACAGACAAACAGCCAGATGAACTGACCCACAGGGCAACATCGTGGAAGGGTCCTGAGCACAGAAGCTTCTGTCGTCGTGAAGCTGGGGTGAATTACTCTCCCAGTGTGGTTGTGTTCATGACCACTAAAGTTCTCAAACCCCCTGCTATTGAGATTTTATGGAGGCTTCATCATGTGATAGGCATGATTGCTCAATAACTCGATTTCCAGCTCCCTTTCTCCTCCCTAGAGAAGTAGGGGTGGGGCTGAAAATGCCAAGCTTCTAACTGTGATTTGTTCTGTCTGGTGACTAGCCCTCTCCAAGGTCCATTCAGACTATCAAGAGTCACCTTATTAGAATAAAAAATGCTTCTTGGGTTCGTATTAGGAAATTACAAGGGTTTTAGGAGCTCAGTGCTAGAAATTGTGGCAGAGACCAATATATATATTTTCTATGATCTCATACTGAAAGATCATTCATGGGTGTGCCTCTTTCACTTGCTTCTTTCTTCCAGCTTGAATATGAAAGACCATTTGCAATCATTCATGAGAGGAGGCTCTGCCACCTTGCTCTGTTGCTCTGTCTCTTCTCTCTGTGCAGCTGTCCTGGTTGGCTGCTCCAGGGTCTGCTGCTTCCAAGTAGACCTGGCCACCATCTGCTGCTATTGATTTTTCCTGGATTGCCTTCTCTCTGTTCACCATAGTAAGTATGATTAAGGCCAGGGCCCACTTTGCGTGGAGTAAAGATTCGGCACTCTAATTCTTTCTCAACTTCTTCCTCCATTTCTTCTCTTCTCTCATGTAGCAGCTGAGCTATGAAAGCTGCTGTAGTTGTGGCCTTGGGCCTTAAGCAACAGGATGTGAGAACAAATATCCTTTATAAATGTTTATTATTTGTTCGATTGATTTTTTAAATGTACTTTTTACTCCAGACTCTCTCTCCCTCTAAATCTGCTGGATTAGTTTCTAGTTGTATTTTGCATGAAGCAAATTGAGATTTGCTTAGAAATAAATATAAGGTTGTAGTGGACCTTTGTTGTTCTTACTTCCTAGCATCCTTTTGCTCTTCTCCTGGAAATGGTTACACAGTTTTCTCTGGGAAGCTACCTTCTTCCTCACCCTCAATTCATGTTCTTGTCCCATAGAGCCTGTGGGTCAGGCCTTGGCAATCAGAGCATTACATTGCTCTGGCCACAGGGCTTGTTTTGGGGACCAGAAACCAGTGGGATTTTTCTGGTAATGTTAGGAAAATGTTGTTTTCCACTAGACTTGAGATGGGAGGATGCGATGTTGAAACTTCTGGCAGCTATCTTTGATCATAATGGGACAGCCTGCCTGAGAATGGAGCCAAAGCACAGAGATCTGTTAAGATATAGATAGAAAGATTTTTGGAGATTGAGCTATAAGACAAAATATCCCTGAAGCCAGCCTCACCCTTGAACTTTTAATTTACAACCAGATAAATTCTTTTATGCCAGTTTAGATGAGAGCATCGGTCTCCTAAAATGGAAATATGCCAACGAAGGGTTGAGTTCCAGGCTTTCCAATTCATTTTACCAGTTCAGATCTGGGACCACATCCAGTTGACTACACAATGGTGCTGTCATTTCTTCAGCTCTTTCTCCTTGTGCTTTTGTTTTCCCCAGGATACTAATAATGGGGCAGGTTTTGAGTGTTCCTGAATTCCTTGGTAACAATATCTTATCAACACAACCAAAATTTCAACCCAATTTGATAGTTTTTAGATCTATATCTTCAGTTATATGTTTTAGCTCTTACATCTAGGTCTTTGATCCATTTTGACTTAATTATTGTATATGGTGTGAGGTAACTGTCTAAAATCTTTAAAAACTTTTTTTTTGCATGAACATATCCACTTGTGGTAGATCATTTACTAAAAAGACTATCCTTTCCCTATTGAATTGCCTTGTCACATTCGTTGAACACCAGTGGACCATAAAGGTAAAGATTTATTTCTAAACCCTCAATTATATTTCATTGATCTATATTTCCGTCCTTATACTGGAATCACATTATTGTGATTCTCTTTGTATTAAGTTTTGAAATTAGTTGATGTAAGTCTTCCGGGATATTTTTCTCTCTCCCTTCCTCTTTTCCTTCCTTCCTTCCTTCCTTCCTTCCTTCCTTCCTTCCTTCCTTCCTTCCTTCCTTCCTTCTTTTCTCTCTCTCTCTCTCTCTCTCTCTCTCTCTCTTTTCTTTCTTTTTTCTTTTCCAAAATAGCCAGCTATGCTGGGTTCTTTGCATTTCCGTAAAACTTAGGATCAAGTTGTCAATTAAAGAAACAAACAAAACAACCCCTGCAATGTCTTTGAGGTATGCTTGTACTTTGTTTCCAGTATTGTGAAAGGACTTGAGAGCAGTATGATACTATGGGGAAAAAAAAGGGGGGGAGGGGAAATTGGACTCCTGTCAAAGGACCTGGGTTTGAATACTGTCTTTCTAGTTTTCCATTTTTTGACACTGGAGAAGTCATTTAATCTCTGGATTCAAATCTGACTCCTGGACTTTTCAAGCCCCAAATTGTACCAATAATACTAGAATCCTTACTTGGGAGATACCACTTAGTTTCTTATTTCATACCTAAAAGTTACCTTTCTCCCACTCTAATCATCGCTCCTCTTTAAGAGGTTGTATTACTAATCTGAATGGTCATTCTGATTAGGTAATATTTATATCTGTGCAGGGTCACTATTTGTCAACAGATGATATATGTGTGTGTTTCTCTCTCCCTCTGCTACTTTCCTTCTGTTTCTGTTGTTTTCATGTTCTAGTACCAGGAGCCTGGAAGCCTGGCCACATCACATGCTTCTCCTGTTTTCCTCCCCTATGAGCTATGTAGTATTCCTATCCTAGGCTTAGTCAGAGTTTGGTGCTGGGTGGGAAAATGAAGGCATTTTTGACCTGAACCTATGCAATGAATTCCAACTTGATTTTAAGATAGAATCCTGTAGTCCTGGGCTACTGGACACTGTGTCAACAAAATAATAGTCTGGTATTTTGCTTCTCATTGTTTTTGTTTCTTGGGTTTATTCCTTCCTCTAAGACATCAGTCTTCTCCCATAAAGTCTTAAAAAAAACCTATATATGAGAAATGAAAAGAATGAGTGCTAACCCAAGACTATCCTAGAAACTTAAACCTCACCTTAATTTTAAATACCTTCCAGCAAGTTTATGCAAAGATTTAGAGGCAATATATGCAAAAGCCCCTGGTATGGTCCATAATAGATACTTACTGAATTCTAGTATCTTTGTCTAGAATCTAGCCTCGAATATTAGAGTCTCGATACTAAAGATGGGTCATGAACAAAAAACATCAGTATTGTCTGAGAGCTTATAGGAAAATCAGAACCTTGGATTGTATCCTGAACAACCAATCTGCATTTTCACAAGATTTTCAGGTAACAACAAGGCACATTACAATGGTACGCTTTCCAAGTGAACTCAGATACTTCTGTCAATAAAGTTTGAAGAAAAGTGTAATTATTTTTCCTTAAAGGAAATGTGAACTAGCATATGTTGAAGAAACCAAAAGAATGGATGCACAGCAGGTACGGAAGTAGGGCTCCTCTGAGTGTGGTGTGAGACAGGTGTGGAAACAAATCCCCAAGTGCACACAGGGCTTGCCTTTTAATGAGCTAGTGCGTGATGGATGCCTCTCCAGAGGATCCTTTGCCTCCAAGAGGGAAAAAAAGTATAATTGAACTTATAGATTGTTCTTTCTACTCCTCAGAAATGTGTGTGAGCTCTGAAGGGCAGAAGCTCTATTAAAGTTCCTAGTGAGCTGGGCAGGACTCTCAGTGAGCAGGGTTATAAATTTTTGACTTGTACCTTTTATTAATATCCATTAGATTTTGATATTATGAAATCAATGGTGGTTTATTTTAAAACTCCTGAACCTTTTACTTCTACTTTTATATTGTTTAACTATTTAGAAAAGTTTTTTTTTTCTGTTTTCTTCCTTTTCAGATTTTTTCTTTTCTTTGTACTAAGTAGTCATAATGGGTTATCCCCCGAACATGTTTTCTAAACATTAAACATTATATTAAACATTAAACATTATATGATGACTACTGCATAAAATGCAAATCTCATGTAAAACAGAGGTTTGAAAAGAGATCAGTGAATGCCGGAGGCAGAAGGTGGTGGGGGGAGGGGGCAATTATAAAGGGATGTGAGAGAATCTGGGAGTGGAAGTGAAATGACTGTTCTATGTCTTGATTATGGTGGTGGTTACCCAAACATACACATTTGATGAAACTCATAGAACTGTACACTTAAAAAGGATGAATTTAAAAATATGTAAATTATAAGAAAGGGGGGGTTTCCAATCTGAAAACAAAATAATTACACTGAGTTGTATAGGAATGGGAGTGATGGTGGGGTGGTGGTAGTGGCAGTATATATGTTCAAATATTTTTAGAGGTAGAATGTTGTTTTGGTTAGGAATATAGCCTTTAGAGCTAGGTGGGCTGAGTTAATCCTGCAAATTACAGAATTTTCTGTTGCCTCAGTTTCCTAACCTGTCAATTGAGTTAATAGTAGCATCTACCTCATGGGGCTACTGGTAATAATAAACAACAAGGACAACAAAACAGAGGAGTAGGCACTGAAAATTGAAGGCTTTGTACTGGGAGAAAGTCTCTGAGGTTTTCTTACCCCCACTCCCTCACTCTTAGTGAGGTCATCCTTTTCCCTGCTGAAAAATAGTCTTCATCACAACATGTCTCCCCCACCCCCGCACTCTGCCGCCTCCCTATGTAACTCTGCCCAGCCTGCCATATTAGGTAGTCACTGCTGAGTAAATGCTCTGGAATAAACCTCAGAGTGAAAATAAATCACCTCTTGTGCCATGTTCCCTCCAGGTGAGGACTGAGGTCATTGCAAGAGGCATAACAAATAGTCGACATAATGTACCAAACTAATAGATTCTATAAGGAAAACTAAATGGAAAATTTTTCTGGAGCTCTAGGCACCTCTGGCTGAAGAGACAGCGGAGCCAGTGTTATTATAGATGTAGTTGAATCAATAATACTTTTTCATTCATTTCTTTTTCATTTCACAAAAATGCCTATTTTAGCCAGCAAAAAGGTAAGGAGATATTATCAAAGACAATTTTTCATTCTCTCATGGGTTATATTCTGAGACATTGCTCTTCTGAATAGCCCCATTTCTGTTTTTTTTTTCTATCAGAAATGTATTCAATTTTCTTCCAGCAATGTGAATTCATCTGGAAAGCTATGACAATCAATTAAGTAAATGGGAAAATAGAATGCTTGTAATTATTATAATCAAGCTATATGAAACCCACCCTCTTAGGTTTAATACCCACACATCTTTAAGCAATATATTAATTAAGCTTTGGGTAATTGTTACAATCAGAATCAGGCTTTTATAATTTTAAAAATCGCTCTGAGAGAAAAAAAGAAATATTTGAAAAATATATGCAGTTGTTGGTTTTTAATGCAATTCATTATTGGGACTACGTTGTCATTTCCTGGATGCATGCAGAAAGTTGCTGTGACTTCTTACAACTGGAGGGTTTCTGTATGTAGCACCTTTTTCAGATGTTTTCCTGTTTATCTAAGCTGGAGATTGGCAAACTTTTCTTGTAAAGAACTTTAAGCTTTGCAGGCCAAGAGGCAAAGCTGAAAAAAAATGAAAGTACTTACATATTTCCAGTTTCTCCATTGATGAAATTAAGACTATAATAAAATAATAACTGAGTACAATTTTTATTTTGCATTACACATCTACTAATGAGAAGGGCTGAATTCTTACTGCTGGGATAATATTTTGCTTAGCTGAGGTTCAATGTTGGTGTCCCCTATTACCAAGTCATTGCAAGCGTTCATTGCGAAACCATTCTTAGCTCCTGTGGTTCACAGGGTATAGTTTTCCAATCTTTGCTCTCGATCAGTGTTCTCAACATTGATGTACCTCAGAATCACCCACAGGGCTTGTTACAACAGATCTCTGCGCCACACCCCCAAGTCCAGTGGTGCCCACAAGTTTGCATTTCTAACGAATTCCCATTTGATGCTGGTGCTCCTGGTAGGAACACTGCATTTGGAACACTGCATTTGATGCTGGTCCTCTAAAAGTCACAGTGAATACAGCTCTATATATTTTATATGTTTCATCGTTTTCTCACATATTTCAGCTCACCTGATAGATTTTGCTTCTTTGAACTCCAAGGTACAGGGTTAGTAGATTCAAAGTTAAAAATCGAAGACCTATTTAGCTAGAGCAGGATTGACAATAAAAGGAACTTCTGTCTTTTAAATAGCTATCATTCTCTTGCTTACAAAGTAAGGCATCAGCAATCAGCATCTATTTGTCTGCTGTAAAGAATGCCTCAATAGCATTTTCCAGTCTGACCAAACTTTTACAATAGTATGCAATATTCCAAAGGATATATGTGGGTGAAACATAAGAATGACAGTATTGCCTTAGATTTAACACGTCCTATTTCACCAAACACATCATCAATTTAACACTCTCAGGACAGAATTTGTTGGCATGTTCAAACCATAGAATTTAACACAGAGACTCTCCTGAGACTGCCAAGGGGCAAGGGAGATATGAGTTTCCTAGGTTTTGGAGTAGCCCATGGCCTATTAGACCTCTAAGTTGACTGAGTCAAATTGCGCTGGGCTCTCACAGATGAGCCCTGAGTGGTCTGAACTATTACATATACTGAGGCTTTTGAGAAGCTTAATGATACACGATGAGGCATTGGCTAATTGTAATGATCACATCTCACCAAAGAAATTCTTTCTGAAAAGAAGCAAAGTGGAATGCAGATAATCCTTCTGTTTATTTGTCCCAACGATTTAAAAAATCATCATTATGGAACCATAATCTTCCTCATGACAGATGGGCTTATACATTAGCATCGTGCTTTCAATCAACAGTTTACATTTCAAGAGGAAGGTGAAGAAATTAAATGTAAAGACATCTTCAGCATCTATTTGTCATTTTCGGTTTTATAACATTGATACAAAAAATAGTATTCTGATTAGCAGCTTGATTGGCAACCCATGTAACCTTAAACAGTACTACAAACCTGGAGAGTGCACTTTTACAGACAATCACGTTTGGCGAAAAAGTATGTACAATTTTGACAAATAAATACATAAATACAATCATTCATATATAACGATAGACCTAAATGTCAATTATCATCAAGTGTTTCTAGTAAATTACTTCTTTCATTCACAAGTTACTCTGTTGCTTATAAAAACTATCTTCACCCTTACAGAAGAAATGACATAATCAATTTCCCCACTATACCCACATATTAGGAAAGGTAGAAAATGAACCCCAGACACTTTATGTAAATATTCATTGTCTTTTGATAGAAGAGATTTGATTGAAAAACTCCTTCTTCAACTTCTCTGTAAAGAGTTTGTTTTCTCCATATCATATTAAGCAAAGCGGTTTTGTTCTTCTGAATTTATTCAAATAAAAAATGATCTTAATTTTTGATTTTTGTTATTTAAAAATACAATATTATATATTGAAACTGGCATTTGTGCCAATATAAAAAGACACAAGGCCACACAAACTAGCCACTAAAAATAATTTTTTTCTTCCAAAAATAAATTAAAAGAAGAAAATTTAAGAATACAGACACTAGTTATTGATACCTTTTGCTATCCAATGCAAAACAAACAAAACAGATGGGGGGACAGTCAGAAGGTTTTCATAAAAATTGAATGACTCTACTATTTTACTGTCTGAAACACTATTTTATGCCAGAGAAATGATAATAATTTTTTTAAAATGGCATAACAAAGAATTGAAACCATAATTTGGCCAGTGTCATAAAATTAACAAAAGTAGAAAATTAGAGCTTTCTGATCTAACTTTGCTCAAACATTTTTGAACATTCAAAAAACAAAGGGCTAACATGCGTTAGGCTATTGAAACACCAGACAAATGACTTTGCCTCACCAAGCTCCATGCAGAAGAAAATGTACACAGCAAGCGCATTCTAGCTATACATACAGTTGGGGAGAAGAGAAAAAAAAATTCCTTTAAAATATATACATATGGCCTTTGATGAATATTTACATGTTTGTTACATGGATACTACCTAGCATAAAAAAGTTAGGAAATAGTTCTTTAAGACATGATTCTCTGATTTTTGCTCCTTTTAAAGATCAGGGCTCTATTCATAGTGTACACACACACTCAAACCAATTCATAAATGTACACATATGATGTTTACAATGTGCAGTTTCTAGACACCAAAGGTGGCTTGACTGGGCATAAGGTAAATGCAAGATGATATCATAAGACAGAGGCCTGACCTGGCCAGGTGATTGAAAGGCAAACCAAATGAGAAGTCTTGAGACTTTTCCAGCGATCAAACTCACAGCGGTTGAAGGTTGGGGTTGGAGGGTGGCTCACCTTGTGCTGATCCATCTCTCCCCAGGTGACTTAATGCTATTTTCTAACCCAACTCAGCAGTGCTGCTGCCTGTATGATGGAAATATATTAAAAGACTTGGAGGCCTGTGTTCTTTTGGGCTGGAGATGAAAGATCCAATGTTTTCAAGAAACAGACTTCTATTCATTCATTTTTGTTTACCTGTTTGCTATCAACTTCTAGGGGGGCTTAAAAGGTCAAGTTAAAAAAGGTACACTTTCAGTTGTGGGGCTTTGAGTGAAAACAAACAAGATCTCTAATGAATGGTATGATATGTGGGTTTGCTGAGCACCTATTCTTCTCCTGATAAAAGTGAACTAGTTCTATCGGTCCTCAAAGTTCTTACTGAGAATTCAGATTAAGGGTTTCCTGAGATCTAAGTTGATGTGATACATTTTGCAAAGCATGTGCTTCCATTACTCTAATACATCCACAGACAGAGGCTCCTCCCCATGGTGCCTTTACCTTCAGTGCCCTGGAATTACAAGGCAATGCACTGAAATTATAACTTATTTATTGAAACCAGAAGAAATGGCAGAGAAATTGAAGCTTCTCCAAACACCTAATATTTCTAAGGAAAAGTCAAAGTTTTGAAAGTATCAGATGCTCTAATAGTCCATATTTGATCTTTATTTTGGCAGATTTTATATTAAGATGTTACTACTACTGATGTCCATCATTGCGATTATGTAATTATTTTAGCGTTTAGTATAATGCATGATATGTTGCATTACATAGCACCTTTAAAACTAATACTCAGTAAATGCGATTTGCTCTCACAGCACCTGTGAGGTAGGTGTTTTTCTAGCCATTTTATAAATGAGCATATCGAAGCACAGCAAGGCCAAGATGCCTGCTCACATGACCCAACAAGTCTGATGCAGCAGTAGAACCTGAATCCAAGCTCCCCCTCTTCTTTCCCATGAACCTCAAAAACATAGCCTCCAGAACACCTCCTACCAGCATTGCCACTAGAGGTACTTGGATGTTTTGGATATTAGAAGATATTCCACTTATACTGTAGGGCTAAGACATTCAATAACATTAGTACCAATTAAAAGACTGGCGTGCTTTGTAAATGTGTGGGTGGGGCATCCTATACTATTGCTAAGTTTATGTTAATTATAATGCATACATAAATTTGTATTTTCTCTGTGTGATTTGTTTCTCTGGCCTCCTACCAACTTATTTCTACACATGTGTCTGAGTGAGCCAGAAACCATAAAATGCACTTAGCGACATGGTACAAAGGGGTAGCAGGTGAGATTATATTTGGCAAAGCCTCCTTGGAGGCACTAGGTAATGCTTGTTGAGTAAGCAAGCGGAATTGTCTTCCAAACATACAGAATATTTGATTCTCAAGTGTAAGTTTCCGTTTATTTGCAACCTCCCTGCCAGTATGAAGTTCATTTCTGGTTGGAACCACAAATACTGTACACATGTGGCAAAATATGTAAAAATTCAATGTAACAGCATTCACAATATTAATAATCACATCCAGTATGTCTTCCTGCCTGTGCATGATTTCTGAATTGTTTTTGAAAGAGTTGTTTATATTTTTGCAGTGATGATATAAAGACGTTACCATGAGTTTCAGTTTCTCAGAACCAGATTTTTATCTCAGATGCACAGTGTGTAAATCCTAACAGTTGTTAGAAAGTTATTTTTTGAGATAAATGCAATGCCTTAGGACCTGAGAATGAAATCTGGCCCTTCTAACTTATTTCTTATTTCTATGACCAGAGCCTAACATTTGTAAATTGGTAATCCAAGACAGGAACTAGGAGCGGGAAGAAAAAGCTTTTTACAAAACCCCTTCACCAGTTCATTTCTTCTGGTGACAGCTGTAAAATACCAACACCCCAGGCCCCATTTCTTAAAAAAGAAAAGAAATGTATTTACACTGGTAAAAATCCTAACATCTGAGATGCTTCTTGCTTGACATGTCATTCCAGATTCTGTGCATTTCTTCTGGAGAGATCTGATGCACAGTGATAACTCGGCGATACCGACACAAACTGTAGGCCATTTTCCAATGATTGAAGCCACTGTTCTGAAAAGGATGTATGCCCAGCTTTCGAAGACACAGTCCTACATATACATCTTCAAGGTGAAGCAGCCTTGTGTGGAGTGAGGTCTTATAAATGAGTTCGGCCACATCGGCTGAAAAGATATAGCCAGTCCCCGAACAGAACGGTGGGTAGTTACTGTCAGGGTACAGATCCCTGGGCATATACCACTTGCTGCGGACATCCCGGATTGGGCCTCCATTGATGACATAGCCAGTAAAATACCTTCTTCTTGGCTTGGTGGAGGGTTTTAGTAGTTTATAAATAAGGTTGTCCATGTTTACAAAAATGTCACTGTCTGTTTTCATGACGTACTTGGCTTTTGAACAAAAAGTGGCCACCCATCTCATCCCCATTAATGTTTTGAGGGTAAGGTTATGATAGGAATCAATGAAGTCCTCCACGATAATGTCATGGAAGATTTGGCTCTCTTGCTCCACCATCTGATTCAGAACAGGATCAGCATTCTTGCCCAGAAGGAAAAGAGTGGCTATCTTGATCCCTTTAAAGTTGTTCTCATCACCCCACGTCTCTCGGATTGCCTGGCGAGCATCGAATTCTTTGTGGGTGGTGCTGATGAGGATAACGAGAAAAGGAATGTTTTTCTCACATTTGTTGGGCTCATTTATAAGAAATTCAAAAGAATGTGGGTTTATAGGTCGAGTTCTTATGTTGCCAAACGTGAAGTTTTTCCTGGCAACTGTTAGGTGACTGAATGGCTTGGTGCCAGTGTAGGAAGAAGTAGGACGAGTTACGCTCAAGTACCAGAGAGCACTGGCCCAGCACACAACCGTCAAAACATATAAACAGGAGACTTTTGAAGCCATGGTCTTGAGAGCACGTCTATTCCAAATACTGAAGAATATGCCTTCTTGGCACTAGTTTCTTTTCATCTTGCAAAGGCAGCATATTACTAATCTGAAAGTTCGATAGAGAAGTGTGAATGTGGGACTGTCCATTGGTCTTGGCAGTCTGGTATCTCTACACTCACTCTACTTTCTTCCAAACCTGATGGAAGCTTCCATGCCTCATAGATCTTCCTCTTAGCTCTGCAAAATCAATAAAGTAAAGTGGTTCAGATTTATGTAGTCATTTCACATCCTCAAATAAATATAACGATATAAGAATTACCCATGATGACTAAAATAACATAATTGTTTATTTCCAGCAGTACTGAAAACTCCCCGACACAACCATCCTCCCTTTTCTTCCTTTGATAGAAGTTGTTTATGTATATTCATACTCAATTAACAAGTATACAGAACATAAACTCTAGATAAATATGAAGGAAACTGAACATTGGAACTAACACAAGTTTTCCCTCTTCTCAAGAGGCCTTCTTTGTAGTTAAACAGTATCTGACACTAAAGCCTTCTTTCAAGCGGGAAAGTTTCACACATGGCCTTGTATCTCTTTTCCATTTTTCCAAGGCTGAGTTTTTGTTTGTTTGATTCTGATGAAGTAATTGGTTCTCAACATCTCTTTGCTTTCTCTATGCCTGTATTGGAAAGTGTGTAGATCACTACTGGAAAATCTCTGCTAAAATTGTTTCCTTTGGTTCAGACTTAGAAGTAATTCTCAACTTTTCCTCACTTTTTCTTTACTTTGGCTGTCACAGATATTAGTTCCTACTTCTCAGAGTTCTATGAAGGTTTATATGGAGACTATCCTTACTTCTCATGCATAAAGACCATCACACAAGTGTCTTTTCAGATGGCTGGCAGCATTCATTTTGGAGTTAATCTAAGTAATGGCATTCTTTGTGGTTTTCAACAATTCACCTTTACATCCCCTTGATGAAATTATACTGCCCCTTTTAATTCTTTTTGTTTAGTTACACTTGCATGTAAACATAGCAGGGGTATAATGGGAGACAACTGAGCTTGGGGGCCACAACTTCAATGAAGATGTCACAGGGCACTTTAATTGGAGTTCAAATAAAAGAGCTGTCTTTCAGAACTGAAATCCTTTCTAGAACTTCAGCTGTTGTCATGCCAGTTAAAAATAAGTGCCAAGTTAAAAAGTTCACTCATGTAAAAAATTGTCTCTCCTTCCTAGTTACAGCAAAATGTGGTAGTCCTGGAAGACAGAGAGAGCAGGTAATAGATGACAATTTCAACAAAGTCTGCTTCAAAGGAAACTATACACTTAAGTGTACAGACTGCGTTGAAGGAATTTAACTGGGATTACAGATTGAAAATCATGCTTCTAAGCACAGTAGTCATATGAAATGAAGACATGATAAGTGACAGCAGAGATAATACATATATCTTCTCGTCTAAGCCAAGAGCTGATTGTGAATATATGATCCATACTTGAGGCCAGCAATAACTCAGTGTGGTTCTAAATGAATATTAGAACAGTTTCAAGCAGCATGACTCTAGGCATAGTCCAACCCATATGGCCTTCATCCAACCCATAATGAGTATTCTCTAAATATAGGCTCCAGGATCCTTGGCCTCCTGGAGGAAATTTCTGCTCCAAGGTGCTCTAAAACTAATAAAAAAGTTGCAATGTGCAGTAAGCTTTGAAACTTTAAATACTAGGCAAAAAAGTGACAGAAACCAGCAATAGAGTTTAGAAAGGAACTTCTCAGCTTTAGGATATACAGATATCACCTCCTTCTGAATTCCAAAGGAATGTGGGTGAGTCTACATGGCACTAGAAACCAAACGTTCTCCACCGTTATCCTAGACTACTTAGCTGATTCTTATTAGCCTGTCTTTGTCATCATATAGCCCTTGTTACCTTTCATACTTTCCATCCAAACTGTGAGCCACCTATGCCTAAGCTGTTAAGTGATCCAGAGAAGAGGCTCTTGACCAAAGTCTCTGCTGGAGCCACTCATCAGGCTGTTAACGGAGGGTTACTGGTGTGTGAAAAGTATTGGAAAAAACAGAAATAGAACCCAGACTCCTCAAGGAACTCTGTTTATGAGGAAATACTTCAATTAAATGGCTAAAAAGGTGTAATAAAAATTTCTATCAAGAGGCTACTGGAGGACATAGAAGTGGGCTAGTGGTCAAGATGTGAGAGAAGCAGGCACAGTTCTGCAGACTGTACAGTTCAACTCCACAGGGCACCATTCTCATAGGCTGCATTGTGAATCCCATTCCTCCATCCCATTCCAGAGTCAAATGATGAGTTAGCTCTGGGGCGGATGCCATAGAAAGTTCAGAAAAGTTACCTAAGCTGAATCTTCAAGGAGAACTAGGTATTATCTGGATGAGAACTGGACATTCTAGGCAAAGGGAACAGTACATACAAAATTATAAAATGAGAGTGCATGGTGTGTGCCAGGACTGCAAACAGTAGAAAAAGAGAAGAGGACAGGGTGATGGGGAGGAGCTAGGGGGTGGTATGGTTTGGGGCTAGTCAAGTGGAAGTCATGAGTGGCATCTGGAAACTATTCTAAGATGAGTAGCTGCTTACCTATCTTTGCAATCTACAGGATGTAAGGGAGGATTTTATCTCCCCGAAATCTTATCCACTGATTTCAATAGCAATTCATTCTTCCATATTAAGAATTTCTTTCTCTCATAGTTCTATGCCCCAGAAGAGTAAGTGATGATTTGTTTTCTCCAATACCTTTCTGTGTAATTTTCTGTGGGGGGAGGAACTCCGTAGACACAGGTACCAGAAGATTTAGACAGAGCTAAAAGAGGGAGAAATAGAATAAAAAGGAGATCAAGATTAAGTTTATGTATTTATAAACACTTTTCATTGAAGAATAAGCATTCTTCTCTAGACATAATGAACATTATACTTCATATCACTGTTATTACAGGCCTCATTTTAAAACGAGTATGTACGCACAGGCACTGTGCTCTATGCTGTATTCTGTGGCATGCAGTTTACAGAGCTTCACTCCCTACTGTTACAAGAGAGGTATTTTCTCAATTTCACAGATGAGGGAGTGAAAATTCAGAAATATTAAGTAGCTTGCTCAAGATCACACAGCTAGTGAATGAGTAGTTGTTAATCATTTCAAACTTTCTAAGTCCTATTAGGACAGCAGGCAAAATCTTGGATGGGAAAGCCCAGGTAGCAGGGAGTATCTCAGGCTGCTAATCTCTTAGGGATCCACATGTTCAGTTTCTTACAGGTGTGTTCATGGCTTGGACTTTTTCTAATTTATTTTGGTATGCTACACACCACACTATAGCAGTTCTGTGGGGATTCTTAATTGCAAAGAAATGATGATTTGCAAAGAGCATTTTAAAACTTAAAGATGCTTGGTTGTGGGTGGAGAGGGCGGAGGAGAGCTGCAACTGTTGAAGTTCAGAAAAACTTTTCAGTTCCCTTTCTCTGAACTCCTGAAACACATACACACATACACAGAAAGAATCACTCTTTCTATTGACCTTTTTTTGTTTTTTAAACATGAGAACAAAAGTAGACACAGTAAATGCAAGTCATCAGCTATAAACAGGATTTGAAATGGAAAAAAGAATCAGACTAGAAGCTAATGAGTGGCTAAAGACAATGATAAAAGGGTACTCAAACTGTCCTTTTTGCTTACAGATTTTTCAGGTGGCCAAAGAAGCTGAAAATATAACTTTCGATCAAAACTAGTAATATAAGTAAAAAGATGAGAGAGTAGCATGGTGCATTTAACTCTAAAGAGTAATTTCATATATGTTGGATAAAGTAGTTAGTAACAGGCCAGATGACTGTGTTTTACTCTTTGAGTAATCCTAGTAGCCTTTAGTATACAATAAGGACAAAAATAACATCTGTTATATCACCAAATATGTTATAGGTATTAATGACCATCACCAATTATTTGAGTTTCTGGGGAAATGGTGTGATACAGGCAGAAGGTGTTATGATACAAAAAGCAGGATCTGTGGGGATGAGGGGATTATGTCAGGTCATCAGTTCATGATTTGAGATCCAGAGCTAAGTGTCACAAAGCACAATTCTCTGGAGGATTTTTTTTTTAATCTTGTTTAACCAACATATTAATGTATCAGTAAAACAGAAAGTTGCACATATAACATTTGTCATTCCTTTTAGGAGTCTTTCCACAACCATAGACACTGATGACACATTAGCTTGTCATACATCTAAATAGAAACATTCACTAGAACACTCGAAAGATTTTTTCCCCCCCAAGGGCCTTACTCTATCGCAGATTGCCTCATTCGCAGAACTCTCCAGAACCTATCCACCTTCACCTGTCAGGAAGTTAATGGGGCAGAATTTTCAATTTAAGAAGAACTTGTTTCTCTTAAAAATTGCATGGTGGAGTCTGTTATTTTAATTAATTAATTTTTTAAATACATCCCTAAATTTGCTAAAGTTATCCTGTTGTATCACCAGAGGTAATACTCAGAGCAGGTGCGTTGTCTCCTGGGTAGCCTATGCATAGTTTGGGGTGCCAAGTTCATGTCCTCTTCCATCAGGGTTCAGGCAGGTATAAGTCCATGATGATTTCCTATGCCTTGGATGCCACTTAGTTGGTTTGGCAAATATTCCATCTTCCTGTGTAAGGAATCTTCCTTCCTTAAACAGGAAAGGCTGCAGGGCCCCACCAAATGGCCTGCTTGCACTCTCAGGTATTTCAGGAATACAATACATCCAGGTTATGATTCCCTGGGGCTTTCAAATATACTTCGTTTCTTCATCAAAGATGTACTGAACACCTGTTAGATGCCAGGCACTTTTCTATAAGCTGTAAGACAGTTGGGGAGCTTTTTTAGAGGAGGGAGGCAGAAAATAAAACACATGATAAATGATTGCAAAAATAATTTCAGGTAGCAATAAGTACTGTGATGTAAATAAAGTGGGGGTAATGGGATAGAGACTGAACAGAAGTGAGGGGCCTCTTTAGGTAAATTGATTATTCTCTGAGGAGGTGACATCTGAGCTGAGGACAGAATGCCCTGCAAACTCTGGTTCAGTCTTTGAGTCTTTAACTAAGGTCTTATTTCTTTGCTTGGCTCTTTGAAATTAATGCTTTGTGAGAAACATCCTTTTGGTTTTGACCTCTGCCCCTCCCTGATCTTTTGGATCTTCTTGGCTTCCTGTTTTCCAGTTGTGGCCATCCAACCACTCCTGCAGATGCCCTTAGCTTCTAGAGACAGAGGCTATGCACTGAATTAGTTTTCTAGCACTGCTGTAACAAAGTCCCACAAACTAGGTATTTTAAACAACACAAATGTATTGTCTAACAGTTCTGAAGGCTAGAAGTCAAAGACAATGTTGACAGGGCTGGTTTTTTCTAAGGGCTGTGAGGGAGAACTTGTTCCATGTTTCTCCCTTATCTTCTGGGGGTTTTCTGGTAATCTTTGGCGCTTCTGGCTTATAGATGCATCACACAGATCTCTGACCTTATCTTCTCAGAAGCTGTGTGTTTCTGTGTCCAAATTTCCTCTTTTAATAAGGACACCAGTCATATTAGATTGGGGCCCACCCTAATGACCTCATTTTAATTTGATTACTCCTCTAAGAACCCTATTTCCAATTAATGTCACATTCTAAATTCCTGGCAGTTGGGACTTGAATATATCTTTTTGTGGGGAAACAATTCAACCCATAACACCTACTTTCTTGGGTATCAGCAAAATGAAATACTTTGCTTCATAAGACCTCTTTCCTCCACATTTTATTTTCTTGATTTGAGCAAGCAAATTCTTAGGTTTTGGTAAGCCAATTTTTCAAGGATGAAACATTTGTAATTAGTATTCAAAGAAGAATAAAACATAAGCATGAAAATGGACAAAAAGTTTGGTTTATTTTTAGATTAAAAAAATGCTAGTTCAGATTATGTTTTTAAAACCATGTGAAGAATATGGCATAGTTTTAAGTAGCCCTTCACTCCTGTCACTTTCTCTTTCCTTTTAAAAACGCTAATTAGTTGATAAAGATAATCCAGGACTGTGGTACATTTTCCAAAAGGCTGGAGTCAATAGTTCCTGAGATACCAGCTAGCATCTGCGGAATAAAAACAATGCTCCTATCACCCCCGCAGGTATGAAACACTGCCAATATTTCTATTATTCATAGCCAATTTTAAATAGTCAAAGACCACAGGGCACTCACAAAGTGGTTTTAACAGTAAAATCCACACAATAACTTTGAAAACATGGTGCAGAAAGATAAGCCAATAGGGGGAAAAATAATTTTAATTAATTAAAAGAGAGGAAAGAAAGGAAAATAGAAATTCTGAAAAAAGAAAGAGAAAGGGCTAACTACTAGTGCTTTGAAATGCTCTTAAAATGGATGAGAAGCTGGCTGTATAGTATATTACAATATTAAGTAGGGTAAAGAGATTCTTTCTGAAAAATCTTTTGGTCTCAAATGACTTTCCTCAGAGCTGGTGTATGAGTGAAAAAAAACCTTCATTCTACGGGGAAATATAGGAACTCAGACAGCAGTAGAACTAATTGATAAATGAGCCCCAAAGGCCAGAGATTCTACTTGGCTGCATTAATTTGGCGAATGATTATCTTGATGCCCAACTCCCTCCCATCCTCTTGCTCTTGTAATTATGTTCTAAATAAGCACAGGAGAGGAAGAAATAAAGCACTATTAGCACTCGATAATGGTCCTTGAAGGAAGAATTTCGTAAACCATCATGTTATACAGCTTGCTAACTTATTATCTCTCCAAATCCCAGAGGGCTGGCTTTCTCTCCTAGCTTTTCTTTGAAGTAAGCCTCTTTGGGCTGGGGAAGGCATTATACCCATAGAAGTCAAAAATCCCTCAATGTTCATAGAAGTAAGTGTTTTGACTCCTCTGCTTCAGAATGACAAAGAGCTAATTTGTTTCTTTAAAAATTTAATTATGAATCCTTTTACAAGACCCCATAATTGAACTTGCCCAACAGATCATCTGGAATGAGAAAGTGGCAGAAAGCAAAAGGTAATATTCATCATGACTTATCAGTCGAAATCATTTTCCTCCTAAATCTGGAAAAAATTATTTGAATATTTTGCCTTTTAGTTCACTATACCTTGAAATTTATTGAAAAGGTCTCTATAAATCCCTGCATTCAGAAGAATGGGGCCAGCTTGAAAGAGAAGTGGTTAGGATGCGGATGTCTTTGTGTGGGTTTAGGGCCCTTGTGATTCTGAAAGCTACACTCTGTTTCACTGCAGAAAAAGCGCACTTCAAATTAGAAGGGAAGATTATAGCTTTCTTCAAATCAATGTGTTGCCCTAGTTCTAGAATTCAGAGAATTTTTAAACATCACTTCGATTCTCTCAGGGAAAAATGAAAATGAAGGTATCTCATTAGTTTAAATAAATGCTTGGCTTCCTTTGCAATGTTGGATATTGTGCCTTGATGGCCTTGCATGAGGTAAATTTTAAAAGATGGGTAAAGCAATCACTTATTTAAGCATAGGAGTCTGGGAGTCTGGCAATGTGGTTGGGTAAGACTTCTCCACTGGAAAAGAAATGCCAGCATTTTTTTAGTACAGATGTGAAAAGGGATGAGAGGAAAGGCATTATATTAATAAAATCAGCATCTGGGAGAATTTAAAAATGATGAGTTATTGTGATACCAAAAAGAATATTCATTTGGCCCATTATTTTGGGAGGAAGCTAATATAAATAGATATTGTTGGAACCTAGAAAGATGTTAGTATATTTGCTATCTAAAAATTACAAAGTCTAAGGTGGTATTTCTTAGCTTATTACAGAGAGATACTATTATTTTAGGCCATTTTAAAAAGAATTGTATTAGTATCATGCAGCAACTGATAACATAGGAAAGATAATTTACAATTTTGGTTTTCCTTTTTTTCTTTCTAACTCAAATGCTCCTTTATACAATATCAATTTATTGGATTACATAACAGCCCAAAATAATTTTATGTAGATGATGTCAATGGAAATTATTTTGTAGGCAGCCAATTTTCGGGCCCTGGGAGACCTCGATTCAACTTCTAGATTTTTAGTCATTGATTCTGAATTCAGTGCATCTCTCTGCCTTGTTTCCTCATCTATAAAATGAGAATAACATCTGGCAACACTTTGCAGGGTCATTGTAAGGACCAAAGAAGATACTGAACATGAAAATACTTTTTAAACTAAATACTGCTACCTGAATGAAAAGTATTATCATTATTAATATAAACATAATAAAGACAAATCCAGAGATGATCACTTATAAAATATTTCATGAAAATGGTCAGTCAATGCATCCTAACAAGTTAGCGTAAAAGCAGTTTTTTTTTTTTTTTAACTTGGCTGTTGCCCCCTCAAAAAGGCTGGCATTCCCTATTTGACTGTTTTCATGAGAAGTTTCAATTTTATTTTATAATATCTATATAAAAAGGTTTTATACTTCAGTTAAAAAAGGGGGTACACAAGTTAGAAGAAATGCCATTATGACTATTATTAACATCACTGTAATATAAAATTAGAACTTTTTCAAATATAACGTTAGAATATAAAAAATCTACCAGATTTAATAGGCCTCTGAGTGGCATATACATAGACATAATTAACATTCTATGTACACTAAGCCTGAATGGCTACACCATGATTGTTTTACAGATGTTTAAGACAAAGCCAATACAAGGTTCATCATTATTTTTTCTTCACAGTATTGTCAGGATTGTAATAGCACCTATCCAAAATATATAACAAAGTATACCATCATTCCATCACTTAACTAAGGGACTTATCAATGTTTACCATTAAGTTCATCTTTATGAGTTTTTCTAGAAATGCACCCAAAGCAAAGCCTGGGTGACAATGATAGTTTTGTTTGGCAGATTTTAAAACATGCCCATTTGTTTTGGGGCTGTTTTGTACAATTTTCTTAAATTAGTAACCATTGGCCAATAAGATGAAAGTACTGCCCTCTGTTTCATTCTCATTTTAGGTCATCTATGTTGGTTCTTCACAGTCCTCTCTTCTGCCAATCACTAGCATCTCTCCCCACAAGTTATTCACCAAACACTTGCTCACTCAGCTTCACCCTCACCAGACACTAATTTTGAGCTTGAGATTTTGATTTCTACATGTTCCCCTTTTCACAACTTCCTTTTTGCTAAAGATTCTTGTTTTCCTAATGGTTTGACACTCAGCCTACCAGTTTTCATCCTACTAGTGCCTTGAACTCTTCACCACACACAGTCAGCCTTATATAGCACTTGAATTGGTTTGAGACTACATTTGCCCTCCTCTAACTTGGATTACATGGGCTGAGATAACAATATTAATCTCTCCTAAGGACTTTGCAGTTCAATTTTCATTCCTGTGTCACTTCCATTCTCTCTGCTCCACTGCATACATTCTCCACCATTGCCTACCATCTTTATTCTTCCTCCTGAGCTTTTAAACATTGTGGGGTAAGGTCTCATCAAAGAGACTGAGACAATTTGGTCTCCTGGACAAAGCACAGAATTGTTAGTCAATGAAAAAAGATTCAAGATATAGTTCTGCCATGAGGTCTTTTTGGAAACATTTTCCTCACTAAAATCTCTCTTAGTTTTAAATTTGCATTAACCCTCACTGACAGAAATTCTGCCACCAGTCTGTTTTCTCAAGCCACTTGACGAAGGTCTCTTTTAGGTTTGGAATTTCAGTCTCCCCATTCCCACTGGCTTCACTTTTTTTCTCCAGAAGTTCTTGTCTGTCTTTGCTTAGACAAATAATAAGAATTACTGCAGCAAAGCCTTCTCTTGATTGTGGCATTGCTTTCGGTTATTGTCATAGTTTTCTCCTTCATTTAATATCTGGGGTCCCTAAACGAGTGTATTCTCCTGCTTTTCTCTATTTCCTTGTCTAATTCTTGCTATCAGCAGGACACATGATGTCATTCTGAGTAAAGACATGAGACCTTCCCAGCTTAAGCTTCCCTGCTCTCAGATGCTTTGACACACTTGGTCACTCTCTTCTTTCAACTCTTGTCTAGGATTCCTTCCTACTGCACTTGCATGTTGCTCTGCTCACCTTTCTGGTGGTCACTGTGTTTTCTTCTTTTCACTACTTTTCTACCTGCTCTTTACATTCTATCAACTTCGAACACTGTTAACTAGAAAGGTAAATCAGAGATCAATGAGCTTTACATCTCTTTCCATTTCAGCACTGTTCCTCTCTCAGACAGGGCAACCGGAGTATAAAAGTAAGTTTATACCAAAACAGGAGAAATTTGCTTTCCTTCTGCTTTTTTGTTTTTTCCTTGTAGAAAATATATTTCCAAACACAAGCTTTTGAATCCAGTTTCTTAAATTAAGAAATCGGCATAGTAGACACAATTATTAGGGATAAAGGACAGGTTTTGTTAATGACAACAAAAAATAAACAATGATTCTGTGCTCTTTGTTCACTTACATACATGAAAGTTTTACTTTTCTTTATATGTGAGATGTCAGGCTGTTTCTGAAACTGTTGGAACATTGTAAAGTCTCATTCAAAGCATGTTTTACTTGGCCCTTTAGCGATGACCTTTCATGAAATTCTGAAGCTACATTTTGTTAATGACTAGATTTTAAAAAAAATTATATTTATTGGGGTGATGTTGGTTAATAAGGTTATGTGTTTCAAGTGTACAATATTGATACATCATCTGAATGTTATACTATGTGCTCATCACTCAAAGTTTAGTCTCCTCCCATCACTATATATTTGACCCTTCTATCCTCTTCTACCTTCTCCCATTCCCCTTCCCCTCTGCTAACCACCATAGTATTGTAACAGCTAGATTTGAATAGTCATTTTTTTTTTCCATTAAGTCCTGGACAGATGGTATAGGTGACTTTTATAAGAGATTTCAAGATATTTGCTTGAATAATTTAAAATGTATCAGACAGTTTGAAAGTTTTGTTCAAGTAGAATTTAGAAAAGGTCTCTAAATATGCGTAGAAAGAAGTCAATTTTGAAAGGAAATAATCTTAAAAAAAAAAAACACGCATGGAACCACACAAATGTAGAATAATCAGATTAGAGGGGGAAAAAAAATCTCACTTTCCATTCTCTACCATTACTCCTCAATCAAAAATGTAACCATTTTCATGACTGTAGATTATCAAGGCACATAATTATTAAGATTTGTTAAATCAAGATTATGACACTCAGTAACTAATTGTTTTAAAATAATATTTTTATGTTATTTGATTTATTTAAACTAAAAATAAAAAAACCAAACAGTTCACCCATTTCTCTCACATTCCACCCCTACCTCTGGCAACTACCAATCTATTCTCTGTATCTATGAACTTGTTTGCTTAATTTCTTTTTAGAATCCATATATAAGAGTGATCATGTAGTATTTGTTTTTATCCGTCCAATTTATTTCACTTAGTATAGTGCCCTTGAGCTCCATCCATGTTTTCACAAATGGCAAGATTTCATTTTTTTTAATGGCTGAGTAATATTGCACTGTATCTGTATACCATGATTTCTTTATCCATTCATCAATCAATGGACATTGAAGTTATTTCCATATGTTAGCTATTGTAGATAATGCTATAATGAACAAGGGGTACATTTATCTTTTTGAGTTGCTGTTTTTCTTTCTTTTTTTTTGGATAGTAGCCAGCAGTGGAATTAATGGGTCATATGGCAGTTCTATTTTTTGAGGAAACGCCATACTGTTTTTCAAGTGACTGCACCAATTTACACTCCCACCAACAGTGCAGAATGATTCCCTTTTCTCCATAGCCTCATCAACACTTGTTATTTCTAGTCTTTTAGACAATAGCTGTTCTTACAGGTGTGAGGTAATATCTCATTGTGGCTTTGATTTTCAGTTCCATTTCCTTAATGATTAATGATGTAGAGCAGTAGTCCTCAACTTTTTTTGCACCAGGGACCAGTGCTCCTATGAGAATCTAATACCTGATGATCTGAGGTGGAGCTGAGGTGGTGATGCTAGCACTGGCGAGCGGCTGCAAATACAGATAAGTTTCATTTGCTGGCCAGCAGCTCTCCTCTTGCTTCTGTGATTCTTAACAGGGTACAGACCAGTGCAACTCCAAACAGCTCCAAAGAATTGTCAGACACTATTTGGGCTGTGTGGTTCATGATCATGCTCTTTTAGCTGGTTAGTAACCAAATCTGGATCTTGCCTTCACCAAGATTCCATGAACTAACTAATGCCTTTCAACAAATTCTTTTAAACATGGTCGATTCTGTTGTTTGCAATTAAGAACCCCAAGCCATATACCATTCTTTCTACTTCAGTACAAAATAAAATGATGATAATCTAGTTTTCAGGCTGATTGAGAAGTACATAAAATTTAAAAATAGAATTTAATTTTTATTATTAATTGCTGGCCAATTAAGCATTCCTTGAGAGAACTACAAAATAAGTCCCTGCTGTACTCATCTTGGAAAATGCTACATGGCATTGCCTATGCGAAGAGTAGCCTAGTTAAGATTATATTTAAAAGCTCTATTTTCTTTATGCTGTCTAAATGTATGGGATATGTCTTTTGACTGAATGTCACATGGCCCTCTTGTTGTTATCTTGCTTAGGGCAAAATGTCCTAGATGACACTGATTATCTCTTTCAGAGAACTCTTGTGCCTTTCTATTAGGTAAATTGACTGGTAACTAGGCAGCCTTCATTTAAAAACAGGCCACCATAAGTACACATTCAAAAATGGCTGAGAATTCATTGGCTCTTTTTTTATAAAATGTTCATTTCATTTATAAAATTACATAAGTCATCATACCTGTTCCTACTCTTGAATTTGGAGACATGCAGACAACTTATTATTCTCTACTTGTTTTCTTTTTGGTACGGAAAAAGGAACACTATGCTTTTGCTTGAATTTATTCTTCATTATATTTGACAATAGTGCAATTAAAATTTATAAATGTAATATTAAATGTACAAACTAAATGCAAATTCCCTATCTTTTAGGAGTGTATAGCTATATTAACTACAATCTATGTGGGAAGAAATAAGGAATAATTAGAGGTATGCTGCTATAACTGAAATAATTACTTCTTAATGGGGATGATTGTGTTAGGTTCATGGAAGATTCAAAATTTGACTTGGATCTCAAATTTAAAAGAATGGATAGAGAAATCTCATGCAGAAAAATTAATTGTGGGGAGGGACATTCAATGGTAAGATGAAAGCATATGCAAAGAAACAAAGGTGTTATTTTATTTGAAGAGCAAGGAAATGTTCAGTTTGGCAGTGTTGGATTCATGGTAAACTGTAGTTGAAACTGAGAATGCAAAGGGAGTCATTGCTCATGAGTATGTATGTTTTTTGCATCATACTGTTATCATTTTTTCACCTTCAATATATTTTCATAACTTTCCTTTCATAATTGTATTTTAGGTCTATTGTTTCCTTAATTCATATGAGAAGACCTCTTAATCAATAGGCTAGATTCCTCAACTGTTTTTAACTCCTTCTCTTTGAAAAACTGTAATCCCTGTTAGGGAAAAGATTTTATTTGGCTTTATCACTATTTTGTTACTGTCATTATTATGTCTATCTTTGGCACTATGCCTAAGCATAATTTCAGGGTGCAAAAAATACTGTACTTGATGGAAAAAATAAATGTTGAGCAAATGCCTTCCAGATGGCCATAAGCAGAAATCTGTCATCCAATAGTAGCATCTATAAGAGCCTTTTGCTAAGATATCATAGAGAAGCAGACCCTGTTCTACAGCAAGTATTTATGTGATGTGCTGGAAAGATATACTAAAAGTGTTTTGTAGTTTGAGTGTATGGTATCTTTTTTCATGCCTGGCCCTTTTCACTATGCCAGCCATTCAAGCAAACTTTGGCCTCTGATTTAATTTCTGAACTCATGACTTTGTTAAAATGTTTCTAGATTAAAAATAAATTTTCTTGATACAACTTTCTATGGAAGACAATAAACACATATACACAAACAAACACTCAGAACTAATAAAAATATCAGGAAACATAATGCAGAATCTGAACTTCTTTTGAGGTGAATATTTTTCAAAGTTTTTCACAAGTTGTCAACTGTCAAATCCTTGAATTATTCTTTCCTGAATGTCTCTCTGAACTGATTTTTTATAAATTATCTGGCTTGCTGTTGTGGTGGGTCATTTGTGATTCCATCCGTCTTGTCCAGTTACAGCAGGAACACGTGTAAATTAGATCTCCAAGAAGTGACAAAGTAATGCAAATAGTGCTTTTCACCTTGTGTTACCATAGCCACAGTCTTATTTGCAGTAGCTACTGTGCCATGTTATTCTATGAAATCTCCTAATAAAATACTCCATCTTATGTCACATTCAAGTTATTGATAACAGTATGTACATTGAAAAGTTCAGAGCCAATTCAACTTCACTGCCAAAATTGTCTTTCCATGAAATTATTTTTAGAGATACTTTAGGTAGGTTTTAATAGGCTTGGAAATTTTTTACAGAGGCCATATGTTGCCAGATTCAAGAGGATAATTTACATTTTGGGGCAATAGGAATAAGATAAAGAATACCTTATAATAAACTGAAAAATTTTCAAGGCATGAAGCACAATAGCAACAATGGGTTCCATGGTTCTCTGGGCATATGTCATTCTCAGAAGACTAACAGATGCTTCTGAGTTCCTGCGGAGCTGTAGAGTATGGTTTTTGGGCAATTGTCAGAAATTAGGATTATTATTTATCTTCCATTTGGGGCATAGAATTAAGTAAATAAGTAAATAAGAGTAATGTATTCACATGGTCTGAAAAAGACCATGTGAATGGTCAAAGTGCTGCCTTATAGCTGGAGTGTGTGTCCAAATCCTTACAGCTCTGGGTTGTGAGATGTGAATGAATGGAAACAATGAGTTAAACAAAATTCTTCAGATTTATTTACTGCATATGTGTTTACTAAGTAAACAAATGACCTATTCCTTTAAGAATCTTAAGACAGAAATCTCACAGAATTTTGTTAGTAGGAGTTTCTCGGAAACCCAGTTTGGGCTGTCATACCCTATTAGACAGTTAAGATGCTCCATTACTTCCCTTTTGGAATTATAAATGACTATCACTGCTTTTTTGTGTATTTTCTTAAAAAAGTGATCTACAAAAAGGCAGACTGGTCACAGTCTTTAGGTTACTTTATGAGGTAAACATAATCATATTAAAGCATCTGTTTTTAAAAAAATTTATAATTGTAGTATTTTATTACTCTTGATTTTCTTAACTTTCCTTTTTCTAACAGGGTATTTAAAAAATTTATTGCTTTTGAGAAAGTTTTTGTTTTACTAGTACAATGCATACTTAAGACAAAATTTAGAGGATCAACATAAGAAAAAGAAAATACAAATCACCCATAATTCTATCAAGCAGAGTTGACAAGTAGATGCAGACCTTTTCTCTATTTGTAGTCTATAAATTTTAATTTATAAACATAGGCTTATGTCATATGGACATTTTCATGTACTTTTTTCCCACTTGGCAAGTATCATCAACACTTTTGCTTGTGATTAGCTACTCTCCTGCCACTTTGTTTCCAATGTCCGCCTTATTTCAATGTTTTCAATCATCCCTCCACTGTTGGATATTTAGTCTAACAGGCTTCCTGTTCTTCCCAAGTTTACTCTGTTGGCATTTTCAGAGTCCCATGATGTGAATATTAGAACAGATAACAATGTTCTTGGTACTATAAAGCTTTTTCCTGGAAACTTCACATGTCTCAACTGAGATGTCAGAAAACGGAGGCACTGCTGTCCGGCGTTGCCGAAATGATACTCATGGCACTGCTGGCAGTCATAGCTTCCCAATCTGCTTGTCACTCTGCAACTACAACTAATTCTTGGGCCACTAATATTTCCGAGGAACAATATGAGCAACTGAAACCTGCCATATGGGTCAAATCCACAGAATGGACTAAGTCAAATCTTCCAGCTCTCAGAGGAGGATAGTGTGGGATCTGGGGGCCTTTGGCTTGAAGTCTTCCAGGCTATTTATCTCAGAGCTTGTTCTTGAAAGCCCACATCATTTACATCATAGATAGTATCTTTGGCACCACAAGGGCAGTTGTTAAGAGGCAGAAAGCAGCACATTCTGGTAGTCTGTTTGATGAGCCAATCCAAGAGTGATTGGAGCTGACTGCCAAGTGCTGAGGAACCCGATCTGGAGATTCACCATAGAAGTTCTGGGCATCTGGTCAGGTGTGACATGAGGAAGTTTGGTGGGCTGGATTTCCCTGGTCTCAATGAAGCTCTACTCCAGGCATGTCATCTTGTGAGGATAACATACTGCCTTTTATTGTAGTTTCCCTAACTGTAGTGCACCTTGAAGTAAGATTTCATATAAAGGAAGTCAAATTGGACTGGAAATCCCTCAACTAACCTCTGAATCACATGTTTATGAAAATTCGCAGCTACAAACTTTTATGTTTTAATTCTCAGGATTTTGGATTTTGACAGTAACTCTGAAAAGCCTTTGTTAAAGGACTTCTACCAGGAGTCAGTATTGTGAGGTGTTAAAACCCTAGCTCAGGTAGACAGACAACTTGAGTTCAAATGCCATTTGCTAGTTGTATCCCTGTTCTGCAGTCATTTCCTCAGCCAGAAGACAGAAAAAGTGTGTGTACTTCACATTCATGAAAAGGACATGAAAGAAATATCAGGAAAGCCATCTTGGCATGTTACTGATTATTATTATTAATTTTAATATTTAAAGAAAATTATAACTACATTTAAAAATTTTAATATGATTTATTATCAGTAAGGATGTAATTATTGTCTCTACTATGTGCAGGTATTATGTTAGTTTCTGGGAAAGAATGTTAAATAACATACTGTCCTCTAAGGAGTTGAAGTCTAGAGAGTAGTCACCTGCAGTTTAATTCAATATAGTGTTGTAAGTGATGATATAAATGCCATAAAGGATGGACAGCTGTTGTAAAGATTTATTGCTCAGTACAGACAGATGTAGGAAGAACTTGCTGGAGTTATATGGCATAGGCACTGAAGAGACTTCAAGTGTTTTTGTTTTGTTTTGACCATTGGCTTTTATTGTCTAGAAGAAGAGGTGATAAAATAAGTCCCTACTATTTTCTGTAGAGGGTAACTTTTGTAATAATGTGTATCTTTATAAAGCTTAGCTCAGGGAATAACTCATTTGGGTTTTCCTTTTCAGGTTCTTTAACATTTAACACCAAACCACATTTATTCAATATGTTTAAAAACCTGGAACAAGTCAAGGTAATAGTTTCTGGTGTTTGATTAAGCAAAACAACCAAAAAAAAAAAAAGGGACAATTATATTTGAAATACATTATGGTAGGGAAAATAAACATATTAGCCTTCCATCCTTATTTCCTGTGGTTTATCATATTTTCCCTTCTCCTTGAGATATGCTCTGAACAGCAAATACAGAATTAAAAATCTGTATTCACAGTAACCATTCATATTTCTTGTATTTGTGTCTAAGGCATTTTACTTGCTTAATTAGAAACATGGCTTCGGTGGCTGCTGGCTAACATAACCTGGTACTGCTTTTCACACTCTGTTCAGAAAAGAGGGAGCTTGGAGAAGGCCTTTGCTCCTCATTAGATGGCTGATATGTTTCATTTGCATATTTTGCGAAGGCTGCTCAGGCGAGTATGGCAATGTCACTATGGCCATACATATTGCTTATTGGAGAATGTAAGAGTATTCATATAATCTCTTTAGAAAAATATGCCAAATTGAAGGTTTAATTCCACTGTCTTTTTGATCTTAAAAAGGCATAGAAAGGTACTATCTCAAATATTTGGTCTCCTTGCAGATGGAGTGGCTCACAATGATTAAATGTCATATGTGAATGAACCACAAAAGTCAACCTTCTTGTCTTAAGGGTAAAAAACTTGACTGGATCCATATTGTGTTTTAACAATGGATGGAGGAGATAGCTCTGCAGTAGCTTTTTAAAAACGCTGTTCAAAGAGGTTCTGAGTATCACAAAGGTTTGTTTATCAATTTGTCATTCTCAGTGAAATAAATGGCAAAATGTAAGGCAATGGCCTTACATATTTTAGGATTTTGATGTGTTTATAAGCACAATTAGTTTAGAAACTTTACCACTACAGTTTGTAAGGAGAAAGTCTATGCAAAGATAACCACGTATAACCAAAGTAAAAGAACCAGTAGAATATAAAGCTAGAACTTGTGTCTCTGAATCAATTAAGGAACTTGTTATCTTCTGGAAAAGAGACCACACTGTGCCTTTCAAGGATAGACAAGCCAGTGTGAGCTGGTCTTTCTCCATCTTCCCACATTATGTCCTTACAAAGGACATACACTAAGGAGACCACTATTCAGACAGGGCTGACTTTTTACAAAGAAAAATCTGGGCTCCATTTGGGTGCCATCTCTTTATTAACTTCAAGCTTAAGTTTTCTGCTGTGGGCATGTGTTTATACAGAATATGGTTACATGCATGAAGTCTTCTTGATACAAAATGAAGGTTCCTTTTAGTCTGAGTAGATATAAAGCTCCTATAACTCCCAAGAACGCCACTGCCCTGGCCTGATTCTCTTTATTTTTGACTTCCCATTTGTGTCAGAGAGGCTTTTTGAAATGGAGACCCTATTTTGCCCAGGAAAATTCTCTTTTTAGATAATAATCTACTCTACAATAAAGTTCATTTCTTCACTGATATGGAAGTCCAAGATTTAGTTTGTTTTTGTTAAAAAGTCTGATTTCATCCATATATTCTAAGTTTTAATGTTAGAAGTATTCTTAAAAGATGACTTCAGACAATCATCTACCCCACGGATAAATCAAAACATCTTAGATATTATAAGTGTATCGTAGAAACTACAGGAAGAGGGTTCCCAGGATTTTCTTGGAAATTTGTAGTGGGACCTGATCACGTTCACTTAAAAATGACATTTTTCATCTATAGACTAGCTATATTCCTATAATTTCAGCACATAGTTTCCAGTTTACTCTGGGACTTGGTGGGAGTCAAATCAATTCTTTTTTTGCAGTACTTATGTGAGGATAGATCAGTAACTTTTACCTTTCCTTTCCCCAGATTAAGACATGCTCATTTCAATAGTGGGAGAAAAGATAAATTTATATCATACATAGTTGGCCCTAATGTTGTCTAGTGTCACTTTCAATGAGCAAATAAGCAAACAGTTTCTTCTTGGTAGTGGTTTTCATCTGACTCATTGACATGAAACAGCAGTATCTTCAAATTTCCTTGAGATTCTCATAGTATAATCCACAAGAGTCATTGCTGCCTCTATTTTTGTTTTTGTCAGTTTAATTTCCTAGTCTTGAAATTTTGAGCTCATGACCTCTACAAGAAGACATAGCCATCTGCCATATATCTTAACCTCTGAGCTGTGGGCTTGGAGAAAGTATATTTCAAGGACAAGGAAGAAAAGGGGGCCAGTTTATTTTCATTTTTTACACAACACAGTGGGAGGGAATCTAAATTCTGGCAGGAAGACTGCATTAAGTGCCCAATTGCCACTGTCATTTGCATAATGTGTAATCTAAGGTGTTGGTTCAACTCTGATAGACAGGCATGTTTAGTGAGGGGAGGCGAAATTATTCATCACCCCTCTGCTTGCCCCTTAAGAAACCAATCACATTCCTTCTCTCCATCAACTCCACAGAGGCAGGGACCTTTCTGCTCCATTGAACTTGTTTCTTTCCACCTAGCAAACTGACTAATGGCACTGGCTCTTCCCCTTTTGCTGCTGAATGTAGCTGCTCCTCCCGCAAAGCAAAGGCACTGATGTAAATGTGACCAGCTGATTTGGGGTGCATTATTTTAATTTCATTTCTTAAAGTTGCATCCCACTGCTAAATAGGACTTACCTTTTGATGACTGTAGAAGAACATATAGGTTTGGAAAGTACTGTACTGTTAAAATTGAACCATTGGTTGTGAATATAATTGCAGTGTAACTCAATTTAATAGGTTGTTTGTTGAAGGTGGGTGTTCGGCACAGAATTTTGGTTTTAGAGACTGGACATATATCTGCATGTTTATGCCACAGCAAATGCCTTTGTTTTAATAAAGCTCCTAATGTTAAATGTTTAGTGAAATTTTTATTTTTAAATATACATTGGTCAGAGGGAGACTCCCATGGCTTTGACTTATGCAACATTGTCTTGTCTTTGTCCCCATTCCTATCTATAAAGCTATGGTGTTGTTGAGTGCATTCTCTGGAGGGACCAAGGGTAGAAGGTTTCTACATCCTTTCTACCATAAACAGTTTCTAAACATTTATAAAAACATCTATTATAAACATTTTCTCTGTTTCTCAAATAATCATCCTCCTTTCCAGCAATGAGAAAACTGAGGCCCAGAGTATTTAAGAGACTTTTCTAATTCTTTTTTCTCGAACAACATAAAATTGCCATTTATGTAGCTTAAATATGGTTGACCATCAGCAGCTTTATTGGCTCAACACAAAAACTATTCAGGAGAGGTAGGATTCAAACTCATGTAAACCAGGCTCAAAGTCAGCCTTCCTTCCACTATCCTCTGCTTCTGCCTTGTTTGTTTATATTCTTGTGTTGCTCCAAATATCTAGTCATGTACACATTATATACTCAATATAATACATGGATTGGCTTTTTAAAAATGGATTTCGAGGAAGCACCATGGAGCTATGTTTTGCAACCATTTATCTCAGTATTTATAGCTGTAAATCTGGGTGACTATAAAGCACTATTAGATTCTATCTCTTGAATCATTATTTCTACTACTTTCTACATTTGGTACGGTTTCCCAACACCTAAATAGCTATCATCAATGATGGGCTTTTTCAGGAATGGGTGAAATCTTGCTTCTCTGATCTCTCTTCCTCCTGTGTTTTCTCTTACCAGTGAGATTTAGCAATTTCACAGGTTTCATGAAATGACTGAGAAAGCATTTACATAATCTACCTTCAAAATATCCTCCCCTTTCTTGCTCACTCAATTATCATCTCTGTTCCACATTTTCTTTTTTTTCCAATTCTAAAATTTTCTCTCTTCTAGAGAAAATAAATTTTTTTGGCCACAGGTGTTAGCTCAAGTCCCTATATTGACCATTTTAATACACATTTTGGAAGAACCCAGGTGGTTTTCATATTTAGTATATTCAAAAGATATAAATTTTGAAAGCAAATCAATGACTATACAAATTATAGTGTAATTACATAGTAATTACTCAATTTGCTTGTGAACACTGAATCTTCTCCATGGGTTTTAAACAGATGTCACAGCAGATGCACCTCATTTAAGGGAGAATTTCTATTAACTATAGCAGTAGTCATGCTTATTATCTTCAGTAGCGCTGAATATGACATTGATGAGGGCACTGTTGAAAACTGTTAGAAAGCATAATTCAGACAGGAGAGGGACAGAAGTTCTCAAATATGGGAAAGTTCCCATGAGTAAATGTATCAAATATAGTATTGGCATTTTAAAGTGTTGACAAATGCTTTGCTTTTGGGTTATGTGACAGTTGTTGATAGTAATGACTAAATTTTATAGAGAACTTTTCAGTGTACAAACTTATTTCTATCTACATTATCTCACTTGATTATTACTGAAATCCAGGATGTAGGTTTTTGTGTCCTGAGGCTCAGAGGTCACCCAGGTTCTCACAGGGGGTGGACAGTGAAGCACAAACCCAGGCTGCCTGACTCCCAAGTACCTTATCACACCACGTTGCTTCTACAAGCAAATAGTTCAGGCAACAAATCGATTAGATGGTGCTTGTGTTTTTAAATAAATTGACTGACCTTTTGTTAATTTTAAATCGAAGTGATTGAATCACTCGTTTGTGAAAATACAGGTTAAAAAGTGTTTGTTTATTTTGAAATCAAACTCTTGGTTTTGTTAGTATATATTTTCAAATAGCTACAGTTTGAAATCAATTCTTTGTAGGACGTTGGAGACTGCTAGACAAGCACACATTTTTCAATTAAATCCATATACATCCAGGCTAATCACCACTAGTAGCATCATCATCTTCAAACATGTAGAACAATCTGCCCATACTGATACTGATGGTTTAAAATTTGAGCAGGTTTGAAATAAAAGAATTTACAAACTCAGTTGAAATCTCAATAGCATTTTGCTGAAGGCTTGGAATGAATTGCACAGGTCCTCATTTTGCTTTCTGACTTCCTTTCATTCCTCCTCCTTTTGAGGTCTTTATCATCATTATTTTTAGCACAAATTGATCTCTATGCTATTCCACCCTAATGTAATGTCTTTCCTCATCCAAATCTGCCTAACAGCGTGCCCACTGCTGACCCCAGTTCCCAGTCTGTGAAAAAGGCCTGGCCTTAGTGAGGCTTGTCATTCCAAGGACTGCTCAGGTGGCAAGAGCTTGAGAGAATTCATTTAGTCTTTGAAGGCATTTCCCTGGAGCTTGGCTTCCAGACCCAGGTGCCGATTGGCTAGAATGAGAGAGCGATGATCTGGTTGTCTGTCACTAGGACTCCCACACAAATGTTAGAGCTTGGCTGGGAAAGGCTGCCTTTTCTCTGTGTGGCTCTCCTTTGTCAAAAATCAATAGTGCGCTCTAGATTTCTTTCCTTTTCCTTTTCTCCCAAAAGACTGTAGTAGCTTTTAGCCTCTTCTGTCTTTTCTATTTTCTCATCGGGAAGAGCCAGCTGGCCCACTATGCTCTCTCCCTACTTACCTGTCACCCCACTCTCCTTTTTCCTTTATTAATCCTATTTGGGATTTGTATTCCTCCTTGGAACATTTATCCTCCTACGGCTTCTATTTCAAATAATTTCTATTATGTTTTCTCTCATCTTCCTCCTACAAAGCTGAGGACTGTTCTATCAGACTCTCATCAAGATCCATGAGATAGTTAGCTAATGCATCAGTTGAGGGGAGAGGTAGAGAAGAGGCTGGTGGAGAAGGAAACCAACAGAGAAGGAGGAAAGCCATCAAATGAGACTTGCAAAGAATGGGAAAAGAAAAATAGAGGCCCCTGGAGGCTAAAAATAAAACTAATAAGTGGGATAAGTAGGTTTTTCTGTTCTGCTCCAACTTTATATAAAACAGTTTGTATGTCTGTTATATTAGAAATATATTAATAAAAATAAGTTGTTATAAATAATTAAAAATAGTAATTAATATTAGAAGTAATTTTTGTGAAATGTCTGCCATAGCAAGTGGAACATAACAAACTCTCAATAAGATGATTATTACCTTATTGCTTTTTAAGACCCAAAAAGATTCAAATAAATGTAAGAAAATTGCATTCGACCATTGAGCAAAATCTAGTTTAGATAGAGGTAGCACTGTTTTCTTGGCACTCTATGTTATCACATATAGCTTGTGGCAGTCAGTTGTGAGGGATATCAGTAAATTTATAATAATGGTCACCAAGTAATAAAATTTGAATATGATGATTTTGGAGACAGGAGGGCATACATGTAAAGACTGGATTCCAGTCCTAGACATGTATTGGCCCTGGAAACGTTCTGTAACCTCTACAGGCTTTTGTTTTCTAATCTGAGAGATGAAGATCCTAGAACCAACCACACAGGACTGTTCCCAGCCCTAATGGGATCATATGTGCAAAGCTCGTGGTACAGTGCTTAGTACATAATAAACAATCAATAAGGCTGTCTACTATTGGGTTGCAGTTTTTAATTAGTGCAGATTCAAGTTTATCCTTGTTAAACACTGATTTTACTCACTTGCTTTCTGACTGACTTTCTTAAGAAACAAAGAAAGGGGCTTGGCTTAGCTAACTCTTTGGGAGCCTGTGACCCATGAGAAATTAATCTCTTATATGTATTATGGCAGGGAAAATATCAGGAACTATTATTGTAGCTTTCTCATCAACTATATGACACCTGCCTATCATATTTCTGGCCATTTCAAATGCCCATAAAACATTTTTCAACAGGGTGGTGTTCATTAATTCACCATATTCTAGACTTATTTCACTAAGGTCCAAGAGATATTTTGTGTTATTAGGAAAGATATGAGAAGCTATTTGTGAATAGCAGATAGACTTTACTAGTGAAGAAGAATTTGTTGACCATTTTGTATTGTAGGGCATTTTTCAAATCCTGGAACTATATGGTTTGTCCTAATTTTCTTGACCAATATCTACAGAGCACCCACTACTTTCCAGCTCTCGTTTGGGTACTCGAGTCAAAGGTGTATTTGACGTGTCACAGCCTGGTGAGAAAGCACAGGGCCTTGCATACAGCTGAACAAATATTTTTGAGGAAACTGGGAAATAAGGCTTTACTTAATCACAAAGGCTGTCTGTTAAGAGCACTAAAAACAAAGAACCCTAGGTGAGTAAGGGAGGGACTAACAACTCTGGGTAGTGACAAGTTTGCTGCCTGGATAAATTCTTTCTGTGCTTTAACATCCCTCTGTGCTGTCTCTCCAGGGCTTGGTAAAATCCATTGGGAATACCTGCTGCCAAGACGGAAGAAAGAACACTGTGATGTGGCCAACCTGAAACCCAGCTTTTGCCTTTGGGGACGTCTTTCTTTCTTTATTTTTCTAAACTAGGAATTGTGTAAGATTCTGGTTTCCATTCCAGCCTGTTAGTGGCTGAGGCACAGCTGGGGAAGGACTTTAGTTATGGAGCATCCAAAGCCATAAACAAACACAGAATCAGAAAAGCAAACTCCTGGGCAGCAGCCATGCAGTGAAGAGGAACCACCACGTCCATGGCCAGAGAAAGGGCAGGGTGAGTGTTACTGGCGGAGAACATGCCTGGCTTCTGACTCCTAAGCTCTCCACTGCCCACAGCTCATTCAGTCTCAACAGGGTCCAAGTAACACAGTGGCTGAGGATCTCCTCAAATTCTGAGCTGGCTATTGCCTCTTGGAGAGAAGCCAATTACCTTTTGTTTTGTTCTTTTTGACAAACTGGATCATTCTATATCCTGCTTACTGTAACTGGCACCTGCCTTGTTCTAGGTACCTCATGCTCTGAAGCATCGTTTCAACTGTCAGGTGAATGTGTAAATGCTTACTGCAGGACTGTTTTTAGCAATTAATGTGATGACCTGTGAGGCACCTGGTATGGGGAAGATGCACAATTTGTACTGGTGTCTGAATCTTGACCTTTGTATGTTCCTGTCACATTCTTGAGGCTTGGAGTTATGCCTCTAAACATGATGTCTGATTGTTTTAGCATGGAGGATATCTGGGAGTCCACAGTGTAAAACTATGTGTTTTCTTGACTAATATTATGTGTGCTATAGGCATCCCTGACTCTTTCCCCATACTTTCCTCTGAGCCTCATCCTCTTACCCTCACCCTAACCCTGACAGAGTGTCTCCTAATCAGTTTCTTTGAGAATTTGGGATTCAGAAACCACCCTAGGGGCCTAGAGAGGCAACCCGCCACTGAACTGGAATAGCAGCTTCAGTCTACTCCAGGTTCTCCTGTCTCTCCTCTTCCTTTGCTTTGCCTCAGCTGCTTGGGGAGTTATCCTGGAAGAGGTCCATCAAAGACCAAAGGACTCTGGCTCCTGCCCTTTCCGTCAGTCCTTTTCACCAGGGTTCTGGAGGCTCTAGGGGAAATCTTTCTGGGTGCGGGTTTTCAGGCAGGAGAGGCTATGCTGTGAGCCCCATAGGGCAGAGTGGGAGAGTGTCAAGAGATGAGACCCATACCCACCTGTGTGACCAAGGCTACTGAGGCAGATGGGGCTTACTACTCTGCCCAACTGAAGAATATCATGAAAAGCCCAACTGGCGGAAAACTGCATGGCCCCAATCTCTATCTAAATAAAAAGAAGTGATGCCTAAATTCATGCCTCAGCTTTCAGGACTAAAAGAGAACAAAGCAGAGGAAAACATTCGAACACTTAGTTCTGAATTCCCCGTGGTCCAAAATATTCCAGTGTTTCACTTAAAAAGAAAAATAAAACAATGTGCCAACCTCACAGTGGATACTGACTTATAAACTGGCTAATTCATCAAACACCTTAACAAAGTCCAAAGAGATTAGAGAGTGAATCCAAGTGCTATTGCACAGAATCCCGTGCTTAAGCCCAGGACAAAGTTGGAGGAGCAAATGCACAATCATGAATTCTCCAGTTACTTCAGGGCCGGAGTGAAGCGTACTGCACTTTCTGAACAACTGCCTGGGTAGGGCAGAGAATAATAGGAGTGGATCCCCTTACAGAAGTGAAAATGAAAAAAATGTGCTATGGGAAACAATTATCTATAGTGTACTCTGAACATTTTACCATGGAATTAGCAAGAGAATTGTCTTCCATTATCAGCCTATCTCTGGACAAATTACTTTGGCCCATAGTAGGGGGAAAAAAACCCCTGAAAATTAATGCTTATTTAAAACAAACAAATAGATAAAACAATTAGGAAAAATATTTCAGGGGGCCAAGGTGTGAGTGGGCATGAGGCTTGGAGTGTGAACATCAGGGGAAACCCAGGTATTGGTACCAGGAGGGTCTCTGCTGTCCTCTGGCTTTTCTTAACACATTCTTTGTTCCTTCCCTCCTCTTTCCTTCCCATCTATCTTCTGTCTTGCCCAACTACTTCTTAGCTACCAGCAGCCTCGTTGGTCCTGTGTTACATTGCAAAGTGATGAGGGCCTAGTTCTATCAGAACCGAATAGTTTATCTGAAAAAGAATTCACATTAGCTACTGGAGGCTGATATGGTAGTCCATTAGGTAACACTTGTATTTTACCAGGGAATTCTCCAGGGCCTTATCAGAAAAGAAGGAAGGAGGCTTTTATTTCACAAGTGTCACAAGCCATTCATTCACATGGCAGGTATCTGTAATGGAGGAGAAAGATGGTAAGTTTCATTATTCCCTAAATTACTGCAGGTGGACAGCGGTCTTCTCCCTCTACAGATTGGGCTCATCTAAGATGAGGGCGGGCACTTCTGCTGCCTTCGCCTTCCTTATCCTTGCTGTCAGCTCGTGATGCTTTTCAGCACACTGTGACTCTGTGATAAAAAACACCGTTTCTGTTTCTGTCTTAAAAGTAAGGAAGAACACTTATTAAGTACATACTGTGTTCAGGCAGTTTTCTAAGCCCTTTATAATGATTAACTAATTTAGTTTTTACAGTTATTAAAGATAGGTAATCATATGCCCATTTTAAAGATGAGGCATGAAGTCTTTGCACATCTATCTAAGATCCCAGGGTAAGTAGAAATGGTAAAGCTGTAAACCCAAGCTGTCCAACTCTCAGGCTCACTCTGTAAACCATGATACAGATTGTATTCCTAGTACCTAGTACAGAGCCTGGGAAACAGTCACTATTTCTAATTCTCCTTTTCTGTCTTTGTGATGGTTAACTTTATGGGTCAATAAATGGGCCAGAGTGCCCAGATATTTGGTCAAACATTATTCTAGATATTTTTGTGATGGTCTATTTAAATAAGATTTATATTTAAATCAGTGGACATGGGTAAAGCAGTTTGTTACCCATAACGTGGGAGGACCGCATCCAATTAGACAGTCCTGAGTAGAACAAAAGGCCGATCTTTCCCGAGCAAGAGGGAATTCTCCAGCAGACTGTCTTTGAACTCCAGCTGCAACTCCTTCCTGAGTCTCCAGCCTGCCAACTTTCCCTATAAGTTTTGGGACTTGCCAGGTCTCTGGAACTGTGCGAGCCATTCCCTAAAATAAAACTCTTCTTATACATACATCCTATTGGTTCTGTTTGTCTTGAGAGCCCTGATTAATATAGCCTCCTTTGCTAAGTAGCATGTTTCTCAAAGTTGGATGTGAGGCCCTTTTTTCTTCTCAGTTTAAGTTCTGTTTATTTTCTAAACAATTTTTTTCCTGTCCATGGCCTCAGTTACTATCTATATATCAATGACTCTTATATTTATACTCTAGCTCAGATGTATCTATGGAACTCCAAACCTATGTATTCAACTGTGTACTTAACATGTGTTCTTGGCCATCTGAGGGGCACCTGAATGCAGCACATACAAAAGTAAATTTGTGATCTTGCAACCCTGATTCTCTTTCATGGTTTTCGAGCTTTGTGAAATGTGCCTGTATCTATCTGAAAGAGCAGAAACCATTCCTAAATGTTGTCTCTCCCTTATCTCTCTACTTAATCCATCACCATGTCCTACCATTGTCACTTCAGAAATTTCTGATATCTTTTTACTTCTATCTACATTACTACCACCTTATTCAACCTACGGCTATTCCTTATCTTGACTCCTATAGTAACTGTTCAAGTGGTCTAGCTGCTCATTCTCTGTTTCCCCTTTAATCTTTTCTCTTTACACTCCAATAACAGTGATCTTTTTAAAAAATAAAGCTGATCATATCATTCTGTGTCACTACCTGTTTGAAATCATTCAATGCCTTTCTATTGTGCTCAGGAAGAAGGCTAAACTACATGGTGGTTCTCAAGGTTCTGCGTGGGCTCATCCTGCAGCAATTCTTGTTCTCTATCCTCCATCTAACCTTACTTTTTATTCAGTTCCTTGAAAATGCTTCCTCACATCACTGGTCCTTTGCACATGTTGTTTTTATTTTTAAATGTAGAGCATTAGTCTCAACCTCTCAATTTTCACATCAGGAGTTACTTCAAGGGGGAAACTGTTATGTCCTACACATCCTTTCCTCAGTCTAGTTAGATTCCTTTATTGTACAATCTCACAATATTTTTTTCTAAATTAATATGAATAGTAATAGCTAAGATTTACTGAGTGCTTATCAAGTTCAAGTGTCAAGTACAGTACTAAGTATTTTATAACCATTAAATTTAAATATTACCTAACAAAAATTATGACAAAATCTGAGAAGTATGTAATATTATTCTATTTTACAGATAAGAAACATTGAAAATCTGGATAGAAAGCTAAGTGCATATTCAGTATTATGATGACTTAGTGGGTATTTAATTCTCCCATAGGAATGTGTACTTGGAGTGAGCTGGAACCAAATGTGTTATTGATCAGCACTGATAGAGGACAGCCTGGCGCATAGAATGTGTTTAATACCTACTTGTTGATTGAAATAATGATTAAATGAGTAATGAAACAGGACACATTTTAATATAGAAACTAACTGGGTATCCCTTTTATTTTCTACTCTGAATTACTTGCCTATAAGATTAGTTACAAATTCTAGACAGTTGCTTGCAAATGAAAAAATAGCATCCCCAATACTAGAGATGTTTTAGAGTACCCTCAACTCCTGATTTTGATGACCATCTGCTCAATTTCCAAATGAGGCAGCAATTTAGTTTAATTTTGCTCACAGTGAAGGATGATTTTTTTTTGTACCAGTTCTTCTGAGGCTTCTAAAATAGAGGGAGTCACACACATACAGACACACACTTACAAATATACACATGCTGTGTTAGATAAGTTCATACAAGCAGCTGTAACAAATAAACCCTAAAATTCCGAGTTTACAAAATATATAGTTATTTCTCATTGGTGTAACAACCTAATGGGGGTGTTTCTGCTTGGCCAGACAACTTACTACCTGATGATTCAGAAGCCCAGTCTCCCTCCATCCCCGAGGGCCTCAGAGCCTCTCACTCAGACGGCAGTAAGGGAGAACAAGCATGGAGAAGGCACAGCTACTTCCTAAAAATCTTGCTCCTCAAATAAAGCACATCACTTCTACCCATATTCCATTGCTACAAATTCATCATGTGGTCACACCCAACTCTAAGGAGGGCAAGGAAACGCTGTTTAGTTATTTGCCCAGGAAGAAAAGAGGGAAAACATGTTTGAGTGAGTCACCATCCATCTGTCCCACCTCCCATGCCTATAATACAAAGCAGAGAGATGCTATAAGATTAGTGCAAAGTGCCCTGAGATATAGGAAGATGGAGCTTGATTTGAACAGTGGACATTTGGAAAGGCCTTTGGAGGAGGGGATATTTAGTAGATCTTGAAGGATATGTAAGTCCTTGATAGAAAGAGATCCTAGTACCAAAGACTAGTACCAGAACCGAGACCAGTACCAAAAATGTTGAGATCTGAAGTCAGGGGGAAGTAAGAGTGTGAGAAAAAAAATGTTTGCTTGTGTCTTAGTCTATGTGTACATATGCCAGCATCGAGTTGAAATTATTTCAATAATCTCTTTTTTTCCGGTTTTCTTGAACTCCTTCTTAAAGTAATTAAATAACAAACAGAATTACACCCTCTTCCATGAGTATCTTTGTCTCTAATGTGAAGATATGAAATAATTAGAGGGTGTGCAGTGTAAGAATTTTAATGTCATGGAAAACTTCTATTTTCAAGACTGTGCTAATTATATAGGATGGGGCTGAGCAAAGGAATAAATACAATTAGCAGAGCACAAGTTTTACAACCAGCTCTGTTTAGAGGCTCTTCTGAATCTAGGTACGTAATAAGTCAAGAGTGATCTAGTATTCTTTTAGAGGACAACCCTGGAGGTTTTAAAAATGTAGGGCTTAGCCATTTTGGATTTGACTGTGGTGATGGTAGAGTGAAACTTTTACACTGTAGTCTAAGTGCTACAGAAGAAAGAGCAGAGTCTTTCGAGGAAGAAGAACTCTGTCCCTCTCTTGGTCTGATACTCATTGGCGGGCTGATCATAACCCCTCTGCATTGCTTCCTTTGACTAGAGATAATAATACATATGAAAGCACTTAGCACTGAGCCTGGACTATATTAAACACCTATTTTTTAAATTTTAGATCCATTTCCCTTCTCTCTCTTACTTTCTTTTTTTAAAGCAGGATTTCATTCACCTCAATAAAAATCCTTAAGACTTTAAGAACTGTACAAGAATGACTGTAATATCAAATGGATGTACTTCCTCTAAGTCTACCAACTTCAATAAAGGCAAGTTATAATATCTTTGGCTCTATCTGAGCAGTGTCAAGGATAAAGAAATATCTTAGTTGGCAAATCCAAGGAGGGCTGACTCAGCTCTTCCTTTCTTCCAAGGAAGATAAACTGCATCTCATGCAATTTGATTTTTGCTAAGGGGTTCTCGTTTTGTTTTCAAACAAGATCTTCAGTACAAAAGATGAAATCCTCTTCACATACATTAAAAGGGCTAAGATGAGTCCCATAAAAGTTTGGGCTTTTCTCTATATTCTGTTGTCAGAATATTAGCAATTAATATGAAAAGCTGAGAGCTTAAAAATTACACACTATTACATATTATTCTATTTCAAAATGCAAAATTGCTGCCTATCCCAAGTCTCAGCTCAGCTATGAATGGCCTATACACTCAAGTGTATCACCATATTGACTGAAAGGATAGAAGCCCTCAAGCTCCTGAGAAGGCATTAGGATTACATTAGCATATCAATAGCCCACATGCAAAGTTCTTGATAAAAAAACAATCATACTCCAGAGGCAAGAGATAAAATATGAGAGTTTGATTTGTGTAAACAAATCAAAGGCATTTAGAGTCAAGCTACTAAATCTCTTAAAGCATTGCCAGGAATATAAACATCAGAACAGCCTAGGAGCCAAAACAGAAAAAAATTGATAGAGTAGAAGGAACTCTAAAGATTATTTACTATTTTTCCATGATTTACTGTAATCCAGCTGTATTGGCCTTCTTTCAGTTCTGTAAACTAGCCAAGTTCAATGCCTCTTGTCTTAAAGCCTTTATAAATCATCCTTTTGCCTCTTCAGAGATCCCTCTTGTAATAGTCAGGATTGTCTCCATTAAGCTGTATTAACAAATAGCTTCCATATCTCAGTGGCTTAAAACAATGAAGTTTGTTTGTTTACGCTACATGCCCAGGCTGGGTTGGCTGAGGGGTCTCCATTTTTTGAAGTCATGCAAGTTCTTGGCTAAGTGTTCAACCACATCTTGAACCACACAACCAGTCAGAATGTCACAGGGAAAGGGAGCTAGACAAGGGCAATTAAATGCTCCAGCATGAAAATGACTCATGTTTCAAAGTACAACTCATGGGCTTTACCCAATCCCTTGGCCCCATGAAACCTCAGGGAGACCAGGGCAATGCAATCCTATCACGTGCCTGGGAAAGGAGGGAATGGAAACAGCTCTGTGACTCTCACACCTCCTCTGACCACCCTTTATGAAGTAGCTTCTAGCTCTTCCCTGCCTTAGCACAGCATTTGTATTGTTCATAGTGTTTATTAATTTGTAACTGTATTATTTATTTTCTGTTTTGTTTTTAGTCAATTCCACTATTGAACTATAAAATAAGATCCCTTAAAGGAAGAATCATGTCAGCAGTCTAATTCTATAAAACAGTTCTTGAGACTGACCTATCTACCTAATGTATTTAAATACTGAATATATTTGTCTAGAACTTGGAGAATCCTTATGGCTATAATCTTGTGTCTCTCTGTCTAAGTCCTTTCTAGCTGTGTGCTGACGTCTCTTCATCACTCCTTATCAGAGGATCCTCTCTCTGCACAATGGCAGCAGCTAAGACAAATAAAAAAATGGGTATTCCTTCAAATACTGTTAGGAAGCAGATTGGAAAACTATCAACTAAAACCTCACAGAAACCTCCAGAGGTGGTAAAATTCAAAATATCCAACGCAAACCATTGTAAACTTTGTAATAAATGAGAAGGGGAAGGAAATTTGGTGAATTGGCATTTTATTAAATTTCCTTTTAGGAAATTAGCTTGCAGGAAATTAGCTCAGAGCTACCTTCTCACTATCCACTAACAGATGTACTTCATTGTCAAACTGAGCCTGGTATTTAGAAGGCACTCTCAGATAACTGTCTTTTTTTATGGGCAAAAACTTTACTTTAAAGAGATTTAAGTGATTGACCCAAATCACAGAGGTGATAGTGGGAAAGATAAAAGTTAGATTCAAGCCTCTTCTTGCTAGTGTAATACTTCTCCCCACCCCCTAAATTATAAAACAGGGAGGCTGCAATCATTTTTTAAACATATCACACTATTTAGGGCAAAAAGTAAGTGTATAAAGAAATATTGTAGGTATTTGTCTTGCCTTTTATCATTTTAAACAAAAATATTTTAATGATTGTTATACTAGACACTTCTTTATAACTATATCATCATTTTCTATATGAAACACTATTATTTTCAAGCAAAATAAGAATTAATTGAAGCACAATTGCCCGTGGGACAAGGTTATTTCAGCAAAGAAAATTCAAGAATCAATTAGCTATGGCCTTGGAGAAATGGATTTTTAAATAGGCATTGTCTCAGGTCACCTAAGGTGTGTCCTTAGATCCCTATTTCATCTTAAAAGAGGCCACCACTAAAATCAATCAAGGTTTCATAAACATTTGTAAATGTGACTTTTAAAAAATAACTTTATTTTTAGTAAGCAATCATGTTATTTTCTTCTGTATCATTTAGAAACAAGGCTTTTATGGCAAGGGTATTATTTTACAAACTATAGCAGGTAAACATTAATAAAAGAAAAAAACTATTCTCCCTACTCATTAGTCTTTAGATGTTAGATTTTACAGAATTGCTATTATTTTCGCACACTGACAGGCTACATAATTGATGAGTAAGTATGTTCTCCTCTTACCTGTTATACCAAGCTTACTATATTCTTCGTACTATAGGTGCAGAGCACAAAGTATGGTCTCAATCTGTCTGATGAGAAAATTTGTAGTGGCTCGTGCCAGGAGAAGTTACTGCAGAATCCTATGTGGATAATGAGAAGAGAGAAAACATTAGAAGCAATGAAAATTAATCAGGTTCTAAGAAATAAAGACAATGTTCTGTCATTAAAAAAAGACATATTTAGCCTATGAGTATAATACACAGAATGGTATGTGGGTAAATGCTAAATGGAGGTTGATCAAATGAAAAAGAGAATGAATAAATAAATACATGAAGATCAGAGCTGGTCCTAAGATTACAAACCTATATGCCTACCAGACCAGGCAAGTAGGGTAAATGAAGGAGCAGACTGGGTGTGAGACAATAGGGAAAAGCAGATCTGTAGTGAATTAGTGAGCATATGTCTCATATGAAGGGGGCAGTCATTGCTTAGGTCGAGTGGATGGTTTTCATTGATGCCATAAGGAAAAACAAGCTCAATAATGCCACAACTTCAGATTTTCAAGGAAAGACAGAAATACAGATTTTTTTTAATGTGAAATCTCTTAAATTTATATTTAGAATTCAATTAAACAAAACTTCATACAGGTCAAATAAAGCTAGCGTGAAAGCCTACCTGAGAGTCAGGATTAGCCTATGGGTGGCAGCTTTTACTTAAGATCTAGGGCAACATCTTTAATTTCCAAATGATGAAAAAAGGTCCAAAGGGTTAGAGCCACTTGGGCAAAGACACTCAGCTCATTCATGGTAGAACTGGGGTTTCTAGGCATGAATATCTTCTCTTTCACTTAAGACCTTCACTTTCACCTATGACCACTCTGAGATCGCCTGAATCCAATCTGATCTGTTTAAATAACAGATTGGAAGCCAACCCAAAGCTGCCTCCAGTTGACCTGATCCTTGGGTCTCAAGCTGTATTTATATAAACTTCATAATGAGAGGTCTAATTTTCTATTCTCACCATTCACATTATGAAAAGCTGAGTCACTGAAATACAATGGTCTCTCACAGGAAATAGTAATCTGGTTACAGGCATTTGTTTCAGATGGTGTTTAAGCAGTGTAGTCTGATGTGAAGTGTGGCAGTGAGGGGTTTGGGCAGAAGCATGAGAAGGCCCATTGAATCTATTTGCTGGTTCTGGTTTTTGCTAAAATGCTGCTCTGTTTATATGAAGGTACTGGTTAAGTGTATGGAATGGATTTCAATATTGACTCGGCTGCTTACTGTGACTTAAGCTCTTTAGATCTCATGTGTGAAATAGTGATAACAATAACAGAATTGTAAAGTTGTATTGAGGTTTCAATGAATCAAAGCATATAAAGTTCTTAAAATGGTATTTGCCCAGGGTAAGCACTCAGAAAATGTTTGCTAGTATTTGTAAAAAAATGCCAACATTTATTGAGTAACTACTATACACTAATTTACTTACATTTATTATCTATAATCATCACCACAATCCTCTTCATTTTATATCATTATTTTCACTGTAATAATGAGAAAATCATAACCTTGTGAGATCAAGTCTCTGGTCTATTGTCACCCTGGTATGTAGTGGACCCAGTGTTCGAACTTGGTCTACTCAGCTTAGCCATTTATTTAACCTACCACTCTACTGCCTTGTCAGTGTTCAACAAAGATACTACTTAGATCTTTAAATGGAAAGAAAACCAACTTTGGTCAAATACCAAATACTTATCAAGTGAAACACCAAAGCAAAGGAGTCCCAAAGCAAACAATAAAAAACAATGCATGCTTGATAATCTCTTGACTTATGTAAAATGTATTGTTCTAGAATAGAAGTGTGCCACATGACTAAGAATAAGACTGGATAAGACTGGGGCAGAGTGAGGCAAGAGACCATGTGGTAAATTTTCAGTCTACAGAATCCCTCGTTCTCACCCCCTAATTCTTACCCTTTAAAATGCTATGGCTCTTAATAAATTATTTGCTTAATATTGATAAACCAATTCCCACAGAGGAAGCTTTTAGAAATTGAAACATGTATTGAATGTTGACACTGAGAAAACCTGGAATGTTTTACCCTATCATATATTTTTTAAAGTTTTCGCTTTTATAGAATTTTTTACACAAAGAAAGAGTGAAATAAAATATAAACATTTATTAGAATACAGAAAACATTAACATGAAGCATCTTATATAAAACGTTACTGAATGTGAAAAGAAAGAAAGAAGGAATGAAGGAAATGGGTAGTTACTGACTCCAACATGATCCAGGTCTTGTTATATGCATATTAGCATTTACTGAATGAAAAATAACCAAATCAAGGCCAAAACACATGTGGAAAATGTATATATAGCCAACTTCAATTTTCATGGGCAGATATTTCAGTTCAAATATCTCAGACTTATTTAGACACAACTCCTACCTTAACCACTCATTTTATTTATTTTTTATTGATACAAAATACTTTTAAATTGAAAGCAAGGGCAGAAAAGTAGGGTGCTCGTTGAATCAAAATGTTTAATTATCATCAGTGCTGGAAAAATATGAACTAGAAAGCTTATAGATGTAAATTTTTTCTGCTGTAAAATGAACTTAACATTATCCTAAGACATAATGACATCTATTCTCAGCAATAATATAGACAGCAAGAACATATTATACAAGACAAGATGCAAAACATAAGCTACTTTCTTTAGTTTGATTCTAAAGTATAATTTCAGTATTTAAGTTAGAGACATTGCAACTTTCTAGAATATAAAGTGCATCCACATTCAAATGTTGCTTTTAGAATACAAAACAATATTTTAAAGTCAAATAGAAATGAGTTTGTTCACTATCTACTCTTTTTGATAATTGCCATTATTGCTATTTCTTCTTGAGCAGATAATTGAAAACTGACTATATAAATTGTTATGTTTTTCTGGGGAAATAGCCTAGACTCAAATTTTTTCACCTACATTTTAATCTAAGTTACAATTTACAAGGCCTAAGAATTATAGCTACTCTGGTACATTATTCTATTTCATCTCATTAATATCTTCTCTTCTTTTTAGCTTCACATGGCAAAAAAGAATTTTGCCAGTGCCATTTATGGCTAAGAAATCCATTCATTTGTGTGCCTCCACACTAGAGTTAGCTATGAAGTATTTTAGTGACAGAATAGGACAAATAAGATAGTAATAATATTTGAATATGAGATTATCTTCTCAGTTTTGCAATAACACTTTTTTGTGACAATAAAGAAATTTGCGCTGTGAATCTCAACTGTCAGCATCTTGCCACATTTGACCCGGTTTGTGTGTGGTCTGTCTGCAACAAAAGACTTAAATAAAGACTGACAGAACAAAGGAGAAAAAACAGAAGAGTTTCCTATTTATTAGTTTATCAAGATAAATTCTGTGATTTATTAGGAAACCAAGTAGAGGTTATAGTTGATCTAATTAGCTAATGGATTTAGGAGAGAGAACAGAGGGTTTTCTTCTCTTAGTTTCAATGATAATGAATTTTCTATTTCTCTTTGTCATAGGTCAGGTCCAAGGAAAACAGACTTTAAGACTCTGAGATAACCCATGCACAAAGTTTATCAGAGCATGTTCTCAGGAGCAACATCTGTTCTGAGGGAAGAAGGTAGAAGGGGAGGGAGAGATTGAAATATGATGCAGTTGTGACTCAGCCCAGGCCTGAGCTGACTTCTAGGGAGCCCTGGAGCTGGGATGGGCCTATGGAGGTCCAGCATGTGCTAGAGCGGGCTTGAATGAGCTTGGGCAGAGCTGATTTTGCTTCTCTTCCTAACTGCACAGTCAGTGACATCACTTTGATACCTTGAATTTGGAGGCTTGTGTGCAGGGTATTTGCAACATGATAACTGGCAAATTCTAGAAATCAGAGCTTCTGTCACTCCTCTCTCCCAAATCCTCAACCTCTAGAGAGCTAGTCAGCAAACCTCCAGTTAAGGAAGATTAATTTCCACACCTCTCTTTTCAAATCCATGTGATAAATTCTTAATTGCACATGGTGCTATACAGAGGGAATGATATACTGTACTCCTAGGTCTTGTGTTGCTGTAACTTCTCCAGGCAAGTTGTCCTCTATGCTACACAGAATGTATTCTAACTCCAGATTTCTTGGCCCTACTGTGTTGTCAGTGATCCTTATTGCTACCTTTCTGAAGGAAGAAACTTAGGTCCCATGAAAATGGAACCATCCCTATAAGATATAAGTTGGTGATACGACTGCCGAAGTCTAAGTCAGAGTTATCAAAGGAGTAAGTACTGACAATGAATGAACAACATCCTGGGTAAAATACTTAGAAAAAAGTTAACTGAAATGACTTTAAAAGTAATGCCATTTCTTTGCTTGTAAACATGGTCATTCATACCAATAAAGTAGAATGATAATAACTGCAGTATGTCTTTGTTTAATGAAGTTGTAAAATATTTCTGGAGCCAGTTTCAAATGAATACAATAGGCGGTAGTTAAGTTTGAATACATTAGTGAAGCCACACAAAGAATTTGGGTAAAAATCATTCTGGCTTTTTAAAAAGTTAATTCCTGAGAAGATTAAATAAGCCAATTTCTGTTTGCAAATATCAATTTCTTTAGAAAAAGCAAAGAATTGATGCGAGTGAGTTCATCATTAGATGGAGTCGCGGAAACTTCGAAAAGACCTTTCTGAACAAAGCTGTTATGTCTCTCAAAGTTATTTTTTCTTTTGAGTCCGTTTCTCCATAGAAAAAGACAATAAGGGAAGATCTGATTTTGACAGAGATAATACAGAAAATTTTCTCAGGTTTGCCCCTTATAGTCTACAATCACACTAAACCTTAACAACGTGGCAACTGCAAAAACACCACTCAGGCATTCAATTTAGGAAAAAATAGACATCAAGTGGAGGAAAATTTTCATAATTTTATTACATGAGGCTAGAATTAGAAAACTCAGTAAGAAAAGTGTGGACGATTCTGAAATTCAATGATTAAAAAGTGACTCAGATTTGACTATATCTATTCTATCACCTATCACATTTCTGGAACAGTCCTCAAAGCAGACAGGAAGTGCAGTTTCCAACAAATGTTCTTTCATGGCATAAAATCATTGGGTACAAACTCCTTCTTATAGATCACAACCTAGCACAGAGCCTTGCAGATGATAGGAGCTCAATCTCTCAGTATCTTACTCTTAGATAAACTGTTACAATATAGCTAGGGCCACATTTGGATTCTATAATCAGCTTATTAATTCCTCTCTTATAATATCTATTGTTTCATTCTATAAAACTGTGTTGAGTATATTCTATACTGTGGTATTTTACTAGGAGCTGTAAATATAGAGGAATTCAGGTCCTTCTTGAGGTAGATACAATTCAGATAATTAAGTATAGTAATGGAGATGCTGAATCACAGAGGCCCCTTACACATGTGTGTGTCTGTGTGTGTCTTTGTGTGTAATCAAATCCATTTTTCTCTTGAAAGAAGTGTCCAGAATATTCATAATTAATAGCAATAGCTTCATTTGTTCTGACTGTAAAATCTAAATGCAGCTATTTCTGTTAATCAAATAGGGGATATTGTGAGGATGAGGAATATAGTAGCATGGAGCCCTAAGAATAACCTGGCCTATTTTTCCTGATTTTAAACTGAATACATCTGAGTTAGTCTTTCAAAAGTTCAACAATATTTTTAGTTCCCTTTTAAGTGTAACTCACATACTAGGTCCTGGGGATTAAAAGAAGAATAAAGAAAATCCAAATTACTTTCAAAGTCTTACTAAGCGAGAAATTCCAAATATCTGATATGCTGTGAGCCTTTTAAAAGTTGGATATAATTTCATGATACTTTTCAGGAATACAAATGTTCAAATTGGTGTCTATTTATAAAATTTTAGCCTGAATAAATGAGTTGTTTCACGAACGATTTTGGTAGAATATGAATTTACCTTTGTAACAAGCAAACATGAAACAATGGAATAGATTTTTGTTTGTGTTGGTCAGTTTTTTTTAGCTACAGCTTTAGGTCTCTGCCTTTATAGATGGCAGAAGCTGGTTCTACAAATTAAGGTTATTCCAAGGCGTACGTGCAAAGGAATTTTGCAAAGTTTGCATATTGACTGAGTCAACTACTGCCTTGTTGGATTTTTCAGGTCATGCCCACCTTATCTTGAAAATACTGTTTTAGTAAATCACGCCATGTACACTCAAGGAATTTGAACTTTACTTCTTTTTTTGACATAGACTGTCTCCAGCCAGTTAGCTTTAAAGAGAATTGAATATGACCTATCTGTGGGCAGTTGCTTTGCTTTATTTTTTTATTTTTTTTTTCTCTATGTATTTTATTCTAGATCAGTCTTTTTAGAAATTGATATGACATCTGTCACTGGAGACAATGAGTGAGAGAACAGGCCAGTGTCTACAAATATATCACACCATTAAAAACAGGAAAAGAAAACCAACAGCCTAAAGTGCATGCCCTACAGATGACTGGAGCAGCAATAGTATCTCTTAATTTAAAAGGCAGCATCTTGACCTGACATGTGCCTGAAATAGGATCCTCCTCCTGACTTAAAAGGTTCTCCATCATACCCACGCACATAGGTGAGGATGCCAGCAGCCATGTTGACCAGAGAGCGGCATGCTAGAACCCCTGCGGCAGCTCCTGCAGAGAGTGGGAGGTTGGGAGGTAGGACTTGCAGAGATTCCCCTTTGCCCTTCATGAATCATACTGAATGGGGTTTTCTATATTCTAAGACCAGTGAGACTTGAAGTTGTGGCATGGCAAGCAATAGGCCCAGTATGGGAGGGGAGCATCTTGTTCTCTGAAACATAGGGCTCTTCTCTCACCCCAGGTTTTTATGGAAGGGCACTTAGGTGTGAAAAGAAAATGCACATCTATTACTTCTAAGCTGGGCAAATTTTCCTTAGTAGACCTTTCAAAGGAATAGGGAGTTACACCTGCCACTGTGAAAGTGTTTTCTATGTCTTGGCTAAGTTGTGAGAGAAATCAGTTTAGAGATGTCATGAGTGAACAGGAAAATGGTTAGAACTCACAGTGAAAAACACAAGTCCTTTTATTTGGACAACAAAGATAACTGAAGCTGTCAGACTTCTCATAGAAAGACTAAATATGAATGTTGGATACTTAAGAAATAGGCTCCTAAGAGAAGTCTTACAATTTTCACTACAATTATGCTACATGAATGCAGTTTTATACCTGTTATTCTAGTACTGTGATTACTGTTATTTTTCCCCCCAAATTTCCTGGCTCACTAAGGGTTCTGGAAGCCACTTATACCTCACTCTCTTGACAGCAAAATCACCGGGGCTGGCTACCATTTTTTGTCATCTTGAACTTCTATGATGTTTAGGGAGCCCACTCTGGCACTGAGAACAAGGTGAGTGAGCTATATCCTCATGTTTTTTCTTGTGCTATTATTTTTGCATGATTTCTTCCCAGGAGAAATCTGTACATTTTAACCATGCAGATGTGAGAAAAAGAAACTACTTTTTCTCCCTAGATAACATCTGATGACCTTGGGTAATGTGTGCAGAGTTTTCTCAAATCCAATTAAAAATTATCTGACAAGGCGGCATGCCTTTAGGTCTCTGTGTTGTTCTCTTTGTGTGGGGCAAAAAGTAGGACCTACTAAGCTGATCAGGGTGTCAACTTCGGCCACATCAATGTCATAGAGCTTCTCCATAGCCTGTTTGATCTGGTGCTTATTGGCCTTGACATCCACAATAAACACATGTGTATTGTTGTCTTCTATCTTCTTCATGGCTGGCTCAGGAGTCAGGGGAACTTGACGTTAGCATAGTGGTCAAGCTGTTTCTCTAGGGGGTGCTCTTCTGGGTTGCCTTCAGAGCCGTGGTGTCTTGGGCCATCGGAAGGTGGGTGATGTGCTTCTCTTCTTTTTTTTTTTTTCCTGTGGCTGTGGACGCCTTTCAGCACTGCTTTCTTTGCCTTCAAAGTCTTTGTTTTGGCCTCGGCTTTAGGAGGTGCAGGGGCTGCCTTTTTCACTTTTGGTGCAAGCTTAGTTGGATGTCTTTAACTTTTAACAATAAACAAAGACATGCACAGATGACTGGAATGCCCGGTGTCAGAGTTAAAGTTATAGTAGTCTCCCATTATCTGGGGGACATATGTTTCAAGACCCTGAGTGAATGCCTGAAACTGAATGGTACTGAATGCTACCTATACAGCATGTCCTCGAATAACATCACTTGTTCAGTGTCATTTTGTTATAAGGTTGATGAGATGACATAGGAACATTAACTCTTATTTATATCATTCAGCCTAAGGTAAGATTGGTTTCGTTGTATAACGTTTTGCTTAAAGTTGCAGAACCTATTGATGAGGACTTACTGTACTATGTTTTTTTTCTATCCATACACATCTATGATAAATTTAATTTATGAATTAGACAAAGTAAGAGATTATCAACAATAACTGATAATAAAATAGAACAATTGTAACGATATACTGTAACAAAAGCTATGTGATGGCTTTGGGGGCATTATTAAGTAAAACAAAGGTTACTTGAACCATAAGAACAATAATACCATGACAATCACCTGATAAGGAAGATGCCTACTAAGTGACAAATGGACGGGTAGCCTATACAGTGTTGATATTCTGGATTCATCCCCTAGGTGGGACAGGGCTGGATGGTGTGAGATTTTAACACACTCCTCAGAACCATGCGTAATTTAAAACTTATGAATTGCTAATTTCTGGAATTTTCCATTTAATATTTTGAACTGCCATTGACCTCCAGTCACTGAAACTGTGGAAAGTGAAACAGAGGGTGTTCTATCTTCACTAAATTTGGTGTGATAGCAGCACCAAAAACTTGGTACCCTCAGTGGTCCATTTTGTTGCTTTTATTAAAACATTTTTTTGGTCAGGCTCCTAAAGACCAGCTCATTCATTTTTATCTTTAGTAAAAAATGAAAAAGAAATTTTGAGAAAAGTCACAAATAATGGCAACTATGTGTGTACTCCTTGTAATACAGTTTCCCCTGGGGAAAAAATGGTAATAAACACAAAGGACCTATGAAATATGCTTCTGTTAAAGTAAAGTACAGCTCTTTCATAAGGCTAAATGCATACCTAGAATTACTCTGTGGGATTGTGATACTCTGATGAAATAAGAGTGTAAATGGGTTGTTCAGAGTGTACTTCATTTAAAAAAATGTATTCCTTGGGGAAATTTTGGATAAATAGACTGAATATTCTTAATTTCTGAGGCCTTTGTCCATGAAGCCAAGTACTCAGAGCAAAATCATCTGCTGAAGGGTCACAGAGATGGGTGAGCTGCTGTAAGCCCTGGCTTGGGCAAGGTCCTGCCTGAGGCACAGTCACCTGCCCATTTTCTCCTCTTCTTCACCTGGAAGATGCAGATACCTAAAATCATGCTGAAGCAAACAACATATTTTCCAAAATCAATAGAGCTGAGCACATTGTGAAACCTCTAGAATGATAGAAAACACCACATATGCCCACACCATACCACCACCACAGCAACAGTTTTTATTTTTGTAAAGTAATTATCAACTTATGTATAAATGATTACAGTGTTTGAAATCCAAGATCCTTGGAAAATCTGATGTTGCAGTCAAAATCTAATTGAGCTATTTTGGAATAGAAAGCCTATTTGCTCTTCAAAACACATAAATATCTAAAAATTAAATGATGACCCATTTAGAACAGTATTGCCTCACATTATTGTTTTAAAGGGTTTACTTTAGGTGAATTTCCCTGATGGAGAAAAAGTTTCTATAATCCCAAATTGGTATTTCTGAACCTGGGAGGTAGGGGTGTGTGTGTTTGTGTGTGTGTGTGTGTGTGTGTGTGTGTGTGCGCGCGCGCATCTGTATGTCTGTGTCTGTGTCTCTGTCTGTGTTGGGGGTAAGTGGACATGGTCAACAGAGATGAATTAATTTTCTCAGATGATCTGATCCACAAACCCATGTGCACAGCAATTATTATTTGCAGCCTAAATAAACAATGTGTTGTACATGCAGGTATTATTTTTCAAATGTCTATATATGTTCTTGCGATAAAAAAGATGTAAATTCATTTTAAATTGTTGATTTCATAGTAGATTTTTGTTGTTACTATTTTTCTTTTTTTTTTGTTATTACTATTTTTCAATCCATAGATAATAAACACATAGCAATTAACTATAGACAACTACAACATTTTACATGTTAAGGAGTTCTCCTTCCTAGTTAGATGCATTATGGTAAAGTATTTCAAGAGTTATGATAAAATAGTAATAATAAGAACCTATTGGAGATATATAATGGGGGATATGATAGATGTAATGGGATTTTCAATTATGAATGAGTTCCATTATAAGAATTATTAAACCATTTGGTTCTATCAAGTTGAGATGTTTTGGCCTAGTCCCAAAAATAAATATTCAGAAAACAATTAACAGCTATCATGTCTGGGAATAGTGGAAAGTGTGAACAGCCTGTGCAAAGGCACTTATTTCTATTCTGTATACCTCTACATTTGAATGGTTTACAACAAATATTACTTTTATGTTAAAAAATATTAAAATAAAAAGCCCAGCAAAGTGCTGGCTCCTGGGTGCCTCTTGCACATCTCTTCTCTTCCACGAGGCTTGCATTAGGATACTGAGCATTACTGCTCATTCCTTGTTAGCTTTGAAGGCTGCTGCCAACCTGACCACCATGTCCGCCACATGCTAAAGCCCTCTGCTGGGCACTGGGTACATGCTTCATATGAACTCTGAGCTCACAGAAAGGACTACAGAGCAAGCTGCTGCATCAACGTGTCCACACGTTTGGGTGCTATAGGACTACAGTAATTCCTGCCCAACTGTATTTAGCAGTCAGCTGCTTGTGGGTGCAGAGAGAAAAATGATTCTTGCCTCCTGCCATTAAACATGTGCTGGGACACCCTGGGGAGTATTTATAAAACCCCACTCCGTCCTTTATCAGGAAGAGATTACAGCTGGCTGATCCATGGTGTCTTTTCCCCATGATAGCTCTATGAGAGCTGGTATTTGGTGTTAGTGATACACAAGGATCATGTGATATTTAATGTGTTTAGACTCAAAAGCTGTAGCAGATTACATGCAGTGCTCGCTAATATGGTTAAGTTAATCTAAAAATACTTCAAATTCTGTCCAAAAAAATTGTTGTCATGCTGAATTACCCCAGGTTAAGTATTGTCATGTTGTATTATGGCATGACATTCAGGTAGTTCATTGTAGCAAATAAAAACATCAATATCCTTTAGGGAGATTTCTTGGAAAGCAGATACATTATTATTTTTTCTAAGGAATTTAGTTCAATTTTAGTAATGTTTATGTGAAGTGGATGCAATGTCACAAATGCAAGACTCTGGTTTTTCATTTTATGTATAAAGTAGACCTTTAAATTAATCTGAAGAAAGAGAATTATTTAAATCTAAGACTTACATTTTCTTTCTGTCTCCAATGTCTACAATAATTTTCCTTATTTATTCAAAGAGAGGACAACAAGATGGGGTAATTTTCCTGATTGATGGTTTTTTTTTTTGGTTTAGGACTAATATACCAACTGGCTTTGTTTTCACTATAGCTTTTCAGGACTGAATCAAAGCCTCAGGCTTTGACCCTTCAATTCCCTCTCTCCCTTCCATATCCCCTCCTATGTATTCAGAATATGATTTTATAACCTAGCCAAGAGCATACACTGTCAAGGAGTCAATGAATCAACTCATTATTTACATGTTTGATTGTCTATTTCACCTTTTACACTGAAGAAACTGTGTCATGTAAAAACGACCCTCAATAAATATATTCAGTGAGTAGCTCTTTTGCAGTAGTTTTTCATGTATGGTTTCTAAACTTGGATGCAGAGCATATTTCCTTTACACAGATGCTTTCTCTAGACTCCACCTTTTAAAGCTAAGTGAGCCGATGGCCCCTAGATTAGGGCATAAATGCTGTGTATCTAAGCTCTACGTGGACTCATCATGGTTGGTCTCATTCACACAATTTTCCATCCCCAGGCACAGACAAAGACAAGAATCAACAGACTATTTGTTTCTCCAATTAAACCTCTCTTTTGTGAGGGTAAGAAGATAAGTTGAAATATAGTGTGAGGCCAAGTATTTCCAGAGAGCTTTTCAATACTAAGTAATAATTTCAAAGTCTCATATATCTATGGTTAGGTAGGGTAGCTGGGTTGCATATAATACTGTTAGGGTATTTACTACTTTAATTTCAGTTTGGGACCTGTATTTGCATATCTTTATTTTTTGTTTTGATTTTGCTCTGTTGAGGAGGAGGATTTAAAAGGGGGAGGGTGGGGTGATAATGGGTTGTGGAGAGAATGGTATAGGTAGGAGTTTTCTTTTCATAAACATTTGATTTAATGGTAAGAAAAGATTCTGGAAGTATTTTGGTCAAGGGAATAAATAATCTTGAGATTCCAAATTTAAGAATGAATTACACAAGGATGTTCAGTGCTGCCTATGCTGGAAGCTGCTTGCAGGTCCCATGTTTTTCTCTTGGGCTTCCTGTCAATAATTTTATGTCTGTGAAATAAAGGAAAAAATTTAATTGGACTGAAATAGAGCTAAATATTAAGTGCTATCATTCTCTCAGCATGAACTTTTTATATCCATTCAACAAATATCTAAGGAAAACAGATTTGTGTTGGGCATTATTCTAGGCCACCTGGAAATACATCAGTGCACAAAACGGATAAAAATCCCTGTTCTGGTGGAGCTTATGCTCTAAGGAGGAGGAACTATATGAATATATACATTGTATATATACATAATTCATTAATAAAACTTTTATTGAGGTCAGACAGAAATTTTGTTAAAACTAAGAACATTTGTCTGTGGGTCTTGTACACATTCCAGAATTCAAAAAATAATTAGATTGCCCTTTAACATTTGCTTTAAAATTTCCCCCTTATCTCCAAATAAGATTAAAAATCTCTTCACAGTTTGACAAGAGCAGGTACCAGCCACAAGAAATAAAACCACAAAGAGCCATTTACAATGTTCTAGAAAGCATGACTTCTCAAAACTTAAGTGTGTGTCTGAGATGTTGGCATAGAATGATCCTGAACTCACCTCCCATGGACACATTAAGTCTACAGGTATATATGGAAACATTTTCTCTGAAAAAGACCTGAAAACTAGCTGAATAGCTCCTTCACTATAAATAATAAAAGGGCCACATTGAGATGGGTAGGTCAGATAGAAATGTGGCCTTGCTAAAAATCCTATCTCCTGGTATGATGACCTACAATTGGGAGAGACCTCAAAATTCCAGAGATTCTCTCTTAGGAGAACAAGGTTTGTGCCCACATCAGGCACTAAAACTCTTAGGGACTGTGTAAGACAAACAAGACCCCAAAACATTTGTTTTTGAAAACAAACAGGGCTTACATGTAGGAGATCTAAAGGGTTTGGGAACTGAAACTTCTTAAAAGGCTCACATGCAGACTCACCTGCCTTTCACCTGCCTTAGGGAACAGTGCAAAAGCCACAGTTTGAAAAGCTCTTAGACTAATTGTGAAGACTCTGCTAATCTTGAAGCATCTGCCAGAGGAGCAGGGTCCTGTTTGGATCCTCCAGGGATAGAAGAATTGGCAGGCACCAATTTTGCGCTCATCCTCTACTTTAGTGTATGTGGCTGCACATGATCCCTGTGCTCTCCTGTTGCCCATCTAAAGCCGGTAAGTGTGCCTGGACCCTACACATTCCCACTGCTTTGCTGAGCTCTTCTGCTACCTCACTAAAGGTGGCTGGATTATGCAGCCCACATGGGATGCTTCTTGATAGCCTGGCTTTGGTGGCCAAAGGGGACTTGTATTCCTGGGTCCCACAAAACTGTAACAATCAGAGAGGCAGTTCTTGGGAGGCTACCAATCTCAGGGCACTGCACAGACAGCAGATTGAAACACATCCTCAATCTTTCTGTGAAAAAGGCCTATTTATTTATTCTGGAGCTTCAGCCTCATGGTGAGGCTTTCAGTTTGCCACATATCTAGAAGCTACAGAGATGCTGTCAGGGAAAGTGGGCCAGGGGATGCCACCTTTGTATTCACTCTTTGCCTTGCAGGCACCTCCCAGATTGAAGATTATACACTTATGAGAAGCCCCGATTTTTGCAACTATTTCCCAGGAGATACCTCCAGATAACTTGGATGGGAGGCCAATGGGGTTTATGATTGTGGTTCCACAGGAATGTATATATTTGCATAATTTGGAAGTTGTTGTCTGAGGGTCTAGTTTCTAATCAGCCTGAACTGAGTGCTGACTGATGATATCCCTCCCTTTGAAAAATTGACAGGTCTTGGCACACCCTAAATGTCTGAGACCTATCAAGAATAAATATTGCTGCTTAGACAATCAAAAGATTTGAGAAATAATCAAAAGCAAGGACAATGTTAAACAATGAGTTTTATCACACAAGTCCGCTCCTTTAAGACTGGGAGAGATAGCTATTTTACATAATACATAGCAATAAGCAAACACAGAGAGTCAAATAAAATGAAGAAAGAAAGGCATATGCTCCAAACAAAAGAGCAAGATAAAAGCCTCAGGAAGAAAAACAAAAACAAAAAACCCTTAATAAAATGGAAATAAGTAATTTACCTGGTAAAGAGTTTGAAGTAATGGTTATAAAGATTCTCTTGGAGAAGAATGTATGAACACAGCGAGAACTTCAACAAAGAGACAGAAAATTCAAGAAATTACTAAACAGAAGTTAAAGAGCAGACAATATAAATAAATGAACTGAAAAATACACCAGAGGGGTTCAACATCAGACTGAATGAAGCAGAAGAAAGGATTAGTGACTTAAAAGACAGAGAAATGGAACTCACCCAAAAAGAACAGAAAAAAAAAAAAAGAATTTTAATAGCTTAATAGCTTAAAATAGTTTAAAAGCAGCACGAGAAAAACTACTTGTTATGTACAAGGGGACCTCCATAATACTGTCAGCAGATTTTTCAGCATAAACCTTGCAGGCAGGAAGGGAGTGGTAGAATATACCCAAAGTGCTGAAAGAAAAAACTTCTGACCAGGAATACTCTATCTGACAAGTTATCATCCGGAAGTGAAGGAGAGATCAAAAGTTTTCCAGACAAGCAAAAGCTAAAGGAGTTTCTCATCACTACACTGGCCTTATAAGAAATGGTAAAGGCATTTCTTTAGGTTGAAAAAAAGGGGCACTAATTAGTAACAAGAGTATATATGAAAGAATAGTCTCACTGGAAATACAAATATATAGTAAAGGCAGTGTATTAATCCTGTATAAAGCTAATATAAAGGTTAAAGACAAAAATAGTAAATGTAATTATAACTGCAATAATTAGTTAAGACATATACAAAATAAAATGAAGTAAAATCAAAAACATAAAACAGTGCGGTAGGAAGTAAAAATGTAGTTTTAGAATATGTTCAAACTTGAATTGCTATATATACATACACACAAGCTGTTATATGTAGATCTCATGGTAATCACAAAGTAAAAATCTTTAGTAAATGAACAAAAGAAAGATTTAAGCATAACTCTGAAGAAAGCCATCAAACCGCAAGACAGCAAGAGAAAAAAGAAACAGAGAAACTATAAAAACAGCTAGAAAACAATGAATAAAATGGCAATAAATACATACCTATAAATAGTTACTTTAAATGTAAATGAAAAAATTTCTCCAATTGAAAGACAGCGAGTGGATGAATGAATAATAATAATAATAATAAAAATGATCCATATACATGCTGTTTACAAGAAACTCACTTCAGATACAGGGCACACAGACTGAAAGTGAAGATATGAAAAAAGATGTTGCATGCTAATAGATACTGAAAGAGAGGTGGGGTAGTTATACTTATGTTAGATAAAATTGACTTTTAAAAAAGACTGTGAAAAGAAGAGAAGGGCATTATATCATGATAAAATGGTTTATCCAACAAGAGAATATATCATTTGTAAATATTTATACACTCAACATTGGCACGCCTAAATATACAAAGCAAATATTAGCAGATCTAAAGAGAGAAATTGATAGTAATACAATAATACAAACAAAAGAACAAGATAAAACCTCAAGGAAAAAATCTTAATGAAATGGAAATTAGTAATTTACCTGATAAAAACTTTAATTCCCCACTTATACCAATGAATAGATCACCCAAGACAGAAAATCAATAAGGAAACACTGGCCTTAAGGGACAAATTAAGTCAGTTGGATTTAACTTAATAAAAACAAACAAACAAACAAATAATAAAATACTTAGTATAATGCCTACACAGAAAATATTCAAAATAAATAAATAAATAAAATACATCAGTTGGACTGAACAGAAATTTAGGGAACATTCCATCCAAAAGCAGCACAATACACATTCTTATCAAGTGCATGCGGAAAATTCTCCAGGACAGATTCTATGATAGGCCACAAAATAAGACACAATAAATTTCAGAAGATTAAATCATATCAAGCAGCTTTTCTGACCACAATGGTGTGAAAGTAAAATTAATCACAAGAAAAAACTGGAAAATTAAAAATATGTGAAGACTAAACAACATGCTACTGAACAACAATGAAAAAATAAAAGGAGAAATGCAAAAATAATTTGAGATAGATGAACATGGAAATACAACATACCAAAATCTATGGGATACAGCAGAGCAGTTCTAAGAGAGAAATCAATAGTGATATAATTTCAAGAGGGAAATTCATGCCTACCTCAAAAACAAGAAAAATCTCAAGTAAGCAATATTATTTTATATCTAAAGGAACTAGATAAAGAACAAAGCCCAAAGTTAGCAGAGAAGGAAATAAATATCAGAACAGAAAAAAGTGAATAGAGACAAAAAGACAATAGACAAAAGAGCTGGTTTTTTGAAAACATAAACAAAATTGACAAAACTTTAGCTAGACTCACCAAGAAAAAAAAAGGGCTTGCATAAATGAGATCAGAAATGAAAGAAAAAAAGTTACAACTGTTAGCAAAGAAATGCAAAGATTCATATGAGAAATGACAGTTGACTTTTCAATAATGTGGGGGTTAGTGGTACCTACCCCATGTGCAATTAAAAATCTATGTATAAATTTTAACTCCCCAAAAACTTAACTATAGTTGGTTTGCAATATCTGTGAGGGTTCAGTTCCAAGACTCCTTGCAGATACCAAAATCTGTAAATATTCAAGTACCTTATATAAAATGGTATAGAACACTGTGTATAGTTGGCCCTCCAATATCTGCAGATTCCCAACTGTGGATCAAAAATCATGTCTTCAATTAGTGTTTGGTTGAATCTCCAGATGTGAAATCAGCAGATACAGAGGGCTGGTGGTACTTATTGAAAAAAATCTGCCTGTAAGAGGACCCACACAATTCAATCCAATGTTATTCAAGGGGCAACTGTATATGCCAATGAACTGGAAAAACTTAAAGAAATGTATAAATTCCTAGAAACATACAATCTCTTAATCATGAAGAAATAGAAAATCTGACCAGATTGATTATTAGTAAGGAGACTGAATCAGTAATCAAAAATCTTTCAACAAACAAAAGTCTAGGACAAGATGTCTTCACTGGTGAATTTTACCAAACATTCAAAAAAGAATTAATATATTTGCTTTTCAAACTCTCAAAAAATTGAACAGGAGGGAATGCTTTTAAACTCATTTTATAAGGCCAGCATTACTCTAATCCCCAAACCAGACAAAGATACCACCACCACCAAAAAAAAAAAAAAAAAAAAAAGAAAGAAAAAAAGAAAAAAAAGAAAATTATGGGCTATAGGCTAATATCCCTAATGAATGAAGATGTAAAGATCTTCAACAAACTATTAGTAAATGGAATTCAACAATACATCAATAGAATCATACACCATGATTGATTGAGGCTTATTCTGTGGGTGGAAGGATGGTTTGACATCCACAGATCAATCAATATGAATCACCATATTGACAAAATGAAGGATAAAAATCATATGATCATCTTGATAGGTGCATGAGGAAAATTTGATAAATTCAACATCTATTTATGATAAAGAAAATCCCAACAAAGTGGGTATAGAGGAATGTACCTCAAATAATAGAGCCCATATATGACAAACCAACATCATAATGGTAAAAGCTCAAAGCTCTTCAGGAACAAGACATGAAAGTTCACTTCTTGTCACTTTTATTAAACATCATACTGAAAGTTCTAGCAAGAGTAATTGGGCAATAAAAAAATCTAAATAGGAAAAGAAGAAGTAAAATGGTCACTTTGTGGACAACATAATTTTATATAGTGATCCTAAAGACACCACCCAAAAAGTGTTAGAAATAATAAACAAATTCAGTAAAGCTGTAGGGGACAAAAACAATATACAAAAATTGGCTGGGTTTCTACATACTAACAATGAACTACTAGAAAGATAAATTAAGAAAATCCATTTACAACTACATTAAGAAGAATAAAATATCCAGTAATAAATTTTACCAACAAACTGAAAGCCTATACACTGAAAATGACTGGACATTGGTGAAAGAAATTAAAGAAGACACAAATAAATGGATAGATATTCCATGCTCATGGATTGGAAGAATTAATATTATTAAAATGTCCACATTACCCAAAACAATCTATAGAGTCAATGTAATCCTGACCAAAATTCCAATGACATTTCTACAGAAATAGAATATTCTTAAAATTTATATGGAATCACAAAAGACCCTGAGTAGACAAAGCAATGGCTTCTTGATTTCAAACTATATTACAAAGCCATAGTAACTAAAACAGTATAATACTGGCATAAAAACAAACACATAGATTGATAAAACAGAATAAACATATGCATGTATAGTCAATTAATTTACAAAAAAGGAGGCAAGAATATAAAATGGGGAAAGGACAGTCTCTTCAATAAATGGTGTTGACAAAACTGAACAGCCATGCAAAAGAATAAACTTATACTATCTAACACCACACACACAAATTAACACACAATGGATTGAAGACTTGAATGTAAGACCTAAAACAATAAAACTCCTAGATGATAACATATGTAGTTCTTTGACATGGATCTTAATGATGACTTTTTGGATCTGACTCCCAAAGCAAAGGTGACAAAAGCAAAAAATAAGTGAGTGGGACTACATCAAACTAAAAAGCTTCTACCCAGCAAAGGAAACCACCAACAAAGTGACAAGGCAACCTACTGAATGAAAGAAAATATTTGGAACACAGTGGGTAATATCCAAAATATATAAAGAACTCACACAACTTAGTAGCAAAACTCCTCAAACAATCTGGTTCAAAATTTCCAAAGAAGATATACAGAAGGCCAACAGGTACTTCAAAAGATGCTTAATATCATTAATCAGAAAAATCAAAATCAAAACCATAAAGAGATATCACCTCAAACCTGCTAGAATGGCTATTATAAAAAAAAAAATAACAAGTGTTGGCAAGATGTGGAGAAAAGGGAACCTTTGTGCACTGTTAGTGGAATGTAAATTGGTGCATCCACTATTGAAAACACCATGAAGGTTCCTCAAAAATTAAAAATAGAACTACCATATGATCCAGCAGTTCCTCTTCTGGGTATCTATCCAAAGAAAACAAAAACACTAACTCAAAAAGATATGCACCCCCATGTTCATTGAAGGATTATTTACATTAGCCAAGATACGGAAATCAACTAAGTGTCCATCATGGATGAATGTATAAAGAAGATATGATATCTATACATAATGTAATGCTATTAAGCCATAAAAAAGAATGAAACCTTGCTATTTGTGATAACATAGATCAGTGGTCGCCAACCTTTTTGGCACCAGGAACCAGTGTTCCTATGAGAATCTCATGTCTAATGATCTGAGGTGGAACTGAGGTGATGATGCTAGCACTGGGGAGTGGCTGCAAATACAGATTAAGCTTCTCTTGCTCACCTGTTGCTCACCTCCTGGTGTGTGGCCTACTTCTTAACAGGCCACGAACCAGTACCAGTCTGTGGCTGGGGGTTAGGGACCCCTGACATAGATGGACCTTATGAATGGAATGTATTATGCTAGATGAAATAAGCCAGACAGAGAAAGACAAACATCAAATGATTTTTGTGGAATCTCAAAACAAATGAACAAATAGAACAAAACAAAACAAAACTCATAAATATAGAAATTAAATGGTGTTTGCCTGATGGGAGATGGTTTGGGGTATTGGTAAAATGGGTGAAGGGGGTCAAGAGGTACAAATTTCCAGTTACAAAATAAATGTCTTGGGAGTAATGCACAACATGGTGACTATAGTCAGTATCAGCACAACGTGTATTTGATAGTTACCAAGAGAATAAATCTTAAAAGTTCTCAACACGAGAAAAAATAGTTCTTGTGACTTTGTATGGTGACAATGGTAAGGATACTTATTGAAGCCCTCCTATGGGTCAGATATTGTGCTATACACTGAGAATGATTAAATCATGAATCATATTTTCAAGAAGTCAATAGCTAAGGAGGTGTTAGAAGTGTAGACAATCTAATCATAACTAAGTTATAATGTGACATATTTAAGAACTATGAATTGCCAAAATTGTCCTCCCATTTCATGGCGTCTCAAATATGTTCCTGTAATCTCCCTCACCAACTTACCTCACTAGACAAAAACCTTTATTTTTACTAATTACTGTTTAATATCTATTGAAATCCATTATATTCATGTCAGTTTTACCCTGTTCTCAGAGAAAAAGATGAAATATCTAACTACCATTTCTTTATAAAATCCTTCATACATTTTGAAATCTGAAAATTACTATAACAAAACAAGAATATTTTAATTGCAGAATTTACTTTTATACTATCTCCTCCCAACAAAGATTTCAGAGGCATAAAGCAGAAGATATAATCATAAGGCAAATAAAAAAGAAATGGAAAAATAGGCCCAAGTTATAAACAATCAGATAAGCTAAACTATAAAGTTATAGCTGGAGGCACTATTTAGATTTGTATTTGAGCTTCCTGGCAACCAGTGCAAAGGTGAAGAACATGACAAGTTACATAATTTTTTAAACACAAAAGGAATGAACATACCAGTTTCTCAGGGGAGATCAAGTTATTTCTTACATTACAATAGAATAACTTTTACATGGAAAAGGAGATTAAATTATATAGTCGTCACTGTCAAAATGTTGAAGCATATTTCATTCAAGTTATTAAATCAAGTCCAATAAAAGCCAAAGACAAATATTAACACACAATTTAATGAAGGCAACTCCAGAAAGAAGCAGATCAGTATGATATAATCATGTGGCCCATGATATGAATTCCTGTATAGATCAATCGCCCTCCATTTTCCTTCAAATCCTTCTATCATTTGGCATTAGAAATATCTGCATCACTGACAATTCAAGGTTAACGCTGTGGAAAAAACCTTGGAGAGTTGGTTTTCTATAATGCTGATTGATGGTAGATGGGTCTATAAATTTTGAAATTTAAATCAACCAGTAGTAGGATTGCCAGTTTACTTTGAAAGATGAGAAAACAATCCAGGAGGAATCTCTACTTGTATAGGATGTGGGCGACACTCCATTTTAGCACAGACATGAGTTAAGGAATCAGGATTTCTCTCAGATACAGCATTGGACTCATTCCAAGATTTAAATAAATATCCTAAATATTACAGTGGGCAGAGGAAAAAAAATGCTTTTATGGGGAAGTTATTTTTAAAACATATAAAATAACCAATTATTTTCAATAAATCATGCAAATAAAAGGACAATTCTGCCAAAGAGTTAGTGAGTGATGACCCCAACCCAGACAGAAAAAAAATGCAGACCACATACAAAAGAGGTTCAGAGATTCCCCACACTCCCAGTTAAAATTTTCGGAAGGGAGTGGGGGTGTTATATGACCTCAGGATATTCTTGCCCATAGGTTCTGTTCTGGCGTAACATAAAATAAAATCGTGTCTACCTTTTCTTATAATTTAGATTTCTTTTAATGATTGTTTAATTCTCTTAACCATATATCTGCTACATAGATACTAAGAAAATACAAATTATCGTTTGCATATAGAATTTTAATCTAAATAGTTGAAAAGCAAAGGAAATTGAGTTTGATAGTGAAAACCTGTCTGCACTGTCATGGAACTCACTGAGACTGTGTAGCCAGATTACCTCTCCTTCTTCATCCAGTAATTTCTCCTTGTTCAGGACCCATTGTTTGCAATCAGAAAGCAAGTGAGTACTTGAGGCTCTGAAATTTATTTTACATCAATCCATTTATAATTTCAAAGGCGGATAAGGAAAGTCATTTCTTTTTTATCTTGATATTAGTAATTGGAGCTCTGCGTGACTGTTTACTTCCATCCTCTGTGAAAGCAGTAAGATTAAAGCAAGGTGAAAAATAGCTTAGTCTTTGATCATTTTGACTTTGTAGAACTGGGTGACCAGGATGAAAGTCAACAGTTTATCACGTTAGTGCATCCCAACTTAAACTTTTTAAAGAGGGAAATGTAAAGGATTTGTTCAACAAATAGCATGTCAGAAAAACAATGACAATGAAGTTGACCTTTGTTACAACAAAGGGGCTTTATTAAGTGCCTTAGGAATAGATTTCAAGGTTGAGGGAAATAACCAATGCACAGCAAAGCATTTTTTTTTAATCTTTTGGTTCACTTAGAGAAGGGTCTTAAACTACTAATTAAATCAGGTGCCTGCTAAATGAGGGAATATTCAACATACAGTTTATTAAATGCTCTGCTTAAATGTTTTGCAAAGTACAACAAAAGAGCTGACATTCCTCCTATCGTTTTTTTTATGCAACAGTGAATCAACAGAAAGAATATTGTTTTACTTTATGAACTGAGGTAACATGTTCCAGAGTATGTGTTTCTTTATTAAAAACATGAAATTCAACTAGACTTATCTGAACAAGATGTACATTCATTAGGCTCACTGTATGATTGTAATTTATTCAGTGATAATAAAGCTGAAAAATAATTGAGTCAGATCAGTGTTAAACATGGAAGAACACATTCATGTTTCAAGAGACATTAGAAATATTTCTAAGCCATTAGAGACGGACCTGCAGCATATAAGACAAACACAGGGGCCTGGGGCTATAAGCAGCAAAAAGTACATAATATCCTAGCTGAGCCTACTTCCTACTAAAATATCTGGCAGTAAAAAATCTTCAAACTTCCCTTTTTGAAAAATCTCATTTGAAAGACAGGCTGGTTTTAAAGTAAAACGTGAATCAGCCGAGAAGTTATGTGTCAGGTCCGATTTCTTCATCCAACCCCTGTGGAGAGGGATGAAGGGACTACGGTTACAAGGAAAGGAGCACAGGGAATTCAGAGAGACAGTGTGTAGCCTGAAAATCCTAACATTTGAAAAAAAGACGAATGAAAATCCATCATTCAGATGTTGACTAAGTATTTTGGGCTACATGCCATGCAGGTTAAACCAGTTGGGAGTTGAATTTTTTATTCCTAAATAAATAAATAAAAAGATAGAAAATATCTGCTTTATCTTCAGAGTCTCTAAAACGGTGACCATTCAGGTTATTTACACTTGGGAAATTTTACTTACAACCTCATTTTTATAGCTTCTTTTCCCAACATGCCTTGCCTGTGGAAGAAAAGCTAAACTAATCTCTGCAGCAGACAAGGTTAGTTTCCATTTGGTTCCCATTCTTTTTTGAGTTTTCCCTAGTAACAGCATTTTGTTCATCTGTACCCTCCACTGCTCCAGGAAAAGCAGACCACAGCTCCAGTTGCCTTATTGATCTAAGCTGCTCTGTGGTGGCTTCATTTCCTCTGTCAGTGATTGGGTTAGGCAATGACATTTGACTCAATTCTGGCTATGAGACTTGAGAGGAGATCTGCTGAGGGCTTCTGGGAATGGCTTCCCTCATTAAAAAAAAAAAAGGCATTTGGGTATACCTCCTCCCTTTTATGCTGCCAACATGTTGTCCACATGTAATGCTTGTAACAGTGAGGGAGCACTCCATTGTACTTTTGAGAGGTGGGGAGGGTGGAAAGAAGGACGGAAAGTGAACCTGGGCTCTGATGGATGTGGTTGCCTTGGCCAATCCTGAGCTTACCCGACTTCCACACTTGTAGTTATCTGAGGTAATAAAATCCCTGAAAGTACCTTAATTAATAAATTTCTATCCCCCTCAACTACACAAGTAATCAATTTCTATTTCTTTCCTGTCCTCTATCCCAATTTCTTCCTTCTTTTCTATCATCTATCTATCTATCATCTATCTATCATCTATCTATCTATCTATCATCTATCTATCTATCTATCTATCTATCTATCTATCTATCTATCTATTATCTATCTTTCTATCTATCATCTATCTACATATCTACCTGCCTACCTACCTATCCATCCATCCATCCATCCATCCATCCATCCATCCATCCATCCATCCATCCACACATCCAAATTCTGCCCTCCTGTCTTGGTTTTGTTCCTAATGTCTTTCTTATGGACTCTTATAATAATTTCTGATTGAACTCCATGTCTTCAGCCTTGGTGTCTGGATACATCCAGCATATTGCAACCAACCTACCCTTTCTAAAAGAGAAACTAAATCACTTTATTCTCCCACTTAAATATTTAATGTGTCTCACTATTGAAAATAGTGGACAGAAGTCCAAACTAGTTTTATGTTTTCAAGGTATTCTATAACCTGGTTCTTCCCAAGTTTTCTATCCTGAAATATACGTTTTTAGGCATTGTTCAACTGACTTCTACTTATTTTTCAAGACCTAACTAAAAAGCAAGAAGTCCCTTCTGTGCTACCGCTGACCCATTCTGGTAACTTAATTACTCACTCTTTGTGCCACCTAAGTATCTTGTGGGTAACTTTACTAATACTTACCCCATAGCATTCTTTGTATTTGTTTGTAAGTCTGTCTGCTTCAATAAACCACAAACTCCCTGAAGGCAGGGGCCATGCCTGATTTATTTCTGAATCTCTAGTTCTCAATCCAGTGATTTGCTCATACTAGGTGTTTACTAAGTATATTGTGATTGATTCTAGAGGGAGGTCTATAGAACAAAGGTAAGAAATTTTAACTCAATAAAGCTTAAATTTCAGTGTGAGAAATACTATCTATACTTTGAGCTAATAATTAATAATGCCCATGTCATGGTATGGGAAGTAAATAATATCCAGGATCCCATAAAAAAAAAATCGGAGCTATTAATAAATGTTATCTGAGGAGTCACAAATTACACTAAATAATGATCAAAATATGAACAGTTTAATAGTTCAATTCATAGGAAGTGGTTAATGCCTGTCTACTACTGTATGACCAATATTTTTGCCTTTTTATATTTTTCCTAAGAGCAGGTTAAATGACTGTTGATCTCTGCAAACTCTTTTGAGAAATATATAAAATAAACACAAGATCCAGTGATCAAAAGATCAAGACAATGCAAGTTTTATCCCCATTATAGGGAGAAAACAGAATTCTGGTTAGGGTGTATGGCAATGTTCATAAAAATATAGCAGCCTTGACTGTGCTTACTTATGGCTTTTTCCATAATTTACAAAATGGGTTTATTGTAGACCCTCTGGGCACATGTGCTCTTTGTTAGAGGCCTGATCAAATGATCATACTGATGGCAAAGTCAGTGAGGAAATAAAATTTTATAGCAAAAATCCTTCACATTTATCCTTCAGAGACTACCTGAGTAGACCCAAGCAGGTAGAAAGCAGTATATTGTAAGCAGATTTTGGATTTACAAGACTGGTCTGAATTTTAGATTTGTCTAATTGCGACTTGGAAAAGTCACTTAGCTATTTAGAACCCAGTTCCTTCCAGATCTAAAAGTTATAATTAAATCACTTATGTCACCATTTTTTTCTCCATTGACATAAGAAATGAAAAATGGCTCGTATGACATGATCAGAAAGAATGGCCTATTGGTTGGTGAAAGCACTATCCCCAGAGCAAGGCTGCCTGGGTATGAATCTTACTACTCACTAGTTGTGTGTCCTTGATTGAGTTACTTACCCTTTCTGTGCTGTGTTCCCCACGTGTAAGTGGAGGTGAACACAATGCCTAACTATAGAGTTATCATGAGGATTAAATGTGCTAATGTTTGTGAAACACTTAGAACACTGGCTGGCACACAGGAAGTGCTATGTAAGTGTTTGGTGGATAAACAGTAATTTGTATTCATCTCTTGACACAGTTTCAGCAAATAAATATCTAAAGCAGAGATATCTGCATTTACACCACATTTATAGAAAAAAAAAAGAAGAAAATAATGTAATAATGTGGCTAGGAGAAAAGGGAGGCACCTTGTTTAAGAATTTAATTAGGTCAATATAAATGGTAATTTCAAAGCTTTGGCTGGGTGTTTTTGCAGTAAGGGAACAGGCATTAAAAGGTAGAAAATTAATATTTTAAACAATTCCTGATAGAATAAGGATTGGCACAATTAGATAGGAAAAAGAGGAACAGAAGTTTGATGGAAGGAGATAACCAGGCTTTGCACAAGGATGTGAATGCTGACCCCACTCTGGGGAGGGTGTGCGAGAGATGGAGTCTTTCAGCTAGAAAAATGCTTTTCTTTTTTTGTGTCCGTTTCAAAGCCCTGCCTCTGAGTTTGGGAAGTGTGTGCTTGTATGGGTGGGTGGGTGGGTGAGGGGTGAGCTAGTGTGGGTGGTCCAATGGTTTCCTCTTAGATACGCAAAAGAATAGGAAGGCCTGGCCACAGCTTGCTCAGGTGTAGAGATCTCGAATAACACTTATAGTATTCGTTCTGGCCTAGGAGGCCCGTGGACTTACAGTGTTCAAATCCACTCTGATTGCCCTAGTTGAGCCCCAGTGGAGTGTTAGTCTAGACTGAATAAAGCCTTTGGGAAATATTCCTTCAGAAAAAGGTGATAAAACCTCAGTTGAGACCAACTCACTGTACAGAATTTATTTTCCTAAATGGTGAGTTGAAATTTCTTAGTAGATGTACAAAAGGAGTGGTGGGCAAATCTGAGTTCAAGTAAGCAAGATTAGCAAGTTGAATGTGTCTTCAAAAAGATAGCAATGAAAGGATTGGTTTCTTCAGGAGCTTTTATTATACTAGGGAATAGTCTGATGATGTGTATAGTGTAAAGAAACCCCTGCCTCTTTTGTAATTCTCTTTAGCTATTGCTAACACCCACAGAAATCGGAGCCACTTGTCCATTCTTGCACGTGGTGGTTGTGAAGGAGATAAAGGAATAAAGCAAAGGGGAGGTGGGTCTGTCTCACATTTACTCTTCTGTTTTGTATTTCTGCAGATTTGATAACATTGTGCCAAGGGGCCTGTGTCTATAATTTCCACACTGAAACTGCTTGGGGAGCTGGAAGCTGTGTGAGTAGGGTATGTAGAGAAGCCATAAGGAGAAATAAAAAATCTGGAGGAATCTATGACAAGATTCCTTTTCCCTAATTTATATTAGAGGAAGGTATTCATTTTGTGTTAGAGTAATAATATGTATCATTATCCCATACTAAATATAACAGTTTGCTTTGAAAAGATCCTTTCAATATAATGTATATTAATGTAATCATCACTGTCACTATCATTACGTTGGAATCTACGATTATTAAGAACTTATGTGCCAGGCACCATGGCAATGGCTTTATTTACACTCTTTCATTTAATCCTTAAAATAATCCTGTAAAGCTAACTGATGCCCATTTTGTTGAGAAAACCAAGGTCAGAGATGTTAAGAAACATACTAGTGTTATATTGTTACTGATAGAGCCAGGATTAAAACTCTGATCAATCTGACACTCAAGTTTATGCTCCTAATATTCGCAACACCCCTATATACATACTAGGGGGTCAGGACCATCAGGAGAAATGTGTTATACAATAAAGTCATAAAGGCATAGAGGTATCTTTCTGCTGAGACTGCAGGAAAACTAGAAGTGATCCTATGACCTGCCTCTTGATGTGTCATAGAAATTGAACAAGTGATATGACATGTGAGCTAATGGCTGGCACCAATTTAAAAAATGTCAGAAACTCTTTAGCTTAAAAGAAACAGAGGAATCCATTACAGTACTAGGATAATCTATGTCAGAAGAGTCCTGATGCCATTTCAAGTCATCTGTGCATTCAGATTCTGGCACTGGCAGGGGAGCATTAGACCCTCTGCAAGGAGGAAATATACACAGAAATATGACATGAGCTGGTATGGGTAGGAGGCGGTATTTAATTTTTCTCACACCCTTCCCCTCATCATTATCTTGAGTTCATTCCCTAGGTTTTCTATTTTATTTCATAGATTCCACTTTGGGGCAGTAGAGAGTTTCATTTTCTGGTTATTGAAAAGTCCAGTGTCATCAAAATCAAAACTCTAATCTCTCATCCCATTTAAAGAAACTATTTCCCAACTCAGACCTGGCAGACGGTCAGGCAGAGGTAGGAGCATCATCTTTTCCTTCTCTCTGTTCTTTTGCTACTTTCCTCTCCTCTGCACTCCACTCACAGTGCTGCCCCTGGCTCTGCCAGGGTCAGGAGGGAAGGGAGAGATGAGAGAAAGACAACAAAGTCTCACCTGAATGAGGGTACTGTGATCTGACATAGATACTTTTGTACTGGCAAATGACCAAATGTTGGCTCATGGGGGCAGGTTCATGATTTCTTCATGTCTCTATCTATTACCTCATTCCTCACCACCAGGACCTCCTAGAACAGCACTCATTATTGACATTGGTGATACACCCTTCTGCTGACTTCCTCTTAACTCCTACTCCTAATCTTTGGACTAAGGCTACTCTGCCCTCAAGGGAGCCTCTTGGGAAAGATCCTTTAAAGATGGCTCTAGTGCAGCAGGATTTAGCAGCATGCCATGTTCTAGAATGGGTGCTGGGGTATTGGGTCATACACCCAAGTTTGCTATACCTTGGCATATCTTGCATGGATGGAGAAGCACCTCTCTCTGAAATGTGATGGTACATCGTTCCCAGTGGGTCGGCTTTTGACCCTCATCAGAGACTTACAACAATGAGAAAAGTTCCAATTAATCTCTTCTTTCAAGAGACATACGATCAGATACCATAGAACCAGAATGTTTTCATTTGATTTAGCTGATAGACCCTATTCTACAGTATCAGCCTCAAGGTAATTCTTCTGACCTTCTTTATTCAGTTTGTTCACTTCTGATGAGGAAACAGGGGCCTTTTATTTCTTTCTTTTTTTTCCCCCGCATTAATTATCATCAGAGCTATAATTTTTGACTACCCTGCTAGTAAGTATAGTTCTTGATATAAACCTTACATCAGACTTGTATGATAGGTGCTCTTACCTCCATGCAAAAGACAAGAACATGGAGGTCATGTCACTCATTGAGAGTAACATAATGGAGCAAAGCCAGATTTTGCTGCATGCTGGGTCCAACATCTGTGTTTTTCTTGATATTTCACATTATGTGTGTCCACAGCGAAATTTAGGTAGTATGGCTGTGATGGTCTTCCAGCTGGCCTAAATATGGATGTCAAAGTGAACCCAAATAATCGTGGCCCAAGGATTTCTTTCTTCTAGTTAGTGTGAAGCAGTGATTCTCAGCTCTGATAGTTACTTTTCAATCATGGGGGTGGAGGTGGGGCTTAAAAAAAAAAAAGACATGCCTGAGGCTAATCCCCAGCCAAGAAATCAGAATCTCTGGGGCTGGGAATGGGCTTATATATGTATTGTGTGCAAATTCTCCAGGTGTTTTCTAACTGCAGCCCTGGGCTAAGAACCATTCATTTACACAAAGAGATAAAACTTACTTTAAGTACTTGCCTAGGTTATAGGCGAGAATCACTGTCTCTTTAAGAAAGTAGACAAAAGGTTTGAAAAAGATATACTTTTACATAAAGAAGTTACAAAAACAGTGCATCCTGGATATTTTAGTTATAAATATTCCATGTTCTTAATTGCCATCTATGGTAATATATGTGATAAGGAAATGAAGATACACTTGTACTAATTAGTGCCTGCCACTTAACTTACTTCAAGTTACCATTTAACTTACTAACACAGAGAGAAGACCAAAAATAGAAGCGAGATTTTTCTGGCAATAACCTGAGGTCATATTATTAAATAAACCATGAATAAGGGTAGTAAGAATGCATCCAACAAAGAAAATGAATACCAATCCTTTAAAGAAAATAATACTGTAGAGATTAATTACCATTTCCCTATTAATTAACATCTAAATTGATCCTCATAACATCCCTGGAAGGCAAGTTATGCTGTAACTTCCGTGAAACAGGTGAGGATCCTGACATTCCATATGTGAACAACTTACCCAAGGTGGAATTAAAACCCAAATTTCCTGGCTGAAAATTATCCTCTTTTCAGTACTTCACATTAACAGAAATGATCTAGATGCAGCAGATATTTAGTGATGTCAGAGCCAATTCAAATTCACAGAGTGAGAGGTAGACCTGCCACTTGCATGTGTTGATTTAATAGCTATAGTGATTCAGAAAAGCTGACTAGTGGGAATGACTGGAAATGAGCAGTGGAAATTGCTTTCAATGTAGGACCCATGAATCAATGGTTCTTGCTGATTTGAACAGTTGGAAAAAGTTAACTGATTTGAAATTGGAAAAGCAGTCGTAGAAGAGCCCTAAGGGTGAGCAGAGCTTTGTCACCCTTCACTGGAGGCTTCTGACTTCTCATTTGACTTCATGAACGGTGAGTAGAGTAAAAACAGATTCGACTCCCTAAACGAGAGCCCTGCGGCAAGGAGGTATCAGGGGTTTGGCCACTAAATTCATAAAGAAATTCTTACACGAATAATTCTATACCGAAGTATTCCTGTTAAATGCTCAGCACAGAAAGACATTCAAGTGTTTTATACATTTTGTTTCAATTAACTACTTGATTTATTCCAGCAATAGGAAAATATTTCCAATAATATGACCGAGGTCAATGCATTGTGGTATCATAAAAAATTACACTGTTTATGTGAAACTCAGAAAATACATGACTTAACTGCAACATGACCTGACTGGAATGGTACTTAAACTCTTCCCAGAAAATCTAAAATGGTTCCTGCCCAAGGGATTCCTGTGTCATATCATCTGTCTCTTTAGAATAAAAGCTGCCCCTGGGATAGAAACCTGGTATCCAACCTTTTTGAGATCTGCTTCCCATTCAATTATCTTTTGTCTGTGTGTCTGGCTGTTTTCTCTCTGTTCTACACTTACATGATCCTGACCATCTTCCCACATATCCCTCACCTGTGCTTCTAACTCAGCTTTGGTCTTCTGGATCTGATTCTCCCCTTCTTTGACAATTTGGCTATAGAATTCTTGACCTTGACTTATATCTTGATTCAAATGTTGACCATTACTGGAAGCAAAATTAGCACTTACTTTTAGATAAGGCCAATTTACATTGTCTTAATGCATTGACTTTTCCAGGGCCACCAATTTATGTTGATCTTGTGTAAGTCAGAAGTACACATCAAAAGACTGGGCAGCTAATGCATGTAGATGCTTTTTAAACCACAGTAATAAATACTATCTTTAAATATTGTTTTAAAATAGTTTTATAGTTTTATATTTAAAAACAACCAACCTTAAACTACCATAAAAATACAAAGTTCTTATTCATGCTGAGCACTACTTATAGAGAAAAGGGTGGTCTCTTCTGTTCTTATTGTTCAGATGTGGTTTTCACATTGTCTTAATAACATTTTATCATATTGTGCTTGGAATATTGTGATCTCCTTTTTAACATAGCATTGTTTTACACAGGCTTTCTAAATATTTACACAGTCCTGATATTTGTCAATTTCATTGCCACATAATTTATTACTATATTTGAGTTCCTAAGTTTGTTTAATCACTCTGTAACTGTTGAGCATTTGGGTTGTTCCCAGTTTTGTGCTATTACGAATAAGTTCACTATAAACATCTTTGTATGAGTAGACTTAAAAGCTATTTTCTTTAGATAATTCCCCAACCCCCTCCCCCAAGTTGGGGATACTAGCTCAAAAGACATGATCATTCTTTTTATTTAGCTCTTGCAGTGTCAGAATACTCAAAAAATCACATACAACATTAGCAGTTCTACTGTCAATGAAAGAGGGTGCCTGAGCATCTCCATCCTTTATTTCTATGAATGTTTATACTGTCATTTAAAAAAACTGACATGGCTTCACATCTTTACAAAAATAATGGTTGTGAACATTTTCTGCAGCCAAGTATGCCCACAGGACTCCTCAGAGGCACATATGTCTCCTTGAGCAGGCCACCAACCTGTAAGCCCAGAGATGGGCTACTGTGTATGCTGATCACTTGGCCCCACACCCTTGGTACATTTTAGCTGGCTTACTGGAATTCAGTGCTCTGGGGACAGCTTTGGGAACATCATCAGAAAGCAATGGTTCAGAATTTATTCAGGAAACAGGCTAAAGTGGCTTGGAATTTTCCCAGTACTCCCAGCTTTAAATTCTTCATACAATCTATTTCATACACATTTACAGCTATCAATGTTGGTTCCTCCGCACACCGACTCTCCCACTACTGCCATTGCAAATGGTTATACCTATTTCTGCTGTATGAAGTCATCTGCCCTGGCTTCTGCCAGAGATTACTGGCTTGTAGAAATTGCTTTTAAATTTAATGAGATAGGTGTTGTCCTCAAGACAGAGGAAGTTAATGAACACAGCAACTTTGCTGACTCCCATTTCACCTGACTGCAGGAGTTGGCATTTGAAACCAAGATTAGCCAGAAGGGCACACTGTCTCTTTGACCTCTATTCCTTAACTCCCTAGAGTTTCTGGGGAGTCATATGGACAGGATCATGGAGTTTCTTCTCCCTTTCCTCCACCCCATGCTAAATGGTCACCTCACTCTTATTATTTGCTCTTAAAGGCATCAGCTCTGTTGGAGATAAGAAAATAAATTACCAACTAGTTTCACTGTAAGAAAATGTGTGAAAAAGGGCTATGCTTTTTCTTTTCTTTCACATTCTAGAAAAATAACTTCCACTCTGCTGGTAGAAGCATCATATAGTGACTCAGAGCCAAGTATCAGGTAGGGAAAGGGAATATAATGGATCTTATATCTTACTTACTTGATTCAAGGAAATAATAATTACATGGACCCTCCGATTTTACCGTATTCTTCCTCACAATCATCATTTATAGCTGACATAAAGATAAATAGAAAAATGCTCTCTGGTGGGTCATAAACATCTGTTTTTTTTTTCTTTCCTCTGTGTACTCCTGTTGAGCTCAATGATTAAATCTCATTGAAAGATGTATTACATTTCTTGTACCTTCTTTATTCTAATCACTTCTTGTCTTTCAGCTTTACTTGTCTGGTATGAGATCAGAGGGCATAACAGAAGGCAGAAGTAGTAAATTTAAAATTATCTACTCATTCCTCCATGAATACAGAACTGTAGCAGACAGGCTGCTTTCTTGTTCTCTGCCAAACCACCATAAATTAAATGTCCCACCAGACTCTGTGCCTACACATTCTAGAGAACTCTCTAGCAACCATACAGTTGGAAGCTGTGTCTAGTATTTAATATAAAATATTTATTTTTTAAATATATTCTTATTATTCTCTTTATTATTATTAAGATAATTTCATGACCTTATAAAGATAGCTTTCAAAGAGGCTTTGTCTCCTCACATTTTTCAGAAAGTTTCACAAACAGTTCAAACAAGGCTTTTAGAAATTATATTTAGAAAAATACTTGCATATTTTTCTACTGAGAGTCTTAAAGTTCATGCTCTGTTAAAATAACTTGCCCTACAGGAGTTGAGAAGGGTATATAATTACCTATTTTGTTTATGGAATAAGTGAGGTAACACACTACATTCATTAGATGAGATCTCTTTGTCGTGTTTTGTATTTAAATCTAGAGTTGATTTTGTATGGAAAGGATATTTATAAGGTGGGATTCATATTACTCAAATAGATGAACTATTTGCCTAGAATATCAAGGGCTGTGCCTTCCCTTATCAGACAGATGCTGACATTTCTTGATGTTTACTTAGAAGATGCCATGTCTTGTCTCCCGGCCCTTTTGCTGGGTCTGAGAGTTCCTCGTGTCTATCTTCCTTGGCCTCTTTAAATAAGCCCTTGCATCTACCCAGACCCATGCAGGGGAGGTTAAAAAAAGTCACCAGGAACATCACTATTCCTTTTCAGATTTCCCCCAGCCACCTTAATTTGCCTGATCCACTGCTGCTCCCTCATCTTCTCAGTTTCTTAGTTAAGCCTGGAATCTGGGTTCATATACTCTACCAAGGCTCTAAATTCTGAACCTAGTATGAGATTTGCTATTCTAGTTTTAGCCTTTGGCATTCTGTAGCCTTCAGAGCTTCTGGTCTCTTATCTCTGGCTTCCCTCATCACAGTTAAGGCTAAGAGGCAGCCAACACCCCAGGTGTCCACACTGGAAGAAATCAACCACAGTCCATTCTACACCTGAAAGAGGAAGGGAGGTAGGCACTCAGCAATAAGCTGAAAACAGTGGAAATAAACACTAGAGTTAGAGCCAAAATTCTTATGATCTTTATTCAGATGCTTGGTATCTACATCTTTGTCTTTGGTACTTGAAGCTTTATATAGAGACATAACTCCCAAGGGAATGACAATGTGCCTTATTAAATGGAATGTTATACTTATGATAGACTTTAACTTCAAACAGAAACAGGATACAAACCCCTAGCTCTGGGAAAGAGCTTGCAAAGAAACTAATTTGATTTTGCCAGGGAAGAGTGGATGTCACTGTATCTTCTAAGAATCACTGCCTACAATATTTTGAAAAATATTATTCTTTGCTTGAGCCAAAAAATGGACACACAATTATCTTTTTTATATCTCTAAGTTGAATAATATTATAGAACTCTGGGTGCTAAAAAAATACTAACAAATCCTTAATAGGGCTTATTTACAGCCATTCATTTATTACAGAAGACTGATAAACTTTCTAATGCTTGTTTATCAATGGTTTTTAAAAAAATTTTGTGTGTAAAATTAGTTATCCTGAGAGGTCTTTATCAACTATTTACTAGATTAGGTGGGCTTCAAGCTCTAATATTGTTTCTTTGATTCAATGTGTGTTTTTAATTTTTGTTTTTAGAATTGAAATGAAATTCACATAACATAAAATGAACCATTTTGAAGCGAACAATTCAGTGACATTTAGTACATTCACAGTGTTGGACACCACCACTTACTAACTTCCAAAATATTTTCATCGCCCCAAAAAGAAACCCTTGTACCCATTAAGGGGCCATTCTCCATTCTCATCTCCCTTTATTCCCTTGCAACCACCAATTGGCTTTCTCTTTCTATAGATTCACCTATTATAGATATTACATATAAATGGAATCAAACAATATATGACCATTTGTGTTTGGCTTTTTTCACTCAGTAAAATGTTCCGAGCTTCATCCATGTTGTAGCACATATCATTAGTTCATTTCCACATCTGCTTTTAATAGCATAAGACTGATTCTTTCAAGACATGGCATGAAAAATAAATGCATAAGATAACAGACTCATGGGGTCATATTTTGTATTCACCTTCTAGAAAACCAAAGTACTCTTTACTCAAAAGCTGCAGGATGCTTCCCGCCATCATATGCCATCCCATGTGTTGGGCCATTCCTGGTGTTTTTGAAAGAAATGAATAGCCTACAGCCTGTTTGAGATCTTCATCTTTGAAATTCTCCTTTTATTTGAAAGAAGTTTCTTCTATGGTCTTCAGCCTTGTAACAATACATATGAGAATACAGCAGTTTTTTAGGTAACTTTGGTTCCTTTTAGTGTATTCTGTCCATGGCCATAAAGTGACACCTTCCCCACTCACTCAGGCTGTCCGTCAGGCACAGTAACACCTGCAGAGCTGACATCGAATTGAAGTCCATCACTGAAACTTCAGCAGGGACCCTTTCTCTGGTTTTAGAAAAGTGGTATTTTGGTAGTGTTGGGGAAAAAAATTCCGGAGACTACCTGTACTTCCAAAATATAGCAATACTGTCAACGAGTAGGGCCTTGTCAACAAAGTGTACATCTGTAAGAGCATGCCAAGATGTACTAACCAAAAGGTAAGAAAGAGGCCCTGGAAGCTTTATGAACAGAGTTCCGCTGTTAGAATTGACCGTCTATTTGGGAGTGCCTGGCAACAGACAGCTGTGTATAGATGTCATTATAACAGTTGCCTTCTTTTGTTAATGAGTTCTTACAATTTTAATGGATCTTAAAGAGTACAAAATGCCTGTCTTACAGCATGATTACTAAAGCTATTGTCCATAGCAGTGCTCTCAACCTTTTCAAACTTTATACCAATAAACACACAGAAAATTTTATTAGAATAGCACATTGGGGTCATTGGTCAAAGCTTATCATATATGATGACTGGATCAGGGGTTTGGCCACTGCAGGACCCATGAGCCACTCCTAGGGCTCAGAGTTCAATATCTCAGCACACCAATTTGGAGACTCTGATCTAAAGCATTATGTGCAATTAGGTGTCATTTCTAAGTATTTGTTATTAAAGATTCTCTTAGAAGACACACAGATGGCTAACATGTACATGGAAAGATGCTCAACATCACTAAATAGCAGGGAAACGTAAATCAAAACCTTATGAGATATAATCTAGCACCTGTTGGAATGGCTGTTATCAAAAACACAAGGAAGAACAAGTGTTTGCAAGGATGTAAAGAAAATGGAACCCTTGTGCACTGTTGGTGAGATTGTATATTGGTGCAGCCACTGTGGAAAATAGTATGGAAGTTCCTCAAAAAAATTTAGAATAGAACTACCATATAATCCAGCAATTGTACTCCTGGGTATTAATCTAAAGAAAATGAAAATGCTAACTTGAAAAAAAATATGTACTTCCATGTGCATAGAAGCATTATTTACAATAGCCAAGGTATGGAAACAACTTAAGTGTCCACTGATGAATAAATGGATTAGGAGATTTTGTATAAGTACAAAAGAATATTGTTCATCTATAAAAAAGAATGAAATCTTGCAACTTGTGAAAACATGCATGGATCTTGAGGGCATTATGTAAGTGAAATAACTCAGACAGAGAAAGACAATTACTGTATGATCTCTCTCACATGCAGAATATGGAGAAAAAAAAAGCCCAAATGACAAAAACAAACAAACATAAAACAAGCTCATAGATAAAGAGAATAGACTTGTGGTTGCTAGAGGTGAGATATGAGGGGTGGAAAAAAATGGGTGAAGGGGGTTGATTCATTTAAGACAAAAGAAAATAAAAAACATTTATTTTAATTGTAGAAAGTCTGCTTTTGCAAAAACTGCTTTGAAGCCTTGATCCACCATTTTAAACCACTGTCTTGAATATGGTGGAGCTAACACAGCAAAGATAAAAAATAAACTCATATTTTCTTAAATTTCTTTGAAACTTCACTGAGGTTTTTGATCCATGTGGTGAGACAGATCTTGACAGTTAGGAATCAAATAATTTTCCTAATATTCACATTGGCATTTTGGTTTAAAAATTTTAAATGTTGAATGGCTTTGGGATATCTGATATTAAGTGGAAGTGACTATATATGTGTAAGTCTTTTAATAGTGTTCCATAGTTCTCTGAACAGATGAATAGAACTCTATCATCCAGTGATTACGCTGAAATTAATAACAGTTATGTGTTTGAGTGGCACAGCAAGAACAATACAATATGTGATGCTCCAGGCCTTACTGGTTGTTTTTGATGCTTTTCATAAACAGACATTCAGATGTGGCCCTGCCTGTTACGCACTGAACCATAGATCTCCCACACAGATGAAATGACTAATCTCTACAAATTAGTGAAAGGCACTAATAGCCCTTCATAACGTGCATACCAAGAGGTTTGTGTTTCAACAGTCATTCTCAGTATAGTAGCTATGATCAATAAACACCAAACAATGAAAAAAAATGTTTATCGATCAGGGCTAACTGCATGAGAAAAACAGGAAATCACTGTGGATTTATTTTATGCAAGTCAGAGCCCTTTCCACACAAAAAGAAAATGCACCTATCATAGCAGGTAACTTAAAGAAATCTGTTGTTCTTAAAATATTTACCAGCCTGAAACATTTCCACTACCTTCCTGATGAGTCTGCCATTCCCTTCTCATCATGCAGATCATTAAATTCAGATTATCTACACATGGTAAGCAATTCCAAGTGGCTCCAAATGGAGCTATGTGGCTTGTTTAAAAAGCCTGAAAAAATGCGTGGAGAAAGAGAGAGAAAAAAAGTTACTTGTATATAGTATCAAAACACTTCACTTATGTCTGGCATATAGTAACATTCAAAGAATGGATAAAAAAAGTGAATGGAAAAAGATTGCATTTCTGCTTGGCAAAGCCATCAGTACTTTTCTTGAGTTTTAGGTGATAGTATATCTGCATAGATTTAGCCTCCTGCCAATTCTGTGTCCAACATCTTTGTATTTGATGTCATTGTTAACTGAAAGATATCTCATCAAGCAGTAAGTAGATGATGATTGTAAGAATCAACCCATATACCCTGTCTTTCCAAGGAAGTACTAGAGACTTGCCCTCACTGGGCCTACCATTCAGTCCAGCAGAACAGGATAAGTTAGAGAAAATGGTTTCTTTATCATTTTTATCAATCCCTAGAGAATTTAATGCTAAAGAATTTGTCACCCAAGCCTATTGGTGCAGGTTGACACTCCTTTATGAGTTATTTTCTTTTCTTTGTGAAAATGTGGTCTATACCCAAGATTCTGCTTATTGAAAGGACTTAAGGACATAAGTTATTTATAAATGCAAAGTTTTCTCAAAATCCTAACACAAGGAAAAAACAGGCAAAGTATTGAAGTAGTTGTTTGGTCTTTATTTTACATGTTGATGGAACTTAGGAAAGAACGAAAGAATGTTCAAACACTTCAATCATATAGAAAAGAAAAAAAGAATGGGAAGATGAAAATTACAGGAGAAGGTTGTAGGGAAACAAAAGAAAATGGACATGGAGGAGTTGATAAAAGGAAGTAGAAGGTAAAGGGGAAATGAAATACAGAGGAGATAGTAGAGAGAAGTAGAACACAGAATGATAAAGTGAGTAAAATAGTGAACTGATTCAGAGTTAAGGAGAAAAACCTGTTTGCTGTTTTATTATTTGACTGAAAATGTTCATTCACAAATGTTTAACTATTTGTCATACCTTGCATTGGTATTCAATGCATGTGGAGTGAATGAATGGATAAGTCACAGATCATCCCTAAATTCTTTCTTGTTCTAGGTGAGTATTTTTCAACCTCAGAACTATTAATAATATGGGCCAGATAATTCTTCTGTGTGCGGGCTGACTTGTGCATTGTACAATATTAATCAGCATCTCTGGCCTCTACTCACTAGAATCAGTAGCATCATGCTCTCTGGACAGTGTGACAAACAAAAATGTTTCCAGACATTGCCAAGTGTCCCTTGAGGGTATAATCACCGATGGTAAATAAACATTGTTGTAGACATATGCACACACTGGAATACACCTACTCAGTGCTACACAATGTACTTGGTAATAAATGACAATAAACTCTATAAAACATCACATTGTAGTTGAGAAATTAAGCTACTTAATTGTTTTCAGGGGATTGACAATATCCTCCTTTGGAGGAATGCTATAACAATATTATAGGAGGGTTTTTTCTTTTTAAAGAAAATCATTTAGTTCGTAGATATAATTCATAATGATATTCATAACTGGTATATTGATAAATGTTATCAAGTGTCATGCCCATATTATATATATGGCTTGTTTACTTGTTCATTTTGCATTTCTATTATTACAAAACCTCTATTATCAACTTTTCTCTAAACTCTATTAAACACTGAGACTGCATATTTGTAGTTCCAAGTTAAATCTGGTAATACACCTGATACTCAGAAAAATTAAATGTGATTTTAATTGCCTCTCACTCTTCTCACCAATAGGCATTGGGAAGTTACTGTGATCTATTTTCGTTCTATGTTTGTAGATAATTATTTGACCTTAAAAACAAACAAACAAAATAAAAAAAAAAAAAACACAAACCTTTAGTCAGTACATACAAGAGAAGCAACACACATAAGTGGAGACCAAAACCAAAGGACGAGATTTTAAGTGGAAGTTTTTTCAAAGCTAAAACAAAGCCAAATAACACCAAATTCAAGGGGTACTACTGTAAAAGGAATTCAGAAAGGTTTTCTAAATGTTACTTTCACTTTCTCTAAATGATATTTGTCTCTGTAGTCCCTCAGATGTTTAAAAAGCAGAGATTAAAGTTATGTAATGTTTCAATTTCATAGACCAGGAAAATAAGGCAGGAGACAGATGGAAATAAATTCATGTTTATCAAAAAGTACGTGAAATACAGAGAGAACCAATGCAAGAGGAGTCGCTGGCCTGTCACACTGTTGGTTAATCCACATCCAGGCTCTGAATCCAATACCAGCTAAGCTTACTGAGTACCTATAATGGGTCAGCGCTCAACCTAGCTCATCAATCGGGTTCTCTAATTTACTGCTCAGAAAACCTTGTGTTCTGTCATTCACACTTTAGACAAGTTTAGTAAGATAAAGTAATCTCCCCATGTTCAAGAAATGCAGTGGCAGAACTAGAATGTGGTCAAGGTTCTTCTAATTCTAAGGTCAGCGGTTTTCCTCTTTACCATGCTCATCTCCATAAACTAATTAAAAATAATGGTTTTTAAAATTATAATGTGTTACAAATTTATTGCAGAAGATTCAGAAGTTATAGAAAAATTTAAGAATAAAAGACTAACATCTAAAACTCAGGGATAGCAAATATTACTGTTTTGTGGGGGTTGCTTTACAGTCTGATTGCAATGTGCATATCTACATGTAATCTCAAACTCTCTCACTTTCTCTCTCTCTTCCCTCCCTTCCTCCTTCCCTTCCCCCTCCCTTTCTCTGTGCATACTTTCAAAAATAAATTGAAATTAAACTCTTTACAGTTCATATTTTTATATAACAGATGATGAGGATTTCACTATTTTTGTAAAAACACCTTTAGCTGGATAAAAAATATGCCATCATTTTTTGTACTATAATTTAATTTCATGTAGCGAACATTGAACTAATTTAAAATTTTTGGCTTGAATTACATTGTAAATAATATTCTTATTCACAAATACTTTGTATCTATATTTATCTTCTTATAGAGTTCTGAACCTCAGGTAATTGAGTAAAATGCACAAAGGCTTTAAGGCACTTCTAGGAAAGCTAAAATTTACTGCTACAGTTGCATATGGAAATGATGATCTAAAGTAATCTCATCAGCATTAAACAATATCATTTAAAAATTAGTGCTTTTGCTCTGAGAAGCAAATGATAATGCCCTATTGCTACTTTAATTTGCATTCCTTTGACTGTTAGTGAGTTGAATTTTTTAAAAATAACTTTATTAATGTAACTAATGTATAAATATTTAAATTAAGCATGCAAAAGATCTGGTTATCAGTTTAACCTTTCAATTAGCTCATTCCCAATACATCTAGGTTTGGGGCTTATTCATTTCAGGTCAGAAGATTAAGGGCTCCTCCAGATTAGTAGACATGCAATAGCAAGAATGAATGACCACTTGGGCTTGGTTATGTCTGCCCCTCATCATTTTACTTAAGAACGAGCTAACAAGTAAGCAGGAGAAAGGAGAGATCAAAATACATGTAATTGGGTGTGGCTATTACTGTCTTTGGAATTCTTCCTAGAAACACTGAAGTATAGTAGTTGAGCAGGCTCGGTGGAGTGAAAAATCTGCCAACAGGGCCTAGAATTATGTGCTCTCTGACCTGTATAACTTTAGCTTGGGCAGGGTTGCATAGAATCGAAGGCTCTACCATAATGGCTATGTCTTGCTCTTCTGCAGTTTATTTTTTCCTCCTCTTTCTGACTTATCAGTAGGCTTATACAAGGTTCTGAACCTTGCTTTTGTCTGCTGCTTGTGACTTCCATTATTTCATGCATTTTTTATGCAGTCCTTTGTAGAGGTGGTCTAGTTTTTAGTAAACCATTTAAAAATACTAGTTATGAAGAAATATCCATGAGCTATAAATTTAACAATTAAAATGTATAATAAATTAGGATAAACTTGATACTAATATTTTTCCTTAAATATATGTGTAATAGAGAGGCAAGTATCCTAAACAAAATACTAGCAAATTTAATAGAATAATACATTAAAAGATAGTACATCATGATCAGGTGGAGTCATTTCAGGGGAGCAAGGATATGATATAGCACATTAACAAAATAAAGGATAAAAATCATATGAGCACATCAATAAATGCAGAAAAAGCATCTGACAAGATGTATTGATTAATAAACTCAATAAAATGGGTACATAAGGAAAGTACCTCAACACAATAAAGGCCATACATGACAAACACTTAGCTAATATCATTCTCAATAATGAAAAAGTGAAAGCTATTCTTTCAAGATCAGAAACAAGAAGAGGAAGGCCAGTCTCCCCACTGTTATTCAACACAGTATTGGAAGTCCTAGCCTGAGCAATCAGGTAGAGAAAGAAATAAGTGGCATCCAAATTGAGAATGAAATAAAAGTGCCACTTTTTGCAGATGACATGATTCTGTATATAAAAAACCTTGAAGACTCCACTAAAAATATTAGAAATGATAAACAAATATAGTAAAGTTACAGGATACAAAATCAACGTACAAACATTAATTTTATTCCTAATGCTAACAATGAAATTTCAGGGGGGAAAATAAACAATTCTTTTTGCAATTGCAAAAAAGTATACAACATTTATGAATAAATAAAAGATGTAAAAAACCTATATAGTGAAAACTATAAGACATTATTAAAAGAAATCAATGAAGACACAAAGAAATAGAAAAATACTCCGTGTTCATAGACTGGAAGAATCCATATAGCTAAAATGGCCATATTAACCAAAGGAATATACAGATTTCATGCAACCCTCATCAAAACCTAACAGCATTTTATAAAGAAACAGAATAAAAAAATCATCATATTTGTATGGAACCACAAAAGATCCAAAATAGCCAAAGCAAACATGAGAGAAAAGATCAAAGCCAAAAGTATCATACCCTCTGACTCCAAATTATACTACTAAGTGACAATAATTAAAACAGCATGGTATTGGCAGAAAAACAGACACACATAACAATGAAACATAACTAAGAGCTCAGAAATAAGCCCACATATATATGGGAAAGTAATTTTTGATAAAATAGCCAAAAACATGTAATGAAGAAAAGAAAGCCTCTTCAATGAATGGTGCTTAGAAAATGGGAAACCCACAGGCAAAAGAGTTAAACTAGACTGTTGTTTGTCACCATACACAAAAATTAACTCAAAATGGATTAAAGACCTAAGTATAAGACCTAAAACAATAAAATACATAGAAGAAAATATGGGCATTGTTCTTAGAAAGGATTTTATGAATTTGACCTCAAGGCAAGGGAAGTAAAAACAAAAATAAATGAATGGGACTATATCAAACTAAAAACCTTCTACATAGCAAAATAAATCATCAACAAAACAAAAAGGCAACCAACCAAATGAGAGAAGATAATTTGCAAACAATACCTCTGATTAGGGGTTAGTTTCCAAAAGAAAAAAAGAACTCATACAAGTCAATGACAAAAAAACAATCCCATTGAAAAATGAGCATGGGACCTGAACAGACACTTCTCTCAAGAAAATGTACAAGCAGTCAACAGACATATGAAAAGATGCTCTATTTCACTAACTACCAGGGAAATGCAAATCAAAACGATAATGAGATACCATCTCATACCTATTTGAATGGCTATTATCAAAAAGAAAAGTAATAACAAGAGTTGGAGAGGCTGTGGATAAAAGGACCTCTCATAACATGCTGGTGGGAATGTAAATTGGTACAGTTACTGTGGAAAACAGTATAGAGGCTCCTCAAAAAATTATAAATAGAGTTACCATATGACCCAGCAATCCCTCTTCTGGGTATCTAACTGAAAAATTTGAAAATATTTATTTGTAAAGAAATATGCACTCTGATGTGCACTGTAGCATTATTCATGGTGGCCAAGACATGAAAACAATATATACAATCAATATTACTCAGCCATAAGAAAAGATGAAGCACTGCCATTTGCAACAACATGGATGGATCTTGAGAATATCAGGCTAATCTAAATAAGTTAGATAAAAAAGTAAGGAACCATTCACTCATATAAAGGATATAAAACTGAAAGCAATAAATGAACAAGACAAAAAAAAAAAAAAACTCATACACAGACAACAGCATGGTGGTAACTAAAGGGAAAGGGAATAGGGAGAGGTAGAAAAGCATTAAGGAGGTGAAATGCATGGTAATGGAAGGAGATCTGACTTCGGGTGGTGAACACACAAAGTAAAACAGATGATGTATTATAAAATTGTACACTTGAGATCTGTATAATTGTATTAACCAATGTAACCTCAATAAATTTAATAAAATTAAAACAATGTATATATGTACTCATGTATATATACATAATATATATTTGTTGCTATACTTTCAAATATAATATATAGCATCAAAAGTTGCTTCTAAATTATCTACTTCAAAAATTCATTCTAAGTGGGCAAAACGATTGCCCTATGAGCTAAAATTTGTAAATAGATTATTTAATTTGTCTATCCTAAAAATATTTATTGGGTTGCTTTTGCTGACAGACCCATTCATTTATTCATTTACTCTTTTATCAACCCAATAAACATTTATCTCCTCAAAGTCATGCACTATGTCATGGTGACTAGCATATTGTTCTTTCCTTAAGAAGCTAATAGAAATTTTTGATAAAAGTGATATTAGAGGTTTCCAGATCTTTTCTGCTTAAGGAGTTAAGGAAATATTTTCTTTTGGCTAGGAAAAGTCTGCATTTAGGAAATTAGGAAACATTTAGACAGCCCTATTAAATGATAATTACCTCTCGACAGGTATCAATAAAGTTTAATTAGTATCACTGCAAATGTTTAGATGAGCCTGAGAAGAGTAATGCTTTGTACGTTCTGCATTTGAAAGTGCTAAACTTTTTAAGAGATTAAAAAAGAAACATAAAACTAGAGTGGCCTTTAATCTTGTAATTATGAGTTGAAATACATATGCACCTAATCAAAAGGCCCTGTGCTGCATATCTAAAAGTTAGGAACGTTACTGATTCACTGTCTCCAAAGTTGAGAATGCATGTTTTAGAGAGCATTTGGACAAGTTGTAAACCATGCAGAATAAGGTGATATTGTAGAGCAGTTAAAAACAGGGCTTTCCAGTTATACAGGCTTGAATTCAAATGCCTAGTTTGTCATTTATTAGTAGCATGACCTGGGGGTAGATATTTAACCTAACCTGAAGTTGCTTTGTTCATAAAATAAGAATAAAAACACCCACTTCACAGAGCTGTTATGAGAATTAAGGTAAACAATGTACAAAAAGCCCTAAGACACAGAGCAAGTGCTTAATTAATAGCAATATTATTAGTAAAAATATCATCATGATTTTCTTTTTAGGTCATTTCTCAAAATAACCAATTTTATGAGCATTTAAAGAAATTACATAAACCTGTGTTTCTAAACTAATTTAGGGGTTTATTTTGTAGCTCATCAATCAAGCAACATGATTAACCAGTTTACAACATAACCTCTGGAACTAAAAAATTTTATTTTATTATTTGTTTCAAGTGTACAGTACATTCGTTAGACATTTATAAAACTATCTTCCTGATTATTCTTTCTCTCCTCTAACTCTATACCTAGCCAGGACGTGACTGCTAACTGTATTCCCTATATCATGCTCTCCATCCCTGTGACCATCTATCAACTACTAATTTGTACTACTTTAACCCTTCACCACTTTTTCCCAGCCCTCTAACCCCACTCCCCTCCAATCTGGCAGTCACCACATTGTCCTCTATGTTTGTGAGTCTGTTTTTGATTAGTTTGTTATTTTTATTCTTTAGATTTTGTAGATAAGTGAAATCATATGGTTTTATTATTCTCTGTCTGATTTATTCCACTCAGTATAATAACCTCTAGGTCTACCAACATTGTTGCAAATGGTAGGATTTCATTTTTTAATATCTGAGAAATAGTCCATTGTATATATGAACCATAATTTCTTTATCCAATCGTCTGTTCATGGGCATTTAGGTTGCTTCCACTTCTTGGCTATTGTAAATAGTGCTGCCATGAACATAGGATTATGCCAGCCTTTTGATTCCCTCAGCCAGTTATTAATGGGCTATTTTAAAAAGAAAAATCTTTTTACTTCAACGAAAATTTCAGGTAGTGATAAAATATAGCATGATTTAAAGTTATTTGTAATAATCTAATAAGCAAATCATGAGCAGAACCATTTTTCTGTTTTGTATTTAATTAATATTTAGTTTATAGATTACCAGGTTCTGATTAAGACTGCCTTGCCAAATTCCAATATGTGTGAAAGGGAAGTCTGCCATGAATACTCTAGGGTTTTCCCCATGTCTACTCTATCCCAGTCTGGCCTTCTTTCATTCCCTCTACTTGTGTACAGAAAAAGAGCAGTTTTAAGAACAGAACCTTTTGAAAATGGCCATGTAGAACCATTTTAGCCATCTTTGCTAAAAATTCATGCACGCATGAAAGAATATATTCAAATAGCATTTATGGAATGTATTGATTCACATCACGATAAAGGTTTCAGTTTTTCAGAACCAGAGCTACTTGATTGTTACACATATACATATTTAGGATTGGAAGGAAAAGAAAAAGATGAGAAAATAACCGTTCACAGAGTCCCCAACATCTATCTGCCAGGCACTGCGAAGACTCTTTCTTGCATTACCTTAGAATCCTCACAAAATCTTAGAATGTATTAGTCCATATATTTTGTTGTTGTTGAATTTATTTTATTTTTTAATTTATTTTCATTTTTATTAAGTTTATTGGGGTAACACTGGTTAATACAATTATATAATTTTTAGGTGTACATTATAATTTGACATCTGTATATTCTATTGTGTTTACCACCTAAAGTCCAGTTTCCTTCAGCTACCATATATTTGATACCCTTTCCCCAGTTCACCTTTCCCCTACTGCCTTATATTTGACCTCGTTTACCCCACCTACCTCTCTCCCCCTTCCTCCCCCACCTCCTATTTTTAAGACAGGAAACACAGTTCAAAGAACTTAAGCAATGCCTGCCAAAGGTCATGGAGCCAGCAAGACGTAGATCTGTAATTTGAATGCAGAGAAGGATACAAAGCCTATCCTTCTGGTATTACATAATGAAAAATATTAAATTCACTTCTCCAAGAGGATTTATCAGTTCTTAATAAGTGTTTATTGAACACCTAGCTGATGACAAGAATGGAGTTAGGGTGAGGGGCACGGAGATATCACTGTGAGATGTAGACTTTGAATTTAAGGAGCTAAAAATCTAAGCAGGAATTTAGAGAGTTATCTGATATCTTAACTTTTCTATGTCCATTTACAATACTCAGAATTCACAGAGTAATTAATGGCCTCATTAAAAGACAACACTGATAAAAAACAAATTATAAACCTTTAAAGGAAACATAAAATCTTTGTGACCTTCTGTTAGGCAAAATTTTTCTTAGGCTTAGTATTAATAGCATAATCCATGAAAGAAAAAAGTTGATAAATTGGACAGTTTGGCAGTTTCTACCAAAGTAAAGCATACACTTACCACATAAGCCAGAAATTCCATTCCTAGATATTTCAAATGAAATAAAATCTATGTTCTCACAAAACCCAAAATATATTGTTCATATTTACCTAAATTTGGCAACAACCCAATGTCCTTCACCTGAGAAACAGATAAACACACTGTGGTACATCATTATAACAAATATTACTCAGCAATAAAAGGGATGAACTGTTGATATGTGCAAGAGCATATATCTGTGTGTGTGTATAAATGTTATATATAACATACATACACATATAATGTTACATATATGTAACATGCAATACATATGAATCTATCTCAAATGCATTATACCAAACAATAGAAGTCAGACTCAAAAGGTTACATATGATATGATTCCATTTATATGATATTTTAAAAATGATGAAACTGTAGAGACAGGAGAGTACTTTTCCCTATTAAGGATAGGGGAGAGTTTGACTACAAAGGGGTAACATGGATGGATTTTTTGGGAAAGGATAATGGAATTATTCTGTATCTTAACCGTGGTAGTGGTTATATGACCACATTTGTCAAAGCTCATAAGAATATCAGAGGTTTCTTTCCCACTACGGGGCCTGGCCCAGGATCCCCAGAGCTGCTGAGCTGCTTGTCTATGGACACCAGGTACCCTAATGAGAATCCAGCTAGCTCAGTGTAGTTTCAGACCTTTTTTTTCTATTGTTCTTTAAACATAGTTTTAATAAAAAAAAAAATCTTATATTAGTTAATCCTTTAGAAGTGAGAAAATTAGGCAATTTTGCAAGTATGTTACCTTTTTAAGATGAGTAGGATCCTGTTAAGCAATAATTTCCTAAATGTAATAGCAAAGGCAACAAGATTCTAATTTATGATCAAGGCATTAGTAAAAACAAATAAGATCCAAAGGCATGTTGGCTACTGTTAGAATCATCCCACAATTGCTATGAAGCACAGTTAAACCTTGAGATTTCCTAACGTTTGTCATACACTTCAGAGAACCTTAAGTGTATTTTAAAAGTTGAGAAATTTTAGGTGTCTGGGTGAGTTTCTGGTGACCACATCAAGAAAAAGATGCATTTTATTCACTTGTCAGAGGCTAATGTCTACTTTACACATGGGGGGAAAAAAACCTTTATTTTTCTAAATGCCAGTTTGAGTATTTAATGTTTTAATTTATATTCTTATATCTTTGATAACAAATGTGTCCCTATAATCAAAATAATTGCTTCTACTGTCGTGAAACTTGTAACTACATCTTCATTCCATATTCTCTAACCTAGAGTGGATATGCCACATAAGTGAAGAGGCTTTCATCAGAAGGACATATCATAAACACTGAGCATGGAGGTCTTTCTGCCCACCATTTTTCAGGCCACGATGATTATATTCTTTAACACACACACACACACACACACACACACACACACACACACACACGCACAGAACTACAGCCAGATACAAATCAACCCAGTTCTACTATTCGGAGTAGAGAAAAATTTTAGTTGCAGGGAGGTGTGGAGTAAATATAACACTACACATATTGAACGAATGCCTTCCTAGTTAGAACTGTAAATATTTATAAACATTTTTTCTATACTATTCTCCCTTTGAGAAGATAGTTCATAATAAAATTTACTTAATTATGGCTAAGTTTAACTAAATTGCTTGCTTTTCTCCTCAACTTTGCAAGTTAACACACAAATGTAATTTTGCCATATGGCTGAGGTTTCTGTAGAAAGGTTTATTTCCCTATGTTTTATCTTATTTCCAAGGAGTAATGAATAGAAGTAATGCTAAGAAGACTCCTGTACCGTTGGAGTGTTCACACCGTTGAATTTTAAATTATGCCCCTGCCAATTGGAAATACTTTCTATAGTGCTGGTTCCAACTTTGATTTTCCATTGATAGGTCTGTCTGACCTAGTCATCATGTGTACCTTCCTTCTTTGGATACAAGACCAAGTAGGTGAAAAGACCTTTATAGCATCAGTGACCTAATGGATCAAACCACTTTGCATCTAGTGTGTTGTGTGTGTGTGTGTGTGTGTGTGTGCGCGCGCACGTATGTGTGTGTGTGTGTTTTGGGGGGGTCATAGAAAACACCATTGAATATTTAGAAGAATCCTATTTAATTATCACTCTTTGCACCACTGCCCATTATTGGGCAGAGGGGGCTAGCAAACTAATTGGCCGATTGGTAAAGAAAGTGTGCTTTCACTCCATCACAAAGGTGTCATTCACTTCTCAAGTAATATTTTAATAGATGATAACAGTTTGAATATTCTTGGAAGACCTTTAGCTAGATTATGAGAAAGGTATCAAATAGGTGTAAATTTATGGTGCTACAAGATTTGTCAGCAAATGATACGTTTTAGACTAACTAGAGTCAATGCACACGATTTGTTAGTTCTACCTTTGTTCAATTAAGAAAAGGCATTTTCTAAGATTCATTAACTTGAGTCTAAACTTAAGGTTTAAAGCACTTTTAAGTGTATGCATTATATTGTCAAGTTAAATTTGGTATCTTGTTACATTGTCAAGAAAATGCTATTTGTTCCTTATGTAAATAATATTTTATTTGATACAAAAGAAGCAAGCCAAAAAACAAAAGAATAAGTTTCATTAGGCCAATAGGTGAATTCTGGTTATAAACACAATTGTTTAGAAATAAAATATATTCTGAATTATCTTGCATCAAGAACAAAGATTTATTGATTATTTCTATTTTCTCACTAGCAACATGTCATTTGTTCCAACTAACCTTGACAGAGCTTACACCTAAGGGGGTCCCACTTTCTTTTGGACTCACAAATTTACCACAGCTCCAATTGGAATGAGAAGAGAGAAGGTTCTCATTAAACTTTCTACCTGGGCTTCTATTTCCTTTCAGTGTAACTGTTCATCTTCTACATGCAAATGAATCATGAGACAGTCCAGTTGCAGACAGGAATCATCCTCATACCATGCTAGGTCATCAGGCTGCATTTTGTAGTTAAGCCATATCACATAGTCTCAATGATCAAAGAGTGATATTAAACCAAGTCTGGCAACCTCAGAACTGGCCAGGATCTCTGCTCCTTTCAAAATGCCAGTGGAAAGTGATTTTTCTGAAGTGGGTCAAGTTTTCTGCCTTCGTATTATCTGGTGATGGGTCACTCAAAGGCATGGGGTGCCAGCAATACCAAAAGAGTGAGCCCATACAACTACATCCTCAACTTGCTTTTTCTGGCCTTTGTAAGGCATGGACTACCAAGGCTTTCTTGGTTCACACCTAACCAGTCAGTCTACCAGCCCAGGTCAGAATCAAGCATAGAAAGCCATTACTTATTTTCATGTACTTACGTTCTAATAAATCTGCAGTTCAAGAAAAGCAAAATGCAGACTCTTCTTATTTGCATTCATTATTTGCTCATTATGTTTTGGGCCTTTTAGGTAATTTGGAATAAACCAAGAAATTATTTTTTTTTCTCAGAAAGTGCATTTAGGAATAGAATTATAAAACTCATTAAATTCTCAAAATGTGTTTATGTTACAAATTTATAAAATGTATTCAAGATGTATAAATGAAAACAAATGCTTTTTTTGTTTTTATGCTGACCTAATTTAGACATTTATAAAACAATAACAAGATAAGACTATTTCTGGGACTAACTCAATCATGTCTTTGGGCTTCAGTAAGCTTGTGCTTACTTATATGTGAGTATGCACTGCCTCCTCAGCTGTGCAGCCAATTAAAACCCTATACTCATATTATTAATAACAATATTTAGTGAAAAGTATAGACTGTGTCATACAATTGAAAGGAAAAAAAGAGAATCCAACTTCACAGGATTATAATTCATTTAAGACTAGTTTATTATTATAATAATGGGGACTAATGCTGGTACACCAATGAGGAGGATTTGGAATTCAATGACCTGAATAGACCAGGTGAGTTTTGTGAAGGAAAAGGTCACTTCATGTGTCCTGTAGGCTATAGTGCCATCTGGAGCTCTTAAACCTGAAAAGGGGAAACTTCTCCATTTTAATGAATCTTTCTATTGAAAATTAATGTAATCGTATGTTTAAATGCAGGGTATCTTTTCCCATTGCACATAAAAATTAAGTCCTTTATATTCCATACCTTTTAAGCACAGAGTGATTTCTTTTCCAAGGGCATCTCCTATACTTCCTTGTAAATGACTCTTGGCTGTGTTTTCTCCCAAACCTTTAGTCCTGTGTGAGACCTCATCAGACTAGGGTCTGTTGTCTTTTAAGAATATGTTTGTAGCTCATGTTTTCCTTTTTTCCTCTTAAGAATACCTAGTATTTTACTTTAGAAGTTAGAGATGAATCCAGTAATCAAAAATCTTCTACTTTTTAACACAAATACACCAGCTTCTATTTTTAGTTTACTAGAGCTCTCAAAATGACTGTTGGACATAGAGTAGGCTACTGAGAAGGAAGAACAGACCATAATTTGTCCCCTCTTTGTCTTCACAGAAGATGTCCAGTCTATGTTTGGTTTAAAATATGCAGCTCTTATGTACATTCCAAAGTCTTTACTTTTTTACAGATAAACTTTTTAAACCATGTTATTCCTTCATGCCTTTTTGATCACTATTAAAAGAAAAAGCCAACTAAAAGTTGAAAGAAATTATTAGTTTCCCTGATCTTCACTTTCATGAATAGTTTCAGCATTTATTTTATATTTCAAGAAGAGTCTACATAGTTTTCTGCTACGATATTTTCAGAATACCTAAGATCATTTTGTATACAACCTTGGTACTTGATAAGTGTTCAATGCTTTAAATGGTTTTAACCATAAAAGTAGCTCAGTTATTATGAAACTTAGAATCACTTATAAAATATAATTAGTAGTTCCTATGAAGAAAAATGCATTTTGTTAACAGATGTAATTTTACTACATGGCTAAAGAGTTTCAGGTTTATTCACCATCTGGGCAAGAATAATAACAACTGTTTTAAAAATCACAACTTTAATGGAGTACTTTTTGTGCATTAAAGCAAGCATTTTTGGTGAAAGGTAATTTTTTACAAAAGAAATAGTTTGCCTTTGAGATTTTATTATTTTTCTCACTATTTCAATCTTAATTTAGCTAAACTGAGCCACTTCTGAAGACCTTCACACAAAATATTCAACCTAAATTCCTCTCTAGCCTCTCAGGAAAAATTTGATGGGGTTCTTTATTCACAAAGGAGTCTGGACACATCCCAAACTCTAAGCGTGAAGGGGTATCAGCTCAATCAGCATATAAATGAATCATTAAGCAAAAAATAGCTGTCTTCTTAAATTTTACGTTTTCAGTTCATTAGGTTTTTTCCGTACAGACTTCTTTTGTATTCAGAAAGCAATTTCTTTCTTTAAAATGTCTTAAGATTTCTATGGCATTTAGTTGACCTGAGTAGCCTGCTCCAAAGGAAGAAGACTCATTTTTATAATTTTTTTTTTTTGAAATTTCTGAAGTTATAATCTGAGCATTGTCATGGGGGATGGTACATTTTCTCTCAACTGCTAAGAAATCAGAGTAGAGGACGGACAGTGCTCTTTTGAAATTCCATATTCTTGGTCTAGTAATCTGAATTTCATGTATCGACAAGCTTGATATTTTAAATGTATTTACGTGAAAATATTTAAAAATTTTACTTTCATTCAATTATGAAATGTCATTGTGCTAAGAACTGTAAGGAATAAAAGAAAACCATTTGGAATCCAAAACAAAGAGGTTGAAAACTACTGAGTGGTATTTACAAGGGTGTTACTTTTTAATTACTTATTAAACAGTACATATATTTTATGTACCTTTCTCTAAGTACGTACATACGTACATACATATATATATATATATATATATATATATATATATATATATAAAATTTAATTAATAAAGAAAAAGTGAGAAGTTGGAATTTGATAATTTTCCTTGCAAATCTGGGCTCCCTTACTTTCTTAATGTTAAGAAACATTGATTGTGTGCCTCTATGTGCCAAGCATTGTGGTGAGAAGTCATCAATGAACCAAAGACAGATTGTTTAGAACTTGGATATTTAACCTAACCCTGTTCTTAAAAAGGTAGATTAAATGTCATGGTTGAAATCATTTGAAGGAGTCAGACTTTTTAACCTATGGTGATGCTGGGGGGTGGGTGAGAATAAATTTTTTATTTCTGTTTCTAGATGTTGAACTTCATTGCTTTGGAAAGACTTAAACTTCTAAACAAAGAACCAGAAAGATGCTAATGAAAGACCAGTGTTTTGCTTGCCCTGGCTAGTTACAAATCTATGAAGTATTGGTTCATTGCCTTGGGTTATCATATGAGACCTCTTTCAAACAATCTCTTCTTTTTCTACTTTTTCTATGTTTTAGCTTCCCCTTAAATATCCAATGAATAAGTGGAAAAATGTCTTGATTTAGAGTATCACCATACAATACCAGAAGAATGGGAAAATTTAAATACATACACAGATAAAAAAAATGCTGTGAATCTACTGACTTGAAATGTATTCTTCCTAGGAACACATGTTCAATTTATAACTGTATTTCCAGATTTTACAAATGTACTCTTTTTCCACATAAATGTCATTTCCCCAAGGAGCGAGGATCTGATAATGGCAAAGCAATAATGTTATGAGGGAAATGGTGCTTTGTAAAAATTCAGCATCACCATTTGAAATATCTATCTTTTGCTGCAGAAGGAAAGACTGCTACTGAAATTCAAACTTTGTTTTTATTATTACAAAGAGGGTGCTGATAACGGACTAAACTGTCACCGGGTGAGCACTATTCCAGTACACTGATTACTTTTTTCATTTGGAAAAGTTATCTAGAGCCTTGGAACAATACTGCCAAGGAATATACCACTGATGAGAGGCTGTTCTCAGGAAACTTTAGGTCAAATAATCAATTGTAATGTTGAATTATAAAGTACCTTGCTACATTCCAGGTTCAAATATACTACTTCCCAAATCCTGTGTCCAGTGCATGCAATGGTGTATACAGTAAAAATGTTATAAACACTGTAACATGAATGCCAAGGACATGGGTGACATCTTTATCCCTTTTTCTTCTTTTTGTAGAATGTCACATGATACTTATTATGCATCCTAACACACAGATGATAAAAATGAGTTATATTTATTAGGTGGCTTAAGAAACTATTGGAGAAGTCAAAGGCATGCAAATGCCAACTGCTATTCTTTAGATTAGCCTATATCTCAATAAATTTATAAGGAAAAAAATAATCTGGTAATAGAAGATATTTCCTTATGTTTAAAAGGAAGACTATAAAAACTGAAAATATTTAGCATTTCATTTTATCTCAGAAACAAAGGATAGCTCTGACATGGGTCTAATTTTTAGCAGGTTCTTTCTATCATTTTAATGCATGGCACTGTCCCCACTCAACGTGTTGCAAATAGTAGGTTGGCCTGATTATTTTGGAGGACAATGGCTGCTGTGATATCCAGCTTTCTTTATTCATCAGAACAAATCACTTTCTCATACCCAGGGTCCATATACTCTGAGTGATTCACAAAGTGTCACTGTCATCATAATTCTAGAAAATATTATGAATTGTGACCTCTAGTCAAAATTAGTTTTCTTCACTTATTATGAAAGAGGATATTTTACTCTAATCAGAAACTTAAACAAGTATAAATTCCCCTTCTCTGGTCTAAAACAACCACTTAGCAAAAACAAATCTTTGTGGCTATTACTTTTGTGTTTAAGTTTTCATGTGAAGTGATCCAAGTATGGCTGCATCTTTAAATGAACTTCTCTAATGACCTTCTTAGCTGTTTATTAGGCTTTCAAACTAGTATCTTGGGTTGAGACTCCAATGATGATAGAAAAACTTGAGTTAAGTAAATTCAAGAATACAGTCATACAATTTTCATACTATGCTTTCTCCAGGAGCTGTTAAACTTAAGTAAACAAACCATCAAAATGGTGCCTTAGCTATAACACCCTAATAGGCCTAGATGAACAAAAAACTAATGTAAATCTGTATGAATTTTGAGCTCTCCCACTATACCAGAATATACTGTTTGCAAAATAATAGAGTAGCTTATTACAGACATCATTGTAGCTGTACCTTAGTAGAGGGGTCCCCAGCCTCGAGGTTGCAGACCAGTTCTGGTCCATGGCCTGTTAGGAACCAAGCTGCACAGCAGTAGATGAGTGGCTGCTGAGAAAGCGAAGCTTCACCTGTATTTGCAGGTGCTCCCCAGTGCTGGTAGCATCCCTGCCTCAGATCATCAGGCATTAGATTTAATAGGAGACCCGGCCCCTAACACCTAATAGGCTGGGGCCGCTGACTTCGTATACTGGCATGCCTCAGTTTTTTTTTTTTTTCTGTGTGATTTCCTCTCACTTCCCGTCAGGGTGAAGAGAAAAGGTGTAGCAGCTCAAGATGGCACAGGGGTAAAAACCACTACTGTGTTTCCAGTTTTCAGCCTTGGTCTTGCATACTACTGGCTTGCTCTGAACAACTGCCTCTCAGTAGGTGCTTCTGATTTCCACTTTCTCTTTTTTTTCTCTTCCCTGTAAATTTGTGGATACTTACATTTTAATATTTAGGTTGCAATAAAAAAAATATGGCTATTCTCCAGTAAGAGCTCTCTGTGTGCCAGGCATTGTGCTAAGTAATTTATGCACAAATTTATATATTATAACATTTTGCAAGTAAGAAATTACTATCTCCATATTCCAGTTCTCTGCAAAGCACCAGGCTATATAGTTGTTGAACCCCTTTCCAGAACATCCTTCCTTCCCTGTATATTCCTAGTTCAAAGTTGTAGCTTAAAAATGAGGAAACAGAAAGCTGAATCTCAGGGATGTTAAAGTCACTGAGTTAGTAAGTGGAAAACCTGTGATTTAAACTGGTGTCCAAAGCCCATACTCTAAGCCATTGTCATATGTTGCTGTTCCTAGTGGCTTATATATCTGTTCTGTTGCTACTAGTCTGGGAACCTTTAGAATGAGAAAAGCATTTTCTCCTTCGTGTCCTGTACAGTGATGGAATTTAGCAATTACTTTCAGGCTTGTGGTCATCCTAAAAAAATTAATCTATTATTTGCTATGCCTAAGGCAAAAGCTCAGCTGCCAGAGCCGGCTGGCCACTCAGGAAATATTTCTGGTGGGCTTATTTTTCTTTGCTGGAGGAAAGGTGCGGCAAGGCTGAGGACCTCTCCTCTCTGTATAGAGCACACCCAGGTGCACTGTGCCCAGGTGGATATGTTTTGTTGCAGGCAACAAAATTATTCTGGATCATAGCTGACTGGGTCAGGGATCTGTGCTTGGATATCTATAGACCAGCCACTGGCCCATGAAATAACTTGTTGTGAGAGCCCTGCATAATAATTAAATTAATCGCATCTTCTCCCTGAGACTTTGAATGTGAGACTTGCAGAGATGGCATGAATACCAAGAGATACACAGAAAAAAAAAAAGCACTGAACAGAGGTCAGGAGACAGCAGAAGACAAGAGAGCTGGAGTTTGGGCAGAGGCCAGAGCAGTGGTGGAAAGCAGGAGTGGAGGAAGCAAAGTCAACAAAGAGGCTAGAGTTACTGGCTCCCCAGAGTTTTTGGAGTGTCCCTAATGATGAACCCACTCTCCACGAAGCAACAGACTATAGGCTGCTGAACCCACCTATTGAGCTTCCCTCCTTCCTTTGTATCCTTATTACTGAGATCATTTCAAAATGTCTCAGAGCCATTTTCCAAGGTAGAGAGGGGTGCAGGCTGGGGGTAAAAAATAATGAAATTCCAATCCTTAAAGAGCTATGATCTAATGAGGCAGATGGGGATGTTCATAGGTGATTATAATCCAAGACTATGCTTGGATGGGCTGGACTGTATATCAAAGGGCTCTTTTAAAGAGGTTCCTGGGATATCGTTACACATTCTTATTACAGGCTTATTTGACAGAGCTGGGACTAGAGGGAGAGAAGAGGAAGGGAAAGGGTGGGATTTGGGAAGACTAAAGAAGCAAAACCTATTATAATTCTACTCCCATTTGAATTCATATATTTCAGTAATTGCCTGCAGTGCTAAAAGAGAACCTAACCTTTTTCATATCATATTTAATAAAAACTATCTCAGTATATTTTGAGTGAGTTCGGTGCTCATTAGACTGAGGGACAAATAGCAAATGAGTTATAGCACTGCATAATGAAGAGAGAACCTGTGACAACTTCCTCAGTCCTGAGCAGGAGAACATGCTCCTCTCCTTCACTTGGGGAAACTGAAATCATGCTCTGAACTGTGGGCTGATCCAAATAATGTGCACATGGGATGTCTCAGTGCTGGACTTGGGTCACAATTTCAAAGTAAATAGAAAATCAAATTAAATCAACCACAGCCTGACTCTGTGTGTACACAGGCCTTGTTAAGAGGGGGCCCTTCTTTTTGTGACTGTGATCAGTCCTGTCCTAAGGTTACAATGAAGATGGCCACATACTTCCAGAATCTTAACTGGTTATTCTTTACTAGCCCATGACCAAGCTACTTACCTCGTCCAACATTTGAGGTCACTGAAGGGCAGCTTTGAAAAATAGTGTATCTTATTATTCTAGACTCCTAGGGTCACTGGTGTCACCGAGCTGGCCTATAGTATAATGATTTTGTTGGAATGAGTAGACTTGGATGCTATTACACAGAACCTGTTACTACACTACACTGAATGGCCCTGAAAGCAAATCACGTCCCTTCTCCTAATAACATCTTATACTTTATGAATGCTTATGTGGTGCCAGGCCCCTTGAAGGCATGTCTTCTTCACCACTTCCTTTGAGGCAATCTGATAATAACTATTATTAGTCCCATATTACAGATGAGGAGAAAGATACTTGAGAAAATTAATAACTTTTCCCAAACACCATGGCCAATATGTAGTGAAAGATGAGATTTGAACTCACTCATTTGAAACTGAGAAGCCCCTCTATTTACTGCATTAATACACTGCTTTCTAACATTAGAAAGAGAATAGAGTGAAATGGATGAGTGTCCCGCCTGTGTAGTAAAGGCCAATAAACTGGCCAGTCCTTCCAGCTAATTTCTACTCAAGCCCTAATATTCTCTTGGATATCTACATCTTTTTTTTCTCTTTCCACCTTTAGAACTCTGCAATAATTATTATATTATTAATTATTGTCTCTGCAGAGATTCTCTGGTTGAAATACATTGACAGAGAGCAGTGATGTGAAATGATTTCTTCCATCTCCTAAAGCTTAGTCATTCACTAGTTTAGTGCACAGTTAAGCAACACATATTTCAAATTTCATTCCCTGAGTAACCATGGTCTGCTGCTTTAGCCTGCCAAAATTAATTAGAGATGAATATCGTAATAGAACAGTACTGATTATAGCATATCACTAAGAAGTGTAAGTTTGTGTTAATTAACGTGATTCGCCATCAACACTAGGTATATTTATATATAATCAGTATGGGTATTTGTCGACATAGACCGATACATTTTTCAGCATTCACAGAACTCATCTCAGAAATGATCCACATTTTCAAATGCTTGTTCACTCTGCTTCTACACCCAACCCCTGCCCAACACAAAAACATTGGTGGCCTAACTGCCTTCATATTGGCTGCTTCGAAATGTAATGTATAATATAACCTTTGGAAAATATGAGTATTTGGAAGTGCAGAAATAGAAATTGTTGGTATAACTGTGAGAAGCATCCTAGGGGACATACTAGTGGAGGATTTCTAGACAAGTCCAGCTTGCTTATAATCCCCCTTTCTCCAAAATAATCTGAATGGTACTCCTTTATGATGATGAAGTTTTTATTATACTACATTGCCTGCCATTTCAACAATTATAGATTCATTTTTTTTAAAAGTCTCTTTTAAAAGGCAAATATCTCTGGGAAAGTTAGGGGGTCATTGGTCATTTATCTACTTAATAAAATCTGTCCAAATTTCAACTGAATTTAGGAAGGTTTGTTTTGATTGAAGATGGAGTAGGGAAGCAGTAAATTTTGTAGCCCAAGGTCATCCCTAAGTCCAGGACAGAGAAAAAATTCTTCCTCTACTCTTTCTCTTCCAGAGACTTTGTGGAGTCATGCTACTTCAATAACTCAGCCAGGTAACGTAATCAATACCTTGCTTTAGCTATGTTATGGATTCATAAGTTTGTGAACTGGCTTGAGCAATTAACTAATGTGCGTAACATAATTTCCAGAGGAAACCGTGCTCTGAATATTAAACATCTAAATTACAAACCAACCTTTGGGACAGAATCTGTTTAAAATTGGGGACTGTCAATGTATGGTTCCAGGCTGTATCTTCACTCTATACCCCACAACATGCTCATCAGACACTGTCTGTTCAAGCAATGTTAACATATATTTAAAAAGAAGGCTTGAATGCATTGCTTGGCTATGCACACAAAACTAAAACATCTAGATAAACGGTAGAGTAGGTATGCTATTTAAATGTTTTAAAATAATTTGTAGGGCAGACAATACATTTGTGATTGATGCTTTTACCCTTTTCTTTTTGGTGTTGAGTAGCCCTCGTTTTTGTAACTGCAGTGTTGCTTACTAAAATCTGCCTTTATTCCTGAGAAACAAGGAGTGTTGAACTCAGCGGGTGCATTGGAGACTTTGGAGGATTAGCTTTAGGTTCTCTTGTAAGATGTGGACTTGTGGATCAGAAAAAGGGGAGCAAGGTGAGTGGCCTGGCTATATATATATATTCCTTTTTATCCTTTCCTCCCTTTTGGCACTCTACTCTGAACCAGAAGCTTGATCTTAGTTATTTTAAGCCTCTTTCTGTCTTCTTTTTTATATGTGTTCTGTTAAAGCCAAATCAAAGGCAGTTTTGATTAAAAGCCATCCACTGCAGTTTTTCTCAAAATACAATCAAGGTCCAGTTATAGAAACATGTGGGGGAAAAAAAAAGAAAAAAGAAATATACAGGGCATCTACTGAATGCTGATTCCTAGGCCATCCCAGATCTTCTGACTCAAAGTCTCTGCAGGGTATATACTGGGAATCTGTCTTTTAAATAAACTCTCCAGGCGAGTGTAGTGCAGACTTAAGGGAAATGCTGCATTACAGCCTTGTTCTGATTCTTCTGACTCATGAAACTTTCATTCTGAAATTTTATTAACCTATAGAGTCTAGAAATCAAAGTAACTGGAAAAGTTATAAATCTAAGTATCAGAGCGCTTCTGAAAATGTAATGTAAGCAAGTTAAGAACTTGATAACAATTCGTCAGATACGTGTTCTATAATCTATTCTTAAGTATGTCAGGCGTTTTTCTATCTGAAATCTGATTTCCATAGAAGATCAGTAACAGAATATTTATATTGCCAATATGATAATCATTCATTATTTGATTTTTAAAAAATCCGTGCTTCTAAGCAACTGGCATTCAAAACAAATCAATCCTTTGTTAGCCATAATAATACTTTATTGCCTTTGTTCTGAAGTATTCATTTTATTTCCATTATCCCTATTGTATAAAGCAGGCACAAAACTAGCGAACCTCAGTTTATCACAGTGCAAACTGACTGGAGAAGGTAAGTGAATGCCTTCTAGTGAATTTTCCCCTTGGATTAGCAACTAGAAGAATTCATCTTCTCTAAGAGCCCCCACATTGATCTGTAGGGAAGCTGTCTGAGTGAAGAAGATCTGCAATACAGAGTTATAACTCTTCTAAAATCATCGATAAGCGTATTTACTGCAATTAAACCAATTACCAAGTGAGTTATTTGGAATCTAGACAAACCACCTGGTGAGTAAGTAAATTTTCCCACATTTTCACAGGAAGGGCAGAGGGAGAGATATGAAAACTGTGGGGACAGAGTGCATTTTGGAATCTCTGCAGGAGGCCAGCTCAGTAGAGAAAAGAGCCTGAAGATGAAAAAGCTTCACAAGGTTGTTTTTTAGCATCTGAACTCAACTCTTTATATGGAAAGCGGGAGGTTAAACAAGTGGCTTAAGGACCAGGAACCTCAGAGCCAAACTCAAGGTTTCATTTCTCTGCAGGTTGGTTGGGTTTTCCCTACCCATCAGAGACTCTCATAGCCTAGCATGAGTTTAGACTAATAGCCAGCACAGAATGAGGGCCCGAGAGCTTGCTAGCAATTTCTGTAGACAGACAGGGTTCTGGGTATTTATCTAGTTTGGACAAGTCTGAACTTTGCTAATACTTTAGTTTACCTATTTTCTTCTTAAAATGAGTGCTATTCACATTCCTGTTTCAAAGGTGATTAGCTGGATTTGGGTTGTCAGTTTTCATGAAATGACCCCTCTCTCCAATGTTATTCATGCAGTAGGACCTTCATCAGTGCTGATGGACTGGTTACCTGGTATATGGTGGTTTTCCAGAATCAGTCTTGGAGCTGTCTGTAGGTTGGTAGATATTCTAACATGGCTTCTACCCAGACCTCACTTTTCATAAGTAGATTCATCCTGGGAGTTGAGGATCCTGAATATAATCAGTGCTGCTTGCATTTAACTGTCTCGTCAATTCTGGCTCAATTAGGAAGCATCTTAGTTCTGTTTATATCAAATTCAGCTCCTCTATTTCTGTCAGTCAAATAACAGCTCCCAAAATGTGGCTGCCAAAGAGCTGTGAGAGTAAGGTATCAGTTTTGTTGTCTCCAACTGTTGTGAGGTTCTGAGCTAAGGATATTTTTTTCTTTTTCTTTTTCTTTTTAGAGCTCTGTTCACCTAGGAGATGTTAATTTCTTGGAACTAGGATGCATTTTTCCTCTCAGGCAAATCTTATCTAGAGAAGCCACTAATTGTGAAGTTAAAAAGAGGCTATTATTCTCCACTGATGGCAAATCCTGAACTTTACTAGAGAACAAATAGAGTACCTCTTTGTGCAAAATGCACAATAAACCTATGCAAATAGTATACAAAGTCACATGGGTCTCCTTATGTCTAGAAAGGCAATATGTTTTATTTTTACATTTATATAATTAATACGAACCATTGTTCTTTACTTTCATTTGTAAGTACATTGGAATTCTTTTCATAAAAAGTAAAAAAATGTTTTATGAGTATATGAATATACACATAAAGGTAAAAGTATTGTTCCATTTTTTAAAAAAATTTCTACAATGCAATAACTCATCTTAACTTGAAATATCTACTGAACATAATACCTATTATGCTATTCTTTGTTTCTACTCTTCATCTTAAAAATGCTTCCACTTTCCAGTTAAATTCTTAATGCATCTTTTAAAATCTTTTTACAATGTAAGGGTTCTTTCTGTGTCAAAAAAATAGGGTAGACAATATGACTTTTAGTAGTTAAGACTCTCAGGAAACAATAAAGTGTTAGGTATAGTATCTGATTTTCCTATGGAAGTATAAATGAGACTTTATAAAGAAAGAGTTCATTTATGGCTCTCATAGTTTTTATAGAATTTGAGGATAATGCATACCACCCAAATTATTCAGTTGCTACTTAATTCTTGGGTCTTGATAATCACCTTCTTCAGCTTCTGCAGTGTTCTCTGCAGACATTTACCTGACCTATAGGTCAGAAATTTAGTCATACACTCCAGAGGTGCCTTAATGAAATGTTGCAATATCCAAGGAATTACATTGTCTGGGAAAAACTTAGGTGTCTAAGTCAGCTGCTGAATAACACAAGTTTCTACTTTTCTGAATGTCTCATCAACTGCTTCTTGCTTCCTCCCATGCCTTCTCCTTCATCTGTTCCCTCAACATTTCTCCCAACACAGATACCTCTATCAGTTCAAACTGGTCACTAGCAAACAGTCCAATACTCATATCAGGATTGACTTTCTTCTCTGAACTGTCTACTAGGCTAGAGACTGATTATCTTGATAACTCCTACTTCGTTAGCCTTTGGATGAATTCTGATTCGGAATAAACATACTAGCAAGAAAGGTCCTGGTTGGAACTTTTCCCACAGCCAGACTCCTTTTTTTTATTTCCACTTTAATGGATTTCACCCCACCTTATTAATGTGGGAAAACATACCAGGTGGGTATGACTGTCTGGTGCCTCTGCCCAGGTCTCATCCAGTTCTCTTCTGCCATTTACGAAAGCATTTTTTGCCTAGAGCCCTGCAAGCCTTGAGCAAGAGCTTGCTGGTGTTAGGATATATTTAAAAAACTTTTCAGTTTCCAAAGGAACTACAAAAATCTCTGTATGAATAGATAAAGAAAATTAATGTAGTCACTATTTCTTCTGTAATGTGGCAAAATATGGTTCTCGGAAAGAAGTCTTGGTAAACGATGGTGCATAGGCCAAATCTATTCTTCTACCTGTTTTTATAAATAAAGTTTTATTAGAACACAACCATGATCATTGCTCATTTTTTTATGTGTTGCTTAGGCCTGTATTTGTGCTACCTGCAGAGCTGAAGAGTTGTGATAGAGACCATGTTGCTTAAAAAGCCGAAAATATTTACTATCTGACCCTTTATAGAAAACATTTGCCAACCTCTACCTTATATTCATTCATTACTTCATCACTCTGTTTAGATGGAAAATAGATTTCTATCTGAGGGGCAAGTAACCAGTTACACAGACACTCACTTTATTGAATTCCAAATTATTTTAACTGAAGGGGATGAAACTTATTTTCAGATTAGCGACATTAACTAGTTTATATGAGGGTGAGGGGAACAACAAAACACAAAGCAAAACCCAAAGATATCTAGAAGAAATTACTTAAAAAAAAAAAAAATTCAGCCTAGCACGTCTGGTCAAGATAACAGAGTAAGTAAATGTTGTGCTCACCTCCTCCCATGACCTCATCGAAATTACAACAAAATTATAGAATGAACATTATTGAGATCTACTTGAAGACTAGCCAAACAGAAGTCCTATAACAGTGGATATAAAGAAGAAGCAGCCATGTTGAGAGTGGAAAGAGGGGCAGAAACATCGAGTGGGAAGTTCCCACACCCATGGTGTGGTGATTAAGCATCAGGAACAACATCTTAACTATGAGGTCTCCCCTGAGGAGCGAGGGGTCACAGGCTGACACCAAACTCCCTAGCCTGGGGCACCAGTGCCAATAAGAGGAGCCCCCATAACATCTATCTGTGAAAACCAGTAAGGATTGTGCAAAGTGAGATGGAGGGCTGCTAGAGACCTAGGTGCTCCTATTGAGGGGTCAATAAATAAACTTACTCACTCCCAAACTCAATCTCTCTAAGCCTTGGTGCAGAGACAGCAGATCTAGAAGTTCCAGAAACATATAGGGAGGAACTAAATTTAACTAATTCAGAGAAAGGGCTGGAGGGGCAGGGGTTGGGGCAGCATTCTACTGGGAAAGAAGTGCAAGCAGGTACCATTATGCTTTTATTAAACTCTTCTCCCACCCAGCTAGACCAGCATAGGCAGAAACCCAAACTATGCTTTCTGTTAACCTGGCTAAGACTATTCATCCCACCTTGGTGATTCCCTGAGATTCCATCAATACAACTCATGAACAAGGTCCTAGCCACTTCCCCAGCAGCTTTTCCACAGGAGCAGTCTGCCTCACCTTGCACTGCAGACCTTCCTAAATTCTCTCAAAGATCCACAGACTGCAAACAAGCAGCAGGTGGCCTCAATGTGCCCTGTACCTCTTGCTAAGCAGCCTTAAGCCCAATACAACCTGTCCTATAACTCTCATTAGGTGTTCCCAAGCTTGGCATAAGTGAAGGCCCGTCTTAGCTTGGATAGTAGCTGCAACTAAGCAGTCACAAGTGGCAGCTGGTCTTAGCTCACATCATGGTACCTACTAAATAGTCCCGAGCCTGTCACAAGTGGCAACCAACCACAGATCATTTTGTAGCTCCTAACAGGCGGCACTAAATTTGGCACAAGCAGCAGCTAACTGTAGCTTAGAGAACCCCCTCCCAAGAGGCTCTAGAACCAACAAAGCTGCTGGTCTGGTGCAGATCACATCATAGCCCCACCTGATCATCTCCACAAATGACGCACCTGATGGGCGGGCTTGGCTGGCACCAGAGCCCTGAAAAAATGATTCCTGCTCTGTGAGTTAAGCCCCTCACAACAGCTCACCTGGTGCAGTTAGGGCCAATCCTAACAACCAGTCATCCTGAGGGACAACACCTCACTAAGGAGCCAACAGCAATAAAAGCTCAATGACAGCAGCAGGGCACACATGACTCATGCAAGAGGCATTTTTGGAGCACCTAGCTCAGATGGCCTAGGAAACAATGCTATTGGGCCCCACAGGACACCTACGACATAAGACCTATCTGCTAAGACAGGGAGATGTAGCTGATCTACATAATACATAAACACAAACACAGGGAGTCATTGAAAATGAGGAAACGAACATGTCCTAAATGAAAGAAAAATAAGCATAGAAAATAGAGGCAAGCAATTGACCAAATACAGAGTTAAAAATACTGGTTACAAGAATGCTCAATAAAATTAGGGTAAGAATAGATGTGCTCAGTGATAAATTCAACAGACAAAGACAAAAAGAAAAAGGATATAGAAAACATTAAAAAAGTCAGAAATAAAGAATGCAATAACTAAAAAGAATACATTAGAGTGAACCAATGACAGATTAGATCAGGTAGAGGACTAAATCAGCAATCTGAAAGACAAATAGCAGAAAATACCCTAATGAAACAGTGAAAAGAAAAATGAATTAAAAAAAGATGAGACTAGTTTAAGGAACCTCTGGGACAACATCAAATGTAACAACATTCATATTATAGGGGTACCTAGAGGAAAAGAGAGAGAGAAAGGGATTGAAAATCTACTGGAGAAATAATGGTGGAAAATTTCCCTAAGCTAGAGAAGAAAAAAGACATACAAGTCCAGGAAGCACAGAGAGTCCAAAAAAAGTTGAACTCAAGAAGCCCCACACAGGTACACATCATAATTAAAATGCCAAAGTTTAAAGACAAAAAGAGAGTCTTAAAAGCAGCAAGAGAAAAAGCAGTTAGTTACCTACAAGAGAGCCCCCATAAGACTATCAACTGATTTCTCAACAGAAATTCTGCAGGTCAGAATGGACTGGCACGGAATATTCAAAGTAATGAAAAGTATGAACCTATAACCAAGATTATTCTACTCAGCAAGGGTATTATTTAGAATCAAAGAGAGATAAAGAGTTTCCAAGACAAGAAAAATCTAAAGGAGTTCATCACCACTAAACCTGCATTACAACAAATATTAAAGAAATTCTTTAAGAAGATCAAAACTATGAATAAGAAAATACAGAGAAGAGAAAAATTCTCATTGACAAAGGCAAACAATTAGTAAAAGCAGTAAATCAACCAACTCTAAAACTACTACAAAGGTTAAAAGACAAAAGTAGAAAGATCATGTGTAATTACAACAATAAATTAAAGGATATATACAAACACACAAAAAGAAAAAATAATGACAAAAACATAAATGCGGACAGGGTGAGCGAAAATGGTAGTGATTTTTAGAATGTGTTCAAACTTCAGCAACTATCAGCTTAAAATAGACTGCTCTAAACATACAGGTTGACATACAGGAAGCACATCATAACACAAACCAAAAGTCTACAAGAGATATACAAGAAATAATGAGAAAGGAATACAGACAATTCTATAGAAAGTCATCAATATACAAGAAGAGAGCAAAAGAAAAAAAGAATACTATAAAAACAATCAGAAAACAATTAAATGGTAAGAACTATGTACCTATCAATAATTACTTTAAATGTAAGTTAACTAAATGCTCACTCAAAACATACAGGGTGGCTGAATAAACAAGAAAACTAGATTTGCAAATAAGCTACTTACAAGAGACCCACTTCAGATCAAAAGAAACACAGAATGAAAGTAAAGGTATAGAATAAGATATTTCATGCAAATAGAAAGGAAATAAAAAGCTGGTGTGGCAATGCTATGTCAGACAAAGACAAATAGATTTTAAAACAAAGTTATAACAAAAGACAAGGAACAATATTTCATAATGATAAAGGGATCTGTCCAACAAAAGAGGATATAGCTCCTGTAAAACATTTATGCACCCAACTATAGGAGTACCTAAATATATGTAAAGCATATACTTAAGAACATAAAGAGAGAGATTAACAATAATACAGTAACAGCAGGGGACTTTAACACCCCACTGACATCAATGGATAGACCATCTAGATAGTAAATCAACAAGAAAATTGTGGGTTTAAATGACACTTTAGACCAAATGGATTTAATTGATATTTTGGGGACATTTCACCTCAAAGCAGTAGAATATACATTCTTTTCAAGTGTACATGGAATATACTCCAGGATAGGCCACATGTTAGGCCAAAAAACAAGTCTCAATAAATTTAAAAAGATTGAAATCATATCTAGCATCTTCTCTAATCACAGTGGTATGACAGTAGAAATCAATTTCAAGAAGAAAATTGGAAAACACTCAAACACATAGAGGCTAAATAACATGCTACTAATCAATGAGTGGGTTAAAAACAAGTTCAAGAAAAAAATCAAAAGATTATTTGAGATAAGTAAAAAGAAAATGACCTAAAATCTATGGGACTCAGCCAAAGCAGTTCTAAGAGGAAAATTCCTGGCAACATAAGCATAAATCAGGAAACAAGAAAAATCTCAAATAAACAATCTAACCTTACATTAAAGGAACTAGAAAAAGAACAAAGCCCAAAGTGAGTAGAAGGAAGGAGATAATAAATATCAGAGAGAAGATAAAGAGTCTTATATAAAAAAAAAAAACAATAGAAAAGATCAATAAAACTAAGAGCTAATTCTTTGAAAAGCTAAATACAATCAATAAACCTTTAGCCAGACTCATAAAGAAAAAAAGAGACAGGCCCCAAATAAATAAAATCAGATATGAAAGTGGAGAAATGACAACTGACACAAAATACTATGAACAATTATTTGCCAACAAATTGGACAATATGGAAACAATGAATCAATTCCTAGAAAATTATAATCTTCCATGGCCAAATCTGGATGGAACACAAAATTTGAATGGGCCGATTACTAAAAATAAAATAGAATCCGTAATCAAAAAAACTCCGAAGAAACAGAAGTCTGGACCAGATGGCTTTACAAGTGAATTTACCAAATATTAAAAGAAAAATTAATACCATCCTCAAACAATTTCAAAAAACTGAAGAGGAGGAAAGGCTCCCAAACTCATTCTGTGAAGTTGGAATTATCCTGATAGCAAAACCAGACAAATACTCAGAAAAAAAAAAGAAAGAAAGAAAGAAGGAAAAATAAAAGAGGGAAGGAAAGAAGGAATGAAAAAAGGAAGGAAGGAAGGAAGGCAGGAAGGCAGGAAGGCAGGAAGGCAGGAAGGCAGGAAGGAAGGAAGGAAGGAAGGAAGGAAGGAAGGAAGGAAGGAAGGAAAAAATTATAGACCCATGATAAAAATAGATGCAAAAATCCTCAGCAAACTATTAGTAAACTGAATTCACCAATGCCTTAAAAAAGATCATATATCATGATCAAGTGGGATTTATTCCTGGGATTCAAGTTTGGTTCAATATCTGCAAATCAATTAGTATGATACGCCAGTTAAAACAAATGAAGGATGAAAAACATATAATCATATCAATTGATGCAAAAAAAGCATCTGACAAAATCCAGCTCCATTTATGATTAAAAATTCTTGACACAGTAGGAACAGAGGGAACATACCTAAATACAATAAATGCCCAATATGAAAACCCCCAGCTAATATCATACTCGACAACAAAAAACTAAAAGCATTTTCCTTACAATAAGGAACAAGACAAGGATGTCCACTTTCACCACTTTTATTCAACATAGTATTACAAGCCCTAGCCACAACAATCAGACAATAAAAAGAAATAAAAGGCATCCAAGTTGGAAAGGAAGAAGTAAACTTTATTTCATAGATAGTATACTCTAAAGAACCTAGGATAAAACAATTTGAATTGATAAATAAATTCAGTAAAGTAGCAAGATATAAAATTAATATTCAGAAATCAGTTGCATTTTTATATAATGAACTGTCAGAAAGAGAATTTAAGAAAACAATCTCATTTATAATTGCATCAAAACAATAAAATACCTAGGAATAAATTTAACTAAGGAGGTAAAAGGCCTATACTCAGAAAACTATAAGCCATCAATAAAAGAAAGTAAAATACAATTAAATGGAAGCATATACTGTGCTCACGTATAGGAAGAATTAACATCATTAAAATGTCTGTACTGCCCAAGCAATCTATAGATTTGATGCAAGTGCTATGCAGATATCAATGACATTTTTTCGCAGAACTAGCAAAAATAATATTAAATTTTATGTGGAACAACAAAAGACCTTGAATGGCCACAGCAATCTTGAGAAAGAAGAACAAAGTTGAAGGTATCACAACACCTGTTATCAAACTATATTACAGGTCATGAGGATGTAAAGAACACCATAGGGAATAAAGTCAATAACATTGTAATGAGTATATATGGTAGTAGACTGGTACTAGATTTATTGGGGGTGATCACTTTGCAAGTTATGTAAAGTCTAATCAATATATTGTACACCTGAAACTAATATAATATTGCATGTCACCTATAATTGAAATAGAAAAGTTTTAAAAAAAAAATACAACCTAGAGAAAAGCAAACATGAGAGACAAATGAACAATTATTGTAGTCCAAAGGGACTTAGAAATAACAATCCCACTCCTTAGTGCCTGCTTTCTTTGCAGTGCATTTACTCTGACTATACCCTAGTAGGGCTAGACAAATTGGGCTCCACTTGATTGAAGTGAGAATTAGCATTGATTTTCTCCCATTAAATAACATATTATATAGAGGCACGCTTATAAATGGCTATGTCACCAAGGCTTGCAAATAGACAAAATAAAGATAAAATTTCTTTCTTATTTGCTAAATTGAACCTGATAGAAAGAAAGCAAAATTTCTCATGTAAATCAAATGACTGGATATGCTGATATTTATTTTCACAAAGTCATTCTATAAGGGTATACATATAACTACTAAAATTTAAAATGGTTGAAGGAAAGGGTTTTATACTCTATTGGGCCAAGTTTTATTTTTTTCCCCTCTGCATTGATTAACATAAAAGAGTCATTGTCAATGGGCAGAGCCTGTTACATTGCTTTTATCAAATCCAAAGAGGTGTAAATACAAACTGTAAAGCAGAAGAAAAAGATCATGACTCATCGTCTGACAGCAAAGCTATTAAACATAATCAAAGACTCAGAGTGAACTCATGTTGCCTTTCAACACATTGCCAAAGCATCCTGTAAAACTAGCATAAAATGTCACAATCCTGACACTGCTGTTGGAGAAACTTGGTTTAAGGTACTTAAAACAACTTCAAAACTTTAAATGAAGAGCAGTTACTTACCATAAGATAAGTTGCAGTGCTTTTAATCTGGACACAGGGCCCCTCAAGTTGTAATCAATGACTGATTAAAAGTTGATCTTTCAGGGCATTCTAATCTGAAATTTTAGGACACATGGGTAGGTAAAATATATAGCCTGTTGAATGAACAGAAGCTCACATATGCTAACAACAAAATCAATGTTTGTTGTGTCTTACAAAATACAAGGACAATGATTTATTCTCAGGAAGTCAGTTGGACCATGAGGTAAGGTACACAGTTCTATATTGAGAAGTGAAAATCCCGCCCATGGCGTAAGATTCCAGAATCTTGAGTGAAAGGGACAGATGGGCAGCAGGATGGGACATGCAGGTGCAAGAGAACAGATACAATTCAAAAGTTCTTTGAATGTTACCTGAAAACAGCCTACTATTTTTCTGTTCATCAGTCCTTTAAAGGCATGTGTCCTCAAGAACAACTTGTTATAATAGATTAGCCTATGAAAAAGGTTGTGAACTGTGATTTTATGATAATCATGTGAGTTCGGAGGGGGGCTTAATCATGATTATTTAAAAGTTGAAGCTGGTTTTCTAAGTCCAGCCCTTGGTCAGCCTCACAGAAATACATGCATTTAGCTATATCTGGCTTGCAGGTGTTTTATACATGCCATTTGAACTCTAGGTTCTGGAGTCCCAACAACTTCCAACAACTTGACTCTCCTTGTACACTCAGTATGAAATCTGGAAAGCTCAGTATGAAATTGCTTAATAAATGCATGTGGCATAGATGATTGCAAGAATGGTTTTCCTCACTTAAAATTAAGTAGTGTGAGAACACAAACATAGAGATGCTGATCTGTCCAAGAAAGACTGTCTTTGGCAACGTCAGGCAATATCCGCTCTGTCTCTGGCTCAATAAGTTTGACCTCAGTCCTTTCTCTCATATACTGCATAAAAGTTACAAACAGCATATTTATTGTGGGGTCCAATGCAACTAACTTACAGAATTTGGGCTTCATATCCTGACTTCAGCACTTGCCTCTGGTTCCTTCTAATTTGTGGTCCATTAAGTTTCTCTTTATAGAATTTTGGATCATGCACTGCCACGTTGTTGTCCACCTGAACCTCCCCATAGCCATGGTGCCTTCTTCCATCTCAGCCTCAAAAGTCCTTGCTCTAACTTTTAGCACTCTGGCATCTCCCTCTCCCTAACCCTATTCTACTGTGCCAAGGAGGAATCCTAACCCAGCGAATAATATCAGAAAAAGCTTTAAGAGATATTTTAATTTCTGTTTCTTTCCTTGAAGCCTTATCTTTGAGAATGTCTAGCAAAGCTGAGAGCAGAGACTCTTTTCATCAATGATGAATTCCCAGGATTTTCTGGTTAATGTTTATCTCAGTGGATAACTGATGGCTTGCCTTAGGTAATCCGCATGTAAGTAACTGTCACCCCCAAATGCCAATCTTTATAGGAATGACTGAACTGGCTATTTATAACTAAAGAGTTGAGCATTATTTAACATTCTTGGTATATGGCATTGTGCTTCATTTGTACTTCCTAGAGAGCTCTGTATCGCAGTCTACCTTGCATCATATTTATTTGCTTTGAAGGCCTGTGATAGCTACTTGGGGACAGCTCTTTTTTCTTATTCACTGTATCACACAGAACACTAGCAATAAAGTTATACAATGAAGGGCACTAGAAACGCTTACTAAATATAAGAGACAAAGGAAGCATATATAAAAATATATAACGGTAGTTTGGAGAAATGAATATTAACTATTGGATTGAGATAAGACTTTTGACCAGTTTTGTGCTATTTTTAATAGTAATTATCAGAATTGCTTCTGATCACCTAATAGTTAATTTCTATTAACGCCTCCCACTATCCATGATTCTTGCCTAATGTGATCCCAAATTAAATTATTCAGGAAACTATATTTCCTGCTCTAGGTTCATAGGATGTTCATGTAGGTATTTTAAAATTCATATTTAAAAAATTCACAAGTAGGAGTAAGGATAGGCAAAAATGAGAATTAGATGAGTTTCCCTTGAGCCTCTCCAACCTCTAGTTGTTCTTTCTCTCCTCCCTGCAATGGCCGTCTACTGCTCTTTGGATGTTCTGTGACCTCATCTAGTCCTGAATCTCTTTCAAACTGAATCTCTCTAGTTCTCCTTATGAAATCTGCTCTCAGGACAGTTCTGCTGGAAAGATTCCGATATATGAATTAGTCATATGATGTTAATAAATGACAGCAGCTTAAGGCATTTTCTGACCCAGAAGGATTTGCATTTTTATAAGGGGCAATGCCCTAACCCAAAAGATCAAATTGCTAATGGTAGAATTTAAGTTTTCAGGGATGGTGACTTCGAGGGTCAGAAAGTCTTCCAACCCCATCATATTGGCTCCCAGCTCTAACTGTGAAGAAGACTTTTACTCTGTCAGTGCTGTCCCCCTTTATCACCATGAATAATCAAGAAGTTATTATCTATACAAGCCCCAAATGCTGACAGTGGCAAATGCTGAACTCATTATAAAACAGAAAAATGTCAACACAGTCGCTCCAAACAACTTCCATATTTGATGGGAGGAGAAAGAGGAAGAAAGAAAAGCTGGAAGGGAGGGAGAAACACAGGAAAGGAGTAGGACCATCTACATAGGAAATGAAAAAAGTATCTCTTTTATCTGAATGTTATTCAATATATTACTAGATATATAGAATGTGTTTTTAACACAAATTCTGATATCAAATTGTATGTATTAATACAACAATTTTATTTTAAAAAGATTAATTTTAAACGTGGGGAATGAGAACTTATAAGACACAAATTTAAACATAATGTGCTAAAATTTAAAAACAAATTTTATAGTTATAGCTCTGTATCTCAAGTTAGTGTATACCAAAAATATTAATTTTGATAAACAGGTGCCTCAGGGCTATTTACCAAATTATTATTAACTGAAGTGTATGACCAATTTGTCACTGCTAAGAACAATAGAAAAACAGTTCTGTAGTCACATATTTTTGAAGAAAATCAATAGGAAATGAATTTCCTCAATGGCATGAGAATTTAACTGTATTTGTTGAACTTGTGACTTTATTGATATTTTTAGAAAAGAATAAATCACACAATCATGGAACATGCTTTTGGTGACATCATGCATGCTCTCTTACAGATGTGGCTCAGGAGGGTATAGGAGATCATCCCACATCAAGGAAAGATATTAATATCTCTCCTCATCTCTGAAATTACTACCTCCTACATTATCCTTTATGCCTAAATTATCCTTTATGCTTCCATTTCCATCTACAGCCAATTTATGAGATTAGGAGATTAGATGCAGATGAAGACTTAGATCAGATATAATTATGTAGACACAAGAAGCTGGAAATTATTAGAGAAGAGACAAGGAGATTAATATGAAAGAATTAATTATATATATGCAATTGTAGTCCCAGTTAGATAGCTTAGAGATAGCAAAGGGGATGTAATACTTAAATTCAATATTTGTTTGAAAAAAATTCAGAACTGATGAAAAAAATTAATCCACATATAATAGAGGCACACCATATGCTTGATATAAATTTTTTTAGAAATTCACAACTACACATAGCTAGCAAAACTGCAGAACAGCAAAGATTAAGAGAAGTTCTTCAACATAGCTGGAGAAGACAAGCAGCTATAAAGGATGAAAATGTGACTTTAAGATTCTTAAGCAAAAATGGAATTCGTAAGCCAATAGAATAATATCTTCCAAGTGCTGAGGAAAAATAATTTTAACATAAATATAAACTATCTTTTAGAACAAGGATAAAATAAAGGCATTTTTATTTAAAGCATAACTAACAATAATCAATCACTAAGGAAATATCGAAGTTATCTACTTCTGAGGAGAATGATCTCAAAAGGACAGTCAGGAATGTAAGAAATAATGGTGAGAAGAAACTGTTTAATAAGAAGATAAATCTAAAAAATACTGCCTATCTAAATAATCATAACAATTTCAAATTTAAGAATTAAAAAAAGATAAAGTCATGTCAAAGTTAGGAGAGAGGGTAAGCAATACTCAATATTAAATGTTCCACTCTACCTTCTGGGGTGTCAGATGACTCACATAGATACATACTGGCTGCTAACAACTCCAGAGGCTACAGAAGTCCTTGTCCATGACAAAGAGAAATAAATAAGAGTAATTCCAGAAGCTATGTTACAGAGTAAGGAAGCTTCTTTTCCATATCTTATTCACCTTTCTCATTGCCCTGACCTGCGTCACGTACTCACCCTTGAAGCATCTATTGCCAAGGAAGAAGGAAACTCCTCCTAGAGACTGGAAGAGAAACTGGAAGATTTACCAGGTGAAGTAGGAATCAAATTTGAGAGGCCACCACATACCTTCCAAAGGAATAAAGTATGATTGGTTGTATAATGGGGTCTGAAGGCAGGTTTCAGTTTGAACAGAACTTATGATATTGGGGAAAACCTAAAAATAATGAAACATATATGAACCATTCCCAGCAAAATTTTTATTTATATATATGGTTATTTTTATAGAGAATATTTTATTTTTCAGAGTATTTTCATCTTATCTCTTCCTTGTTATCATTCAGAAAGGTAGCCAGAAAGATATTTCTATTCTGCACTATTTTTATTTCAATTTACTATGTGACTACTTTCATAGTACATTGCAAAGAATCAAAAAATTATATTTATCATCATTCTATAATAATACTGTTTTACTTGGCAGATTTTACTGTGATTAAAAGAAAGTCCACAAAAGTGTTTTACTGATTATTATTTTGCATACAAGAAGGCAAGATGGATGGGCTAAGGGGCATCTCACTAAAAAATGTCTTCACTGATGTTCAAGAGTAGCATGTACTGACTTCTCTGAAGAGATATAAGGCGATGGACTCTGAAAATTCTGTATTTCTACATTGAAATAGATGTTTTAGTTTCTGGCATGAAATTAGAGAGATTGTAGGGATCGTCCACCTTTACCGGTGCAAAAATTGGACAGCTGAGAGAAATCATTAAATGTGTTCTATTTGCCCTAATCTGAGTAGTATCAAACATTTTGCTTTATACATTTCTCCAATAGAATTACTTTTAATGCATTGTGGATTATAATAAAAAAGGCTGTCTCACTATTCACTCATTCCTTCCTTTCATAAATATTTATTGAACCCTCTACAATGAAATGATGAGGAACTTACTGTCTAGTGATATGGAGGTTGATAATCAATCAATATATTACATAATAGGTAGTAAAAGGCACTATGGAGAAAATAAGGTAAACTAACAGAAAGAAGGAAGAAAAATGCTAAATACCTAGAAAATATGTGGTTGAAGAGAACACAAATCAAATAAAGCTACTTGGATGACAATCTGTTTGACAGTAGATTTCAGCAAAAGCCCTTAGCCTTGGCCAATGAATGTTTCCTGATTCCTATCTCTATTGTATTCCCTCATGCTTTCCCTCTTTGCACCAAGGAAGCTATTACATCTTATGAATAGCTTGTTGACCTTTTATCTTAGGGATTAAACTTTTCATCACTAGATCAAGCTATCCTATATGTTACACCAGAGCTATGTGTGAATTATAAATTTAGAAATTACATTTGCTTAGAAGTTAGGAACAACAATTTAAAAATACTTCCATTTAACAGGATGCACTTTAGAATAACAATGACTTTATCCTTCATCACACACCTTCAGTTGTTATAGTTTAGGCAGTTGAAAATAAATCAATCCAATGTGGGGCAAGAAGGGCAGGTGGAATGAAATCTAGACTGAAAATAACCATCAGAAAACTGAAAAACAGGATAGGTTGAACTTAGACTAATTCACATCTTACCATAAAGGAATGGCTGCTTATAATACAGTCTTAATAGTTATACGTTTCAATCCAAGAGTTATCAGTGAAAACCTAGAGATAGTGAATGTCGGAAAAATGGAAGATGTTAAGGACATAAGGAGTGCAAAAGTAATTGTTTCTTCGTTTTGAATATAGAAAAAAGTTGGTCCCATAATGGAAACAACAAACAACAAAAGAAGGGAGAATTTGACTTTCTTCTGAAACTTTCAGCTATTCTGAAAGTCTAAGAAATCTCAAGGTGCTGTTTGAAATCTCTCTTTTCAGAGGTTTGAATTGTAACCCTGTGTCGATGTGCATGTGATCCATATAGAAGGCACTGGGTTTATTTGAGAGTAAAAGAAGAAAAAAGTATAAAAAGAACACAACTGTAGTGACTTTTTTGTAAAATATCACTTGAGTAAAGCTAAAAATGAAATTGACCCCAGATTCAGAATATTTATTGAGTTGGTCCTATAAATCTCACTGCGTTCATCATTAAGACTAATTTTAATGTATCTTTAAAATGCATTTGATCTTATCAATCGTTTTGAATTTTTCACTCATTAACCCTCACATATACATAGTTTCATTTAACCAAGAAAGATTTCCTATCAATTAGGACTGTTACCTCTCTAATTTGTTGATATTATTATATTCCCTAAAACTTGGAGTCTTGTTCTTTTCAAAACATTTTCTTATGAGTTATCTCATTAATTCTTTCATGGATCGCTTTTATGTTTTATTGTGGTAAAAGACATGTAACAATAAATCATAACCATTTTAAGTGAACAGTTCAGGAGTGTCACGTACATTTGTATTGTTGTGCAACAGATCTCTAGAACTTTTCATCTTGCAAAACAAACTCTATACTCTTTGAATAACAACTCCATTTCCCACCTCCCTACAACCTCTGGCAACCACATTTCTGTTTCTAAGAGTTTGACTACTTTAGATGCTTCCTGTGAGCGCTATCATGCCATATTTATCTTTTTGACTATGATCATTTGACCAGCTATGAATTCAATGAATATTAATTAAGAGCTCAGGCTCTGTAGTCACAAAGACCTGAGTTTGAAGCCAAGCTTCTTATTAGTTATGTGACACAGGAAAATTAACTAATCTCATTAAGACATTGTTTCCCCATTAACAGAGATTACACAGTACCTACTTCACATAACAGAATGCAAGCAAAGTATTTAGTATGTGCCTGGCACATAGTAAATACTCAACTAATGTAAGTTCCTGCAAGTCCATAGGTTTCTACCTATTCAAAATTGATATTTTGAGAGACAAAGAGATCTAAAGAGTTAAAAGGGAAATAATTATTGGATTAACATATGTTTTAATCTGCACCTCTTATAGGAATAGTTTTATCAAAGAAAAGAGGGAACATCATTAGTTGACTTAACTCTTTAAAAGGAATTTATTACAATGAGTGAATTGGTTTTACTCAGTTTGGGGTCCTAACTGCTTGTATTATTAATCCAGTTGGATAGTAATCTGCTAATTCTGTATGAGTGATACAGTTAACTGTATGTGCTAACCCTAAAATTTTAAGATGGCTCTCTCCCTCTCCCACCAATACTACCTTGTACCCCTCCCCCCAACAAATTCTGAAGGAATCTTACATGTACTGCAATGACAACAAGATGGTGAAAACTTTCTAGGCATGCTGAACTGTCTTTCGACATAGTCTCTCCAGTACTTGAGTTACATGGGCACACTATTCACATCCTGAATGAAACAAATTTTTTTTTATTTTGATTTTTTACTTTAGTACTCATATTCTTATTTTTTTTTCTTTGAAGGTCTTATATTTCTTTTTTATTTTTCAATTACAGTTAACATTTAATATTATTTTATATTAGTTTCAGATGTACAGCATTGCAATTGGACATTTATATAATTTACGAAGTGATCTCCCTCCTCCCACCTTCCCTGGCACCATACATAGCTATTACGGTATTATTACTGACTATATTCCCTATGCTGAACTTTACATTCCCGTGACTTTTGTAACTACTAATTTGTACTTCTAAATCCCTTCACCTTTTTCACGACGCCCCTCCCATTTGTCAAGCACCAATTTGTTCACTGTATCTATGAATCTGTTTCTAGATTAAAACAGAATTTTTATTATTCTTAAATATGGTACTAAAATATATTTTTGAGTTGAATTTCCATTTCAAATGTCTCAAAAGACATAGTTATAAAGTGAAATGTATGTGGACTTGGAATCGTCAGCGTGGGATCTGAAGTCAGTCGGCAATGGTTCAAATCCTGGAGCTTTTACCCACTAGCTCTGTAACTTGGACAAATTATCTTATGCTATCCTTTGGTCCCTCATCAAAAAAAAATGAAAGTAATAATATTACCTACTTCAGAAAGTTGCTGTAAATGAAATAATGTATAATTGTAAAGTTAAATGAATACATATAAAGCAGTTGGGATGGAGCAGAGGCTCAGTGAATCATCATACATTATTTTGTTCCCTTCCTGTCCTCAAAACTTTTTCATTCTTCACTGACACATAGGTGTGTTTGTTTCCTTATATTTGCACAAGTAGCATTGCGCCAGTAAAAATGATTCTCAAATATTATGCTACATATTATAAAATACAAGCAGTTCCTGCTAAGACTGTAAAGGTAGAAATAGATTGAAATTCACATTCTCATTGCCCTTGCTTTGTGGTTGGCCAATTGAGATGTTTAGCCGCTGCTGGGGCAAGAGGTCTCCAGACAGTCTATTGGAATTTCATCTGCCAAATGCTGGAGTTAGCAGAGACCAAGGAAATATATTATAAAGGCATGACTCCCAGAATTTATTGGCCAGTCCAAAGTAATAAAAAAGCAAAATCTGTTATAACCTGGGGCTCTTCACACTATCATTTTTCACCTTTGCCACATCCTCTCTAGCTGACCTAAGCTATTTCTCAGTGTGGTTTTAAAAATTGGAAAGGGGGATTTAATGCCTCTCTTGAGCATGCTATCACTCGGCTCAGGATGATATATATTTAAGACTGTATTCTTTTCTCCAGAGACAGCTGGAGCATTGTTAGTGTGATTTGTTTAAAAATATAAAACCATATGCAAACTCAGTTACTTGAAGAATGAGTGAGAAGATGATGGCAGCATAAGCCAAAGAGGAAGAAAGGTAAAACCCTGAACATATTGAAAGTGAGAAGGTGCAGGAAAATGTCAATTATTATTAACAAGGTATTTAAAAACAGTTGAAAATCAAGCAAAGAAAAATGGATGGAAAAACATAAAAGAGGAAAAACTGGAAAACTCAAAGATGAAGAAACACGATAAAAATAAGTCAGCTGACTTCACATCTTTCTGTCTCTTCTTTACATTATCTGCTTGATTTAATAGAAAAGTGGTCCAGGAATATTTGAAGAACTAGAATACTAAAGAAAAAGAAATTTTAAACTTTCCTAATTTATTCTTAGTTCTCTAAAGTCCATCTTTGAGTACTTTTTAGGAGTGACCATTTCAGCTTTTGTGACTGCCTGCACCACTTCTAGTATACTCAGGAACAAACGGATCATGCTGCTGATTTCTCAGCAAGGACTCGCATGATGCATGGGACTCTCACTCACATAATTTGTTTTTGCTGATGTCTGAGTAATCTCTGAAGTTTCCCACACATTCAGGCAATGTCATGTCAATAGCAACTGAAAAGTTGCTATTGCCTTAGAGCAATAATGGCCTGAAAATTGCTTTAACTTGATGTTATAGCAGCAGCCACAAGAAACAAACTTGTAAACTGGTAGGAAATGAAATCAGAGATCACTGCTACTTTTTTCCCCCTTTATATCCTGGCTTGGGTAAATAATGACTGGAAAAACATATGTTTACTTCTATACTGATTGGTTCTAGAAAATCTCACTGGACTTCAGCAGCCTAGGCTCTTCTCTCTGGTTTACTTTATAACCTTAAACCCACACTGCCTGCTCCTTATTTCCTAACCTTGCAAACTGAATATTACATAGGTTAAACTAGGAAATGGCAAAATGTCTGGTGCTATCAAGTGAAGTTGGTCTAATAACAAACCATATCAATGGCCTTTGCCTAGCACACTGGGTGAGGGGAGGGAATGACAGGGTCTCATGGATCTTATCAGTCACTACAAAAGCTCTCCTCAAGACCATCAGAAACACGATGAAGCATGCCCATCAACCTGTTTGTGGAAAGTTGAACTAAAGATGAGTGTCTCTGAAGGATGTTAAGTTCAATAGTAGAGTGCTGTTCCTGAGTTCTCATATTGACTTTACCAGCAGCCAGTCTTGCACTCTTGGCTATTCATTTGAAATCTCTCTGTACCGCTGATGCCAGCCTATGAAATGGAGATAGTATGTCTTACAGGATTGTTGTGGCAATCACACTGTATTCAATTGAAGTGGTTTTAGAAAGTTAGGAACTACCTAAACAAATGAGGCACCAAGAAGTAGGTTACTATAATGGTTAAGAGCACACTGAAGCCAAATTGCTTAGATGAGAGGTCCAGAGTGTCATTGATGTAAGTGAATGTGTAGATGCCCACTGACATCCCTCATGTGCCTACGTCCAGAGATCCTGCTAATAAGAAAATTAGGTTCTCTTCCCATCGCTGCCCAACACCTCTAAAACTTCCCTGACAGGGGTCACAGACAAACCTCCTAATGGCTAGATCCAGCAGACCGTTTTCAGTCCAGCTCTGCCACTTACAGTTGTGTGACTTCTCTTTGCCTCTATCTCTTCAGGAGTAAAATGGGAATAAAAGTTGTTTCTAATAATGGTGGATATGTGACATACATTTGTCTAAAACCATAGAATGCACACCATCAAGAGTGGACCCTACGTAAACTATGGATTTGGGCTGATAATGTGTCGATGTAGGTTCAACAAGTTGTGAAAAATGTACTCTGGTGGGGGATGTCAGTAATGGAGGAGGCTGTGCATATGGTGAGGGCAGAGCATATGGGAAATCTCTGTACTTTCTGCTAAATTTTGCTATAAATCTAAAACTGCTCTAAAAATAAAGTCTATTAAAAAAACAGTATCTATCTCACAGTGTGTTATGAGGATTAAAAAAGGTAACATATGTAAAGTGCTTACTTATACTATCTCCAAATACAATAAATTTTCAAAAGGTATTGGCTATTACCACAGCATAATTTTCATGAATCTCCCAGAAAATATTCTTTGCTCTCTCCTTTTCCTTTCATTTAATGATCATCAACATAGGGCTGTGACAGATTACTATTATGTCAACAGAGTACCAGTACTACATGTATAAGAACAATACCTTACACAAAGTAAATAACGAATATGACCAGTTCACTCTGTCCTTTTCTAGTCTTTCCCTCTACTCTATTCAATTATGGGTTTCCCACCAAACTGACAACTGTTTTAGTTTTCCACAGAAACACTAAGGATTTACAATGGAAGCAGCTGGTCTGCTGAAGTTTCAGCCATGTCATCAGATTCCATCCCATTAGCTTATTTCAAGGTAAAGTCAAACCCTTGCCAATGTTAGATCTTACTGCATGTCAGCTTCAATGCTATGGAAAGGCTCACCATAGCATTAATTCTGGACATCTGCTCTAAGTTGAAAACTTTAATTGTCTGGAGGGAATGCTGTGATTCCAAACAGGTCCAACTTCTAATTATGAAAGTACTACTCACAGCTCTTAATGTTTTTCTTTTCAGTGTGGTGCCCCTAAATGAGAAGATTCGACAGAAAGTTCCATCGTAATATAGTATAATATCAATAAAGCTTATCCGCATGTCTAATTTACAATTTTATGCCTCTTAATGTATTAAAATTTTGGCTACATTGACTATGTGGGCTGAGTTTATAGAAATATTCAGATCATGAAATGTCTGTTCCAATTAAAGGCATTTTGCATTTGTTTTTATCACAATGGCATCAGGTTCAACATTGAGCCTAGAGTTTTGATTCTTGGCCATATTCATGAATAAAAAAGAATGATGTAAGTTGCAACACTGTATTCAAAACACTGCCCTTTAACTGAGTACAGCAAAGATTAACAAATGTGTTGCACCAAATTATCCTAGGTCAAAAGCAAAGTGAAAATTTGTCAAGTAAGTTCTAAGGGCTGAAGACTAGGGACAACAAAATCTTGGGGAAAGACACTGTCAGGGCAAAGGAGCCTGGAAACAAATCTACTCACATGTAGAGAATTATCAAGCACCAACGTTCTGATTCCAAGGCATTAGACCCTGATGCAGCCTATAATTAGAAAAAGTGAGACACAAAGAGAGGGGGCCTGGAGATGAAAGCCTTGCATTTTAAATCATGTTGTTAAATAGAAGATGTTTGTAGTGAAACAGATTGGCATCCTTCATGCACCAGAGAGGGTATCCTTAAAAAGCCCTAAATTACACAGATGAATTTTGACATTTTGAAGGAGAGGAGATAGAGTGGTACTAATGTTGCAAAAGAAAAGACACTGGAATTACAAGCTCCTGTGAAACAACAGCAACAATACCAGGCTAAAAGGGAGTAATCCCGTCTCCATATAGCAAGAGAATTGTTTAAATGCAGGAAAGATGGAAGGTGCCTAGTTAACCTTGAAGGTTGTTAATCTTGGGTTAGAAAGAAAATGAAACTTCTAAAAACTGTGTGTGCAGAGACATACAGAGTCACACAGCAGGTATTCAATATATATTAGAGAAATAAAGAAATAAGTGAAGTTGTGTGTAGCATCAGTGGAATACCGACTAACATTTGACTACTAATTAGGTGCCAATTTTTGTTAACTTATTTAATTATTTTACAGATGGAAAAACTGAGTTTCAGAGATATTAAATATTTTCCCAATTTAATGTAGCCACCGGTAAGGCTGAAATTCTAACATAGTTGATTATGGAACCAGACATGTGAATTCCTATGGTTTAGTGGTTGAGAATGTGCTAACTGGAGCCATTTTTTTCTGGATTCAAGTCCCTACCACATCACTTACTAGCTTGAATGATTTACATAATCTTACAACTCTGTTTCCTCATCTACAAAATGGGGATGATACTAGTTGCTATTACCCAATTCATTTGTTGAAGCCCTAATCTCCAATATGATTATATTTGGAGGTAGAACCTTTGGGAGGTAATTAGGTTTAGATGAGATTATTAGGGTGAAGCCCCAATACAGGATTACTATCCTTACAAGAAGAAGAAATGACCCCTCTCCGCCATGTGAGAATACGGAGAGAAGGCGGCTGTCTGTGAACTAAGAAGAGGGCCTGCATCAAAATCTCAATCACACTGGCACTCTCATCTAGTACTTTCAGGCTCCGGACTGTGAAAAACAGATCATTGTGTATGCCATTCAGTCCAAAGTATTCTGTTATATGAGCCTGAGTTGACTGAGCCTCTAGTACTTTCTTTCACTGGTTTGTTATGAGGATTAATTGAGATAGTATTTAAAAAGCACTGAGTATAGAGTATGGTGCATTATAAGTACTTATGTTAGGTAGCTTGTCAGACATGAACGAAAGGGGAACAAAGAATAGGGGACGGGCCTAGAGACCGCCCAAAGAATACCCAGTGGTAGTAGAACACTGGGTAAGCACATGTGTACTAGGAAGAGTTATACATAGGCCAAGTGTCAATCAAAAATGATCTCACTTGCCAATCACCTAAGAATGCCTTTGGAACCACCCATTCTGGCCCAAATATAATGCAGGCATTCCCACTTCTGGGGTCTTTGGTAGTCTTTGTTGCTGTTGGTTGTTGTTACAATGCTGGGCTGCAGCTCTTCACTGAAATCATGTGCCTCCTTAGGATGTGGTTTATCTTCCTAAAATATACTTTTAAATATCTTTTCTAAATCTCACTGCCCTGTGATTCTTTACTGTGTCAATGAGGAAGAACCAAAAGTAAAAAAAATGCTAAGCTATGCTTATGCACCATCCCCGGCAACCCAGCCATCGGGGCAACACTGAAGTTCAAATCGCCGCAAAGGTAACACTTAATAAATATTGGCTATTAATATCCTTAAAAGCAACAGCTACTGCTTTTGTGTGTATTGCTTTTATGTTAACAGGAACAAAATGACGCATTTTTGACCAAAACCTACAGTTGGAACATCTTTTTAGACACTGTGACTTATTCTCTTTCCTATAAATAATAACACTTTCATTTGCTATCCATTATTTCTTGTGTGGAAACACATGGATGGTACTAGAGGCAGCACTGCATGGTATTCACGGTATGCGCTTTAGAGCCAGAAGATCAGCTTCAAGCTCAACTCCGTTGACAGCTGGCTGTGTGACCTCTGACAAACCAGTTATATCTTCAAGCCTCAGTCTCTGCTTTGGTAAGAGTTCCAAATAATACCCTCTCTCAGGAGATGATGAGTTTGAAAGTATTTTGTAAACTATAAAGGACTGTACAAATATTAGCTTTTATGTTAACACAGTGAGAAAGTCTGAAAAAAAGCCAAAAAATAAATAAATAAATAAACAACCCCAAAACCCAACACATTGCTAGTGAAGTCTGAAGAGCTTTCTAATTCGGGAATTGTTGCAGACATTGTTAAGAACTACAACACATGACTAAATTTAGTTTAAAACAAACAAACAAAAAAATGTGATTCAACCTGGAAAAAATGTAACTTGGTACACATGAAGAAAAGATTCTGAAATAGATTCAGAGAAACCTAGAGAGCAACATTATGGATGAGCAACCCAGTGGTTATAGTAAGTCAGAAAATAGATCTGAGCTTTTACAATATCATTCAGGATTTAAGAAGACAATTCTATTCTAGGCTTTTATCAAGAGACAATGGGCTCTTTTTTTCCTTTTGGAGCCAGGACAAAGTTGCCTGAGCATCCTGCCAGGCACTGCAGGTCAGCTCTAAGACCTGTGTTTGCAGGCCTCATTCATCAGACACACAGGCACACACACTCCATACCCCTGGGATTCTGTCTTTATAGGAGAAATGGGTTTAATTTGAGTAGGAAAAGCTGGGGAGGGTTTGGTCACCACCTGCAGCTTTGCAGGTCTATGGAATGCCCCTTGTTCTTTTTATGCTTTCTCCAAAGGGATTTTACCTACTTCACCTCTGTGCAGGATTCTTTTGGATTTGTTTGTTTGTAATGTGAGACTAAGTATACAGAATGAGGGTAGGAAAGAGGAGACCACTGAGAATACATTAGAAGGGATGGAAAGAACATGGTGATTGATGATTGATAAAAATAAATCATAATATCTGGTAGGGCAACATGTTGAAGAATAAACTCAGACTTCATTTTTTTAAAGATTTAAAGAAGAGCCTTAAGTAGTAGGAATAGGGAGAAATCTATAGATCAGACAAGGTTTACTGTCAATGAAAGTTCCACAGCTGTCCCTGATGAGGTGTCCCAATACAAAATGCCAGGCTGTCGTCTATCTCCCATACTTATGAATATAATCACTGAGTGAATGCTTCAGGGGCTTACACATACCTTCCATTTTTACATAGCTCTTCCTTATTTCCCTGACATCAGCCTCGTGTTCACTATTTGCATTTGCATTTTATAGTAGAGAAAGGGTAATGGTGTGTCAGATTATGCATGCTGATCACCTGAATCCATAGAGTATATTAAGACATAGGCAAAGTTTCCTCTCAATCTTCCTCCATCATTTTGCTAGCACCGGTTGCCACCTGCCTATTCAACAAACTCATCTTCTAATGATTCTTAGGTGACTCTCTGAGTGGGCAGGACTGACTTTCATTGACATTCCCTCATGCCTTTCCCTTTAATCTCTCCTCTCCCACAGTCACCATGGCCAAGGCCAACTTCCTCTGTTTGTCCTAGTGCATTAAAACTAATCTAACAAACAGGTACACAAACAAGGTGCTAATGACTGATAATAACTTTAATGGCCAGCAAGTTAATTTATTCAAACAAAGAATACACTGGCAAATTAAAATAAGCATAAAAAAAAACAGATAAGAAATTGAGATAAAAAACAATGGCATTTTCATTTACATATTAATCCAGAATATTTTCTTAATTCCCATTGAGCTACTTTCTGAAATAAGTGCTAAATATCTGAACTCCTTTTCAGTACCAGGATATTTATTGTAAACCTCAATTAAAGAAATATTAGAAACCAACTAACTGTTCAGTAGGAATATGCTGGTTGTATATATCCTTACAGTAAATATAGAGCCATTAAAAATAATACTCTAAAAGAATATTTATACAGAAATACAATATACCATATCACTTTAGTCTTAGATACTGAGATGTATCACAACCAATGTTCAAACAACTCAGTAGTAATTAAACAGATGAGTAAGTTGTGACAGAAGATGTTGTCTGTGTTGCAAAAGTAGCTATATATAAAGAGAAAGGTTTCTATTTAGCTGTGTCACCTCAATTTAGTTATCTGTAATGGTTCAACCATATATGTTGAATTTTAACTTCATACTTCTTATTATCATTTTAGTTGTCATTTTAATTGTCTTAAAATACATTTTGATACAGCTCTAACATAAAAAATATATTGTATGCAAAAGACAGTGGTTGAAGCATGCCAGACAATGCCATTAAAAGCACTAGGAATAGCCAAATCTCCAGGAAAAGATTACAAGATTTTCAAAGATAGGAGAAGCTAGTGTGACTGATTCACACATCATGAAGGACTCTCACTGAGACCCCAACATGTCAAAGCTTCTGGCTGACTTTCAAGAAACATTATTTAACTTTCATACTTTTATAATACAATTAAGCCGAAAACAAAACTTGAATCTAGCAATAAACAAAACAAAGCAAAAGCCTATGAGGAGTTTGGGGCCCTTTGATGTGCCTCGAATTTTTTAATATCAACCCTGAAAATGGGAGGATGTCAAGATAAAGATCTTGTGTTGTAACTGGGAAGCAACATCAAACTTGGTGGCCAGTGTGGCAAGCAAAAACTTATGACCATAACTGACTCAAACCACAATTCTTTCCCCTTTTTCCCTTTTGGAATGGGAATGTGTATAACTGTTATCCTATGCCTGTCTTAATACTATATTTTGAAAGCTGATAACTTGTTTTTTAGTTTCACACGTCCATAGAGGGAGAGGAATTTGCCCCAAAATGAAACATACCCAGTCCTCACACATCTGATTTAAATGATGAGATTTGGAACTTCTGAGCCAGTAATATTCAAATGAAGTTTGGGGCTTGAGTTGGTGCTGCGATGGTATGTTTTCGCATATGGGATGGATGTGAATCTTTGGGAACCAGAGTGTGAAACTTGGTAGACTGAAAAAAATGCACCTCAACAAGGTATACTTTATTTTGAATCCTCAGAACCTGAGAATATTCCCTTATATGGCCAAAGACTATTACCTTATATGTCAAACAATGTAATTAAGTTAAGGATCTTGTGAGTAGACATTTAGATTGGGTTATCCGAGTGAGCTGTAAATCCATTCACAAGTATATTCACAAGAGAGGGGAAGAGGGAATTTTAAGATAGACACACACATATAGTGGAGAAGGCATTATGAAAATGAAGAGATTGAAGTGATGCAGCCACAGTCTAAGGAACACCTGCAGTCACCACAAGCTAGAAGAGGCAAGAAACAGATTCTGCTCAGGAACTCAGCAGAAAGTGCAATCTTGCCAAAAACTTGATTTCAGACTTCTGGCCTCCAGAACTTTGAGGTAAAAATTTGCTGTTGTTTTAAACTATTAAGTTTGTGGTAATTTGTTTTGGCAGCCCCAGGAAAGTAATGCAAGACAGAGGCATATGAGAGTATGGGATGGCATTAACAGGACTGTGGGAAAGGAGAGATTAAAGGGAAAAAGATGAGGGAATGCCAATGAAAGTCAGTCCTGCCCAAAGGCCCAAACTTCTACTATCATCACTTTGAAGTTAATCTCAACATATACATTTTGGGGGCGGGGGACATAACACCATATAACATGGTATTTCTGGAAGCAGAGTTCAGGTAACATTCACATTCTTTCATATGTATATGTGGAATATAAATATGAAAATAACTCTTGCTTTTGATTATTTGACTTATTCTGGGAGAGAAATATAATTCTCTTCTCTCCAGCAAAAACAAACAAACAAACAAACAAACAAACAAAAAAACAACCAAACCCAAAAAACAAAAACCAAAAAAACAAAACAACAACAACAAAAAAACCCCAAATTATCTTATTTTACAAGGAATAAAGGTTATATTCTGAAGATTTTACTGTCCTTGAGAAGGAGGAATCATTTTTTTTCTGCTGTTAATAGTGAACTCTTGTTTTAGTAAATTTTAATGATAAGAAAATAGAACTTTGATGGTAAGGGATGAAAGTATGAATAAAGAAGACTGAGGAAGGAAAGTAAAGGGAGAGCAAGTTGGGTCTAGATGGCAGGTTCCAAGGTCTTTGGGTAGGTACTCTATCACAGGGGTAGGAACCATGCTAGATACATACCAGAAGTCCATGACCCACTACCATCCAAGGATGCTAGGACAAACCCAGGGACTTTAAGAGTAAAAAGAACCTTTGGGTATTGTGCAGGTGGTGAGGACAACCTTGGACTGTGGTGCTTGACAGTTATAATAAAGTCCTCAACTTAGGATAGTGGAGGATGGATGCCTTCTTTTACATTTTTTTTTTTTAATTTATAGTATAAGAAAGAAAAGTCATACACTGAGGTAAAAGAAGATTCTATAAATCTACCAAAAGCCATTTATTGAATATTTTAAAAGAAAAATGAAGAAAACTCTTCACCAATAGTGTCACATCATTGGTTAAAATAATTGCTGGCTGGTCAAGAAAATGCTTCCTCCAGAGTTACCTCTCTGAGCCCTGGGGCTTTGAAATTAGAAGAGGCTGAAGATTAAGTGAAACTAGAAAATGAGCTGTAAAGTGTGAACAAAAGCTGATGGAGATAATCACATCGAATTCCCAAAGGACAAAATTTAAATCCATCACTTGCAAAACTTTCCTTTACTCTGGTTATGGGGCTTTGTGGTATTTATGGTATCTCTAAGCTCAAAAAAGTACAGGAGCCTTGTGTTGGTCAGTGAGCAAATCACTGGCCTGGAGCAAATCATTTTGATTTAATTGCCTGTTACCTTGTACAGAGAAAGGGGTTAGATGAATATGATGACATTGCTTTATACCTGCATGCAATCAGTTGGTTCGTAAAGAACATATATCTTCCCAACTCTCAGTCAAGGGTGAATGAACATATGACACAGAAATGATAAAGTGCCTAAATCCAAGAGATATTAAAGGCCAATTGACAAATGTTGCTTACATGTTAACAGCAATGAATTTAAGGATGCCTGAGGTTCTTCTAAACTGCACTGTGCAAGACTGAATGCACTGGGTGTACAGTCAGATACCTCTAAGGAAGAAACTGCCTCTGCTCATATTAGTTGTACTTAATTGGTCATGTCATTTACTTCTCTGAGTCTTGGTTCTTTTGAACATAAATTGGAGGATAATGCTATCTATTCCATGGGGATTTTGTGAATGTTAGTCAAATATCTAAAACATTTACTCTAGTGCTCTACGTAAACCCAGTCACTATTCTTTGATACGACATCACCAAATGTGAGTTTTGTTACACTGCAAGTCAACAAAAGTGGAATGCTTTTGAAAAGGAAGATTTTCCTGTTATCCTGAAATCATGCTTCATGATTTTTAAGTCGAGTCTTGGTTGCTGCTCTGTTTCAGGCAAGTCAATGCGCTTGAAGGAGAGGAGGCTGATGGGCAGATTCCTGACAAAGATAAGGCTACCACAAAGATTCAAAGGAATGGATAGGGAGCAGGACTGGCAATATTAACTTGTAGGGTAAGGTTACTGGGTATGAAAAACATAGGCACTGTGTCAAGAAATAATCATAGCAAGTCTCACAATGAAGCTTGGTGTTCTATAAATACTTGGAAGCAGGGCAGATCTAAGCTAGTCAATCAGGCTGAAAAACAATGCCCTGAGATAGGCACAGTAGACAGATCCAAGTGAGGCCATTTATTCCTTCCTGAAAAGGAGGCAATTCAGGATTATTCAAATCAAATTTAAGGATAAGCCAACATCTCTCTGCCTTAAAAGACCAGGATCTATTCAGGCATATTTGATCCCCGACACCAGAGGAAATTTTATCCTTTCAATACTGCCAAGTATAGGTTAGCAATAGCATAGTATCTGGACAGAGCTGTTCAGAACTGGTTCTTCCTCACAAAAAAGGTGACCTTACTTAGTTTGGCTTAGGGTTGCTCTTCATTCTTGGAGATCCTGAGCTAACCTGTGGTTCTATCAGAAAGGTCCCCAACTCCCTTAACACGACTATGATGTTGAAGTTTAGGGGTGGTATTGGGTCAGCTGTAGAATGTTTCAACTATGTGAGGTCGTGAGTATAGAAAAGGGCTCCCAGGTGGAAAATTTGAGGGTCATATTTATCCTAGCCCATTAGATAGTCTAGCCAACTGCTATTAAGGGTCCATAAAGGGGTGAATATAAATTCTGCGCAATTTTCTGTGTACCCATGGGAAAGTCATTTAGTCCTTCTTGTTGTCTGTTTTCTTATCTAAAATACAAAGTGATTGATTTATAATATCATGGAGAAAGAAAGGAAGTTCTATTACCAAAGATGAAGTAATTTGGAGTATTTGGTTTATTGGGTTGAGTAGATCTTCTACACCAGAAGAAACACAGGTTTTATATTACAGCTTTGAACTGGTAGTTGTCCTCCAAGTTCCAAGGCTTCCAGATGACAGAATGTAAAGTCCTATGAAGTTCAAAATGTCTGAAGGGAAGTATGTCAGGATACAGGAGAATGTTGAGGGCTAAATGACCCCGCTGGGATGGACAAACTTTGAATTGTAGGAACCCCTCCAACAAAGCAGTGTTTGGCTGATGAGCTTTTATGCCCCCCCCCTTTTTTTTGAAAAAGGAGTCTCATTGTCATTTCTGAATATGAAATTAGGATTTCTCAGTTGTCATGTTCTCTAAGCACTGCATGGAATAAGGCCTTGTATTTTCTGGAGTAGAAAATTATCAAAGTGTGGTCCTTGGACCTCAGTATATTTCTGATACCATTTTAGGGGGTCTATAATATTCTCCCTTTCCAACTATACATCTCTTAGAGGCCTTATTTTCTTCTTATACTTCAACCAAAAGAATAGATCACAACCAACTGACTGCAAAAGCAAATATGAGAACCTAGTTATTGTCTTTTGGGTCATCTAGTAACTAGATTTGCAAAAATATATAAACAGTTCCATCCTCTTACTAATTTGCTTTGAAAAATATAGTTATATTCTTAAAAATATATTTATTTTTCATATAGAATGACTTCATTGCTTCTTAAAATTAAAAAAATTGTAAATCTGTTTTGATTTCTGATATGATAAGTATTGATAAATATAACCCTCATACTAAAAAGCCCTTTGAAGGTCTCGAATAAGTTTTTGAGTATAATGAGATCAAAATGTTTGACAAACCCTATTGCAGAGGCATAAGAATTCAACTTTTTGTGACGAGGTAATCAAGATCTTAGTAACAGTAAAGTGAGCAATGACCCTTGGTTTCTGAGTTTCTATGAGATGTTAAGTTGTTTAGGAGATAAGGGAGCTGCCCTAAACATCTAAGGTTCCCCCTTCAGGGGTCTGACTGTTTCCACCTTGGATTGGCTTTGAGTTTTGGAGTAAGACTTGACAGGTAATACTAAGAGAGGAGGCATCTGAAAAATGCAAAGGAAAGGGCTTGCAGAAATGACCGAATAACTACACCCTACAGACCTTTAAATGGCCTTCTGGAAACTTGTGATACCTACAGGAGAAACAACCTGTAAATAGATAGGACTAGTGGTCCAGAAATTCCTTACCCCTTGCAGCCCTCACCTGAAAGTCCCCCTCCCATGCTGAGTTATGAAATGCATGTAGACCCTTAGACAAAGGAATCACATGCCCTTTGCATGGACACTGCTGGGGTATATTAGCTGTAAGAAATCTAACCAGAAGGAGATTGTGTTTTTGTAGATTCTCATGCGCTCCACTGGCCTAATAAATTCTCCTTCCTCTTACGAAGTTGTCTGAGCATCTAATTTCCTCTATTGGGTGTTGCTTCCTTCAACAAACCAGTGGGCATTACACAATTCATCCACATTTCAGCTTCTGGAATAAATCAATGAGGAAAGAAAGTGTTGTGCAATCAGGCATGATTAAACTAAATGAAAAAAAAAAAACAGAATAAATGCAAGAAAAATTTCTCTATTAATGCTGGTGATTAACATTACATTTTAAAATCTTATTTCTAGGTAACTGGTTGAAACTTCATCACTTAAGTATGTCAAATAGGAAAACGTCTCTCAATATATATCACTGTAGTATAGTTTACTGGAAACTGTAAACAGTACTGTTAAGCTTTATTTACAGCAAATCTCAGTAAACTAGGCTAATTGAGATAAAGTCCAAATTAAATATATAAAAATACATTTAGAATACTTTCAAATAAATTAATAGATCATATTTTAATGTTTTATAATATATGTCATATTCCAGCTAATACATAATGGAATTAAAAAATACATGTATTACTGGACTTACTTTAATGAAGACAATTGTGATTTTGAGCAAGTCAGTCTCTTTTCACATACACTAAATGAGGAGAATGCATCAAAAATCACCAGCTCTAACATTTATTCATATATGTCATAAACAGAGCAGTTTCTTAAGTATGTTTTGTTCTCTCACGTTATAAAACATGTCACCTGTTATAATTTGTTTGTTTACCCTATAAACTATTATTGCTATAAAGTTCAAAGGCAAACTTTATTACAACCTTAGATCAATCATCACAATTTAGTTCAGTGACATTTTGTTGAAGACCTCAAGACTATCTTCACAGAAAATGATGGTATTTCAAGCAAGAGTAGATTTTTTATTCTTAAGAATTTAGATATTTCAATAACATAATTCTTTTTCCATCACACATTTTGCTGGGTTGTCTTGGTGGTGGTGGGAGTGGAGTAAAGATAGAGGAGAGGGTTAGGAATCATCTTGGGCCATTTACTTTCTATTTCTCTGGGTCACTAAAATTTGTGCCACTTGATTTAGGAATTCGAATTTTCACTACTCCTGGGTTTTAAACAGTTCTATGTAACTCTTTCCTAAAGTGTGTGATTCCCAAGACAGCAGAATAAAAATCAAAGACTGAGCTAATTCAAAGTCATCAGCTTATAGCTTGTCTGCCATGCTATTGCATTTTAAGTAACCAATTATCATGTAAAATTCTGGCTTCAGTGGCATTAAGGATATGCAGAAGTCATGAACTTTGTATGATTACAAAAAACTTAAATCTTCATTAAAGGGCACAGAAAGTTAATTAAAAGCTAATTAAAAGGGATACAAATTTTTGAATATCTGATATTCTCTACTTATTATTTCCTGTCATCTGGAAAGTTGAAAACTATGGTCAATGTTAAGTAAAAGACACTAAAGTCTTTTTCTGGGGGTAATTTCAGCTGCTTGACTTTGTTTGAGAAGAGAGATTAATTGTTTATATAATGCATAATCCATTCACATAATATCAGAAGAAGGAAGGAATACTTAGTCTGTAATGTACTGCACAAATTCATTAACTTCAGAGTATCTATACAGGGAATTCTCTTAAAAAATGAATTTATATATATATTACAGTACATTAATAGCATAGTCTACATCAAAGCCTATGATTAGTATACAAAGATTCCAAGTAAACAAGTACTGCTACCACAATTAACATTTAAGAAGAATAATTAGTTGACTCCTTTATCCTCTTTACACAAAACAGATCTAGTTTTCAACAAAAGTAACATAGAGAGAATCCTAAAACCAAAGATAATATTCTTGAAGAAGCCAATCAAATTAAGTAAAAAATATAGGACTTATCATTAGAGAAAGATCAGGGACATAAAAGAGGTCAGAAGTTGAAAAGAAAACAATGCCACTAATATGACAAATGCAAATCCCTGACTGCTCTCCACTTCTACTTGTAGGACAGTACTTCATCTGTCTGCAGGACCAGCCCTGCCGATGTTCAGAGCCATAGTTACTTGATGGCCAGTGTGTGTGTGGAGCTTTGGGCAGCTATGAGTCTTTGAGATGTGTCAGCCACAGGTAGATCCCTGAGGCTGCACCCTGATTTCTTCTTCTGTCCTGAGTAGGATCTTTCCTATTTTACAATGTTGGCTTGTGCACTGGGTCTCTGCCAACCTTTTCCCAATTTTCTCCTCCCTTCCTCATTTAAGGTCTGATTCTTGTGGTACCAACTCCTAGCGGCTGCCTGAATTCTTGTCCCATTAGGCCACTCATCTAGACGACACATTGCTGTACTTCTCTTAAGATATACCTGTCACTCTCTGACAGAGGAAAAATTCTAATTTATGTTGTTATTTTCTGTTTCTGTCCCTGGCTATCCACAAGAGGAATTTCTACAATGGAGAACAATCAAAGGCAGCACAGACTCTTTTTTTACATTGCTTTGGCTGCTCACAAATCGCTTCCCTTTCCTTTGCTTTAACTGCATGTAAACCTGCTAAATCCTTTTCTTTCCTGTTGTTCTTAGCTTCTGTTGCTCCAACAAGGAGCTATGATGATTAGATACCAAAACTTCCTGGCTGCATTAAATAAATCATGTGTAACTATGTGTATTCACTCTAGCACATAAATTAATTATCTGTAAAAGTGCATTTACAATCATGAATAATACCTACAACAGCATTTTTCTGGCTGAGACATGGGGGTGGAGGTGGAATGCCCAACAATAATAATAAAAACAAAATACAGTAGAAACTTAATCCTATATGATGATTCTCAATACTTCCTCCAAGTGGATGCTGTATTCTTCGCTCCTCTTTTTATGAAAATTTTTAGAATAATGTACTTATTCTCAGTGCAAAAAGGACAGGAGCCTGTCGGTCAAACAACCTCATGTAATGTATTCAGTCAAAAATTAACCAACCAAAAGTTCAAGAATGGTAATTAAGATGGTAAATGTGTAACAGAGGAATTTTCTCCAAAAGAAATTTAAATAATGCCACAGTCCAATTCATCATTTCCAAAACCAAAGTCTGACTTCAACAGCACTGAATATATTTATTGGTTGTGTGAGGGAGTGAATGAGCTAGTGAACGGAGTGAGAACCAGGAATTCCTAAGAATTCCATATCCTGTCTCAGGAATTCTTTGTTGGTGACTATGTGGCTGTGTAGTAGCCCTCATTCTGCAAAGTCCCCAACTGGGATCTATTTTATGAATTCCTTGCAAGTTAAATGACCCTGGTACTTTAATGCAAACAGTGTTTATTAACTGTGATTGAGTTTGGTAATATTCATAATCATCTGAAAAGAAATTGAGAACAATTTTCAGGTTCCAGATATTTGGCACGAGATAGATGAAGCATTTAGATATTGAATGTTTAACTCATATCCAGATGTTTTAGCTGGTATCCCCATACTACACCCTCTCCAGCAAAGGCCACATAAGTGAGTAATTTAATAAATAAGCCACATGAAACAACAGAAATAAACAAGCAAACAAACAAAAAACAATTTTACCATAAAAAACAATTCTTAGATAGCAAATGTTGAGATAAAACAAGTAGAATTTTCATCATAATGGTCTATTCTGCTATATCTGCAGAGTTGCATTATCAATAAAACCTGTTATTAAACCACAACAACAATATAGGATGGAAAAGGATATTAGGGAGCTAGAATTTTAGACATGGGATAACGTTTTATATGCACGAGTTTCAATAATGCAGCTGTTTTGATAATTATATCACTGGGCAAATCAAGTGCAGATAGATGACTTACTTTGCTCTACAGCAGTAGTTGGTTTTTCCTATTCACCAAGAAAACTCACCAGACCAGACTTCTTACACTTTATCACTTTTATCATTGAATGCTTTGGTAAAGTACCTTGCCTCTCATATAAAGCCATTGTATTTAGTGATTAAAAAATTTTCCACTTTAGGTATATGGGGGCTATGATTCTTCTGAAGAACAAATTCATTAAATATGCCTGTACATTAAACACTATTTGATAGAATAACTAAAGTAACAAAACTTAGATACACACACACACAGAGAGAGAGAGAGAGAGAGAGAGAGAGAGAGACAGACAGACAGACAGACAGACAGACAAACAAAGTTGGAGAGAGAGAGGGAGAGAGGGAGAGAAACAGACAGACAGACAGACAAAGAGGACAAAAACACCTCACAGAAAATGAGTGAAATCAAGTTATATTATTAGTCAAGGAGCCTGAGAAAATTTCAAATTCTCTCTGAGTAGGGGTGCTTTAGTAGTCATGCTGAAATGGCAATGTTTTGCACAACCCTGATTGCTGCAACTAATGCTATTTTTAAAGTTGGTTTGTATATTGATAATTAATATACTACTGGGATGATATTGCATTACTCAAATATGTTACATAACATAGTTTATATTGTCAACTGGGAGGTAGAATTCTCATCTCCTTATCCTACATTTAATTTTTAGTGATTGCAAAAACACTGACATTCTGAAATAATATTTATTAAGAATACATTCACCATATGAAGAATGGCATAAACATATTTTTATAACAACTTTGTCTTCAAGAACAAAAAACATATTTGTTTCAAGAATTGTAGAAGAGAAAACTAGGTATTTATTAGCTTTTTTTTTGTTTTAAAAGTCTATGTGGGTAAATCCTATTTAAGAATGGTTAATTTATATCTGACACAACTCTTGGAAGAAAAGATTCCTTAAGTCTTGTTGAGGAAAGTTTTCCCTTCTCTGACCTCTGCAATTTGATCACAGCTTGATGCATATCTTTGTTTTCTACCCTCCCTGCTGTGTATCATATAATCCAAACAAATCCACATATTTGGAATTTCTGTACCTGGGCCTTCACTAACCTGCATTTTGTTGAAAAGACCTCCTCACAATTAGACAAGTTCATTTAAAAACTGTAATAGACTAAAGGAGGAAGTACAGTTATCACTTAACATGTTAAAATGGTCTCACTAATAATCAGAAATATGAAAATGAAAGCATAAATAAAAAACATTTTTACCTATTAAATTGCAGAGACATATAGATGACCCTTTCTGGTGAGGTTGAGGTGGCTCTAAAACTATCTTATATGGCTGAAGAAATAATTATTTTGCCTTTGCAAAATAAGTTGGAATAATATGCTGAGTTGTAAAAAAAATTTAGAAGCATAGGTTTGATAATCCCACTTTTGTAAATTTCATCCTAAGGAAAGAAACCAAAGGAGGAGAAAAAAGTATCTTACTTATAACAATGTCCACTTCCAATATCATTTTTGATACTAAAAGAAACTTAAATATCAAAGTAAAATATTAATTAAATTATGGTAGAGCTATCTGATACAATATTATGTTACAGCTAAAAAAGTGATAATTATGAGGACAGATTAAGCAACAAAATTTTTGTGATAAGAAGTTTAAAAAGCATAAATACAACATGATTATTACTATATAAAATATGTATACATATAAAAAATGCTTGAAAGACATGTAACAGATAAAAGGCTTGTTAGGATGATGGAATTAAGTGTGTTTTCAATGTATTTTCCAAACAATATAATATTTTCATGCCATTTTATAACAATAATTATAATAACTGAAGTTTATTTTTTAACTCTCATTATAAATAGCCCCCCTTCCAAGAAAGCTTTCATAACACCTCATTTACATCTTATTTTGGAACTTTAATATGTTCTTGAATTATAGTTATGAGTTTACTTGTAATAAATTAATAAGCTGTACATTAATTTGGTCCTAGATTTTGGAAACAAGCATAAGAGTTTAAAATGGATCCTGTGTTTCATTAATGGCAAGTATTGTGACAAAAATTTGAAGATGCATATATTCATTTTTCTATTCTGCTTAGAAGTGATAACAAATGCCATGTTAAACACCTGTAAAATTCATAAGGTCTCCTTCTCCAATGACTAATTATTATCTAATATTTAATATGGAGTTTTTGCATGGAACTTTCATATTATCTAAATTTTCATATTCTCTGTTGAAAATGGTAACTAATTTCGCCCCTTTATTTTTTATATTGACAGCAAATAAATTATTTTCCACAGTTATTTAAACAATTCAACTTTGAATACAGTATTTTCCTAAGTCTTTGCTGCTAGAGACAGGGTCACAGAAAGCAATAGTTTTCCCTAGTGTTTGAAGCAGAGACAATACCACCCTTCAACCCAGTCAATCTTCATGGTTCAAAGAAATGCATTTACAACAGAACTTACAAGAGGATCTGGAAGAAGAACAAAAGGGAAATGCCCTTGTTTCAAGTCCAAGTTCTCCCAATTAAGCACAGAGTAACCCAGTTTGCTAGAGACTTAGACCAACATGGCTAGTGAGTTTTTATTCAGGCAACTTCAGATTTAAAAAGAGTTTTTTTTAAAGTGAGATTTATTTCAGGTATGCCAGGCTGGTTCAATATTTGAAAATCAGTTACTGTAATACAGATCAACAACCTAAAAAAGAAAAACTACATGATCATATCAATGCATGCAGAAAAAGCATTTGATAAAATCCAACACTTGTTAATGATAAAAACTCTCAGGAACTAGAAATAGAGAACATCTTCAACTTGATAAAGAATACCCACAAAAACCTTATTGCTAGCACACTTAATGGTGAGAAACTTGAAGATTTCTCACTAATATCAAGCGCAAAGCAAATGTATCCCCTCTCACCAGTTCTTTTCAACACTGTACTAAAAAGTTCTAGTCATTCTAAACTTGATCAAAGATTCAATGCAATTCCAACCAAACTACCAGTAAGTTATTCTGTGGGTACTGATAAACTGATTCTAAAATTTATATGGATAGGCAAAAACACACAGAATAGCCAACACAATATTGAAGGAAAGAACAAATTTGGCTGACACTATCTGATTTCAAGACTTACTATAAAGCTGCAATAATTAAGATGACATGGCATTAGTGAAAGAACAAATAGATCATTTGAACAGAAAACAGAGCCCAGAGATAGACCCATATAAATATAGTCAATTGACAAAGGAATAAATGCAATATAATGACATGAAGATAATCTTTTCAACAAATGGTGCTTGAAAAATTGGAAAATAAAATGAATCATGATGTAGACCATATACCCTTTTCAAAAATTCAAAATGAGTCATAGACCTAAATGTAAAATGCAAAACCCTAAAACTCCTAGAAGATAACAGGAGAAAACCTAGGTGATCTTGGATATAACAGTGACTTTTTAGCTAAGACACCAAAGACATGCTCCATGAAAGAAATAATTGATTAGCTGTAGTTCATGAAGATTAAAAACTTCTGCTGTGTAAGACATTGTCAGAGTTGGAGAAGACAAACTACAGACTTTGAGAACATATTCGCAAAAGTTACTTCTGATAATGAATGTTATCCAAAGTATACAAAGAAATGTTAAACCTGAGAAAAGAGAACAAACATCCTAATTTTTAAAAATGGGCCAAAGGCCTAAACAGATACCTTACCCACAAGATCTACAGATGGCACATAATTATATGAGAAAATACATCATATGTCATCAGGAAAATTCATATTAAAACAACAGTAAGATACCACTACACACCTATTTGAATTGGCAAAATCTGGAACATCACCAAAGGCTGGTGAGAATGTGGAGCAACTCATGTTAATTGCTGATGAAAATGCAAAATGGTACAGTCACTTGGAAGACAGTTTGGCAGTTTCTTACAAAAGTAAATATACTTATATAATCCACCAATTGCGCTCCTTGGTATTTACTCAAAGGGGATGAAAAGTTGTGTCCACATAAAAACCTGCACATGTCTGTTTATAGTAATTGTATTTATAATTACCAAAACTTGGAAGCAACCAAGGTGTCCATCAGTAGATGAACAGATAGTAAACTGTGATATATCCAGACAATGAAATATTATTCAGCACTACAGATAAATGAGCTATCAAGTAATGAAAAGACACAGAGGAACCTTAAATGCATATTACTAAGTGAAAGAAGCCAATCTGAAAAGGCTACATATTGTATGATTCCAACTATATGACTTTCTAGAAAGATGAAACTATGAAGACAATTAAAAAGATCAGTGGTTGCCAGGAGTTGGGTAGGGAAGGGGTGAATAGGTGAAGCACAGAGGATTTTTAGGGCAGTGAAACTATTCTGTGTGATACTATAACAGTGGATATATGTCATTATACATTTGTCTAAACCAAGAGAATGTGCAACATTCAGAGTAAAACATAATGTGAACTATGGACTTTAAGTGATTATGATGTGTCAATGTGAACTTCTCAACTGTAACATATGTACCACTCTGGTTGGGGATGTTAATGATGGGGCAGGGTGTTCATGTGTAAGACTGATGAATATATGGGAAATCTCAGTACCTTCCCCTCAATTTTGCTGGGAACCTAAAACTACTCTAAAAAATAAAGTCACTTAAAAAGAAAGCAAAAGTGAACTCACAAGACTTATGACTAAGGAAGCATTCTTTCAGGTATAAGCCAAGCTGAAGTTCAGTCTTATGGGGAAGTGCTAGGTTTTGCTGTCTCTACGGCTGTTGGTTGGGGGGTGCGAAAATCTGAAGGTGAAGTGCTATTGGAAGGCAGTTGAACCCCCTAGATTCCACATTATTTTCATTCTTATTCCTTCATCTCATTTCTTGATCATATGTGTTGGTTTGCATTTGATAAGCCATCTTGTTGATATGGTTATTTCATTCTGTAGCATATCTGAAGACTTTCTTTAAAAGACAGATAGCAGGTCAAATCAAGGAGGGAAATCCCAGTCTGGTATTCTATTTCCTTGATCTCTTTCTGTTTTCCCACTATCCCATTCTTAAAAGTTTGAATTAAAAGTCAGAAGTCTATCTATAATTGAAGGCTCTAAACACTCAGAAAAAAAATGCTTCTGAAAGGCTTAAAAGAACAGATAAAAGACAAAAACTTAAATATAAACTTAACATTGATAAAAAAAATTATACAGAAGATCTTAAGAAGTTTTATGTTATAGCTCCAAAGAAGTGTTTAAAGTTTTTAAAATAATTATTTTTATTAACAAGATTTAAGCTACTTATCTAGAACTGGTAGTGATGGAATTTCTCATTACTTGGAAGTTGTGTTAGCAGGTTTAGGCTTAGAAAAAATACTGAGTAACTTTATTTTGGCCCTTAAATCAGAATACCATTAAGTGTTCTAAGTCTCTTTCTCACACATTCTTGTCACCTGTGAATACCTTCAGTGACTAAGAGGCCTTCCATGTACCATATTTTCTACTTCTACTGCCATTTACTCTTTCATTCTCTCATTTCAAACATTTACTGAATATCTGCTATTGTTAGACAGTGATTTAGGTGCTAGTATTACAATGATTAACCAAACATATTAAACACAAAGATATTAAATGCTACGATAAAAATAAAATGAAGTGTGACTAAGGTCTTATTGAGACTGGATAGTTAGCAAAGGCATCTTTGAGGAGTTGGCTTGTAAGTGGAGATGTGATTGACAACAAGTAATTAAATATGGGAGATGGTGGAATAGCATTCCAAGTAAAAGCAACACAGCAGCACTAGGGCCATAAGGTGGGAAGGAACTGGAGGTGTCCAAGGTAGAGAATAAGGGCAAGTGTGGTAGGTGGGTGGGAGTTGAGTTTGATGAGGAAGACAGGGGTCAGATTGTATAAGGTCTTATAGGCAGCATGAGGTATTTAAATATTATTCTAAAGGTAATGATAAACCCTGGAGGGTTTTATGCTTGGGCCACTATGCAGAGTTACCACAATCTGATCTCCACTTAGAAAATTGCTGCCATTGGAAGAGATGAGATGAAAATAAGGATAGCAGCTGGGAGGTCACTGCCTTAGACCAGGTGGGCAATAATGACTTGGGTGGCTGACCCCTAAGTAGGTGGGGATGGAGGGGATGGTTTTGTCATGTATTTTAAAGACAGACTCAGTAGAGTTTGCCGGTTGATTTGATGGGGTGAGGGGAAAATAAAAGAAGAGAGGAATTAAAGATGATCATGTGAAAAAGACTTTTAAATATCCCAACTTCCTAAAACTAATAGGAATAAGTAAGCTGCACTTGATGAAATTCCTATAAAATGATAACTGAATTGCATCAGGTATGTGTGTTCCATCTAACACATTAATGCCCAAGAGGTTGGCCTGTCTGTCCTCTGCTGAGGAGGGCCCACAGACAACACCTTGAGCAGTGCAGCTGACTCTAAAAAGCAGGCAGGGTAAGATCCTAACAGAAACTCTAGCAGTTTCAACACCCTATGAGTAGCTTTGGAGCACAGCTAGGAGTTTCACTGTTGAAGAGCCACAGTTTCTTTGTCTATAAAACAAGAAGTTTTAAATTATGTGTTCTCTTCCCATTGCTTCCAATTTTAAGATTCTGTTTTAAAACCCCGCTGGGTTCATTCTAGGAATCTTGAGTGTTTAAGTCACACACAATAAGTAAATTACAGTAATAAAGATACTTCAGGTGTTTTTTATTGTCTCATTTCTACACTTAATTCTGAACTTTAAAAATGTCTTTGTTTTGGTTTATAATTTATAGCTCTTCTCATGTGATAGCATGTAAAGTCCATTTTGCTTGAATATTAAGTCTATTCTTTGAACTGGGGACAAAACTATTTTCTTTAGAGGTACATAAACCCTAATTGGAATGTTCCCCTGTATTCTAGTGAGCAAATTTTTTTCTTGTAAGATCAACTCCCCAGGGTGAAAAATACATATTATACATAAATACACATTACATTATACATGTAACATATATTTGCCATTATGGGGCACACGCTGTGATGTATGTCATATTGTGATAAATGATCTTAACATGTGAACTAATTAAAGCCTCACGACAAGAAGTCGTTGGTATATTTATCCCATTTCACCAATGAGTTCGCTGAACCTTAGCATTTGGTAGAGCTAGGATTTCACGACAGGCCTTTCGGACTCCTTAGTCCAGGCTAATCTCCCCCAGGATGGAATCTCCCAGCTATTCCCACAGCATCCTGCCATCACTTAGACCCTTCATGCTATCGGAGGCTGCAGTCTGTCTAAAATTTTCAAATTCTTCGTAAGTCAGTCTCATTAAAATTTTCTAGCAAAGCCGAGGACAGAGGACATCTCAAACAAATATTAACACAACTTTAGCATAGGCAAAACCCCAGTGCCTTCTTGAGCCCTCCAGCACCAGTTAAAAGAAAGGTTTACACGCCACCGGTGGCCTTTGTGAAAGATTTCTTTCTTTCCCTAGTCACCCTCCCTTCCCCTCTTTCTCACCTTATCCAAAATTCAGCAGAAGTCCACAGGGCACAGAGCTCAGAATGTATTATCTGGTTATTAGTTTTTAATTTTCCTTAGAAGGTCTGAAGGGCTCTGCGAACTCTGGTTATATCTGGGCTTGTATCCTTCCTGCCTTTGGCACCCTGCTGCTCTGGGTCAAGGCTAGCTCCTGGCAAGAGTGTTTCTTTTGTTTCTAAGCACACATCACCAGGTACTTTGCGAGAAGCCTGCAAGGTTGGTTCGCTTTGACTGCTTTTTGGTCTCCAGGTCACAGCAGGGCATAAGGTGGTCAGGAGCAAAACAAACAAACAAACAAACAAAAAACCAGAAAAACATTTATCCTGAGGTCCCCAGATCCTGGAATAAACAAGATTTTCTCAATATCAGCATTAAATAAATATTTTCGTTATGTTTATATAACTGAACAGAAGGAAAACATATTTTAAAGCAAAACAGATAGTAACCTTTACTACTGTTTTCTGTGGGGGTAGAGGGATGTAGTAGTATTATTTACATTACTCTGGAAATCAATCAATCCCCCCTTCCCTTCCTCTTGCAGACTCTGATAAGGGAAGGAGAAATGAGAAATGAGGCACATCAGTGAACTTTGTGTATACAGTGGGAGGGCTGCAGCCAAGCTTGGGGTCAGAGGCTGGAGGGGGTTGTCACGTTCTGCATGAAGCACTAAGCTGATTCCATTTTGTTATGTTTTGCTCTAGGAGAGAGAGAGAGAGAGAGAGAGAGAGAGAGAGAGAGAGAGAGAGAGAGAGAGAGAGAGAGAGAGGAGCTTTGCCATGCGGGCAGTATGACCTGAGTTGGCAGAACTGGCATTTGACCAGAATGTCTAAAGTGTTAACTGTGCATTTCTTTTGTGATGTGCACTCTTTCTATCTTCTCATACTTTTAGTAAAAACTTTCTTAGTGCTTTAATTCTTATGCTAGTTTGATTTGATTTGTTCTTTTGTAGCAAGGGGGGGATATTATATCTAAGTGAGATACAGTACAGAGAAGGGACAATATGTGTGGGATGGTGAGAAAATTCATCAACCTAACAAATTTAGGAGATGTGGGAGTATAAAAATAGAAGTGACTCTGAACAATGTAAGCCATCCCGTTCTCCACCAGAATTCTTGGCATGATTGGGAAGAACATTAAGCCCTCACCAAACATATTTGAACCAACTTCTTTTAAATCTCAATGGAGGGGGGTGCCTCAGCTGATATCTAGAGGCCATTAACCAATGCAACTGCTATTTTAAAACTAGAATGCAGATTTCATTGATTCTTTTTATAGTTGCTGTGGGAACAGAATAATAGCCCCACCCGACCACCCCTCTGAAAGATGCCCACATCCTAATCCCCAGAAGCTTTGGATATGTTGAGTTAGATGGCAAAGGAGATTTAAGATTGCTGGTGAAATTAAGATTGCTAATAAGATGACCTTAAAATAGGGAGATTACCCTGAATTACCCGGGTAGACCCAAAGTGATCACCAGGGTCCTTAAAAGTGGAAGAGTGAGGCAGAAGCAAGGGTCAGGGCGGTGTTATAACAGAAGGACTCCACATTATTTCTAGCTTTTATGATGAAGAAAGGGAGGCATGAGTCAAGGAATATGAGCAGCTTCTAGAAGCTGAGAAGTATAAGGAAATAGATTCTCCCCTGAGCCTCCAGAAAGGAACTCAACCCTGCCAACATCTTGATTTTAGGCCAGTGAGACCATGTTGGACTTCTAACCTACAGAAAGGTGAGATAACAAATTTGTGTTGTTTTAAGTCACTACGTTTGTCATGGCATCAAAAGTGTCCTTGCATCCGTTATCTATTGCCACACAATAAACCACCTGAAAATATAGTGACATAAACAATAACTTATTTTGTTTGTGAATTTATAATTTGGCCTGGGCTCACTAGGGCAGTTTGTCTCAGTTCTACACACCATCAACTTGGTACTTCTTTTGGGGGACAGTGAGCTCACTCTCATGGCTGAATGTGTATTAGGGGTTAGCTGGAGTTTGGACAAGAGCCCAGCTGAGGCTGTGAGCTTGAGAACGCATTCCCATCCCACATGTGTCTCTTCACAGGCTGTGTGGGTTTCCTCAGAGGATGATGCAAGATGATTACAAGATCAAGCATCCCAAGAGAACAAAGGGGAAAGAACAAAGCCAGAAGTATGTGCCACTGTCATGCCTAGCTTGGTAAGTAACATTTCACTTCTGCCATACTCCTGCTCAGGCTCTAAAGGAGGAGACATAGATTCATCTCTATAAAGGGAATGAAAAGTTTCTCATGGAACATGTGAGACGGGAGATACAAGTGAGGTCATCTCTGAAAGATACAATCAGCAGCACTCACTTATGTGAAATCTCCAGCCTTTTGTGCACTAACTCCCAAAATTATTTCTGGAAGACCACAGCACATTTCTCATGTGTGTTTTTTAAGATAAGCTTTGTATTTACCACATGATATTTGCAGTTTTATTTTTCTTCTCTCGTTTCCTGACTCTGTTCTGACTACAGCTGCATCTTCTGGGTGATGGAAGGTTTGCTGTTATTCTCGCTGCACTGCCACCCTTGACAAGGCAAAATGCTTAGGCTATACAAAAAAGGAAGGACAGCTTTCGGTGTCTGCTTCCAGTGTTACACTGTTAAGGAGTGTCCAAGTAGGACACTGGTTCTTTAAGAAGCTCCTCAAATGGAATCTAGCAAGTCAAGACCTAATCATATTCTGAAATATCTATATTAGGTTCAGACGCACAATAACAGAATTACGATTTCAACAGCCTTTGGAAATATTAATTATTCACATAGTCTTAGCTGATTGGCAATCACACAGATTAAGGTTTCTGCCTTCTTTGCCACAATATCTTTCTTTTTGTCTTTTTTGTGTGGAAGACTAAGCTTGCTTAAATGACAGACAAAATAGGTAAACTGAAAGATGTTAAATTTTCTATATCCTGTGCTTTTTCATATCAATTAAGTAGCTCCCATATGGAGATCTTGTACTTTATAATTGCCTAGTTCTTTTTTTTTCTTCTCAAACAAGGGCCTGCAAAATTTTGGCCCCAATCCCAAATTACTTCAGCCTCCTGACTGTAGGGGATGCCTGATGAATGGGTCTTGCTTGTAGTCAATACTGTCTAATAGAAATTTTTGTGATGATGAAAGTGCTCTATATCTGAGCTGTCCAATAACGGTAACCACTAGCCACATGTGGCTATTAGGTACTTGAAACGTAGCTACTGTGACTGAACAATAAAACTTTGAATTTAATCCCATTTAATTTAAAGGTAAATTGCCACATGAGGTTGGTAGCGACTGTATTGAACAGTATGACTCCAAATGATGAAACCCTAGTGCGACTTCCAGGTCTTCAGTTTCTGAAAGCTCCCTCTCAGCCAAGGAAGGAGGTTTGAAGCAATCAGAGCCCCAGTAAGATTTGGGAGCATAGAAGGCTTTTATATATGGTTATAATTCTAGTTGTGCCACTGAACTAAAAGGCATGAGTACGCCTGGACCCTGGGTTTATCCCTGAATAGTTTTATCTTATAAGGTTAGATTCATTCGCCAAAGATACAGCTATGCCAATTATCTTATGATCATGAACCTCATGGCCGTTTTTACTAGAAAGAGAATCCTGATTACTCTTATAAACTTGCCAAATCTTGCTTTGATATTGGCAAAGTCTGCCCTGCAGGCCTGCATTACCTTTCTCTCAATTTTTCCAACATGATGAATAGCTCAGTTGAGTCCAAAAGTAGAGCTCTACAAGGCTTAAAGCAGAGACAAGTTTTTACCTTGGGTCAGCTATAACTACCAATAAATAGGTATTGAGACAATAATTCTGTGTAAGAAATCTCTGGCTTATAACAGAAACAAGTATAGGTTCTCTGGGTTCAGCTGATCCAGGCTGAGTGCCCCTGAGTTTGCCTCCAGGCTACAGAATAGGTTGAGGTGTATTTTAGGACATGTTTTCATAGAGACAATTAGGACCTCAAGAGCAAAAGCCTACTCTTAAAAGCACATTTCAAGTTGCATAGGTTAACAGCCCATTGGCCAATGCAAGTCATATAGCTGAGCTAAGAATCAAAGGGTGGGAAGTACACTCTTCCCACTCTGAGGGCACGGAGAAGGTATGGATGGAGAGAGAACACTGCTACAAGAGAGTGAAGAACTAAAACAGTAATTTAATTTACCACATCTGCATTGGGCTTGCTCTCTGCCCCTCTTCTTCCCCTCACACACTTATTTTTCTGATAGTCTAAGAAAATCAATGCCATTTAAAAGCCCTTTGTATAACTGGAAAGATGATGCTCTACTCCTCTCTTTTTCACTTCCATTTTTGGAAAACATTACGTAAGTCACTTTTTCTTATGGCAAATATATCAGCAACTTTATCTGAAAACTAGGCTACTAATTGGAATCTTTAACAACTTATTTGATATTCTCAATGTGATGTGATAGAAAAATCAGTCTTAAAGTATCAATTTTGTTACATTTTCTCTTTTTCTTAGTCTTTGATGTTCATTTACTTGAAAACAAACTAACAATTTAGCACCTGATCTCTCTACAGTTATTCTATTTGGAGGACTAATTTTAGCTTTGTCTAAATAATTCAAAAATTTTAGAAGCCAAATATTTAATATTAATGGTATATTGTTATTTTTAAAAAGTAGGATAGAAAATTACATACATTGATGGAATGATACTATTTATATAAATAAGTATTTGCCTTTATGTGTGCTTAGAAGAGATCAGGAAGGCTAAATTATCACTGGGGAGGGGTGGTGATGTCTCATTTTCACTTTATCGCTTACATACTATTATATTGTTAGATTATTATTCAGTAAGTAAGTGTTATTTTTATGCTAAAAAATGATGTTAAAAATAAAAACCATATCATTATACCTCAAATATTTTGACAGGCTGTCAAAGCTGGCAGGATAGAAAAGATCCCTCAGATTTTCATTATTTACAAGTTTCTAATTTTGAGTTACCTTTTCAGAGGAGGAGAGAAAAAGGTGTGGGTGTTTTTTAGGGGTCAGTAGCAATCTTTTAGGGTTCAGCATGAGATTTTTAATTTTGCATTGCTCTAGTTCCAACTGAGTTTTTCTTTAGTTCTTGATTTTTAAATATCTCCTATTCTAAAATGACTTGCCTTTGCAACCATTTCTAAGCATTCCAGATTGCTCAGCTTCCCATAAATGGAAGTCACTTAGAAGAAAAGTGACCAAGAGTTTCTGTTTTCTTATGAAATCTCCATGATCTCTGTAACATCAATTTGTGTCATTTTAAAATGAATTGTAGCCAGGCAACAGATGTCATCTATTTTAACAGCAAGAGCTTTTAATTTCACTCAGATATTCCTGTTTTTTCCTTAAAATAATCTCAATCCCAAAGTACCAACTCCCAAAGAGAAAATATTACAAAACACAAATTTCCCAGGACCAGGCTCCTTCTGTGTCACTTTAGCATCTGTCAAAGTTTCATAAATCAAATTCATGACCATTAGGGGAAGTTGGTTCCCCTACTCCAGCTATTTGCATATCTTATGTGTGTCCAATGGTAAGGAAAATAATCCAGTGGTCAGAGAGCAGGCCCTTTGATTCTGGAATTTGAAGCCATTACTGTATTTTATAACCCCCAACAAGTAACTAAACCCTTACTGAGCTTTATTATCTCTTCTGGCAAAGTGAAGATAAAAATGACACACGCACATCATGAGGTCCTGTGAGGATAACACAAAGGGGCATGTGAAAGGATCTAGGCTGGAGTGACACCCAGTAAACCTTCGCCCTCCTAATGCTTCTCCACTGATTAACTGTTCCCCTAATGCCTGAAAGAATTAGTACAAAACTACTAGGTGAATCTATACTCTCCAAATAAATAGGATCTAGTACAGTATGTTACTTTTTGAGAAAACCTGTGAGTGACTGGGATCTAAATTAGATCCACTTACACAATTTATATAATTATTTCACATTCATAGGTTGCTTAAAACAAATTTAAATTAGATCAAACTTGAGGTACATCTGGTTTATAATGCTTCTTTTTTAGATTTTTCTTATGTCATGACAGAATACATACATGAGTAAGTAAAAGAAGAGGCAAAGAGTTTCTTTTTTGGACATTTCATTTGGAAATTTCAGTTTAAAAACCAAAATTAGAAGATTATAAATTATGTATCATTGTTTCAATTTTGTTACAATGTACTTCAGGGAATGAATTTAATTTTCTTAAATATTTCAATAGGAAAAGCATCACTTTTCACTTTCCAGGGTTCTAGCTATATTGAATTACACATCATCACTCAATGTTATTGAATTTTATTTTCATATTATATACTATCCCTCTGTAATCAATATCTGGAACATTTAATTCCTGTAAATGAGAATTAAATTCCTGTAAATGAGAATTTGCTTATGAAAAATGAATAGAATGTAAAACAAACTGATGACTATTTCATCTATATTGTGTAATACCTTCTTTTACCCTTCAACATATATGCACATTATTTCAGTCACACTCTCCCAGGAACTGAAGATAAAAGAATATTGCTTCAATGAGTAGAACACTTCTCAGAAAAAATAATATAATGCAGAGATAATATATGCTATTCAGTGGATACAGAAATGGATCTGACTTAAGTTTATCAAATGAAACCTTTTCTCGTCTGCCACGGTTGTGTTTTCACAGGGTTGCTGGTGAAGCATCATGGGAGATTTGGGCTTTTGGCATACTGGAGTAGAGAGTGGGCTATGAGTTCTTTAGGAAGTCACTATGGGGCTACTTTTTGTGAAGAGAGAATTACACAGAGAATATTAGAAGCCAGTGATATGGAGTTTATTCAAACAATCTCAGGTCCTAGTGTGATGAATGCATAATATTTATTTTGCAAAGGATTCCAAAGAGCCTTGACTCTTTGTAAAACTCAGTTATAACTCAGGCTGGTAACTAACAGGCCAAATTTTAGTAGGCATAATTTGAAGTGGATGAGAAATTATCACAGGTGGTAACAGATCCAAATGCAATGAAACAGAGAAGCACCAAAGCTCTCACAGAGGACTCGAAAGAGGCTTGATATGGTGTGCTGATGCCTGCCAAATACCATCTGTCCTCAAAATGCCTGGCCGGAAAATTTTATGCCAAATTAAAAGCCTATCTGAATTTTAGTCAAAGAAAGAGACAGGCTTGAATACTGCCGTTATTTGTAGTTATCTTAACCCAAAGATTTATAATGTAAATAGTTAAATTTTGCCCAAGAACACCTCCTTCAGTGCAAACAAAAGAACATAAAGAAGTCATAAGACCTTTACATTTGTTTTCAATATGATAATACTTACAGGAAAAAATCAGGTTCATTACATAATTTAATTTTATTGTTATGAAACCCAACATTTATTACTTGATTGATGTACTTAGGAAACTTTATGACCATTATAGGCATCTTCATAGGCAGCTGCTAATTTTCTTAAAATATTGACTACTATAAGCATCAGTGCTTGTGGCCTCTTATATAAGCATCAGTGCCTGTGGCTCAGGTAGTCACTCCACCACACTTAGCACAATGGCTATTTCTGAGGCACCCCTACCAGCTCACAATATCTGATGGCCAAATCCCTTATTCTTCTATAAGCAAGGGGGAGAAATTAGTGCTTTAGCATTTGCTACCTCCATTCCCCATCAGCCCCCAGATATTTGTGAATCTCCATCTAGCCCAGCCCTGGTAGAACTCACTGCACTAGTGGGACTTGGCCAAGCTGTGTGACTCTTGTTTGCTCCTCTCCGTAACGGTGGTTCCCTGTCTTTTTGTTTGTATGTTTTCTGCCATCTATAAAATAAAGACAACAATAGTATTTGTCTATAAGGCTTCTGTGGTTAAATTCATATAATAGCTAGGCACAATCCATGGTGCATAGTTAAAGTTCAAGGAATTATTATTATTATGAAGGCAAGTGCTTGGATCTTGATTCTGAAAAAAGCCAATCTGTTGAATCACGATATTACACAGTATTTTGCTTCACTTAGAGTCATTTTCCTGAATTATTTTTATGCTAAAGTCATTATAACTTTTAAAATGTATAATCATCTCAAAAAAAGTTGTCACACTCAGCAGTTAGACAACCATGTGTGAGGTCAACTGTTTTGCATGATGTATGTAATCAAAAAGTATTAAGTATCTCCTTATCAATAAGGAATGTTTTCATTGAAAACAAACAAATATGACTTATATGGCTACAAATGCCATACTTCTTTGGATATACCATCTTCTGAAATCCTCTTCACTTCTACCTCTAACCCTCAGTGAACCCCTTATCAGTGCTAACCTGGTTCCAGACTCAGTACCTGATTTAGCTGTGGGTCATTGTTCTTTTTGGCTCCCTAATGAGAAACCAACATGCTTTTGAACTCACATAAATTATGACAGCAAAAAAGTGTTCTATTATTTCCTGTTTCTCTTTGAATATTTTATTATGACCCCAATACATTTTAGAAACTTAACCATTGAGAATTAGATGTTAAATCTCAGAAAAAGAACATTTTTTCCCTAGGTATTTCAGTTCCCAAAATTGTTATTTAAGAATGAGGTATCTTTTACATGGACAACAATAAAGATAATACTTATCCTTCTGAATGGAGTTATTTTTCTAGATTATTTCTACGTAATTTCTACGGCCCCATTTTTAATAACTTTTTAAAATCTAAATCCATTTACACACTAATAAGTTACAGAATAGAAAGCAGATGACCTTAAAACAAGTGCTTTAAAAATTATTTTCTATTTTGATTCTCATTAAGTTTATTTTTCAGAGTGTTCTTGAATCTGAAAGTGTGGCTAAATGAGCATAAATAAAATTTGAACGACAAAACTTTGAGTTGCTTATAAAAAAATGATCCACAATTATCAAGATAATTTAAGTACTTCCCTATTTTCATAAAAAACTACTAATTTACAAAACCACATGGTTAAGTAATGTAACTAATTCCCTATGAAACTGTTAAGCTTTCTAAGACTAGCCCAAGAACCTCAGGCATAAATAAACACGGTCTTTTAAAAATTCAGTTATGAAATGTAATTATTATAACACCCAGAAAAAAATGTTTTCAATGCTATTCAATATTAAAATTTTAATGCTTTCCTTTAGAAGATACAGCAAAACAGAAATTACACAACTTAAGTGTTTCTAAAGCAAATGTATTGATACTGTCAAATGAAATATAAATTCAAATGGTAAAACTGTGTCTTCTAATGATTTCCAAGCTAGTTTCTAATATTTTGGGGTGGGGTTAGGTAGATTTGTTTATTTGTTTTTCAATGTCAGTCTAATCGATTCCTTCATCTATTTCTTTCTTGAACTAGATTCTCCTGGGGAAAATGGGGCACCTTACCTCTGACATTCTTTTTACTTCCCAAACAACAAACATCTACCTTTATTATAACACTTACTTTCAGTGTATCATAACACTCACATATAGTTATCTCTTAACCAGATGTCTTAACTTTAATAACAAATAGAACACTGGTTACCCAAACAAGCAGATCAAATAGGAGACACTGAGAAACCACTATAAGAAATAGCAAGTTGTGTTCTTTGGAAGCATCTGTCAGCACAGGGGACTCAGAATATTTCGCAAATTTAAAAAAAAAAAAAGAAAAGAGAGACAGTGGGTTCCCTACTGAGTAGGACCATCAATTGCCCAGTGTAACCATCTTATTGGAGTGTGAACAACTATTACAGCTCAGGTGTGTAGCTCTGGTGCTAAGAGAAACAGTTGGTCCTTCACAATTGCATGGCTATTCAAGGCACTGTTTTCTTCTACCAGCTGACTGACTCCTTGCTTACTCATCTCTATTAATTCTTCAATCATGAGTGATTCCAATGATCATATTTAAACTTTACAAATGGGTGTATAATTGTTACAATTATTTAATTTCATTATATACTCATTTCCATGTACTATGTTCAATTTGATTTGATTCATGGCAATTTTCCATTTATTTATTTTTTTTAATCTATAGCATCTGAATCACCCAGTGAAGGCAATATCCATCATAAGGGCAATGCATGAACACCACCATCAGCAGCAATAACTTTTCAGTAATATTAAGCCCTTATTGTGTTCAGGGCACCATTTGAAATGATTTATTTATCTCACTTAACCCTCATAACAACCCTACGTATAGGAATCACCATACCTGACTTTATAGATTATAAGTAACTCCCAATGGTTAGACACACTAACTATATTAAAATCAGATTAAGTAAATCAAAGGCCATTTTGCCTTGACAAAAGAGATGGGCAAGCTTCTTGAATGTGTGTAGAATCTATAAAAACCTGCTGTACAATGTTGTTCTTATGTTCCCATTTAAATCATAATATCAACTTGTTATTCAGTATAATATGGAAAACCTATAATGTGGATGATATTCTTGTTTCTTGATACCAGCTTGAAGTTGTTCTACACTGACCTTAATTATAAAAATGTTTGATCAATTATTTTATTATATGTGAGGCTGGACAATGTGGAGAAAGTCTGTGGAACCAATTAGACATGGTTTCTGTTCTTAGTTGGAGACACAAACACTACATAGGAAATAAGAGCAAATCTGTTTGATGAAATGGAACTGACTGCTACTTGTGTGAAACTGAATGTAAGAATAAGGGAGTCAGAGAGTTTTAAGGAAGGAAGTAGTACAACATAATCTCCAAGGTAACTGTCAATTATTGAGCACCCAGTAAATGTCAGATACTGCATGATATTCCTCTCCATAGCCTTGGCAGGAAGGTATCACTTTTATACATTTGCCAATCAGACTAAAAAAGGTTAAATCACTTGCCAAAGGTCACACAACTAGTTAAGAGGCAGAGCTGGGATTTGAACGTTGCTTTCCTTTTTGCTGTCTAACTCCTTCCTCTCTGTCTGCAATGTAGACATAGTGGGGGATCCAGGGAAGCCATCTTAGGTTGTGAGACAAAAGCTACACATTGAGAATGGTGAGAAGATTGGTTTCCAACACCATGGAATTGCAATGTCAGCCCTGGCATCATTGTTTTGTTATTATGTAATAAAGAAATCACTTTTAATTTGTTTAAGTCATTGTCATTTCAGATTTTAATATTTTAGATGCTAAATCTAAAATATTAAATATAAAGTATTAAATATTTAATATTTTAGATAATATTTTATCTAAAATAACTCATTGGATGGGACAACAAAAAATAAGAGGCAGAAGTGGTAATAAACATAATTATTTTGGGGAAAACATTGTGCCAAGGTTGCATTTGATAAACAGCAATAAATATTCTTAGATATACATGGGGATCAGGTTGTAAAGAAATTTCCTAGGTCAGGCTATGGATGTACATTTTAGTAAACAAGAGCAATTGAAGTGTTTTGAGCAAGTGTTTGTATTTTTATTAGTCCATTAACTCCCTCATTCAGCAAAAATGTGCTGATGATCTATTCTGAGTGCTATAATAAAACCTGTTCTCAAATATATATATATATTTGCTGAAGGGAGTTAATAAATTAATAAATATACATATACAAATAGATGATCAAAATACTTCAATAGTGAGGAGATAGGAATGAAAGTTGGGTGATTAATAATCCAGATACAAATGATATTTACTAGGGAGTGCTGATATACAAATTAGAAACTTTCACAACAGAGTGAGTTGAAAAGGGATGTTATTGGAGAGCATAGGATAAAACTTAACTCTAACTTGGAAGATCAGAGAACACTTTCTAGAACAACTTAGTTGTCTCTTGAAACTGGTCACTTGCTTTTACCAAGAGAATATGGTAGAAATGACACTAGAGGATTTTCAGACCTAGACCGTGGAAGCTCTTACAGCTTTCATTTTTGACATCTTAGAGGCCTGCACCACTATGCTTGATACTGATTAGCCAGGAAAGTTCCAGTCCCCATAGATAATGTTCCAAAGATGTGTGAGGCCAACTTGGATGTCCCAGTTCCAGCTGAACTTCTAATAAAGATAGCTGCATAAGGAAGCCCAATCGATATCACATGGAAAAGAAAAACCACATAGCTTAGAGCAAACCAATAGTTTTCTAAGAAAGAGAAAAATGTTTTAAGCCTCTATGTTTTGGGGTAGTTTGTTATGCAACAATAGCTAAGTGATATAGAAGAAGAAACAAAAATCTAGGAGGGCTGCAGAAGGATCAGAATCTCGTATTATGGAATCAGAGGAAAGAGACCTTTTCAAATAGGGAACAATCCACGGTACCAACTGTGATGAAATCAGGCAGTATCTTATATTCAAAAGGTGTAGGTAATATTTGTAGTGCCAAAAAGCAAAGTGAAATATCTGAGCTGGTCATTATAAAGGGGCATTTTTCACATACTGAATAAATTAACACTGTAAGAATTTCTTTTCTCCAAATTACGGTGCTCTTTTCAAAAGAGAATATTTGTAGATAGAGCATATCTTAAAGGAGATTGTCCTTTTATTTATTTGCCACTCTTCATAAAGCTGGGTGAAACCTAAAGTTCTATTAATTTTCTTGTCTATTCAAGGTTGCTCAAGTTTACTCATAGTCTTCCAACTAAGGGTCGGTGCCTTTTAAATATCAGGATTCTGCTTCCTGTGGTTAGAGAGACTACCATATTCATTAGCATCTGGTACTACAGCTACTAATCTCTCTTTTTTCTATCTCCCGCTGATTTTCAAGTCAGTATTCAATTGCAAGTGTGGCTCTTAAAAGAAAAAGGCCTTTTGAAATTACTAAGATTACCCATATTCTGCAGAGGGTTTCGTACCAGAACCTTGGGAACTCCTGTGTTGTGAATTCTCATTTGGCTTACCAACATCTCAGTGTTCCCACTGAGAGCCCCAGCCAATTCAATCACAAGTTCAGCAACCCTTTATGTTGCTCTTGCTTCCTTAACAGCTATAATATTACTTATCATGTTGTCAGTCTGTGCTCTTGCAGACCTCCTTCCTTTTCTTGGCTCATCAAACTTGTTGAAAATTGGCCTGAATTGCATATCTAGGGAACTTGAAAGAAGAGCACATCTCATCAGTTTTTTTCTTAGATTATTCCCAGGCTATGATGTTTTTACTGGTTAAAATAGCAGAGCCCAATGATTAAAGAAAAATATTATTTTGTTTTAGAATCATTTATTTATACTTACATTATCAAATAGATGTCATTTGGCATTTGGCTTTTATGATTTGGGACAATTTTAAAACTTAAAAAATTTTTTTAAATTATTATTGACCAAAAATATGTCTATACCCATTAAAGTTAAAATAACTGTTTAAGAGAAAAGAAATATATAAAATTTAAATTATGGGGAACTTAAGAAGCTTGTGCCAACTACATTAACAATAAATACATTTTGGATCTCGAAACAAGCTCAATGGGGAGAAGAAAGGGGGATTTTACTGAGCTCTAAATTTTTAAAAATGGGTATGCATGCTCCTTTTATTATAAAGTAATACATATTCTCACATATACTAATATTATGAAAATTCTGCCATACGGATATGATGCAAGGCAGACTCTAAGTACATGATTAAGTAAATTACCCAAAGGCTATGGAACAGAAAAGCTCACAGACCAAATTAAGACGCTTGAATTACTTGGTTCATTAAATCCATTTAAACACATAGTAAGAAAAAAAGAGATAAAAAATATGATAGGAAAAGTGAAAGCACAGGAGTTTTCTACTTAAATTCTGGATTATGCAAAGTTATAAATCCTATCTCTCTTTTGGGCTGCTGCTGTGGTTATGAGGACCAAGAGTGATGTTTGAGCATAAAGGTTTGGCAGATGGAAAGTGCCTAGACAAACACACATACTTTATAACAGAAGCAATCACACCTGGCTTCAGTTAAAGGTTACCAATTAGCCTGATGAGCAGCAATAGGTTTTATTTGTCAGACTGTATATCATTAAAAGGTGGCAGACTTAATACACCTGAATGTTGAGTACCTAATATGCCTCACGTATATATAGAAGATGAGGCATATTAGGTACTTAGTACATACGTGCTTTACTTTATCCATAACCAATGTGTCTCATAGGTAACTGACATCTATATCTATGTCTATATCTGTATCTATATATTTATAAGTTCTGCCTACGATTCACAAGCTACTTAAGTATTCATTATCTTTACCTAACACAGCCTATGAAAATGAATATTGCCTATGCCGTATAAGATATTAAGTTATTTGTTATCTCCGCTTAATATAGCCATCCAATTTTGTTTTCCATAGCTGAATAAAATATTCTCAAATACATAAAATGCCCACTACACATTTATTTAGCAGACATGTTCTGAACATCTACTGTGTAGTAGGAAAAAGTCAAGTGCTGGTGATACAGCAGAGAACAAAATAGACAAAAAAAATCTGCTTGTTCAGCAGAGAACAAGAGAAAACACAGCTAATGTATTTTGAGTGGTCAAACTTTTTATTCATGGTGACGCTACAATATATTTTTTAAAAAATTGTTTTTCAGATTCAATGCAATCCCTCTTAAAATAGCAATGGCATCCTTCTCAGAACTGGAACAACTAATCCTAAAACTTATGTAGAATCACAAAAGACCCCAGATAGCCAAAGAAATCTTGAGAAAAAACAAAGTGGGCAGTATCACGCTCCCCAATTTCAAACTACACTACAAAGCTTCAATAATCAAACAGTATGGCAGTGACATAAAAACATCACACACACACACACACACACACACACACACACACACACACACACACACAGATTAATGGAATAGAATAGAGTCGACAAATAAATTCTTGCTTATATGGTAAATTAGTATATGACAAAAGAGACAAGAATACACAATGGGGTAAAGATAGTCTCCTCAATACACGTTGTTGGGAAAATTGGACAGATACATGTAAAAAAATAAAACTGTACCACTTTCTTACACCATATACAAAAATAAATTCAAAATGGATTAAAGACTTAAATGTAACACCTGATTCCATTAAAATTCTAGAAGAAAACATAGATATTAAACTCTGACATCTGTCTCAGCAATATCTTCTCAGGCAAGAGAAACAAAATAAAAAAAAATTTTTTTAAATGGGACTATGTAAAATCTAAAAGTTTTTGCACAGCAAAGGAAACCATCAATGAAAACAAAAAGATAACCTACTGAATGGGAGAAGATATTCACAAGTAAAACATTTGACAAGGGGTAATTATCTAAAAATATATAAAGAACTCATACAACTTAACACCAAAAAACCACTAACAAATCAATTAAAAAATGGACAGAGACCTTAATAGACTTTTCTCCAAAGAGGACATATAGATTGATGGCCAATAGACATATATAAAAAGATGCTCAATATCACTAGACAGGGAAATGTAAATTGAAATCACAATGAGATATAACGTCACACCAGTCACAATGATTATCATAAAAAAAATCAACAAATAACAAGTGCTGGTGAGGATGTGGAGAAAAAAAAACCTTTGTTTACTGTTGGAGGGATTGTAAATCGGTGCAGCAATAAAGGAAAACAAGATGGAGATTCCTCAAAAAATTAAAAATAGAGCTATTCCATTTCTACGTATTTATCCCAAGAAAACAAAAACACTAATTTAAAAGATATATGCACCCCTATGTTCATTGTATTATTACTTACAATAGCCAAGATATGAAAGCAACCTAAGAGTCCATCCATAGATGTGGCACACACATACACACACACACACACTGGAATATTATTCAGCCACAAAACGACCGAAATCTTGCCATTTGTGACAACATGGATGGATCTAGGGGGTATTACGCTAAGTGAAATAAGTTAGAGAATGACAAATACTATATGATTCTCTTATATATGGAAGCTAAAAAAGAAACAACAAAACAAATGAAAAAAAACAAGACAAAACATAAAGAGAAAAAGCTGATTGTTGCCAAAGGGGAGAAGCTTGGGGGATGAATGAGAAAAAAATGGAGAGACCACATGAATGCCCTAAATAAGAGACTGCATTAATAACTAAAAATGACTACATGTTTTAGAACCAGCTAGATATCATCGAAGGGGCCAAATGCCCATCAACAAAGGGGAAATGGCAGATTACAGTTGGTAGAAGTTATTTTTTAAGAAGACTTGATATTTACCTTTAAATTTTGATATTTCTCAATCAACCTAGTTCCAGGAGACATCATCATCATCATCATCATCAATCATCATCATCACCCTTGACTCCTCCTCTTTCACCTCGTCCATTCACTCCTTTCACCTCATGTACTCACTAACTCATAAGCACTAATTGTATGCCAAGCACTGTGCTAGGCACAGTATTAGGATAAGGACAGTAAATCTGAAGTATAGTCAATTGGTCATCATGTCCTATCCATTCACCTTCCAAATATCTCCTATGCCTCTGTCTACTTCCGCCTCCCCAGATGTGCTGCCTGGGTTGAGGCCACAGTAACTCTCTTTTGAATTACTTCTTTGGCTCTGAAATTTTACTATCCAGTCCATTCTCCACCTTTCCCAAAGGAGATCTTCCCAAAAGGCAAATAGGATTGCCATTTCCCACTGAAGACTACTAGTTGTTTTCCAGTATCTATCCTTCCTTTAGTAACTGAGCTTCTACCTTTTAGCTAAGCACATGCCTAGCCAGAATAAAAACCACATTTCCCAGTATCCTGGCTGCTCTGAGAGCCATGTGAGTAAATTCTGGGCAGTGGGGAAAAAAAAGATTTTCTTGCATGATCTTTATTTTGTTTGTATTAACCTTTACTGAATGTGAAAAAGTACAAGTAAGCCTATAATTATATTATGAGTATGTTTTCATGATGAAAACAGTGATTGCACAATTAAAATAAAATGTAACTATTCAATATTACCTGGTAATATGTAGGTAATCATAACACTTGCAGATGGGATGTTTAGCTTTGATTAGAAGAGTCACCATACCACATGGGAAGGATTAAATGGGCCAGTTTAAATTGAATACACTTTGGAACAAAAGTAATACTGATGCAGATTTAAAGGTAAACACTGAATAGCTCTGAAGAGGAAAAAAAATAACAGGAATACGATATTAAACTACTTGTGAGAACTTTAGGTTTTTGGAACATAGCTGTAGTTATTTTAAAAAGCACTAGAGTAGAAAGTTACTTATTAGTGAATTTAAATATCACTTTTCTATATTCAGTTGTTCTGGTACTTTGTGCTATTTTAAAGAACTGAAATACTGATATTTTTTGACAATATTCTTATTGTTATTTCAGATCTTTAAAAGAATCTGATTTAAATCATTTCCATTTTACAATTTAGTTAGTTTTTAAATGATTAAAGTGTTATATAACAAAGGTACACCTGCTCAGAAAGCATTCTAACATATGTAAATAATTTCCAAAAGGAAGAGAACAATAAAAACTAACAGCGTAAAGCTTCTATTGTACATATAATTCTTACTTTAGTTCAAAGACTTTCTGAAAAGTGAAATATTCATCTGCAAATGATGAAACTAAAGAAAGATAAATCGGTAACATTATTTGAAACACAAATTGTAGCTTCCACTCGATAAAAACATTTCAGCAATTCCAAATAATAAAAGATTGTCAAAAAAAACAGTCTTCAAAGGTGTCAAGGCACAAAATTGTTTGAAAACAACAGTCAAAGAAGAATTTTTGGAATTGATTTATAATTATGTCCTCACTCTTCCCCAAACCCTTGTAGTGTCAGATATACTTTTTTTCAAGAGCTAGAAAATATGCACCAAAACTATACTAAAAAGTCAAATATAACTATCAATACTCTTTGTTTCTGAAGAATTTCACTTTTTGAAAAATAAATATTTCACTTTTAAAAAATATTAGTTGAATTTTACATATTTTTACATATTAAAAGTTTATTTTTAAACATTTTGTTATAATAACTTTTACCTAGTAATTATTTTCATAGGCATGTTAAGGTATGCCTACACTCATATTTTATAGTTGTTTTAGTTAATGTTTTATAATGTTTATAAATTTTCATTTTATGTTTTATTTATTTTCACATTTTCAAAAAATCATAAATTCTGAACAGTTTTAAATGATAGTTTTGTCATTTTTATTTTATACTGCCCAAGTCACAGAGATATTTCCAAATCTCCAGGTTTGAGAGTGGCACTAATACACAAACAGATAAATGTTTTTGTATGTTTGTATGAGAAGATAATTGGAGAATTTAATTGTTCTCAAATTTTAATTTTCATTGGCTTATAATTAAACTCATGATCTTCCCCCATATCTGCTCTACCAGTATCGATTTCCATCAGTTGATAGCAACCTTATGCTTCCAGTTGTTGAGAAAAGAAATCCTGGCACTGTCCTTGATGAAATTGCTCCTTCCCTCTTGCTATCCAATCATCAATAGCAAATCCTGTTTACTGTACTTTCAAAACATATCCAGAAATAGACCACTTCTCATCACCTTTTCTGCGGATGCCCTGCTCTGGGTCTCCATCATCTCTTTCTAGATCAATGCGTCCCAGTCTCCCTGCTTTCACTCTGGTGTCCCTACAGAAGTCAGAAAGATCCTCTTAAATGTCACATCACATCACCTCAGTCCTCAGTGCCAGACCTGCCAATAGCTCCCTGTATCTTCAAGGAGATTAGCTCTACTCCTTGCTGAAGACTCAAGAGGAAAAAATAAGTCTATTGTATTTACCCATATGCTTGCCTACCACATTCTTTCACCCTTCCTGATACGCCAAGATTTCTCTGTTTATTATTTCCTTTCTGTTTAGAGAATTTCCAGTAGTCATTCTTTTTAGTTAGGTCTGCTGGTGATAAGCTTCCTTGGTTTTCCTTCATCTGGGAATGTCTTGATTTTCCCTTTATTCCTGAAGAATATTTTGTGCTGAATATAAGATTCTGGGTTGGTAATTCTTTCAGTGTTTTAAAAATGTATTTACTCCTAGCCATCATGGTTTCTGATAAGTCCACTCTCACTCAAAACACCCCTAAAAGTAAGGTGATTCTCTCTTGCTGCTTTCAAGATTTTTTTTGTCTTTATTTTCTGGAAGTTTGACTCTGATGTTTCTGGTGTGGATTTTTTAAGACATTCTATTTGTGATTTCCTCAGCTTCTTGAGTCTGTAGGTTTATGGGGTTTTCTCTTTTTCTTCTCTCTCTCTCTCTCTCTCTCTCTCTCTCTCTCTCTCTCTCTCTCTCTCCCCCCTCCCTCCCTCCCTCTCTCCTTTCCCTTCCCTTCCCTTCCCTTCCCTTCCCTTCACTTTCCTTCCCCTTCCTTCCTTCCTTCCTTCCTTCCTTCCTTCCTTCCTTCCTTCCTTCCTTCCTTCCTTCCTTCCTTCCTTCTTTCCTTTTTGGTCAGATTTGGAGAAATTTCAGCCATTGCTTCTTCTAATTCTTTTTCACTACTGCTCTCTTTCTCCTCTCCTTCCAGGACTGTGATCATATGGGTGTTAGATGTTACATATTAGTTCTATGGTCCCTGAGGCTCTGTTTATTTATTTATTTTTAAGTCAACTTCTTCTCTATTGTTCAGAATTAGTAATTTTTATTCTTTCAGTTCACTTACTTCTTTTTCTTCTCTGCCCCCTCCATTCTATTGTTAAGTCTGCCTACTGAGTCTTTTAAATTTCAATTATTGTAGTCTTCGGTTCTCAAATTTCTACTTGGTTCTTCTTTATATTTTCTTTCTTTGCTGAGACTTTTTTTTCCCACTGTTTTACATGTACTCATAATTGCTTGTTGAAGTATCTTTATGATAGCTGTGTAAAAATCTTTGGCAGAGAATCCTAACATGATCTGCGTTGCCATCTATTGATTGTGTTTTTTTCATTCACTTTGATACCTCCTGGTCTGACAATGGTCCATTACTAGAGATGCTTTTATTATGTCTGTTTTTCACAAAAGGGAAAAGAGGCTCAGATGGGCTCCAAGACAAACCTTTGGAAATGTGGCTGAGAGCTGAAACTAGAATCCAAGTGTGTCTGATACTAAAGCCAGGCTCTTAATCTCTCAAAAGCTATGTAAATATGCATAGTATGATTCTCTTTTTATAAGAAGAAAATGCACAACTAGATGTGAATTTCCAGCATAGACAAAATTTAAGAACAGCTCTCAAAATGTTAGCTGGGAGTTTTAATGAATATAATATTTGGATGATTTCCATTTTTGTCTCTGCCTTAAATTATCCACAATAGTCTCAATTTAGTCACCTATCTTAAGATTTTGAATAAAGCTCTAAATATCTTTCATGTTTGTTTAAAATCATTTAAAGTTGTGTTTTTGAGGTTTTGTTGCTCACATGAATAGTCACAAATTATTTGCTCTTAAAGCAACTCACTTAAATGTTAAAAAATATCACATTTCTCTCCTAGACTCTTATTTGCAGGAAATAGATTTACTACATTTTTTGTAAGGCAGTGAAGTTGATTTTTGTTTATTTTCTCATGTTTTTTATTTTTAATATCAATTGTGTCTGCAGTTACATTTATTTAAAATTTAAATCACATTATTTTCAAACCAACACTTTGTAATGAAAAGAATTAAATATATCCCAAGGCCCCTCTACTCTCTCATACTCTTCTTTCCTCCTCTACAGTCAGTATTTAAAGCAGCAACAAAAACCTTTGGAATGATAATATATTTTTTCTAATAGACTTGAATGACATGGTATATTTTCACATCCCGTTGCCATGACTACTAAACCCTTTCACTCATTTAAATATGCTCAATGTTAAATTAGAAATGCAGCTTAAACAATTTGGGATACTCTATAATTTTTGTTTAAAACATTGGTTCTATGATGTCTCAAGTTCATTCTTTGAAAAATGAGAACAGTGCCAGAAAGTTGCTGGCTACAGAACTATTCTGTTTCATAATTTCTCCAAGAGCAGTTTTAACAAAAGGCCAACACTTGTTTAAGAGAGCTTTTCAAGTTCTGTATAGAAATTTGTCATTCAGATACAGAGCCAAATTTATGAATGTCATAAAATAAATCAGAAAGCTTTTCTTAAATTCTCAGATGTCCAGGTTGATATTGAGACTTCTTAAACACATCCACTTCCTCGCTTCACCCCGTCTCTATGTGAAGGAATGACTGTTGTAATTGCCACAATCCTACACTGACTCAGGGGTGAGCTTTGCAGAGAGCGAAAGCAGTGGCCCTAAATGAAAAGCAGTCAGCACCCAAAAGTTTACACTTGCCTACATCTTTTCTGGGAGGCTCATATATTAGAGCATGAAGATATGAATTTACTGTGTGTGTATATGCATGTGTTTGTGTGTATGTATGTGCAGGCATTTGGAATGAGTATGGTATAGGGCCAACATGTGATTTTGCACACTCCAGATGTTAAATACTAATTTTTAAAAATCTGACTGACTTTAAGGAGGAGTTTAATCTCATTTTAGAATATTGTTCTTTCCAATTGACAAAAACAAGATCCTTAAAAATATAAAAAAGAGAAAAAATTGTCTTGATCCTGATAACTCTTTAGAATTCATGTTTAAAATAATGCTTCTTTAAATTTTATGACACTAAAATGCAACAAATATATCTAAATTCTTCAAATGGTTATTCAGATAGAAATGAACATGAACTATAAGAATTGCTAAATTTATTAATATCACATTTTATTCATTGACTATATAAATAGATGAGGTTTTCACCTTGGTGAAAACTACAAGATCAAATTCTAAATAACTATAAAGTTGTAAGCCCAGTAAACAATAGTGGATAAATGTGTGGAAATATTGGAATGACCTGCAGCGTATGTTTTTCTTAGTAAACCTAATTTTGCATATTACTATATTTGCATAAAGTATTAAATTTTTTTTTAAATTAGCTTGTTCATAAATTCTAATGTACTATCTAATCTTCCTACCTCCAGTTTCTCTTAAAACAGACCACTAAAAGTAATTAACAAGTCAAACCAGGGAAAGAATTCTAATAATTCTTCACTTTGAGTTTCAGGATCACAGACTGACAGTCACTACTTCTTGCAAATGACTCCTCATCTCATTTTGGTTTTCAGTAAAGCAAACCAATAATAAATAAAAGTGACCTTTTCGTTTAAGTGAAGCAGGCACCATAAAATATTTAGCACATTTAAGAAAGCAAATAAAACAGTGTGTCTTTGTTGGTTTAAATTTGCCTGAAAGGCTACTTGTCTGCTTAGCACTTACCTTTGAAGGAAGAGAGTGACTTGAAGAGCAATAGTTTGAGACCACAGAATATGTGACTACACTGCCTCAGGATTTTCTGGTGGAGTTCCACCAGAATAAAACTCAAACACTTTCCTTTGGCCTCTGCTCCTCTCTCTGACTCATATCCCACTTCCTGTGCATCATTCTCTGTTTTCTTGTGTCAGCAGCCTACTTCCATTCCTCAAACACATCAAGCTCCTTCCTGCCTCAGGGCCTTTGTATCTGCACAGGATGCTCTTCCGCAGCCTTTCATAAGCCTCAGACCAAATACCTTTCCGGTCTCTCCTGAGCTTCATCACTAAAGTAATCATCTCAGGTGCCCTAAATATTATTTTTATATTTATTTTTCTCTGTGTTTGTTTTCTGTTATTCTAATTAGAATAATGAATAAGCTTCTTTTAGAACCATACTCAGAATTGTGTCTGACACATATTATGTGCTGAATAAATATTTATAGATTGACTAACCCTTAGGTTATATCAAATATATTCTGTGACAGTCTAAGTTTGTCAAAGAATTAATATTGATATCAATACTTTACAACTTACCAAGATTTCCATGTATACTATTTTCTTACATTCTTAGACCTTTGTACGATCTGAGAGGAAATTAAGGTAAGGTGATGTTATTTTAATTTCTACAGATTAGAACACAGAGTGGTCATGCTGTGACTCATATTCAGATTTAAGTGGTGTGGTTGATGTTGATTTCATGCCCTTCACTGTCATTCATTTATTTTTTAGGAGCCCCAGATGGCTGACTAACTGATGGGACAGCAATACATGGACTGCAGATATCTGTGTGGACTCTGTTCACCAAGCCACCCACATTTGGCACCAGAGCTACTTGATCAGACCACCAAGCTGCTGCTATCATCACCTGGCACAAAGTCATCTTTTCCTTCTTTCATATTAATTCAGCTTAGAATGAAGAAACAAAAAATATGTACTTATAGTCATTGAATATGTATTAGTGTTACAAAATATCATAAAAAAACCTTCTATTACACCTTAGAAGAACAATGGAGGGTTATATTTATTGGAGAAGCTATTTTGCCTGAAATATAAAGATTTTCTTTTTGGACTCTTGGAATGTTTGGGTTGGACATGAGCTCTTCTCGGTGAAAAAATTAAGGAGCAGAAAGGCACAAAGATCTGTAAAGATTATTTAGCTAGTTAGTGGTCGAGACAGGATTAAACACCTTGTTGCCCTTGTAGTCCTTCTGGTCTATATATTTCATGACTGTTGAAAATAAATCAGACACCAGGAAATTTTTCAGAGCTTTGAGGTATAAAAACAAGGAGAACAAGATAAAAATTCAAGTAATTTTAAAACTGTGCTGATACTCTGATTCGTATTAAATAAATACATAAATCACTGATTCACTTGACAAATGTTTATCTCATGCCTATTTCATTGTAGGCTCTATTATAGGCCCTGGAGGTACAATGGAAAATATGATAGCATTTCTCTCTCATGGTTAAATGAGAGATTGACCAGTAAAGGTGTAAGTTCAATGGACTGTGTTGGTTGCTGTGGTAAAGACAAGAACTGGGGAACACAGAGAGGTGGCATCTCACCCAGGTGTTGGCAGGCAAGAAAGTCTCTGCAGCATACTGCTTCCAAGCTGATATGTGAAAGATGAGCAAGAAATACTTGTGTGAAGAGGGAAAACATTTCAGGTAGAGAAAAGACCATGTGTGTCAATGTGGATGCATTAGTGTATCTTATCTACCATGGCCAAAACAAGAAAACAAAATAAGTTATTCTTCTATGATCTTTGGAACCACACTTCCTTGTGAGAAATCACACATAGCACTTCACTACTGGATCACCTTGGGTGTGTTTTTATGTGGATTATCACCATATAACATATTCAACGCTCTGGTGAAGTGGGTTTTAATGAGATTCCACTGGCTAGAACCACAGAAGGACAGGGCTTTTAGGAACTTTGAAGGTTCATCTAGATCACCCCACTCTGTCCTCAGAAAGTCTTTGGTGCCTACCATCACTTTGTAATTTAAAATAAACACTTTAAAGAAGCACTGTGTCTGACAATATTAATACATTGTCACAAATGAGCAACATAATTTTATTCTAACTGCCTTAAAGCATTTAGGGAATCTGTGCCTTTGTAAATTAACAAACCTGAAAGGTAAAAGTAAGTGAATTGTCTTTATAAAAATCTGCCTGCTTATAAATCATCTTCATAATAATTGTTATAGTCATAAATTAGACTTTTCTTCTCTAAGGATAATCAGAAGTAGACGTTAATCAAAATCAAAGCTGAATGTTCTGTATGTTTTCTTTCAGTCTTTGACCAATTGGTGCATTCATTTCAGATATTTGTCAAAATCTCACATTTCTAATTGTATAAAATCTGGCTAAATAATTCTGAATATACATAATACTTCTACTTTTCACTTAAAAGTAGTATATAGAGCCATCAATTTCCTAAGTACTCTGCTGGTACTAGGAACATAGGTTGCAATCTGCAGAAAATTTACAGCAAGGAGAGAATAAAGGAGAGTAGAATAGAAGAAAGAAGGTCCCCTGACATGGTGGGCTGGATCCAGAAGGCTCTCTACCTCAGAACTACTAAATCAGAACCTCAGGAGGGTTTGGCCTTGAGAATTTGCATTTTTTAAAAAACTCTTCAGATTATTCCCATACGTGTTCAAATTTGAGAACCTTTGCTTTGGCACTAGGCAGTCACTGAAGAAGTTTAAGTGAAAGAGAAGGGTAAGCAGTTAGGGTTTTAGTGTAGAGGAAAGGGGGGCCATTTTAATTTTGCAATTAAAACTGGACTATTTTGATAACATGGTGTCAATTATGAGATGAAAGTTGGGGTAATGCACAGAGATAAATAATATTTAGGACTTAGATGAAAAATTCATTTCATCTTTACTTGATAATTTTAATTAGTTGAAAGTTTAATATTTATTTTATCTTTTTATAAAAGCATATTTCATTGGATCAAAATGCTTGAATTAAAATATCAGGTAACAAGGGCAACAATGAACTGGAGTCAGGAAGCACAGAGACAGGCAGGACACAACAGTCCAAATTAGAAATGAAGAGGACGAAAACTATGGCAATAGGTACGGGATGGGAGGAAGAGAGTCATTTAACAACAAGGAAGAAATTAGCACACTTGGTCTCCAACTGGATGAAGAAGACAAGAAGCAAAAATAGCTGTGACTTGTTAAAAATAAAATTCATTTCAAAACCATGGGAATGTGGAACTGATTTAATATGATTTACCTTAACGAGATCACTTTATGAATTTTATTCAATGGAAAGCAGGCCAAAAGAAAGTACAACTCAGCATCATCCTTCACTGTTCTGAAACAAATTGCACTGAAAATAGACTGTGTATCATCTTTGTATTTAAGTCTCACTCCTCTGCTTTGGGTCTTATCACACTGCGCCATAGTATGCTTGTGTGCCTCTTGTATTGGGCTATGAGCACCTTGGTGGTAGGATACATGGTCTTTTATTTTGTTACAATGACTCCCACAAGGTTGGTTTTAGAGTGTACCAATTAATTAATTAATTGTGGAGCTGATTGGAAGTAGCACTTTCTGGCCTAAAATAACTTCCAGAGAACACTTAGTGCATGCCTCCCCTTTCCAACAAGGCCGACCCTAAACACACTGTCCTCTGACCATATTCTCACACTGGAAAATTCAAATGAAAGGATGTTCTATGTCTTATCGGGGAATAGCTTGAGTCTGAGAGCCCCTGTGTGAACTGTAGCAGATGGCTTTCCAGATGTTTTTCCTGGTTAACAGCTGCCATTAGTTTGACTTTGGAGAAATGACCTGAGTTTACCCATGGTCTTAAATTCTGTTGTCAGAATTCTATAAAGCTTTTGTATAAAAGAGTGAAAGTACTGCTATCTATAAATAAAGATTATGGTTGTAGTTGCTTAATAGAATTTTGTTTAATTAGTAGAAATTTTTTAAACTTTAGATTTGCTTTTGAAATTTCAGTTGCTAACATTCTCCAATTCAAGACAATGCTAAAATGTTACCGCTGAATGAGAACTGCATGATAATTTAGTCCAGTGCCTATCTTATAAATAGAAAAACTATGATCCGTCCAAGCTGGATGAGATGTGTAAGGACTGTGGCTGGGGCAGAGGTTTAGAATTCAGGTTTTGTGGTAGGTTGTCCAATGTATAAGAATTCTGCTCTAGGTTTATTTTGATTAAGTGCTTATTTTACTCACTCATTTATACCTACTGTACATTTCTTCTTAAATTCCTTCTATTTCTTTGGTGCTTATCTCTATTTTCTCCATGATTTGTGATTGATAAAATTCAGTCAAATGAAGTGACTCTAATATAAACCAGCAAATATCAATATTGGTTATTTGGTGAATACTAAGTCCATTTTTCTGTAAATCAATTATTTCCATAGTATACGATAAAACTGAGAAAGAAACTTATGTGGTTCAATGAAAATGACTATTCAATAAGACTGATGTTGATTTAGTGAAAAGCATTTGTAGCTACCATTTGTCTAAATGTTAGTACAGTGCTAAGGCTTTCACACATATTTTTGTATTTAACCTTTGTGGTGACTATATGAGGTAAGAAAGATTATACTCTCTACACATATTAATAAACTGATGCTAAGAAATATTAAATACCTTGCCAAGGTCATACCACTAAAAAGTCACAGAGCTTAGCTGATGGTCTGGAGCCATAGCCCCTTTATGGAAACTCCTGTGAAGTTCAAGGGCTACCATGAGACCTTCTCTCAGAGGGTCAACAATGTTTATGGCAAGTGAGAGAGGGAGGTGTTTCACAATGAAGGTGGTTTCACAGACTGTATGGCTCACTGAAACAGAGATAGAGAAAATAATTTGTTCTCTGCTTTATCCAGTAGAAAACGCCAATGTAAAACAGATTTTTAGTGTGGATGGAAAAATATTTTATCTGGTGGCTGCTACTTCACTACTTGAAAGCAAAATATTTCAGGGTTACTATTTCCACAACATATGGCCATCTCCCAAGCTGTGTGCTTGTTACAGTGCAGTCCACTGAATCTCCTGTCCTCATTTGCAAACCATTCCCTGATTAATCTCACTTCTAGTTATGTAGGGCTCCTTGTCATAGCCTCTTTTTGGTCAAGTTTTATGCCTTTAGGTTTAACAACAGCAACGACCTTGCAATTATAAAATTTTAAAAAATAGCTTTAAAATTTTTTGGATGACTAAAAATATTAAAAGTACTTTATTCTATGTATTATATCAGAGTTCTGTAAATAAGTGCAACTTATTTGTATTATATTTAATTTTATTTTATATATTTTACTTTACCAGAATTATGAGAAAAATTTCTTAATGCTTTTAGTTCTTTGAAAAAAGTAAATTGTGCACCAATAATCTGAGAAGATATGAGAAATGTCTCTAAGTCTGAATTCTAACACTGCCCTTGACATTTTCTGTGGCCTTGGCTTAGACAAATTCCTTAACCTCTTGAGATACCTACTTGAGATACTCACTAAAAACCACATGAATCATAAATACCTAGCTCTTTGAAATCTGTGAACTTAGAGAATATTGAAAAACCATTTTGACAACATAAAAATATAAGATAAAAATGGAAAAAATAGGCTTTAAATCCCTCCCTCCTTTAAAAAAACAACAAACAAACAAACAAACAAACAAACAAACACAAAAAACCCTCTTCCAATGACCCGAATGCTTTGGATACCTTGTTATTCAGTTATTTAGTCATGAGAAAGCCTGCTTTCTTACCCACTCCCATGTATTATGCAGACCACCAGAAGACTTTGATGTCTGCTTATGAGGGTCTGTAAAGCACTATCATGTTTGTATATATATTGAAACTTTTATTTTATTTCTAGATTTCAACACAAAACATCTTAACAGATTGGCTTGTTTTAGATAACTTTTTACATTTCAGATTCCTGAACTGAAGAAACAAATGCTCCCTTCCTGGGCTTTTAATAATAAGGTGACTCTAAATTAGACACATATTTATAATCCTGTTTCATACATCCAAAGCAAAGGTTTAACTTTTTACATGGCATTTTTCATTCACAAAATATTTATTTAGAACTAATTCTTCATGAAAGTATGTAATTGGAATGAATTAACAGAGTGAAAGAAGAAAAAATTAGCATTTAGAAAATGCCAGGTTTCACCAAAAAGCAGTAAAAAAGAAAAAGAAAAAAAGGTTATTTAGACATTGATATGGTTTATTAAGTAGAAAGAACTCATATGAGTTAGCAAGACTAACATCAAATAACATATTCTGTCAATAAAAGAAAAATAGGAAATACATGTTATTTGCCATAAGGAAGTGAAAATGGATACCTAAACAGTCTAATAGAAAGTTGAGACATTTATTTTTAAAAGCAGAGTCTCTCCCCCCGATAAATATGAAACAAAAATAACATTTACTGAACATATATATATATATATAGTATGAGCCATTATAGTATGAATTGAGCATTTTAAAGATATTACAGTAGAGACAATTATATTCCAGTTTTACAGATGAGAAAAACTGATGCTCCAAGATGATGGGTAACTTTTATGTGTCATCCACTAGTAAAAGGCAGAGTCAGAGGCTGATAGATTCTGAACACACAGTCTTAACTATTGAAAGTTCTAAAATCTCAAGATCTGAAAAAATTCTTAGAGATCTTTACAAAGACCTGAATTAAGATATGCTGGGGAAAAGAAATATATTTGTCATAAGTTAAAGAGCAGGTATAAAAGGTTCAAAAGGTTGATATTACGCACATAAAGATAAAGAATCTTTGTAGAAAAAGAAATATATCCACTCCTTATTTTACAATATCTTATAGAAAAAAAGCCCATTTAATCTAGTAACATGAAAAATGCATATTAAGTAAAACAATTCCCTACTAAATAAACATATTTAATACATTAACATAAGGTTTGTTCAGAAAAGGTATAAATCTATTAATTAAATTTATTGTTAAATATTTTTAATTTTCATCACCAGTTGAGCTGCATGCTGTTGTACTGTAATCTAATATTGTTAGTTTTATCAGCTTAAAAGAAACTACAGGAAGCAGAAAAAAAAGGAGATAACATTATAGAAAGGCCAATAAACATTTTATGAATGTTTGAGTTAAAGTCTCTCACTAGGTTGAACCCATGAAGAAATCATTCATTTTGATTCTTTCGGCTGAACTTTTTAATGCTTATTGAGCACTGGGTATAGGAAGATAAATAAGATGTGACTTGTGCTTCAAGGAGTTTTCAGCGTAGAAAAAGATAGTGATTGTAGAAAAAAGAAAGGCATGATAAACTGATAAAGCAGACCACCTAAATTCAGATTTTGGTGCCTCTATTTCCTACTCATGAACAACAGTAGGAAAGTTGTACAGCTTTTCTAGGCCTCAGTTTTCTCATCTTTAAAGAGGGGACACTATTACTACCTATATCATAGGGTTATTATGAGAAAGAATTGTGTTAAAACAGAAAAGGTGTTAGAAAAGCTCCTGGTACATTGCAAGCAATCAATGTCAGATTTCTTTATTAAACCTATGATAGATGGCAGAATAGAGTGGGATGGGAACACAAAGGATGAAGAGCCTGATTATCTAGATTTAAGAAAAATATCCCAGAGAGATGACAGCTAATAGAAGATGAGAAGGCACCTACCCGGGTAATTGGTGATAAGGGGGGTCCAGGAGAAAAGGAGAAGTAAAACCAAAGACACAAAGGCAAGAAACACTTGAAGGTATTTAGTGAATTGCCCCTAGCAAGGTTTGGTTGTCTATAGTCTGAGAAAGTCTACAGTAAAGAAGGGTTTGTGAGGCAACTATTCATTGCATTTAATGTCAAATTGACCAGCATTTAAAAATATTCAAACTACACACACAGACCAATGGAACAGAACCAAGAGCCCAGAAATAAACCCACACATACACAACTAACTACTTTATGAAAAAAGAGCCAAGATCAAATGAGGATGAAAAGAAAGTCTTTTCAATAAATGGAACTGGAGAAACTGGACAGCCTCATATAAAAGAATAAAATCAGATCACTATGTTATGCCATACATAAAAGTTAACTCAAAATGGATTAAAGCCTCAAATGTAAGACCAAAAACAATTAAATACATACAAGAAAACATAGATACTAGGCTTCTACACATTTGTCTTAGTGATGCTTTTGTAGATTTGAATCCCATGACAAGGAAAACAAAGACCAAAATAAATAAATTGGACTACATCAAACCAAAAAGCTTCTGCACAGCAAAGGAAACTATCAACAAAACAAAAAAGCAACCAATGAAATAGGAGAAGGTACTTAAAAATGTTTTTTCCAATAAAAGGTTAATATCCAAAAATATATAAAGAACTCATAAACATCAACAACAACCGGATTAAAAAATGAGCAGAGGATCTGAATATACATTTTTTCAAGGAAGACATACAGATGGCCAAAAGGCACTTGAAAAGATATTCAGCATCACTAATTATTAGGGAAATGTAAATCAAAATCACAATGAGATATCAGAGCTAGAATGACTATTATCAAAAAGATAAAAAATAACAGGTGTTGGAAAGGATTTAGAGAAAAAGGAATACTCATGCACTGCTGGTGGATTGTAAATTATAAATTGACACATCCACTATGGAAAACAGTATGGTGGTGCCTCAAAACATTAAAAATAGAACTACCATATGATCCAGCAATTCCACTTCTAAATTTATATTCAAAGAACATAAAAACACTAATTTGAAAAGATATATACACTCCTATGTTAATTGCAGCATTATTTCCAATAGTTGTGATATGGAAACAACCTCAGTGTCTATTGACAAATGAGTGGATAAAGAAGCTGTGGTACATATATACAATGGAATATTACTCAGCCATAAAAAGATGAAATCTTGCCATTTGCAACAACATGGATGGACCCTGAAGATATTATACTAAATGAAATGAGTTAGATGGAAAAGGACAAAAACCGTATAATATATTACTCGTATGTGGAATATAAAATACAAAAGAAACAAATGAACAAAACAAAACAAAGACAGACTCATAGATGCAGACAACAGACTTGTGGTTACCAAAGGAGAAGGGGAATGTGGAGAGGATAAAATGGGAAAAAAAGGGTCAAATGTACAGTGATGGACAGAAAGGCGACTTTTGGTGGTGAGTATGCTATAGTGTGTACAGATATTGAAGTAATATTGTACATCTGAAAGTTATACAGAGCTATTATCGAATGTTACCGCAATAAAAAAAATGGTCAAATATAAATTCTTTTTGAAATTATCATTTCTTTAAAAACCAAACAAATCTTGATTTTATTACATAGTCCTTCATCTCTTTGGCCCAATATTTCATCAAATTGTATTATAAGTAATGCATTTGCCAGCATATCATTTACACATGTTTGAAGCAGGATGTTGTCAAATCTTTTGAGTCCATCTGGGTCTATACATCTCAGAACAAATTGAACTCAGCATGGACTATTTGGTTCTTCATATGCTTGTTATTCTTTGACAAAAGCTCCGCTGGAGGCTGCATCTAAATGTTTTTCAGTCTAGACGTGTTCAATAACTGTCATTTCTCGTTACAAATACCTTTCTGAGTGTTAATCTTTGCATACATAGAATAAATTGAAATATGTATTCATTTTTTTTTTCAAAGAAAATGAAAAAAGAGATGTGTATCTATAATGAGATAGTAAGCAGGGAGAGGGAGAGAATGAGACCATGCTTTCTACTTATTAACTTTCCAATAGTAAACTATGATAAGTCCCAGCTTTATAACTCTAATGGGTATTTCTGAACAGCCTGTTGGCAGACACCATTTTAACAACAAGTAAAAATATTTGATTCACAGTCCTAGAGGCCCTAAATATGAATGTAATTTTTTCCCTCTTTTAGTACCAACATAAATTGTATCTATTTACTAAATCCTGGTAATAGATAGTTTGTATAGATCCTGAGGCCACTTATTGGCATCTACTGCAGTTGAGTCTTTAGTTAAAACAAAAATTTCTTTGAATAAATAGAATAGCAAAGCTTAATTCAGAACTGATTAATATCTATCTTCAAATTTATCTATTTGGATTATTCATGCAAAGGAAATTTTACAATAATCAGTAATTACTTTTTAAATTTTGTTCAGCAATGTAATGAGGGGGACAAATTTTCTGATTATTCAGAAATCCTTAAAAACAGACCACCCCAAAAGACTTCCCTAAATAACTAAATAATAATATCTGTATTGTAATTATATTCTAAATATCTAACTAGATAATTCTGAAGTAGATATTTCTTGTGACTCTTAAGAATTTTAGTTAGATAATTTGATATCTTGAAAAAATATTTGCGAGACACGTTTTGGGCTCTCAATATAAAGATTTTGGCCTTAATTTTATAAAAATGTATTTGCAAAGTATTTTTCACTACGAACAAGATAGTGTACAAGATGCTAATCTTGTTCAAGTATATCCCTAAGTGCTTGGCTCATTGGGAGTAAATGAAGAAAACTATGAAATTTAATCTGATAAACAGCAATTACTTTTTCCAAGGATCATAGTGTCTAAGTATCACCCTGATCCCTCATAAGAGTTAGTATTAGTTTTTCTTGTTGCAGGACCTAAATACTTTCTTCTAAGATAACACTTTTTCTATCCTTTAATTTTCTTTGTAACAAGTACAGTGCCTTCATTTACCCTTTAGAACTCACAAGATTAATCCAAAACCTATGAAGGAGAGTAAAATAAGCCATCCCAAAATATGCCACATTAGCATATTAATTATTTTGAATCAAAATTACTTAAGAAAAAGCAGGTGCAAGAAGGGCAGAGGACCTGAACTGACACTTCTCCCAAGAAGACATACAAACGGCCAACAGACATATGAAAAGATTCTCAACTTCACTAGCTGTTAGAAAAATGCGAATCAAAACTTCAATGAAATACTACCTCACACTTGTTAGAATGGCTATCATCAACAGGACAAGTAATAACAAGTACTGTAGAGGTGGGGAAATAGGAACCCTTATACACTGCTGGTGGGACTGCAAATTGGTACAACCACTATAAAAAACAGTATGGCAGTCCTTCAAAACATAAAAATAGAATTTTGCCATATGACCCAGCAATCCCTCTTATGTGTATTTACCCCAAAAAACTTGAAAATATTTATCCATAAAGACATATGCATCCTGTTGTTCACAGCAGCATTATTCATGGTGGCTAAGGCATAGAAGCAAACTTTGCTAGATGACTGGATAAAGAAGATGTGGTACGTATATGCAATGGAATACCACTCAGCCATAAAAAAAGATAAAACATTGCCATTTGCAAAAACACAAATGGATCTTGAGATTATCACGGTGAGCAAAGTACGTCAGAAAAATTTGAGAACCATATGATTTCGCTCATATGTGGGATATAAAACTGAAAGCAACAAACATGACAAACAGAGATTCATGGACACAGACAGGTGATTAGTGGTTACCAGAGGGAAGTGAGGAAAGATTAGGTAGTTAGGGGAAAGAGGGTGTCAAATATTTGGTGACAGAAGGATATTTAACTTTGGGTGGTGAAGACAAAAAGCAATATATATATATATATATATATATATACACACACACACACACACACACACACACACACACACACACATATGATATATTATTGAATTGCACACTTGAAACATATTTGATTTTATTAACCAATGTAACACGAATAATAAAAAAGACACTCTGATCCTCGTTTGTCCCCCTGTAAGAGGAACTGAATCTCCCACATGAAGGTACCCTCCCTATACCAGAAGGGTAAAAGCTATCCTATTGCTAGGGGTAGGAAATTCAGGGCTAAGAAGTCTGTATAAATAAACCTGGTTACTTCCTCACTAATTTTCTACCCTAAGTCCAAACTCTTTTGTCTTGTCAATTTTTTATAACTATCCTATTTCTTTCTCTAAAAGGTATAAAGCTGCCTGTTCTGGTTATTTCTCTGAGCCTCATATCTTTTGGCCTTCTATATGTACAAAATTAATTTATTTTTCTCCTTTTAACCTGTCATATCATTTTAATATCTGACCAACAAAAAAATATGAAAGGAAAAAGGGAGAAGTTTTCCTTTCCTACACTTGCTTTTTCATTTGCTTTCCTCTTTTCCTTTCATGCTCCATGTCATCACCTTCTCTGTGAAGTCTTTTCTGAGGTCTTCTAGAAGAGAGGGATCTTTCTCCTTCAATGTTCCATAACATTCTAAGTTTCTTATAGGCAATACCACATCTAATCTAGTTTACTAATGCTTTATGTATATGTATTTCCCAACTCCTAACTCTGTTACATTTCTGAGGTCTGGGCGTTTTTTGTTGTTTACCACCCCCCGCCCCAACCACACACGCACGCGCGCGCGCACACACAAACACACACACACACACACACACACACACACACACACACACACTGCTATTCTATTCTCTTTAAACTCTACTGAGGCTTTACTAAAGCTTTCTAAAAAATTTAAGGTTAAAATTTTTTACATGTATTACATGTATAACATTGATCTGATCTCAGAAGCTAAGCAGGGTCAGACCTGTTTAGTACTTGGATGGGAGACCACTAGGAAAACCAGGTGCTGTAGGCATAACAAACAAACAAACAAATAAGGGATTGTGAACCAACAAGGTCCTTGCGATCTGCGAGGTCAACCAAGGGTTGCCTTACCTTAAAAAAATAAAAAAGAAAAGAAAAGGTAACATTGAAGCCGACTTGAAGGTGACGAGTGATGCAGACACACATCCTCGGAAGAGTGTTGTAGGCAAAAGAAAAAGCACACACAAAATTCCTGAAAAAGGGCTGGAAAATTTCAGAACATCCAGCAGGCCAACGTAGTTGGTAGACTGAGGAGGGAGTAGAGGATCAGAAGATAAAACCTGAGCGATGGGGCTTTGCCGACCATTCTCTGGTCTTTACCTTTCATTCAAATTGGGAACCATTAAAGGGCTTTGAGAAAAGGATTTATATGATCTCTGTGATGCTCAATAGGATCGCTCTGTCTGTTACAGGAGAGTGAATAGACTTTGGAGGGCAAGGTAGAAGCAAGGACACAAGTGAATGGGCTATTGCAGTGATCTATGTGATATAGGGTGACTGACTTCCATATTGGTGCAAGTGAGCACGACTGTTAAAGGTGATGACACATGGTTTTTCATATGACGGCATTAGAGACAGTACTTTTAGGCAAACTCTTGGAGATTTTTCTTCCTATGTGAAAACGAGACCGTAGTTTTTTGTTTGGACATATTTTTAAAATAGTTGTTTTAAAAAGAAACCACAACTAATCATGGATGTAATAGTAAGCTGCTGAATTACTAAAGAATACTAAAGATTAATCCATTTACATACAAAAAATGTACTTCTGGGCAAGCATCTAAATGACAAATATTCTCATGAGTACAGGCAAAGCACAAATGGGGTGGAAGTAGTGTTATTATAATAAGCTTTTCATTTGAATTATACCATAGAATTTGTTATTTTTCTTTGTTTTCATTTTTTATCTTTATGAAAAATTAATAATTCTTACTGTCTCTTTAAAAAATAAATAGAGCCAAGACATAGTCTACAATAAATAATCTGATTCTATGTGTTTTTGACAGTTTCCTCACATTTCTGAAAGTTTTAGCTTTTCCTTTACAGAAATTGTGTGAGAGGGAGAGAAGTGTATGCCATCCTTCCTATCTTTAAACCCTCTCCTGACACTAAATTATCTAGAAGTGCAGCTTCATGTTACAATATTGAGTCCATAAGCTGAAAGCATCTGTTTTACTGCCTTTATGGCTGCTACATAACCCCTGGCTAATTCATCATTTGGCTTCACATTTGATAATCATAATAACATGGTTGAGAACTAATTCTCAAAGCATCTAATCCTTGTTCTCCCTGGGCATCTCTAGCTCAAAAAAGAGCATTCTAGAGCTATGGTTCTCAACCAAGGCAATTTTATACCCAAGGGACACTGTACTTTTAGGGATAGGGTACCTCTGGAATCTGGGGCTAGGAATTCTGCCAAACATCCTGTAGAGCACTGGACAGCCCCTTCTACATAGAATTATCCAGTCCCAAATGTCAACAGTAGTGCGATTGTGAAACACTGCTGTAGAACAACAGCTTAGAAGCACTTGAATGGGGTAGATAACATTCTAAGTAGACAGAACCTTTCATCAGATTGAAGAAATCAAACTGTACAGATTGGTCCTCCTGGGGCAAGAGTAAGTTAATGCTCTTCTACAATGGGCTTTTCCATAGAGTAACTCAAGCAGCAGTTCGGCACCTGCCATAGTAGATTATAGAAATTGCTTTGGAGTTTAATGAAACACAAAGAGCTATAAAACCATCTTCAGTAAAATGCTAACAAGATTTTGCACATTGTAATTGAGAGATGAGAGAGTGACAGTATTGTTCTCCCAGTTTAAAGAAATATTTTCCCACTTATTCAATTAACTTCTTTTGTAGCCTGAGTGGAGATGGTAAATGTCCATACTGCATTGAGAATTTAGCTCCATTGCACAATGAAGAAAATCCAGAGATTATAGCCTATCCTTTTTTTTTTTCTTCCAGTTAATCAAACACACATCTGAAGACTACAAATTGCATTAACAATGACAAACTATCAGGAACAATTTTACTAAGGCTATTTATCAAATGTGTAAATGTCATGGAGCAGTCCTGGAAATTCTCCCTTATTATCTTATTTCATAGATTCTCAGCTGCACATATATTCACTTTTTAATCTTTCTGTAATAAGGTTTATCTTACATTGCAATGCACTGTGCAATCACTGTCAGTCAGGTAGCAATTATGCTTCAGTTCTGTGAAAATCTGATAAGATAAAGAAAATGTCACCATCAGTGTATCCTTCATTTCATAAAGTAATAATGGTTCCCTAGAAGTCTGCTAACAGAGGCATAGCCAACACCTTCTAGCCACAACGACACACACATTCATAATGAAAGGAGGATCCACATCTTTACAAACTGTATTTTGGAAGATTCTTCACAGGTATTAATTCACACAATTCCTTCATGAATTATTCTAGAAATAGCAAGCAAGCAATTAGAATATGGAAAGTACTCAGGCCTCTGAGACCTGAACAGTCAAATCACAGGAATAGAAAGTTTTCTCAAGATACCTTTGGATTGTAGAGAACAGCAAGATTGTTCCTTCTATGGAACCACCAGAGGCAGTTTTCAGGGTTTGCGTATTTGTTATGACTTAGGAACAGCTGTAAGAAGAGAGAGCTCTGGAGTGACAAAACCCACTTACCAAATATGCTTTGTAAACTTTAAATTTTCCTGCCAAAGAGCATTGCTATGTTTATGAAATAGTTTACAAATACGATCTATTTGGAGTTGGGGCAATGATATGGAGAAGACTGGTATTTTGAAAGAGTCAAGGGCTCTTTAGAGGAAATAACCTTCTTGGGGAAGACCATACTCAGAGCAATACAAATAGAACTCTTGAAAGTGGGAAGAAAATTGGAATTGGGTTCCACTCCCTTCTGGAATTGGGGAACCATCGTTACTAGTCATCATTCACTAACTGCCCTCAGGGGCAGCTGAGGCTCTGGCTTTGCAGTATGAGTGAAAATTTTTTCCCTCCTGTAGAAAGAAGGGAGGAAATTCTCTCTCTGAAATGCCCTATGATCACTTATCAATGATCTAGTAGAGACAGTAACTCCTTACTGGCCCCCTGCAAAAGAGCCCTTACATAAGAAATCCACGTCAGATTACAGAAATATTTTACAAATGGAGTGGTTAAATTATTTCCTAGCTTTACTACTGGCTGGTAATGGAGCAAGAAGAAAGAACCCAGCACAGGTGGACTTTTTAGTATTTGCATCACCACCTTCAGTCCACTGAGAACATTATTTGGCTTTAGAATTTTTGCTAATACCTGTACAATTTTTGCAAATATCTGAGGAACAAAGGTCATCTAGACAGTGTTAAAGAACTAATAAGTTAAATAAATATTCCATAATGTGAAGAAAAATTCTAATATGCATAGTGTTAATTTTTAAAGTTTCCCTTATGGTTTATTTTGATAAAATTTCAATTTTTTTTATCTAGTATGATTTTAGTATTAAAGTTTTCATCTGCCTGGTCACTTGCTAAAAGGCTTCTGTCTAGTTATATATATTGAACTACTCTATAGTACATTGCAGCTTTGAGCCAAAGAAGCATATCAGAACTACTGTTGACAAAGGCAAAAAATTAAAGTATAAAAAAAATTAAATTACAAACAAAACATATATGGAACTAACCCAGGATGCTTTTCCAATTAAAGCTTTTTTTTTTTTTTTTACTAATTCCACAATTTTAACCATTCAGATATATTTCCTGTCTCCATCTCTGATTTGGTTCCTTTGCCTTTCCAAATTGCAATCAAGTTCTAAATCATAGAATTTAGACTTTTCAAAATGAAACTTAATGAGCAATTGAATAGTAGTGATAAAAAATAACTAAAATAAGAAAAATGACAAGAAATTTTTTATATTTATATCTACAACTCTTGGAGAAAATAAAATGAGAAATGTGAATTAGAATTTGTTGCTCCTTAGCACTTTTATATTATTATTATATACTCTTAGAGTTGGATAAGAATTTTGGGATCATCTAATTCAACCAGATACATGCGCCTACATAGCATCCAATGAGAGCAGCCATTCAGATTTTATTTAAGTGTCTCAAATCTCCTATATACCATTCTGTGGATGACTTTGCTTCATACTTGATAGATGTAAATAGATATCAAGCAAAAATGCCATATTTTCCTAAGATTAAATATACCAACCTATTCATACACCGTGTCAGTGATGTGCTGGTAAATGTTTGCCAAACAGTAGTCCATGGGGAAAAAAAAATCTTCGATTTGTATCATTTGCCAATTCCACTGGTGTAAATACTAAAGGTCAGGTACGCTGACAGCAGAGTTGGTCAGATACATACATAATCTGTTTTCATGAGCAAATACTCCTTCCCTTTTGTTACTTGTTACTTTGATGAAAAGTAACAAAAGCCACTATCAAAAGCCATCTCAACTTTAGTTCTAGGTCCAATCCTCTTTATTTTCACAAAATTTCACTCACAGTTACACTTCCTCTCTCCTAAGTTATCAATTTATACATTTCTGGAGAAATTTTCTACCAGTATCTATCATGATATGTATGATCAAAGCACATTATTTACTTTCAATAGCACCCATTACTACTTGATATTTTTTTTGTATATTTAAATTTTCAATTGTATTTATATGCTGTCTCCCTCAATTAGAATGGAAGCCTTGAAATTTTAGGGGCTTTCTTTGTCTTGCTCACAGCTCATCTCTAGAACCTACAATAGTTCTAGGTACATAGTAAGTACTTACCAAATAGTGAACAATTTACGGAAACAATAGGAAACTTCATAGGACATCCTTTTGTTTCTGATAGCAAGTTAGAAATTTCTTCTTTACATTGATGAGGATGAGCCTTCTCCTAATTCTACCTGCTGGTCTCGTTTATGCCCTGATTATTAAGACAAATTAACAGAGTTTGTATGCTTGTTCTCTAAAGAGTAGGGAAAGGCTAATGTATGCATAGATCATCAAAATACTTTAACCAATTACTTGATGGAATCATATCAATCTGAAAGTAATAAATACATGCTTAGTTATTTTTATATTATACAGCCTTATATAATATACACATTAATGTTGTTTATTGGTAAATGTCCTGACCATTACTGTTAAGGAAGTGTTCCTAAAAAACCTTACTATTTATTTCCTGATTATAACCCTTTTAAATGAATTACAAAATGTTTGTCTAAATTTAATGTGATATATTTTCACATTAGAAACTAAATTTAACTGATAAAGTTTTATATAAATTCCTAGCAGATGATCTTTCTTGAACATTTTGGTGATTGATGATACATAACTCATCAAGATGAACACTGCTCCCTTCTTGCAAAGGACACACACCAGCTTTTATCTTTCATAATTGATATCACCCCTCTCAGGATGTTGTTGTACAAGTGGCCCTAAACCTTAAGGTTTCTTCCCTGGACTCTCTGCTGTTCTGTCTCTGCATACTCCCCCTGTTAATTTCAGTCAGTCCTGAGGTTTCAATGATCAAAAGCTGACAACTCCCTAGATCTTATTCTCCAGAATGAGTATTTCCCTTGAGCTTCAAAATTTGCACATTCAACTGTCCAGCAGACATCTTCATTTGAATAATCTGTGGGTATCTCAAAGGAACTGGTACCAAAATGAACATATCTCCCTCAACTTCCCACTAAGCACACTTCTATCTACCAACTTTACTTATCTCACTAAATAGTACCACCCTCTATCCAGCTGAAAAAAAAAACATTTTCTCCCCTTGCAACAGTCTTGAGTTGCCCCTTTCCTTATTATCTCCCTCACTAGAGGGTGAACTCTGTCTTCTTCATTGTGCTATCTCCAGTACCCACCACTGTACTTAACAAATACAGGCTCTTGGTAAATATTTATTGAAACTATTTTTCTTTAAGGTATTATAAAAAGATCCATGGATCCTTTTAGGCTTCCATACCTCTCCCAAATCCAGACACTATATCTTTTAGGAAAGTGCCAAAATTGAGTATTTATTAAGTAAATTCTGTATAGATTATACAATGTAATCAGTTTTCCCTTTGCTGTACTAACAATAAGCTTTAAGATGCCTAATCCAGTATAAGTCACAACTTTCAAATATGCCAATTCAGTGTCTGAATGCCTTGTCATTATTCTCATTTTTGATGCCTTTTTCTTTCCAATTACATGCTTGAAGTACAATGTGCTGAAGTACAATTCTTTTTCCTTAATATCATAATGGTTCAAATTTAGATTCCTTAGAATTTTAAGGGAATGGAATATAGGAGAGGATTGAAAAAGTTAATACTTTACATGAAAATTCAACTCTGCTAAGTGCAATTCTAAAAGAAAAATGTCAAACCCTAAAAATTTATCTATTCGTCAATGAGCTCTATGCTTAATCTTGTCGGGATTACTTTCCTTGTTTTTGTGTTGTCAGAAAGTTTCCATTTAGCCATTGTGTGATTGGACACAAGTGTTGAAGCACGGGAGAGACCTAAGAATGATTTAATTTCTTAAACTGAAAATGGGCTTTATAACCTGGGGTGAGTAGGAGAACACCATCTGAATAGAGAAATTATGGGCAGGAGGAAGAGTGATAAGTGGTCTTCTGTTTGAAGACCTCTCCTGTTTTAGGAAGCCTAACATTCCTCTTGCATCTAAATCTAGAAAATATGTGTGAGATGAGAATAGAAGAGCTGGGTTATTTGAGTCTACTAGACTGTCTAATATTTAAGCTAGCAGTGAGACTCACTGTGTTATCAGGGGGAGAGGAGCTCCAGAGTGGCTGGCCCAATGTAGGACAATACTTTGACTATTTCTAAATTGAGCGCTGTATTTATGTGATTGAAAATGTTAGTAGTGTGTGAATATAAATATTTATACACTCAGGCATTTTTATCAGTTTGGTGACATTTGATTAGAAAGTTAAAAATCTTTTAGAGTGACTAACAAAAAACTACAGTGATTTTTCACTACTAGACAATATAAAATCAGTCCTATTAACAGCTTTGATAGGATTTAATAAAGCACACAAAGAAAACTTGTAATTTTACAGGCTAATTTACACATATGTATAACTGAGAAATGAATTTGGAAGATGTTAGCCTTCCATCTGTACTGTGCAGAGAAAAATGGGGGAAAAAATTAACCAACTGTCCATAAACAATTTTAAATGTATTCTCATTTCAAAATAAAATTTCCAATGCCCAAAATATTTTACTGAATTCCCTTACTAGGTACTTTATTTCTAAGTGATTCCATAATTACTATATATATATATATAGCAAAAAATGTTGATTTTCAGAACCTAAATTATTTTTTATGACTGCATAATCCAATATAGTTAGTGCTGTTTGTAGTTGAGAAACAAAAGGTTAGGTCAATGGAATATTTCTTTAGTTTTACTTTTGTTCTGAATTCTTGAATGTTTACTTTCTTTTAGTCAGTTTATAATTTTTCCTCTTCTGAGTTATATTATAGTATCACAATACATGCCAGCCTGCTTTAGATGTGAATACTGTTTAAGTTGAGATTCTAGAGTACGGTGCTAAGTAGTCTTTAATCTTCTTGCTTGTTTTAAGCTTCAACTTAAAAACATGTATAATGAATCATTTTGCCAGCATTCGAATAAAATTTGTGTGTCTGAGTATGGAGACTGAAGCATAGGTCTTCAACACTGGGAATGCCTTTTAGGAGGCTGAGTCTGCCACATCTGTAAATAACCTAGAAGAGGATATTGGAAGCTGAGCCTGCTGACTTCTAAATCTCTTGCATTTCAGAGGCTTGATAATTCTGAGATTCCAGGGAGATATTCCTGCTCTTTCTACAGTTTCTATTTTTTAATTTTGGCAGGTCAAACAGGTTCTCGGATGCTGAAAAAAAGTACTTAATAAAAATAATTAACAGTGAGATCATCACAGATGAGGCTGGGTTTTAACAAAAGAGCTCATGGAATTTTCAGCATTTCAAAACTGCTATGTGTGAGCATGAAGACTAAAATAAGCACCAATGAACTGAAAATGAGACACAGTGGTTAAGATTCACATTGGCAACAATTGGGTATCTACATGCTTTTGAATCCTAATCTTTTAAAATCTTCTTTCAGAACATAAATACACAAATTGTCACACAGATTAAAAAACTGCTTTTTATTTTTGAAGCACAGCAGGGGAGTCTTCTTCATATACTTTTATTATTTTAGCATTTAATATATATATAAACATTTTAAAAAGTCTCATTTGTAGGTATTCTCTTCAATAAGTAGAAAGGTATTCTTCACAAATCCTTAGCACATGTAGACACCCGGTTAATTAACAAAGATGAGGTGGTTTTCCATTTTTTGTACACAGATACATACATATGTACATACGTACATACAAACATACATATATACATACATATGTCCATATACACATACACACATAAATACTTCACTTTTCTTATTTTCTGACTTTTCAAGTCAAATATGTATGATGATATGGGAGAAAGTGAAGAAACAAAAGCAAACACAGTATAAAATTTTATTGAGCATCTACTCTGTGTAAAAACTATGACAGTCACTGGAGTGCAAAGATGGGTGTGTCCCAAAGAGCTTCTGATATAGAGGGAGCAGAGGAAAGAGATATTAAAGAGACAAAAAAAATCTATAACTACAATTGACTCTTGAACAATGCGATGGTTAGTGTGTGCCAGGACTTGGTGGAGTAAAAAATCTACGTATAACTTTTGACTCTCCCAAATTTAACTACTAATAGCCTACTGTTGGCTGGAAGTCTTACTAATAACATGAATAATTAATTAACATATATTATGTATGCTATATGTAATATATACTGTATTCTTATAGTAAGGTAAGCTAGAAAAAAGAAAATTTTATTAAGAAAATTATAAGGAAGAGAAAATACATTTACAGTACTGTATGTATGTATTTTAAAAAATCTGTGTATATGTGGATCTGTGCAATTCAAACCTGTGTTGTTCAAGGTTCAGCTGTAACATATAATAAGGGTGTCATCAAGTGTACCCCATTTAGGCACAAATAAGCCATTTAAGAAGCATCTACAAGGCAGGCATCCTCATCTGACACCAGACTCTTAACAGCAAAAGACATTAGAACTTTTTAAGAAGACTATCAAGGGAGTCATTTATGATGATTGAATACACACTTCAAATTAAAAGTAGCTGCCACTTATTGAATGCCTACTTTACATTCATTTTCTCTAATTCTCACAATCTTGTAAGCTTATTTTACATGCAAAAATATCTAAGTTTCAGAGAGCTTTAGTGACTTACACAATGTCACAGCAGGATAGAGAGAGCTGGAATTCAATCCTAGGTCTAACCATAATTCCACACAGCTAAAGCAAGAACAAGCTTGTCTTGCTTTGGCTCTGCTGATCCTCTTTTCTGCAGCCAGGGCCTCTCTTTTCCCAGGCTGTCTGTTCTGAGTGAGACTGGCTGCTTTTTCGTTTATGCACTCTGTATTGGTAGATCATCTCACTCTTGGCTATTGAGCTTGTTCTGGGTATCGCCTCCATGAATGGCGTCAAAGTTTTACTTCCCTCCAATATGCTCGGCAAAGTGTTGGCTTCCTGCTTTCCTTGTTAACCCCTGGTGTGGCTCTTGTTGGTTTGGTTGACCCTGCAGCCTTCTGTCTATTGTGAGTGTTCAGCATTCTCTGCCGGATCAGCGGTGTGGGGCATGCTGGGGCAAAGTGGAGGGATTTATTCTACTCTCTCTGGCAAGAACAATTGCTTCTTTGTCAAGGTTAGAGTTGCAAACAGATGCCCCTTTGTACGGTGTCATGATATTTCCTGAGTAACATCATTAAATGTTTCCCAGGCAGCAGAAGTGCTGGGTCATTGCTGAATTATCATTTAACTTCCACTGGTATGTGAGCCTTCAATTGCTTTGTTCAATTGCACTACTGAACTCTTCATGCGATAAAAGTAAGATTCTCGTGAACTGGGTCTTTGACAAAAAAAATCATGGCCTGAATCTTTGATAAACCATGTCTGCTTTGTTCACATTGTGCACTTAAAAGTCCAATATAACACATATGTCATACATAGTAGGTGTTCAATAAATGTTTATTGAATAAATGAACTTGGAGAAGCAGCTGGTGTGTGTGTGTGTGTGTTTCAGCAGATAACTCTTTTTTCTCCTAAATGGAAAAGCATAATTATCTAGGCTGACTGCACAGACTAAAAGATAATTTAGGGTACTCAGATAATAAGAGATAATAGATATACAGGAAAAGTAATGAAGATGCAGGTTAGATTAGATGACATTTTAGGTTGTGGGTAATTTTATCCTGACTAAGCTCTACCTTCTTTCAGAGCAACTAATAATCACAAATAAAGGAATGCGTAGGTCACAGATGGGATGGGAAGAGACATTATATTGGAAGCAAAGAGCAGATAAAATGGGCATGGCCGGGAGAATAGATGAGACACTGAGAACTTTGTTAAATGTAATGGTTTATGTTGTACGGGAAAGAATTAAAACCGCATATGTAACTTAGGCCCTGACAAATGCAGTCCTTAAGGCTGATATGAAGAATGTGGACAGTATCTTACATGCAGATGGGCTCCATTAGAGAATTTTGAGCAAGGCTCTGATATCATAACTGCTAAGACCCTCAATTATTGATTTTTATTGGTAGTGGTCAAAAGTAGAAAAAGCGTGAACACTTTAAAACCACTGAAGCATTATGAAACTTGTTGACAACTTAGGTCGTGTAGCAGTGCCTGTTATTTTTGATAATGTCCACAGATTTCCCCTTCTGAGTTCATAATTTGATAGTTAAATAAATATTATATCCTGTGTGCACTACTCTGCTTCTTCAAGAAGCTGCTAATGATATTTTAAAGGACAATGTATGCAAAATATTGCTAATAATTTTAAATGTTGTGTTTCATTATAGTAATTAAAAAAATATTTCTAGAAAAGATCTGGAAGAGCTATAAAAAATAAATCAGGTAATGTGCATATGGTGGTCAAACCTGTAGGCAGCCTTTCCTAAACAGTGGTGGACAGCTGAGTCTAATTCAAGGCAGCCCCCTAAGCCTTGCCTGCTCCAATAGAAGTTTTGCTTAAAGATAACAAGAGGAGTGGATTATGGTGAGAGATAATGAAAACTCTTGGTATAGTACTCTCTGTAGTATTGCACTCAGAATGAATTAAAAACATATTGGAAAATATTCTGAAAGTAAAATTTCAAACTTCCTCCAGTAAATATCCAGTTGCAATTAAGCACTTTAGATAAACTTCCTTTGGGTCTGAGTGGTGCTGAAGCTTAGATAACAAAGTCAACATGGTAAATTATGGAAAGAAGTCTCCTGCTTAGAAGTGTAAAAGAAAATCTCTTAGCAATATGTTAGTCAGAATAAAAGCTGATAAAATGTTTTTTAAGATCAGTTCAATAGGTGATCTCAAAAGATATTTATTTCAGTTACCTTGTGTACAGGGTCTTCATAGCTTTTATTGGAAAATGATGAAGTCAAATCAATAATGACACTCCTTTCAAGCCATCTGGAAAATAGCCTCTTTCTTTTTCTGACCAGATAATAAGGGTTTTTGTTTGTCTGTCTGTTTGGTTGGTTGTTTTCTACCAGTAAGAACGTGTTCTCTCCCATGTGAAACATCTCATAAACTAGTTCGTACACATTCTCACTTTGGAACCAACTTTTCAACTTTTGACCACTCATTCCAAAATCGAGATTTTAATGACTGTCCACTTCTGCCAATATCAAAACAAATAACCAATGATAAAAATAATTATTGCTATTGATTCTAAACAGCACCTTCAGAATGTGAACCCTGGACTCTAGTGGTTATTTCGAGCTTTTTTACTTTAAACTTTGATTTTAGGTTGCATTTTGGTCTCTCTTCTTCCTGTACAGATAATTCCACCCAATTTTTAGACACTGACAGTGTCTATATATGAAAGATAGATGGAGGTAATGACAAGAACATTCAAAACAATTGCTTCAGTCCTCTAGTTCACTTTGTACAAAAAATTATAACCATAAATAATTTTTATAGTACAGACCAGTCTGCACATGTCACCTGAGGTTCTCAGACATATAAATCATATTGCAAGTTATCCATAGCTTATACATTTGTAAGCAGATAAGGTTCAATTCAGATGAACCTCATAAAAAATGTGTTGTATTTGGAAGAGTTAGGTATGCATGGGGAACTATTCCATTTGTAATGATGACTTTGGGGAATGGAGTTATAACATGTTGGTGTAAGTCTGGAGTAATCTGGCATCATTGCCCCTTTCTTTACCTCTCTTTTTCTCATCAGTCACCTGAGTCTACATTCCAATTTCAGGTTTCAGTATGATCATCCTAATTCTCCACAGATAACTTTAATTTTATGCTTTTTCTTTCCTTGCCTCTACCACTTCACAAGAGAAGGGGGCATGAAATTGCAAGTCATGTCAGTGCACCTCCATCTTCAGCAATGCCAATAGATGAGCAAAGTTGTAAATCATGGATGTTATGGATTTTGATCTGATCCTAACCTGTATTACATAACACCTGTAAGTGTGATTAGTGATAGCAGCAATAAAAAGAGATTGATACCAATAATATTTGAGTCATCAACAAAAGGTGAAGAACAGGCTTTGAATTTCTCATTCTTAAGGTAGGTAAATCATTTCCCATAATCACAAAGACACATTTAATGTACATTAGTCTTGTATTTTCTTCATGAGAATTTTAGAAATGGTATGTACGCAAAGCTTACTATATGAAGAATTATTTTCATATAATGTAACTCATTCCATGGTTATAAGGTCTATTTTAAAAATACTGTGAAGTAAAACTATAGTCCAAATCAACTTTATAATGGATAGGTTCCTTATATTCTTATATAATATAGCCTTAGATTCTTATGTGGAGAAAGGATGAGCCCTCTAGGAGCACTAATTTTAAACATTAATAATATTCATTAATAAATATCCATATTTATTTACTGAATGTTTAATATGAGCCAATGTTTTAGGTGCTGGGCTATGAAAGAAGCATAGAATATGATGCCTCTCTCCTTATGAACCTTCTATTCTTGAGGAAGGAGACAGAAAACAACAATAACCACAACTGTAGTGATGAACAACTCAACAAAAAAGATATATTTGAAGACAAAGCAGGGAGGGTCAGCACAGAGTGATGGTGCTATTTCAGATCCGGTCATCTGGGATGGTTTTCCTAATAGAGTGGCACTGGAGCAGTCTTGAAAGGCCTCTGGATGAACAAGTTTGAGAATCACTGAAAGAAGGTTTACCTTCTGATAGCTGGTATTTACACAACACTAACAAGGTAATCAGATAATAAAATTAAAGCAACTATTTAGTCTAATAAACATAAACAAAATAAGTTTCTTATAGTCTAAATTTTTCACTCTTTATACCAGCTGATTTTACGGTACATGAATACAAAGTAAGATACAGCCTTAGATTCACTAACTCTCAGGGAAAAATAAAATCTCTTGCTAGATGATGATTAATCATCTTTGATTATTATTATTTTTTTATTCTATAATTCTAGAAGTAAGTGATAAACTCAGAGAGCAGTTGGAAATAGAGTTTGCTGTTGAACTCTGTCTCTCCAAGTATGCAGTGAGGTTAAGTAGCTGTCACACACTGGAAGGTATTATCAACAAACTAGATTGTGCTTACAGAAATCAGTCAAACAATGAAGATGCAATGAGTGATTTGGAACCAAAAAAATAACAATAATTTTGCTAATTTGTGGAGAATTGACACTCAGAAGAGAGTCAGAATGGGAGAAACAGATGTATGAAGGGAGTCAAGAATTCAAGTTGCAGATGCCTAATAGATAGGTTAAGAAGGCACTTGGCTAGGAGAGCCTGGGTTTTAGGGAACATGTAAGAGATAGATATATAAATTCTATAGTCATAAGAGCACAGTTGGCATCTAAAGCCACAGACTAGATCTGATTACCATGGAAAGACAGTAGACAGAAAAAAGAAGAAGACCCAGTACCAAAATTCTGGAGCACTCCAGTATTTGTATATCCCACAAGAAGGAGCCAGCAAAGAAAACCAAGGCCAGTCACATCACAGGGAAACTGAGTGTGAGGTCAGGAAAGGCAAACTAGGGCAGAAAGTGTCCCCAAAAGAAGAAAATGTCTATTGTGTCAATTACTGCTGCAAAAATAACTAGTAATAGTAGTAGTATAATAATAATGAATAATAACAGCTAACATGAATTATACACATATTATCTGCCCAATATTGTTTTAAAGGTTTACATAGATTATCAGAACAATCCCATAGAATACTTCCTCACATGAATTATCTTATACAACATACATGGTGAATACTGATATTCTCATAATTTTAAGAGGATGATTGAGGCTGTGAAACAGAATATTAATAACTCGCCCTTGGTCCTGCAGTCTGGCTGCTGGATTTAGGAAGATAGAGACAGTTAATAGCCTTAAACAGAACAGTTTCAGTATAGCAGCAGAGAACCTGGACTGACTATAGTGGTTTGAAGAGCTAATGGGAAATGAGAAATTAAAGATAGTGGATACAGACATGCACACCATTACTATGCCTAGCACTTAGAATACTCAATAATTGATGGCTACTATTTAAATAGTACTGATGATATTTTACTGCAATTATTCTTTTAGATAACTGACTTTCCTGCTGAACTATGAGCACTCTGAGGGTACATGTTGTATTTTTCAATATCTGTACATCAGCCCTTACTCCAATTTCTTTCATCTGTTAAATGTTCAATTAGTGTTGATTAGGGTTAACATAGAGAAGAGATTAATGAAAGAAATTCATTTTAAAATGGCTCTATAGATAGGCAGAGTTTTAATGGATAGAAAGGTTAAGTATAATATCACTAAAGATGCTCAGACCATTGCTGAGCTTAATATAGAACATTTTATGAAATGTTAGGTCAATAATTTGTCCAAAGTGTTTATGTATGGGATGATCAGTCTGTCTGTCTCGATCAGAGGTCCAGTGCTCATAAGCTTACAGAGACCAGGCTGCAATGGAAATGAGTAAAACATGCCAGTTGCAAGCTTTGTAATAAGACTGGGGCATACTGGAGATAAGCTGGAAACGGAAAATTTTTATATGAAATTTCTCCCATTTTTTAATGCTGACATACAATTTTTTTTGGTTTGTTTTTGATAATACTGTTCAGTGTAAATGGAACACATCTGTGGGATACAATAAGTACAAGGGGCACTAATTTATGACTTCTGATTTGCACAATGCCAATTCAGCTAATGAGGAGAGTTAATCCTTGGGGGAAATAAGTCAAATTTATATTAAAACAAATTAATTAAAAAAATTTTTACTGAATGTATCAGAATATTAACAGTAGGACAGCTGACAGTTTAAAAATAAAGTCATAGGAGAAAAGTATATATTTCAAGTCCCTCAACAAGAATAGAAAAGAAAAACACAGGTAACTAGTCATAATTAGTTTTTAAAACAGATGTGCCAGAAAAACTGTAATTCAAGGAAAACCTAATGCATGGGGATGGCTCTAAGGCCCACTGTATGGTGGACAATGTAGTATACCTCTATTCTAGCTGAGGTGACATCCTTTGACAGCATTCTAGCAGTGAGGGTATGAGGTCAATTTTTTCTAAGGGAAAAAATATCTTCTATAGTTAGGTAAATATTTTATAACTGCTTGGCATATTTCATAATATACTGTTTAGATCAAAAGAATATATCTACAGAGATGTTATCTGGAACACCATATTACAAAAAACTATTGCCTGTTGCAACGCTGACAAATAATATTCTAATCCATCATATATTATTAAAATAATTTACTTTAGCATCTCTAATTACACTGTTTCCCAGGTAACCCTGAAAGAAATTTTTCATTCATTTTCACACATCACACCATTTCTCCTGGTAGGGTCTTGGGGGTTTGACATCAAGGGAGTGTGGAACTGAAGTGTTATATGCAGAAACCAGCTAATTCTTCAATGACCTATATGTCAACTAAATTATTTCTTTTGATCAATGAGGCAGCAAAGTGCTTTGTTTTCTAGATCCACAGAATGATATATCATTTACACACAGATAGACCAAAGAAAGATTACGGATACTTTTTCAAGTATATTGGTGTTGCAAATTTACTTTATTTGCATGAGAATAAGTGGGAAGCTGATTAACTATAATATTGTCTATCTATCCTATCTGTCTAAGCCTACAGTAACTGCTTTATACACAGTTCCTGGATTAAACTGAACCAATAACAATACATGAACAAATAAATATGGAATTGCAATTTACTCATAAATTTATTACGAGTAAAGAAGTTATGAAGTCATCCAAAAGAATGAACTTATTTTCTTTAATGTGTTTGTTACTTGAAATTTAAGAATAATTTCAATATTCCTCAAAGTACAAATTAAGAAGGAAAACTGATTTGTAAAATGTAAATTAATTCTTAAATCATAGATAAACCAGGAATTAGATACTTTGTATAGTACTGTGACAGTTAAATTTGTAACATGACATTTCTTAGGTCTAATATTACATAAACTTACCTTGCCTAAGTTTATAATATACAGCTCTCTATCTGTATCTCTCCCAGATATATGTATTAGAAAATGAGAATACATACAAACTTATTTGGGTACCTGTAAACATTTTTTACCTCTAATCATTTTTAAGCATAGGTAAAATTTGTGTCTTAATTAGAAGTTTAAACTTGTAAGAATATTAACTAAGCATAGCTTCTTGCTCTCACCGTAGTCAGGTCTATGGAATTAAAAATGTTATCATAGAATGTTAGAACAGAATTATTAGACCAAGAAACCAAGGGCCAGAGGGTAACTTGCCTGTTTTTAGATCTAATCAATGGCAGGGTTGTAACTAGAATCCTAAATTGGTATTAGTTTTAATGTATTAATTGACACTTTTTTTTTGTAATTAAAAGCATGACATTCAAGTAAGACCTGAAAACTATAAATAAGATCCTAATTTAATTTTTTATTTGCTATGGATATTAGCCTAAACTGTTTAGTTAATGAAGGTACAAATTTGCACAACAAAATCATAAAAGTTACTAGATTTAGTTTTAATTTCAAAACTATAGATCTAAAAAACATAAGTTTAGGATCTTACATCATATCATTATGGAAGATGGCAAGTTTATTCTATACTGAGCCCTAACAACCATATCATGCATTTGAGTCATTCAAATATGTGTACCCTCTTTTCTTTTCCTCTGTATTCGACTTACAAAGCTTCAAACACAAATCCCTTTGCACTGTACAGCAAGACATAAAAGAAGACAGCGGCTGACTATAAAAAGCCGAAGAACTGGACAGCTTGCTTTACATGAGATAATTTAGAAAGCAATTTGCTTTAAGTTCATAAAATGTCATTTCATTAAATTGTCTTCATTTATGAAATATGACTGCCATGCCAATGCTATTTCATTTTATCAGTGAAGTTATAACAGTGTCTCTTTATAATACAATAGCAGAAAACACATTTTATTTACATTTTGTTGAAATAGTTTTGAAATTATAGATCCCAAACTTAATTTTGAAATTGATTACATAAGGTCTTATAGGTTGCTCTATTCACAGAACCACTTCAACAGCACATCTGTAGGTCTAGAATTTACAGATATACCATTTATTGCTCTTATTCTGTATCCAAAGAAGTATTATATAGTAAACTGCACATAACAAATACTTGTCACAGGTTGATAAAGAAAGTAACTTGTTTGATGCTGACTTTCTGCCATCATCACCATTGCCACTTTTATCAAATGATCTAAATTTACTTTCGTTATTGGCCCAGTGAATATGGGTGGAGATTTTAGAGAGGGTGGAGAATAGGCATGCAAACCAGGAATGAATCAAAGGTGGGGGCATCTCACTGTTCTGGGCATCAGTCTGGTGTTTGTGGTGGCTGGGCAATCAGGATATTGGTGAAAGAAGAATCCCCATAATAGTTTAGTCTCCTAAACAGATTCTAGTTGAGAGAAACACTAAAAATTTTGGATTAATAGCTAATGATAATTAACTTAAATGTTTGAACACTATACTTAACAAAATCAACAATTCTCAAATATAATATGATATCCAGTAACTACTAAAATGTGTCAAATCATTTCTCAAATGTCATGAATAGATTTTTTTTGGAGGAAAGTTGTATTTAATTTAAGAATCACTCCTTGAATTTGGATGTAAAATCTCTTATAATCTAAAACAATGCTCTCCTCTATGCTTTTTCAAAAGAATCATAGTAGTCCTTTCTTATCCACAGGGAATATGTTCCAAGACTCCCAGTGGATGCCTAAAATCACAAATAGTACTAAACCATCTAGTCCTGTGTTTTTTACTATATATACATACCTATGATAAAGTTTAATTTATAAAGTAGGTTCAGTAAATTAACAACGACTAATAATAAAATAGAAAATTTTAACAATATACTGTAAAAAAGGTTATGTGAATATGGCCTCTCTCTCGCTCTCTCAAAATATCTTATTGTACTGCATTCACCCTTCTTGTGATGATATAAGATGATACAATACTATGTGAGGAGATGAAGGAAGTAAATAATGCAGGCATTATGATGTAGCATTAGGATACTACTGACCTTCCAAAGATATGTCAGAAGAAGGTCAAAACTAGCATGAATTTTATTTCTTCTTCACAATTTCACAGATGGAGGATTTGTTCTTACTGTAGATCTTAGCAACCTCTACATATGACTTTTTTTTTTCTATCCTTCTTTAACCTTTCACTTAAAAGATGTACTTTATGACTTCTCTTTGGCATATCTGAATTGCCAGTATCACTACTCTTATACTTTTAGGTCATTATTAAATAAAATGAGTGTTACTTGAATACAAGCACTGTGATACTACAATAGTTGATCTGATAACCAAGATGACCACTAAGTGACTAATGGGCAAGTAGTATATACAGTGTGAATACACTGGACAAAGGGATGATTCATGTCCCACAGTATGAAGTGGGTCATGTGAGATTTCATTGCAGTGCTTAGAAAGGCATGCAATTTAAAACTTACAAACTATTTATTTCTGGAATTTTTCACTTAATATTTTTGGACCACAGTTGACTGTGGGTAACTGAAACCACGAAAAGTAAAACCTCTGATAAGTGGGGACTATTCTACATTGACTTTATGAAGAGATCCAGTTGGTTGTTTCCTCAGGATATTGTTTAACTTGCTCCCCTACTCGTTTTCTTTATAACTAACCAATATGTCTATATTTTGTAAAAGCTATGCATTTTATGCATTTAATCTCATTTAATCCTTATAACAACCCTAAGGCATTAGCAATACTAGTACATCTATTTTACTGGTAAGAAAATGGAGGTTAGAGAGGTCAGCCCAATTCTCTAAACTCACAAATTGTCTGTATTTTCTTCCCTGTTCTCCATATGTGTCTCACATAGTTTTGTCTAGGACTGCAACACTTAAGAGTTGGAAAAGACTTAATATTACATAGAAGAAAAAGAGGCCCAGAGAGACTAGTGTGATATGCCAAGTCATGTAATTATTAAGTACATAATTTTCAAATGTAAAAATCGCTTAATGAGCTTGTGTCACTGGGGAAGGTCAGCTGGCTTCTCACAGGGTGGCATTATATTTGTAAATCTGCCAAGGTACAGAGCAGTGTTTACAGTGTGATGTGCAAGGTAATTTTAGGTCCCTGTACAGTTTTCATTTCTGTAGTTATTTTAGTGCCTTTTAGGGAAATAATATAACTAGTACACTAACCCCAGGAATCACCTTTAGCTTGAGGCTCAGTTAAAAACAAAAGTGAATTACTTTAAAGAAAAATGTTGATAAAATAATGGTATAGAGGGCTTAAGTTAGGACAAATCAATCATGATGGTGGAGAGGGAATGACTCCATTCTTTCAGGGTAAACTCATACTATCCTAAATCATGTATAGAACCAGGATGTCTATTTATTAATTCATGATGAGAAATAAAACAGTTGTGTGCACTGAAACTATCATCTATGTGACAAGTATATCACCAGCTATATACAGACCATAAAATTAAAACAAAATTATTTAAATGATTCTTTGGCTTAATAACTTCAAGTAATATATGTCCAGTGCATCCATCTTCAGACACTTACGGCCTTGCCAATAAGATCTTTGCGTTAAGTTCCACTGTCCAAAATTTCCTATCTCTTAGACATTACAAGATGGCCAATTCTCTCTTCAGGTTGATTAGATATACTCACATCCAGTATGGTTACTTGGAAGTCATGTCTGGGAAGATTGTCTTTTTAAGGAATCATAACATATCTCTGCTCCAATCTGTCATCTGCTAGATAAACAATGTAACTCAGAGAGACTATTTTTACTTCTTTTTGTTTAATTTGTGGAAGTCTCCAAACACTGATTGTTGCTACTGATCATAGCATAAATTGTCAACTTTTTTTTCTCTTTACCTATACATTTTCTTGTATATTACTTAGCACTATCCACATAATTACCTCAGAACAAATAATATTTCCCATCCTAAAAAGTCTGAAACCTATAAAATTCCTGATATGATTATCTCTTTACTCTTTTTAATACCTTTATAATAAGCAAAATGTATAATAGTAAAATATAGGCCCCTACTGCTTATAGTTAAAACAATAAAGATGGTTCAGGTACTGTAGGCATTAAAAACAAACAAACAAACAACACAACAATAAAGATGGAAGCATGGTATCTTGCTACCAAAGTCCCACAAAATTTAAATAATTTTTTCCCAGCTAACCTCTCCCTTCCTCCATGTTTTCGTTGCATTCACTTACTTCAGTGATGTTAGTGATAAAAGATTTTGAGTGAATTCTTACTATTTATACTCATGCAGTGGATCTAAAAATGAGGATTTTAAAGTCCAGTTTTAAAGCCAATTTGCCTTTTATTTGTACCATTATAGTTAAAGTCATATTGGTAACTGTGAATTCAGATGAAATCAGGAGGCCAGGTATGTCCATTTTCAAAGTTGACATTTTCAAAGATTGGCCATATATTAACCTATGTTTAGGGTAGGAGTTAGAGATACAATCTGAGTTTTTGATTGAATGGTACAGGAAGCCACATTTCTAAATATGGGGATGACTGTAAAAGCAAATAACTCTGTTCCTCAAAAGTTTACTTTCATAGACTTCAATGGGGTTAAAGTAAAATCAATATGTGTATTGATATACAAAGGGCCACTTCCACTAAAAGAGTTTTAGGTTATCATCTCCAATTCACAATAGGACACCATGTTAGAAAAAGCATTTGGGGACAAATACTCAATGAATACTCTTAAGAGAATGAAAATACAAGCCATATACTAAGAGAAACTCTTTTAAAATCACATATGTGATAAGGGATTGCTCATCAGAATACATAAAGAACTCTCAAATCTCAATGTAATAAAAAAAAACTCAATTTTTTACTAAATGGGCAAATAAACAAACTTCACCAAAGAATAGATGCAAATGGAAAATAAGCACATGAAAGGTTATTGTAAATTATCATTCACTAGAGGAATATAAATTCAAATCACAAGTTACTACCATACATCTATTAGAATGTCTCAAAATAAAGATTCTGACAATATCAAATTCTGACAAGAACGGAGAGCAACTGGAACTTTCATGCATTGCTAGTGATGGAAATACAAATTAGTACAGCCACATTAGAAAGAGTTTTGACAGTTTATTTTAAAATATAAGCATATAGTTATCATATGACCTAGCCATTCTACTGCCAAGTATTATGCAGGAGAAATGAAGATATACATCCACACAAAACCTCCCTACAAATGTTTATAGTAGCTTTATTCTTAATTTCCAAAAACAGAAAACAATTTGAATGCCATTAACTGGTGAAGGCATCAACAAACTTGCACATTCCTACATGGTATATTACTTTGCAATAAAAAGGATAAACTGCTGATACATAGAGCAACATGGATAAATCTCAAGGGCATTGTGCTAGAAGAAAGAAGCCAAACTCAAAAGAATACACACTGTATGATCCTATTTGTATGGTCACTCTAGATAAGAAAAAATCATAGGGACACAAATCAAATAGCAGTATCCGTCTTGGAGTATCTGTCTGGGGTGGGGAGGAATGATAAAGAAACATGAGGGAATTTTGGGGGGTGATGGAAATACATTCTAGATCTTGATTGTGGGAATGAATACATAGCTATATAGGTTAGTCAAAACTTACAGAAATATGCATTAATAAAAAAAGGGCAACAATTCAACAACAAAAAACAAACAATGCAATTAAAAAATGGGCAGAAGACCTGAACAGATACTTCTCCAAAGTGGAAATACAGATGGCTAACAGACATATGAAAAGGTGCTCAATGTTGCTAATCATCAGAGAAATACAAATTAAACTGCAATGAGATATCACTTCATACCTGTCAGAAGGGCTATCATCAATAAATCAAAAAGCAGCAAGTGTTGGCAAGGATATGGAGAAAAGGGAACCCTCATACATCGTTGGTGGGATTGCAAATTGGTATAGCTGCTATGGAAAACAGTATGGAAGTTTCTCAAAAAATTAAAAATGGATATACCTTTTGACCTTTTGACCCAGCAATTGAACTTCTGGGTATTTATCCAAAGAAAACCAAAACAATAATTCGTAAAGATCTGCACTCCAATTAAATGCACTCCAACATTCATGGCAGCACAATTTACAATAGCCAAGATATGGAAGCAACATAAATGCCCACCAACAGATGATTAGATAAAGAGATTATGGTTCATGTTTACAATGGAACATTACTCAGCCATTAAAAAAAAAAAAAAAAATGAAACCCTGCCATTTGCAACAACATGGATGGAACTAGAGGTTATTATGCTGAGTGAAATGTCAAAGATAAATACCATATGATTTCACTTATATGTGGTATCTAAGGAACAAAAAGAACAAACTAATAAAAAATAAACTCACAAATATAGTGAACAATTTGGTGACAGAGAAGAGGGGGGTTGGGGGACTGGGATAATGGGGTGAAGGGTTAAAGAAGTACAAATTAGTAGTTGATAGTTGGTCACAGGGTTGGGGAGCATGGCAGAGGGAATGCAGTTAGCATTAATGTAATGGCTAAATGTAGAGCCAGAGGAGAGGAAAAGTAATCAGGGGGATTGCTGAATAAACTATATAAATGTCTAACCAATGTACTGTATACTTGAAACAAATAATAAAATAAAAGTAAAACAAAAACATTAACAATGACATAAAAAAACAAAAGTATTGACCTTAATCAAATTATTAGTTGATAGTTGGTTACAGGGATGGGGAGCATGGCAGAGGAAATGCAGTTAGTATTAATATGATGGCTAGGTGGAGGAACAGGGGAAGGAGGGAGCATTTGGGGAACTGTTTTATGAACTATATGGCTGTCTAACCAATGTACGGCATACTTGAAACTACTTTAAATGAATAAATTTTTTAAAAAGGGCAAACAGTATTGACAGGGTAAGTAAACAGTGAATATGAGCCACAGGGAGAAAGCCAGAGAAGGGTTAACAAGTCCCCAAGATTGCCTCAGCAGGAGAATGTATACAACAGGGTACCTGGTGGTGCCTGGTGTTTTCCTTGCTTCCCCGTGGTTCCCCTGGATTCCCCTAGCCCAACCGCAGCCATTTAACTGCAGGTGACCACTATATGACCTTCCTATGGATGAGTGAAATTAGTTAACTGAGCATGCACCTACCCTCAAAGAACCCAAGGTGCAGGATGTGAATTCTCATCTAGGGGCACACACTGTATGCTTGGGCCAGTAGGAGAGTCTGAAGGAGGAGCTGGGAATTTATGCCATTTGAGGTAGGAGGGACAAAGATAAGACAAAGAAACACTATGGCCCATAAACTCTGAACTTCAATTTCTTAGAGCACTATATTTGTTTCAAGCTGCTGGCTCGGACTTTCTTCCAGTGTACTTTACTTCACTTGCATTACTTAATACAGTCGCTCTTGTTTGCTACTTTCATCTACTCTTTCTTATCTGAGCATTGGATCTCCATGCAAAGCTTTTGTGAAGATCCAATGACCAAGCCCTGAACTCTTATAAACCATAGACACCTAAGTGTCAGTAACAGTATTATACACAAATTATACCTAAAATACCTGACAAACCCAAACACACACATCAGAGATGGTTATACTTGCATTATTGCGATTAGAACCTTGTTGACCACAAAACAAAACTAGAACAATGACATCATTATCATTGTTTGCCTAAGACTGGAATGTTTTCTGATCAATGGGGGAATTATTGTTTAATGTTACGAAAGGAACTAGGGGAATATTACTAATATATAAGGTTCTTTTTCGGGCCAAATGGATGAAAAGAGAGGATGTAATGTTAATTAAACAAATATTATTGAGGACTTACTATGTGCCAGGCTCTGTTTTAATGCTAATTGGCAGAATGAACATAGCTGACAAAAACTTCTACTTTCATGGGCACAGTTTTTAGTTAGAGAACACAAAATAAACAATGAGCTAGATAATATATATTTGAATAATATTCATTAGATGGTCTTAAATGCAATGGAGGAAGCTGGAAAAGCAGAGAAGAGGGGTAGGGAGAGCCAGTGGTGCGGAGATGGGTATTACAAAGCTATCTCATGAAGTCATCATGCGTCCGTCACTTGTGATTAAATGACACTAGAGATAAAATGACAAGAAACAATAGAAAAAGTTCTTACTAAAAATATAGCCTTGTTAAATATTTCTCTGTTTTTTGGTCTTTTAATAAAGTGAACCAGGAAGTAAAAAAGAACTGTGTGCTTTCTCCAAATCTATTTCTGATGAAAGCTACCTGTTTGGAAACATTTGCAGTTTCCAAATAAAATATCCAGACATTAAACATCTTGACATAGAACCATAAAGAAATCTGCAGAATGAAACAAATAAGTGCTTTTCATCTTTATTAAAATATATAGACAATATGTTGCTGTTATTTACATTATACAATTCAGTGAGGTTTTTTCAATTATAGTTGGCATACAATAATATACCAGTTTCAGTTGTATAGCATAGTGATCAGAGATCCACATAACTCACAAAGTGATCACTCCACTAAATCTAGTACCCCTTTCCCCCTTACATATTTATTCCAACATTATTAACCATCTTCCCCATGCTACACTCTATATCTCCATGTCTATTCTGCAACTATCCATTTGTACTTCTTAGTGCCTTTGCCTTTTTTTCACCCCCAACTCTCCTCCCATCTAGCTTCCCTCTAAATATTCTCTGTACCTATGACTTTACTTCCGCTTTTGTTGTTGTTGATTTTGTTCTTTAGATTCCACATGCATGTGAAATCATGCAATATTTGTATTTCTCTATCTGACCTATTTCATTCAGCGCAATACCCTCTAGGTCCATCAAAACAGTATCTTTTTCCATCCCCTTCCTTTTAGTCTGTGTCTTTTAATCTGAAGTGAGTCTCTTATAGGCAGCGAATAAATTATTTTTAAAATATTGGGATTGTTCAATGCAAAGGTTCTTTGGGATAAAGAAGATACATATATCTTCTTAATGGAGGAAGGCAGAGAAAACCATGTAGAGCAATTTCATGAACTTATATGTTTTAAAATTTCTTAATATGGCTAGGGATGAGTCAATTTTAAAAATGAGGAAAATATGATATTTTCTAATATATTTTTATTGTACTCATGACCAACTTTATGTTTCTTTTCAAGTCATTGTATAAGATGGAGAAATTAAATGTAAAAAGAAAACAAAGCCTATTTCCAAAGATTAAAAGAAGAAAATTAACTACAAGCAAAGTGCAGAGAAACTATAGTTTGGAATGAATCATGCCATAGAGTTAATTGTAACGCTAATCTAAAGCTCTCCTTTGACATCAAAAATAGAGTGTTAGTGAATTTTTACTTCAGAATGTGAAAATACAAATCAGTGTGTGGGTTGGTTTGGTTTAACATTTAATATCCAATTTCTTCTTCTGATATTTAGCCTTTTCCAAATTTTATTGCTCAAATAATCATATAATATGAGCACAGATATCTGCTATTATTAAAATTTATACTGGTGAAAGTATAATTGTGGTCAAGTTGGCATTGCCTCAAAGCTTAGCCATCCAGTTTTATTTCTAAAGTGTTTTGTGGCCTTGAAAGTTGCAGAGTGGTCTACACTAAACAGAAAGAAAGAAAAGAAAAAGAAAGGAAAGACAAGAAAGACAAGAAAAGAAAGAAAGAAAGAAAGAAAGAAAGAAAGAAAGAAAGAAAGAAAGAAAGAAAGAAAGAGAGAGAGAGAGAAAAAAAGGAGGAAGGAAGGAAGGAAGGAAGGAAGGAAGGAAGGAAGGAAGGAAGGAAAGAAGGAAGGAAGGAAAGAAGGAAGGAAGGAAGAAGGAAGGAAAGAAAGAAAAGAAAAGAAAGACAAGAAAGACAACAAAGAAAGAAAGAAAGAAAGAAAGAAAGAAAGAAAGAAAGAAAGAAAGAAAGAAAGAAAGGAAGGAAGGAAGGAAGGAAGGAAGGAAGGAAGGAAGGAAGGAAGGAAGGAAGGAAGGAAGGAAGGAAGGAGAAAAAAAAAAGAAAATAAAAGAAGAGGAAAGAAGAGAAAAGGAAAGAAAAGAAAAGGAAGGAAGGAAGGAAGGAAGGAAGGAAGGAAGGAAGGAAGGAAGGAAGGAAGGAAGGAAGGAAGGAAGGAAAAAAAGAAAAGAAAATAAAAGAAGAGGAAAGAAGAGAAAAGGAAAGAAAAGAAAAGGAAGGAAGGAAGGAAGGAAGGAAGGAAGGAAGGAAGGAAGGAAGGAAGGAAGGAAGGAAGGAAGGAAGGAAGGAAGGAAGGAAGGAAAGGGGGAAAGAAAAAGGTACACAACTTGGATTTTAAATTGTTTGAAAGAAAGAGATGGAAGAAAGGATTTATACTCTTTTATTTTACTTGCACTTCTGTCTAGGGAATTCCAAAATTTTTTTCTGAAGTTCCAGGCATCTCCACAAGTTATTTGTAGAAAATAAACTAACATCTATATTCCTCACAATGCATGCCTGAGATTTATTCTTCATTTTGGCTTGGCCCTCTGTTCCTTATGGAATGAAATCTGGCCCAAGGGAACAGTAAATACTTTAAGCTGATAGAAAATCACTAGCTGGTTTATCAGTTGGGATTGACCAGTCTTTAGACAGCTATTCAGTAATTTTTTTAACAAAACAGGTAATTATAGGCTACTTCCTAGTAATAAATACTAGAAGTTCCTCATGAATTTCTTAATATGGTTTAATGCAAATAACACACTAAAGCAAACAGGACTTTGCAAGAAGAAGAAATAAACTAAAAGAAAAAAAAATACCTCCAAACCCCTAATTAAAAAGAGAAAAGTTCTTTTAAATCTCTTTTCCAACTTGGCAAACCAAAGAACTAATTCCACATAGTTTAAGCCATGCTTAAAATGAGATTGAAAATATAAAGATATAGTGAATGAAAATTAAAATTTTAGGGTTAGATTTGAAGTCAAATTCCAGTTCTTGTTTAATAATAGCTATTTGACCTTGGGCCAGGTACTTAAACTTAATTTTCTCACAAATAAAATGAAGATCATATCTATGTCATAAGGTAGTTTTGAACATTAAATTAAAAAAAATGTAAAATGCTCAGCACAGTTCTGGCACATAAGAGAATTGTTGTTCTGGGTTTTGTTTGAATTATAATTACTACATGTGTTTAGTTGCAGTTTCCTTTCCAGTTCTATACTGTGCTGTCCTAAGATCAATGATTAATGATAGTACAACTCACAATCTTCAGTAATTGCAAAAAATCATTAATCATCTGAAAACTGAGATTTTCTGCCATTTTCTTATTGAGGTGTATGTGGGTGTGTGGGTGTGTGTGTGTGCACGCACATGCACATGCACATACACATAGGCTGAATTAAAGCTGTCAACATGTCATCAAATGTTATGAAATTGAGGTCTTAATAAAAAGTATTACAAAGGAAGCACATTTTTAAAGCTACAGTTCACTAGTCCTGTGATAAAGGATTTAAACAATATTGCAATGTTGAGAATCGAAAAAAATTCTTGTCAGATATAAAGAGGAAAATATATAAGGTGGAAACATTTGTCCCTCCTCCCCATTATTTCTCCTCCTTCTCATGTGGATATATGAAGAATGTGATTGTTAGAGCTGGGGCAACTATTTTAAGACCATGAGGCTTTAAATTTAAAGTAGAAAAGCCAACATGTCGAGAGTGGGAGATAGAAAAACAGAAAATGCCTGGTGTTATGTATTGAATGTTTGTGTCCCTATGAGTTTCACATATTGAAATCCTAGCCCCCAGTATGATGGCATGAGGAGGTGATTGGGTTATGAGGGTGGAACCCTCATGAACAAAATTCTTGTCCTTCTTACAGGAACCCCAGAGAACAACCTTGCCCCTTCTGACATGTTAGGACTCAGCGAGAAAAAAAAACATCTAAGAAGCAGGAATCAGGCTCTCAGCAGACACCCAATCTGCCAGTGCCTTGCTCTTATACTTCCCAGTTTCCAACACTATGAGAAATAAACTTCTGTTGCTTATATCAGTAAATATAATTCAGTCGATATAATTCAAATCTATTTTAATGATGTATGCACATACACATAAGCAAACACTTAATAGTTTCCTCAGGGTGATAATTAATGGGTCAAAGTATGTGATTAAAAACTTTTTTATATAGTTTGCAAAAGTGCCCTCTAGAAATGTCATCTATCAACACTCATAAGAGTTCCTGTTTCCCCACACCTAGCTCCTCAGGAGATTTAATCAATGTTTTAATCATTATTGGTATGAAAAATTAAATATTCAATCCCCTTCTATTTTTCATTCTTTGGTTACCATTATTATTTAACATTTTCTGAGTGCTTATTGACTGTAGTATTTCTTTGTAAACACCCTTTTCTGTCTGTTATTCTATTTGAATGTTAACCTTTATCCTACTGCTGGTTGATAACTCTTTAAGTGTTGAGTGGCCTACATCAGAGTGGAAAGAGCACAGTCTCAATATCCAATCAACATGGGTTCTAATTCCAGATACACTAACTGTCTAACTTTGAGAAACTAAAAACCTTTTATACTTCGATCTCATTGCATGTAAAATGAAGATAATATAGCACCTTCACATGGAGCTCTTAGGAGGATTAAGTTAATACACTTGAAGCACTTAGAATAAGGCCTGACACATGTAAGGGCTAGGTATTATTATCATTACTTTTATTAAAGATTTTAGTATTCTGTCCTAAATTTTGTTAATATTTATTGTTTGTTTTTCAACTCTTTAAATGGTGATATACATGACACACAAAATTTTATATTTTCATGTGAGTAAATCAATAATCGTTTCATTTATCGTCTCTGGCTTTAGGACTATGCTTAGGAAATTTATTCTCAGTCTAATACTTATTTTTAAACTCCTATGTTTTCTTTTAGTATATGTATGTTATTTTTCACATTCAAATCCACTGAAGCTTATTTAGGAGTAACCTGTGAATATAACTATGTCTATAATTCCTCTGTCTCTGTCTCTCTCTGTCTCTCTCTCTGTTTCTCTCTGTCTCTGTCTGTCCACTGTTAGCCAATTGTCTGATACATTAAATATTTTATTCTTTTCTAATATATTTAAAATGTTTATCAATTTGTGTTTGAACTTCTGTCAGCTTTTGGAATTGCATTATGTCCCACTGAACTACACAAATTTCTTGAATGTCTAACAGTTCCACTCAGTTTTAATTATTAGAACTCTAGAATCCATTTTAATAAGCTCATATACATTTATCTTATTTTTAGAATGTTTAATTATTTTAATATTTATTTTGCTGGATGAATTTTAGACTCATTTTCTTTTTCTAAGAATCTATACTTCCTCACAATCCTATTAAATGCTCATGAAGATTTCATTGGATTTACAAATGGATTCAAGAAAAATTGCTAAGTTTTAAATATTAAGATTTTCCATCTAGTTTGTTTTTTAATGTCTGTCCTCAATATTTTGTAATTTTCTTCACAGAGGCTTTGCCTTTTTTTAAAGTCTCAGTATATTTCTCATACATCTAATAGTTATTTTACAAGGGAGAGCTTTTATTTTTCCTTTTCTTTGATATTAATATTATGATTGACATACATAGGAAGGTATATACTTGATTTTGGTGTAATCAACTATAGTCAACTTACTAAGTTATTTTGTGAAGCATTTATTTGCTGATTTAGTTAGGTTTCCATCAGTAGACATTTGTATCATATATATGTTTGATAATTTTGCCTCTTCTTTTCCAATATTTATATATTGATCCATTAATATTATTTTATTTCATTTGCTAGAACTTCCAAAAAAATATGAATAAAATTTTTAGTAGGAACTTGGTCTTCCTCTTACCTTTAATGAACATGGCTTCACTATTTCCTTTTCCTGTTTCTGGTAGATTATATTTTTAAAAAAATTCTTTATTAAGAATTATTAGAAATGATGTTTATATAATAAAAAAATCCTTGATGTTTAATTATTTTTAAATTCTTAGATCTTTTTTAAATAGTAAATATTTCTAAAAATTAAAAAAAAATTGAGAAGTTCTGCAATATTTTAACCTATTTTTTATTGTGCCTCCAAAAAGATAAACTACTGAAAAAAATCAGTTAATTACCAATTACCAGGTTTGTCAAATCTGGGCTTCCCTTCCAAAATATCTAGACAGACATCCTCAGAAGAAAAGTGCTTAACATTATTTTTAAAACTTTTCCCCCTATAGAAGTGACACGTATTATTTTAAAAATTAGAATTGTAAATAAGACAAAAGAAAAACAAAAACCCATATGTTCATAAATAAGAGATAATTACTAGTTGATATTTGGTATTTGTTTTACCTATATTTTCTTTCCTCTTTCTAATACATGTATATACAATACATTTTAAACAAAACTATATCTTTCATATTCTGCTTTCTCAATAGGATGAAAGATAGGAGTTATGGTCAAAAGTGCAAAAGAAGGCCTAAAATTGCTCAAATTGTTAAATCTTCATATATTCTTCCATAATCCACCATTAGAGTCTGGCATTATTGTCAATAACTATTCTTGAAGGCAAAGGAGATTTTTAAAAAATCTTGCATTGTAAAACTCACGTATGAAAAATAGCAATAACAATTTAATATTTTTGAAAAGCTATGGAAAGGATATAGGAATTTTAAATATGAGACTTTAAGACATGAAAAAATCTGGATCACCTTCTGTATGCAAAACAGTATTGAGTTCAGGGGAGTTTTAAGGTAAATTACAAAATAGAAGACGATCAGAGAACTGGTTAGTTTTGCATTATGTAATTCTATGATGATCCAGAATGCAAAAGCACAGTGATCAAACTGTAGTCAGAGGCATACTCCATTAAAAAAAAAAAATGGCCCCAGTAATGTCTGTTTAAATTATTCAACTCCTGCTTTCAGAAAAAAAAAGTTAAAATATTTATATTTCATTTATTACAAATATATTACCGTAGGGAAGAAAATATTGTTTTTTTAAGTCCACTATTCATGAATTAACTATCCAGTAATAAAAGCTATAAACTAGATCATTCATAGAAATTGGTAATTTTCTTAACTGCCCTTTAACAATGAAAGATGGATCCACATACTGCTTTAGAATGAAGTTAATTCTTTTGTTTATTGACAAGTTATCACCAACTTCCTAAAAAAGTCCCACTGTTGATGATTATATATGAAGACACTTTCATCAGCCTTTTTCCAGTAATGTTAAGAACCAAAGCAATTCAACAGGCCACTTGCTCTCTTTTTTAAATTAAACAATCTGTACATATTCTTTTCCATCAGAGAAGAAATATGATGAATTTTATTTCCCAGACTGTAAATGATATTTGAGTCTCCATGTCTGACATGTTTCTGCTTCAACTTGACAAGGGAGAAAAAATAACTTTCATAAGGCAAATTCATCCTTAAGGTTAAAGTAGATATGCTCCAGGTACACTGGCCCAATTTTCCTACAGCAGCAGTGGAAAATGAGAGGACTAAGAGGTGCATATCAGATGCTCATTTTAAAACCATGGATTTCAAACATTAAAAGATTAGGCTTTACTAGGTAAAGAAAATTGCCTTTTGGTGAATTACAGGTCTTTGATACTGTTGTCAATTCATTTCCACAAAACTTGAGCTTGTTTGGCCAAGATGAAACTGTGACTCCAGGGCACTGCTTTGCCTCAAAATCTGCTTGGTGCACTAAAATTCTCACAGACGTCCTTCTTGCAGAGCACTTCAGATCACAATGTTTCTTAACTACAACTCACTGGCAATGTATATTTATATTGTAAACTGTGTGTGTGTGTGTGTGTGTGTGTGTGTGTGTGTGTGTGTGTGTGTGTGTATTCTGCCAGGTCTTAATGCAAAAATGACTTTATGTGACTTTTCAACACTTATCATAAGTGAAACTCCAACATGCAGTGTGGATTTGGCTGAAAGGAGAATTTTGAGAAATATGAAAGAAAATGATGAAGGGCTTCAGGTAAACTCCTGAAAGGATAGTTTGCTATACTTGAATAGGTATAGAATATTATATCATAAAAGATCTAGTTCTTAAAAGCAAACATATTTTGAGAAACTGTACATATGCCTTGGATTGTTCTATCTATTGCCTAGGAAATATGATAACTTTTGAACTAATATTGGCTCTATGACTCCAACATCTTTTATTTTGCTTGGCATGTGACACTGATTTTAGTCCCTAGATTTTGTCTAGATGCAGATGTAGTTTTCTCTCTGATCCCATCATCAGTCGCAGATACTTGTTCTAAACACAGAGATCTGCCCCACTCCCTAGATTTTGAGATCTGAGTTAGTCAAGATGAAACTTGTTAAAGGGGCAGACATTTTGGAATCACTACCGGAAGTGATTCTTGTTTTTCACTTGAAATGCTATTAGAGGACACTTTATGGTTATCTGTATTTAATGACAGCTTGCCTTATTGACAACTCCTCCTTGGATCAGGGGAATTTGTCATTCTCCTAGGGCTACATATTGACAAGTTTGGATAGCAATAGTGTAAGTTTTGGAACTGGTAGTTGCACACAATTTTGATTCTAAAATGGTAAATCTCTCCCTGGAAACAGATATCCCAGAGAGGATGTGAAGACAGGCTTTCTATAAAGAACTTTCTATAAAGAACTTTGTGGCCCATCACAAAGATAAGACCATTGATTTTAAGGACAGTTGAATTTCTCATCGTCTGTACTCTGCCTACATATAACAAACCATCCAATATGTCAGCACTTGGGTGGTTAAATCTTTCCATACCAACAAAACATATCCATGCAAACAGGATCAATAGGTTAGTCTTTCTCATATGTAACCCTTATCCCAAATTATGAGTTAACATTAACTAAAAGACAGTCTGTCAATCTATTTTTCTCTTATCTTCTTTAAGTATATCCTCATCTTTCTCTCAGAAAAATTTCTCTAATATTTTTTGCAAATGTTTAGCACCCTGCTTTTTTTCTAATAAAATAGTTTCTATCTATTTTTGATTTGTCATTTCTTTTCCTCTTTTAACTTCACTGATTTGCCTGGCTTGTACTGTGTCTATTTCTCTTTGGCAAAAGAGTGGTCCCATTTGGCCTCCAGTGCCTTTTTTCCATATCTACTTCTCAGTTATCTCCCTTATGATCTTCTTTGCACTTACTCCATTGTGGCAACACTGTATGATTGGCCTTCATCATCCACTCTATTACTTTTCCATGGAGAAGGGAAAGAGTGATTGGGTGGATCAGCCTTTGGATATTCCATCTTCTTTGCTAGTGATTAGTTCAAGAATAATACAAGACACAATGATGGGTAATGGGATATACGGAGATATGTGGTGATGACCCCTGAGAATGTTCTTCCTATCTCTTTCTAGAGAAGAGTTAATGCTAAGCTTTCTATTTCCCTCTTGACTTGAGCAAGGTAGTATTGAGCAGCCACTGGAAGTCATTCTAAATAATGGAGAAAACAGCCTCAGGATGAAAACATTCTAGATGGTAGAGCAGAGAGAGAAAAACTCTAGGCCCTGAGGACATTACTGATCTACTGGATCCATCTTATCTTATGGTCTCTGCTCTCTTATTGCTTAAATCAGCTTGAGTTGGCTTTTCTGTTACTTGTAGTCCAAAGGATCCAAACTGGCACACTTTGCTCCATATATTATTAGTTGAAAGAGTAAAAAGTATTTCATTAGTAAAGATGGTCTCCAGTGAGAACTAGGATTTTATTTCTTTGTAGTTTCCCTTGAAATCTAAGTCATGAAAACACAGAAGAAAATAGATTAGTATTGGCCTCTATGGTCTCTATGACTAAACAGCTTGAATATCCAAAAATATTTATATGATTATAACAACTGGTTAGCCTCCAGTTAGGTCAATAATAATAAACCACACAATAGCCATGAGGTTATAAAGATAAATAAACCATGGGTCCTACTCTTAAGAAGCAACATTTAGGATGCAAACGGGCAAGAGATAATACATATAATATCATTCCTCTAATGATAAACTACTCTAGGATCCTTAGGAGTCAATCCTATCACTGAGTTAATGAGGGCCTTTCACCTGCCAGATGAAACCCATCTAGAGTAGTGGTCCCCAACGTTTTTGGCATCAGGGACCGGTGCTCCTATGAGAATCTAATGCCTGTTGATCTGAGGCGGAGCTGAGGCAGTGATGCTAGCACTGGAAAGAGGCTGCAACACAGATGAAGCTTCGCTCACTAGCCTGCCACTGACCTCCTGCTGTGTGGCTAGGTTCCTAACAGGCCATGGACCAGTACTGGTCCATGGCGTGGGGACTGAGACCCCTGATCAGGACACAGTAATACTTACATTTATGAGAAAGAGGGATTCTGAGTTAACATTATTGATATTGGTGGGTAGTTCTTATGGTCTTTTAAATTTACTTCTATCATAGATATGGGCTGTCTTCAGAATAGTGAACATCCTTGGGGTTATCAGAGCTATTCTCATTCCAGTATTCTGTGATTAGGACCATTTCTTAAATATGGATCTGAGCATTAACATTCTTAAAGGCCCTGAATTTAAAGTCATAATTTTCAGACCATTTAATTAAAATGTACCTTTATTCAGCTAGTTATTTTTCCTAATTATCTAAGTACATGTCTGAATAATTACATACATACAAATACTAAATAATACAAAACTCTGAAGGAGATCAGAACATGCCATCCCAAAATATGCCACTTTGGCATATTGACTATTTTGAGATGAGGGTGACTGAGAAAGGGCAGATGCAGAAAGGGCTCTCTGATCTCTCTCTTTCCACCTAAAAGCAGGACACAAATGTCCCACAAGAAAGATTCCTTCCCTGTACACAGAAAAGGAGAACATTTTATCACCAAGGACAGAGAGCTGACACTGAGGAGTCTGTACAAACAAACCTACTAAAATAACCATTATTTTCCATTAATTTCCCACTCTCCTTCCCACAATTTATTGCCTTTAGCCCAAACCCCTTTTTCTGTTGTCTTGCCATATCTCCACAATATACCATTCTTTGTTAAAATATGTCAGCTCTCAGGCCTACCTGCTTCTTAGGGCTTTTATTTCTTATATATGAAGTCTTCTGTGAACACATTCAAATATTAACATGTATAAAATTTGTGTGCTTTTCTCCTGTTAATTTTTTTTTTGGTCTGTTTAATTCTTAGATCTAGTCACAGAGTCTAAGAGGGCAGAGGAAAAAATTCTTTCTCCCCTACATCTGTCAGCTTACAAAAAAAGTGGCTCTTTGTAAATATGGCAGTTTCTCTTGAAAACTTTATGTTTCTGTATTTAAAACCAAAACAACTGAGAAATTTATTTATGTAAATAAAAAATTCATTCTGGTCATTTCAAATCTAGTATAGCCATATAAGTGTCTGATTTGATGGTTTGTTTTCTATTGCATTTGATTTTTTTTCATCATGTTAATTGTATAAAGATGAGAAATGAAGATAAATGAGTACCTTAACAAATGTTTTGCAGCACTTCTTATACTTCTCTCTTCCTTAATACTTGATCTCATATGAATTAATCCCATAGTGCAATAGTAAAACTCATAGTAAATTCAGAATCAATGTTAGACATAAATCTTTGCCAGGGAATATGTTGAAATAATCTTTGGCAAATTAAACATACACTCAGAAAAATCAAATCGAACATTTAAGATATCAAAATGCCTTAAATTAAAAAAATAAAAAATTCAACCTCAAATATGAGTTTCTTTTCTCTAAGGTAATTAATTAAGACATTTTATGATTGTAATGTCAAATTAATTTGTCTCAACAAATATTAAACTATGTTATAAGAAACATGCCAGATACATATTATTAAAAAAAGCTTTAAATGCCTTCCATGGGAAAAAATAACTTCCTGAATTTCTATTTACTAAGCACCTTTCTCCTCTATTAGTTACCCATTTACATTTGTTTAATTTTGATGAATTAAAAGCCAGTGTTGTTAATTTTACTTTCTTTGTCTCAGGTACCAGGTAATCATAATATTAACAATTTATATATTTTGCTACACCTTATTTAATTTACACAGGCAGTTAGACAGATCAGCATGTTGGAATGCCTTCTTTTTATAATTTTTTTCTATGGGAACACTGTTGCATAAATCGTCTGCATTAGAGGTAGCCATGGGTGAAATGGCCTTTCTTATTAAATGTCACAGGATTTAATGTCATAGTATAATTGGGATGGAAGGATAATTGCACTAAGCTCAACATGTCTTTTTCTGCTAACACATTATTAATCCATAGGAGTGTTAAAATATGTTTAATAAAAGCCCCATTCACATGGAAATTGCTGGCACTTGCTAAAAATTATACTATTTCATTGCTCAGCTCTAAGAATTTCTTGTAGATTTCACAGCAAGTTTGATATCGAGTGAAATTATAATAGAAGTTCATACAAAAAGTTCAACATTTGTTCATAAAGTATATTTTTAAAAGAATTAAAAACGGTCTTTTGCTGGAATCATTAATGCATTCTAGTGTTACACTGGTAGTGCCATAGCTCATGCTTAAGAAGTGCTCTTAAAGAAAGTCTGGATCTGTTCTTAGTCTCTCTCTCTCTTTCTTTGTCTCTCTTTCTTCCTCTCTCCCTCTTTCTCCATCTCCTTCTCCCTCTCTTTCCCTCTTTATCTCTCTCCTGGGCACACAGCTAACTTATATGTATTAGCTTCCTTTGTAGTAAGGTAGGGTCATATGACTAATGAATGTGGGCAAAAGTCATGACCCAAAAAAAACCTGCTCCACAATTCTATATGTTCGCTTCTATTATCCTTGCAAGAAACTGAAGCCTTAGAAGAGGAATCCAAGGACTGATGCTTGCTGAATGTCCATACTAAATTCTTGGTGAGCAAAAAAAAGAGAAAATTACAGTGTTAAATTTCTGAGAATATAGGACTGATTGCAATGTAGTTAGATCATCCTGACTCTCCTTTCTTCATTTTTTCTTTCCTTCTTTCCTTTTTTCTTTTATCTTTCTACAAAGGGTAGAATCTAGTTACTGAAGACAAAAGATAATATTATCTTCTAATACCCTGTTTCGTTATCATTGATTCAGTCAATAACCTTGATTAAGCTACTAAACTTTGTCTGGCTTCATATTCCTAAGCATCAACCCAAGAATACATACTAAAGCATTTCATAAAATCATAACCCACAAGACCTTTTGCAAGTAAGCTCCTTCATTTCCATTCCTTCATGCACAATCTGTCCCCTCAATGCTATAAACTATGTAAGAATCTTCAGTGTTATTAAAGGAACTTATGGCAAAAGAGTCTGCATCCTTATTTCAAAGTCTAATCCAGCATTTACAAGATTGTTCTTGGTGAAATTTACCTATAAAGAGTCTAACTACCTCGTAACTGTCATTTCAACACATTCACATTTATCTTACTTTCAAGCATATTGTTCTTCCTATCACTGAGAATACTTTAAGGTTTCCTCAATTTTCTCTTTTGTAGGCTAAAATAAATCACACCGGCCTTTTAATCTTTCCTTACAAATGAATTTCAAAACTTCAAACAGTTCTAACTTTTCTATATCTTTCTTTTATAAGCCTTAGTCACATAATTGGTCTATTTGGTGGAAAAGTAAACTGAAGCAGAAAAGAAATCCATCCAGCCAGCTGTTTATACAGACAACACTGTTTCTGATTGAATACTTCGTTTAGTCAAATAGTTTTTATAGCTTTAAAGCACAGAATCAGAAAAAGACAGAATACTCAAGGAAAACTATAATAAATGACTTTACGGAAATACATTTTTATGGTTTAAAGTATGAGGTGTCTATGAGTATTTTACAGTACAATTCTTTAAGATTTAATTTAGTCATAATAATAGTTACTTTCAATTCAGTTAGGCACTTCCTCCTACATTTCTGTCAAGTATAGTTGATCAGATCAGAACTGGACAAGACTGAAAAACTCAGAGGTATATTTGTCCTAATCTTATCTTTGTAACTGCCCAAGTGATAAGAACTCAATATACCCATTTACTTATAAGAAGCAATGGAAGCTAACAGAGAAACTTGTACCATGGGAATTTTTAGACAATTTAATCAATTTAGCCTCACAGGCTTAAAAAGAAATCTTAGTAATCTTAAAATAATAATCTTACTAATCTTAAAATAATAATCTTAAGGAATGGCGGAGGGAAGCAAAGCAACAACTTCAGATCTACTAACAGCTATACAATTTACCTAATAAATGCATAAGCTGTCATCCCTATATTCTTTCTCTATGGCTAATTAGGGCTGTGGAGATAGATAGACTTGGATCCAAATTCCACTTCATCCACTTATTAACTCCATAATTTAATAGCCCTCGTTATCAATTTTTTAATTGACAAACAGGATATTGATGATATTTAATCTGCTCTGTGGTTCAGAAGTTTGTATAAGATACTATAGATAAAGCAGTTATCACAGCGCCTAAAACATAGCGGACAATCATGGTAAAATAAAGATGGCTGCACATTCTTTGCCACTCCTCCCCATCTATTTCTCATCGTCTTGAATCTGGGACGATCCTAAGACTTGCCTTAACCAAAAGAATACAGCGCCAATGTTGCTGTATAACTTCCAAGGTTGAACCTTAAGAAGTATGCAGTTTTCACTCTCATGATGGAAATACTCTTTCTTTAAACCCAGCCAATAAGCCATGAAAATCCCAAAGGCCAAGTGGGGGAGACCCAAGGTACTTTGAGTTGACAGCCTCATTTCAGTTAATGGTCAGGAGCAAGCACCAGCCACGAGTGGGTCATCTTGGACACTTCAGGCCAGTCAAAACCTTCAGATAACTGCAACCCTAGATAACACTACATGGAAAAGGAAAACACCCAGTTGTGCATAATCAACCCACAGATTCAAGATGTAATAAGATATAATAGTTTTGTTTTCTTAAGCTACAAAGTTCTAAGTTAAGTCATTAAGTTTTTAAGTTTTGGAGTAGTTTGTTGCATTGCAATATATAGCCAAAACAGTGTTCAATAAATGGAGCAATTATTAATATTTTTTCCCAGTGATGAAAGAAAACAGCACACACTGGTGCTTTTTGCTCTACTTAGAGACTTTGGAGTCAATACATTCTGTTCTGTCACTCTATTCCAAAGCATTAGGGATATAAAAAGCAGTGGTTTTGCCAAAAAAAAAAAAAAAAAAAGAAAAAGAAAAAGAAAAATTTCACTTACATAAAAGACCTCTAGAAAGACTAGTGCTTTTTTAAATAATAATCTTCACTGTAGTGATATCCTTTCATCATGTCACACATATCTGTACATTCTGATATAATTGCAGGACAGAGAATGTTTACTCTAAAACCAAATACCACAACCTATTTAGAGGGCACAGGTCTCAAAAATTCACTTAGTTTTCTCTGCCTATGTCCTTCCCAAATTTATATTCTGTCTGCCTTCCTGCTCCTCGTCCCATTTTTCTTTGTGAACATCATAGACCTAGTACCAAAATTCCTATCCGCCCCCATTTCCTACTTTTGTATATTTCCTGTATTTTCCTTATAGTATTTTTTATATTTCTCCTTATGCTTACTGTCTCCTTCCTTCATCCTTGAACTTGACTAATTATCTCCCTAGATCTGTTACATCTAATGGACACTAGTTTTAAATTCCCAGTCTTGGCCTTTCTTGCCCTACCCTAAATCATTGCTGCTATGCCCAGTGTGGCACTAGATATGGTATTATTTTAATTGCAAGTATAATGTATAAATGTACAATGTCTTCTTTTCCTAGGGCATAAATGAATGAAAATTATAGTAAGCTACAAAACAAAATGGTTACATAATTCTAGGTATATTTCCTAACAGAGGTGACAGTATTAAAACACACAGCCAAACATTCAGTAACCGATCATACTCTGTTTTTGATATATAGCCAAGCTCCCAAATCCTTTGAAAGTTCCTACTTTCAGGGGAGCAGATTCTTGCCATCTTTGATGGGGTTTGTAATCAAATATAATATACAGGGATAGCTGAGCAATTATCATAGCATGCTTGCTTTGTTTTGGAGAGCTACCTTTCTTTACTAAAAGAGGTCAAAACCAATTATGGAACAGAGTACTTATTGTGTATTTGCAATGTGAAGAAAATGATTATTAAAGATTATAATGATTTAAGATTTTTAGTATGAACAATACATTCAGTTCAGGAAATTTCTTCTTAAACATAGTAATTATTTTAATTATTTCTCCACTGGCAATTTTTCTACTGAAATTTTCTTATTGTGTTGTTTTAATTGAGATAAGTCAAGCCATATAAGTTTTAAATTATTCAAAATTGCAGCAAGTTTTGTTCTATGTGGATTTGAAATATTTTTCTTAAAAGACTTCAATTTGAAGAAATGTTTTACTCATTTACTCCTCAACTATGTATTCCTCAGATGCCTCAACCATGCTAGCAGTCTTTTGCATTTCACAATAGAACATCTCCAATGAAGACATTTCAAACCACAAGGAAAAGGGATTCAAGCTGAGACTCAGAGAGGCAAAGAGGTAAAGATCACATTCAGAGGCAAATAGCTCTCAAATATGAACTTGAACAAGGAGTCAAAGAATGTGGTTCTAACAACTTGTTAGTACCATGGGTAAAAATATTTAGATAACTGGCTTGTAGGGATCACAGGTGCAAAAGAAGGGACTGCCTAATAAGGTTCCTTTCATCTTTACATTTGTGTAGTAATGTTCAACTGACAAAGAACTTCCACAACCTTTATTTCCTTCAGTTTTTACAACCACCTCGTGATCGAGACTCAGACAGTAGTTTCCCTTTTTTCACCTATGAGGAATCCAAGGTTCCAAAAACACTACTGACTTTCCTAATAGTATTTTCATTAGGAAGTAATCCAAGACACAGCTAAAAAGACAGAGCTGGCATTTATCTGTGTCTTCTGACTCCTTGGCTTTAGGTCCTCCCACTATATCATTCTGTGTCTCAAATTTTGAGATACATAAAGTCGTGAGTAGAGGGGGATAAGGTTTAAAAACCATATAAAGGATTACAACTGCCCAATCCTAAGGAAGCATTAGAATTGGTTATATTAAGAGGAGATATGTTTTGTAAATACTTAATTAAATTGATGGCATATACACTGAAAACTACCCCCGTGTGTAATTCCTGTGTACTGTCAAGAGGAAGTTACTTAATTTCTTTGAGCCTTAGTTCTCTCACCTGTAATATTGGGATAATAATATTTATCTCACATGGTTGTTTTAAGGATTAGAAAAATATACACAGAACACATAGCATAGTACCTGCACACAGAAAGTGGTCAATAAATGAACACTAAAATTCTAACAGTGGAAGCCTAGTTTATACAAAGTATAAATGTAAGTTATAAAGATATTAGAACAGTTTCAGATTAAAGTAATTGCAACCAGAGTTGTAGATTTTAAAAATGTGAAATATTTAGGGAACCCAAATTATTTAAACTGGAATTGAGACCATGAGATAAATTAATCTCTACGACCTGGGAGTCAACTACGAAAAGATCTAGTTATCTTCGACAGAAGTCAAAATAACATACTCAGACAGTAAGAGAATTGAGTTAGATATAAAAATAAATTTCATTTAAAAATTAAAAGTGGCTAAACAATCCAGCAATTCCACTCCTTATTATATATATATATGTATAATTAAGAGAAATGAAAACATAAGTTCACAGAGAAAATTGTACATGTGTTTACAGCAACATTATTTATAGTAACCATATGGTGGAAACACCTTTTGAATAAATAAACAATGGATTAGATAAAGAAAATATGGTATATCCATATAACAGAATATTATTTGGCTAAAGAAAGAAATGAAATGCTAATATATGCTACAGATGAACCTAAATGAACCTTGAAAACATTATGGTAAGTAAAGAAGTCAGTCTCAGAAGACCATATATTATATGATTCCATTCATAAAATTCCCAGAATAGGAAAATCTGTAGAGATAGAAAGTATGTTTGTGGTTTCTTGTATCTAGGAAAACAGCGGGTGGGGGAATTAGGGTGTAATAATGAAATGGTATAGGTATCTTTTAAAGGTGATGAAAACGGTCAAAAACTGATTGTAGTAATGGTTGTACAACTGTGTGAATATATGATAATCACTGAAATGTACCTTTCAAATAGGTGAATTACATGATATGTCAATTATAATTCAATAAATTTGTTAAAAAATGTGGCTAAACACTGAAAAAGGCTATGAAAAGCTATGAAACCTTATTACTTTAAGGGGCTGGCCTCTCTCTCACTCCCTTTTTTAATTCAAAACTTCTTTATCAACATTATTGTTCAACAGCATAATTCTAATTATCTAGAAGTCAAATGTGGCTCATTGAGGTTGTTTTTATTGTTTTCAGCTAAATTGGTTATGTATGAGTATATAAGTTACTAAGAATAGAAATCTATTCTGTTTATCTTCGGCAAAAGAAAATGCATTTTGAGGGATATTGGGGACTTACAGAATCAATGGGAGGCGGAGAGAGACCTAAACTTAAGAGTGAGCAAGAAACAAAGAGACTAGTGTCAGGGAGAGGAAGCCACAGAAACCACCTTTGAGTGGAACAGTGTGGTCAGGACATGAACGCCAAGTCTTTCCTTATTTTCTCTCTATCCAAGGTACGGATTCCATGGAGGTCATTTCTGATTAGGCCAGATAGGGGTATGTGTTTCAGCATGGGACAGCATGGTCTTTCCTGTGACTCCAGTAAACTATATCTAATGAGGATGGAGTCATTTAAGTATAGAAAATGGTTTGCTCTTAGGAAGAGGAAATAGATGGCTAACAGTGGGGCTGGCCTCTCAATAAAATTGTGGCCTCAGAGTTGTAAAAGAAGGGTGATAACTAATTCTGGGATGTTACCATCGTGGTTATTTCTTAGGTTTTAGCTGAATTTTGTCTTACTTTGGTTTTAAAGATCCTTTCATTCTTGATTGTACTTGAGAATTTTTTCCTTTAAGAATTTTTATTATCTTAAATTGGCTGCCTCCATCCATACAGAAGAGAAATAAATAATGCATCAAGTGACACAAAAGTAGATTAGGAATGTATAACATCAAATGCTTACAAAGGCATACATACATCCATATGGAGACACATTTCTGCTACATACAGATAAAAATGAGATAAATGTCCTATTTTTGCTTACTGCTGTCTTTTTTCATATCTATAATTAATGATCAACAACCAAGTGTTTAATACCCTGGATACAACTAACTTTCTGACAGAAATAACCTGTCAGAAATGTGAAAAAACACATGTGCAGTTGGTAGTGCATCAGTATTGTTCAATTCTGTAGCAACATCAATTTTAGCAGTATAGCAGTGACAAAGAATTTGATTTTAGTTTACGTTTATCTAAAGTTAGGACTATATAAGATGTAAAATGAAATGTTCTACTACTACAAACTGACACATAGTTTGGTGACACAACAAAAATATTTAATTTGGGGATATTCTTATGACACATGAAGAAAAAATAACACCTTTTTTTTTCCAACACATGCATCATGAAAAATTGCCCATCTTTTGCCACATATACAATGTGAAGTCTAATTTATAACAAAGCTTGTAATAGGCTTCTCAATGTGCTGTATAGATGAAGATTTTGATAATATCATTGAAAACCAAAAGTAAAAATACTATTTGTTTTTAGATTTGCTCTCTTCATAAAATGGAATCACACCATTTTTCACTTCCTTGATTATTTTATCTTCCAGAATCTAAAAATCACACAAAACATAATGAAAAATAATGAAATTCTGTTCATTATAAAATAATATTAGTTATAGTAATTTCTAAATCAGAGAGAACTGAATATTTTACAGCTAATAACCAGTATCAAAAGAAAACATAGATACAGGAAAGATGGGGTAATACTAAGAATTGTAAACTAAAGAGCCCTAATTTCACTTGTTGTGTGGCTCACCTTTAGCAATCTGTCATTCTCTGAGCCTCATTCTTCCCATTGTAATGAAAAGGCCATTTGGACCAGATAGCCTGAATCTACCTAACATTTTTTTTTAACTTTGATACTCTATGATTCTACAATATGGCATTAGATAGTCAAAAAAATTAACAGAAATTATAGAATGTATGTCTTTTCTACCACATTTTAAATAAGCCACCTTTATATTATAGTTTAACTGCTAAGAGTTTTAAGCAGTTCTGATTTTAAGCCAATAAAACAGAATAATTGAAACCAGTTCAGGAATTGTTGTAAAGAGGCCTATTATATGTGTTAATAAACACCTAAAGCTGATAAAAGAAACCCTATTCCACAAAGCACAAACACTGGATACACTGTTTGAGAATCTGTTAGAGAAAACCAGCTTATTTTAGTTCTTCATGGTAGACTAAGTTAATTATGCTTGAGTCTATATCTGCATCTATAACATAACAATTTTCCAAATATTACTTTTTGAGGGTTTTTTTGTTTGTTTGTTTGGTAGGGTTTTCTCTCTCCATTTTAAGAGTATTGTTCTTTATTAGTGATAAAAATTAAATTCTGCATAACATCAGATATCTGAGGCATTTTACATTGATTCTTTTTACAAGTTACATGGCTGTGTCTCCCTAATTTTGATATATATATATATATATATATATATATATATATATATATATATAATCACATATGAGAGAGAGAGAGAGAGAGAGAGAGAGAGAAATACATGCAAAACCAGAATTGAGCATTTGAACATAAAGGTGGCTTACTTTGATTGATTACTCTCTATTTCAATTCACCAATAATAAAATTTATGTAATTACATCTGTTAGTCTAAATCTGAATAATATCTGTTAGAATTATCTACTTCATGTAGGCACCTCTTAGTAAGTAGGTCTATTTTATAGCCTACCTTCTCACTATCACTTACACCACCTATCTTGGCGGTAACTATTTTTTTGGAGGCAAAGTTGTTCTTAATAATCAAATATGGCATCATTGGACTTATTTTTATGCATTTTTTCCACCAGTAGCAGAGTGACTTCAACATGTATCTACAAAATGACTGCCTCTATTTGGAATCAAATATTACTCCTGAATGAAACTTATAGAATCCTAGGGCTTTTGCTTCAAAAATACTTTTAAAACAGTACCAGATAACACATGGCAATGACTTTGCAAACTGAGCTCATTCGGAGATGAGTGATGTGACAAGACATAGAAATCCCACGGTTCTCACATTTCTCTAAGAAAAAAACAGATCTCCAATGTCAGTTGCCAGCATTATTTCATACTGATTTTACACATTTTACACATTCTTCCCCTGGATAGTAGCTATAGTAACTGAATATTAGAGAATTAGAAGGGTATTAAACGGCCCATTAAAACATGACAGTGGGCACATATTATCAACATTAGTAAATGATTGTTCTGGAATAGTAGTCACTAAACCTAGAGTTCTGTTCTGCCACGCACTAATTGTGCACCCATGTGTAAGTCATATGTACTCTAATTCGCGCTTTTATCATTTTTAAAACAAGGGATTTGGTTGAACTCTAAAGTGTTTTTCAGGACCAACTGGACATTTTTATAGCCTGTAAAATACTTCTATAAACTTGATACCAGTTAGTTCATATAACTGTTTATTTATGCCATTGCTATTTTACAAAAAGCTACACTGAGACTTCCCCAAGAAAACCTTGTAATAAATATGTCATCCAAGTTTCCTTTAAAATTACTCAACTGCTACTAATATGGTTACCTTAACACATATTATTTAATTGTTATGGTTTTCTACAATATTCTCTGAGAATTTTTATATTATATATTATAGGAAAAAAATAAGGAGCAGAGAAATTAGTTGGATCTCCATAATAGTTAAAATTCTAGGAGTCCTGCAAAATTATCTCTTCTAGGAAGGCTCCTAGGAGGATTTTCTTCTCTTACAAAACAGCAGAATTAGAAAGTAAAAAGATAAAGTCAAAAGAATTGAAAAGCTTAACTTCCCTCTGAAATAAAAGAGCCATTTCATGCATATAACAACATAGAAAGAGACAAAACAGCCCTTTAATCTCTCTAGCATGGGTCTTTGATATTTTAAAATAGAGAAACAATTTTTATTTTTATTCTCTTAAAATATATAAGCTTATATTTCAATTCACATAAGTACTGAATGTGCGCTAGTTATATTTTTTGTGGGATTAATGTTGGAAATTATATTTCTAAAGTGAATAATTTAACCTTTTTTCCTCTCCCCACAATGAAGCCATAAGTGAAAGACACTGGCCATTGCTAGGAGTTGCCATGGGGTTTTGAGTTTGAGACTCCAGTTTATTTTTTAAATATAAAACAGAATAAAGAGCAAAATATTTTTATAAATTCCTCTGTGTATATACACACACATGTAGATAAGACACAATATTTCAAGATATTCTTGGACTATCTGAAGGCTTTACTTCCTTATAATTTAACAGAACCAGCTTTGCTCTAATCAGACTTAATTCCAAGAAGAATTAAAATAGCAAAACAGATTAATGAGACGCACATGATGTGGGTGGGTGGTCTAGAGCAGGCAGCCACAATGACTTATTTTTGTATATATTTTGCCCTATAATTCCCAGAGAGCTTTACAACCAGCTTTAGTCTCCTAATGTTTCTCTCAGTGTTGTCTTCATCCTGACTCTTTCTCTGCCTCCATAATATGGGCATCCTGCCCTATCTCCCCTTTTTTACCTCTACCTCCTAACCTGCTGCATCCTCTCCTGTATGCCTGACTTCTAGTCCTACCATTAAATTTCAGAGCAAGTAAATGCCTATAACTTATTTAATTATTCATGCACATTTATAATGTAAGGCTATGAAGGCATAAAAGATTCTATGGCTATTTGATTTCAGAAGGTTTAGAAAATCCTGGCAAAAATTGTCTTGATATGATGACAAATCAGGTTCTATGATATACATTAAATAATGGTTTGGTCCTGTCACATACCAGGAAATATATGCATTATTTACTATATAGTCTTAGTATTTGAGTCAATCAATTGATCCAGAATATTATTTATAATAATACTGTCCTGACTAGAAAAGAAACTTATAGAAATATATAATATATCCAGTAAAAGTAAAAAATCTACAAATTATTGAGCACTATGTGCTAAAGACTGACTTTGCATACATTTGTCTAATGACACCCAAATAGGAAGTAGCAAAGTCTATGATTCTGACATGTATACTACATGTATATTATCTCCCAAAGCAAAAGTTACCTCTACCCAAAATAGGCACTATTAACATATTGCATTCCATCCTTCCAATCTTCTTGCTGTGTTGTACACCTGTATTTAAATGGTTTTGTGTGTGTGTGTGTGTGTGTGTGTGTGTGTGTGTGTGTGTGTGAGAGAGAGAGAGAGAGAGAGAGAGAGAGAGAGAGAGAGAGAGAGAGAGAGAGCTTGGTATATAATAAGCATTCATTTTCATCTTATAAATGTACAGATATGGTTAAAGCAAAGTAAGTAAAAAATTTGATTTTTCATTTGTTTGTTTTCAACTTCATCCCTTGGATGGTTCATACATTCTCATGGTTTCAGCCTATGTCTTGATTATAACTTCTCAATTTATACCTCAGGTACTTCCCTCCTTCACCTTCAATCTACTTTAGTTTTACTTTATGACTGTGCTTTAAATTCATCATTCCTGAAAACTCTTTGCCAAATTGAGTTCCTCCTGAACTCACTGTGGTTTAACCTCAGTATCTATCATCTAATATGGAGACCTTGGAACTGCCCTTGATTTATCCCCTTCTTCACCTACATCATCTCATGCCAAAGGATTTTGATTTGAACTGCTTATTGTACCTATCTCTTTTCTACTTTCACCAATTTACGTCAAGTTTATTTGTGATTACTTTAATTTTCAATCACAAAAGCCCACATAAATTCATTGTTCTTTTTAAAAATTCCAAGTATATCAACAAAAATGAAATCTTTTGACTACTATTCCAATCCTCGTTCCCTTGCCCAATCCCTGTAAGCATTATTATGAATTTTATGGTACACTTTTAGACTTTTAGAAATTATTTTAAGCCAACAACTCTTGTACCCACATAAAATAGATGGAATTATTACAAGTGAATTCTACATTTAATATAAATGGTATTGTTGTATATATGTATTTCTGCAATTTTCTTTTTTCACTCTAATATCTTTAGATTCATTAAGAGACACATACATACATATCCATCCACACATATAGATAGATATAGGCTCCCTACTGGTACACATCTATCTCTGACCTTGTTCCTCTCTACTTACTCTCAAAACAGCAGCTAGAATAAACCTGTTAGAACATGAGTCATATCAAGTCGCTCCCCTACTATACAACTTCCAGTGTTTCTGTAAGAGATATAGGATTTACAATGGTCTTCAATGTCCCTTACTGTCTAATCTCATCACTTTTACTCTCTCTCTCCCTACCTTACTTCACTTTAACTTACCACCTCTTTGCTGTTCTTGGACATGTTTGATATGCTCCCAAGTAAGGGGTTTTAGATAGCAAATTTTAATTCACACATCACCTTCACAGTGAGACTTTCTTGGCTACCCTCTCTAAAATTCAAATATTTCTGTATACACTTGCCAATTTTCTATTATACTTAGCAACATGTAGTTTAGTATTCTACTCATTTATCTTTTTTATTATTTCTGTCCTCACATGAGAATGTAGACTCCAAGAAGACAGAGATTTGGAATTAAATATGTCTGCTTTGATCATTGCCATAAATCCAATGCCTATCACAGTGCATGACACATAAGAACTCAACAAGTTTTATGAATGAATGAATGAATGAATGAAGTTTTGCCAATGAAGTTATGGTATCTGGTTATACCATTTTCTATTGTTTTCTCTGTTTTTCTGGTTAAGCGTTTTTATTGCAGTTCATCTGCAACATCAGCATTATGCTATGGACTTTGCCAGTGTTATTTTATCTCACAAGAGCCTTCTAGATATTAACATTTTAATTTCACACGTATTTCTTCACATAATGTTAGTGCCATTTGAGTCATGTGCTTTTTAAATAATGTGATGTCAGGAAACTTATAAAATTGTATTCAATTTTGGCCAATAATAACTCATTTTAAAAGGTCTAGAACAGTGATCTTATTATTTAAGATCATAAATTCCTTTGAGAATCTATTGAAAGCTATTATTTATACTTCCAAGTAATTTCAAAACAGGAGGTGAGGTGGTTAGCAGGTGTAAACACAATTCAAAAGACTTTTAAAGGTAATCAAATTAGGCCATGAAGACAGGAAATAAAGCTGGGGAAAGTGATAAAATTAAAGATGCAGTCGATATACAAAATATTTCCCTTAAAACTCTGTGGACTCCTTGGAGACGAGCCCAAATTATATTTCTGAGCTTATTCTTCAGAGCACTCTGCCTTTCAGTACTAATTAAATAAAAATAAAATTCTTAATTTTATGCTATTAGAAAACTGCCGGTGTTTTATTGTATCTGTAATAGAAATTTTAAGTAGATTACAATAATGTTTTTCCAAAATGATATATAATTTTAATGCAATCTAATAAAATTCCTAACAAGTGGTAATAGAGTCAGAATAGGAAGGGAAGAGAGATTAATGGAATGGAATAAAAGTCTAGAAAGAGACCCAATTATATCAACAGTATGTAATAAAATCAAGATATTAAATTCATGGGCAAAGTACAGGGTATTTAACAAATGGTATCAGAGTAAGTAGATATTTTATTTTAAACTTTTATTTTTTAATATGCAAAAGTATACAAAACACTGTAATCCCCTCCTCATCAGGAGCTGTTACCCAGTACAGATAACTATGACTAAACTGCTCCATTCACAAATTAAATCTGCCTCCCCCATATTATTTTGAAACAAAGTAGCTATTTTAAAAATTTGTTTTGATCCCTACCTTACACCTTGAAACAAAATTTAGTCAGGTTAGATTTTTTAAGTAAAAATAAAATCATACTTGTTTTATGATGCGTATACACAAAGAGGGAGAGAAAGCATGAGAGAGCACCAGTGAACTTATAAATTAATGTTTAAAAACCTGAAAAGTGTAATGGGGGGAAATGTCATAAAGAAACAAATCTTCTCAAAAGAAATTCAAATGTCAATAAACACATGAAAATATTCAACGACCTCAGTAATTACATAAAGACAAAGTAAAACATTGAGATGCCATTAAATTTGATAAAGATTGAAAAATAATAGCTATTGTTGAATGGACATGGAAAACTGGTGCCTTTATGCTATATGGGGAGTGTAAATTGATTAAAAAGTTCAAGAAAGCAATTTAACAGTGTGCATAAAAAGTCTAAGATTTCACCATTTCTATCAAGTCTTTCAGCATTTAATATACACAATATTTTGTCAATTATGCAAATATGTGAAATTTATGATAGTATTTATTTTTCTATGATAGGATTTGTTTTTTATTTTTGGTTTAACACAAAGGTCAGTTAGTATTTGATTAGAAAAAAAAGATGGAAATATATACCACAATATTATCAGTGATGATTATGGGCTTTTGAGTTCTCAAGTGATTTAAATTAGTTTTCTGTTCGTGTGCCCATATGTTTTGATTAGAAGCCCTATTAAGAAATAACAGGCATTCATTTCTGGTGCACAAACCTTCCATCTAATGAGCCTTTGTGACACAACATGGCAGCTATTTCTCTAACTCCACAGTGGGACCTGAATTCTATTTTCAAAGAACAGTATAGGAATTAGTTAAGATTCTCTCTTCATTAATCTTGTAAGGGTGTATTTTTTATATTATAGAACCAGGCTGAAGAATTTGCAAATAATGGTGAACAGTTTAATATTACTTGCAGAAATTTAGATCTAAATTTTAATGATATAATTCAAATAGTATTGTAAAGAAAATACAAATTTAGTTTCAATGAGAACAGACTTTATGTCACATGGATTCTAAAGTAAAGAAAATTCTATTTTAATTAAGAAAAAGTCAACACTCTAAAGAAAATGCTTTAGATTCCTGAAGCACCTTGAAAGGTTTATTTCCCTACTGTAATCTGCTAGGCCCCATAAACAATTAAGTGGCAGCATGAAGTGGGTTTAAGAATTTCAGTTTGGAGCTCCCATTCTTACTATCTGATGTTCTGTAACCATCCTCTAACCTTTCTCTCTGTGCCTAAATTACCTGATTCATGAAATAGCAAGTTCATATGGATTTTCCAAAGACTAAATAAGTTAAGGAGCATATTTAATAAGTAGTTTCTAAGAAGAACAAGCTGTTTTAAAAGGTTTTGACAAATAAGTATTCAACAAATAAAAAGTCAATAAAATGTTAATGTAAGAATGGTAAATTATAAATAAAAACATATTGAATCTTTAATATCTCCTAGACATGATAGGTTTCTCAGGCAGGCAATAAAATATCTCAAAGAAAAATAACATGCATAAAAATAGAACAACTGGGACAACACAGAATATAATGAGAATTAATTAAATGATAACAAATAGTATTTAAGCAACTGGATTTCAGAGGCAAGAGTAGTAATTAAAGCTTCTTAGAGAGTGTGGGGTTAGACTAAGCCCTAGAAATAGAAATAGGATTTAGTTTGTTAGAAAGAACGTAGAAGTACAAGATCTTTAACTAAAATTTATAGCTGAAGCAAACCAAATTTTATCATCCAATACTGTATATAATTTTTTTCTGACTCTTCTTTCTCCTACTCCATAGGAATCCACTTGTAATATAATTTGCTTTTTTGTTACTGAACTGGCAGATGCTTGTATTTTCATTCCTTAAAAAAAACTTACGAAAAATTTCAAACACACACACAAGTAGAAAAATAGTATGATGGACCCGCATATTTCTTAACTCAGCTTCAAACTGTTTATGAATATTCCGACACACTTGTTCCATAAGGCATATCGATTAGCATATAACTTCAAACACTGGGCTATTGTTTATAACCAACTTTAAATGTGTAGTTCAGAAGCATCTATGAAATGTGACTTCTTTTATCATTGTGTAGGATAAACTATAGGGGCCTTCTGGACTTTGCTCATTGCTGCCTGGAATAAGGAAGAATTAAGAGATTTTGTTCAAAACCAATATTCTCTCATAAAAATTGAATACCTCTTTTAGGCAAACTTTTTAAGAACTAAAGAATACTATAAATACAACAATATATTATTTTTATAATGTAAAAAAGTAGACAGCCTCATTAGTGAATACAAGCAAATGCACTTGTAACTACTGCCTACTACAAAAAATAACCTGTGCTGTTCTAGGTTTTACTCCCCACAATTGTAACCACTATTCTAACATCTCATCATAGATCAGTTTTGTCTGTTTCTGAGTTCACACACACACACACACACACACACACACACACACACACACACACACACACACAATACACATTCATTTGTGCCTGCTTAACTGGAACACTATGTTCAAGAAGTATTTACATTATTTTTATTGTATATTCTTCCGTAGATGAATATATCAAAATTTATTCATTTACTCTATTATTTGTGAATATTTGAGTCATTTCTAATTTTACAATATTACAAATAATGCTTTTACAAACTTCTTATATCTGTCTTTTGGAACTATTCATTGCTATTGTGTATAATTTTGTGTCAGATAGAATGAATGAATGTTCAGTTTTGATAGATTTGGTAAAATAGTTTTCTAATGTTGATATAAAAATTTAAATCCTACAGTAGTGTATAAGTGTTCAACTTGTTTCAAATCCTTGCAATTCTCATGTTTCAAACGTTTAGCCATTATGGTGGGTATGTAGTTGTATGTAATATGAACTAAATGTACAATTTTCCAATGACCAATGAGGTAATGAGATAAGCATCTTCCCTTATTTTGTAAGATGATTTAAACAGCCTCTTTTGTGAAGTGCCTGGTCAAATTAGTTACCCAATGTTTAAAAGGGGTTTTCTATTTTTTGTTTAATTTACCTACATCTGTATTTTGGATATGAAATCTCTGTCCACCCTGAATATAAGCCCTGAACTCCAAATTCATTTTGCTCAGATCCACGGTACTACTAAGAGCGCTATTTAGCCTTTTAGCTTAGTTCTTTTCCCAGGTAAAGACGGGCTCTTTGTCCCCTTTTCCCAGAAAATCTTGGTGCTAAAGATTCTGGCAATATAGTGACTCTTAATCCTGTTTTTTACATCCTTAGCCTTAAGAAATGAAAGCCCCAGTTTACCACATTCTGCTCAGCCTCTCAGCCCATAACACTTAAGGAATGACAAGAATCTTGGGTTGAAAAGTAAAAAACAAATTTCAAGTTTACTTGAATACATCTCCCTTCCCTGTGGGATCTTAGTACCCACGTCCATGGTTGTCTTGGTTGCTCTCTAATGACTTCAGACTGCTGGTTATTTTGTTAGTATTGCTAGTCTGTTATTATGGCTGTTTTTGAGCAATGGTCAGTTTGATATAAGCTATTCTGTCATGAGTGAAAGATAACTCTAGATGTAAAATGTGCAATCTGGGTTTTCTTTCTGAAATGTTAGCAGAATTTTGTGAGTGCAAAAATATTGGGGGTGGAGGGGCATAAAAATCCATAATTTTAAAATCTGATTCTTAAAAATGCTATGATATTTAAAAAATTAAGAATTACAGCTCTGAATATTTAAAGTGACTCATTAAGATGTCAGAAACCTAACATTCATGATCAATACTGAAGGGGTTCTGAGTGTGCTCCTCCAAAATGTGCTGCTCTAACATAAGGATTCTTTTGAGTTAAAGTAAATTGAAAAGAAGCAGATACAGGAAAAACTCTCTTTTCCTTCTCTATCAGAGAGAGCGAGATGATTCTTAATCATCAGAGACAACTGTAGATTCATATCAGCCTGAAGACAGCACCAGAATAATCTGCATAACAAACCTTACTCATTAGCTCTTAGCTTTCATTATTTTTTTCTCACCCAGAAGAGCCTAAACCTTTTTTCCTTTGTCTTGTCACCTCTCTAAAAATTTATCTTTCTTTGTTCATATACTGTATAAGCCTAAATTCTAACCACCCATTTGAGATACTCATTACTGAGTTCTCCCATGTGCATGTGTAACACACGTTTTAATAAAATACATTTGTTTTTCTCCCATTAATCTGTCTTTTGCCATTTTATTTTGAAAGCTCAGCCTCTGAATTTAAGAAGGTAGAAGAATTTTTCCTTTCTTATAGTTCTGGTGACTCAGATGAGAGAAATACCTGACTCATCCCTACAGGTTACAATCTAGATCTTGGGTCAACTGACCAAGCTAGAAAAAGTTAAGAATTCTTACCAAAATTAGCCTCCCAGATTTCTGTCTGTAGGTTCTGGTCAAGAAAGAGTGGTAAAATTTTCTCCTTTCCAAATTTAGATAAACAGGAGAAAACATTTGTGTGAACTATTTCTTTAAGTGTGTGTGGCCTGGCTATTTCTCATTGGCGTGTTTCTCTTTCCTGTGGCAACAATTTCCCTTTGCCCCCGTCTTTTGTTCCAGTTTCATAAGGGTGAAAATCATAGGGTAAAACCTAGGCATAAATCCTATTAGCCTGTTATTTGAGCTGGCCTCAAAGACTGGCGAGTTTATAGTTCTCACCAGACTAGTCTGTTTAAACAAACTTTGCTGTGGGTCACCAGTTTCATTTATATATATATATATATATATATATATATATATATATATATATATATATACACACACACACATACATACACACACATTTGTGTGTATTCATATTCATATATGTATATGTGTGTATATATATAAGTGAGAGAGAGAGAGAGAGAGAGAGAGAGAGAGAGAGAGATTGACTGAGACTGAGATTCTTTTTTGTCTTGTTTTGGGCCTTGGGAAGTTGTCTTAGATCCAGTGAGAGCATACTCTCCCTGATTTTTCTGCTTGCTAGGAGCCACAGGTTGTCGGGACTGAATCTGCAGGTGATCATCCGTCAGGCTGGGGACCCAAAACATATACCTATTGATTGTGCCAGCTCTCAAGAGAACCCATTCAAACAAGGGGTCTCAGCCCATAAGGAGCCTCTGTCATTTTATCCCTTCCTTGCCTTGTCAGTGTTAGGAAAATCTGATCCCGTATCAACTACCTGGGGTAAAGAGTCTGAAGGCAGCTCATTTGTGTGGGACACCTGAGTTTCCTTCTTGCCTCTGACAATGAAGATCTTTGCTTTCTTTTACTGACTTTGGTAGTAACGTTTTTGGATCATGAGGACTACATCTTCTGCATCCACTCCAGGGATGCCCCTTGTGTCCAAGGTAAAAATTTACTCTAAGTCTGAAAAGTTGCCTCAGTTTTTCCACAAGAAGGCATTTTGGTTTGTACCACATTTTGGAATGAGGATACCTTTGGACATCCTGACAAAAGATTTTTGACTTGGAAAATATCTAAAATGATTTTTTGAGAGCTCTCATCCTAAACATATGTCCTATTGGTTTTTATGGGTAGATTAAATCAAAAGAAGAGAGTTCATTTCCCCATCCTTAACAAGATCAGGAAGTGGATTTTTAACAGAAGTTAAGAACTGTAAAAGGCATTTAGCAGTTGTGAGACTTAATAAATACTGATAGCCAGAAAACAGCTTTAGCAAAGATCCTGAGAGCACACAGTAATCCTGGGTTTACTGTCCTTTATTTTATAATAGCTTGAGGCCTTTCCATACAAGCTCTTTTGAATCCCCCCCACCCCCCCCACCCTCGCCACAAATAATTTACTGAACTATCTATACTTAAGGAAAAGAAAACCATCAACAGCAATTGCTCCAAATTTCTGATAAAAAGCAAACATGCTCCTGAATTCCTTTTTAGAAAAAAACCTAGATTCTTTCTCTATCCCTTTGAATGTAAATCTTATCATATCTTTAAAATGTAAACATCCAAGGAGACAACTCCTGGTCAAAGCAACTACTTTAAACTGCCTGAAACTAAAGGAAAAAAAAATATTTAAAAAAAGAAAAAAGAGGTTTTTGGAGAAAAACTGCTACTTGGTATTTCTAAAGGGCCCATAGCCCAAATTTTAGTCCACAGTTTTCATAAGATTATATATTAGGGAAAATGAAAATCTTAAAAGTCTTCTCCATAAATATTGGTAAAAAGCTTTAGCTCTTATAAAACAGCTAAATTGTTTCATCTACCAGAAAATAATTTTTTTTAACCTGTTGAATAATCTGCCTAGAAAAAAAATTATTTGTCTTATCATAATAATTTCCTGTGTTTTATGCTGTCTTTATCAGATCTTTGATTACTGAAGAAAATTGAGTCTGCTCAATGTTGAAAGAGCTAAGGTTTTATTTTTGTTTTGTTTTTCTTTTCAAGTAGGTGACTTACTATATTAGCATTTGAACTCTTTTTTATTACTTTTGTTAGATAACCAAGTATTGTCTCATAGTAATCTGTGATTTTTGACAAACTTCTAATGCTAAATTTTGACAAAATCAAATTTTAAATGAAGTTTTTTGACCTTAAACTGACTGAAATTTCCATAAGAAAAGGATTTGTTGTAGAATTTGTTCATTCACTCTGTAAAAGAAGAGATTCTAAAACTGATTAGGTTTATTTGATATATTAAATTATATGGTAAGCATTGCCAAATAAGTGATGTGTAAAAATAAAAGAATGAATAAAACAGAAACAAACTCATAGACACAGAGAACATTTTGATGGCTGCCAGAGAACATTTAGGGGGCTGAGTTAAAAAGAGGAAGGGATTAAGAAGTACAAATTGGTAATTACAAAATAGTCATGGGGATGTAAAGTATAGCATATGAACATAGTCAATAATATTGTAATAACTATGCATGGTGTAATATGAGTACTAAATCTATTGGGGTGATCACTTCATAAGTTTTATAAATGTCTAATTACTATGTTATACACCTGAAATTAATATAATACCGTATATTAAATTTAATTGAAAAGCTTTTTAAAATTTTAAATAAAGTGGAAATATTGAACACAACATCTGAAAGCAGGAAAAAAAAAATGTTTGACCTTCCTTAGATTATATATGCATAAATATACGTTGTTAATACAAATATTTCCAAAATCTTATGAAATTCCTAAAAATTTGTCAATGTCCCTAACTGTCTATTTTTCCTGATATAAGGTTATCAGTCATAATGTTAGTTATTACTTTAAAATGCTGTGTTTCAGAACTAACTAAATTTCCTCATCAACTGCATTATAATGAACTCTCATCAGATCTTTAACCATGACCATTTTATCTTTTGTGACTTATAATTATTTACTGTTTTACTTTGATTCTTCTCTGAAAGCATTTGCAATCAGTTATAGTCCAAAAGTGTTTGTCTTCAAAGAGGGTGATGAAAAAAAAAACTCTGACAATATTCTGGAATACAGATTTCTGATAACTTTTATGATTATGCCACTTGACTAAGAATTTCCAGAACTGTAGTGGAGAAACTGATGGAGTCATAAAACCACTAACCAAAGATCAAGCAGAACAAAAATTAATTGCATAAATCTGAATGAACAGATGAGAATTATACTTTTTAAGATGTTTTCTTTGAAATATTACTGGCTCTTTAATGTTTTGTTTTCCATATTTAGGAAATCCTTTTTCTTTTTTCTTAAACTATCTATGGCTTACAGAAAACTAGTAGATTATGCTTTTATAAACAAAAATGAAATATTTCTTTTTCTCCCTATCTGATTCCTTTAAAATTTGGAAAACCCTTATTGAATATTCTTATTTTCATGGTAGTACAGTTATTTGCATAAGTTCAATGAGAATCTGTTCTTCTTGTAGTAGGACAAAATTGAAAACATTGGTTATATTACAAAGGCTTTGATGCGAATGTCACACTTGAGAATGATGTGCATAAAATCAGAAATGACTGGACAGATTTAAGAAAGTAAATTGACTTTATGAAGCCAATGTTTATAAAGTTCCTTGAAAAACTTGATCTGGTATATGGCTTACAGGGTTCCCAGACTTAAAGGTGAATAAAAAAGATCACTTACTGTCAGGCTCAGGAATCTTAAGATATTTTAGAGACCTCAGGAAGAGAAAAATTCACTAAATCTACAGGAATTAAAAGAAATGTCTAATGGCAAGTTCTTGGTTCGACTTCCTAGCCCTGAGATTCTTTATTAAAAGTTTCAGTAAAGCAGACTTAAAAAAAAAAAAAAGGAAAAGAAAAGAAAAAAAGAAAGAAAAAAAAAAGAGCCTATCCATGCAGCGCTTATGTAAATAATCTGGCAAGTTTAATGAGACTAGACTTATTTGGTAAACAAGTCAGCCTTACTTTGATTATCTTTGCTAGAAATGGGAGCAATTGTAGGAAAAAAATTCTGTTTTGGTGAAAAAATATAACCCACTCTTTTGCATGTTCATTATCTTTGCACTATCTTCATCTCTTTATTAACTGGATCCTGTATTTTGATACATTTTGTCAGTCATTAAGGTCTTCTTCAGTTTTACTGCCCCCCCCCATGTGCATCATTGAGAATTAAACTGTGACTATAGGGATCCTTATTAAGACAATCTGATAAAGCCCTGAAAGCTGAAGCTGGAAGCTCCCATGTTCTACTCTGAAAAATAGCCATGACCGTGACACTGATGTACATGCCATCATCAGAGACATTCATGCCAGAAAACAGGAAATTTACTGGGTTACCACTGCTTGCTCTCATTCTACTATCAAAAGATGCTTGAAGTCTAACATCTAGAAATCTAAACTGACGGCTCAAAAACTGGGTTTATGGTTTGTTCTAACCAAAAACAAAAAACATTGTTTTTCTTTTGTTTCCATGGAAATTCCCATCATTAAATGCCTCAGTGCTCACACCACAGAAAGGCACAAAGGGCTACCTTAAACAGCTGCCCTTTCCTAACTGTATGTCTGCCTCCAGAAATGAGACAGGACTGTTTATCTAGACTGACCTATTCACAGGACTGCGAGACTGGTTCAGTATGATGTAGAGCAATTTGCTTAAATTTGTTATTTTATACTTGTTTCAATTTATGTTTTTCTCCTTTACAGATCTCTTGTCTCACTGATGCAGGGCAAGGCAAATTCCCCCAAGTCTGGAGGCACAGGGGGTGGTGTGGGGAGGGGGTAGGGGGTGGCTGGAGACTCAAGCCCTGTACTGAGAAGAGGGTCCTTGGCGCAGTGTAAGAAATAATTCAAACGCATGTCAGCGTAAAAAGGCAAGTTGATTAGAGAGGGAGTAACACCCCATAGACAGAGCATGGTTTCCTCTCAGAGGAAGAGAATGAGAGAGCCTAAGTGACTCAGAGGGACAGAGACAATAGAGAGAGATGAGGACAGTGAGAGAGACAGAGTAAAGACACTGAGAGACCCTCAAGTGTTCAGGAATTCAGTTTATATATCATTCTTTAGTTCCTGTGAGTTATAGTTTAAATACTTTGTTGACTCATTTCCCTTTGATATGGTCATACAGTGAGGAAGGATAAGTGTATGTGGCATGAAAAGGTAAGACTATGTAGCATGAAAGGCCTGCTGGCAATTTCTAGCCTTTGACCTATAGGTTCCCCATGGTTTTAGCCATAGGAAATGAATGTTTTATTTTATGTAGGGCATCACTTAAAGACTCTATTTTTCTGTTTTCCCTTCAGAGTGTGGGGAAATGGGTTGTTAACAATCCAAGTACAAATCTCCCTTAGTGCTGCAAGTTTCCCTGTGGTCTGGCTGCAGAGCTGGTCAGCCTGTTCCAGTCTCTGAATATAGCCTGATTTAACATTTTAGTTCTCTTGCCTCCTCCCTACATTATCACAACTTCTAACCCAGATCTCTCGCTCTCTAGCTACCAACATGATTTTTAATATATGATGCTTTTTAAAATTTCAAATGGAGGAGGGACAGGGTTCAGAGTATGCCACACCAAAATATGACGCCCTGACATGAGAATTATTTTAAGCTAAAGGCAAACACACACACACACACACACACACACACACACAATCTCTCTCTCTCTCTCTCACACACACACACACACCTTTTTGTCATCTCCCTCTCTATCAGGAAGGGAGGGATGTTTATTAATCACTAAAGACAACTGTAGACTCTTATCACCCCAGAGACAGCAAGGAGAGGAATCTACATAACAAACCTTACTAAAACAACCCTTATCTTCCATTAGTTTTCCTTTATATTTATCTTTCCACAGTTCACCAGCCTAAACCTTTTTCTTTTATCTTTTTATATCTCTAATAAAGTATTGTTCTTGTTTAGATATTATATAAACCTCAAGTTCCAATCAATCCTTTGAGTTAATCATCACTGAGTTCTTTTTTCCATGTGTATGGCATACTGTACTTATAGTAATAAGACTTTATCTTCTCTTATTAATCTGTTTCTAACAGTCTTACTTCCAAAGCCTGAGTTGGAGAAATGAGTAGAGAGCAATATTTTTTTCTCTCCTCTAATACCAAATATGATATCTCAAATATACTGATATCAAGTTTTAAAATATTAAACATCACAGATGATATTCACACTAACTGAAGAAATACACAGTGGTTTGAGATGTGGGCATATTAAGATGGATGTTGAAAGCAGAGATATATAAAAAAACATTTGTAAATATATACTAGTACATTGTAATTTACCTTTAAAAAACATTCCCACAGACATCTAACATCACAGAGAAGAGACAGGTATTCCATGCTTTTAAAAACAACAGACCTTTACAAGAAAGATAGAGTAAGAAGATGGAAAAAAAGAAGGAAGTGAGAGAGCGAGGCAATGCATTTCTTAAATTTCTTTACATATGAATAATAACATTTAATCATGAGAGTGATAGGTCATAGAATTTTTTCCTTAATGTAAAGAAGATGCTCCTTTTGCCAACTGCATTGTGAAGCTTGTAATCAGTCATACGGTAGAAGGAAGAAATAAATATAGGATAAACTCTTCCAATATAGGGAGATGCCACAGCTAAGTCACTAGGGTGAGTTAATGACCTGGCAGAGAGTACACCGTATGTAGCCTCCAGGCTCTTTCAGTGTCCACATGGCAGAAATGCTGATTAGAGCCAGTGGGCCACCCTGGAGAATATGTCAATATAAATATGAGACAGAGCTACCCTTGAGTCATCCCTAGCCCTTGATCAAGACTTGAGAAGTTAGACCATGGATATACCATTCTCTAAGTTAAGCAGCATGTCCCTGTGGAATGCCCAGAGATGGGCCTGGATGAGTCATTTGTTTGTAGTCTTCTGCCAGCACAAACCCAAGGATCATCAGAGGTCCTGGAGGACCCCTCATTGCCAATGTACTAGATCCCCTAATCCTCTCTTGGCCCAAACATCTTCTTAGAAAGGATCAAAATACAAAAAAGAGAAAATGTTGAAATGAAATAAATTTTCAAAAGAAACAGTTAATCTAGACAAAGTAAATTATTGGCTCAAGCTATGTTTGGACTAACTTTAGTATGTCTCTCCTTTCTGTTATTAAGTGTATGGAGGCTAGTGAAAGAGATAAGAGCTCTTTTACAGAATAATGGCACTATATTTTTCTGGCACATCTGAGTGTAGTGTGAATAAATTTATGATGCCACTGCAATATTAACCACAAAGCTAGCTGCATAACACATTACTACTGCTAAAACAATAGTATACCAAGTCCTTAAACCCACGGCAGGCAGCAAAACTCACTTTTCAGGACCACTTGAAATTTTTTGGCTTTGTTGTTAGTTTGGGGAGAACGAATTCTCCACATTGGCTAAAAGAAGAGGAATCTAGCCAGATTTCAAGATAATTAAGGTGGTCAACTGACTCCAAGACATTAACATCTGCTGTTTTAATCACTAATGAGATAGTCATTTTCTATAATCTGGGAGATGGACCAAAAAACATGGACTTGGTTTTCCCTTCATTTTAAATCAGTTCACTGGAGAAGAACTATCCTTCTATCTTAGCACTGTCACCCTGCAAGCTGCTGATAACCTGTGGCAGAGGGAGTGCTACTGTATCATCATAATACATAAGCACATTGAATCCAACAGTTATTAATAAACAGACACATAATGCAGACCTAGGATATAATTTCTGGACACTCTAATTTGTTGTGCCCACGTGGCTCCCAACAGACAAATACATAAGTAGGAACAGTAGCTACCTTCTGGAAATATTTGGAGTGTGGCTTCTCAAACAATTTGCAAACCCCTTTATGGTTTTTCAAAAGCCCCTGTGTTTCTGAAATTAATGTTCTGACTTAATGGACATTATGTTGGTCTTGCAATATAGTTCTTTGTCACTACTTTGTGATTCATGATTTTTACTGGATGGAATTGCATGAATGGCTCAGGAAAGCTTGGCAGGGCTGGAATCAGAAAACACTCTGTTCACAAGTACTATGAGATCTAATAACATTCAAATGTATCTGCATAAGAACTGTTTTAAAGCAACAGACAGTCCAGAGTGGTATTTAGTCTATTACAGTTATATTCAAGGCAAGTATGTTTTCTAATGGATTAAAAATCTCATAGGAAGAATAGGGAATGATTATATTGAATAAATTAATAATAGATCACTCAGTTGAAGAAGTATCATGATGATTATTAGCAATTTATTCTAGCACTTCTAAGGCATAACACTCAAACATTTTGTATATTCTCAACTATAGTATGAAATATGTTACACTGAAATTTCTTATTTAATATATGTTTCCATCAGTAATTGTATGCATGTTTTTGCAGAAACAGCTCTTAAAATCTTATTATGATGCTGGCATTCAATGTTATTGATTGATAATAAGTGATCCTTTACTCTGTAGGAAGAGAAACCAGAAAGATGAATCAAATTGGAATACTACTGACTAATTTTAAGAGCTTATTAGGATGAAATGTTTTGAGATAAATAGAATATAGTATTTCTTATATTGAGCTTAGAACAGGGTGAATGGAGAAAAATTTAAGAGGTCATTCTGATTCCCCACCCTCAATTTTTAAATTGGATGTATAATAATTGAAACTACAGGGAACATCTATCAGTGTCTCTACAGACCTTTCTCTTTAGTACCTTGCAGGCTCCAATCTCATCCTGCCTCATCATTGCAAGGCTAGAAAGTTCCTAGAAAGGCCTCTGACTGTATCTTCATCTGGATACTGTATCCTGCGAACAAGACTACAAAGATTGACAAACAAAATCCAATCTCTCCCACCATGACCCTAAATATTAGAAAGTAAATTTTTTTAGTACTTTGAAATGAAAGTAACATAACTGAAAATCAATGAAATTTGGAAAGCTAAGTGGTGATGTAAAAACAGGCCCAATAAAGAATAGTTTGCACTTCCACAGGGTGGTTGGATGGAGAGGATGCAGAAGTTTCCATCTCCTTGTCAAGTTAGATACAATTTCTCATTGTGGCTAAAATGACTTTCTCCTCAAAATCACAAGGCTGTGGAACTTTGTAAGAAAAGGAAGGGGTGAGTTTGGCCTTTTTTCCTAACACCCAGAGAAAGGAGGAAGAACGAGCAGTTAAATCAAAGCCCAGTTTTATAAGAGAAGTCAGGGGAAGGAGATTGTTGGGTCAATGTGCTACTTTTGTTTTAAAGATCAGAGGTTTTTTTAGAGAAGCAACAGCAAAATATGTTTCTTAAAGCATTTTGTTCCATTTGCATCATCTAAACAGAATACAAATCTTATTGTCCTTTTTAATCTAGATAAAAGGAGAAATAGACTTTAAAAATTATCCTTTCATGAGCTCATTTGTGGCTTACCACAGGCCTTGCCTGGCTGCAGAAGATGCAGTACAATCCTGAGGAATTACATCAAAATATCCTTATTTTATTCAACACTGTGTTTCTCACATTGTAAAGAAGATGCAAGAATGATTAAAATCTGTGAGGCACTAATCTAATTTGCCACTGCAGCTGTTTAAGTTCAGTTAATAAAATATTGAACTCTACTGTTTTTTCAATCGCTTACTATCAATAACTACACAAAGGCTAGAAATTTGAAAGAAAAAATATATTAGAAAAAAAAGCCTATTCTCTTCAGAAGTTGGTTTTCAACAATGTATTATATAAAGGCTAGGAACTTGAGAGAAAAAGATATTAAAATCTACTCCCTGCCCTCTGTGAGTGGCAGAAAGAGAGAGACAAAGAAAGCCACGATTATGATAAAATAGGATAAGCACTATGATAAAATAAGCCTATGGTACTGTGGCATCAGGGAAGAATAGATAGCTCCCAATTCAGCTAAATTCCTTCTGTTCTCAGCAGTGCATCAAGTGGCCAGTAACCACAGCCTGTGTAAAAACCTTCCTATTCTTGAGGGTTTTAACCTACAGGTTATCAGCTCATACTGAGCATCAGTACTCCTTGAGGACAGATTGCTCAGGCTAGAGAGAAATTTAGATATTTATAGATATTTAATTTTTCTGGGGGTGGAAACAGAGCATCACCATTTAAAGGGAAAAAAAATCCCTAACGAACTCTGCTATGCAGTCAAGACAGAATCACTTCCTTCTCCAGATTTTCCCAGTTGTTATGCAAAATTTAAAAAGAGAATAGTTGATAGCAATAGTTGCTTTCTATAAAATTACATTTTTAAAAAGGAAAGGATTGAAAGAGGGGTCCTGAAACCAAAATTGGGGTCATAGGGTTAAACAAATTCAGTATAAGACATGTAACTTTAACAGAGAAAGGGAAAGTCAGGCTGCAAACTAAATTCATTCTCCAAAAGCTTATTAGTAGGCAAAGAAAGTCAATGAGCAATGTAAAAAATGATTTAAGCCCCGCCACTGCCATTCTATCTGGGGGCAAGCTCTGTCAAAGACTATTTAGTGCTTTGCCCTATTACCAAACTTATCACCATCTGTTCCTTTTGTATGTTCCTCTCTTTCTGCTGAAAGGAAAAGCTTCCTACTATATTATTAGGTTTCCTATTATACACATCCCATCCTGTGGTTTGAATATCAGAGTTTTGCAAGTAAAAAGCGGCACATCTGCCCTCCAAATGTCCCCACAACTCTCACTACTTGTTAACTCTGAGAGCATTGCTAATGTTCAACTTCTGGGATTTCCCTGAAACTTGTTGAAATGAGAAAAAAGACGATGTTAAAGCTCATGGGTATATGTACCTTCCCAAAGTGGGCTATTTTTGTTTCTTCATCTCTATTAGGACACCTGTTATGATTTTAAGAGAGCTCTTATTAGAACATCTGATTTCAGTTGCTCAGTTCTTTGGAGAAAATGCACTTATTACAGAAGTTGAAGATATCTGTGCTTGATTTTCAAAGTGTCCCAAATAATTGCAAGAAAATTTTTATTTGAATATAGTGATGCAAATAGAAAAATCCTGGCTTAACATATCATTCCAGTGGCATTTTAAATTCAGTTTCTCATCAGAAGTAATGCTAATGGAGCAAGCACAGGTCTGGGGAACCCACAGAGTGGACACAACCTATTGACACCCCTGCATTTTGATTTATCATTAAAAACACTTGGAATTTTTCATTAACCAAGTTTTCATATCTATAATTGGGCAATTTTCTTTTTATTCCATTGAGATAATTTGAGTATGTTCTTCTTGCCAGGGAGATTAACTAGATGATATCTGCATGGCCCTTTCCACAATTCAGTGCTATGTTTTACAACCATATAAGGGTGATTGTTCACATGCCGATAAAATGTTGAGCACTCATAAAAGTAAAACCAAATGATAAAATTTATTCACTAAGATTTCTGTTGCTTAAGGTTTATAGTAGATAATAAATTTGTAAATAGAATGACGTGAGATAAAAAATACATTTTGATTGCTTCATTTACCAAAGTTTTTATATACTCATTTTCAAGGGAAAATCTGAAAAGGTAAGTGTCTCATAGGACTATAAAAGCAGATTTTCTTGTTGTCGTTTTTTTGCTTGACTTCTCTTAATATTTTTCAGCAAATTACTATGGGGACTCTAATTTAATGTTACAGATTAAGAATGTCCTTGAATGAAGTAAATTTAGTATGCTGATTTCTCCCCAAACATTTTAGGACCTGTAGAAAATTAATTTCAATGTTTGGAATACCTGAAGCCATATTCTATATGAAAAATATTGCTGTTATCTACAAATCGGAAGTGTGAGGTAGCTTAAAGAGGTACAGGTGAGTCAGAAAAGGAAACATTCATTATGAAAGGCATCATGAAGCACAAATTAAGTGATAATTAATTTAATTAATTCATACAGATGGATTAATTGAAAGCAATGCCTATTGCTCCTCCATTCATAAGGTTCAGTGTATGATTCTGTTACTTTGTACAGATGCTGATGATCAAAATAAAAATAAAGGTGTTTGCTTTTAATTGATTGAAATTGTAGGGGCAGAAAGAATAATTTTCTTCCCAACTTTCTAAATTATTCTGGGTGGACTAACAGCTAAATTACCATGAAACAGACTAATAGAAGAAAATGATGAAATTTATCACATATATACATACAAGGGTTCCATAAGAATGAGACTTGTGGAATCACTGGGCAGTTGAGGCTTGCATGTAATTCTAGACTAAGGAGAGGGAGGAAAGAGTCTGGGGTTTCTCAAAGAAAGTAGGCATTTCACAGGTAGATGGGAAATAGCAAACAGAGTAAACAAATTCTCGCTGGCCCACCTAGAAACAATGGGACACAGAGGCGAACCTAACAGACAGACTTGCTTGGATGTTTCCTGTCTGCCATACTCAATTTATATACACTAAGGTGAATATGCTAAAGCTTCCTGAAGCAGGCTTTCCTATCTGAACTCCTTTAGACAGATGAAGGCAGAGGGTAGAAGATTCTTTTTCAGTCTTTTGTTTCTTAAAAATAACCAGCTTCAAATAATCAGTATCCAAAACAGCATATTATGGGGATGGCAAACTCTGTTCCCCATCAGTATACAATTATTAATCTAGTCTTATCTTTCCATTTTATAAATGAGTATCCTGAGACACAAAGAAGGAACGTTTTCAATGCAATTGAGATATGATAGTATCAGTATTTGAATTTTAGTCCGTTGGTTTCAATTTAACTGTCTTCCCATTACAGAGGTTCTCCTAGTCCCAGGCATGTATTAAACATTGTGATGGGGTGAGTAGGGTGCAGAAGGTGGTGGCAGTATTTTATATCATATAAAGACAGAGGAGATTTCATAATTGCCCTTTGAAGTTATTAAGATTTCATATTCATTGATATAAAAGAGCCATCAGCTTCTCAAGCTGTTCATATGCCCAAGTGCTTGCCTGCTCAAGAGGAGAGTGCTTAATGTATGAAAGAAGGAAGAAAGGAGAGAGGAGACAGGACATGATGAAAGTCTCTGAATACATTAAGCCTGGTGCTCCTAGGGACCTGGAAAAATGGTCAATGAGAGAATGAGAGGTAGAATATTTAGTGCTGTTCTCTCCAGCAATTTCTCCTTATAAACTGTGTATATGGAGTTTAAGGATAGGTACCATATAAGAGCAGCAAGGGAATTTTCATTTATGGGGTTTATTAAAAGTATAGGATTATTTAGAGATAATTATACACGGTTGAAGGGGCAACTACAAAACAAAGAGATATTCAGACGTATTTCCTATGTATCCTAGAAATGAAAAAATATAAACTTTCATTTTTAAAACATTGGGAAAGCCACGACAGTCAAGTTATAATAATGAGAATAACAATGACTATTCCATTGGTTCACCTCCCTTTGTTCTTTGTATGTGGGGGATACAGCTACAGGTATTCTGCACGGAGTGAGATAATTGAGTAAGCCTACAGGTTGCCTATATTAAAATTCAATTAAGATGTTGAGGCATTGTTAGTTTTATAAGTATTTCAGAAGCCATTCTACAATCTCTGTCATGATATTCTCATACACAGGATAGAGATGTGTGAGCAGAATGATAATCTATCTAAGCAGATGCAAAGCTGGTTGAACCACTGTATAAAGAGTATAAGATTAGTGGATCAGTTTCACCCTGGCAAGGAGACCCCTGTTGATGTGCCAAAGAGCTCTACACTCAGCGTGACTTGCTGAACGTTATTATAAATGGTTTTTATAAAGATGTGAAGGCAAACCTGTCATATTTGCAGATCTTACATAGCTAAAAACTGTAAAACAGCATTGAGGGTCCTAAAGCAAACTGACAGGCTGGAATGAATGGCTGAAATTAAAAGAGTATATCAGTGTCATATGAGAGTCCATATCCATACTTAAGCTAAGACTGTAGTCAGTATTTGACAACCCAATCTTTAATATAAAAAGAACAAAGACAATAATAATAATGACAACTTTTATGTTAGTCCTTACTGTATAGAGGTACTCTCTATGTGTTTAGCTGTACTTTTAATCCTTAAAACAGGACTACTAGATACTGCCCATTCCCACTTTACAAGTGAGAAAACCAAGGCAAAGAGAAGTAAAGTTACTTTCTGTAAGTCACAGAGCTAACAAGTAGAGAGGGGTTGAGAATAGAGCACAAGCCATCTAATTAAAAAAGCATTGTTATAAATTCTGCACTTAGGTTTCAAAAATGTTTTCAGCAAACAAACACATAGCACAGGTTGCTAGGAGAGACATTGTTTAACAACCCATAAGTGAAACTTTTCTTTGACATAGAGTTCAACATAAATATAAGTGTTGGCAGAATGGTTAATGGTACCTCCAGCAGCGTTTGTGGAAGAAATGTATCTAGAACAAGAGAGATAACATTCTTGTTCTTTCATATGGTGTCATCTGCTTCAAATCTATTCATTATTTAATTTTATTCTCTCCACATTTCCTGCATTTATATCAACACTGACAAAGGTACTCAACTCATTAATGAAGAAATAATAACACAGAAAATATAATTTGAGCTCATACACAAAATTTTGAAACAATTTGAGCAATTGTTCAATAAATCAAACTAATGAAAGCAGCAATCTATAAAAGTGAAGCTGAAGCCTGTGACTTAGTCTATTCATTTCTTTTTCAATCATATTAATGTACAATTACCACATAGTCATTCAGATCAACTGAATAAGTTGGAACAATCCTCATATTTCCCAAACAACCAGACCTTCTTTCAACATTCATTTCATTTGAACATATAGTCCCCAATTTTTCTTTTATTTTCAGTTAACCGCTAATGGTTTAATTATGCTAAAAAAAAAAAGCAGGGGGGAATTGAAGCTACATTTTGTTGGATTCAATCTACGCTAAATATTCCAGATTAACAATTTATCAGATTTTAGTTTTAATTTTTCAAATTCAGGGCTGGATTGCTAAACTCTCTAAAATCTACTTTTGGAAGATATTACTTAAATGCTATTTGCCCTGGTAGATTGTTTACTTTATACCAGTAGTCTTCAACCTTTTTGACACCAGGGACCAGTGCTCCTATGAGAATCTAATGCCTGATGATCTGAAGTGGAGCTGAGGTGGTGATGCTAGGGCTGGGGAGAGGCTGCAAATACAGATGAAGCTTCACTCACTGACTACCACTCACCTCCTCCTGTGGAGCCCAGTTTCTAACAGGCCATGGACCAGAACTGGTCAGTGGCCCGGGGGTTAAAGACCCCTGCTTTATACAGTATTACTGCAAAAGTGCAAAGCTTATATTTAATGACATCAAATTTTAAATGTACATGCTTTCTCTTCTAAGGATTAATGGAAACAAATTCTGTGTAAAAAAATTAATTTTGGAAGCAAATTCAAAAAGGTTCTGGAAGTAAAATGAAATTCGAGGTTTGATCCTTTCAACTAGAAAGTTATTTACCTGTACTTTAAATCCTTAAAACAGGACTCATTCAATTTTGCTACTCTTTTATATATCCTTGTTTTTATAAACCCACATGGCCAATTCTTTGCATTATAGAAAAAATCTTAAACAGAAAGTTCAGACCACTTATAGAATATATAGAAGATTCACCTTTCAAATTGCATTTCATCAGGTTGTTTACCTTCAACCATTTTCCCTCCAGATAAGCCAATAGTCTCGATCATTACACTTCTGCCTGATTATGGGAACTGATAAATTTTGAAGCCCATTCTTTTAAATAATAATCTTCAGAAACTATACATTAAGTGAAAATTTAAGTACAATAGTCTATTTTTAAACATGAAGATAATACTAATTATGAATCTCTAGATAAACACATATAATTATAGTAATTACAATTCAACAGCAACTTACTGGTACTATATTACAAACTCATAAACTATTATTCAGTACCCGATAAAATTCAAAATCTAATTGAAAGTGCTAGTTTAGCATAATTCCCACAAGCCATCATTTTTTAATATTTTGGAATGAATGAGGTTTTGGTTGAGCTATTAATTGATACTGACAAGCAATAACCACTGGAATGAAACTGCAATTAGGAGTGGCAATTAATCACATTTGCTGTCATCTCTGGTATCAAACAAAATTCAATAACATCCTAAATAGTTTTAAAAGTTTTTACCTTTTATGTTTCAATTCACTTAATGGAAACCAAAAGCAGTTTCCTTGGATAATCAAATGACACCCAAGGTGTATTTATGTAAAATATGAATATTGTATTTTCTTAGTTTAAAAAGCTTTTCTTTATTTTTCTGAATTTACTTTCAGGACAAATCTGTGTCTTTGAAGACTAGGAACAGCTCCTCACCTCATCTCCCACCTGCCTCACCTCAGCACATCTTTTTGACTCACAGATTACCTTTGGACGCAGCAGAAACTGCAAATATGAAACTCTTGCAAGAAGGAACTACTGTAAGCATCATTAAGGATTTGAGATAATTTGAGAGGGAACTTTTAGAAGCATGAATTGATCAATGTCTCTTTGAATTGGGGTAAGGAAGAACAGAATTTAATTTCTTTTCCTTCATTATTTCTAATTAACAGGCAACTAGCAATGTTCCTTCCCTCTAACCTAAGGCATCCATAAACCAACATCATTCAGCAACCAATTGGGTCTGTTCAGAAATCAGTGGAGGGACTGAAATATATGAATGTATTTGCTATAAACTGAGCTATGCTGCCTACCAGATGATAACATCAAGGACAGTATTAACAATAAAAGATCCAATCCCAGATGGATGAAGAACTCTGTGCAAAGTGTAGGTTGTGACCTTAATAGATGGATGTATACCAGATATTCATGCAGATATACTGGCTTTTCTTAAATATTCATGAATCTCAGCTCTTGTTTGGTTAGTGAGACATGACTATACAAAAAAGTCTACTTTCATTTTATATGTGTATAGTTTGTGGCAAATTTAATGTAATGGAATAGTTAATCCTTAAAAAACTAAGAGAAAAAGTACTCCAAATCAGAAAAATGTTTCTGGAAGGGTCTTCCATAAAGTTGAATATGTCACAAACTTAAAAATAAAAAAGGATTTATGCCTATAATTAAAAAATTTGAATAGACATATCAAAGTTATTTATTTAGAAATATTTCTAAATGCATAGCATTTATATATTTCATGAAATGTTATTAAAGTGAAAGAACTTACTAGCAAGCAGATACTTACAGAAGACCATTATACTAATTGCCTATACTTATTAATAATGTAAATAAATGATATTTACTTCTGCTTCTAATTACATTTATGTTCATTATTACTATTATTTTTTACTTACAGTCTAGTTTTATAATATTGTCTGTCCAAATAAAATATTTCTTTTATTTTTAATGTTTATTCCTGATTTATAGTTAGGTAATGATTAAGACTTAGATTCCATATTTTTTTCAAGCTGCATTTGTAAAATGACCTTCTTTCTGGTTATTGATAGTTCTGTCACAACTAGGTTATGACATCTTTTTATTCATTTCTTGCAAAAACTGTTTAAGTTCTACTCTGATTTTGAATTCATGTTTTCTTCTTCCAGTCTCATACTATGTTCATAACTGCAATTTTGTAAAATTTCAAGTGTCTAAATGACTCAATTAGCAGGTCAATTATTTTCAGTTGCCTGGGGTTGTATGTTTTGGCTTACTCATTCTGGCATGTATACTGCAAAGAAAACTTGCTTAAACTCAAATGTACCATCCCTAAGAGTAGTAATAAAAGTCTTATAGTTGATTAGAACTGCTAGTTACTCTTGACCTTTGAAAAGTCCAGGTTGAAAAATCTTGTTCCATAGTTTGAACTTTAGAGTCTTAACTGAACCCTAATTCAGGTACCTGATCAGAGATCATGTGCTTCTGGAGACAACTTTGCAGCGTACCTCTGTGTGAGGCACTCTGGGAAAGACCTAAGTGAGATTTGTCTGCAAGCCAGTCTCAGTTTGCAGCTTAGCCTCTCTCAGTCACCCCCAAACACAACAGAAGTAGCAACCATCTGCAGGTCACTCTGTAGTTCATCCTAAGTGGCTTCAGGCAGAACACAGGCAGCAGCTGATCTTGGACAGCAACAAAGCCCTTCTCAATAGGCCCCGGAACCAATACACCCAGGGCCAGCTTCAGACTGCATCAGAGAACCATCTGACTACCTCCACAAAAGACACACCGAAGGAAAGAATTGGCAGGCACCAGAGCCCAACTAAAGCATAACCTACCCTGTAGGGTCAGTCTTGCACAACCACTCCCCCACTGTTGTCACCGCCAGTCCTCACAACCAATCAGCCCAAGGGTCGACTCCTCCTACTGACATGCCAACAGCAATCAATTACAACAGGAGAGCACACACAACCCATGCAAGGGACACACCTGCAGCACCTGGCTCAGGTGACCAGGGAGACTGTGCCACTAGAATTTACAGGATACCTACTATATATAAGGCTGCTTTACCAAGACTGGGAGACATAGGATGGATCTAGAGGGTATTATACTAACTGAAATAAGTCAGATAGAGCAAGACAAATATATGATTTTTCTTACATGTGGAATTAAAAAACAAACAAACAAAACAAATGAACAAACAGAAACTAACTCACAGATACTCATAGAGAACATTTTCATGGATGCCAGACAGGAAGAGGAGTTTGGGGGGTGGGTGGAAAAGGAGAAGGGATTAAGAAACACAAATTGGTAGTTACAAAGTAGTCATGGGAATGTAAAATACAGCACAGGGAATATAGTCAATAGTATTATAATAACTATGTATGGTGTCAGATGGGTACTGGATTTATTGGGGTGATCACTTTGCAAGTTATATAAATGTCTAATCACTGTGTTGTACACCTGAAATTAGTATAATATAATATATCATCTGTAACTCAAAAGTAAAAAATTGTTTTTAAAAAAGAGATTTCTCTTCATTTCTAATCAAGTATGAATCCTGCCTTTTTAGGCTTGTACCCTTCCATCAGAAACACAGAGCACTCAAAGAGTATAATCTCCTATTTGCTCTCTCCAGGGCTATCAAAAGTGTGGCTGCTAGAAGTGATACTTAATAAAGAGATTTAAAGGAAATCCTGTTCCTAGGTAGCCTGAGCTCCATTCTATGTCAAGTTACATGATTGAAAAGGTGCACATTGGAACAACGTGAGATTTTTCTACTATAGAATCACTGATACAGAAGTCTACTTTAATTTAAATGCAGAGACATTCATTGAGGGTAGATACAAGAAATGATTTTACAAAGAATTCTTCTGTGCTTTCTGTTGAAGTTCCAAACTGTTGTGTGATTTAAGGTCCCCTGTAAAAGCTTCATTTCCCCCAAGGTGAATTTCTTTTGTAATATGATACCTGGGAGAATGTATTTCTTGAAGAAATAGATGCTCTTTTCACCAGAATGAGAATTATGTTGTTTCCAAAATAGTTTTAAAAGAAAATTATGGTGGAAGATATTATTGTGTATAAATGTAAAAATGTCTATGCCTGTAAAATTAAATTTGTTTAACAATTGAACTGAGATTCAAAAATTGAACAGGTTTATATTTAACTGCGGAATGCCCTCAAGACTTTGATTTGATAATGTGTACCAAGAGTCTCCAAGATTTAACAGCTACATTTCCCAAGCTAACTAGAAGATATAACCCTTGTTCTCAGACCAGTAGTAAAATCTCTCTAAAAAATTAAAGAGCTACAGAAAAATCTAAGAAACAAATCTTTGAATGAATGCTAGGATGTAATTTTTTTTTGCATTTCATTTTGAAAACTGATTTAAAAAAAGCCACAAAAGTAAATATACCACTCAGAGTATCCAAAATGCCTATTTAGTTAATACAATTCCTTCATTACATTAAAATTATAACAATTACTATCAATTAAATATCTTGAAAGCAAATAAAGTATAAATGCATAAAGTTTAAAAACACAGCATTATTTTAAAAACTACAAAGAAACATACATAGTGACAGCAAATTATTTTCAAAAATCAATTTATCCTGTTACTATCATTTCACTTTGTTTAAAATACAAAACTTCAAGAATGATCTCTTTGTTCAAATGATACAGAAAGCTTAATACATCCTTGAAATGGCCTTGGATTATCGAAATCAAATGAAAATTCCATGCATAATAAAAGACAACTCCTGTATTTAAATCAAAGGATTATCTTCATTTAAACACTATTTGAAAAATAATCAGGTATTAATATCTACAGTCTTGCAGATTAATTCTAATATTTTTTTAATTTTAAAACTCAGCTTTCTAATTATCAAAACCACTGTCCTAATATCAATTTAATATAACCCCACACTCTCTTCAGTTAAAAAAAGAGTATATTCAGGTGTCATGCAGGGAGGGAGACATCATTTCACTTTAATTCAGCTTCTTTACAAGTGCTTTCACAAATCTGTGTCCACCTAAAAAAACCCAAAGAGCTTGTTTAAAATAGTTCTCTAGGTCATTTCCCAGAGATTCTGATTCAATAGTAATGCATGAGGCCCTGGAATCTCCAACTTTAATAAGTACCTCAGGTGATTCAGATGAGGGTTTATGATCCAATATTCAAAAATTGGTATTGAAAAGCATATTGCCGTGACAGACCAATTTCGGCCGTATTCACAGTCAAATTCCCTCCCACTCCAAGAAGGTTTAGCCACTGGCACTGCTTGGAAAAGGCCTTATGGGTCACTTAGAACTTCAGCATAGAAAGGCGCACCCTTCCTTACTTCATTAAGTTCTAACTTCTATTCCATTCATACTTGAGCACATTTTATTCAATCACTAGACATGTGGGGTCTAGTCCCAGCAATGCTATTACCAAGTTATATGGCTCAATTAGCAATCTCCATAATTCCACTAAACCTCATGTATTTCACATAGTAGACTGGATTACATTATTATAAAAATCACAATCAGCTTCACAATTCTGTGAATCAGGTATAGATCTTGATTTTTCTTGTTATTTCCTTTCCATGTTATTTTATATAAGCTATATGTTTTCAAAATGAGCTTTAGAGGCAATTTTTTACTTGATAACCTATGACTTGTTTTTTTTCACAGTACCAGACATTGTCTCTACTCTTTCAAAAATGAGGTATAAAAAAATGTAAAAAATTAATGAGAATTGTGACTTTAACCAGAACTCAGTGTTACCCCACTTGGTTTACATCCTGATTGAATGCATTGAAGGTTTTTCTTCCCTTTTTCTCAAATGGGCAAAGTAATTAAATAAATGTAGGTGCAACTTCATAGTTTCCAAAAGATTTGGACTAAATATAAATCTACTATGAAAGTGACACCAGCAAATAGTTTGATTCTTCCTTTCCAAGGATGAAATTTCACCACACACTCTTCTTGGTCTCCAATCAAACCAGTGATGTCTATTTATGTGGGACAGGACTAAATGCACATCAAGGTCATTTGTGTTGGGTGGGTTGAAGAAACCAATACATGCCATTTGTTTCCTACACCAGCTACTAAAGAAAACCAGCAGGCATCTGCGGGCTGTTGGTTGGGGTGTTGGTTGGGGTGTTGTCCATTATTACCCTATTAATCAGTGGCAGAACATAGGGCTCTCTGCTCTTGTATTCTGTCTTTTAAAGAGAAAAAAACAGGCTTTGCCCCATGTCTTGTAAAATATTGGTTTGTTCTTGAAATCTAAAATATAACATTTCTCTGTTTAACAGAAACTTTTAGATATTAAATAATACATAACAAACAAAATTTCAATAAGGTAACTTCCACTCTGCAACCAAGATTTTATTATTTGCATTAAGATATGGTTTTCATTGAGAAGGTAAAAAATATCCATAACTCTTTATTAGGAAAGGTAGAATTCTTGGCAACAAACACTACTCATTTGTTTGTGCTTGTAATTCAAAAAATATATACAAAATAAGGTGTTCAGATTAAAAAGTTTTTGATCACATAATCAATCTCCAAACTCACTTTACTATTAACACTGTGATATATGAAGAAAAAGAGTTGTGTGCTTTATATAGCTAGCTAGCTTGTACCATTAGTAATTCTAGCAGTAAGTATGTATTATTATTCTATGATGTAGAGTGATCTACAATATGTAGCCAAATGGCTTATTTTAAGGGATGAGCTCTGGAATTACAATGAGTTCTGGCCTGACCCAAGGGCATACTTCTTCCCTTCTCCAAGCCTTTTCACCTCCCTAAGCTTCAACTATAAAACAGGCACAATATTACCTATAAAAGCCTTGTATATAGTAAGGAGTAAATCAGTTTTTCCATAAGAGAACAATTATTTCTAAATGGCACCCTGAAGAGAGAAGCATACCTAGAATGTTCATTACTCACTAAAGCTGCAGTGAAGGAAAATTTCCCAGGTATAGACATCACTGACTAGTAAAGATAAAGGAAAAAAGTCTACTCACTGTGTCTGTTTCTACAGTGCTTTGGTGAACATTCCCTTTTTTGCCTGAGCTCCAGATTTTAATAAAGCAGTGAGACTCAATTCAATTTAAATATTTTGGTCAAAATAAAACCATTTTTTATTGAAATTTTAAAAAGAGTAGAACTTGTGAAAGATTCTATAAAGACCTCCTTATGTTACTTTAATCTCCCCATGGTGCCCTTATATTACATTTTTAATACTTCAGCTTGCATTCCTGACAGTAATTGTTTCCAAAAAATTATACATTGTACTTTGTGTAGATAGATAAGTAAGTAGGGCCTTTTCAGATGAAAAATTAGTGCTTTGTTTGGTTCTTATAAGAGTGTTCAGTTGCTTCTATTCCGATGCCACATTGGTGCTAAATTTTAAGCATCATGATTAAATCAGTATTCTCTTTATCTAACTTCTGAGTAGGCGAATGCTCCATAATTATGTATATAAGCATAGTCTTGATAATGTTGCTGAATCCATCCATATAGAGAGACTTTATTTTGTATACTTTATTTTCATTACTGGTCCCTCAGCTTACTGATGAAAATGTGAAGCTTTATTGTGTTATAATTACAAAAACGGCAGTTGGCACTTGGCCTTCCATACCGTCCCTGGGAGCCATGGAATAACCCTGGGAGAGTCCATCTTGCTGAAATAATTCATTTTTGACTGATGTCAATAACTAATGGATGGTACAGTATACATTCAGAGTCTGGTATTTCATTATCTTCATGGAGTCATTGTGCATGGTGGAATAATCAAAATCCATTCAGTCTCAGATGATTATTCAATACACTTTCGAAGGATTCCTTTCTCCTTTCATCCTTAGTGCATTCCCCCAAGGAAATAGGATATGTCAACACACCATATGGTAAATGAAATCAGTCACAGCACCACATTGTATCCTCTGTCATATGCTACTTCACAATATGACATGTTCAAGTTCTTTTCTGATGAACACTGAAACTCCTAATATAGATTTGGCAATATTACTTGCTTTTCTTCCCCTTTCACAGTCATCCCTGTCATTGCTATTAGCCTATTTTTATGTTTGAATAAAAGCCTGTTTCTTTTTAGAATGCAGCTTTTTCATAAGTGTATAAAAGTAAAATGTAAGCAAAAAGATAAAATAGCTCCAGATGTGGTAATTCAGTGATAAGTAGTTGAGCTATATACTGCTAAGAAAAAAGTGTCTGGAAAAGATTGAATTTTACTTTATCCTAGAAAAGTGGGATAGTGGAAACAAGGACTTTGCAGTACTTTCTCAGCTTATGACTCATTGTGTGACGCAGGGAAAGTTACCTCTGAACTCATAAGAGAACACTCACTCCATGAGATTGTGATGAGATTTACAAAAGATAATGTGTCCAAAATTCCCAGAGCATAGTGCCATGGCACAAAATTCAAGTGCAATACATTCAATAGCCATCTGTTCTTATGTCTTCTCCACAACCTAATGCCTTCCTGAGATTTCCCTGATAGACCAGATAGAAGCTGTGACTTTGAAAACTGAAGCTTACACATTATAGAAGTCCTTTATGTGTTGCACTGGCGTACTTCAATTAGTTCAAATATAAGTCTATCATTCAAGTTTAGATTTGTATATCACTCGGTACTTTATGTCATTATTGTGTCTTTTATGATAGAAAACTCAAAAAGTAGGCCCATGTTTCTTACTTTGTATTTCCTTGTCCTATATCATGTTTATGACTATTTAGTAAAAGTTATATGATGAGCCGCATGATCTTTTTTTATGGCAACCAAATGTCAAGACATATAAAAAAATACTATGAAAGAAAACAAGGAATTAGCTCAGTGTACTAAAGGTTCTAAGTACCTTGAAAGTAATTCAAACATAATTTTACTAGCATTATAGTTTTATACTTTGGTAAGGAAAAATAAAGAATAAGCTTAAAGTAATCTTCAGGCAAATACACAAAAAATATTTCATGGAAGATTTGCTATGACTTTTGCTATGATTAGCAATGAAAATCAAAAGTGAAATGTACATTTATAAAGTGTTATATTTTCTCATTTCATATATTCAATTTTCTTCATATCAGCTCTGTAACTGAAGAGGAGGAAAAGAAGAAAACTAAGAGTTTTATATACAAAGAAGGAAGATAGTAGGCAGATTATCTGCATAATAATGGTTCCTAAAAGAGCTTTAGTTTTGAAGCAATCTTTAGTGATCTTAGTCTGATATTTGGCACCTAAACATTGTTTCATCCAGACACTACCTCCTAAGCACTCCCTCAGTGAGGTGGCACAGTCCAGGTATTTCTCCACTTGGTGATATTGTCTTTCTTCCCAATCATGCTTCATTTTAGACAGAAGTGATGTTCAAATTATTTAACAACTTGTGCAGCTTAGGAATTAACTATTCAGAAAGGACATTTCTTAAGTGTTCACAAGTATGCTACTAAATGTTTTATACACTATTGCCATTTATTTCCTTTACCAACATGAGGTAAGAACTACTCCTATTCTCATTTCACACATGAGAAAACTGAGATTTAGAAACATCACTTGCTCAAAGTCATATTGTTTACAGGCAAAAAGGTCAGAATTAGAATCAAGGCCAGTGAACAGAGGTCATGATGCTAACAAACATAGATTCCAAGGAGGAAAATCCATACTGCAGTGAGTCATGGTAGTTAAAATGTCTGATGGATGCCCTTATTTTTTGACATTTTGCCTCCATATTTGTTGACTAAATGTACCATATAATTATGTCTCTCATATCTGTCCTTTTACCTTCTTTCAATCACTATGAAAAGTGATTGCAAAATTTGTTTTCTGAATTTCTGAAAATTGCATCAGCTTAAGTGTTTAGAAAAAATGCCTTGATGATTAAGAGCCTCATATCCATAGTTACAGTTCCAAAATTATAAGTTTAAATTGTTCCCAAGAAAAAGATCTGGTTTATATTACTAAGAAAAAATGACCCATTGCAGGGCATTTAGCAGTATAGGGTTATAAAAGATTTAAGTGCTTGTCTGTTACAGCCTTATCATTTTACAGATAAGAATGGAAGGCCTGAGGGTCCTTGATTGTTGTTAGGTGGAGCTGGGAATGGAACACAGTCATAGGATTCTGCACATTTTCTTGGTGGCATATAAAATAGAAAAAAAAGTGGCTTGTAGTCAAGGGTCTCCTCAGTCCAAGTTCTGCCATAAGTGGCTGTGCTCCTTTCTGGAAGTCATGTATGCTCTCTGGGTTTCAATTTCTTCATGTAAAAAGAAAGATTTCTTACTTTTTGATTTCTTAGTTTGCTTCTAGTTTAATTCATTACATCACGATGGTCAATTTGTTTATGTCAGATAAACACTGTTATTATTGACTCTCATTTAAGCCTACTACCCTTCTAATACAGAATGCAGATACTGCCCTCATTTGCTCTTCTGATATTAATAGTTTTTATGCTAAGACCTACATTTTGTTTTGGATTTGGTTATCCTTGAAATCTTTATAAAAATCTACTAGGGTATCTTAAAAATTCTTCTCTGCATAGGGATTAAGTATCTCAATAATGATACAATAAATAGTTGATGATATGTTTTGGTCACATAATTAGAGATACACCCTCCCAAAATGTTTAATGGCACATTCAAGTACTGAAAGCTTGATTAGACTGTTATTAAGGAATAAGAAATGAGAGACAAAGGTGACCACTGGAAAAACTCAAGGACTCAAAGCACATATTTTAAAAACAACAAAATGTAATATACCGTTTGACTAAGAGCATAAAAAGACTATCTTGCCAGGAATTCCATGCAATTTTACCATTCTTTGTTATTCCAATAGGTTTTCACAAAGAAAAATATTTCAGTAAAAACTCATTAGTGTCCTTGTGGAAGGCCAAAGCTACACCAGAATGAAGGGGCCTATACACACATTTCAAACTCCACTAAAATGCAACCTCAGTTTTAAAGAATTTTTATCTTTAATAAAATTGGACTATTAATCTATATTGCTCCCAGTGAGGAAAGAGTGTTAATAATAGTAATAATGATGATAATAACATATCCCTATATTGTGTTTTCTATGTGACAAGCACTGTTCTAATACAAAATTAATTTATGTTATAAATTTGTTTTACTGTTTATCTGATTTATAATAGTGCTACTAAGTAGTTTACAAAAGTTTTATAAAGGTGTTTTACATTTACATTCTAAATAAGTAGTCTTGTTTATTTTCATTAAAACTGATAAATATAAAGTTGTATCTTCCCGGGTTTCCTAAATTTTTACTTGAAAATGTCTTTGTCTAAAATATTGTGGTTGCTACATATCCTAGAATCTATAAATGTCAGAACTGAAAGGGAAATTGGTCATCATGTACTAAAGTAACATTAGTACTAACAAAATGAGAACATTTTACAGCTGAGGCAATGCAGGGTCCAAGATGTAAAAAGACTCTCAAGGTCATCTAGTTAGTTAGGGGTAAACTAACCTAACTTGCAGCACTGATAATTTTCCACAATAAGCAAAATCCACGTAGCTGCAAGCCCTCAGCAGTAACTAGCAATGAAGGTAAGGTTCTAAGAACAGACAGCCTCATTATGATAAGTATTTAAAAACATAGGACATGACGGAAATGTTCTACTCTCTTTAAAATACCGGAATAAAAGGTAATTTTAAATAAAATAGCAATCATAATGAACGCAAAGTCCCAGCTCTGGGGACTTGAGAACAGTTCTCTAACGTCCCTTCTAGCATGCTCCCAGAGCCCCACACAGGGGAGACACAGCACCGCTTCTCATATATCTGCTTTGTTCTGGTCCAAGTCACCCCTAATGTTAAGTGGGGCCACTGTTAATCTACATGATACCTTTGTGTGAATTTAGGAAAGATGCTCTCTCTAGATGGTCGAATTAGAAAAAGGCACCTCATCTGGGTGATCTGCAGCCCCTAAGGCACAAGATTACTCTGCCAAAAAAAGTTACCACTTTTCCAGAAAAATACAGAGGCCCCTAGAGCACACTGTTTTAGAGAGCTAACCAATAGCTGATATTCACCCCTTCCTGCTTTCTTGGTACTTTATGTGTTGATCTTACTCTTGGATCCACTGTCTCATGAATTCCCCCTAAAAATTATAATGAAATATGGTTGTAAAGTTCTCTATTAGTGCTTTTTAACACCAATATTGCCGTCTCTAGTCTCAGAGAATGAATTTTTCTACCCCTTGCTCAAAAGCAGTATCTCTAACAATGTCTTCAATCTCATCTCCTCTCACCTGAAACAGTATAATTTGCTTATTGTTCTTTACCTTTTTTGTATCCTGACTCCTTTCTCATTTGTAATAATTCTGGCTAGCTGTTTTCCAAAACGCTTTCCTTTTCCTCCTTGGCTCACATGTATATCACATTTTCCAGCCTCCCTTATAGTCGAGTGTACATTCTGACTAAGATCTGGCAATTGGCCAGGTGGACAAAAATAAATAAACTACATATAGCTCTAGTCTACAAAACTTTCTGTGTAGTCCTCCATGTTCTCCATCTTTTTTTAAATGTAGCAAATCCAGGAGAGATAGGCAGACCTTGGGGGAGAGTATGGTCATTTGATCAGAGAAAAATAGGTACCTGAACAACTAATTATAGAGCTGACCAGTCATCCTGACCCTCACTAGACTATAACTGAAGTGAGAAAATTTTTGGATTAAGTTACTGAGATTTGGCAGTTGTTTGTCAGAGTAGGCAACCAAGTCCCACTGCAAAACGCGCACTTTCTAATATTTGTTAGGCTCTAGATAGGAGTCACACAACCACTAGAGGCAGCTATTCTCTATGGGATATAGGAAATCAATACTATCATGCCTTCTCACTCTATTCCCAAAGACATTAAGCCTTCAGGATAATAAAGAGTGGTGCCCGCTTACCAAAATTTAGGTGATCATCATGCAATTTCTACCATTTCGTGTTGATGTCATAAAGTTGACTCAGCTTTCTGGGTTTGAGATACCTTCCCTATTACTGTAGAAGAACACAGGGAGTTTGTTTTCTGTTCGTAGTCACACTGCCGCAGGCTACTTTTGAAATAAAAATAAATTTCCAGAGACTTACTGCATTTCAGATTACAAAATCTGATATATATGCTTTCAACTCTATGACTTCCGCATCAAGTACTTAGACTTTCATCTAAAGGATAATAAATGTAGTTATTTTTTTTTTAAAAAGATGTAGCCACTATACAAAATTACGTCATTATCTCAGATTAACTTCCAGACTCCATCTGCTTTCTCTCACTCTCTTAGTGAATAGTGATGCAAAGAGATGGGAAAGATATTTACTTTTGAGATTAAAATCACCTGTTATAATTAATTTTGAATTGGTGGTAAGATAAGCAGGTTCATAACAAGGTAGAAACTGGAAGAAAATACTACTGTAGATATTCAAAGACCAGAGTTAAAAATTGAGACCCTTTAAAACCAAGAGTCTTAAAAAATACTGAGAATGTATCAAATTGCAAGGTATGTGAGGTACAGCTATTCATCAGATTGAGCATTAAGAGTATGGAAGAATTTTTGAGGTATTTTTTTCTTGGAACAACTCTGTCCTGGCACAACCTAACATAAACAGTAAAAGAAAAAAAAATGAAATTATGAGCTTTTAATGGTAATAAAATTAGGTTGGGAGAAAGCAGCAAGTTTCTTGAAGGTTTTCAAATCGTACAGATTCATATCCTCTGACTACATAAAAATACTCACCGATTGGCACTTAGGTAGACTGTGAAATCCAGGAAACCATTTGGACCCCCAGACCTTTTGGTGCTGAGAATGAAACCCTACTGGCTAGATGCCATCATAGGCACAAAGAGAAGCTGATTACCACCCTTCCAGTGGCAACTCCACAGTCAGGCAACAGAAGCACACTTGCTGAGTATATCTAAGCCACTTCTGGCACTGTCCCCAGGAACTTGAACTGGGTGAAATATATTCCTGAACAGGATATATTAAAGAAGCAAAATACAAATACATATAAAAGGGCCCATTCAAGCTAAGTCCTTTCAGATTCACCTCGGTCTTAGAAATTCAGTTGAATAGGTTTAGCTGCATGTGACACAAAACCTAAGTAGGAGTATTTTAATTTCAGATTTAAGACAAAATTTTTTTCCTCGTGTCTCTGCTTCTGTTTCTCGGTCTCATTCCTCTCTCTCTCTCTCTCACTCTCTCACTCACTCACTCACTCACTCACACACCTCTGGATAGGCAATCCAGAGCTGGTACGACATCTTCTCAGTGTCAGACCTCAGGTTTTTTCTAGCTTGATGCTTCTATTTCCACGCCCCTGATCTGATGTGTGTTAGAGCTCCAGCCATGATCTATATTACAGGCGGCAGTAAAGAAGGAAAGGCAAAGAATGGCCCACACCACCTCTTTTGAGAAGACATCTTAGAAATAGCAAACTATATTTCCATTTACTTCTCATTTTCAGAACTTAGTCATGTGGACATACCAAAATGCAAGGCAACTGGGAACTGGAGTCTAAGCATTTATTAGAGAAAAAAGGATGGGTATGGATGGCCTGGTGGGGGTTAATAGGGATGATAAGTCTCTGATAAGCTTGCTTTCTGTTCCATTTTTCCTTCTCTATGCAGAAAACTAAAACATGTCCCTAGTAGACAGCAGACAGAGAGGAAGGAGACATGGGCTCCAATTCCAGCTCCCCTGCTAATTAGGTAAGGTTACTGCATCTCTCTCTACTTCCTTTTCTCAGTTCGAAAAAAGAGAATTATCCCCTTAACTGATCTGAAACTCCATAATTCTATCACAGGAAAAGCAGACTGATGGAGCTGGACCTAGTGACTTTATAAAATGGAAAAGGTTCAAGAGTTTAACACTTAAAAGATTAGATTAGGTCACTGATCTAAAGAAGGGTTTATAGCCCCAGAGTGAAGGAAAGGGACTCCTTCCTCAGAGATTTTGATCCTGGTACAGCCACAGAAATTGCTGATTTGATGCTTCATGAGCTTCTGTAAGCAGAAAATTTCATGCAGCAAGTCTGCTGGATCCAATTCTTTTTGGCGGGCAATTTAGGAAAATCAGGGAAGAAGTTAGAGGGCCTTGATTCCTGACCTGGCGTGGCCATTTTCATCCAATCATTTAATTTCTTTGGCTCTCAAGTTTTATTAAATGCATAATTTTTGTATGTATCCCAACAAAATAATGGAGAGACCCAGAGGTCTCTCTCTCTCCCACTCATGTATTTGACAAAGATTTAATGTGCAGATACAGGCGAGCTAGCCACGTGGGCAATAAAATGACCACTAAATGATCTGGTGAAACATGTAGCCGCTCGCCACATGGAAGGTTCCAGTAGTAGTACCAGCAGCAGCAACAACAGCAGAATAGCATCTGAGGCAGAGAAACTATGTATGGCATTTCCTAAGCTAGTGAAGGATCATTTCCAGCAGCCTGTGTGCTCGGCTCACAGACACTGAATAGCAGAATCCAGGATGCAATGCTGAATGCTGGCAAACAGCCAGGGGTCATGGTAGAGTGAAAGAGTGTAAAGGATAAGGATGCATTTTGACCTTGAGAAGTCTTGGCTCAATGCAGAAGCAGCAGAGAAATGACAGTTGTTTTCTGGTGCTAGGAATGCTTCACACTACTCTAGGATGGTGTTGGAAGATCCTTGACTCTACCACAAGAGAAGATGTGAGTGGGAAAAAATTCGAGGTCAAAAAAAATTATAGAGGTAATGTAGAGAACAGTGTTTTATGTTAAGCAGGAACCTAATATTGTAAATTGCTGGTAATTTGGATGCCAGAATTATATGAGAGCTGTGTCAGAACTTTTTTTCAACCCCTCTGTATAGTGAAGATTAACTTTAACCCAAAGAGGCCTGGCTATTGTCCCTGGCTACTAAAAGTGATCTCTAGGCTCCTGAAATGTTCTGAATGCTGTGTTCCTTTGTTTGCCTGGGGCTTTTTGTTATCAGGCAGCCTAAGAATGTGATATGTAATGGGGGCTTAGAAATCTACCTAGCATTTTTGACCTCTGGAGGGACTAGAAACTAAAGGGTTGAATACTAAAGGGCAGCATATGATTGAGCCCCAATAAAAATTCTGGGCAACAAACACTATAGTGAGCTTCCCTGGTTGGCAATACTCTTTGAGTCATTCAGTCTCAGCTTTGAGTCTCAAATTGTAGCTGGGGCCAGTTAATGCCATCCAGAAGGACTCTAGCGGGAAAAGATGAGTGGAAGCTTTGTGTTTGAAACCCTCTCTAATTTTGCTCTATGTCTCTTCCTCTGGTTGGTTCTAATTTGTATCCTTTTACTATAATAAAACTGCAATATTAACTACAGCATTTTTTATTTCTTTAAATCATTCTAGTGAGTTACTGAACTGAAGGTAGTCTGTGGGGACTCTAAATTTGTTGCCAGGTAGTCTGAAGTTAGGGTGGCCCTGAAGACTTTCAAATTTGTGGCTGGTGTCTGATCTGAGAGCAGTCTTGTTGAGGGCTATGCCCTTCACCTTGCTGTTTGACAATCTTGTTGCAGTTGGTGTCAGACATCTGCTGACGTGGCTATCTAGAGGCCTTAACCATGAATTTGAATAACTCTAAGTACCCCTCATTTAAAATCTTCTTCTTTAGGGTCTGTTGGATCCTTGTGGTTGACACTATTAGTAAGTCATTCACAATCCTTTTTCCTTTTCTTGGTATTTTTAAGGACAGCCAGTGTACTTATCTGGGCCAGATGTTGGATAAAATTTGGTCAAAGTCAACCATTGACAATTCTGCTTTCTATTCTCCCTTTAATCTATGAGTCTCCATGTGTTGGCATTGAGCCCTAAACAGATTTCTGCTGCAGGTGCATGCCTTTCTGATAAGAGGGTACACATAGCTTTCATCTATTGCTGGTTTGTCTGTCTGGAACGTGACACATTGCCTGGAGGGCAAACCATAGGTTACAAGCCTACAAACTAAGGAGAGCTGATTGAATCTGGGAATTCATGACATTTTTGAGCCACTGTATTAGCCTTGGGCTACCTATTTAAGGACTTCATGCTAAGTAAGAAAACTAAGCCTGTATTTGTTTACAGCCAGTCTATATCTGGTTCCCTGTTGTTTATAGCTAAAAGCACTTATAATAGGTACAAGTCCCCATAGAAATAAGTAAGAGGTGAAGCACCATGTTCAAAGTCATGTTGTAGCATGTGCCCTATTCTTCTGCTTCCAATCCCAACACCTTTCCCTATACTTCTTTTTCTATTTTGCCCTTTATCATGTTAATGATAACGAGCTTAAAGTTCAATAACAGAAAATTATTTAAAATTAATATGCAGCTCAGTGTTCCATTACAGATCCTCAAAACACTTGAAATTGAATGAGCAATATGCTTTTTTCATAATTTTGTTTTAAATGCATCTTTTTCTGTTGACTTTTAACAAGTCCCATCCCATCAAATTCCCAATGTGTTCATATGTGGTGCAGAATCATGTTATATCCATTCATGGTAGAATTGTTTTATCTCATTCACCAAAGCATTAATACTTTTAAGAAACTTCAAAAAGTTTATTAATCTGATCTCGGCTTCGTGAGAGCTTATAGTCCTTGTTCAAAATGAATTTCTAAATAAGTACTAAATAGAATTCCTTGACCCTGTTTTGCTTGCTTATTTACAAAAACAAGCACTCCTGTTCTATAGGATAAATTTCATAAATTAAGATTTCCCTCTGCTATTTACCGAGCTGAAAGCATAATTAGTATATATTTCCCCCAAAAATGTCTGAACTAAGTGACAACTAATAAATCAATCACTTTTCAGTCTTTCTAATCTCTTAAGATGAATGTTTAATTAGTAAACTTATTATGAGACTATTAAAATCTATGGTTTCACACCAAAAACTTTAAATTCAAACTTCAAAATATTCAATCTATTCTGCAATAGTTTTTAAAAATGTATAGTATAAAAATTAAGAGTATGAATATACAGAATGTCACTGTAAGTTTTTGAATTTATCTTACTTTCATTTTACAAAAGAAAAAGTCTTCATCCCAAATCACATACAGATCTCTAGAATATTACAGTATTGAAAAGGTTCTGCCTATTCTGTGTAACCCATGCATTTTAGAAATAAAACAGAATTTCACTTATTGATTTTCTATCACATCTTGTCTACATCTTTATGAATAAAGTACAAGTAGACCAGTGATTACAAGAGTCATTCTAAATACTTTTCCATTCCTTTATAAATGCATTCTGATGAATTTACACTTTATTTTATTGGCATAAAAACAAGCAAAGGCTTCTATGTCACTGTATATATTTTTGTTGTAAGGAAGAAGCTGTGCCAGTGCTTTTCCGTTCTTCCAAATATGGAGATTTTTCAGGTGGAAAAGATAAGACATTGACTTGCCCACATTTTCACTGACCAAGCATATAGGAAAACCATCTGGGTTCCCCATCACAGAGAATTATGTTTTTGTAGGACACCTCACAATAGAATCAATTCTTAAGCCTTAATTTAAATCTTGAAACTTATCTTAGAAAGGAAAATTAAATACAACTGAGTGAAATTATTAAAAACGCAAAGAGTATAAGTAAATTATAAAAAGGCAGATCCTTTCTCTTATCAAAACAAGCAGAAAAATCATTTTTACCTCATTTATACAAGATAACAGTTAAAAAATGTCTCACAAATTAAAAGGATATAAAAAAATTTAAAGAGATTAAATAAAAGCAAAAAACAGTTACTAGTTTAGATTTATTTGAATGTTGGTTCAGAAGAACTTATAAAAAAGTATTTAATGTCCTTTCAAAATAACCCTGTAAGTTCAGTGTCAGTATTAATATTGCCATAAAAAAAAAAAAATTGAGCTCAAGTAGCTTCTTCTAGGACGTCAGGAAACAGCAGGTTAAGGACAAAAATCCCTGTGTTATGACCTCTAAACTCAATTCCATTTCCACTAGATTTGTTTTTTAAGGGGAATGGTCATATTAAAGAAATTAACCAATATGGAAATTCAAAGCATAGGTTGATTAGAAATAATGAGTTGAATAATTACAGCCTTCTGTAGCCAACAAGTAGGAGCTTGCTGAGCCTAGAGACATTCAAGGAGAATGAAAATAACTGTCACATGTAAACATCTAACAGGCCCTCAATAACTGTTCTGTTGGACTACTGTGGTGACTGCAGAAAAATCTTACTGTAGGGATTAAAAGAAAGTGAAGAATTAAGGTGAATTCTAAGTATATCAGGCTTTTCCAAATATCAAAACAGAAATATCCAGATTACTCTAGAAAAACTTCAATTATTCCAAAGCTTAATCTATCTCACTGTTTGAAGATAGTTTCAATCTCGTGTGAGATATTTTTAAATACCTATAAGAAAGAGGTGAAAAAGGAAAAAGGCCACCTGTAAAACTTTTATAACTTCAATTTACCTATAAAAAATTTTTGATTCTCTCATTTGACATTGTTTATATATAAGTTGGTTGCTGTAAAATAAATTAGTACTTAGAGATAAGGAAAAAAATAGAAATGAAAGAAACATGGCTTGGGCAAGAGCAGTATCTTGAATCCAAATGAGTTTGAAACACCAGAACTGACAGTTAGTCTAACCTGATCATATAATCAGAATAAAATCGGAAAGGGTTATAATTTTTTTTTTTTTTTTTGCCTTAAAGGGCAAAAGGAATAGACCATTTGGAAACTTCAGTCTCAGAATTTACTCTTCAGTAAAAAAAAAGAAAAAAAAAAAAGCATAAGCATGAAGAAACTATTAAAAATATAAGAACACACCATTAATTATATAATTGCTACTGCTTGGCAAGAACAAATACTTCTGTTTTAAAGTAATTTCAGAATTTCACCCAAACAAAGCATGAGCGATGCTTTTATTTTCAGTCATTTTGACGATTGATTTATATTTGCCAAGACTGAAGAGTAATCATTTCAATGATATTACATGAGTATCCATTGCTGCCATTTGGTTGGTAGCTTTGTTTGAATGAGGTCACTTCATATTCCTCATATCCCTGATTCTTCTTTCTCAAGGTTTGACAGAGGAAATAATTTAATTCCTTGAAATTAGATTTAATAGGGAGTGTGGAAATCTAAGAGCAAATTTAATTTAATGTTCCAATAGAAATAATAGACACATACGAGGTGAAACACACTTGCTCACCAAAAAGAGTCAACAGTGTAAGGACAACAAAACAATAATAAAAAACCAGATAAGTTGGTTTAACACCAACTAGCATCTGTAAGATGTTACAAAAAGTAAGCATCTGGTTTTTGGTATAAGTGAATCAAAAGGGAATGATTCATAGTTTCAATACTTAAAAGAAAACCAAGGAGCATTAGGTTTACTAGAAAGAATGCTCAGGCATCAAATAAATAGCCTAGAGCAGCAACTCTCAACCATTAACATGCATATGAATCATCCATGGATTTTGTTAGAACATGGATGCGGATCCTGATTCCTTTTGTCTGGGGTGGGGCCTGAGATTTTTGTTTCTCCAACAAGCTTCCAGGAAAGAAAAATGGGGCTGGTCTAGAAACCATTTTGAGTAGCGGGGCTCAATTACATGGTGTAAAAACAGGTGCAGGTGCTTTTTTCAGTCCACAGGTTGAATGAGCAACCTAGGATAGAAGCAATTCAGGTAACTTCTGGCCTAAATGGTTCTCTTCCTATATGACATCACCCTAGGGTGACTGGACCACCTTGAGGAGAGATAAGTATAGAGTCAGCAAAATTCTTTTGGAAATAGAAAAGATGACAGATGACTAGTGTTCTACCAAATACAAGATGGGGGAACCAACCATTTTGTAATCGTTTTAGACTAATTTCTTTTAATGGATTCTACTTGTTCCTAACAAAATCTGAGACATACTCAATATGTCTTTTCTCCTTTAAGGAACAGAGTTGTTTTTTTAACAGTTGGAGAAGGAGAAATTCTTTATTGATTTGACTATTAGCCAAGGTTTGGAAAATAGAAAAGAATTAAGGCTTTCCAAAAAACTGTTGGAATTAAATTTAATTTAAAATCGCATCTGATGATTTCTATTTTCATTTATATTTTGTGTAAACCAAATCATATTATTTTTGTTTCAGTTTACCTTCTGTACATTTCAAAAAAAATAAAGCTCTGGAAAGAGAATGAAGGCTATTTTTGCTTAACTATGAACAGAGCTATATTAGAGGAGAAAGTATAGCTCTGCAAGTAATTTTACTATAATTCAATTTCTACATGTTTATGTGACCTACAGTTTATGCTATAATGTCAAAGAATTATCAGCCCTTTCCTGTCTTTTTATAAAAGATAAGTACCATAAATCATACCAGGTTGAGGTTTAAAATACATCACTTTGTTTAAAGAAGGCAACCTGTCTTTGTGAACTAATGCATTGTTCTGGTTTATTTGGCATAATGAATAATTTTTGTCTAACCTTTGCTGGAAGTGCATATCTGTACCACCTGGGAAATCACAAATATTTGCATATTTGGATGTTTCTTTTCTTTGTCCTTGGAGGTCTCATTTGTCTTCTTTGTATTGAATTACAAAGATTTTTTTTTTTTCATTGATAAAGCTAACTCTGGTCTAGCCTCCATTTTTTTTAATAAAAAAAAGTGATTATACTCTTCTTAAGCTTTTTTTGAGAATTCTAATCATATTTACACTATTGGAGAAATAATAGAGGCTGACTAATTCATATGAGTTAATGTGATTAACATACTTCCATTACTCTTATTGAACTATTCATTTGTCATTAATTTTTAGTACAGTGTCTTTAACAATTAACAAAAAAGCCCCATATATTTATATTTTTACTGTTTTACATTAACTATAATAAACTATTATAATCAGATCTGTTACCTTCAGATTCTTTTTACCAGTAATAAGGCAATAATTTGGAGTACACAAAATATCGGTCACATTGATTTTGAGGTACAATTAAGTCTGATGAATAAATTAAATTTTTTCACATTCTCTAGTCTGCCATAAATCATATTCTCTACTGGTGCTCTAGAAGCAAGTATAGATTTTTTTTTTTTGAAAGCTAAGAATCCTCGGTTAAGTATTTTTAAGAATTTTCTGCTAAAAATCTCTTTAGCATCATATTTAATTCAGCATTTTCTAAGATTTACATAATGTTCTAAAATACTATTTGGGTTATACAAGAATGAACTAAAGGTGTTTTCTTTTTAAATTTTTCATGTTGGTGGGCAAAGCAAACCTAGTTTAAAGAATATTCAAAGCTCTTAGTATTGTATCCTACATAATATGAATTGTCTAATAGAAATTATACAAACAACATCTTTTTGTTTTAATATAGAAGAAAAGTTTCCTAATCTAATTACTTGGAAAACACAATTTATGCCAGCCATTTATTACCGAGAAGTAAAATAGTTTCAATTAAAGCCAAGGGATGACAAGGTCTGCCCCTTCTTCCATACTGCTATGCTTTTTGTCTGTTCATTGTTGCTGCTGCTGCTGCTGTCATTTTCTCTTCTTTACAGACTGAACAAATTCAAAAGAGTAAGTCACCTCTTTCTATAAAATCTGACTAGTAAAGTGCTGAAGGACTAATTTAATTCTGTCAGCTGACCAAGCTTGATTTTCTCTGAGATTCAGTATCCTCACTTCTAATACATTCCTGAATTTACATTGCAGATTGCACCTCAGAGCTAGGAAGACCAGAGGGCCACAATTTTCCCATGATAGGTTATTGAGTTGAATAGATTGTAGACTGGAGAATTCAAAGCAGGACCATTGAGGCACATCCCCAGAGGTGTACAAAGTCCAACCTGTGCAGCCATGCCCTGTGGCCTTTTAGCCAATTCATCCTTACCATAAATGGAAGCATCTTGCAATACAAAGAAAATCTATAGTTTGTGACACTCTCTAATTACTTATTCTAAGATAATAGGATAATCTTTCCTTCTTCCTTCTTCTTCCTCTTCTTCTTCTTCCTCTTCCTCCTCTTCTTCCTTTTTTTCCTCTTTTCTTCCTCTTTTTCCTCCTCCTCCCCCTCCTCTTCCTCCTCCTTATTTTGTTTTCTTGGTGACTTGGGGAATAGGACCTATGATAATACACATGGTTTTGTGAAAAATCATGGTCTTTGGAGTCAGACTTGCATTTGAATCGGGCTCTGCCAATTGTTAGCTTTGTAATTATGAGTGTCTATACTCTTTCAAGCTGAGTTTCTTCTTCTGTAAAATGAGAATAACAAAACTTTCTCCTCAAGACCATTGTATAGTTTAAGTGCTTTTAGTGCCTAATGCAGAACATCATAAATTTTTAATAAATATTGATTTCCTTTTCCCTCATCTTTGCCAGACTAGATTTGATTAATAAAATTATAGGAAAAGGATGATTAATAACACTTTTCAAATTTCCCCTAAACTGTAGCTGAGTCCCCCAAATACAAACATCTACATACATATATGTTTTCTTTGGGTCCATAGACATAAATTGCTTGACAAATAAAGGTTTTTAAGGTAGCTCAATTACTATCTTAGGGTCTCTTTGATACATTCCCTATACTTGTATTTTGAACAAGATTTTAAATTTTACTATAGCTTATAAAGATTTTTCCATTAAAAATTCTCATCCACATAAATATTTCTAACATATTTATTGTATAAAAAACAAGGCAGATCCTGAACAAATTCCTTCTATTCTCTAATCCCCCCAAAATTCAATATCATCATCTTTACTCCCTCTTTACCTGTAAAACATATCATTTTTTTAAAAAAGAGCACTATATATATGTTTTTATATATAAGCATAACATATATGTGAGCATAAGTGTTATTTTTATTTTTCCACAATTCCAAAACATAAGATAAGAAAATAAATGAAAAATTTGTGTGTATGTGTGTATGTATATAGGTGAGAACAGAGGGAATTAAGAAGCTATATGAAAGTGTGGAAAGGGAAATAGGTGTTATTTGACTTGAAGCAACAAACAAAAAATGTATGCTACAAAATGAATCTAGGTAGAACAGTGTTGCCTATAACTAAAATAATCCTTGATATTTTATTTAGAAAATATTTAGATGGAGTCTAAACAAAGGATATTTTCTAAGCTATTATGACCTATATGGGCTTGAACATTTCTTCACTATTCTGTAGTACTGTTAGTTAAATCAGTTAGCCAAAAAGTTAAATGGATAGTGAACTAGATATTCTTGTCCTCATTGCAGAAACTACCAAAGAATATAAATACTAGGACCCGAAAATATAAATTGATGTGAAAAAGTACCAAAGAACACAAAGAGCTAATAAACAAGAGAAAATGTTCAACTTCAGTAGTAAGCAAAGTTATAAAAATTAAAATAACAATGAGATTCAATTAGCAATTTAAAATAAAATTATAAGAAATATATGAGACCCAAACATTCACTACTGGTAGGTACACAAGTTTTCAGAACATTTGCTTTGTCTTCTTTTTTTTTTAAAGAAATTCTCCCCAAAAAATAATTTAAAATTTTCTGTAAAACATATAACATTGACTTTTACAAGTAACCAAAATTTTCAAAATAATTAAATGGCTAAGTAAATTAATATACCTTGCTAAAGTATGAGATATGATTGTGTGATCTTTAAATTTTGGCATTTGTAAGGAATAGGGGTGTATTATAATATTAGTAAAGAGTGTGATAATTATAGTGTAATTAATACTATACTCACTAATATATTAAAATGCATAGCAGAGAGGAAGAAAGTGTAAAAATATTAATAATGATTCCATTTAGATGGTGGTATCATGGTGTTTTACTTTCTTTTTTAAAATTTGTTTTTACTTTTTTATAACATTATGTATTATTTTTACATTAGTATGTTTACTTATTTATCAGAAGTAAGCCATGCAGTATTTAAAATGAAAATAACTGCCTTAGACTTTCCTAATTTGTGTGATATGCCTTTGTGGCTGGCTTTAATAATGCAGTCTCCAAAGGGTAACCCTACTCTCACTGCTAGCTTCAATCTTCTTATTGATGGGTGATCAATTATTTTGGTTAGTCTAACACGGTATAGAAAAAAAATTTTTTTTAAGAGTTCTCATCTTCCCTTTAATCTTTTTCAGGGTAACAAACATAAAAAGTGGCCACCAATTTCTAGATAGTATCTTTCTTTCTGTTTTGCTCCATTTCCTTTCCCTTGCCATTTTCACCCCAAATCATGCCCAAATAGATTTATGTTGAGCTCTTCCATGAGCCAAATAGAAAAGCTATTATTTAAAACTATAACATGACATTGAGATGAATTACTACTTTGACATATAAGACCCTGGGATTAATATTTTAAAGTTACTATTGCTCATTTGCTATGTGAACTTTGGTGTCTGGGTTTCAGTAGGAGAATGAACAGAGTATATAAAACTGAATTTAAAAAAAATTAAATGGATAAAAACAAGTTTCATGATAAAAACCCTAAAGTACTTAAAATGGCTAAAAAATCCTTTCTGTTCACATGTGATCTATCAACAACATTCAAAAAGCACCGGTGTTTTTCCTGTGCACCCCTATACTCAATATGCAGGTTAATCAACTTAAGAATTTTATATACAGAATTAATTTTCTATTTTCCCAGAAGACTTCCAAAAAATGAGCTTAAACTGTTATTTTCAAATCTGATTTGACTTAAAAAATAGAAGTTCCATTGAAAGAATAAGTAAATATTTAAAAAGGTATCTGAACAAAGTTGTGAAATACTGAAAAAGTTGTAAAAATAAGGCAAACATTCAATAAAGATGAATGGTTGCCTGAGTGCGAGGCAGGCTAGAGGGTGGTGGCTGATTCAAATGAGCTGTGGGGTTCTATTCCATCCTTGATTCTCACATTTTTTAGTAACTATTTCATGGCCTCACTTAAAACCAATATCAAAGAAAATGAATTAACCAGTTCAATGCAACACAAAAAAATTTAAATTTTATTTAAGGAATTATTATAGCAGTATGTATGTAATATAATATATTCGCAAAGAGGGCATTTATTATTTCTTTCTTTTAGAAGATGTTTAGTGATGCTTTGAGTTCCAGGCCCTGATTTAGGAGTTGGGAAATTTTAGAAAGCCTATGCCCTTATGAAATGTACATTCTAGAAGAGAAAACAGAAAATAAAAGAGACAAAAAAAATCATAATAGGTAAGATACTGTAAATATAAACAAACAAACAAAAAATCCAGGTAAGAGACAGAGGAAAACGTGAGTACTATTTTAGTTAGCAATAGATAGTTGAGAGGTAGTACCTATTTGAGAAGGTAATATTTGAGCAGAGACTTGAATAAAATGAGGAAGCAAACTACACAAATGTCTAAAGGAAGACCAAGCAGAAGAAACAGCAAGATCAGCATCACAGAGACTGGATGGGCATTCATGTTCAAAGAAGGAATGAGCAAGGAGAAACTGGTAGGAAATGAGCTCAGAGAAGTAAACTGATCAAGAAAAGTCTATAGGCCATAGTTAAGATTTTTTTTTTGTATTATTTTAAATATAATCAGACTCCATTAGTGAGCTGAGAGGAGAGTGACATAATCCAATTTACGATTTAAAAGATTTGCTTTGGCCGCTAAAATGGAGAATAGATTTAGGGGTAAGAGTGGAGACTGGGAGACTATATAAAAGGCTATTAAAATAATCCAGGTGAGAGATGGTGGGTTATACCAGAGTGGCAATGATGAAGTGGTGAGAGTGGTGGCAACAAAGTGGAATGACAAATGCTTAGTTTCTAGATGTATTCAAAGATATAATCAACAGAAACTACTAAAAGATAGGACGAGAAGAGAGAGGACCTAAGGATGATTCCAAGTGTTTTGGCTTGAGCACCTGGAGGGATGAAGTGGCTGCCACTGAGATGGGGGCAGCTATTGGTGATGCTCATTTGGAAGGAGAGTGAGATTAGGAACCAAGTTTTGCTTGTGCTGAGCCTAAAGCTTATATTTGATGTCCTCCTGAAGATGTCAAGGAGGTTAATGTTAAGAACATGGCATCAATGTAGAGGTTTGGCCTCTACACCAGAAAGATTAATTCAGAGATTGCCAGTGTAGGGGAGTATTTTCAAACATGTGACAAATACTCTAGTCATGAGTGTAGAAATACATGAAATCAAGTTTACCCTTGAGATATCCTAGCATTTAGAATTGCGGAGATGAGGAGAAATTAGTAATAAAACAGAGAAGGAAAAGCTGGTGAAATAGGAGGAAAACCAGGAAGGTATGTGTCCTGGTGACTAGATGAAGGGTGTGTTCAATAAGGATTTAGTGATCAATGTGCCAAATCCCACTGACAGGTCAAGTATGAGATAAAGTGAGAAATTATTTGAGTTTAGAGGTGGAGACCACTGAAGACATTGACTAAAGGAGTTTCCATGCAGTGGGAGGAAAGATAATCCAACTGAAATGTGACCAAAACTAAAAGGCAGATGACAGAGTATAAACAGCCCCTTGGAAGAGTTTTATTGTAAAAGAGGTCAGAGAAGAAAGAAGTGGAACGAGAGTCAAAAGCACAAAGCTGAAAAACAGGAAACTGCCTAGGAATCCTAGGATTTGTTTAGAAAACAAAACAAAACAAAACAAAACAAAACAAAACAAAAGCTACTACAACAATTAGCTCATTATTTGATGTAAAATGCATAAGCTTTGTCTTTTTACTTTTCCATTACTCCACAGACCTGCACTGATGAAAGAAGAATTAACAACAACAAAAAAGAACCGTATACAGTATGCAGTTGTATTTTGTGTAAAAGTATTTAGTTAAAGACATTTTATATCTGAGAAAACTCAGGCACAGAGAAGGTGGCTTGACTACTGCCACACAACGAAGCATAACAGCATAGTAGAATTCAAACTAGGTTGTCTAACTGTAGAGAATTATAGTCTTGACACTAATCAATACTGTCTCCCTAAAGAAGTAAACATGGTCTCTTGCCAACTGATCATAGAAAGTGCTGTGAAGAAAATGAGCTGGGCAATATGATAGTGAATAAATGGAGGAGGAGAGCTTCCCTTAATAGGGCAGACAGGACTCCAGAAGCACAAAATAGATATAAGGATAAAAAGGAGCCAGATATGCAGGAGCCTGAGAGTAGAGTTGTCTGAAGAAATGCAAATGCAAAGTCCATGACAGGAAAAAAGCTGATGTTTTCTCCTAATAGAGTGGAGGCCAGTGCAGGGTGCCTGATAAAGGTAATATAGGTGCAGTGAAAGAGTGGAACAAATGAGGTTAAAGAGACACGTCGGGCTAGATCATGTCTGGCTTCATGCACTTCCAAATGACTTCCAATGTGGCTTGTATTTTAAGCCTAAGTGAAAGATGTTTACTTTTTTGTGCTGGCTGCTATGAATGAAAACAAAATGCATGGCCCATCTTGTCACTGAATATAGAATTTTCCAACATAGTTTCTGTTTTTGAACCTCATATCTGACTTAATCATAGCTTTCCCACTCTTATCCAATTTCTTCCTTCACCAAAAATCAAGAGAACAATTTCTCGAATTACTTTCTTTTTAAAAACAATTCTAGGAGTAATTTAACACAAATGTTTTTTAAAAAAATATTTTCTGGTTAAAGTGGATAGACTTTAGGTTCTAAATTTGGTGTTGCCATTGCATAGGCAGCTAATCCTTGGAAAGCTACTTGATCTTAAAATGCCTTGATTTCCTCAATTTTTAGAAAGGAAGAGGATAAGGTTGTAAGTGAATAGGATAAAATTCTAAATGAAAAATATTTTTTAAATTATATATAAGTATATACTATTATTTGCTTCAAAGCATCATGCAATATAGGTCTGATTTTTTAATGAATACACTGGAGTTTAGAAATAAAGTTCTATTATTTGTGGTTTTGTGAAAAAATAAGCCAGTTAATTTACTAGCCAAGCTCATCTGAATAAGTGAAACTTTCCCACTATAACTAAATGACAAAATATGACTTTTAATTTTAGTCTGGAAAAGTGATCATAAATTTATTATTCTTTTCCGTGACTATAAAATGAAAGTGTAAATCACAAAATGAAGACACTTATTTATATCAAATACAGTGAATAAAAATTTAGTATCCTTAAATTGATTAAAATCAGCCAAATACTTAAACCCTAGTAGAAAAAATGGACAAAAGATATAATAGATTTTTTTCAAGTTCATAACGTTGAAAGAGTTATGTGAAATGGGCAACTTAAAAACAACTGACATGGCTATAAATTGAAACTGAAACTTTTTTTTGTAATAAACTCTTACGATTTATATAAAAAGATAAAATTCTTTCATTTAAATGACCATACTAATTTTACATTAAGGAATTTCCCCCAAAGAAGTCAGAAATGAAAAAAAAATGTGAAAGAAATATAAACATCACATCACAGGATATGATTAAATAAATTATAATAAATACATAAAATGTAATAAAATCCTCAAATTAAAGAAATGTTAGAACAAAATAAAAAATGTTCTTTAACATCAATTAGAAACAGTATATACAAGCTATATATATAGTTGGATATAAATTTTGTAATATAAAAAAACTTACCCAGATATATATTCATAGAAAAAAATTAGGAAAAAATAAAATAAAATATTAATAATCACTATCTGTAAGTGGTAGAAATATTGACAATTTATGTTATCATTATTTTATTTTTTTAATATTAACAAAAATCATGTATTGTTTTTATAATCAGTGAAAAAAAAACAGTGTGTATGATTATAAATTCCAAAATAAAGTGAAGCAGCCAAAATATTCTGTGTTTCAAGATCTAAATTGGCCACACTGAATTCCTCCACTGGAAGATCCTAAAGATAAAAATGCAAATTATGTTTGTGTGTACATGAACATGAGCATGAAGTCTTGGGTACTTGTGCCCATGAGAGAAAGAGAAAGAGACACATACACACACAGTGTGTGACAAAATGACACAATATATTACAATAAATATTTACAGACATTTAAATAAAGTAGGTTTAATTAATTTTTTTATAAACATCTATTTCTCAGTTTCTGTTTACTGAGTTTGTCTAATAGTCTGATACAGGGCTTGGTAAACTATGGCCCATGTTCTAAATCTGTCCTATGGCTTGTTTATATATTGTCTATGTCTACTTTTACACTACCTCAGCAGATTTGAGCATCTGTGACAAATACTTTATAGACTCCAAAGCTTACATAATATTAAAAATTAATATTAGTATTTACTAAAATATTTCAGATGATTTATATTGTATGCCAATTAAAGTAATGAATAGTTATTACAAAATGAGACATATTTATATACTAATATAAAGTTAAAGTGAATATAATATTGTATACATAACAGAATCAAAAGATAAATAACCCTATGAATAGAAAAAGACTGAAATAGAATACACCAACATATTAATAATAGCAGTTTTCGAAAGGTGAGAATATGATTTCTCTTTTTTCTAATTTTAAGGAATTTTTCTTAAATATCACATAATGAATATATTTGGCTTTTGCAATGTAGAAAAATTTAAATGAATCATGAAAAAATAAAACATCCAAATTTAAAAAGCAAAGTTTGTTTTTAGAAATTAAACAGTGGACTAAAAAAATGAAATAGGTGAATATTTAATAATTAAGAGAATTAAACAACTCCATGCTAGCTAGTTTATTAAGTTTTTATTCTTGAGGGGAAATAGGGAAATTTAAATTAAGTGTCTCTATACTGTAAAACTTTCAAGACTGTGTAGAATACAAGTCATGTTTTAAAAAGTCAATGGGAAAAAAGATAACAGATAACTCAATGATTGGCAATTAACCTAATCATTTGTCTATGCTCATTTCTCTTTGTGACTTAAATGAATACTAGACAGAAACATTGCTCTGTTGCCTAAGATGTAAAAAAAAAAAACCCTATATATTTCTTATATAAGAGCAGAGATTTGTGTGTGTGTGTGTGTGTGTGTGTGTGTGTGTGTGTTTAAATAAACTAAGTTTAAAAATTTATCATAGTTATGGGAGTGCTGAACATAGCAGGTATACCTATAATATTAATATACTCGTCAAACAAGAATTCTCCCAATGGTTCACCACAGCTTAGTCCTTTTGTAATAAAAACTCAGTTCTATGACAGGTGTAGAACCTGTGCTATAAAGTAGTATGTCATTGAGGAACAACTAATTTGCAGAAGATGCTGTGGTTGGTCACAAGAATTTTGTGTGTAGAAGAAAACCCTACAAATGAAGACTGTCAGATGTTTTCCCTCTAGAAATAAAACAATCTCATTATGTGCTTTGAGTTAGGCCAGTTATGATGTTGGTTGAATGTTTCTTTAAAAGAGTTTCACAGGAAATCTATACTCTTTCTAAACCAAATTCTGCTAAGAATGGAGTAAATAAACCCAAACTACAAATTAGTCTAACACTGATTCTCACTTATGTAAATGGCATTTAGGCCACGTATGTGAATACATAAGATCTGGATATACAAATGAGGTGAAATCATCCTTTTATATTATTTTTTTAGTATTGCATGTAGTTTTGCTAAGCCGCACAGAGGGCTGTGTATAAACATATTCTCCAAGTGGAAAAAAAAACCAAGTCGAGTTTAAAAAAATATTTTATCCACAAAGCATAAAAGAAGAAATTGATATATTCAATTTCTTAAAATAAAAGTATTTGTATGGATAATATATACACATGTACAGTCAAATGTCGAGCTAGAAAAACATTTGCAATTCACGTTATGAATTAAGGGTTAATATTCTTAGTGTAAAAGGTAGTTACAGATAAATAAGATTAGGCTAATAACTCAATTTTCAAATATCCCAAGAATATAACACTTAAGTGAAAAAAATCAAACATTTCTTAGACACATAAAAGGATACTTGATCTCACAGATAATACAAAAATGTAAATTAGAACAACAAAAATTCTAGTTGATAAATTTGTTTCTCCTGTAGGTATAGGTTAATAATTCTGAAACACTTTACATGAACTCTGGGGTTGAACAAATAAGTAAATGAATGGTGGATGGTGAAAGCCAGGTTATTTGCACTGTTGTAACAGGAAGTTACAGATAAATAAGAAAGGAAGACTAGAATGAACCCTTCACTACTGGATTAGAGTTGGAGACAATCACAACTCCTGTTTACCTTAATATGCATACAGAGGGGTAAAGACATAATTACAGATTTATGTGTATATATTACCTAATTCTGTCCACTGAGAGGGCCTTGAAGCATTGACACCCCAACAGCAACAAACATACTCAGTTCCTAGATCTTCATTTCTAAATACTATTGTCCAATGAAGGAATCATGGGTCTAGGTTTGGGCAAGGAAAGTACGAGATGATCCTGGAGCACCTTGTACCAATATGTTCAACTAATAAAAGGTTGGGGTCTATGTTAAAGGGATACAGAAACCAAAGTGAAAGAGCTCCCAATGGCTAAGTCTGGAGGAATTTGAGTAAAAAATAAATAATAGTGTTGAATTACATTCCAAAGTATAGAACATACATGAGTGCATACTGATATTAATAAATAAATGAAGGACAAAAGACAAATGTAATATGTTTTCAATGCTTCTGTAAGTTTAAAATTATTTCAAAATAAAGAATATATAATAAATGGAAAATGTTCTCAATGTTTTGTCAAATAAATAAAACTAGACTGAGAAACTAAAGATTATGATTCCAATTTAGAAAATAAAAAGGAAATATACCAAAATGAGCAAACAAATAATACAGCAAAACACAATTTCTCTCTGTAAAAATGACAAAAAAACGTATTACTGGGTAATCTTTCTTCCATCTGATCAAATGTCTTTGGAATGTAAAAAATTAGCCCATGAACATTCATGAAATTTCATGAACATTTTAGGCTGTAACTGTGAAAAAAATCTAGAGAAATCTGGAAATTTTGCCCATCTGCTGCTAATTAAGTATCTTTAATTGAGTATGCTTTAAGCTAAAGTAAAGAAAACTGGGAGAAGAGACAAACCTAAGGAACATGTGATCAAACATCTCTCGAGAGTTTACTTTGCCCCTTCAAAGACTCCTTCCTAACAGACTTCTCAGACCTGTCCTCCAAGAAGCGAAGTATTTAATGGCTCTACTCGTTAGTAAAAGCATAAAAGTTGGATTGCCACTTCCTTTCTAGAAATCTTATGACAGAAGTCACATTGCTGTCTGTCATTTGTGTCATACAATGACCATGTAATGATATATATATTTTGGTCAACATTTAAACAATTTTACCTTTTAAAACTCATATTTTTTATGTTGACAATTTGTCTATATTCATCAACTTATAAAAAAACTAATATTGTTTTGTACCTAGAATAGATCTTTCTAAACAATACCTTATAATTTTTACATAACATAATAAATATATATGAATTATGTCTTTTAAAACATAAATTGGCCTATAAATAAAGAAGGTTTTGGAAAGCAAATTCCAGGAATTACATAAAACTGTAGTAATTATGATTTTATAAGGATAATGGTAGATATGATAAAACAGTGAATAATTGAGTGCCGTTATGTTCTGATGATGGCAGAATAAATTGTGGCAATTTAGAGGGAGAGAAGAAATTTGGCAATGTGTAAAAGATTTAAAAATATTCAAAGCTTCTTACCTAACAATCTCAGTCCTAAGACTACCTAAGACCCCATGAAGACTATACAGTCTACAAATTAGCCAGATTTGTAGACAAAAATGTTCACTGCAGCAATATCTCTAATAATAAAACAATATAAATAACCATAAATTCTAAGACTTAGATAGCAGTTAAATAAATTATCGTATATACCTAAGAGAAAATATATATAGTCATTAAACTAGTTTTTTGAAGAATAACTGATAGGAAAGTGGGGGGGAAAAACAGGCTACAATGTTGCACATATATTTAGTTCTATTTTTTTCATATTAATACGTTTCTCTAGTAAAAGAAAAAGAAACATAAAAGGAACTCCTAAGACATGTTTGTGTTTAGTGAATGAGATTATAAATACTTCATATGTTCACTTTACTTGAACTTTTATATATTTTCCATATTCTCTACAATGACCACATTTCCATTAAAATAAAACTATATAGTTTTTAATTAAAAAGTAAAATAATTGAAAAGTAATTTAATATATTCAATAAGCTTAAAATAAGGTTGGGTTTTTTAATTTTACTTCTAGTACCCCAATAGCTGGCTAATATGAAAAAAACATATGGCACATGTAAAATATATTCACGTATCCATGTTAATTAAGATTTGCATAACAGAAATGAACAAGGTAAAATTAAATTTAGCACAATTGCTTATCTTAGTATATGTAGCTAATACAAATATAAATATTTTTCAAGTTGGTATTGCTTGGCTTTATAGAACATTTACAGCAATTACAGAAAAATTCTTAATAATTTTCTAGCAGGGGGCCATTTCTCAATTATTCTTTATGTTCTATAGCTCTGATCTGTGCTCAGTATTCCTACTGATTCTAAGTGATTTCCAATGATGTGGAGCTAAAGCAGAAATAAGCTGAGTTCACACTCCATTTAAGTGCCCATTTAAATGATGATATACAGCCTCATATAAAACGATGATGCTATTGGCCAGCTGACAAGCTACATACTCTAAATTTAAAAAAATTTTTCACCTAAGGAAGAAAGTTCACTTTGCCACGAGCTCTTAAAAACTCATATCCTGATCCTCCTTTCATAAGAATTCCACTGGGGATCAAAATTATGGCCTTCAGTTTTCTTCCTCCACATAAGACTAATTACACTATATGGAATCAAACCTGCAATTTTAATCTCATTAGCATCATCTTCTAACCAACTTAGCTGACTCTTATTCAAAAACCAGCAAATGGAAAATTATTTTCTTAAGCTTAATGTAAATTCACACTGCTCATTTTATTCTTTCCAGAAAAAAAAAAAAAAAGCTTACAATAATGTAAGATACCGAACTTACCAGACCCTTTCACACACAATTTGGAGCCGTAAGAGAAATAGGTGTAAAAATTGATTTAAAGAATAAGAAAGAAAAATCTTTGGTATACTAGGGTAAAAGGTGAGAGAGGTAAGACAAATAAATACTGAATATTGAATACTCACAGTCTAGGTAATAAAAAGCAAATGACTGGTAAGAATTCAGTATTCAGTAGCTGGTATCAACACCAACTTGGGAGCTGTTTTCACAGTGTTTTGTCTCTGCATAAAATATGGGTGTCTGTTATATTCAGATGAAAATCTAGAACAAATCTCTTGATTCACAGTCAGCTTTGCATTTTCCATGTTAGGATCTCCTAGGTGTGCCAACTTGCTACAACTCACTTGAAAGAAAATAGTTAATGCCTGATCTTTTCTTACAGTCTTAACCTTTCTCCTTGCCCCAGGCTCTTATCTGTTCCCAAAAAGCCACTTACTATCAAAGTTCTATTATTGGCAGCACATTGCATCCTCCGACCAGGAAACCCCATGGCAAGGAGAGTTCACAGATATTTGGATCAAATGAAATTATATTGGTCTAATAAAATAATTTTATAGACCTGAGTGCCATTCTATCAGAGGTATGGTTCATAAAATTAGAGGTAATGATTTTCCCCTAGCATTGTTTGGGACTAAGCAATAGATTAACATTTGGAAACACCTGCTTTGCTTATGTAAATCCAGCATCGTTGTATCAGTGGAATTGTTCATAAATTCTGTCAAGAAATGTAAGAGTAGATAATGATGGTAAATGGCAGAAGCTTATGTCTGCTACAAAGCTAGTTTAAAGTTTCATTTTCAGTTGTCTGGTGACTGTTGAAATTGTAGAGAAATTTCCAGTTCACCTTAATTAAATTAGATAATGTAATTCGTGGTTTGTTTCTGGACCACTGCTCTGCTCACTATAATGGAAATCAATGAAAAAGTAAGAGACTTACTTATTAAATAGGAAATAAAAAGTGTACATAATTTCAGAAAAGCAGTTCTTGATTACATGGGCAATATACTAGCTGGCTAGAACTGGTTAACAGTAGAAATTACTTCAGTATACTATTTGCAATATGTTTAACTCTTTCTAAACTAAAAACTATCTTGCTTTAAGAATTTTTTTATGATTCTTTTAAACAAACAGTGCCTCCCTTAGAAAATACAAAAGCTTGTTTGTGTATGACCTAGGGTTGCTGCTACTAATTTATTGGCACTAAAGGAAAGATGGCTTCTTCATATCGGATTATTTTATTTCTCTTTAAATGCACAGAAACAAAATATCAATAACAACATAAAGTAGAAAGTGATAACTTCATGTTTTGACAAAGAGAAGAAAATCCACTTGAAGAGAATTTCCTTTGTCTCCATTTCGCAAAAACAATTATTCAATTATTTATCAAGCACCTAATTTATGTTAGTTTCTGTCCTGTTAAAGGTGCACAGATTTTAAAAAATCCCAACCAGCCAATTCCTGCCTTGAAAGCACTTATGATCTTGTAGTTTACAGTCAAGAAGATTAAATTTTATATATATATATATAAAAATATTTAGATGACATCTAGGACAAGTAGGTAATCTATATGAAAGTAGTCACATGGTTAAAGGTTAAGATAAATCTTGAAAAGTAAAAGTTATAGAGACAGACAAAGGAGTGCTCAGTGAGTATAATCAGATCATTGTGGTCGCAGCATAGTGTTTGTACATGGGCTTGCTAGAGCTGGATCAAAAATATAACAAAAGTAACAACAAAATAATAATAATAGCTCAGATGAAGTAATTTCTACTTCATGCTGGGCACTGTTCTAAGCATTTTACAGATTAACTCAATCTGCAGCAATAATCCTTCTCAATAATAATACTATTATTCCCAACATTTTACAAGTGAGAAATTACAGTCCCACAGAGATTAAATGGCTAGTCAAAGGTGACCTGAATAACTAATTATTGAACTAGAATAGAAGCTCACTGACATGTTGGTCAGAATTCAAGATTAGAATAGTAAGCATGGCCTTGTGTATTGCAGTAAAGTTTGGAATTAATTCTGGGAGTGATATAGAACCACTGAAAAATTTTAAGCAAAAAATAAATTCAGATTTAGAGAACTCTCAGGTACAAGTGTTAAGGGTGGCTTGAAAAGAAGCAAGACACTGGCAGAGCAATCATTACAGGATTTTTTGCATTAGTCCAAAAAAGAAATAATAAAGGCATGATAGAAAGCAAAGGACAGGTGATAACTGTTCCTTGGCAGAAAAAATATTATTACATTTTTCAGCATATTGAACAGAATCTTTTTGCCACATACAACAGAAAGTTTTAAATGGAGGAGTTTATATAGAAAAGGTAGTAGAGCAAAAGAGAAAAGTCCTAAATGGGCAAATATAATTAAAATTAATGGTAAATTCTGCTTAATTTTGCTTCATAATAGGTACTGCTAGAGTACAGTGAATATATAAGCAGGCCTGGAAAATTGATACAGTTTGTCTTGTGATAAAATAAAGTTGATTTTTAAAAGTCACTTATTTGACTAGGATATTCTTTAATCATATAGCATAAAAGTCACTTTATAATATCTTGATTGCCCAGTAAGATTGAGGAGATTCATTAAATATGTCCTAAAAAAGATCCAAAATTTAAACCATTCTATCATCATGCATTTTTGAATAAAATTTTTAGATGAACTTGCTTTTTGATAGGTTTTATTTCTCTAAGAAAGTAATTTAAGGTAGTAAGATCAAAAACAAAGCCAACATAAATATTCCATCGTAATAATAATGGAGATAGCTTTACACTCATTATAAAGACAAAACAATAAATAGCTGCATATCGTCCTTGAGATAGTAATCTATTCACAGAGGCACCTCTAGCATCTCAATTTATTATTCACTCTAATTTTATGGTTTCTCAGCTGATGCTTAATCAGTAGGACTATGCTAATTTACATCATTCAGTGACACATTACTAAAAATTCTTTTGTAAACTCCAATATAAATATGAGATAATGTGAAGTGAACATTTTCTCTATTTCAAGTGTGTTTCTTGAAAGATGCTTGGTTGGCCTTAAACATAATGAATGAAATAATAACACTGAAGTAGATATGCACACCAATTTTAGAGGTATCTAACTAAAATCTATGTATCTCCTTACCTCCAGAGGAAAATATCTTATGTTATTTCTGGATTTTCTAAGCTATATTATGTTAGCTCATGCTAAAAACATTAATTATTTTTGTTGCTCAGTATTATTTTGATTAGGAAATTCAATATCATTAAAGGTGACAACTTGTAAAATGACTGAATGACAATACTAAAAATAGTCAAATTAGTTTCTAACTTACTGAAATAGTCACGCTCTTATTATTTTCTTAATTGAGTTTTGGTGTGTTTTTAAGTAGAAAATATAAATCACAATAATAATAATGGTAGCAAGATAAAGATTATTAAAAAATTTAATAGCAGTTTATATTTACTAACCAGGTATTATGTGACCAGTTACTCATTGTACATTTCACCTTTTCTTCACAACAGCTTTATGAAGTAGGTCATGGATAGAAAGACTGTGACTGGGAGAGTTTCAGTAATTTTACCCTTATTACCAGAAGGATTTAGCTGCTTTAAAAAAAAGTCTACTCAGTCATTATTCTATATAGTTTACATTATTTGACTACAAACAAAAATAATACTAGGTTTAAATTTAGTTCATAAAGTAATTAATACTTAGCTTGCCAGTTGTAGTTACTATGTCACAACCCCAAATTTACTCATTTATATTTGTTCCAGCAAGGCTGGGGCTGGGACTCTGAACTTTATTTCTCTATTGCCACATGCTTCCAATGTTTCTGAATAAGGAACATTAATTAAGGAGAGATTGGAAGGCAAGAAGAAGGAGAAAGGACAATTCTTATTCCTGTTTCCTACAGGGAATTGTTGCTAGGTGACAATCATCTAATGTTCAAAAACAAATATTTTTTAAAACTGCCATGATTTTGCTCATTTAGTTCTAAACATTTATTTATTTTATAACAAAACAGGATGATTGATATACTCTTTAAAATGTGGTTAAAATGTCTTTAAAAAGTGTCTAGTAAAACACATACTAATTCTGAAAATTTTCTCAAAGCTTATAGTAAACTGTGCACAGCAGGGAAGAGCAGGGTATATAAGCATAACAGCAGCAGAAACAAAATTGAAGCAAAGATCGTACATTTGTAAACTAAACAATACCTTTTTATTTTAATTTTTTAAAAAATTAACTCTTTATGATGGACTCCTTTTTTATGCAAGGAAATAGAAAATAAAATTGGAAACAGAAACTGTGAAAGCAAGACTTCAATATCTCATCGTTAAATATGATAGAGAAATCAGGTCATTTATCCCGTAAAATTTGTTATTTTACATATGGCTTATTACTTCTTTATGTGTCATTTAACTGTTCCTAAAACTCCCAAATAGTCTGTGAACTAGTAGTTATATCTAGAGGTTTGAATAGATTCTATTCTAATTTTGGGGGAGAGCAATTATACTCAGTAGATGGTACTATAAATTCTTGCAAACTTTTAACAGAGAAATAACAATTGTCTCAATTTTTTGCCACTGAATATAAATATATTTGAAGAATAAATTATAAATATGTGTATATAAATAACATAGATTTATTGAAAAATATATTTACATTTATAATATAAATATACATAAAATATTAAAGGAATTTATATAATAAATAAAAACCCAAATGGGTTATTCCAGGAATAGATTGTTGCCTTAGTGTTTGAAAATTAATACATTTCACCACATTGACAGAATAAAGAAAAAATAATTATCTCAATAAATACATCAAAAGCTTGATAAAATTCAAAATTTATTCATGATAACTCATAGAATACTAGGAATATAAGGGATACTTTATAAGCAATAAAAACTTTCTATAAAAATATCTGTAGCAAGCATCATATTAATTTTGAAATATTGAAATCTTTTCACCTAACCTGGGGAATTAGAAAAGGATACTTGCTATCACAGCTTCTATTTCAAATTGTACTTTTAGTTCAAAGTGTATCATCAATTTGACACTTGCCCTCTATCCTGCTTCATAAGTCTTCATAGCATCTGTCACTTGCCAACAGATCTTATATTTATTTTTATGTTTTATTATTGTTGGAATGTGAGCTCCATGTGGGAAGAGACTTATGTGTTTGCTGATGTATCCTTGTGTCGGTTCATGGTGGCAGCTTCATAATAAATGTGTTTTGAGAGAATGGAATAATAAGTTTTAAAATGTTCTGTATATTAAAGTTCAAGTCTATATTATTAGTTGTCTTATGTTTCCCATGTAATTCACTGTTTTCTTCCTTAGAGATGATTTATTTTTTCTGAATATATAATATATTCAGAAAAATTTGAAAATATTGAAAAGTAGAAAAAAAAACCCTGCCATTCAGAGATAATTATTTGCTTACATTAGGAAGACTTTTCTGATTAAAAAAAGAAAAACAACTATGCAAATAATATTGTTTTTTTCTAACACAAGTAGATTATTAATCTACTTTATTTGTTTTTATTTTTCATGAATTTGCCCATTATTTTTAATGGATGAATGAATACAATTAATTTAACTATTTTCCATTACTTATTGTTTTCAGTGTCTTTTTATTAAAATAACATGACAGTAAACATCCTTCAGAGTGATTATCCCACTGGGTAAATAATTAAACTAAAATGTCTTAATGAAATGGTATGCAGATCTTAAGGCTCTTAATATTTTAAAATTAATTTTAATGTTATTTTAAGTTTTATTCTTATGATCACATCTCATCTCATGGCTTTAAGTACCATTTCACACTAATGATTCTCAAATTTGTATCTATATTCCAGATTTCTCCCTAAATTCCAGATTCATATAGCTAATTGACTTATTTTCATTTCTATCTAAATGCCAAACTACTATCTTATACAGAGCATGCACAAAATTAGGCTCCTCCAGTTTTAATCCACAGGGACTGCTCTTCTCACTGTCTCCCCCATCAAAGTTAATGACAACTCTGTCCTTGTTCAGGTGAAAACCCCTGAACATCATCTTTGACTCTCAAGGCACTAGACTTGCAATCTGCTTTCTCCCTTAACCCAACTGGGAAAGAAAGAAATGACCCAGTTGACTTCCATAAACATGTCAATGATAATCCTAGCAAATATACAAATGGTATTCACTAGTGGAAGAGTGAAGAACCATCTATGGAATGGTTTTAGTAAGATGTATCTGGTCTGTCTAGAATTTTTTATGTTGAAAAAACTACACCGCCGCCACCGCTGCTGCCACCACCACCGCCACCGCCACCACCACAACCTTGGCATTTATAAACTTATAAGGTATGGGTCCATGAAATATACCATGTTATGTAATTAAAGTAATATAAAAAGAAGATGCTTCATAACTGAGATGACTCCTGTTTAAGCAATGTATCACATACATTATTTAAACCTCTCATGTTAAACCTGAACCACGACATGCCGTCATGCGTGAAAAAAAACACTTTATGGACACCTGCACTGATGTTTTCATACCCTTCCAAGGGAAGAATGCTTGACTTGTGTTTATTTATTATCTATTTCTATGAATTATTAGTTAACTTGTTACTGGGTAAGATCTACAATTTATCTTAAATCTGCTTTGACAATCTGACCCTTAATTTTATCTCACTTTCTACATCTATAGTCAGCCCATCCTAGTGGGTCTACTTTCAAAATATCTGTTAGTCTTCTACTCCTCTCCACTTTTATTAGTTTTCTAAGTGGCATCCTTACTTTTGCTCTAAACCTCTTTTATTCTATTCTCTACACAAGTCTGGGTCATAATCCTTAAAAAATGTAAATGGATCACATCTTTTGTTCTAAAACCTTACAAATGCTTCCCATCTCTTTCAGTAAATACCAAGTTCCCTTCAAAGAATCACAAAGTCCTATATGATTTGCAATCTCTCTTCCCTTCACTTTCCTGAACTCGTTTTCTATTGCTCTTCACTATGCTCCAGCCACACTTACCATTCATTGACCATACCAGGTATTCTCTCATTTCAAGGTCTTTGCACTTGTTAATGCTCTTAGCTGTATCTCTACATAGCTTGATCACTTTCTTGATTCTCTCAGGACTTAAATTAAACATCATCTTTTCAGAAAGGTCTTCCTAAACATCTTAATGAAATTGCATTTCTACCTTTGATATTTCCTATTTTCCCAGCTTTTTTTTCTTAGCCATTATTGCCATTTAATGTATCTTATATTTCCCTACATAGCATATTTGTTATCTGTCTCTCTCACTACAATGTAAGCTTCTTGAAAGCAGGGATTTTTGTTATTTGTTGTTTGCTGTAATATATGTTATTTTCAGATTCCAGAAAAGTGCCTGATATGTAGAGGGTGCTCAGTACACTTGGATCTAAAGTGCATTCTTATGAAGTGTGTGTGTGTGTGGAAGGGGGGGGAGGAGTTGATGAGTTTTGGGCCGCTGTCCATCATCAATTGAAAATGTGCATGAACTCCAAGCTGACTGAACACCTCATGACCAAGAACACTGACTTTATAGATGACTACTTCCATGCTCTTCCAAAGAGAGTCAGGAGATTTTATTCCATTTCCTTCTCCTTGGAATCCCTAATCATATTTCTTGAGCCTGACATTGTAGCACTTGTGAGTATTAACAATATCAAAAAGAGGAGCTTTGACGATGTTTTTCAGATTCTTATAGGCTTGATACGAGTCTTTTTTTCAGAAAACTTTCACTGACTCCATCACACTTAGGAAAATTATTTCTTTCTTTTGTTTCTCTCTAGGTATTTTTATTTTAAAATTGTAAATATTATTTTTCTTTTAATAGTTAATACATTCAGGTGGTTCCAATTTTGCAAATACAAAGTTATTCAGTGGAAAGTTTCCCTCTAATTTCTTCATTTTAGTCCTCTACCCTCTCCTCTAAAGTCATTTTCATAATCAGTCCATTGTATAATCATCCTGATACATTTTTGCACATTCATGTAGACTCTTCCATAGTCCTTTTTATTTATATTTATACAAATTGTAGCATATTATGCAGAATGATCTTCATGTTGCTTTGCTTGCTTTATATATTCTGGAGCTCTCCTTATGTCAGTATATACAGAATTACATATTTGTTCTTTTTTTATGGCTATATTATGTTGCATAGATATTCCATAATTTAATCAGCCAGCTATCAATGGAAATTGAAAGAAGATACTCCTCTCTGATAAGCCAGTTTCTTTTTATATTTTTCTTCATCGCTAGTTTAAAAGAGGCATCTGTATATAGCAAAGAGTCCTATAATTTGCCTTTCCATGAAAATCAATCACAATAATAACAGAAAGAAGGAGTACCTTAAATTTAAAAGGATTTATTTTGAGATTTTTGGATACTGGGTAGAGCTTATTGTCATGGCTGATGTATACTTGCATACAATATCCAACGTTGAACTACTTATAACTAATATTAGAATATGAACTATAGGCTAGAATTGTATCTCTTCTAATTCAATGTTCTGCATAGTCTCTGGAGATGATTACCATTAAATAAATAAGGCCAATTAAATAACAGCAGACACTCAACCTATGGGCTTGAGACAGAATTAAGAAAATTCATTATAATTCAAGTGCAGCTTCTACAAATTCTGAGGTTATTTTAACTGCTTCATGATTGTGGCAATTAATCTATTATGAAATTGTACCCAGTGCATATTAACCCAGGGAGCCAAAATGTTCCTGGTGATGAAACAGAAGCTCTTTTTCTTGGTGGTTATTAGTAAGTTTCTATTCTTTTTCAGCAACCCATTTGTTGGACACTGATTTGGGCAAAGCACCCTGACTTTAAGGATTTAAACTACAAAGGTGAATTTGAAACCAAAGGATACCTAGAATATAGGACACTATATAGATATGTGAGGTAAATGGAACCCATGCACAAAATAAAGGGCATTTGAAATTTTAACACAAGGAAGGCAATCACAGTTTCCTAAATGTTACCAAGTAAATGGGCATCCAGAAATATGAAATAGAGTTAGAGAGCTTGTATGATTTCTAAAATTGGAGGTCAGATAAGAAAGCACCCTAGAGCAAAGTTGTCAGTGATATGATGAAGACTGAGTAGGCTTTTGAAGAAGAGAAATTGGGTAGGCATTTAAGATAGAGGGAATTTCTTGCAAGTGAAATAAGGTATTACCAAAGAGAGAGAATAAAAAAAAACTACTTTGGCCAAGCACAGCATTTGTGTCAGGAAGTAGTAGATGATGATGATGGAAATGTAGGCTGGAGATCACATTGACAGTTAAAAATTTTCAATGCCAATCTATGACATTTTGACATTATCATATAAAAATACATAAATACTAGAATGTTAAAGAGTCTAACATGAAAAAAAAGCAACAACATTTTTACGTTAGCAAGTGTTCTGGATTCAGCAGTAGCCTAGGTGGTAATAAAGTGAAGGGAAGCCTTGTGGCATCCAGATTTGCAGATCTTGATGTGAAGTATATGAACCCCTGAATTTTCCACAAATAATCATACAGGAATACCCACCAACTCTATTCACTGCTTGTAAACACTTCTGTACTAGTTGAGTAAATTCATGAGATTGAGTAGAAAAAAAGATTATAAAGAGAAATTTAAGAAGTTTCAGCAGGCGGTATGTTGATAACCTTAACTTTAAGTGTATCATGAAATAATCAATGCTTTATAATCTAAAGTATTAATTAAATCCTACACAATTAAATTTGTGATCTTACAGTTTTGTCCAGGAAACATCCTAATGACTGTTTCCTGAAAATATGCTGCTGGTTGCTTTTACTAGGATGTTCCTTACATTCATCTATCTTTCTTCTAGAGATTCCTGAACTATCTATGTTAAGGCATTGTTATATTTACTCAACTCACCCTGTTCTTTTCTTTATGGTATTCCTCATAACTGTATCTATGGGAAGATTGGTGAAATCTGTTTAATGTGTATCTCCACTACTAAAACGTTATGTTTAATGTGTGTGTATTCACCACTAAAATTTAAACCTTGTTTATTTTCTAACACAAGAAGACTTTTAGTAAATGTTCATTAGATGAATGAATCACTCATAGTCCTTTGTCTTTTGTTTCTGTTGAAAGAGAAAAATGCAATGTAGAAGCAATATAAGACAAGTTTATTTCAATAGGACACTTAAAGCTTCCAAGGAATTAACACTTTAAGAGTTTAGAGCAGAAATGGACTCTAGAGTCTTGCCATAAATGTCACATGTAATTCATTCATGTACTTGTCTCAAACTCAACACTACTTTGAAGGCTAAATGCCAGGCACTTCAAGGTAAAGTCCAAGGTGTTTAATTAATTACTGCAAGAGCATCCCCATGGTGGCCCAACTTCACTGACATTCTTTTGCTGCCACAGATGAATGAATTAATATTCCTGAGAGCTGTCTTTAGGGGCAAAAATGTTTCCAAATTTAGAAAATATCTAATTAATTTTACATTTACGTTACAACTAAGAGGCAACTATAAACTATTTCATACTGTTTAAAACATTGGTTTTGTTTTGTATGTAAAATATATTGGTGTCTTTTACTTTGGTTTATTGCTGTCTTCAAGCTAAAATCAGGAAATTTTAAGAATGTATTTAAAAGCTTAGGTAGAAAAACCAAAAAGGAGATTTGAAAACTAGAATTAGTTATTGAATGTCTTATGTATTAGTATTATTAAAATATTACAATATTTTTATAATTATAAAGTGATTAATATATTTTAGAATTTTTAGTTAATAAGCCTTATTCTGTTTTCATTTACAATTTAATGAATGCATTATCAGAAGGAAAAAACAAATTAGATCAAAATATCCAATTTAAGGAATATTTTAGTTTTATGAATTCGAGGCCCATTTTCATTTATAGAACTTCTTATAAAGTTAATTAAGAGGACAATAACTTTATGATCATGGCACTTTAATTAAAAAATATATATCATGAAGTTGTTTACCTCAGTATTCCTTACATGTCAATTTTGGAGCAAATCAATGAAATAATTGAATTATTCAATAAGATTAATACTTTTACTCTCCCAGATAGTATGATAGACCTGCTATCAGTAAAAGATTGTGGTTCAAATAATCAGCTATTATTAAACAGCCTATAATTATCTCATTGGCATTAATCGCTTCCTATGGATCTTTCTTCAAGAAACTATTTCCACTCTCAGTAGGAATAGTTAGAATCAGCAAGTGAACTGAAGTTCCAATAACAATGGCCAAAAGATCAACAGCCATATTTATCTTTATATTTATGTGCTAGCAATGTATTCATGAATTACTGGTGCTCACACACACAGAAATGTGGCTACGGTCAAACACTCCTGCTTTCATAAAAAGCACAATATGGACATTTTATTTTTTCTGCTAAGCTCTGTCTGGAATCCTAGTGTGGCAAAGAGCCTCTTAGATACTTGCATACTCTAGTGATGGCTCTAGCCAGATTGTCCAGATATGGTCAAGTAGAGAGAAAATCCCACGACTCATAAAACAAGTATAGAGAAAGAGAAATTTCTTCAGAGATCATATCAAAGGCACCCCAGGGGAATTTTTCCTGATTTTTTTTATCGTTTAAAAGTAGTAAAATAAAACTGGGCATATTGAAGCTATAATTTAAAGTGCCACAGAAGAAGGTAATTTTCTGGTCATTATTTAACTAGCATTTTACAAGTTTCTAAAAATTATTCTTGCTTTCTATTCTCTACAAATGATGGTTAAGTAAATAAACCCATCATTTGTAAATTAAAATTGACAGTCTGAGAAAGCCTTTGCAAAACTGCATCTTCTATTCTGAGAGCTCTTACAGGCTTTTAGCAGGAACTATTTAATTTTTTCTGTGAGACTATTGTGACATTTAGTGGATGTTTTTCTAAAAAAAAAAAAAAAATCAGATGCAAGAAGGTGAAATGGTTTCCAAAACAATAAAAGCCATTGAGAGTGTCAAACCATAATCAAGCACCTCCTCTTGAAACCTCAGTTCTTCCCAATTCTTCCCTCTGAGCTTGTTCTCACAGTCTATCTCTTAGACTGCTTCTCTTGCATGCACATGTGTGTACGTGTGTACACAAACACTCTCTCCTTACCTACTCCCTAAAATTCCCAAGATTTTACTTAAATTACTCTAGAGGAAGCAGATAATCAAGTTAATGTAACTATGGTATCTCCATGTTCTAGCCCAGTCACACATTCTTACTTGGTTTGCTTATTTCTTCCACCCAAACTTTTCTTTCGCTACTCTTTGCTAGGAAAGGGAAAAAACATAATTTCTTTTATCCTGTAATGTAGAGGTTTGATATACTTTGATAAAACATTATTTTTTCTATCTGTTTCTATAAAGCATAGTCTTATTATTTTCAGATGTTGAAGGATTAATAACATGTATAATTCTGTGCTTATAAAAATTAAGAATTTTGTTATTTATTCAATTAGGATGAATAATTCAAATAAAAAGCTTTACAAAAGCTTTTATTTCTAAGTAACTACTTCTAGTGTTGCTAGATTTACAGTCAAATATAGGAATTCAACACTCTTCTTCTTAACAAAATATGCCCTTTCTTTTCCTTTGGTAAACATTTCTTTTTACTGCTAAATCACTGAGTCTCATAATACCAAATATATTAGATTATTACCTTACTACTCTGACTGATGTTTTTTCCCTTCCAAGAAATAAAACCAAAAGATCATTTCTGGGACAATGCCTTCAAGAAAAATGCGGTGGTTTTTATCACAGAATATAAAATTGAGATTTTATTTAATTTTATTTTAAATATAATGATGATTGTATCACATAGTAAATAGTAAAAATACATACAACTAGTATAGTTAGCATTTTTCATTTGTTAACAAATTTATTCAAATTGTGGAGTTAAAAAAGAAAAAGTCGTGTTAATTAAGAAGCAAGGAAACTATCATCATGTTGCAATTATGGGAACTACGCAGTTTTTAAAATATAAAACAGAAGCAAAAAAATAAATATAAAAGTGCAACCACCAATTCAAAAAACAACCCATTAAACTGCCCAATTCTTACATGCAGTCAGAGCAGGCTGTTTTTTAACTATTTTGAATGGCGACACAGCCTTACACTTGGGAGAAATAATACACTGAATTAAATTTGCATGAAGTAAAAAGACTAACAGTGGATCCTGTCCTGAGAGTAAATTTTAATAGTGGCAGGATGATGGGAATCTGGAAGGAAGAGGGAAGAATAGAATAGGGGGCAAGGGATTGACTTTAAATATGAATCTGACCTCCTTCAGAAAGTTCCTTGCAATCAATCCTGAAATTCTAAATAACTGCTACCATGTAGCACATCAACTTTAACACATTTTCCCATTTGTTCCCTAGAATAACAATCCCATCCCTTTTCTTATATTAAGATGTGTTTTCTTCATTCTTTAATGACTAATTTCCCATTGCTTTCAACTCATTTTTTTTCTGGTAGGCTCACTATATAACATAAAAAAAAATTTGAAAAAATAAATTCTAGGTCATAGCAGAGAGCAGGAACCACAGCTGACTGTATCAATTTTATAAATCTCTAACTTCTGTATACCTTTTTATTAACATTCTTACAGAAGTGTATTGAGTCATTACTTTTTGTTCTTTTAATTCTCATAAACTTAAAAAAAATCCAGTAAGGAATCTATTGAAGAGGCTATCAAATACTGACAAGTTCTGCTCTTTATTTTGTGATAACCATATGTTTCTGCTGGCTTTTTGAAACCAGAACATCATCGTGTCCTAAAAACAGCCTTGATGCATTAATAAAATGCAAGCTTTGGTGATGAGCTAAAGAAAACCACACTTCAGGCCACAGAAATTCTGCAAATTGAGCGATAGTGCAACATCACTTCATCAAAGCATGTGGAGAGAGCCCTCAGTTCTTTAACATGTCAGTATTGTGCCTTGTTATGAAATCAGAGCAGACAGGAAGAGCAAAGGGGATGGAGAAGTTGCACACGTCTTTAGTTGGAAGCCTAACACATTTAATTTTACTCTTTCTAACTTGTCAACACTTTTTATCAAAGACAGATTTCAAAACATTATTAAAATATCTTTAATGGATAGTAAAAAAAACTATTATATTACTTGTCTAGGATACTCATTTTTAACAGCACTGATTTTTCATTGTGTCTGGTATAGGAAACATGGCCAGTTGTTGTATACTTTGTAAACCTCAGCTTTCAGTCAACTCAAACTGTTTTCTCTAAGAGCATCAATGGCCTTAGTAACCCCAATACCGCTTCTCTCAACCCTATTGAATTGTTTTTCGTTTTTGCAGTCTTTATTCCCCTTAATCTTTTTGCTGCATTTGGCATTCGGGAGCTTCCTTTTCTTAATCAAGCTTCTTACACAGCTTTAAAAACAAACACTACCCTATTTTTTTCCTCTGATTTCTTCAATCTCCTTCACTTCATCTCAATGATTTATCTAGAGGTATAACTCAAGGCTTACTTCACTTTTCTTTGTATCTCTTTGGTCCTTTAGAAATTTAATCCAACCTGACCTGAAGAAAAACTGCAAAGGAGGAGGATTCTTTCCTGTAGCAAAATCCTGCATTTCAGTAGTTGGAGATTGGTACAATTTAGCATCATCCCTTGAGACAGATTTTAAAATGAAAATGTGGCTGTTCTTGGAATGCCTAGGCATGTTCCCACTTTGGGGTCTTTGCTTTTCCGTTTTCTTCTACTTGGAATGCCCTTCTGTCAAGGTATTGGCTCACTCACCTTCCTAAAATCTTTGCTCAGATCTCACCTTCTCAATGAGGCCCCCAAACCATCAGTTCTCGTTAGTATTGCAAATTGTTGCACTTATCCATCTTGATTCCCTTTACTCTGCTAAAATTTATATTTTCCTATAACATATCCATTTCCAACTTCTTATGTACCATACATATTACTTATTATATTTATTAGTTATGTTCCTTATCTAGCTTTCCCCTAATAGAATATATGCTCTATTTTATTCATTGATGTCCCAGTGGCCTAGAATAGTGACTGGCACTTAGTAGATGATTAATCAATATTACTCTAATTGAGTTGAAAAAACTTTCCTATATTATCCACTACCTTCTTTTTCTTTTCACTGCCAAAAGCCTAGTCCAGGTTGCCTCTCATGGTAATTAGCTAATTAGCATGGTAATTGCATTTCCTATTCCCCCTCTCTTTAATCCATCTCCTTTACCTTAAGCTGATTTTCTTCTTCAGAATCCAAATTTATCTTCTTAATATCCTCAGGAACCTTTGCTGTAAAATCAACTTAAAATTCCTTATTCTGGGACTTGAGGCCCTGCTCAGTATGATTTCCAATCACATCTAGCCTCATCTACACCCACTCTTCAGTTGATTCTAGTCAAGCTGGTAAAGACTTTTTTCATTTAAGAAAATTTGTTGACCTCCTAAGTTCTAGATCCTATGTGACATAAAACTAATTTACTGTCAGTTTGGGCAACATGAGCTAGAGGAATGTAAGTTTAAACAGTATTTGTACTGGTGACAGAATCAAGTCCACAGAAGAAGCTTAGCCAGTTTGGTCGGGTACATGTAGTTCCCAACACTGAAATGCCTCTCCCCTCCACCTTTCATGTCCTGGGAAAGCAAATCTATTTGTAAAGATGCAAATTCAATTTATTGTGTGATTAATCTTCTGCCTTAAAAGCCATAATATATTTTAATAAACATAAATAATAAATGCTTTGTACTTCCACAAATATTTCTCCTCCTCGCCTTAAGAAATACTGATTTATAGACTATACAAGCCTTTCCATACCAAACTGCTAAGAAGCCTCTTCTCCCAGGAGGCATTGCTCACCTCAAAGCCAGTATCTAACTTGAGAGGAAAAGTCTGGAAAGAAACTCGGCCTCTAGGGAAGAGGTATAGAGGTTACACTTTAGATTGGTGAGAAAAAAAGAGATGGCATCCCAAAATGATGCCATTCTTTCATTGCCATTTCTGTGTTTCAAGGTCTCATTTTCTCACTACTTTCTTTTTAACATGAAGGTTGTTAAGATGATGATGGTTCTTTTGGTTTTTGTAGTATCACCTTACCTCTGACACCAATGATTATAAGGTTCCTGTTCCAGAAGACCCTCCCAAATAATCCTCGTGTTACTTTTCCATCCTCAGAACTTCATTTACCATGTTATAGACATTAAACATTCTAGAATCTGACATTATTTTGCTTTTTTTTCTTGGGGGGGGGCAGTGTCAAATATTGATCACTGCAGAAATTATTGTAGACATAAGCTGTCTTCCCTACAGCAGTGGTTGCCAAGCTTTGCTAATCAATGAAGTCACCAGTAGAGCATTTGAAAAAGTCAAATTTCAGGGGCCCTACCCAGAGTTGCAGAAACTGAATCATTTTTTCTCGTTTCTAAGAACTTCACATTTTCAAAAAGTCTCCCAAATGATTCTGATAACTGGCCAGATGTGGCTATCACTGCTTTAGATAATTTACTTGGGGTTCAATGGTAGCATAATCTTAAGATACTTTTTCACTTAAACATTATTTACTTTTAACTATTAAAAATTAATGACCAAAACTTCTGATTCTAGATATTATTGATTCACCTAAATTAGGTTGTAGATTCTAGCATCGGATTTGTGAGTACCATATACTAAGAAATTTTTAGAATTTAAAACACCTGAAATTTTACCATATGTACATACATATTTATGTAAAAAGAGCCCTATATAACATATAGCTGTGGATTCTCATTTTTCTTTTGATATAACATATGTCAGATACTTCCTAAAGTTATTATTCTTCAAAGCAGTGAAAATAATATTCCATTGGGAAGAAAATATTGATTAACTTCATTATTTCTACACTTTTAGACGTGTTGGGTATTTCTCACTTTCCATAAAGTTGTAAATATTACAATTAACACCTTTGTAATAAACAATTCACTGAATATCGATGTAATGGTATGATAATTTATCTATTTAGAAAATACTTATTCTATTTACAAAATACACATTTCACTCTTGAACTCTTCTAATCTTGGACACAATTTTTGTGATGATCTCTCTAGCTTGTTTTCTCATTTTCAGATTCTTATAACAATTCTCCATCAACTATATTATTATAAGGTCCCAGAAAATTACTCAGTCTTGTTGGCACATTCTCTTGGTTCCCATATTTAGGCCTGACCTCCCTGTCACTGTATTCTCAGGGGTACTCTCGAAAATCAATGATATTACACAGAGAACTGTATATGGTACAAATCAGTGTTTTGAAAGTATGGTCGACAGAACACCTGTAATAGAATAATCTGGGTGCTAATTAAAAGTGAAGAATCAGAAACCCTTCAAATTACTCGGATATTTAGGTGTTTGAAAAGCCAGGCTTCTATATATGCTAGGATATCAATGAATTAGGAATCTAGATTTAAAGTAATCTAATGCCAACATGACTCTTACTATTCTACTTCTCTATAAAATTTGGATATATATTTAATCTGTGATCACTAATACAGCACAATATCTTTTCCCTTCTGTTCAACCCCTCCTCCACTAAAGTGAAACTTTTTTACAAAGTAGAGAATATGTATATTTTATCTGGGTCAGGCTTCCTTGATTCTCTTTTTAACTAGGCTCTGACCTTGGGTTCTCTCCTTAGCCTGCTTAGTCCAGCTTTACCAAGATTCTTTGGAGTCACTTTAGGGAAAATCATCTTACCTTGTTGTCTGATCATATACCCCATTCCCATTCCCCACCCTCCATACATTTTTACCCTGGCTTTCCCTCCTGAAGAATCCTGTGGAGTCAGTCTAGCAAGGATTTCCTGGACTCTTAGCAATTTTACATCCACATATTCCCACCCTACTTCTTGACCGTAAATGTCCACTTGTCCTTGTTGTATTTAGAGTCAAGTCCACTCTCTCTTCCCTACTGTAGAATTCTATTGCAGTAGTCTGTCTTGAAAAGTCTTCCTTTCTGTCTTTAACAACTGGCATAAAAATTTTTTCTTTAATATATTCTATGTTTTGAAGATAGAAATATGAAAGTAGTAGTCCTTATATTGGAAAAAGTAACTCTCTAATATGAAAGTTTCCTTGTAAAAAATATTTATAAAGTAATACATCCAAATCTAAAGCAGAAACATAGAGCAAGCATACAGAACAATTGCTATAATTTAAAAAGATTATGAAGACTTTCTTCCTACAGTTTTATTTGAATGGCTGAATTTAATACAAAAATTAGAAATGCCTAATTTGATGTCAGTTATATATTAAACTGTTGCTCATGCCAGAAAGCTAGCTTTAAATAACATCAAGTATGACCTGTTTTAAGATATGATTATAGAATACACATATTTTGTTTTTCAAACAAATAATCCTTGATATTCTCTTCATATTTTCATTTTAATGGTGTTTTATTAGAAAAGTCTTTGCTTTTTATGACCTGTTCCTATAACAAAAGAATAGTAATGTAGACACTAAGAAGAAAGAATTATTTATGTGAACTCTAAGAAAGAATTCTTATCTGCTAAGATGGACTCTCCATAGTCAACTGAGGGCCCAAATTTAATAACTAATAAAAGCCTAGTGGCCATTTGCTGACAGGGGCTTCTCATGTACTCTGTATACTGGCAAGACCTCAGACTGAACTCTTGTTTATGCCATCTGAGTCAACTATTATAAGAGAACTCCTAATTTTGTGTTTTGACTAATAGATTAAAACCCCCCCCATCCAGTCAGATCCATAACAACCAATCAGAACTGCATGATTTGGAAAAATCAGAAGTGTATGAATTTGGATACCTTGTTTACGTAAAATGTACCTAATTAGGAACTTTTGCGAATACTTTTGCTATAAAAGGTGGTCTCCCCTTTGTCTCAGTGGAGCACAATTTAGGTTGCTACCTCAGTCTGTGTCTCTTGGGCTGCAGTTCTTTTTGTTCAAATAAGTATATGTTGTTTTTAAATTCTTTACTACAGTTTAAAATTTATTTTGGCTTACAGTGGTTATATGTAGACATACACACAGACATACTTATGTATACATATACACTTATCTCATAAAACTCTGTTACCACAGTGGATGTTGCCAGGAGAAAGCTCAGATTCTTAATCAATGTCATTACCACGTAAATACTGAAGACATTTCTAGTGACTAAGTGTCCAGATTCCTGGGCGGTCAATATCTCTTTTGTAATTAATTGGGTTAAAAACCTAAAATACTAAGCAAACACTGCACACCTATCAGAATGGCTACAGTTCAAAAACACTGACAAAACCAAATGCTGATAAGGAACTTTCACCCATTGCTTGATGAGAATGCAAAATGATAGCCTCTTTGAAATACAGTTTGGCAGTTTCTTACAAAACTAAACATACTCTTACCATATGATCCAGTAATCACATTTCTTGCTGTATACCCAAATGAGCAGAAAACTTATGTCCCACAAAAGTCGGCAGAGAAATGTTTATAGCAGCTTTTTTTTTGTAACTGTCCAACTTGGAAGCAACTAAGATGTCCTTCAACAAGTGAATGGATAAACAAACTGTGGTACATACATACAATAAAATATTATTCAGCAATAAAAAAAGAGCTATCTAGCCATAAAAGGACAAGGAGGAACTTTAAAATCATATTGCTAAGTGAAAAAAGCCAATCTAAAAATGCTCTGTACTGTATGATTCCAATTATATGACATTCGTGAAAAAGCTAAACTCTGGAGGCAGTAAAATGATCAGAGGTTGCCAGAGTTTCATCAGGGGGAGGAAAATATGAATAGGGAGAGCACATGGGATTTTTAGAGCAGTAAAAATATTCTGTGTGATACATAACAATGGAAATATGTCATACATTTTTCAAAACCCATATAATGTAAAATACAAAGAGTGAATCCTTATGTAATGAATTTCAGTTAATAATAATGTAACAATACTGGTTTATCAATTATAACAGATGTACCACACTAATAATATATGTTAATAATAGGGGAAATTATATATGTTTTGGGGAAGAGGTATGTAGAACTCTGTAGTTTTCAATTAATTTTTAAAATTTCAAATAATTTTTCTGTAAATTTAAACTGCTCTAAAAATTTTGTTAATTAAAGAAAAAAAAAAGCAAAAGCTAAGATGCTAAGACAGAGGTTATAAAACCAAACCAAACCAAATCAAACTAAAACAAGACAAAAATCATGGTAAAATAAGACAGCTTTGTAGCCAGATTTTTCATAGTGACACAACTGAACATCTGAGCTATTACCTCTCATTCTTGCGGTGGTAACTATAGTGATACCTGTGACAATGATATGTTAGAATAAAGCACAAAGAAATGCCAGGAAATATCCAAGTCCCATTAGCTAGAAGCTATGATTCTGCTACATTTAGCCTGGGTTTGAGTCAAGCCCCGAATCTGTTGAACTCTTAATCATATCTTGAATGACTACTAAGATAACAAAATCAGGGCTTGCCAGACCAGCCCAAGCACTGAAGGGAGCCCAAAGCTGTACAATTACTTCAGACCATGGGGTGTCCTTTTGACCCTTGGGCAGATTTTTGTCTTAGATAAATCTTCCCAAAGCCCTAGGACAACAAGGAGTCCTGCCACAATTTAGATGCTCTTATTGATCCTCCTAGAGAGAGCTAATGGAGAGGGAGGAGAAAATACTTTGAGTTCAAGTTTATTGATATTGAATAAGAATTACTGAAATTAGAAATACTGGTAAATCTTTAAAATGAACTCCAAGTGAAAATTTAGGACCCAAAGAATCTTTCTTTTCTACAAAAAAGCTTCTCTAAACACAGACTCTGGTAGTAGAGAAGCATAAAAAGCAGGTGAAACTTTAAGGCTTTTGAAATGGAATGCTTCCACTGCTCCCCGGCAGAGATCCTTCAAATCATGGTGTACAGATGTACTACAATTCAGTCCCTTAAGGCTGGAACTGCACTGGAGCTGCATGGCAGTGCCAGTCGTCTCTGGCTGTGAGCAGTCTCTACAGTGTATTATAGGAATATTATCACTGTCTTCATGCACCTGATAAGAAAAAGGCTGAGAAGCACCTCTTGAGAGCATGTGTGCTAACGAAGTTTTAATCCAAAATGGCTAGATAGGTGCTTGGCAATTTCTACTGCTTCTATATATTATCCTACTTTGCACACAAGGATAATATTTGCCAAGGAATTATTTCTGAACATACTTCACTTGAAAGGTATAAAGCCTAAACTACTATAAAGCTATCAACAAATTCAGTTTCTGCAATACTTCTGATAATACTGCCTATTTTTACATAACATTTTCATTCATTTTCAAAGTCTATAAAACCAAAAGCAGGAATTGGCTGTTAACGTATAATGAAAACTTCTGTGCTTACCTCAAGGTAAAATGTCCGTGCCTTCACACAATCCCTCCACTCTGGGACTGTGCAGTTCCTGAAGTGTCTCTATCAGGTCTAAAGAGAAAGAAAAATATATAAATAATCTTTTTGGTGTGCTTCAGCTAACATTAAGTTCTGTTTCAAGTTGTTCAGATTCTCTTTTTGCCATTTCATGAAATTTCTACATATCTTGCATCAACTATCAGGCAAAATAATCAGTATTTAAAGAACACTTCATTTGAAAAGGAAATTTTATTTCTCTAAATCCTTTATAATTTCTCCCTTATCCATCTTGGAATGGATGGGGCCTTCACCTGTGATAATATCATATTAACTATTTTCCATGATTGTTTACATTTTTATTTTGCATCTAGATCACCTAGATCATATTTTTATTCTTTATCTCATTAGTAACAGCAAATGTTTCCACAAGAGAACTTAGAAATTGGTAGGTTTATACTGTCCTTTCTGTGGCTTCACTAAGACTGATTTATTGCTTTTCTCCACAAAATAAACTAACACATTTTGGTCCCTAATCTCTAATGCCTAATTTTTTTTTTTTGACCTAAAAATTTCTGCTGCAGCCCCAAATACCCCCATCCAATCTATAATAACACTGACCTGAGCCAGGAAAAAGTATGCTCTGTCAGCATATTCTATAACATAGGCTTCCATCACCACAAAGTTTAGGCATTCTTTTTTGGATCTAGGAAAGAAAATAAGCTGTCTTTGGCAGTCGATCACAAACTGCTGTAATTCGACGAATCCATTTTCTACAGGCTTTTCTTGGCAAGCCTCTTTCCACTGCCTGCAAACTGACTACTATTCCTTGCAAACCTTTGAAATTCTACTCAAACACTACCCTCTATAACCCAAAGAATTTTATGTTGCTGAAAATATATTTTAAATCAGACTTTTAGTAGAAATATCTAATTTAAGAGCTCCTTCTTAACTTCTACCACCTGTTTTGCAGATGTTGTTTACCCACAGAACTGTCCTAAGGTAAACTGATGGCATAACGTTATGTAAAGGTCAGAGAAGTCATAAGCCTGGGCCCCACTAGGTCAGCTCATCTTGCTAAATAATCTACCCATGGAGACCTGTAGTACAATAATGTAAATTGCATGGTACTTCTAAACTCTGTCTACTTCTAAGAATCTGATTCTGTATATCTTCGGAATTCTTAAGAGCAAGTGATTGGAGACTGAAGACAATGAGACCAATATCTTCCAAAGAGTAGTTTTTTTTTTATATAATACAGTCAGTTATTCCTTATTAATTTTACTATTTTTAACATGAGTAATTTCCTGACTTCCATTATTCCTATTAAATATCAATGGGAACAATATGAATGGATAAGTCTAAAAACCTTAAAGTTAGGTGAAATAATCCAGACGCTAAAAGTACATATTATATGGTTACATTTATATGACATTCTCGAAAAAGGGGAAAAGACTATGGTGATGATCAGAACAGTGGTTGTAAAAGATTAACTATAAAACAGCATAAGGGAACTTTCTTAAATAATAAAAAAATTCCATATCTTGATTGAGATAATAGTTTCATGGGTATTTATACTTGAAAAAACTCCATGGAAATATGCTCTTAAAATCTACATTTTATGGTAAGTAAATTATACCTCAATAAAAAACAAAGAACGAAATTCAAGGTGACTTCTCAGTTTTAGAATGATTTTGAATCAGGGAGTCTATAAAAAAAATATCTATATCTCCTTCTGGGCAGTAAAAAAAAAATAAAACTCTTCACTCTTTATTCATACATCCACTTAACAATAATTTACAAGCATGAATATATCCAGAACTAACACAGCAGCAGTGTAAGGAAACAGTGTTAGCATTATAGACATGGCCCCAATTATGAGCTTTGATTCTGTTGGGGCAAAAGAGACAACTAAAATGGACAAAAACCAAGAGTTATAACTATAGCACTGAGAAAAGGTCCATGTTTTAACTAAGAGCTTGCCTCAAAACAGAATGAACTACTTTATGCTGAGCTGAAAATATTGGTGTTCGCAGAGTTATTAAAAGCTGTTAGAGTGATCAGACCAAAGTAAACCAAGCCTATATATCCTCTAAATTTACTGAATCAAAACATCAAAATACTTTTCGTGTCAAATTTCACTTGGACATTGAAGTTTTTTTTTTTCTTAAAACAAAATTTAGGTCTCCTACACCCGAAGGCAGCTTATGTCTACAGCTGTCCATGAGGATAACATGGTGTTAAATGACCCTTTTTCCCACAAGCAAATCCCAGCTGGGAAGACAGGTGTATCTACTTCTGGTGACTCTGCTGCCAGCAAGGGATCTGCAGGCTCTCCCAACAACAAGCATTATGCATTCTCACAATAAATCCAAGCTTGTAACAGGTGCAATATTTGACTTATTAAGTATAACCTCAAATAGACCAGTATTTCAATATAAAGTGCTTTTAGGTAAATACATCTCCCTCACCCCCACCCCAACACAGACACACTTTCAAACAAAGTTCCCCCTGTAAACGTTCCAATTTTTAAAGCACATGAAAATTTTTCTTAGCTTAACTGGTAAAAAAAAATCCTCACATTTCCTTTTATGGCTTTCTAACCTATTTGTTCAAAATTCTTTCCAAAATGGGAGAAATCATTTATAAGATTTATAAAATAAAAAACTATAATTAAAAAAAAATCCCAAATGTGAATCATGTTTATTTTATTTTGTGATCTCTCCGGAAAGAAACCAACATGGTTTTTAAAACACTGCTCTAAAAGAAAACAAGTTATGAAATAGTGAGCAGTTCAAAAATTAACCTTGGAATAACAAGTTTACTTTACACCAAGGCTATAATGGGTAAATGAACGCTCTATATTTAATCAGCCAGGTATCCACAGCATTGCCTCTTACTGGTCTCTACTGTCCTTCCCCGTCTCTGACCAGAAAACTTAGGGTGTGGGTTGCATTCTACCAGCAGGACAGCAAATAGCCACTAAAACTCTAAAGGAACTGGGATTCTAGATAACTTATACATGCGAACGATTCCTATATTCACAGAAAATACTGTTGGATTGAAATCCAAACTGTAGAATGACACTTTATTTACTTTCTTACTCTGGTCAGGGATAAATTCAAAAGAAATCCTCTACTGCTGATTAGGAAAATATGGTTCCTAATAGCAGAGATTTAACATATTTAATGGTTTAAAAATATGTATATGTACATATATACCAAGTAATATACATATTTTTAATTCCATGTTTTATTTTTATTCTCCAACCAAATACCTGATAACTAGAAATGTTAATGCAATGGAACGTTTTCCTAGCATTTTAGTGTAATTTTTCCTTCCGCTTTTCCAATTTTTACTTTCCCAATCTCACTTTAGTTTTGGTTTCTATTCTTTTTTTTCTGCCAGTGTGAACATCAGACCTGTGTGTTCCCAGTTCCTTAGTCATTCTTTGATATTTACTGGTATTTTAAGAAATATGTTAAGGGAAGATGTGGTATTGAGTTTGTGAGATCTGAAGAACTTTATAAGCACTGGATTTAAGACTTCTCAATCTCAATCTATTGGATACATAATTGCGGTGCAAAATTCTAGATAATTTCTATTGGTTTTTGCATTGGCACAGTTTTCTCTCCCACTAACTCTCAAAGATGTCATATCACAACATTCAGTCTGCAGGTCTGTATCCACTGATAAGACAAACCTTTCCCATGTGTCCTTAGAGGAAATATTATGCAGTTACAACTTTAATGAATTTATTATACATTAAAATTTATCTAATAGCACTGAAACATTTTGAAAAAGAAAATAAAATTTTAGCAACTAATGATTTAGAATTGAATCTTTTGGAGGTTTAATTTTAGGAATTAGCTTTACTGCATATGCATACTTTAGATAAGTTCAGAATTATATATTTAGCTCCTAATCTGGGCAATCACTGTGCAAGGCACAATGGATGCATACATAAAACATAACCCTTCCTCTAAAGTAACTCATAGCTTAGCCAGTGAATGTAAGTAGATATAAACACATAAAAAGATAACTTAATGTCATCTGGCAAGTGCTGTGACAAATGTATATGTCAGGCTATGGAAAAATGTAGGTTGTAGATTTATTTTTCCAGATGAGGTGGAAAGGACTAGAATGTGTTTCACATGTATTAACTGACTAATTTTGGGACGCATGTTACCTAACTCAGTCCTTAAGATACTATACTGATTATTAGTTGCAGAATTCATTAAATACTTATATATTTGGTTTTGCTCTGTTTTTCATATAATGATCTTTTCTTTAATAGTTACCTTGTGGCTAGTTCAGGCAGAATTTTATCACCCATAAAATGTATATACCTATAGGGTTATTGTGATATTTAATGAAAAAACATATGTAAATTATTTATTACAGTACCTGGTATGTGGTAATTGCCCTTCCCTTCAAAAATAAAAAACAAAAAAGTTCAATCATCCCTACTGGAGTTTTGGCTTTTTGTTGTAACTCTCTGCCCTTGGATAAACTTTTATGTATAAAAGATCTAGGATTAGTTATCACAGTTCTTCACTTAGTAGTTATTCAACTCATCTAAAAAGGTTGCTTGATGTTTATATCTGAGAGGAGAGCCACATATTCCTTTAAGACTAAGGGTCATATGGGACACGTATCTGTAGCTAGAGGTTAGTTCTCAAGGGAGATGACTAAACTGAGGAGATCTTCAAGGTGTTCACAGAGATAATGGATAGGTTCTACATGGTCTGCATATTCCTCTTAAATACACCCAATGAACAAATTATGAAAGACTTTGAAATGAACTGAGTATCTTTAATGGGAAGAATGCATTATCTGGCATGCTCTTTTTGGCTATGTGATTCTTTGGAAGTGCAATTGAGCTGTTACAAAGCTGTAAATTATAGATAACTGATAGCAGTTAAAATAATACTCATCCAAAAACAAGAAAATTCCTTCTGGTGGAGGGAAAATTGATTTCTCCTATTCCAAGGGGGAAAAAGCCAGTTTCTTTCCAATGGAAAATGTTCCATTGCATGTATTTGTAGATTTAATTCAACATTCCTGGCTCAACTATGTATGTGTGGTATTTCGAATTCCCTTGAGCCAGTTGATAACATCTTATTAGTTTCTACATTAATAACCAAGTTAAAATTTTGATAGTGTTTTTTCATGTTTGTATAACAATCTTGAGTTTGTCCTTTTAAAAATTATCCTCTAATTTTATGTTTTTGTTTTCAGTCTCATGATAATAATCTAAATGATTTGGGGTCTTCTCAAGCACTATTTTATAATCATATACTTTCAAACTAACCAGTGCTCATATTTATAGATACAATCATTTTGGCACCAAGAGGTATAAATAAGAACAGAGATAGAAAAAGGCTAATGATGACACTGCACAAAGAGAATTCCACAAACAAAATATTAGGAGAATTATCACTATAGTGCATACTATATTGCCATACTGGATATAAGAACTTGTGTATAGCAAGCCAATGCCATATTCATGTGATGAACAGATATTCCATTTCAACAAAAATATCTCCTGTTACATTAAAAAAACAATACTGTGAAACTGAATTTCTCAGATTTTTCGATATTTCTGTATTTTATTTGTAATTATATTTTGTAAGAGGTATAAGGATAAAGTGTTTATGCTGGTTTTGTGTTTGTATATTTTTAAAGTAATTTTAAGTAACTGTAATGAAAATGATTTAATACTGGGGTCAAAGAAAAATTTTTCTCCTTGTTTCTGTTTTCCTCTTAAAAAGACTTTATAAAATATACAAACTCGCCTAAAAGATTGTGGAAAATGTATATTTCAAATTTTGCATTTGTGTAAACTTAGTATCTAAGAGATAAAACTATGGTGTCCTGAAAGAGTTAATTTATTTCAATTTCATGATCATCTTTAATTCATCTTGACTTCCCATCAGATCATGTGCTATAAGAATAAAGAAGGCTCAAAATAAATGTCATTGTTTTTTTTTTTAAAAAGCCTACTCCTAATGGAACTTTGAAAGTTTCCCTGTATAGCTGTAAAATATCACTCGTCTCTTCAGATTGCGATATATTGTTAATTTGAGTTTAGTAATATCAGAATCCAATTATGAGATTATTTTATTAATGAAGAAATGAAAGGAGCGATGGATTTGTATTGCTTCCATTTTAAACCCCAAAAGAAAGAAATTATGCCAAATGTCTTGTTTAAACTAATGACATCATCTTCTACTCTTCTAAAAACCAGATGCATCTTGGGAAATGATAGCTATTAGGTGGAAAGTATGTTTTAATTATTTAAAAACACATTTCTTTCTGTATATTATTCATTTAACAAAATCTTTTATAAAAATCAGCCTTAAAATTGAATATTTAAATTAACTCTTTGGGGATCTAACAGAATGTTCTCCCTAGTTGTTAGGTAGTTAGGCAGGTATGAGTGGCAGGAGCAAAGGCCCTGCTCTGTAACCATAGAAACCTCTCTTGAAGAACTTCCTTAAGGACCTCCCAGAAACACATTCCCTTTAGAGTTATAAATCAACCTAAATCCTAGAACAAGAAGGCCATAAAAGCTGCTGGCTAAACCAACCACAAACGCCTGCACAGAAAGTACTACCCAACCTGCCCATAACCTCAGCCTCATTACAAAGTCATGCCTGGGCCTGGAAGTTCATGAATCTAATTATAACAGACTGAATTCTGGGTAAGCACAAGCACAGTAGACAAAGGGTTATACGGCAGCCAACTGTCAGTCAAGTTGATCTCACATGAGGATCATCTAGCACCTCCCATCACTGGCCCTAATATAACACAGAACTTCCCACTTCTTCATGGTTATAGCTTTCTTTGCTGAAAACCCGCTCCTTCCTTGGAGTGTACTCTATCCTTTATCTTTTCACCTTCCAAATTCCACAGGGATGCAGCCTTCCTTAGAGTGGCCCATCTTTTTCTAAAATGTACTTTTAATAAATCTTACTTCTTCTAAATCTCAGTGACCTGTAAATCTTTGCTGTGTTGATGTGGAAGAACTGAACTACCCCCACCCCCATGCCACTGGGGCGACGTTGGATTTCACATCATCTCAGCAGTAACATAGCAGTGGAGAAGGAAATATCAAGAAAAAAAAATAGTTAATTCTACAACCAGATAGAATGAGTGAAGACTCCAGGTATGACCTTGAACTTCTTGGAAAGGTAGGATTTAGGAGGTTCTACTCTATGGGATGTAAATTTGAGGATTTCTGATGTTCACTTGTGAATTGAGGAATTCTCACTATTTAGTAGATTAGGGATTTGTCTATTGCTCTTTTTCACTTATTTATCCTTAGTATATGGCATATAGTAGGCACTCCATAAATGAATCAATGATGTTTATAGGTAGGAGGGTTTGACAAAGACAGCATGCTCATGTTAAAAAATTTTTAAAAACGGATTCAGTAAAGGCATTTATTACAGCAAAAACATTTTAACAGTGTGTTATTTGGAGAACAATATTTAAGTGAGAATACAAAGATGTATAATTGGCATATTTTTGTTTTGTTTTTGGTTTAGTTTATGAAGATAGATGAACATAGTTAAATATACAGAACACCTATCATTTTATTCCACTGTGGATTTCTTTCCATTGTACTGTATTTTGCCATTAAACTAAGTGCTGATTTTTCAATTTCTTTTAGTTCTACTTTTCTACTGTATTTAAGTAGCAAAGAGGATTTTCTCTATGCCTCAGGGTATAGTTGATTCAGAAAGAACAAAGAATCACATTTTTGGCCTTTGAGCAATTAATTTGACCTTTGTATGTCAACAGTGTAGACAATAGTCTTTAAAATGATGACTTTGAATTGCAAGTACCAGCAGCTTAAGAGAAAAAATTTCCAAAAGCTTGGATTTAAATATCAAGAGCTAAATCCTGCAGGACTTGGAGCAAAGCATTTAGACCATAGAGAGGGTGAAAAAAATAAAATAAAATAAGTGAGGCCATAGAAGCAATTTTATTACCAAAAAAAAAAAGAAAAAGGAGAGAAAATAAAAATTAAAGTCCTTTCTGGACTAGAAAAAGAGAAAGAGAGAAGGGAGAAGAAAAAGAGTATAGAGAGCATGGGGGTCTCTAAACCTACTTTGGGACTAAAGCTATGGAGAGTTGGATGATGGAAACCCCCCCAAATATTTAATAACTGTTGCACTGGTGACTCACCCTGTAACTGGAAGGCAACCGACTCTAGGGCTCAGCCAATACACCAACACAAGAGTTGGGCTATTTAGAATAAGCATTTATTGTCAGAGCGCTGGTGGTCTGAGAATAGGTTCAAAAACTGCCTTTACTTTCTCAGTCCAGCTTAGAATATTTAAGGGAAAATTTGGGTATTATTCTAGATGCTGTATGATGGTTCCGGGGACAGGGGAAGGGTGGGGTTATCTGTTATGCTTTATGGAGACTTCCTTCTGGCAATGTGGTCTTCTGGTGGCATTAGCAACCCAAGAGCAAAGACTCGAGTAGTCTGGAAAGAATTCTAGACCAAAAGGATTGTGATTAGTAAACATAAGGGCACTAATCGAAAGTTTCAGGGAAACTTTCTTTGGCAGAGGACGTTCCAAGCTCTGGGTCAAGTTTTGGGAGACAATCTATTGCTAAGGTACAGGACAATAAAAAGTGAAGCATGGGATGCTGTGAAGCCTCTGCTCTAGGGGTCTCAACCCCATATCTACTCTGAAAGTCATGAATCCTTGCTGATTACCTTTCATCAAACTAGTCAGCTTCAGTAGGTAAAATGTCAGCCAGGCAGACCTAGGTAAAGAGAAAGCTTGTGGTGGACCCCTATCCTTTACAAGTTTTCTTCAGCTCTCTTAAGTATGGAGGAAATAACAGGAATTCTCAATACCATGGATGAGGAACAAAAGAGAGTTAAGAGTTAAGAATCACTGAGCCTAAAGGGCTACTCTAGCTTGATGCAAGGGGATTCCATAGCTGTACAGTGCATAGGATAAGGAGCTCTAGCTAGGGACCAGATGAAGGATGTTGTTAAACTTCAGAGGATCACAAAGTCAGTGAAAGCCAATCAGGGACCTGGGTCATCAGTGGCAGAACTCTATGGTCCCAAAGAGTAACTTCTATTTTATCAATGCCTACAGGACAGAAATCACATGGCAACCATGACTGCAGATGACAGAGAAGCAACCACATATCAAACACCCTGATTTTAGGATAATACATAAAAACTCAACAGGAAGAAGAAGGCAGGGGTTAGAAAGAGTGTGGTGGTGGAAAATCCTGAATTTAGCCAAAAGTGAGTAAGCTTGAGACAAGAGGTTGCCAAATTACCTTCAAAAGGCAAGATCATATTTTCTGCTACCAATCAAAAAAGGACCAGAGAGTTGAGTTATAAATTAATAGCAGACAAATGAGAGTTGCTTTTTTATCCACTTGAGCCTGTGACTTGTTACATTTCCTTCCCAGTCAGATATATTTTTTTTTAAAAAAGCTAATACATAACAAAATATATGCTCTCGTATGAACACTTGACAATCCACAAATAATCAAATAATAACCAACAGGGGAAAAAAAGATTGCTCTGCAATTACTGGAGCCCAGCATTAGTAAAATAAAATACACGTGAGTATTTTTAAATAAGTAATTGAATATATTAATCATTGCCAATCTACATCTGGATAATAAATGCTAATGTTATTGATTACTTAGTTGGTACTAAACTGTTGCCTATATCATTTCCTTTAATCCTCATATATTTATATAGTATTATTGTTATTCTTATTTAACAGAGTAGAAAATTACGGTTTATGGGGGTAAATAATTTGCCTAAGCTTCAAGAACTGGTAAGTAACATGTCCAAGATTTAAAAATGTAAAATCCAAAACACTGCAATTCTGAACTTAAATTTTAATAGTTTTTAATTTTAAGCGATTTTGGAAAGTCTACACTATCATTTGCTCTTATTTGTCGTTTATAATTTTTATTTTAGTGCCCTCACTTAGCATCACATCACTTTAGATCTGGGGAAGGGGGTTTTACAGATCACCTGGTTCAGTCTATGGCGTTGACTCATTCCAGGGCACATAGCAAGCTAGTACAGATGATCCTTGAACCACTCTCAGTAAAAAATTAGTGTGTAACTTTTGACTCCCCCAAAACTTGAATTGTCCTCTTGGTATTAATAGAGGGAATGATTCCAGAACACCCTGTGGATACTAAAATTCATGAATGCTCAAGTCCCTGGTATTAAATTCATAAATCAATGCATACAGGCAGCCCTTAGAATACTCCCAGCCTCGGATCAAGAACAATACAGGTATTTATTTTTAAAAATCCATGTATAAGTTAGTGGACTGGTACAATTCAAACCCGTTCAAGGGTAAAGTGTAGTTCTTTCTTTAGAAAAAAACTCTCTTGCTTTCCTCTTTTTCCTTTAGGTATTTTTTTTCTCACTCATTTTAATAATCATTAAATTAGTTGAAAATGTGAAGAGTAGTGGTGTTTAGGATTATGAAGGATTGGCAACACAAGATCAGTTAATGAAGGTTGAAGCTAAAATTGGTTAAGCAAACCCCTTTGCATAAATACAGTACTATAAACAATATCTAAAGCAATGCTTTTAAATAGCTTGTTAAATGTATCCATTGTAAAGGAATTCTTTATACTGGCATGAATACAACTATCTCTGACCTCTCAGTTATTTTATTGTAAAGCAGATTTTCCTATTTTAAAGGTCTACTTTGTATATAATATTATATTTTAATGTTCTGGGCCAATTTGAACAATACCTAAAATATTTAAAAAATATCAACTGTTTAAAACAATAAATAGACCTTCCAAATGCTAATCACATACTGTTAGTATTTTCTACTCTGTCATTCAAAAGGTGTTTTTGTTATTGAGTTTTTACTGAGCTTACTGAAAAGGCATGGGTGGACAAATACATGTACTCAAAACTGATGATTCAATGGAATGTGTGTACGAGGAGAAATTATATATTTAAAACACTGAATTATTTCCACAATCATCTATTCTTTAAAACTATTGGACACCAAGGTACATTGACGAATCGGTCTAATAGTTCACTGTGGTCATCACCAAAGAATTGGTAATGCTCTCTATTATTTTGTTAGACATGCACTTCTAGTGACATTATAGTGCCCATAAAATGGTCTGATAACTTGTAATTGGGATAAAACTAAAGTAATATATTTCAGACTTCATAAAAATGTTTCTTTGGAACTGGAACTTGCTTTCACATTATTATAGGGTTTCACTGCACCCTCCCTTCCTTTTTTTTCTGTTTAGTCTGCATTTCATTCTTCTTATGATCCTTAAATGGTTCTTGCAGTTAGTTTTTATTTAAAGACACAGGCTCTATTATTGTATATGATCAGTGACTTGGCCTGGAACAACAAATGTGCAGCTGGGTCAAGGATGACTGCATAACAGGGACAAACTGAGAATGGTTCACGTAACACTAAGGATGTCATTTCATCTATACCTCTAGCTCTACTTGCTGACATGACTTGTTAAATACTTTTAATTTACGTTCTTCCCCTTACTCCAAAAGGCTAAACTATCAACCTTCTTCCTATGTCATAGAGTTGAAATCAGCCCAAGATTCAAAAGCACATATGCTCATAAGTGGGAGAAATCTTAAACATAAAAAGCATTTGCCATTGTCTTAGCTTTTGCTCTTTTTTGAGCTTTGCATTAGTATTCTTTGATGACTCCTAAAGCTTGAATAATTAACGAAGACATGGATGTGATCAAACAGTTTGAAAGTAAATGGCCAATCTGCTCCTTTTATCTTCTGCAGAAAGAATTATTTACGGAACTACAATACTTGAGAGGCTTTCTAAAAATTCAAAGGACTTTTTTCTTTCTTGTCTTTACATTTGGTCATTGTCATTTCTTTTTTTTTTCTTTCTTCTTTGTCTCTTCCTTAATTTCCTTCTTTTAAATGATTAAATGATTCCATTTTAGCAACTAAAATTAAATAAATATGGGCTATAGATGATGAAATACATTGCTAGGCTTTGCTCAAATATTTAAGGAAGCCAAATTATCTCAGGGAGAGGTGCAGATAAAAAATTTTTTTAATTTATTTTGAATGGAGTACTTCTATTTTTAAATGAGAGATTAGACTTTTGCATCAAATGTTTATTAAAATACTGAGACCCTAAAACATTTGAAAGATTTTCAAAACTGTCAACAGTATTCCTCTCTTAAAGGAAAAGCCCCCAAAGCTATCAAGGTTTAATAGGACAAAAAACATCATGTTTAGTATACTTTAGTATCAGTTGTTTTGTAAATCTACAGGCCCCTGAATTGAAATGTGACTTGAGGCCAAAACTTAGTGGGTAATATATGACATTTTCTGAATTCCCGGCCATAAAAATAATGAATACTCATAACTATGTCCACTGACATTCTAAAAAATGCTCAATACTTTTAGCTGTCCTACTCCTGGCTATATCTACTCAAGATAGGTGCCTATAGCTACTAACTTGAGTTCTAAGTTCTGTCCACAATAGAAGCAAGGCAATTGCATGAATATCATAGTTTTCTTTCTGATCCATTTATGATCATGAGTTTTTATTGATAGAACTGTATGTCCATAAAATTTGTATGTTGAAGACGTAACTCCTAATACCTCAGAATATGAGTTTATTGGAAAATACAATTTTGTCCATGTAATTAATTAAGATGAGGCTATACTGGAGTAGGGTGAGCCCCTAAGTCAATATGACTCCTGTCCTTTTAATATGGGGAAATTTAGACACAGACACACACAAGGACTACACCATGTGAAGATGAGGGCAGAGAAGCTGCATAAACCAAGGAACAACAGAGACTGCCAGAAAAAAACCTCCCAGAAGCTAGAACAGAGGCACAGAACAGATTCTTCTTCATAGAATTCAGCAAGAACCAACCCTGCCACCTTGATCTCAGAATTCTAGCCTCCAGAAATGTGATCCAATAAATTTCGGTTGTTTGAGCCACCCAATTTGTGGTACTTTGTTATGAGAGCCCTAGCAAACTAATACAGTTGTTTAGTAAGACGATATACAAAATTTGATATATTTACAATGCATTGCATGTATATTTGTTACTATGAAGAGAGAAAATCTTTAATCATCTAGTAATTATATCTGAATTGGCAATTCAAATTTTTAGAATCACTTCAGAATCACATTTATGTACTTCCTTTGGAGAACAAACTACCCGATGAATAATTTACATTTTAATATCTGGGTCAAAATCACATCAAATTTTAGGAGTCTATCAAATAGTGATAATAAGAATCTACAATGTAGCTTCAAGAACTGACTAAAGTGCTATTGATAGCTATTTCAACTTGTGTCACATCATTTGTAACTGAGAAAACTGCAGGAGTAGATTCAGCTTTTATGGGGCCTAAATCGTATACAACTTTGGAATCTCTATTTAAGAAGACACAATTACAAGTCAAAAACCAGATTTATATGAAACAGGCCCATGTAAGTGATAGGCACTGAATCTTAGTCTTAATTTCACCTGAAATCTACCACTGGCCATAAGATAGAGATAACACAGCCCAGAGATAATACAATCAGTTTCACAGGGGTGAAGTGATGCTTATATCAACAAAATTTTGCTAGACTATCATGGCAAAATAAATAGAAGTTGAAACACAAGGGAAAAGACAGATAATGATGCCCAGAGATACAGCAAGTATTCTAGACAGATCAATCTGTTCTCATTTCATGTCAGCATTTCTCTACAATCAACTGTACTGTATAGGCAATGAATAAGATTGTGTTAATGAGAAATTAAATCAACTAGCTGGCCAGTTTGGTAATTTAATATAAAGTAAGTCAAAACAGCTACTGAAGTATGAAAAATTGATCGATTTGAATATTTGTTGTGGTAAGTCATATACACACAGCTTCATATACTAACATCGCCCTTCTGTTACATTTCCATTCCCTCTGTACAATATTGAGTACTAATTTTTTTAGAGTCAGCTCAAGACCCTGTGCTATTTCATGTGTTTATACCTCTGTCTTGTTTCTCTATTTGGATGTATCTCTCTTGTCTTCCCAGTAAAGTTATTTTACTGTGTCCCATATGGTTTAGTCCCGGACCTTAAAATAATGGGTTCAGGATCCATTACTCCAGGAATAGTTATGTTCTTGAACTCATAAATGTGCTATACAGTCTAAGAAAAGCTGTACTTTAAAAGGTTTCCACCTTTCTCTCCTGTTTATTTTCCTCATGTACCAGAAAAGCCCATAGTCAACATTCCTTCTAAATTATCTGCAAACTTCTCACCTAGTCCTAGTTCACTTACGTTATTCCCCTTCTTCCTTCTCTTGACTTGTATAATCAAAAAACAGATCAGCCAAAGGCAAAATCTTTCCAGGAAAGCAGTCGAGAGAAAAAAATTAAGAAAACCAACTCTAGCTTCAGGTGGAAGAGAAAGACTGAAAATACTCTATGTTTATAATATGTGCTGCTTCTCTTTTCAAAGCTGAAATACTCTCAGAGACCAGAAAAACCACCTTATTTGACCTGCTGCCACCTCTCTCACTATTAATTGATTACTCCCCCTTTTTTTTATGACCTCTGTACCTTTAACATGTTTATTGTACTTATGATAATATATTGAATTTTTTAAGTCGATTTCTGCCAGAGAGTACAAACTTCTTAAATCAGGGGTTCTATATTCTCAGTGCTTAGCACCGTGATGAGCATATAGCATCTTTTCAGGTAAAGTTTGTAAGTGAAATATCTTTACAGTTTATTCCAAATATGTCTATCCTTTGAGTTATGTTTCATTAGAATCTACATAATAATTGGAAATGTGGTATGCTAACTTTTACAGTGATTGGCATATAGTAGTTGCTCAATAAGTGTTTATTGGTTGAAAAAATGAAGTTACAAGATCTGGGCTTGGAACTAATTAGCCTCCGCAAATAGACCTTAAGGTTTTATGTAGAAGTCATTGGAGATTTCTGAATATATGATGTACCTGATACAGGTGTCTAAATTAATTATACAATTAGGTAGTCAAATTCAGGCCATTTTTGGTTTTGGCAATTTTAATGTTCCACAAAGAAAATGAGTTCACAGTCATTTGCTTTTTTTCACAAAAAATAGGAAGGACATTTAGACCTCACCCACATGTACATGGAAATTTGTAATAAAGAATTCCAAATAAATTAAAATACTGACATCACTGCAGGTGATTGCCATTTTTACCATGTTTCACTTCATATTTGACAGCTTTACTCCTTGGATAATGCCGAATAAAGACTATCTTTCAGTTACAAAAACAAAGAGTGAAGAAGAGCACAACAAGAATGGGAAAGAACAAAGAAAAGACTTTAAAACAGGAGGAGCTTGGAAAGTTCAGAAAAAAGATACATGAGCGTTTCTTAGACAACAGTTAGCAATTGGTAGACAGGGATAAATCTGTGGTAGGGTTTTTTAGACTATGTCCAAAAGTTTGACTTTATCCTACAGTGCCATGGGAAGTTAATGAAGGTTCAGCAGGGTGTGAGTCACCAAGTTGGATCCACTGGACCCAAGGCAGAGAGCTTAGAGTGAGATTAGATTTAATGGAAAATACTGCATTAAATTGAAAGGGTGCTGAGGTGGTTTGAAAATATAATATACTTGGGGACTACCATCTTTGGTAAAGGGATTTCTACTCTTCCTGTTAACATCTCCCACTTCCACTTATATTTCACACTCTTCCCTACACACATATTGATATAACAGGACTAACTGAAAAATGTATATGAATTCTGACTTGAATTTGTATTGTGGCATCTTATCAGCATCAACATATAAAGATTGATTAATATGTATAGCTTGTTAAACCTACAGCCAGATGTGTAAAAATAACAAACATTAACTAATTATACTTACTTACACGCTGAAAACAATACTGAAACGCACGCTGAAATACTGAACACACTGAAATTACCTAGTTGGTATACAGACAATCATAGCAAGAAAGTGAACAGCAAAAGCATTAGAGAACCAATTACAGAAAGGCAGTTCCTTACTTCAGGTATAAAAACCCTGAGTTTTCATAGTCTGCTAGCACTGTCTCCTATGATAGTGGTTCATACTATCTCTCTGCTCTTCTCACACCTGGCTAGAGGCTCTGGGCTCTCCTGGCGAGTCCTTAAACTAAATATTACCCACAGCCTTGGTTTAGGTAGGCACCATGAAGAAAAGGTTACCCATATGTTCATTGTGACTGATGGACCATATAAGGCACCCACTAAGAGTTTAAAGTACTATGATCTTTTACTTCTGCTTCAAAAGGAGTATGTGTGGTATGTGTGAATGTATGTGTGTGTGTATGTATACATATATACATATATATGAAGGAGAATTCTAGATATATTAAATAATACTACACTGGATAGTTTTTGTAATTATGAATAATCCTATAAGCAATCTGGAAAAGCTATCTCTGGTCAGTTTCCATGTACCACCTAGAAGCTGGATCACTGTAGGTATTAAGACACTCTATAATAGTTTTGTTTTTTTTTTAAGACATCCTATAGTTTTGATAGTAATCTACCCACACCCTGTATCAGCTGGATTTCCCCGAAGCTCATTAGTTTCTGACACAGCCTGCCAAAATCTCAGTTTCTACATCTGCTCTCTTACGCCTTCAACTCCAAAACCTATCTTTCAATTTCAGTGGGAGTAATTTAGAAGATGGAGTTTGGTATATCAACTTTTTTTTTCTCCTCTCAGCTATATTTTGAAGAAACACACTATTCCATCTATGAAAGAATAATTTGGATATGTGAATGTGCCTTTTCACCAAGTCCTAGTTCTATTTCTGTGGCTTAAATAAACCAAATGTCAATTTTTATTTTCAAAATGCACATATATTTAATATGTGCTAATTAATTAGCAGATCCTGTTAAGAAATAACAGTTCCCACCGGCTCTTTTAAGAAAGAAACTTAAACAAGAAAGAGTCTCTTCATTTTGTTTATCTAGCATTCTGCTTATCTATTTTTAGCAGATTCTTCTTCACTTTTCCCCCATTGGACAGGATCAAGGAGCTGAAACTACATTATAATGAATCTCTTCAATCAGCCTGCTCTTTCCTACCTGTATAAAGGATAACAAAATATCAAGCTGCCAAAGTCATGAAGCCTATTTTCTGTGTAGAATAATGAATCCTTAGGACAGAGGCTCTGAATGCTCCCTTACAATAGCTACATGAAATTGATCAAGCTACATGGAAAAGTAGGTTCATGTTTTACTTTTACTTTTACATTTCCTCAATGCTTTTCAAAATTCTTTAAATAGAAAGAAGCTCCTGGAAACTGGTCTTCTATATCTCACAAAGTAAAACTGAAAGATTGGTGAATATAATCTTAAGGAACATGGTAAAGTCTTCAATATGAGTTGAATGGATCATAATACTGTGCAGTCAGTAGAGTAAAAGTGGGCTGTAGAGGTTACAGAGGTATGGGTGACTTCAGCTCTAGAGTTCCAATTCCTCTCCAGCGTCAGAATTCTGTTTCCAACAATTTAGATATTAACATTTAAATAAAAGAAAACAGAATACCTAATAGTTATTATAGTTATTAAAATAATCTGACATCACTCTGTACAGTATTCTTTAATATCCAAATCCTTACACATTCCAAGAACTGCATGAGATTACAAATATATCTATGTATTATTTACAATTTAAAGTTAGGATACTGAGACTAAAATCCATTAATAAAAGAAAAGGAAGAACATATTCAGAATACTATTTCTACTTAATCTTTAATTACTACAACTCAGAAAAATAAGTTAACCAATTTTTAGTACCTTCTGGATTGATCTGGCAGCAGAAAATGATTAATAAGACCATTCTCTGGGATGCTTATGCCAGTGGACTTAATGGACATTCTTGGTAATATGAAATTAATGGCATCAAATAAATTCCCTTTGGGATAAAGCAAGAATCAAGTAAAGAGTCACTGAGTTTGAAGTTGGTGAGATGAACTGCTGAGTCTTTGGTCCTAGAACTCATGAATATATATCAGAATTATGGTTCAGAGGAAAGCTAATGTGATAGTTTATTTTTGAAAGTGGACAAATGAGTGCTCAGAATAAAATAACTATTCTATTCTTAAGAATTAACACTCTAGGAAGACAGCCTTTTGTTGCAAATCCTGTGAAAATAATTTTATAAAATTTGCTACTAATATAGAAATAAAGAACCCTGAACAATTTGCATAGGTTTTGGAGACACAAACTACTAGTCACTTCCAATGCTAACAATTGTTTTACTTATCTGCCATGAATTTTTAAAGATCACGTATATGAATTAAAATCATGTATTGATATCTAATATAAATGATAACTAGAAACTGCTTTTCAGTATAGTTTCATGTTTCTAGGAAGATAACTATGGTTTGACAGCGTGTTATTAGACTCTTTATAGATAATATTTTTAACTTTTTTATTTTACAATGACTGCAAGTGTCTATTAGATCACATATTTAGTACTATTGTTATTTAAAATGCATTTTATTAAGATTCAGAATGTGTTCTTATCATGGACAGATTTGTTCACATGTACTGCTTAATGCTTTAGTGTATGTGCCCACGTACTACTTACTAGTTAGTACAGAATTAGTATAAATGGAGAAAAGCATTTTAATTCTAAATGTGAAATCTTAAAATTCCATAGTACACTTTTTTGTTTTTCTTAGATATTTAATAAATATATATCATACATATAATATGCACATAATACATGCTATACATACACATTAAATATTTACTAAAACATTAAATAAATACATAAGCACAATTCTAAATGTTTTAAAAGCATTAACTATTTAATCCTCATAACAATCCCCTAAGATAAGGTAATATTATTTATTTGACAGATGAGAAGTTGAAGCACACAGAGAAGTAACTTGCCCAGAGTTATTTAACTAGCAAGTGGTAGGGCTGGGTTTTTACATTTCAGTAGGCTGTCTCCAGAGTCCACAATTATAATGATGACACTATGTTTCTCAAGATACCACTAAGTAGCTTATGTTGTAGATTTGGCTTCTATAGTTCTCTTAAGTAGTAGAATGAGTATTACACACTATTTCAGGAATGACAGTGACACAGAAGACCTCTTTCTATCTTCTCAAATTACTTTCTCTTTCTTCCAAATAGGTAAATCATTATTCTGACTTCTAAAACCAGAGATTAGTTTACCTGTTTTTTTTAATTCTATACATATATCTATCATATTTATCTATTTACATCTGGTTGTAGCAGCGTTCTCTTCATTTTTATTTCTATTCCAATGCATAAATTTATATATTTCAATGTGACCACACCACATTAAAAACAAAAACAAAAACAAAAACAAAAACCTTTGCTATTCTTGATGGATATTTGGAATATTTCTAAATATTTTAGATAAACAAATAATGTCGATATGAACCACATTGGTTTCCTAGGGCTACTGTAACAAAGTCCCAAAAGCTGGTTGACTTAAAACAAATTGATTATCACACAGATCTGAAGACTATCATAAGGTTATGTTCCTTTCAAAAACTCTCAGAGAATCCTTCCTTGCCCTCACTTCTGGCGGTTTGTGTGCAATCTTTGGTATTCCTCGGCATGGAGATGCAACACTCCAGTGACATGGCCATCTTCTCCCTGTGTGTATTCACATCAACTTCCTTCTGTGTGTGTCTGTCTCTGTGTCCAAATTTCCCCTTTTTATAAGAAAACCAGTCATATTTCATTGGGCTTACCTATTGACATCACTTTAAATTGATTACCAGTGCAAAGACCTTATTTCCAAATAAAGTTACATTCTAAGGTACTAGGAGTTAGGGGTTCAACACATTTTTTTCTTTTGTTTTTGTTTTTTAATGAAATATAATTCAACCCATAAAAAATTATTATATATGTCACATGATCTACCTATATTTAGTAACTACCTTTTCAAATCCACCACAATATTATACATTTTTTTGAAAATGTTGACTTCAGGTCTGAAGATTTTGCTAAATTCACTTATTAATCTAATAATTTTTCTGTAGATTCTTTTGTTCTCTCTTTATATACTACTGTGCCATTTTTTTTCCTAAACTGATATTTGTTTCTTTTCATTTTATTCATTGGCTAGGTCTTCCATTATAATGCTAAACAGAAGTGACTATAATGAAATCCTTACCTTGTTCCTGTTCTGATGGGGTAAGTATTAAGCATTTCATCATTAAGTATAATCTGAAAAATATTTTGTCAGATTGGAAAAATCTTTCCTATTACTATATATGGGTTGTATTTTTTAATTACAAAGGATGTAGAATTTTATCAAATTCCTTTTCTGTATTTATTGAGATAAAACTCTCATTTTTTCTTTTATTTTGCAAATATGGTTATATTGATTTAATTTTTGAATCTTGCATCATTGAAATAAACCCAAATGAATCATTATGCATTATCTTGTTTATATGCCATATTATTTGGTTTGCTAATATTTTGGGTAAGATTTTTGCATTTATGTAATGAGAAAGAGTAGTCTGTAATTATCTTTTCTTGTCAGGTCCCCATTATATTTTGATTGGATTTGATTAAAAAATCATTTTACAGTCTACCCCAAAGTAATTTATATTGAAAAATTGTTTATCATAGACCTAAAGTCATAAATATTTTAAAATGACATTATAGTCCTTTGGATTGTGAAAATCAGTCAGTCATCTATAGAATTTTACAAAGATTGACATCATTCCAGAAAGCACAATTTAATGACCCTTAAAACTCCAAATGAACAAATGAACAAAAAATACACCACTCTCTATTCCTTTCTACCCTCTTACTATGCACTTATCGCTTTTTTTTTTTGTTACCCCTACAGCATTTGGTCTTCCTAGGTGGTCTCCCATCCAAGTACTAACCTGGCCTGACCCTGCTTAGTTTCCGAGATCAGATGGGATTGGGTGTATTCAGGGTAGCATGGCTATAGATCAATTAACATATTATACGTGTTATTTGTTTGGATGTTTATTAACTGTCTATTTTCCTGCACTGGAATATAAGCTGCATAAAATAGAGTCTTTGGTTTACTCCAATGCTTTAAACAGTGTCTGACACATATAAACACTTAATAAATGTTGAATAAATGAACACCTTAATCACATACTGTATACTCTAGCTTGTCTATATGTATGTATATTTTATCAAGTTTATAAAGTGTATGCTAAATTAAGTTGCTTACTTGACTGCTTTTTTCCAGTTGTGGAAAATAAATATTTTGACAAAATACAAATGCTACACAAAATGGCATTTTGAGTTAAAAGCCAATTTATTTATCTTGTTATCTTTACCATGGAATGGCCTTCTGCTCTCATTCTCTATAAGGAACACAACCCTGCCAGTCATATGTCATCACGTCAAAACTCTAGCTGACAGGACAAAACAAAGAATCACCAGTCAACACTTTATAATATGGGGTTTACAAATATGTGGGAATAAAAATTCAAATAAATAAAAGCCTTCTTTTGAGAATCTTAATGTGACATTTTTGTTCTTTATTATTTGCTCTACTAAGTAATATTATAACTCAACAAGGGTGCTGAAGACTATGAGTTTTCAAAAGTAACGCCTAGGGGAGGCTCTACATTAAGTAATAAGCCAAGTGAATACATGAGTTTCTGTACTTTTTTTTCCTTTTTTTCCAGGATAATAAAAGAATAATTATAGACTATTTCAGATAAAGATGCATGATATTAATGAGGCCCTGAGTAGGTACGTTGGCTTTGCTCTTTTCCTTCCTAAGCACGCCTCCTCTTTTCCTTAAACTTTGCCCTCTCATTCCTAGAATGTGAATCTCTTGGTTTTGTTGGTCATTAGATTGACAAAAGGGAAGTGTAAACTAATTCACTTGCACCCAACATACTGACACAACATAGTGGTGTTATTTTTTTCACATAATGGAATATAATAGTAGTTAATAGTTATACAAAAAGGTACACATCTTACTGAGACCAAGTGAATAGCATTTTCAGAAAAATATTTTCAAGACCACCCTATTTATAAATAGCATGTATATTTCTTAATGTATATGCTGAACATAGTCATATTTGATTATCAAATTTATTCTGTTTTTGACATCTTAGCATCTTATTTCTTTTCCAAAAAACAAACAAACAAACAAACAAACAAACAAACAAATAGCTCCCTGGACATATCAATAAAACCAGGCCATGAGTAACATTTCCTTGAGGAATTCATTAAAATATTTCTGTCTGACTGTAAGAGATGAAGTTGCTACATTAATAGGGTTGAGGCTTTCTGAAGGCAGCCAGCTGAGGTGTGATTGGGAGCAAGGTGTTGTCTTGCCTTGAGGCAAAACCTGTGACCGACTTAGAAGTAGCAGATGATTTCCGCAGGCAATGTCATTGAGCTTTTCTTTCACAAAGGTCATTATGAGAAAGGCCCATAGAGATGGAAAGAGGTAACTTTATTGAAGGGAGGAAAAAGAAATCCAGTCACATCTTCATTAAATTGTTCACTGTCCCTTTATGTGATGTAAAGTTATTTTTTGTCACAGCATTATTCTGTTGTACAGTTTAATCTCAAATACAAGACAATATTTTTTTAGGTAATTAAAAATAATTTATATTTGCTTTTTGGAATACTTTCTAAAATACATTTGAATATATTCATCTTTGATCTTGTTATGAACAAACACTTTATCAGCCATATCAAAAATATATACTCAAGTTCAATAGACTGACTTTTTTTCTCTTACTTTCCTCTTTCTTAATAACTTAAATATTTCTTAAATATTGTCTTCTTCACATTCCAGAATAAAAATAAAATCTTAAGATTCATACAAAAGACTAAGAGCAGTTAGCAGGTACCTCCAAAATAACTGTGAGAGTGTCATGCCTGGAAAAAGAAGCTATTTTCTATGTATGTATGTATGTATGTATGTATGTATGTATGTATGTATGTAACTATCTATCTATCTATCTATCTATCTATCATCTATCTTCCATCTATCTATCTATCTATCTATCTATCTCTATGCTTAAAAGACCCTCTCTCTTAAGAATCATTTAGATACTTTACTTCTGTCCACACATAAAGAACTGAACGGAACAGACAAAAATTCCAATACAAATTTGAAAAATGTTCTTGTGGTCAATTATGCTATGAATAATACACAAATAAAAACCAAAATGTTGAGTTCACATTATAACATTGTAAGCCCCATTTATTGTTCTTGGCACTTCCTATCTATTAGAGCTTCAATTTCCTGAAATGATTCTTTGAATCAATATTTCCATTCACATCCAGGTCAGAGATTTGGAGGTTTAGGTTAAGGAAAATTAGGTAACTTAAGGTCATTCAACTAATAATCCAAAAAACTGAGTTTCTAATTTAGGATTATTTGAATTTAACACCCCCTATTTATAACCATTATCCAGTGTTCCCTTGTTATTATTTATATCAAGTGAATTCTGATTCTACTAAACATAAGGACTGGCTACTACTAGCACACAAAATGCTTTTCTTTTTCTAGACATAGGTTGAATTATATTTTTCTTCTTAATTAGAATGTCATGAAACTTTCAGATGGCCAAATAAAATCTTCTGCAGGAAAGAACAATTTTAACTTCTTAGAAAGAAAAAAACCTATTCTAAATAGTATAAATTTTATTCTTGCCTGAAAAGAAAAATGTTTATTTCATGAAGGCCAAGAACTTTCATTTTTATTGTTTATTTTTAGGTTACTGTCTTTAAGAAAATAGCTGAAGCAGTGCAATAATGGTATTATATGATTATCCCCCTGATGCTTTGGGTTTTTCAAACCTTTATTTTAAATAGAAAGACGTATATATTTTAGAAATCATGGACTCTTGGTTCCTAATAATGAATTCCTCATATAAATTGTTTAAGTGAACTATGTTTTAGAAAGCCTTCTCTTTTAGTTTGACTTTTCTTAGAAATTACATTAAAGATTAAAAGTAGAAAAATTAAGTTCTACTTTTAAATAAATTCACATTTATTATTAACACGGTCAAAAAACTCGGAGGAAGTGTCACAGAATGAACTTACCCTTTTGTCGTATTTAGAAGTTTGTTCCTGAATAAGGTACTTCCTTTAAAATCTTTTAATTAACTATTAGAGACAATACATAGGCAGAAAGGGTTTAATGAGTATCTATCTATCTATCTATCTATCTATCTATTTATTTATTTATTTACTTATTATAATATATTATGGTGAAATAAAGGTTACTATTAGAAAAGCTTATATTGAAGGAATTTTTAGAATGGTGAACATGAAACAGTCAACAGAGCTAACTACATTTAAATTATTATTCCTATCTCCTTACTGTAGTTAATGACAAAATTATACCAACTTTTAGCTATCAGATGGTTTTCAACTACTCTCTTCTCTTCAGTGTCCAAATGCAGTTGAAGAGGAGTATGAATTGCAAGTTAAAGATGAATATAGTTGCCAATTTTTAGGAAGAAAATAATTTGACTACAGAAAATAGGAGCTTATGTAGTCCAGAGAAAGAACAAATGTCTTGAAAAGGCTTATTACATTTGCCATATTCTCTCATTAATTTTGAGTTAGCAATAAGTATGGGAATGGCTAACACAGTGGCATTCAGACTTTCTCACACAGCCCAGTTGTGTGTTTGATTTGGCTCATACTAGCTCACAAGAGCTTGATTGTTAAATATTCAGGAATGCTGTGAAAGAGTGGTTAAAAGTGGACATTATTAAACATTATACAATTTAAAATAAAATTAATTATATTAAAAATAAAGGTAATAAACATTCAAAATTTATCAAGTTCTAATAATTTTACTATATGGTCTTTACATTATTTAGATATCTTACATCGTTCTGTTGAAATGCTATATAATGGTGTACACTGCGCATCTTGCCCAACTCTACCTTCAATATTGTCACAATGGTAGCTTGGCATCTGATAAGGGCAGGAAGGTAGTGTAGTACTTACACCATGGAAAGGGGCAAACTATAAATCAGAATAGTTTGCTCCTAGACAGTTAGTTGTTAAGCATCCTATATTTCAACATAGTAGCATATACATATTTATGCATGTGGATATACATTCGAATCAAAGTTTCACATTGCTGCATGCATTCTATTCTCTATATTAAATCTAACAATTTGAAAATTTGGTCGCATTGAATAAAGTAACTTCTATAATCACATAAAAGGATACCAATCTAAAAAATGAAAAATGAACTAATATAAATAGATAAAAATTTATCTCATTTAAAATATACCCTAGACAACCATCCTAATGGAAACATATATTTGCAAGTAACACCTCCAATAAGGGCCTAAATATCCAAAATATACAAAGAGCTCATAGAACTCAATAAAAACAACAAAAAAAACAAAAGATCTAATCAAAAAATGGTCAGATGACCTGAACAGATACTTCTCCCAAGAAGACATACAAATGGCCAAACAACATATGAAAGGATGCTCAATATAATTAACTATTAGGGAAGTGAAAATAAAAATCACAATGAGATACTATCTCACACCTGTTAATAAATAACTTATAACAGGACAATTAGTAAAAAGTGTTGGAGAGGATGAGGAGAAATAGGAACCCTCATATACTGTTAGTGGGACTGCAAACTGGTATAGCCACTATGAAAAACAGTGTGGAGGTTCCTCAAAAAACTAAGAATTTATCTGCCATATGATCCAGCAATCCTTCTGCTGGGTATTTACTCCAAAGATTTGAAAACATATATCCAAAAAGATATTTGTACACTGATATTCATAGCATTATTCACAGTGGCCAGGACATGGATGAAACCAAAGTATCCTATAATAGATGACTAAATAAAGAACCTATGGTACACATATATAATGGAATATTACTCAGCCATAAGAAGAGATGAAATACTGCCATTTGTGACAACATGATAGACCTTGAGATAATCATGCTAAGTGAAATAGGCCAGAGAGAAAAAATTGAAAAACACATGAAATCACTTATATGTAGGATATAAACCTAAAAGCAACAAATGAACAGGACAAATAAACAGAGACTCATGGACATGGACAATAGACTAGCAGTTACCAGAGGGGAAGATAGGAGGGAGAAGGTAGATAGGGTAAAAAAGGTAAAATATGTGGTGACAAAAAGAAATCTAATTAAGGGCAGTGAACACACAATGAAAAATACATATAACTTACTATTAAATTGTACACCTGAAATTTACTGGATTTTGTTAACCAATGTCACCATAAGGAAAATAAATTAATTAAATAAAAAAAGAAAAGCAAATACCAAGACAAAAAAAATCGTTTAGAATAAAATATGTATATATACTTATATGTTTGTGTATATATATAAACACACTCTAAAAAATTACATTTTACAACTTCAAACATGCTTTTGAAAATTTTTCACTATCAAATAAATATACTTTATAAACTTGATATGTGGTTGACTTGATGGCTATATCTATAATGCACTTCACATTTTTCCAATTAAGTCATAGCTATAGGTAGTTTGAGGTTTTGTCTCTAGTTCTACACTGATTAGTCAAAAACAGGTGTTCTCAGGTTTTAGTGTGCAGGGACTTTCCTGGAGGAATCTACTAAAACACAGATTGCTGGGGCCTTCCCTTAGAGTTTCCTAATACAACTGGTCTAGAATGAGGTCCAAAAATTACATTTCTAATATATTCTAGGTGCCATTCTCAGGATTAGGGACCATACTTTGAGAATTGTTTGGCTAGGATACCCAAGGTAACTCCAGGCTACTTGCATCAGTGATTCATTCAAGATTCATTCAAAATGTACAGCTTAAGCCAGGGCCATTCCCCTAGCAACAAGGATTTGTTCAAGAAATGGATGTATGATATATTTCAGACCAAAGACACATAAGGCATGTTTGATGATGGCTCCTGGGAAAGCAACTTCATTTATGGGCCAAATTTTCAAAGTCACTTTCTTTGCCTTTGATCTACTTACAAATGTGAAACAGGACTACAGTGGCTATTCTATAAAGAGCCTCATGATGAAACCTACACACAGAGGAGGCAGAGCCACAGAAGGAAATAGAAATGAACTTGATTCCTGAACCACCTCTGAGTTTATTCAGTTAATAGAGACCCCCAGAATTCTCAATATTTCTAAGCTGGCTTGAGTTAAATTTTATTTCCCTTGTAGAGAAAACCATCTTCACTAATATACCTATACTTTCGATGAAGCAAAATATTTAGAAATCCCTAGATATATATCCAAAACCATTATGCTTTTTACAATAAACTCTATGAACTGAGATTGCTAGGGGGATCCTTCATAACTGATATTTTATCTTGCTGCCATTAAGGAAAAGTATTCACATCACATTCTAATCAGGAATCTGCATTTTGCATTCCCCCTCCAAAAGCAAAAACAAACAAACAAAAAGGTCACCTAGATTGAAGTCCCCCAAATAAATGAAAACTTAATTATTACATACTCTAACAAAACATTTTAACCCCTGACTGTTGCAATGCTGTTTTCTTAAGATATGTCTTGATCAAATATAATTATATTTTTGGAGGATGGGGAGAATACTAAATTCCCACTATGAACAGACTGATGATAAATCTGGTAATCTTTGAAATTTGGGAGGGTTTTTATTTTCTTGAAAGACTGATGGGCTTATATGTGATGAACCAGTCCTTTCGAAGTCTGACTCTTTTCAAATGGCTTAATGGGAAAATATCTTCTTTTTTTATAATATGATTCTGTCTCTCTGCCTCTACTTACTATACCAGGGGTCAGCAAACTATAGCCCACAAGTGTGTACTAGTGTGCATGCGGGAGTGCACTCTCTCTCTCTCTACACACACACACACACACACACAAATATAACCTAGTCTGTGTCTTGCTTTTTTACTTTTTTAGTGGTATATTTTGATGAACCAAAGTTCTTTACCTTAATATGGTCCTATTTATCATTTCTTTTTTTATTATTAGCACTTTTGTTTCCTACATAAGAAAACCTTGCCTATTCCATGGTTAGCAAGATGTTTTGTGTGTTTTCTTCTGAGAGTCTTATTGTTTTAATTCTCACACATAGTTCTGTTATTATCTGCAGTTGATTTATATGTATGGTATGAGTTAGGTGTTAGATGTATTTCTCTAATATTCAATTGATGATTTATTGAAAAGATCATCTTTTCTTCAATGCACTGTATGGTCTCTGCCATAAATCAGGTGATCTATATATGTATTGGCTGGACCTCATTTTTAAGGAAATGTGACAAGCTGAAAACTTTGACTCTGTCGACATTTATTCAGAGTATAACATTTAGAATAGTCCATTAAGAATAAAGGCCTGAGATTGAATTAAGTCAGTCCCTCCTAAGAGCTTCCAGAGTAGACTTCTACCGAATTTAAGGCACATCTAAATGCTGTATTTCACCAATATTTGCTTATGGAGATAAAGGTGAGTGACAGAGGGAAAGGAGGGAGGAAAGGGAGGTTTGAGGCCAAGGTAGGCTCTGACTATAGCACAGTGTACCAGGAACGTGGTCTGATGTGATCATTAACCTTTCAAAAACTCAGCTGGCAGTTCTCTGAGACTTGTCTGTAGAACGTGAGAAGAGTCAGAAAGATATTGCATGGACTATTCAAAGAAGTTTGGTTTATTTTGAGAGCTATTGTTCCACTTTAGCGTGGCAGAAAAATAAAATTTAAACAATTCTTTTTGTATTTTTTATTTTTATGATGAGTCTTCTTATCAATGGATAGAGACCAGCTAATGTGACGAGAGGAAAATTGCAGAGACTCAGCTGCCATCAGAGATTACACCTCTCCATTCACAAGTGCCCTTTCCCTCTAGCAAACTTCACCCAGTCTGCCAGATAAAAAGAAAAGGAGTGAAGGAAGGATGCCTACCCACCCACACAATGGTCTGTTTGCTTAGAAGTTTCTGTATGAAAAAGAATCGCTTGAAAGCACCTGGGGTATCTTATTAGTTTCCCAGGATTGTCTTCTTATTTTCTTTTCAGAGGGAAAATAACATAAATTCAAAAGCAATTATAGTCTGAAGCACAATTATCTACCTGCATAACAAAAACCTCTCATCTTTTTGCACGTTATAATTCTTATGTGGGTTAAAAAGAAAAATACTTTGTAATGTCTTAGAATTCTCTAATAGTAAAAGTGCAAAAATTTCAATTTTTTTCATAGTCCTATAAGTTTTCAAAAATATTAAAATAACTTTGTATATGTTTGAGCAATTATTTTTAAAAAAATGCTAAATTAGAAATCAATTCCATTGACTATTTGGCTTTGCATAATTGGAAGAAAATCTTTGGTTCATTGATTGTTTAAATAGAGAGACTAAGAAAAAAGTTACTAATTGCTACCACTTTTATACTATAGGCTTTACTGTTCATGAAAGTTTTTTTTTAATAATATCCATTTAAAGCTGTAAAAGAACATTTGAAATATTATAGTTCATTTATTTTAAAACTGAAATGTCCATTTCTGAATCTTTTTCTTATCATGTAATTACAAGAAGCTAATGTTTGATTTCCTTTGAAGTTCTGTTTTATGTCCTTGATTCATTTGTATAGATAGTTTTTAGAAAAGCTCAACTAAAGTTGGCATTTAAAGTCCCAAAAGGGGCGATATCTCTATTTAACATATATGAGTACTCTTCATTCTGCTAGGTTCTGTTTTGGTGCTGTTCAACCTGTGGAGGTGAAGCACATGTAAAAAAATCAGAAGGAATTTAGATATTCAACTATCTTGTCTAAATCAGAATTGTATTATTAGGTGTTCCCAAGTTCTTAAATATGCTGTTAATATGTATTTACTGACAGACTTAGCTCAGTGTCATAGAGTTTCTATTATTTTACTGTAAGTTACTTCCAGATATGTTATATCTTTTTTAAAAATTTTATTTTATTAGTAGTTTCGAGTATACAGTACATTGGTTAGACATTTATATAGTTTATGAAATGATCTCCCTGATTGCTCTATCCTCTGGCTCTCCATCTAGTCATTATATTACTGCTGACTGAATTCCCTATGCCTTGATCCCCATTCCCACAACCACCAATCAACTACTAATTGATACTTCTTTCACCCTTTACCCCTTTCTCCACGCCCCCACAACCCCTCTCCCCTCTGGCCATCACCAGATTGTCCTCTATATCTGTTGGTCTGTTTTCGATTAGTCTGTTTTAAAAATTTATATCTTCACTAGAAATTTTACTTTGTAAACACTATGGACCGAGAGACGCCATAAACCATTAACCTTTATTTTGCTAAAAGGTTGGGATTAATATATAAAAAAAATTGATATAGATATTCTTATGTCATAGAGTTTGCTACCTTTCATAGCTTATTATTGGTGTCTTTTGGGATGGAAGGTGCTTACATAAAGCACTGTATCAAATTTACACACAAACAAAAGATGTTTTATAAATGCGTTATGTTATTAAAATTAAATATTGGGGGAATTCTAAATGATTTTCTGGATAAATTATACTTCCTTTGCACAAATGCATTTAAGTAGGAACAAACTATTACCAATTATATTTATGTTTAAAACATGTACTTGTTGATATGTTTATATATTTTGTACAAAAAAAGAAAAACAATACTTTATACAGTTTAGATACTTCTCATTGAATATAAGCCTATACTTTTTCAAATACAAATTCTCACATTCACAGAAAAAGATAAAATCCAGGCATACCATTGTCAGGTAGTTATAGATTCCTGCTCATACCACTTCAATAATTGTTCAATAAGAGATTCCATGATTTGAAGAGAAAATAAGAGTAAAGGACGGAATTCTGCTGCAAGATAAGGGAGCAAAGGCATCTTATTTTGTCCCTTATATAAAGCCCATCAAAATCAACAAAACTAAAAACTATATACATAAAATAAATATATAATACATCATATGTACCATATACATAAATGAAATAAGGAAATTGCCTAATCCCCCAAACAATATTAAGTATATGTTTTCAAATCTAGTGAAACTTGGAAACCACTGAAAGCTAACATTAATCCAGTCAGAATTTCCCTAAAAACAAGCAACGTTATGAAAAATCCAATGTAGAAGCACATTTTTCAGAGGTTCTCAATTTAAAGGAATAGGGAACACAGAAAAAGTAGGAAATGTTCCATGCATGAAACCCTATATATGATTAAGTTTTGATGTGAAATGCTAAATTCAGGTACATAAAATTCTTGCAAATGTTATCAGTAAGTTAAAATAAGGGTTGACATTTTGAAACATGTTCTCCAAGGAAAGATTCCCTTGACTTATTGCTGTCCTTTACTTGGTCTTAGGTACAGAATGTGCCTCTGGATCCTTGGGGGTGGGTGAGGCCTGAATGTTGCCTGGAAATGGCAGGCATTCAGTACATGTATGTTAAATTGACAGTTTTTAGCATGGTAAAAACTAACATTTATTAAGTCTGATTTTCTATTGTGAAAACCTGATGTTACAATGACAACTGCCAGGTTACTTCTGAGGGATGTGCTGAGTAGCAAATGAAATAACAGATGAGACTTTGGTTTATTATTATAAAATCTTATTTAAAGGGGTTATTATTTTTAACATTAATTGCTTTTCTCTCTTAGCATGTTCAGTTTTCCAGGAGAACAAGGTTGACACTTAACTAAGCAGATGATATTTACCTGAGGCACCAATCCGAACCAAATCTCTCCTGCTGTAAATTTGAGAAATTGGCCTCTCAACTTTTAAAGCATTTTTCCTTCCATATATTTTCTCCAAATTCCCTTTTCTTTTCTCTTCTTTTTTCCTGAAATGATGTTGATTCTAGGTCTTCCAGAGCTGGCAGGTAATAGAGTAGAAGGAAACTGGATGGGAAGGATTGGGATGGAAGTGGCTATCTGTGATAGTGAATTTTATGTGTCAACTTTACTGGACCATAGAGTGCCTAGATACTGAGCAAATCTTTTTTTCTGAGTGTGTCTGTTATGGTATTTCCAGATGAGATTAGGATTTGAATTGGTGAAGTGAGTAAAGCAGATTGCCCTATCAGATATGAGTGGACATCATTCAATCCACTGAGAGCCTGAATAGAACAAAAAGGTGGAGGAAGGGAGAATTTCCTGTCTTAGCCTGACTGCTTGAGTTGTGTTATCAGTCTTCTTCCACCCTCTGACGGACTTAAGCCATTGCAACCCTGGTTCTTGGTCTTTGGACTTGGATGGAGTTACACCATTGGCTATCCTGGATCTTCAGATTTCTAATGGTACACTGTGGAAATTTTCAGCCTCCATAATCACTGCAGGAGCCAATTTCTTAATAAATATCATTACTATTCTAAAATCAATTTAACATACATATATTAAATGTCTGGCACTTTTTAGGCAACTTTCAGGCCTCAGCTACCCCAAGGATCCATATATTTAGTTTTGTTGATTTTGGTGGGCTTCAAGATAGGAGAGCAAAATAACAATGCCATTGTTCCATCATACACACACACACACACACACACACACACACTATTGGCTCTGTTCTCTGGAGGAACCTGATTAAATTTATTATCCATTTTTAAGCTATATTGCTCTAAGTAAGGGCTTATCCAGAGGTCAGTCTTGACTTTCACTAGCAAATTTTTATAGTGTACACACACACACACACACACACACACACACACACACACACACATATAAATACACATAATATTCCTGTTATTATTATATCTGATAACTGTAGTTTATACATGGTTATGTGGTGAGAATATACAAATATAAGACAAACATGATTATGATATTAATAAAACTTCAGTGCACAGATACAAAAATCATAGATGATTTTGGATAAGTCTTTGGTGTAAATAAAACTCTAATGATGCAAGACTCTAGTCTAGACTACTTTTAAAAAAAATCTGTAATCTGTATGCCAAACAAATAGAAGCTGAAGCTCATTTAAAGTCTAGGTAAATTACCGCTGTTATTTCTACTGATATATCAGTCCTATCATTCTGACAGAAAGGAAAATTCAATTAGTCTGACAAAACTTTACAAAGAAATCCTGATTACTATCGCCTTCCTTTTACGTGTTTTCAAAATGATGTGTTCAAATTTCCATTGAGTTTAATGATACTAAAAGTTTACCCCTCTAAAAAGAATAATACTTGGTCAATTATTTTCTCACTTAAAATAGAAAGTCAGTTAAACACTCCATTTGCACCTGTCCAGTTTTCAAGTTGAAGTGCCTTTGTACATATAATTTCAATTTTATGTAAACACTTTTTCTTGAATGACAAAAAATATAGCATTGTTCTATTACTCTAACCCAAAATGTCTCTATTTAATTTCATTTCAGTTTGTCTTCAAATATAACTCATGCATCAGCTTTGTGAAAATTAGCAGAATATATACATTGCATTTCATATCTTCATCTAATTCATACTGAACAAATGATTTAGGAAATATAAAGTCAGCAGGGCTGTTGAACAATTTGGAAATAAGGCTTACTCTCCATGAAGTAAACTTAAAAATCAAGAAATATAACATGAAATACCAGACAGATATAAAGAAAATCTATCCTAAGGCATAAACTGTGAAGCGAACCAAAGAGGAGTTGCTGAGACATCCACTTTCAATCAAGGGAGAAAAAAATTTAAGGGATCTGGAAATAGATTATTAAGGTAAACATGAATAAGTGAATAATGTCTAAGTCTTTGTGTTAAATTGTTTTGAAGAATAAGGAAAAATAAGAGAGGTGGAATAGTCTGCCTTACTGTAGAAAATGGGAGCAAGTGTATCCTCTGGTGAAGGTGTACCTATCAAGCTTGATTAAGATAACCAGGTTATTAATCCCTTCCCTTGAGATTCTACATACCCCAAGCAAGCCACTCACTTCATTCTGGTTCCCTATACAGACCTCTCTTCAGGAAGGAGAGTGTGCTGATCAGCTGACATTGATTGGTACTTGATCTACATGGCATTATAACTGTCAGTGTAAATCAGTGTGGCTGATTTATCCCCAATGTGGCTGCATATTAGAATCACCTGGAAAATGTGAACAACTACTGATGTCAGAACCATTCGAGATCAAGTAAATCTGAATTTCCTGGAATTTGGTCTAAACTATGAAATTCTATAAATGATTCTCATGGCGCTCAATATTAAGAACCAAAGCCATAATTAAACCAGCAATTTGGTTATATATCAGCCTCCTGTCTCTTTGGTTATTGTGTGTCATCTTTTCATGCTCAAATTCTATGTGAATTGGCAAAATTGTGACTTTGGATTTGCAAGGTTGAAGATCAGTCTCTAGACTTTTTGCTTCTTGAAGTTTGGTTTTCTGAACCAGCAGCAGTGGCATTATCTGGAAGCTTTTTAGAAATTTAGAATCTTAGGGCTGTTCTAATACCTACTGAATCAAACTCTATATTTTAATAAGATATTTAGTTGATTACTTTACCATTAAAGTTTGAAAAGCCTGTGATTTAATGTTTCCAAAGCACAAATCTTACACCTGTATATCCGAAAGATGCTACAAAAAGTCCATTTCTGGGCTTCACCCAGACTGAAAACAATGAGTGTGCAGCTAGGCAGCTCATTGCTGTGACTTCTTTGCCACTTCTGTCTCTTTCATTATCAATAAACAGTTCAAATACTCCTAAGAGACACAGATAATCTGATCATGAATTGTTTACAAAGTATGAACTATGTTAAAATTAATCATCTAGTCTAAAAATATTAGAAGAGTAGTAATTTTCTCTTTGTTGAATCTATGCTGTTATTCAGCCACTTAGAAACCAGCAAGGCAATAAAAACAGTAACTAAAAATAAATAGAAAAAAATATTTTTTAAAACTATTTTACATTAAAAAAATGTGTCATTGAGTTATGGCTATTCATGCAGCTGGTAGGGGCTCTATTTAGAGGAAAATAAACCATATAGCATTCAGATAGAACTGGTCATTGTACCACAGTATTCTGAATAATGTATGAGAGATCCAGGGAACATTAATTTGAATAAAAGAATATTCTGAATAATGTTCACTTTTTAATTCACATCAAAATTGAAAACAATATTACTGCTAAATCATTCATTCAATTTTGTTTACGTTCTGAAGGTTGCATGGCTGAGTCTCTCCCAGGAAAAGGATGAACTGCTTTAGAAATTAAATTACCCACTGCACATTCATTTTTCTTTCTTCTTTGGTAGATAAAAGTCCCTATATGCTACATTCTTATAGAGCAAGGGAATAAAAGATCCTTTCATCATTTAGAGAAGTAGTTAAAGGTAGAAAACACCTAGTCATCAATAAAAGTCCATGGTCCTGACCCATGGAATATTTCTGAAAGAGCTACAATTAGAGAATGACTTGAAAACAAGCTTTGCAAATATGATTCCTCCAAACACAATTGTTTGATAACAAAATAGTGTTTAGGATGCTATACCATGAACTTTTCCCAGTAGAGTTCCCTCCTTAAATCATATCTGTAATTTTTTTAAATAACTTACAAGTTACAGATATGAAAAGGGGTCACTGCCATTATTTGCTAGCAGTGTCAAAAGAAGGATGAATTCTCTCTACCTTATAAACTCTGGCAACGGCCTTTGTTTGAATAGGATGTGAGAGCATCTGTCTGAAAACTTTGATCAGAATTCAGGAAGTGAAGACAAAGCAGCTGATATTCTTCCTGAGTATCTCTGCTTCTGAATGTGTTATCCTGGCAGATTTTCAATGTATGTCTCCCGTAAAAGTTAAAAATGTGAAATAGAGAAGCTACAAATAGCAAAATATCCTACTTCGACTACTTAACAAGTAATTTATAGAACTGAATATCAGAATCACAGTTGTCCCAAATTATTATTTTATAAATATTAAAAGATATCTTACATTAAAAAAAGATTTATCACTTTTTAATAATAAAATATTGAAATCCAATAATCTGGATGGTTAAAATTAGAAGGGCATCTGACTATATTTGTTCATTTCAAATCTCATTGAAATGTTAAAATGGAAATAAAAGTAAGAATTAATCCAGTTTTGTAATGGTGATTAACAGGAAAGGGTGTCATCCAATCAAATCTTAAAGAATTTCTGGAAGAAATGATATGTATGGTATAAAATTAATGAAAAATCCATGAAAAATTTAAGAACTCACAATCCTATAAAGACAAAACCACCAAAAAGTGAGCTTTCTCACTTTTAACAAACACAAGACTTGAAGCAGCAGAACTGGGAGCAAGGCTGAAGGGTAAACAGTGAGTGGGCTCATTAATAAAAAGGCTGTACAAACCTGTTTAATGTCCCTGCTCTCAGAATTGCTAGCTCTGTAGTTTGATCCAACTAAAGACAAAGAACAGCTCTCTAACATAAACAATCCACCACCAGCAATTCATATTGTGGGTGCTAGGACAAAAGCCAAAAGTGGAATCATGGCCCAGGCAATTTCCAGATCTCTTCATGAACCTTGGAATTCAACTATTCATGACACATACTATTAGAGCTCATTTGACCAAACATATGCCCAATCCAATCCATGTTGGCCAGGGATCCTACAATCAGATTCTAGATTCACTGTCCCTGAGGGCTGAGATAAATAAACCCAGTCTAGCAACTAGTACAGGTCAATCTAGACTCCATCCTTTATAATCAGTGACCAATCACATTTAATTAGAAGTATCAAAAATTAATCATGACCACTCATTTTAAAGGTTCAAGAGGAAAGCTGAATAAAATAATGGTTAGGACTAGATATGGAGGATCAGTTTAAGGGATCTAATAACCAGTAAAATGGTCTTTCCAGACGGAGATAACAAAGTCGCCTTATTTTGTTCTTTCCCTCTGTTCCTTGAATACTGCATATATTATGTGTGTGTGTGTGTGTGTGTGTGTGTAATATGCACACATGTTATATATACATATTTTATATTATACTTTATATATAATATATACATTACATGTAATACATATATATGTAATCAGTGTTCATTTTCCTATTCAAATTCTTTACATCCTAAATAGGTTCTTGCCTTCATATTTAGAAACCTGAGAGAGTAGTGTTAAATTTAATGTGATCACTGTTTTTTTGATTTTCATCTACACTAACAGGTTTTACTTTCTATACTTTAAAGCTATGTTGCTTGATGTGTCAAGGCTTGTGGTTACTGTACCATCTTAGACTATTTTAATTCCTTTGAATCCTCATTTTCATATAAATATTTCAACTCTATTAATATTTTTCTACATTTTACATTTTTTAATTTTCAAATATATGTTATTTTGCATTTAGGTGCCGTATGTATGTATGTATGTATGTATGTATGTATGTATGTACTTTCCCCCAACCTGAGGCTACAGGAGAAGCACCCCTGCCCCTCTCCACCTTATATGTGAGAATTTGCCACAGCATTCTAACAACTTTTTATAAATTTTTCTCTAAACCTTCTATCCCCTTTCTTCATTTCTATCTTTTTTGCAGGTGGTGACTCAAAGCTGAAAATCTCCTTTGCAAGGTAGGTATGTTCTAACACCTTTACAACACAGGAGAAGTTGTTACCTGTTTTTTTTTTCTATTCTGTCATTTTGGCCTCACCAGGAACTTAGACTAACAATCCATTTAATGCCCTGCTATGCAGTGAGTTGGCACTAAGGGCAACAGGTCTACCTTCTTGGACTACAATTTTCCAGTGTCTGTTATAGATCAGATATCAGCAATGAAAATGTGAATTATTCCAACTCAAGTCATCGACATTGTTTCCTATGACAGTCAAGGCAATCTGGGACCCAATGGTGGCATAAAATTGTCTTGAAAAAAAAATGGCTGAGCATTTGGCATTTAAATGTGACTGAGAAACATGTGACGTTGGGAAAATATCCATTGTCTCCATCACTTCAAGTGAAGAAGAAGAGCAAAAGCTATTTTAACAGACAGACCAAGCTCACCTCCAAGCCTTAAAAATCTCACTTGGATAGTGAGTTTTTTAATAGAGTTTGGTTCTCTCAGTTCAAAATCAGAGGCTACAACTGACTTCACTTCATGAGAATCTCTCTGATTTGAGAACATTGCATAATGACTTTGGATAGCTGAATAAGGACACAAATATTAAAACTAACCTAGACAATGATTTCCATCCCTCCCACCCCCCAAAGTGTATGTATGTATAAGTTATCATATCCAAATGGAAAACATGTGCTGCTGCTTCTAGCAGAATGCTTTGCCCACACAAGCAGCTTAACTGGAATTCAAACAGAAAGTACTGGAATTAGTGTTCACAGACTTTTGTGTTAAACTGGGGAACATACTTGCAGAGCTGCACATTTCACCTTTTAGGCCCAACTTATCCTCCCAAGATAAGAAGACACAAATGGTTCTCATTTGCACTGTATGAGCTTCCATTACCTCAATTAGGGGAGGAATTCCAGAACCCCTTGATATGAAAGTGCTCCACCTAGTGGGAGTTCAGAAATCCAGAACCTTCCATACTTGACAAGAAACACTCGAGAAGAGAGATTTAATTAAAATTTACCGAATATCTGGAGGATACACTTCCCCCCAAAATATAGTGTGATCCTCCATAATACCATGAGAACTGTGCCATTGGTTTTCCCTCTATTTTGCACATTGGGAAACATACCTCAACTACCATTTATCTCTGTATAATGTGAGAGATGGAGATTATAATCCAAAAACCAGTATGCAGCTAACCTCAGGGACAAATTTCAGAAATAATACCTCTCAGTATTAATATAGAAGTTAGACTACTTAACCAGTGGTACGAAACTAAAGTGAATACTCCTCAATTGGAAACTGTGGGTGAAAAGTAAGATGAATGACTATCAGAAGCCAACATCATATTTCATTTTAGGGTGGTAAACTATTCATATAGGTAAAATATGAATAGTTACCTATATGAATAGTTATAGACGACAGTGGATCGCATTCACTAACCAAATATTTATTGAGTAAATCCACTGTTCTAGGACCTGGGGATATTGCAGTATAGTTTATAGCCCAGTGGAAGGAGACAGATAATGAGCAAATACATTAAATCAATAATAAATATGTGGATAATAAAGAAATATGTAGTGTTCTGAGTGGCAATTAAGAGCAACAAGAAAATCAAATCAGGGCAAGAGAATGGATAGGTGTGACTTCTATTTGTAAGGACACCTATTAGCAGAGACCTGAAAGTAATGAGAGCAAGTCATACACACGTCTGGGGAAGAACCCAGCAGTGAGCGGAAAGTACATGCAAAACATCTGAGGTGAGCCTGTAATTGCCAGGTTAAAGGAAGGAGGCTGGTGTGAGTAGAGCAGTTAGAAAAAGGAGAAAAGTAGGAGAGGTCAGAGAGGTTGTCTAGGACCAGATGGTATAAGTTGGTCTTGGCCCTGGTAAGCACTTTAAATTTTGTTTTGAGTGAGAAGACATGACATGAGTCACTCAAAAGGATTATTCTGATCATGTAGAATACAGGTGTTAGGAAGGCAGGTTATTTAAGTACTACTGCAGTCATCAAGATGGGACATAATGGTGACTTGGACTAAGGTGTATGTGTACAGAACACACACCTGTACATGCATGTGCACTTGGAGGGTAGAGATGGAGAAAGACAGAGACCAAGACAGAAAGGCACAGCAATTCATACCCATCAAACAGAGACCACATAATCTTTTCAATCAACTGAGATATTTATAAAACTAAAGCATTTACTAGAATACCAATTAAAACTCAATCAATTCTCAAAAGAAGCACGGAAACAGGCAACATTTTTCAATCACAACAAAATTAAACTCTGTATTAACAATGATAGAGCAGACAACAAATCTAACCCACTGCAAATATTTTAAAGCCCTTGGTATAACTTTTAGATTATTACCTGACACTCCTTATTAAACTAGGATCTATGTGGACATTCCCCTTGTTTGCCCAGGCATAAAGTGAGATTGCAAAACTGTGAGGCTTCCATTTCTCAGATCTATGTCCCAGAAAAAAATTCTTCCCCGAGTCTAGGACTTCTTAGGATTTCTCTCTACATCCTATGTCCCGGTATTTTTAAAAGTATACATCTCCTTTTGCGTAAGTATATACTCTTAAAGCATCCGTCTTTTGGTAGATGGCAGAGGCTTTTTTGCCTTCTTCCTATTTTATGTTACTCCAATTCAGGGTTTTCCTGCGCATGCCAAGGCTAGAGCTCAACTGAAGGCCCCACCATAGTGATTATAGAACTGGAGCTGCTCTCCATTGTGAATCTGCTATTTTCTTAAAAGATAACTCATCAACGAAATCCCTTCAACAATGATTACAGACATCTTGTTTTTCTTACCATGTGTTCTTTGGAGTGAATAAAGTTTAGCTCTTTGGCTGACATCTTCATTATATTCATATAGTTCTTCCCCCATTGTGAATTTTCTAGTGCCTATGTAGATGCACATTCTGGATGACATCCTATTCACCTCCATTTATTGAGTTTCTCACCAGTATGAAGTTTCTGATGTTGTCTAAGGATAGAGTATGCATCAAAGCCTTTCCCATATAAAGACTCATAATGGTTTTTCTCCAGCATGAATTCACTAAATTGCTTGAGGGATGAATAGTTACTGAAGTCTCTACCACACTGATTAGACATAGACTCTCTCCTATGTGAATTTTTACCAGAGGAGGGAATCCTCTTGGAGAACAACATATAATTCATACTAGGGAAGCAACTGAATGAAGTAAACATTGAAAACCCATTACTCAGAGCAATACTTGTAACACATTACAAAACATTCTCAGTATTATAAATAAATGGATTCTTTAAGATCACTTATGCATTCCTTAGTCAACATGAAAAGTCTCACACTGAGAATATATTGATCCTAAAATAAAAAAAGAAAAAATACAGTTGGAATTCAAATCAGAATATTCATATTAGAAAGATACACAACAAAAAACCATTTAGCACCCTAATGAGCAAAAAAAGTCAAACTTTTGTTGAATGACCTATTAATTTAAAAATGTAAGATAAAGCTATGGTACTCTTGGAAATGTTGAGGAATTTGGTAATGAGTAATAAACAGACAAATTTTCTTCAATATATTTGTACTTGTGATTACTATTAAGTAAAAGTTGTTGAAAGTACTTAACAGTATATATCTTAAAATTTGCTTTCAGTTTCTTAAAATTTGCTTTTCTAATTACCTACTTTAACCATGAAGAAAAAATGTATTGAGTTATCACTATGAAAAAAAAATCAATTTAATATAGTTTTATTGAAATCATCTAGGATTACAGATGCATACATTATCTATCTTTGCTTTCAAGAACCAATTATTTTCATTGCACTTTGTAAAACAGGCTTGTAATTTTAAGACATGATCCTATTTTTATTGTCAGTTCTATATCACAACATTTCTAATTTGAGATTACTTTCACAGATTTAATTATTTGCGTACATTTCATAAAAGGTACGTAGATAATACATTTTCTAATCTCACACACAAATAATGAGTAGATGACGAAATTTAGAATTTTTAAATGTGATTTCCCTTGAATTCTGTGGCTTGGAGAAATAACAATTTCCTCAACAAATAACATTGTAAGCAAAAAAGAATGGGAGGGCACATTTATAGATTCAATTGCTCTTTAGAGACTTAACCAAACAATTTGCGAATGTATTTGGGATTCTGATGTGAACAAACCAAAAGTAAATACATAAAATTGAGGAAGAGTTATGCACTGATTGGCTACTGAATGATATTACAGCAGTTTTAAGTTTTAGGAATGGTAATGGTTTGTGGTTCTGTTTTTTGTTTTGTTTTGTTTTGTTTTGTTTTCAGTCCTTATATTTAAAGATATGGATTGATGTATTTATCAAAGAAGTGACACAATATCTTGGAATTGTTTCCAAGACTTGGGTGGGAGGAGTGGGTAGAGATATAGATGAAACCAGTTTGACCTGAGTTGATAAATGCTGAGCTGGGGAATGGGTACATATGGGTTTATTATATGAGTTTCTCTACTTTTGTATATATTTGAAATTTTTCAAAATAGAATAGGAAAGGCAACAAAAGGCTAATTATTGTTTATTCTTTTCTTCAATTGTGGAAGAGAGATCAAAGAATACAGTTGCCTTGGGAAGAAAAGTGTTATTTATCCACTATTTCTTGCTGGAATGCTTGTTGGATTCCTTTTGCTTACATTTCAGTATTTTTAATATGTCCATGTCTTAATCTTTTAAAATTAATTCTATAAATTTTGTTAATTAACACAGTATATCTTTAGCTATGAAATATTTTCATCTATTGTATTTAACATCATTTGTAATATGTTCTCAATTCAACAATTCTCGTTTTCCACATCACATCTTCTTCTGCTCAGTTAAATGTTTTGTTATTATTACCCGTATTCTAAGATCTATAACATTTATTCAGTTTCCTGTTGTACAATTTCTGCTCATAATTGGCTTTAAAACATCTTAAAATTCTTCTATAGCTTCATAACCTTACTTATTTATATTACTGATCTCTCTTCAAACTTCTGTTTGCCTCTTTAACAGCTCCATTTTAATAATCTCTTTTGTTTCACCTTTTATCTCTTGCTTTATAGTCTACATTTTTTTCCTTTGTCAAAAGGGCAAAGCAAAGAGAATCTAGAATTTTTTGCTGCATATATAAAACCTTTTTAAAGAAAATATTTCTAGATGCTTATAGTAGCTTTATTCATAACTGCCAAAACTTGGAACAAAGAATGTCCTTCATAGGTAAATGGATAAACTGTGGTACATCCAGACAATGGAATATTATTCAGCACTAAAAGTAAATGAGATATCATGCAATAAAAAAACCTGGAGGAAATTTAAATGTTATTACCAAGTGATAGAAGTCAATACAATTTAATTCCAACTTCATGACATTCTAGCACAGGTAAAACTATGGAGACAGTAAAAAGATCAGTGGTTGCCAGGGGATGAGGGAGGGTATAGAGAGGGATGAATAGATGCAGAACAGAGAATTTTTAAGGTAGTAGAAATATTCTGTATGACACCATAATGATGATACATGTCATTTACATTTCTCTAAACCCATAGTATATACTAATATCAAGAGGGAATTTTAATGTAAACTATAAACTTTGGGTGATACTGATGTGTCAGTATAGGTTCATTGATTGTGACAGACATGTCATTCTTGTGGGAGTGTCATTAACAAGAAGTGGGGCAATGCATGTGTGGGGCAAGGGGGTATACGGAAAATCTCTGTACTTTCTGCTCAATTTTGCTGCTCTAAAAAGTAAAGTCTATTTCTTTAAGAATGTTTTTCTTCTGCCTCTTAATAATTTATGCTCTATTTTATTATAAAATCTTTTCGTATGTCCCTCTTTGAATTATTTTTCAAAGGTGGCAAGCCTATCTATGCTAGAAGATCCTTCTTAGGCTCCATTTTCCACTTGCATGCTGTGGGAGGAATTCTTTTGAAGCTCAGACTGGAGGACTCTTGCAGCTAATGTGTTGTCACAGTATGTAAGAAAAGTGGAGCCACTAAGGCAAAAATGATCCTAGCAGGCCAACTTCATTTCTGCATGCTTTCTCTTCTATTTTTGCAGAATCCTCTAGGTCAGCAGCTAGATTTAGTGAGACCCAGCTTTCTTCTAGGTACACAAATAGTGTTATTTCTTTAGAACAGCTCCTGAGTTCCAATTCAATTCCATCTTGTAAGTTACTAGCGTGCTGAGCCAAATCACTGCAGTCATCATTACTGCAGCGTTTCAGTTCCTTTTACTTTTCTGAGTTCCCAGCTCCAGTGATATTACAATGTCTGGGAATTCTACTGAACCATGGAGTTTGCCTGGTCAGTCTCAGTTCACTCCCTCAAGCCCAGGAAGGCTTCTGTCCTCCAGAATAGTGATTGTGTACTTCCTGTGAGATAATCCTTCCCTTCTGGGCCAGTGATTTACAAGTAAGTTCTTTATTCATGCTCATCTACACCTATTCTAGCAGAAAGCATTTTAATTTAGTGGCATTGCAGTTTTATTCCCTGGATTCTAGTCCTGCTGCAAATTTTTCCCTATTTTTAAATTTTCTAGATATCTTTTTTAGAATGAGGAGGATACTGTCCCCTCAAAATTCTCAAGCAATCTTCTTTTCCAGAAAGACTGACTAAATTTCAGATGAAAATTTTTAAGGGTTTAAAAAATGAGTGGGCTTTGCCCATCTTGTCTTAACAGGTACCCTAAGGACTTGAAACTGCTTTTGGCTGATTTGCATGGAAGCACGTTTCAACAGTAACAGTAAACAGAAACTTGCCGATGATGTATTTTCATTAACTCAAAGAGAAGTCTCAATAGACAACTGAACATGATGTCCAATTATTGTCAAGAAAAATGATTTAAGGACTAATATTCTAAAATCAAAACATCTGTATTTGAAGGAGATGTCCTCCAACACGAAACTGTCTTGTAACCATAACATCTTATAGAAGGTTAACCCACTTAGCTACTTCGAAATGCAATTTTGCAACTTAATTAGTTTTACATAATTCATCAAGTTATATTATTTTAAAATTTAAACTCTCACAGGTCCATTAATAAAATGTTTCTATTTCAGGTGATTAATAATACTGTTTTAAAATTTTGCCAGGCCAAAATTATTAAAGCAATGCTCCATGGAAAAGAATTTGGGGGCCTTTTATTTTCCCATTTGTCTAAGTATTGTTTTCTGAGGAAAATATTTACCCCAATCACTCACTCCCTCACCTTCCTCTACATGAAGGTGGAATGATTATCTCTTCAACTACAACTCCTTTTTCATTTTCATTGCAGATAATTAATTATACTACACACTCACATGACTAAGCACATGGATTTTCCCTAGGCAGCAGCATAAAGAACACGACAGTTTCATGCCAAAGAATTCTGTTGTCCAAATATTATCAACGCTGCAGTTGTAAGAAATAAGTGGAAGGGTGCCCAAAGAATATGCACTTCATTAATTTTCCTCATATCCTAAATATTTTCCTTCCTTTAGTTAGACCACCATCAATCTGCACACTTACAATGCATTCTCATAGATTCTCACTGAAGCACTTTCTCTGAATTACATTCTGCAGGTGTGCCATCACTTTGCTCTGAGGAAACCAGTATTAACAGCAACAATGCTGATGCTGATGCTGATATTCTCCCTGAAACCGGCTACTAATATAATCTTCCCCTAGTACCTCTCTCACTTTATCCACTTGCTATCAACTTTATCTTTCCATTTGCTCAGACCTCAAAATTCTGGGGCCAACACTGCTTCCTCTTTTCCTCTGATATCCCATATGTAATCCTTTATCACGTTTTGTTGCCTTTTACATCAAAAAAAAAAAAAGCACACACACACACACACACACACACACACAAATGCTGACTCATTTTTACCTCGTTGCTGTCATCATGACGTAAGCTACTATTGCTACTTACTTGGATAAATCCAAAAACCTCCTAACAGAGGAATCAGATGACCTCATTAAAATGTAAGCCAGATCATATCACTCTTCTGTTCAAATTCTCCTGTAGACCCTACTACATTGAGAAGGCAACAAGGGGTTTACAATGCCCTGCTGGGTCTGGCCCCTCATAAGCTCCCTGACCTCACCTCCTGCAAATGATAACGAACAGCTATTCCGCTCCCTTTATCTAGCATGCCTTACTTCAGATATATTCATCTTTCTCTCTAACCCTCCAGAAGAGGCCTCCCCCAGCCTTATTTAAAACTGATGTCACCCACACTCACCCTTGGCACTGTTTATCTTCATTCCTATTTTCTTTTTTGTGTAGCATTTATGGAATCCTACCATATTACGAATTTTACTTAAATACTTTCGTTGTTGTCTACCTCCTCTTCGTTTAATTCAGGTTCTCTGTGGACAGAGACTTTGATCTGTTTGTTCAGTGTTGCATCCTCAGGGTTTATCTGGTGCCTTGCATATAGCAAGCACTCAGTAAATATGTGTTGAATAAATAATTATGGAGAATAATGGCAATATCAAAGGCTAATATAAATTGCCTTTTCTAATTGGCCAGTGATTGTCTCCACAGCAATTCTTTATGCTCACAATCCTTTATGCTCACAATGAAGTTGGTTTTTTGTACTTGCTTTCATCAGAAATACTTTATTTTTTAAGTAGAAAACACTGGTCATTATTTGAGAGAGTTTCTCTTTTATGTGGATCTATGGAAGAAATTTCTCTCAGGTCTCAAGAACAGACAGCTATGTTTCTCTAGATATCTGGCTCATTTTTATCTTTTGGACACTGTGAAGTATCTGAGTGTTGGCATTTCCACCTGGGTGGAAACTCAGAAATTTGAACTCAGTTTTAGCATATAATGTTGGGTACTAATCTTAACCCTGTTTATACTACTTTATAAAAATCCTCATCTCCATACACATTCAGATTCCCTTCATTATATGCTTTATGTTTTGTAGTGCATGGCATTTGTGTAAACTCCCCAAGTCTCTTTTGGAATATGATGATATGGATATGAATATGCTTATTTATAAATTAAATCAATTAGTTGAGTTCTGTACAAATTGCTTTAAACTCTTATAAAATTGCTTATTCTTCAACTGTCCTTTAGTGTTACGTCCTCAGCTTATGTTGTGAGTGTGGTACTATTAGGAGCACCCATAAAACACAAATAGCATGCAAATATTACTTGCTTTTGCTTTCCAGGTGCTTATATCCTTTAAAAAATGTAAAAGGGATTTGTAGGGAGTGAAAAGGAAGAGATAAGGCCTTTGTGGATGAAGAGGGGAGGATGAGGAAAATCAGAGAACAGCCAATGGACCCAGAACAGGAAAGATGAGTTCTGGCTCTGGTAGTATTACTAGGAGGTGGTAAGACCCTTGAGAGCCTATGTGGCAGGTCAGACCATAGGTAATCTCACAGAAAGCCTGAGGGTCCCCAAGTTAGCCCAGAAGTGATGGAAAGGGGTTCTGCAGCCAGAAGCTTAGAACTTCCCTGAAGTCATCTGTTTAGATCATGACCTGAAAAAAAAAAATGGCCATGGCATTCTAAAAGACACCAGAGCTATGGAACCATTCCAGTGATGAGTAAAAATGTAGGAAGCACTGTGATTAATTTTTCTACCAGCTCGTGGGGAATCAGGATCAGAAACTGAGCTGAGTCAGAGAAAATAATTTTGTAAAAAGTGATACTTTCACAAATTTGTGTTTGTTAATCTATACATATATGTAAGCTGCTTCAAGTTCCTTTTGAAACCACAGTCCAAACTAACCAATCAACCCAACAACAAACAAACACATTAACCAAGGAGAACACATGCAAATAAAGAAATACAAATGAAAGATAAAGAATTTAGAATTAGAATTTTATGTCCAAGGTTTCAAGTATAATTTCTAAATAATATTCAAATGATCTTGCTATTGATACCTTGAAGGATGAATTAAAATCTGTTTTAGCAAATTTCTTTTTCCTGCAAGATAGATTATACTTCTTAATACATAATGTGAGAAACAACCAATAATCTAATATGAAGTGATTTATTAGTCTAAGTCTTTGGTAAATAGTAGTTATTACTATTATTGCTTATGTATTTTCAATTCTATACTCTGAATTTTGAAACATAACCTTCAGGTACTATTTCCTCTCATTATTTTTAAGACTGGTTACAGAATAAAGAGAACTGAATGATAATGATTTCATCACATTCAAAGTTAATGTAGACTTTGCTATGAAACTAGTTACATAAACTTTGGTCTCTTGTATGTGCCGAACAAATACATCTTACAAACTCATGATAGCCTTACTAGTGCCTTTCCAACTCCACTTCCAGCTTAAGTCTGGGCTATTATATCTGAAATCTGGACCATTTCCATTAAACAGGAGAAGCATGTTCCCGGAATGGACAGTCACAGAAAAAAAATCTGCTGTTCCCACTGGTTCTATCAGGACAATGAGCCTTTGTTTCTTGAGCTTACTTAGGGATGAGGGAATGAAAAATGTAATTAGCATGACACTGTCCTCTTACTGGTGGCCATAATTTTCTTTAAAGAAAATGAAGATCCACTTTCTTATACAATAATCCCAAAATATTCTATATTGATTTCCAGTTTACAAAAGTATTAGAATAAACAGGCTTTCAGGCAGTTTATTGTGTCATTTTAAAATTTAGTTTTCTTTTATTGGACAGCTGAACTGAAAAACTAATTAACGTTATATGAAGGCTTTATAAAAACATCCAAAGTAGTTACAGTTTTAGGCCTAAATGCTTTTATTTATAGAAATTCTAGAGGAGCTATTGTAGTGTAAAACAGAGTTGTTTGTAGTTTCCATGATATATGCCTTTTATAAATGTTAACATTTATAATGTCACATTATATATTTTTTGAGATTCAGAAATAAGTCAGAATTCACACTAAAAAAGAAAAATTCTTTAGGTTATTTTATAAATTTGTAAAAGTTTGATAAAATTTTCAATAACTCAGAAACAGAAACTTTTTGTTCACGGTGGGTTTTCAACCCATTTGTTTCATGCCAATTAAACCCAATCTCTGCTTCCCTTCGGCTACAGCACCAGAATCTTATGGATAGTTGTTAATAAGGAAAGGTGTCAGGTCTAATCTCAATCTGTTAATTCCAACTTTAGTTTCTTATCTAATGAGCTTCTTGATGTTCAAGAACTCCTACACCAAATTCTTCATATCTTCAACTTAATTAGATAATGCTATACCATTTTCAAAGTGGTTTTGCCAATTTACATAATTATCAGCAGTGAGTAACCCTGATAACTTTGTCATTAACTAATTGTATAAATTTGTCAGAGCCTTTAGTGCATTATACTCATTCACTCATCCATCTATCCATTCATTCAATAATTTTTAAGATTTTCTGCATACCAGTCACTGTTCCAGAGAACACAAAACTAAGAACACAAAAGAGAATACAAGAGACACTGCTACATTGTGTCCAGTATAAACTGAAATAATGATAAACAAGTCTTGAGTGCCCCTCAGGATTCAAATATTTGTCAGCACACCAATGGACCAATAATCTATGAACCTCGTTTTTCAGGAAAGCATCCTGAATAGAGGTAAAGACTCCAATGAATCATATTGGTAATGATTAGAGATCGAATTAAACAGCAGATCAAGTTGCTTCATTTCTATGTTATTGGTTTGAGATATGCATCTTACATGGGGAAGAGCTTTCTTCAATGTCACAGGAAACAATTCCTGAATTGTTGGTTTGGGATTATAGGTCACATGTCTTAGCTTGACAAATTACTGATGGAATAAAGAAAAGCTGCCTCAAAACAGCAACAAATGATATATGCTATTCTCATGTCAGAATAATATTTAAGCAGCTTGATTTTTAAATAGAAATTCTGCTTTCATTTAAATTCAATGGACACACTTTCCTCAGTGCCTCTGTTTTTGCACATGCATCTACTGTGCTCATAATTACAAAGTTAGTGCATATGATTTTGAATCACTGTAGCTCTGGTACTCAGAAACAAGTATACATTTGTGTGCATAAGTGTAGAATGAAAATGGAAAAGAAAAGAACCTGAGCAATTCGGGCACTGAATATTAAGTGAAAGACTATATGGTATAGTAATTCTCTTATTCCCATACTAATTTGCCAAAGGAGTTAATTCTGATAACCCAGGTCTGGCAGTGGTTTCCAGAGCATGCAATTGGAGAATTATACATCATCTAGAGATGTATGAAAAAGTGGTTTTACTCAGCTATATTACTACACGGCTCTTAACCCTTTAAAACTCATCTTATTTAAGATAAATGTTTCATTTAAATTGGTGGGCTTTTTTTTTTGTTGAGATTCATTCTTTAATATTCCATGGTGGGCATTTAAATCTGTGTAGAATCTTTTGATTATTCTATGCAACCTGTCACTGCATTACTTCAAAGAAATATGAAAAAAGTATTAATCACATACAAAACAACAATCAAAGCAGTTGTAGACTTCGAATTACTTTAAGGTGGTAAATAGTAACTGCCAACAAAATGTGTAAATCTTGGGGTTTGGATTTGCACTCAATGCGGGACACAAAAGCAGGGTTCTGTCTGCCATGGACAAATAAAGACCCTGCCAGCTTCATCAAGTGCCTGTCATCCAGAGGGGCTGCCAATACTGTTTGTAGTCACAAATACAAATTACTTACTGTAGAATAATAAGTAATAAGGTAGATTTATAGTAGCAGGAGAGACTGATAAAATCACTGGCAAGATGCAGCTTGTAGAAGTAAACAAATTAACCAGAAGGAGCAGCTGGGGTAAGAAGTACAGGCATATGTGTGTGCATTTGGTTAAAATGTAATGTTGACTACAAAATGATGGGGAAAAATAATTTTCTTCCTTCTATGCTCACCCAAAGGCACAGAATCTAAACAGGATACTTTTAAATTTCACTGTCTGCCTGCTGTTGAAAATCAGGTGTAGTATAGGTAAGTCTCCTATTATTGCTGTAAGTCCACAATCCTTCACAAGGACCCCTTGGCTGTAAAAGGGAATAGCTGTTACAAAAGTATATTCTCATTATCAGCTACAGAAAAATGAGCAGAGGATGAGAGAGCCCTAGGACTTACAGACTTGCTTCAATCTAAACATGACTTGCAAATTATTTTCTGCTTCATCATTTTAGAAATCAGTACACACACATTAATGTAGAAAACACTTCTGAAAGTTTCAAAGTTGGGGAAAAAGGCTCTTCCTTGGATTACATAATTTTAATTATGTCTTCCTTCTGGCATTTTAGCAGGTGACATTTCAGTGATCAATGAAGCTCTGGCACCTGGCTTCCTTGCATATTATGCTAGTCTGCCAGTCCACTGATCTAGAATTACATTATTGTCACCATCATTTTTAGGTGCCTATAAAAACCAGATCTTCAGACATCTATCCTCATTTTGTAGGATGAAGTTATCCCAAATTTCCTTATATTTTATTCTTACTGAGACAATTTTTTGTTTCAAAATTTCTTTTTCTTTATCTCTTTGGTTTCTTTTTAAAACCCTTTCACTTATGGCGTGTATCATACTCCCGACAGATTGGAATAGACACAACAAAACACGTAACATGTTAGTCACTTAGTAAATTGTAATTGAATGATCAGAGATGCCAAATGTGCCTGGGAAAGACAGCATCTGGACATTTCAAAGCATTTCCATCTTGCAAAATGATACTTTGCATATACCTTTGTCTTTAGTGTAGTGCTTAAAACACACTGTCATGTCTATCACCTCATCTGATCTTTGCAGTATTGTGAGGTAGGCAGGAAAGGCATTTATTCACTGTTATTGAGTATGCACTAGGTACTGTTCTTGGCATGAGGAATAAAGAAATAAATAGAGGCAACTTTCCTGTTTTAATGGAAAAGAATTATACTCTGGATGTTAACATTGCTAATCTGCAAATGTGGAAAAAGAAGTATTAAGAATTAAAGGCAAGCAGCTTTGGGAACGTGATTAGAAATCAGGGCTTCTGGATCCTGCTCAGATCGCAGGTTACTCACACACCTTTTTGTGTAGGTACCAATTGCTGCAAAGAACAATGGTGATGAACCCTGAGCAAAAATATTGTTTGTTAGTTTGAATGGAAACCCTTAGCTTGATCTGGACAATAAAATATCATGTGCATTTTTAAAGCCTCTTTACACTAACAAAAAGTTTTAATTATTAAATGTATTGGGGATAAATATTTTAGATATATGTTATCTTTTTGAATATATAATCTTGTCCTGGAGCATTGTGAGCCAGAAGCAAACAGATTCTTTCTTCAAACAATATGACATTTCCTTTCTCCTGCTTTTTTAAGCTGCTTTCTGGTATGTCAAAGATTAGTTCAGTTTAATGTGATCATTCATCTAGTTGAAAACTTCTCCCTATTTCCAGCTGAAGCCTGGGCCCCACATCCCCATAAGAACAGGGGTGTAGTCAACTTCTTTCCTCCCCACTCACAGCTCTTTTTCCTCAACTGTAGCACTGCCTTTTGATTCCCCAGGTTGGAGTGGGAAGACAAAGGCAAGCAAAAAGCAGATGGTCTCATTTGACTAATATAGGTCTAACCAATTAAAGGTGCCTTACAAATTTTGATGTCCAAATGCTGCTTTTTCTTTTCTGGGATGCTTCTGAGGGATTTTCAGACTCCTGTTGCTGGGGGTTTTCCATCTGCAATACTCTGACATGAGTGATGCTTCCTCTGGCTAATGCTTCCGTCTTTCCTCAGACTTTTGCTGTAATTTACTTCAAGTGACTTCTGCAGTAAATCATCTCACCCTTAAAGGTGATATACCACATGACTCTTGGCTTGTATCTACTTCAAGGTGAGCCTGGCTCTCTTATGTGGAGTCCACACCAGACTTGTGGGGAAAATGCACCACTGCCCTGCCAATATCTGGAATAAGAGGCCATTCTCAGAGCAATACTCTCAGCTCTGTTGTCAAAGGTAACCCTGCCCAACTGCCAACCACTGACCTATACACTTTTATGGGCATAAATCAGGTATCTATAACCTCATCTCCAAATCTCCAGAAGACTCAAGTGAAACATGCCCAAGGTTTCTTTAGGAGTCTCCCTTGTGTGGCATGAAGTGAAAAGAATCCATTTCCCTCCACTAAAGATAGAAAATGACACAGCATTTCATCTAGCTTGTCTCTGAAGAAATTTTAACTATTTACCATGCTTCATCAACCTGCAAGCCTAAAGGAAGTTGCCTTGACTCAGGACCATAACAAAACACCACAGACTGAGTGGCTTCAACAACACACATTTAATAAGAATTTCCCAATTTTAGAGGCTGTGAAGTCCAAGATCAGGTACCCTCAGATTCAGTTCTTGGTGAGTGCCATCCTCATGACCTGCAGATGGCCACCCACTTGTTGTATCCTCACATGGAGAAGAGAAAGAGAGACTTCTCCTGTGTCTCTTCTTATAAAGGCACTAACTTCATCATGGAGAGCTCCACCTCCATAATCTAATTACCCCCAAAGGCTCCATCTCCAAATACCATCCTCACACTAGGGGTTAAAGCTTCAACATATGAATTGGGCAGAAAAGGTCACGATTCATGCCGTAGCAGATGTTAATGTGCCAACACTCATGAAAACATCTTTGGTCCCACCTTTTGGAAAAGTGCGTGTGTAATTGAGGCACTCCGTTTCCATGTGAGTATTAGACTCATTTTTCTTAGCTTTGTGAATTCAGCTGAAATGCTGAGACAGGAAGAACAGCATTTGAACATCCTTTTAAATATGTGAAAGCTTGAGAAACTAACATCTTTCTTCCATTTGTAGAACCCTATATTTCCTTTTAAATATTTGCATCCTCCTTCATGAAGTCTTCAACACAAACTACACAAAGAATAACTACATAAAACTCAGCAGAGCCCAAGAGATTACTAAATGTTCTTAAACTGTGATAGAAACTGTTTGAATCTGCTTTATTGTTTTCTGTTCCCTGTCTTCTTCATGTATTTTAAAATCATTAGGTCTAAAGTTCAAAAATCTTTTTGAGATAATGAAAAGTTCTACCCTGTCCAATATGATAGCCAACATTCATCTTTGACCACTGAGAACTTCTAATGTGGCTAGTGCAACTACAGATCTGAACATCTAATTCAATGTAATTTGAATTAATTTAAATCAAATTAAATTACAAAGTTGATTAACTTTAAGTTTAAATTTAAATAGCCATATGTGTTTAGAACCTACCACTTCAGATACTACAGTGCCAAATGTTTAGGATATTGATCTTTAATTCTTTTTCATTGTACCACAATATCCATAATTATGTCCTATTTATAGTGCATTATATTATTCTGCTCAATATATACTAAATGTCTGTATTTCATCATTTTCACATTAGCAAAGATTACCACTTAAATATGCCTAGTTGGTGATATTAGTATAGGTTGCTTTAGATAACATTCTAATACTAAAGAATGTCCCTTTCTATTTGCTACTGTAACTATACCTACGCCCTTCTTCTTCATGCATCAAAATAATTTTGGAAGATAGGACTTAAGTGTACATCATTTGCGCTTCAAAGAAGCTTTAGAGTAATTACTATGTATGTTCTAAGACTGCATCTATCTATGTACAACTGATAGAATGGACACAGGTATAATGGGTCATATCGTTTTCAAGCCGGTTATAATAGAAGACATAGATTGTAATGGCCACACCGGGCATGCAGTCATTTATACTATTTCAGAACACTCTAGAGATGCAACAGACATGCTGAAGTCATGCAGTAATAGGGCTTAACCCCAGTGTGCCATAAATTTTTCTGGTTTATGGATCTGTCTTTATTTCTTGAAATACCCAATGTGTTTATACAAACAAAACTTTACCATCTTGAAACTCAATTTTATGTTGCACTAGCTAATCCTGAGGTTTATCAGGAACCTCCACATTACTTTTAGTTCATCTAGTAAATTTACTGTATTTTCTGCTTCTTATTTTTTGTAGTTACCGTTCTTTAGTTTGCCACACCATCCAGTTTCTATACATTCTTCACCATTATTTTATCCATTATTCATTAATGACACTGAGTTTCAGTGGGTATGCTGTGGGCATACTCCAGATTTTGTTTGTTGGTTATTGATTTTGTCATTTGAAACAATGAATAGCACAGAAGCAATACTGATGATGCTGATGCATAGAGGTCATATGCGCACTCTGAGTCATTCCTGAATCATATATATTTATATAATTTCCAATTCCAAAAAAATATATATTTTGCTTAAACAAGCTATTCTGATTTTAGCAGTGGTTTTAGTACACTCAATTACTTCATGTTATAGTATCACTGGGATATGCTGGAAAATAACACTATTATCAGGCTCACTGGTTTTGACACAATCAGACACATGGAACTGTTTCTGATTAAAGGTGGTGACTAAAGCTGACAGCCACTGAAAATAGTGACACAATCATCACTGTGTATTTTCAGGGCTGAAGAGGCTACCAGAAAGCATCTTGGTGCATTAAAGCACATGAAGTCAGGTATAATTTTAAATTCCTCATTCTTTTGAGTATGAATAATAACATGAATAAGGTCATTCTGTCCCAACTTCCCCCTAGTATAGACGATATAGTGGCTTTACCTTGTATTAATTTTCTACTTTTTCTAAATTCCTATGGGTATTTGCTGCTAATTTAGTGATGTCTTCTATTATCACCTCTCACACACAGGCTATGCTTATGGACAGGAAACATGCCTCGCATATTTCCTATATTTTCCACAGTGCCTAGCATGGTGTTAGGTAATTAGAAATCATCAATTAAATACTTAAGTATCTGTAGTAAGTATAATGCCAACCATTCTTGAGAAGGAGAAACTAGATTTAAAGGTTGTTATATTTCATGAGCAGTGGTTGAGCACTAACACCTCATTCACTCTGGTAAGGTACGCTGTCCTCTTTTTGTGATCCTATTTGAAAGCACAGTAGCTCCCAAGAGTTTAAATTCTGAGGCTTACTTATTAATTCTTTATTTGATATGACTAAGGACCACTTTTTCATTTAGATATATTTTGTTCAGCTATAGTCAAGAGATACACACACACACACGCACACACACACACATGCTGAAATTATATATATATATATATATTATATATATATAAATGAAATTATATATATATTATATATATAATTTCATTTTATTGTAGTATTCCTAAACCAGAGGGCACAAAGTCGCTTTCCTAATGATTTTTTTTTCTGGAAAAGAAAACTATTTAACACAGAACCACCTCATTCTCACAGTAGAACACTAATGAAGGCAACAATGGCAGCACCTAGAGGACAGTAGATTCTATGCCACTTATCAAAAATGAACAGAATATTCTCTAATGGAGTATGAGCCACCAGAGCAACTTTACCCTTCAGTTAAGCATTCTGCATTTCCTGTTCAGATGGGAAGAAAAGAGAGAAGGGGAGAAGGAGAGAAGGAAGGAAGAAATTAGGAAAGTGGCTTCAGGCGCAACCTTCGGCAAACTAACAGTCCTGTTTATGAGAAAAAGCCAAGGAACCACTACTAAGCACAAACTCCATTCTACAATTGCCTAAGGGCTATTTGAGGTTCTGCATGAGCTCTGCAATATCATTTAACATAGAAAGAAAATGGAAAATTAGTTTTCTATGGCACTGAGGCAATTGGCTTTTTTCTGATGTTTCCTTAAACCGCTTTAAGAAAAACCATTAGTTCACCTTTTTCATAATCCTTTCCCCACACAGGCTTTATATGACTTTTGCTTCCTCCAAGGTATTGAGGACATAAAATTTTACATCAAGCTGTTTTCCCTCTGTAAGTCATAGCTTTTATACCCATATCCAAACAGAGAAAGTGAAAGAAAGTAGGAATGGTCAATGTTAATTCACAGATATCTGGAGATCTGTGCTTTCTAGAAGTGCTTAAAAAGCAAGGCAACTGAGAGCTGTGTGCCACTTTGGGAGTCCGTGGCTTGATGGAAATATAAGTGATTCCTGAAATTGCTTTCAATCAAAGCAGAATAAAATCACAAGGTAGGACAACCAAGTGGAAATAAGTCACACACAAACTCTGTCTAAGTGAAAATTAAACTCTGATCAAAATACGCCATTTTCAAGAGCTAAGAAACTGTTTAAACTGCAAAACACAGTGGAACTTCTGAAACACAATAAATAGTGTCTAACATCATAAAAGTGTTGAGAACTACTACTGCAATACACCAACCTGATTATGTCATGAAATTCATATTATACAATTACTGAATCAAGATCTGCACAATGCTCATTATAGTGTCAGAGTCACCATTGCAAGAGTAAAACTATTATTTTGCCAGAGAACTTAGGGTTTGTTTTTGCAGTTAAAACAGTAGTCCCCTCGTATCCATGATGGTATGTTCCAAGACCATCCCCCATGCCTGAAGCCATGGATAGTACTGAATCCTAGATACACTGTTTATTCCTAGACATATATACCTAGAATAGTTTAATTTATAAATTAGGCACAGTAAAACAATAACTATTAAATACAATTAATAACAATTAAAACAAAAATAATAAAACAATTATAACACACTATAATAAAAGTTACGTAAATGTGGTCTCTTTCTCAATATATTTTATTGTACAGTACTCATCCTTCTTCTTGTGATGATGTCAAATGATAAAATGCCTACATGATAAAATAAAGTGAAGTGAATTGCACAGACACTCTGACATAGCGTTAGTAAAATTAGAATGCATTTCTTTTTCCTTCATAATTTCAAGGAGAGAAGATTCCTTCTTACCAAAGATCTTAGCAACTTCAGCACAGAATTTTTTCCTTTCCTTATTAAGTCAAGAACTTTCACCTTTTCACTCAAAGGAAGCAATTTACAGCTTCTCTTTGGTAAATCTGAATTGCCACCTTGCTGGGGCCATTATTAGGTAAAATAATGGTTACATGAACACAAGAACTGCAATATCACAGCAGTAATAACTAAGAGAGCTAAGTGACTAATGAGTGGAGGTCATACATAATGTGACTATGCTGGAGAAAGGGATGATTCACATTCTGCAGAATGGAGCAGGTTGTGAGAGATTTCATAAAGCTACTTATAACAAAGTGTGATTGAAAAATGAATTGCTTATTTCTAGAATCTTCCATTTAATATTTTTGGACCATCAATAAATATGGCTAACTGAAATCACAAAAAAGCAAAACCACTGAAAAGGGGGGGACTATTGTACTTTCAACAACCATGACTATGATACTTTGTGATTTATTGGTCCTAATGGATTAAGTAAAATCATGAAACTATTCATCTATAGACTAGCCATCCTTCCCGAGGCCACCTCTCAATGGTGGGCCAGTGAGTACTAAAAATTTCCAGTAAATTCCTAAATAATATTGGTTTCCTTTAACTATTGAAGAGAGCACACATCTTGACCAGGAAATTGACATGGCCATATAAATTTGGCCAACTGATGTAACCACTGTGAGATGCAGTTTCTAATTTGTAAAGGGAAGTAAAATACATCTATCTCATTGAGTTGCTGCAAAATTTAATGAGATAATGCATGTAAGACATGTAGTAAACACTCAGTAAACATGGATTTCTCACTTGAAAAGCATTAAATGTATATTAGTTTGAAAAAATACCTGTTAAAAATTAAAACAGAAGTCTGGACCATGCATTAAAAGAATGTACTTCATACTCCTCATATTGATGTTGGTCAAGATTTTTAAAACAATACTTGTGAAAGCGTGGTAAGAGATGAAAACATATTTAAATTAATCCACAGCACTGTCAACTTTTTAGTGGCATTAAAAGAGTTGACTGATGGTTTCCAATAGTGTTTATACTAGGAATTACCCTACATTCATAAGAGTGAATATACATTCGTTTTGAATGTAACAAATCTTTACCATAACTTAATCTTTTAAAGATTCCACATTTAAATTTGGAATTCACTTAAATGACTTTTACGGACAAAGCACACTTTATTTTTCTGCATTGAAATCTATGATTTGGAACCTTTAATTTATCGTGGTTATTATAAAAAGCACTGAACCAAGAAGAAGACACATGGTTAATTATGTGCCACTTTAGGAGAAATGTAACACACAGTGAACAAAAATGACTTTCATAAAGTGAACATTATAACCTAATTGGTTACTTGCACCTTATAAATCAGAGCTAATTAACAAAAAAAAAATTGTATCTTAGAGTTGTTACACGCTTGGCCTGAATTACATAATCAGTCAATTGTCAAGTCAAGATTTAAGCTCAGGTCTTTTTTATTCAAAGTTAATATTCGTTCTATTTGTGTTCTCTCAAGAAGTCAGAAGAAACTCGTGGTCTTTAGGGTTTTCATGAAAATTGCTAGGATTCATTGATTGGCGGGTAGGCAAAAGAAAAAGTTGTCTTTACTCTTTGTATTGTCTACATGAAAAGCAAGGCTCTTCTTTGAAAACTTGATTCTCTTTTACTTCCGTCCCCCTATTTAATAAAGGTCAAAGGGTATTGTGAAATTAATTTGTAGAGACAACTTTAAATCACTCATGTTAATAAAAAATATTTTAAAACATGTATGGTAGAAACACTGGCCAATTAAAATAGAAAATGGCTGTACATCATAAGTACTACAGTGCACAATAACTTTATTTATTACCTCTTAAAAAACTCTACTTGTTCCAATTTTTAATTAGTCTTACCAGTTTCTAAAGTCAGTGAGTTACATGAAGTGCAATAACCTATGGTATAGATATAGATAAGATTTAAAAATGATGTTGCAAAATGAGAAATAAATGCAAGCATAATGCTTAGCTATTAACAATAAGTCTTTCTCATTCCTCTTTCATCGAAATTACTCTTTAACCCTAATAGATGCTCACTTCCATTAACCTTTACTGATATACATGAGGAGTTTGGCTCTCTCTTTCCCACTCTTTCAGATCACTGGCAGGCATTTTTTCTTTAAAGAAACATAAGAAGTAAAACCATTTTAATTTTTAATATTTTTCTTTTGTCTCTTTTGAAACCATTTCCAAACATTATAATAATTTGTCATTATGCTTGGAATGTCCAGAGCTTGGTTAAACACAGCAGATTGATTGCTGAGATATTCCTATTATAAGTTTTATACCTGAATGTTCTTCAGTCATTCTGAGAACCACCCCCTGCTGGATGTGTGCCGAAGTAAATACCTGAATAAAAATGATCTTGGTAATGCACTAGGGCAGGGAAATAAACTGAAAACCTAAAAGAAAAATGCCAACCTTTAAACAGGGGCCTATAGAACAGACTGATGGTTTTCAACAGTTTTTAATCAGTCACAATAAAAAATAGATCTCACATCTTCATCTAATACACACACGTATTAATATTAAATCACTAAACAATAATTTACTTCGTCTATTAAAATGATTGCCCTGTTAGGAGGGAGATATTGATATGTTAAATACAACAATTAGGGTAAATAAACTGAATATCATTTTCATGTTCATAGTGATTATAATAAACAAAATTAGAACACATAACTTTTAAACCATCAGGAAAAAAACCACTTTCTAGTCTAAGAAAGAAGTTATCAATAAAAATAAAGCAAAATCAAAGTATAGAAAGTTAAAAATATGGATAAGATAAAGCTGCCATAAAAAACAACTACTACATATGTAAATGACACAAAGTTGTTACATACATTAAAATGAGCAATAGATTGACAAGATACATTTATCATAAATACATATGCCTCCAACAATATACCTTGAAAATATATAAAAGATTATTTGACAACACAAGAGAAAATGATCAATAAAAATTTTGGATTGAAGATTTTATCATACTACTCTCAGAAAATGTAGCTCATACAAAAAATAATGTAGTGATAAAAAAAAAAACCTATAACAAAACAATTTTATAACCATTGCTAGGTTTGAGCCATTAGACACATGAAATTCTGTCTACTGAATCCAAATACATAATATGCTTAAGTACATGTAAAAATTTACAATACTGACCATATGTTAGGGCAAAAAGAAAGCCTCAGTAAATTCCAAAGGGTCAATACAATGCTGACTGTGATCTCCAATTTTTTTCCATTCTTGTCTGTTCTCTGTCTCTATCTTTCTGTATCTGTCTCTCTTCCTTCCTCCCTTCCTCTCTGTTTTATTGTACCATGATCTACATATAGAAAAGATCACAAATCACAGATTGTACACTCAGTGTTTACAAAGTGAACAAACAGTATAATCTGTTCTTTAAAGAAGATATAGAATATTACCAGAATCCACAAAGTTCCTTCTTGTCCTCTTCCAGATGTTATCCCTTTGCAAAGACATCCTTATTTCTAACACAGTGGAATCATATGTGTATTCTTTTGTGTATGCGTCTTTTGTTCAACATTAGGCTTGTGAGATCCATCTAGTTTGTAGTATTCTCATTTTTCTCTATCATCTTCTCCTTTTTTGTAAGGAATTCCAATATACCCCAGTATTTATGGACATTTGAGTTATTTGTAGCTATTTCCAGTTCAAGTGCTTCCAAAAATAAGTCTGTACATGACATTTGGTGAAGAAATGTACAATTATTTTTAACCTCTACAGTAGGTATGCAATTGCTGCATTATAAGGTATACATATGTTAAACTTTAGTAATTATTACTAAACAGTATTCCAAAGTGGTTGTACAAATTTACGAACTCATTACAAACATATGAGAATATCAGGTGCCTCATTCATACCCTTGTCGATACTTGTTTGTTTGTTTTTTATAGTAGCCACTTGGTGAAAATATATGATATTATGTTACATATTCAATTTTTGTTTCTACAGTGAAGTTGAACACATTTGCATATTTTTATTAGTCACTTGGATATTTCTTTTACAAAGTGCTTGTTCAAGACTTTTGCCTATGTTTGATTGTGCTCTGATTATTAATATATAGAAATTCTTTCCATATTCTGGATACAACTCCTTTAGCAGATCAAAGTGTTGCAAATATGTTCTCTAATGCTATGGCTGGCTTCTTCACTAACTGACATCACCTCATGAACAGAAATTTGTAGTTAAAATCTTAGTTTTCTTATTTTTCTTCATTTTCTCCTACATGGTTAGTAATTTTCATATGCTAGTTATACAATCCCTGCCAACACCATATATACAAAGAATCCCGTATGATTTGTTTTTAAAAGACTTTTTGATTTGTCTTTCACATTTGTCCCTACGAATCAATATGGAGTTGCTTTTTGCATATGGTATAAAGTCTTTTTTTAAACTTTTTTTTTTCTGAAGTTGGGTCATAGCTTTAAATTTTATCTTCCAGCATGAAGTAAATACTATATGGCAACAACAATATAAAATAACTTGAAAAAAATAGCTTAAACCTAGAAATGATCTCAAAAAGTATTTTTTTTGAATAATGACATGTTGTAATGTGTTGGAATGAAAATCAGGTGATCTTTCATCTACCACAGCTGTCAAATTTAAGTATATCAGTTTCTGGACATCATTCTTCTTTACCAATAATAGATGTCAGTTTTGATCCAAGCCCCTGCTAAGATCTTTCCTTCCAATTTTAGTCTTTTCCCACCTTGCATATTTTTATGCCATCCTGGTTAAAGGCAAAAATTTGCATTTGGTGCCCATTTTAAACAATAAATTTAAAATATTTCAATTATGTCAAAACTTAACAAAATAACAATACTTGCCCAAATATCATCCATCCTTATAGCTGCTTTATTTCTCAATATTTCCACTATTTTCATACTTTTTACTTATCAATATAGGTTTAATACTTCATTTATTCATAGTTTTTTAAAATATAATTGTACTATTTGAGTCCTAGAGTATACATTTCACTGTAACTTTCTTGAACTTCCTAAGATAATAATCAGACTTGTTTATTCCATAATTCTCCATAAGGAAATTCAAATTAAGTAACAGCTGAAAGCAAAATAAGGTTTAAAATAAATGAGACAGAATCAAGCCACACAATACAGTTAATATTTTACATTTCACATAAAATGGGAAGGCATGAAGAATCTAGATTAAGTAATTTTATAGCTCCAAATGGACATGTGAAGAAGCCCCTTTGGTAATGTAACAAAGCAGATTCTCTTTAAGTGCATCTTTAACATGAACAAGCAAATTAATTCCTTATAAGGAATAATACCACCTTGGCTTCTGACCCATTCTGACCCAATAATAACACCCTAGAAAAAAGGCTCATTATAATTTTAAAAAGGATTGCTATAATAAAAAAAGCATTTGGAAAACAATTATTGTACTGTAATTGTTAACATTAACAACCTTCAGAAATTCAATATCCTTTAAACTTTCCTACTGTAATAAAATGGATGTACTTAGGATTGCTAAAGACATTATTAGAGTCCTTTTAAGTAATTATTTAATAATACTGATATAGAATATTTGTTCCTGATAATTGAAAACTACACTAATAGATTTTTCAATAACTGCATCTGTAAACTGGTTGCATCTATAAGAAATCTCATGAGGTCTTATTAAAAAAATTATAATAACATGATGCACACTTATTGTGGCTAAAGTGAACACAGTCACGAAGCACAGTCACTCACAGGGTCATCCTTCCTGTTTTAGGAGCAAAACAAATATAACTTTAGTAAGAGTAGGCACAAAATGATTAAAACATTGACCTACTGACATTCTAAATATTTTCCTGAGCTCCTACAGCAAAAATGAGTTTATAAATTACCTGTGTGTTAACACACGTTTTAAATGCTGCTCTTTAGCTGCCACAACCCAGTGAAAATAAAAGGACAGCAATTAAACAAGCATCCTAATTATCGTAAACTCTGAGGAATACATGAACAGTGCCAGGAGGCATTCATTCATTTTCATGCCAGGATGTGCTTTATTTAAGCATAGTACAAATTATCAAAGCATTTGAAATCTGCACGAAGGTAAGGCACTCTGGTTAATGGAGATGTGTTCAAGCAAACTACATAGAGTGAATGACTGTGCCGTCTAACATTAAGTTTCACAATGAAAAGAGGACTTATGTTATAATAATCGTATTTATACTGACTATGACACATCTGCACAATTTCAAAATAATTAGTCAAGCTGGGTACATCAGCCAAAAATACCATGCAAACAAGTCATATTGAACAGTGGAGAAACGAAACCACAAAACAGAACAACCTGTTAATTAAAATTTTCTCCAGTGCAATCCTTGAACAATCACTAATTTCAGAGTAGTCCATTATATTTTTGTCAACTCTGTGACAAAGTACTTTTTTTATATAGTCCTGAAACCTTCTATTTATACATATCTGTCCCTGTCTCTTGGGATCAAGAAAAAAAACATTCTCATCCCTTTTTACGAATAGACCTTAACCTTTAAATTAAAAAAAAAAAATCATGTCCTCCATTTTCCTTCCTCTCTTTCCAAGATAATAGTCAACTATTCTTCATCAACCTGATTTTGGATTTCTTCCACATCAACTTGTCTCCCTCCCTTATAAATGTGTCTGGTTTGCTCATAATTACATGCAGAATTCTAATCTGATCATTCCAGTGCAGATTAGAGCAGGGCTTCTATTTCCTGGTTCTAGCCACTTTTTATATGGCCACAATCAGAAATTCATTGGCCACATCATAATATTAATAGCATAACTCTCTAGCGTCACCCTGACTCAACTAAAACCATATTTGTGCAAACAAATCTTAGTCTTTTTTAAAAAAATGCTTCTATTTAGCCAAATCTCATTCATTATTTTAAGGCAAATGCAAGCTGTGGTAGGTCTTCCATGATTCCATCTTAGGCTTATTAAAAATTTTAGAATTTTAATCACACTATCAAAATTGCATTGCTAAGCACTTCCCAATACCTTCTGATCAGCTTCCAAACTTCAATACAATGGAAATGTGAATAACTATTGGAAGTTCAGAAATCTCATTTTATAACCCCTCTGTGTCGGTCAACTCAAACGTCATGCTAACTTCTTCCACTTTTCAGTGAGAAGTTTACGGGCAGCATCTAGTCCCTTAAAAGCAGAACTCTGGCACTGGACAACTTGATGTTTACCCCAAATTCTGCTATTTGTTAACAGTGTGATCTTGAGAAGTTCAACTCCCTATGCCTTCTTTGTCTGTACAATGGTAATGATAATAATATCTGCCTTAGTTTTGTGTGTGAGTCTGTGGGCTCACTTAATTAGAGTACATTAGTTACCAAGAAAGCACTTAGTACATAGCAAGCCTTACTAGTTGTTCAGCTGTTAACTTGCAACCAATTTGTCAGAACTGAGATCAGAATAGTGATCTAGTTATATACTCTATCAGGCAATAGTTTTTCAGAATTTATTGTGCTTATAAATCACTGTGCTTAGATGCACATTTCCGGGTTACATCTGCATTGTTAGGTCTTTGACTGTTTTAAGTGGATATACAGGCATGTAAGATAATCAATAGAAATGTTTTGCTACACTTCTTTAAATTAATGATTTTCCATTATTCATAAAGATCAAAATTATCTATAATTCTTTATAAATTTTTTGAGAAACTAAGATTATTTTATCATATTAATAATAAATTGATTAGTAGTTATTTTAACAATTCCTTCCATTTAGCTCTCTTAATGAAACTGTTTATATTATTTAACTCTAAACTAATTTCTACTGACAAACATGCTGTTACTTAAAAGCCAGTACATTGTCAGCTTTCACTCAGAAACTTTAACCACCAAATTAGTGATTATCTCAACCCACTTATTCGTAACAACTCATTAATTTTCAGTAAATTCCTTCCATTTAACAAAATTCTATTATAGTTATAGAATTCAAGCCTAAGTAATTTTCCTTAGTTCACAGATTTTTACAAAAGGTAGTCAAACTTGTCCTCAGCACTGTATCCTAAAAAGTATTAACTGGTGTTTAACATGCTATTAAAATGTGACTTTTCCCTCCTTGTTTTTGGCTGAGCTGTGAAGTTGCTTGCCAAGGAGAATTCTGAGAATGATCATCATAACTATTGGAATTTGACAGTAAAATTTATTTGAAAAGAACTCGGGTTGAAGTCCATCTCTGAGGCAAAAGGTTCAGGCGGGTACCATCTTCTAACCGTGAGAAAAAGTGACAGAGAATTCTAAGGGATTACTCAAAGAACCTGATGTGCAACATCTGCAGTTGTAGATGCAATGTGTTAGTGAGAGACAGGGTCATTCTTAAACAGATCCTGCTAAAGGAAGGAGCCTGCCAGGGCAAGAGGGCCTCAGTGGTAAGAGCTTGTGTGTAGAAACTGAAGGCAGGGAGCTCAGAAGAGCCTAGCAAAGGAGGGGCCAAGCCCACCTCAAGGCCATTGCAGAGAAAGAAACTTAATAAAGAATTCTTCAAAGAATTCACAAAAGTCCCAACAAGAGTCAATTTTAAATATCTGCTAAACAGAGAACACAAGATCATCCTTCCCGTGATTTCTTCTAACTACAGTTGGGATGAAAACAGAGGTCACCCTGCTGAGAGAAGAGCAATAAAAGACGGAAGACTAATTTTAAATAAAGTTTGGAATTTTATGTATTATCTGAGACCAAGCAAGTTAATTTATTCAATTGAGACTCTTTTAGTAATTTAAAGTAACTCTTGGTTTGGCTTGGGCTTTCCAGTGACAGAAACATATATTCACTCACCAAACGGCTTTAAGAAGATAGTAGAAGACACATGTGATAATGACTTCTAACTATATCTTCTGAAACCTGCATACTCTGATTACATATGTGTGCATTTAAACAAGAAAATAAAAAATTAGACTGAAGGAAAATAAAATTCTCTCCCCGTATCAGTCACTGGCTAGTCTACTAGGAGTTCTAGATGTTGGATTGAATAGTAGAATTTCCTATTTAATTCAGGTATGTAAAAGTTTAGGCTGCAGTTTGTTTCCTGTCTGTGATGGCTATCTTTTGGGATAGATTTCCTCCACAAAGCCAGATTTTTAAGAGGTTCTTCATGCAGTTAAGCTATTGAGAATGTGCATCCTGTTTGGTTCAAGATGGTAAAATTGCTGCCTAAGTTTTCCCTCTAGTCCTTTCCAAATCCCACTGAATTGACGGTGAATATGCACAAGGAACAGTATAAATCTATAATAGTGAAGAAAACAGAATGAGTTTACAACTAATTTCTAAAAATGGCATATCTCCAGGGTCTAGTCAGAGTACAGAATCCCATAACCCCCACCTCCAATGTAAAAAGCCCACTAGAGATTCAGCTGGAGAAGCTGATAGGAAGCAGAGGGCGGTTGCTGATGGATAAAACATCACAGTAGACTTTGTATTGAGATATAAAAGGAGATAGAAAAATATGTGCAAAATAGAAATAGAAATAGAGTTCATTCAAGAATGGAGAGCTAACTAAAAAAATTTCAAAAAAAAAAAAGGACAGAAAAAACTGAGGGGGAAAAATTACCAAAGAAGTAATAGAAACATTTACACAGCACTGAAGAAAGTTAAGTCCTTAGATTGAAATGGCTCACCTACTATTAAGCAGAATGGATGAGGCAATTCCTGTCCTAACATATATCAATAAAATTTTACAAATTCAAAGAGAAAGAGAAAATCCTCACAATTCATAAAGACTGAAAATCAGATCTCTGGTAATAGAACAAGAATCACTGTTATCAGACTTCTGATGAGCACACATAAGTGTTAGATAAAATTGGCGTGACATGTTCAAATTTGAAAAAAAAATAATTTTGGATTTATTTTCATGTCCAATGATGTATTAATTAAGGATAAAGTTACCATAAACACACTTCCTCTCATGCACCTCTTAACTTTTACTTCTTCACTCTTCAATTCCTGCTTCTGAGAAATCAACATAAGTATGTATTCTAGCAAAATGAGGGCCAAACAAAATAAGAAGTTATAAAATCCCAGAAAACATTGCCTCTAACACAGAAGTACATTTAAGAGAAGTCTCATAAAAACAACTGTAAAGCCTGCGTAGAAAACAAATAATCCATAGTAGCTCAGAAGATCAAGGACTTTGGGAAGGATATCACTGGGAGGAAAAATAATTCCTTACATAACTGAAAAAATTAATAATTTCAAAGCATAAAGGAATATATTGCTTCTATGAACCAGCAAAAACAAAGGCAATAAAAAATCTCAGAAAAAAAAGAGCAAAACAGTAAATGTTAAAATATGAAACAATTACATCAAAATTTTAAACAACTGAAAATAAAAGAAAAATAGAATGAAGGAGAGAAAGAATGAGTATGAGCCACCTGGACTTGATGGCAGAAATATGTACTTTCGAGTGGCACAGGTGTTATTACATTAGACTTACATTATTTCATCCATACTTTAGAGGGAAAAAAAGAGAAGTATTTAAACTCTGTTTTAACCAATTTATTTCTATGACTATTCTGACCTCTAAGAGACCAAAGATATTTGATACACTCTAAGGAACTCTCGTTACTTGTTTTGCAAAAGATTCCTGACAGGAGGTTTTCAGCTCAATTACTAAGATGCACTGCTCTTGCTGGACAGTGTGTTTCTAGACTTCTAGAGTGCTGTGGCTGACTGCATTCTATACAACACACCCAGTGAAGCCACCTGCACCACTGCTATTCAAAGCATCTCAGTTAAATGTGAAGTCTGCCCTGTCATGGCTGTAAATGTGCTTTTGTCATGGCTGACATGGCCATGACTGTTTGCCACATCTAGAGTTACTCAAACTGTTGGAAGCTGTGAACCCCGTCTACTGATTGCAGTCAGTAAAGTCTTAGCATAGGAAAGTCCATGCTGGCAAATGTCATCTTGGCATTAGATATAATGGTGTCAGAATACAAATCCCTTAAGAGAGAGCTCTAGAATAAGAAGGCAACATCCACTACAGGTCACAGGTTATGGTGGATGAAAACTAAGTTTCCTTTGTTTTGTAGCTACAACTATTGGAATAACTCTTGATATACAGCAGGCACCTAAGATATATTAATGAAGAAAGAGAAGGATAAATTAAATGAACGACTGAGTAAATGATATCCTGACGAGTTAGTTTAGTCAGACTTATAATCTCAGTGGATATTTCTTTCATGAATATTCTTAGTGGGTATTCTTCTCATGAATGGTTAATGTTTTAAAATATATATTAAAGTTTATTTTTTATAACACTTTAAAGTACGACTGCTTTGTTCTCCATTTTACCCTCCCTTCATATCTAAATAAGATTGATGTAGATTTGTACCTGGCACACATTAAACACTTTGTAAAAATTAGCTACTATGTATTATTTCTTTAAGAGTTGGAGAATAATAGATAGAGGTAGAAATAAAGATAGAGGTACAGCACTAGCAACAGAGTAAGTATCAGAGAAGAGACTAGAAAGGCAAATTCAAATTGAATATTTTTCCTATTACATAATGGAAAATGTAACTTCCAAGCCTGAACTAACAAGGTGAAGATATAGAATTTTTGGTCATTCCTTGGAACCTGATCCATTCAATTGCATAACTACTAACTTGAACTGACTTTGATTATATCCTCAAAGACTGAACCATACTTTGTTCAAGTTAGTGAACAAAACACATTGTTTATAGTGAACTAGATTTCAAAAACAGAGATATAGTAGTTGCCCCTTATTCACAGTTTTGCTTTCCAGTTTCAGTTACCCTCAGGCAAGTGCAGTCTGAAAATATGAAATGGAAAATTCCAGAAATAAACAATCCATAAGTTTTAAATTGCTTGCCATTCTGAGTAGCATGATCAAGCCTTATGCTGCCCCTATTCTATTCTGCCCGGAATGTGAATCACCCCTTTGTCCAACATATACAAACTGTGTACATTTCCTACCTGTTAGTGACTTGGGAGCTATTTTGGTCACTAGATCCACTGTCATGGTATCACAGTACTTATGTTCAAGTAACCCCTATTTTACTTATAGACCACAAAGTGCAAGAGTAGTTATGCTAGCAATTCAGATATGCCCAAGAGAAGCCAATTGTTTCCTTTAAATGTGTAAGAAAAAACATAATATGGGGTTTGGTCCCATCCAGTTTCGGGCATCCACTGGGGATCTAAGAATATATCCCCCATGGAGAAGGAGGGACTACTGTATATTAAAATTTTTCCTATTATTTTGTATGGGTCATCAAGATTAATTGTTCCACAATACTAACAGTATAAGAAATGTCATATCACTTTGCTTTTGTACAAATCAAATCAAAGTTGAAATTGAAGCCATTCACCTAAATTTAATAATTCTAATCTCAGAGTTTCTTGCTTTCTTTGTTAGACTGTGGCAGAACCTAGGCTATTACTGCCTGCAAAATGGGAGGCAGGGCACTCTGCTTATTGATCTGCTGTCTTTAATTTATGAAGATGTTCTTAGATGAAATAAGGATAAACTCCACTCACTCGTGAGAAGACAAAATCCAGAATCTGAGAACACAAAGGCATGCAGGGAAAAACAACTTTTTATTCTTTAGGTAATAAATCTGTAATATCAAGAAAAAACATATTTCTTAACTCATTTGTAACATATGTAATATGAAACATTTGAGTAGAAAATGATTACCCCCCCCCCCCCCGCTTAAATATCTTCCATTCCCTTTCTTAGCTGTCCAAGAGTCTGTTTGCATTAAGGGCTGGTCAGTACAATTAGGGAGCCAGTGGGAACAAGATGTTTTCCAATTACATTAATGACATTTCACTATAGTGCCTTTTGGGTTGAGAGGATGAGGTTTTCCCTTCATCTCTTCAACAACTTCAGAATCATTTAAAAAGTTTTCTTCATATCTGCCTCAGAAAATGGCCTCAGCATTTTAGATTCAACTGATTTGTCCTGTTAGGTAGTAAAAGGAGAAACAGAAGGGGAAAATAGGATAGGGAGGGAGAAAGGAAGCAAGAGAAGGCAGAACCAAGGCAAAAAGGAAGAATAGGAGGAAGGGAGTTAAATAGAAGGTGGTAAAAAGAGAAGAAAAAGAAAAAGATGAAGGAAGGGAGGGAAGGATGGAGGGAGGAAGGAAGGAAAGAAGGGGTCTCAATCTAAATAAAAGATGATTAGTGATACAAAAATCGGATTTCACCTAGGATTGTAACAAATACAAATCTTATCCTAAACATCGTACTGATTTTTAAAAAGCAGAGCTTTGAAGCTTTTCAAGAAGTCTTGTATTTAAAGACTTGGCAGATTCTGATTACAATTGTTTTATTCAAATTTTACATGGCTTTACACCATTAGCCAATACAAATGCTCTTTATTTTAAAAACTCCTATAAAATCATTGTGGCAATAACCATAAAGGTGTTGTTGAGGACTTTCTTCACTGCGTTAGAACATGCAACTTCATGAGGACGTTCTGAAGGAATTTTTCCTCTTTGCAGTAACAAGACAGTTGCATTTTTCCTTTTCCTTCATACATACTAAATCATGTAAGGGATGATATCATCCCTTTTTTAAATTACTTTTCAGAAAGTTCACATAGCCATACCTATGACTCTCCTTGGGCATATCTTGGACCTCATGTACAATCAGGTTTAACAATCTCAAGAGGCTCATTCTTATGTTTTTGTGCTTTGGCTAGGGAAATTACTGCTAATACGGTATCACTAAGGAAAAGTTAATTTATATTCCAAATATTATTTTAAAATTAAACTATTTTATATAGACATATAGATATATAGATATAGATATAGATATAAGATTTTCCTTCTATAATGTTTGAAATAAAAAAACATGAAAATATACAACAGGAGATAGATATAGATGATATAGATATATAGGTATAGATATTGATAGATAGCCATAGATATAAGTCTCCAGAAAATGTTTCAGTCTGGAACAACTTATTTTTCTGAGACTTTCTGGTGGTAAAGATTTTAGTCTACTTAATGAATTTTTTAGTTCCTCCAAAGGCTCATTCTATTTAACAGGTATCTCAACCAGTAAAATACAGCAAAACAGAAAATATACTACAAAATAATATTTATAAATGATATACAGGCTTTTAGTCATATACATGAGTAATCCTAAAATTAAGAAACTTTTAAATTTATAATAATCTACTCCGTTTCATTCAACTGTTTTCCATAAAAAATTTAAATCAAATTATGCTAAATAGCTATTAGTTATAAATTTTCAGAGGAATTATTTGGTTTTATTTCCAGTAAAAGCTAAGTATTCATAAAAGCCATTAATTAATATATCTTTTGTCTCAGCAGGGAAACTAAGAATTGAAGTCCTCGAACTTCATTTAACCTTCAAAAAGGTCTCTGCAGGTCTAACTTGAAATGCTCTGGAGCAGTGGGGGTGGGTGACACACAAGAGAAAATATCCCAGAAGACCAATGAAAATGGTTTCTGATGCAATTTTTTGGATACTAGTCAAAATGGCTTTATTAAACTGTAAAATTTCTCTGCTTTATTACCCATTAATGTATGCAGCAGACATTTCTGACCTTCAACTCCAACCCCAATTACATTGTTTTATTTTCTGCACTTGTTTGAATTTTCTCAAGAAGTATGAATTTAATATCTAAAGAATCATCCGTTTTCCACCAATATCATTATATAGCAGTTTTATATGGACCCTGTGTATTAGCCCCATTGCTGTTGTAAGAAATTACTACAAATCAGTGGCATAAAACAACATCGCTTTTATTATCTTTGAACTCTAAAGTCAGAAGTCTAAAATCAGTTTCCCTGGGCTGCAGTTAAATGGTCAGCAGAGCTGTATTCTTTCTGGAGTCTCTGGGAGGAAACTCGTTTCCTTGCCTTTCCCAGCTTCTTATTGCTACTCATATTCCTTGGCTTGTAGCCTCTTTCTCCATCTTTACATGTTATTTCAATCTCTGCTTCCATAACCGCATCACTTTCTTAGGTTAATTCTGACTCCTCTTATGCCCCTTTTCTAAGGAACCTTGTGATTACATCAGCTAGATAATCTAGGATAATCTTCCATTCTCAAACCCTTAACTTTCAAAGTTCCTTTGCCTTACAAAGTAACCTTCACAAGTTTCAGGGACTAGGACATAGACACATATCTGTCATTATTCAGCCTACTAGCTTATAAATTAGAAAGTCTACCTTCTAGCTTACCCCCTCCCCATCAAAGATTCACATCTATCCCATATGCAAAATACATTTATCCTATCCTGATATCCTCGCATCTCAACCCATTTATAGCATCAGCTCAAAGTAAAAACTCTCACCTAAACATCATTAGCTCAAAAGTCACAAATCTCATCATCGTAACCAGGTGTGGATGAGATTCTCAGTATTAGTCATTCTGGGGCAAAATTCCCCGCATCTGTGGATTGGTAAAATTAGAGAATAAATTATCTGCTCCCAAAATATAATAGTGGGAAGCATATGATAATAATCATAGATATTAAATTCCGAAGAAAAGACAACGGAAGGAAGAAAAAGAACAAGTGGTCTTAAACAATGTCAAATCCAATTGGGTAAACACTGTTAGGTTTCAGTACCTGGGAGTAATTCTCTGTGGTTTGCAGTTCTGCCATCTGGGACTTCACTCCACCCTTAAACTTCCTCATTTCTAATTTCCACAATGTGGGAATAGGAAGTGTGTGTGTGTGTGTGTGTGTGTGTGTGTGTGTGTGTGTGTGTGTATACACATACATACATATATATATTTATAATATATATAAATACATAATTTATAAAAATGTCCCTACATCAAATTGCCTGTACCAAAAAGACTACTTCAAGGCACACCAAAATAAAAAAGAACCTTGCTACATTTGGGTTGCATCAAACTGCAATATCAAAATATCATGCATAAATCTGGAATATTAAAAAAATTCTGTTGCTATAATTTCAGAAATACAACAGAAAACATCATGTATAATCAAAATTTTGTTTAGGGCAGTTTTGTTTATGAACTAAACACAGAGACCACCTTGAGATAATCTGGCATTGGTAAAGAGAGATGAAATTTAGAACTGCCAAATTTCTCCTCCACCAATATAGAAAATAAAGTGTCTTCTGACTTAAAACCATGAATGCTTAAATCAGTAGAAGTGGTTAGTTTTCAATTTTTTACTGACCCCAAATTTTTGTTGGACACAAACTCATTGGAAATCTTTATAATTCAAAGGTAGATGGATAATTCACTGTTAAACGATACACAGTAAGATAGCAAGTGTTTTGCTATTTACTTTGGATTAGTTTCACAGATAAAATTGAATAGAAAGTATGATTTATTTTAGATAAGAATACTAACTATAACAAAGTTGTGGTGTCTTTGGACTGTGAGCCATCTCTGCCTTTAATTCAACAAATTAGTTCCAATAATGGAGGGGAAATTGTAGCTAGATGACAAATTCAGAGGAATAAGTTGTAAAAACTATTATATTTAAATATAATGATAAAGGATATTGTTTGCTCCATATCTAATTTATAATAAATTAAAGCAAAGTCAGATAAGTAGATAAGGGCTCTAAAACATAAGGCAAGTTCTGCTCAATTTATTGCTTTAAACTCCCCCTTATGTAATGAGTATTAATAGGTGACATATGTAGGCCTGCAGTTGAAAAAATTATTACATTATGTTGAAAGATTTTGTTGAGATGACCTCCAAAATGTTAAACAGTGGATCTGTGTCTCATTGAAAGCAGGGCATCTTTACTGAGATAGACCAATCTCTAATTTTGAAAGGAGAAATACAGGAAGTTAAAAGGTTTTCATAATCACTTACCTTTTGAAAAGATTTATAGAGCAGCATTTATTTTTAAGAAAAGGAAAAGCTATGTAAATTGACCTTTGGTTGTTTTGTTTTCTCCTGTGTCTTTGTGTTTCATGTTTTGTGTCTGTTGGGAGAGAAACAAAACATGAAAAAGATCCATGCTGTCTTTGATGCTCTCCTCCAACCCCAGAATCCCCAGTTTTAGCATCCTCACACTCCCTTCCCTTGGACTTCCTGGTGTTGCCCAAGTCTGCTTTAATGAATCTTGGTGTTTAGGTGGGTTTCCACCAAATCACACGTGTAATTATAAAGCAAACAAATGCCCAAAAAACCGCCAACAAAAATATTAATGGCTCACATCCAGCCCAGAAAAATATGCCTTTTTCAGAAGTGTTCACTGTAAAGAAGAATGTGCTATGATATATATCAATGGATGTCATATATTAGGTGGATTATAAATTGTTTTTGGCATGACCAACTTGCATTGAATTAAAAATAATAGTCAAGTAAATGTATTAAAATACTGTTTCTGTTATCTTTAAGTTGTTATGTTCTTTTGTGCTATTTTATGTTGTTTTCCAAAAAGCTAAAGTTCTCTAAAATAGAGCAGCTACTATCAACCAAGAAATTGTAATTATATCTTAATTTTAAAATCTATTCAACCTTAAAACAATAATACATCTCAAAATAAGTTTTAAAAATTAAAATCAAAATAATTCTGTTAACTCTGACCTTTCCTATCATGGATAACACTAAAGCCATGACAATTGTGAGAGTATTATTTTTACCATGTATTGAGCATCAAAATTACCTGAAGCAGTTTGAGATATAATGGATTACACTATTGTACTCAAAGGGCTTACATTCTGAACAAAAGAGATAAAAGAAACGGGCTGAAAAGAAGTATCTATCTCTAGAAGAGCAGCATCTTTGGGGGATTTCTCTTTTTCTTGGCTTGGCCCTTTTTAAGATTCTAACATATTACCAACCCTCTTGTCCTTGAGAGAAAACTTCCCTACTTAGATAATTGTTCAAATTTATAGAAGTAATTTGAAGGAACAATTTGCAGAAAAGGAAAGGAAAGTATTTCTGGTCCAGTTTACTGGTAGGATCTAGGGGGTAAGAAGAGAGGAATAAGAAGGTAACAGGAAAGTAACAACAGTGACTTGATAGAAGACTATTACATGCATCGAACATGTGAAGACTTTGGAGCTCAACAGAGACCAAAAAGTCAAGTCTGATGAGGCTGTAGGATAGATTCAATATTTAGTCACTTTTAAAACATGTGCACTTGATAATCAGATTCACCCTCACCTTATATCAAGGGATAGTAGCTAAGGTTACATCATTTAATGACTCAACAGGGATTTACTACATACTTTCGTTGTCATGTGCTCTGCTTTAGATGACAAAAATCAAAAGTTGAGACAAAGTAAACAACCTGCTCTCCTTATACTAGTTACCTTTCATTTATAGGAGGAAGAAAAATAAATGGCAAAAACTGGCATTGAAGAAAGAAATGGGGTTAGTCCTCACAGACAAAGAATCAAAAAATGTAATGGTAGTTGGGAGGATAATGCTCTTACGTTATTGATCCTCTAAAAACAGGAAATTTTGAAAGCCCACATTTGTCATAAAAATCTATCAGATCAGGTTAATCCAGATTGATCTTGAACAAAATTACACCTACCTAATGAAAGCTATCATTAAAGCAACCAGCAGTGGGTGTAAGAGCATTCATTATTCTTTCATCAGTTATTTCCATGATTCATACAAGTGTTCTTCATCTACTGATTTATTAGGCCTAAAATCCAATATTATAAGGTAATTCTAAATCTTATCAAAGCAGCAAAACTGTTATGTAAAAGTTTCTGAATAATAAGTGAGCTACAATGAAGGAACAAAAACAAGCTCCAGGGAGCTCAGAAGTTGAAAAAGAATCATGATATAGTAACCCCGGAACTATAATTAAAACTGTCATATAAATGTACTGTTATCCAGTTCACTTACTCATTTGCATAGTGTCGCTGTGTTCTGAGAGATTTTCTATAATACAGTAAAGATACCTAGCCATGACAATGACAGTAGATAATAGGACTAAGAGTATAATCTCCATCTGTAGGAAGGCAACAAACCAGATTTCTTCACATAGTAAGCATATACTTTGTCCTTCAATAATTCAGGTAATGGAGATGAGAAATTTTGTCTCAAAGCAATCTTCATAGTATATTTCCAACCTCATATCTAGAGCCACTTAAAATGAGAACAATGGTTAAAAGATGACATAGTTAAAAATAAAGATCTGGAATGTTCTCTATATTGTGGTGTTAAAGCAGGAAGATTAATGAATATGTTGAATTACAAACAAATACATAGGTAAGTAGATTCATTCATTCATTCATTCATTCATTTAGATATTTACTAAATGCTTCAGACACACATTCTTTCCTCATATGAATCAGGAGCATGGCTCACATCCTAGCAGAGAATATATTAAATACATAAGTACAAGTGTCTGAATGACATGGAAAAATAATCTTAAATCGGGAATATTTCTTCCATTTTGTGCAGGACCTGGGTAAGGGCTAAGGGATCGAGGGAGAGGACATAATCAGAATTTTCAGGAAAATATGGAGATAAAGAGAAGGTAGTGGTACATTTAGTTTGAAAAAGCTCCAAAGATGATGCTACTATGTGCACTCCAATTGATGGTCTCTGCTTAGACCTATGTCACAGTCTGAGAGCTTTAAAGAGAACTTTCTATTTCCAATAAATCTGGGGCTCCACCTCCAATGGCAATGATTGAGTAGGAGAGGAAAGAATTATTCTGGCAAGTGAGAACGAGCTCATCTTTAAAGAAGTATGTGGATCACTGCTGGAAATTTCTGAAAGTGGCAAGAGCAGCATTATGTTCACTGGGAGCAATTCCATCAGCTCTGGCCTCATTTTTTTCTGCATCTCTATAGCTACCCGCCGCCCCAACCCCCATATTTGAGTCAACTATTTAGCCACATCTGCATACCAGTCTAGCTCTAGTCCCAGTATAAATCCTAGTTGGAGCAGCAAGTACTTTAACAGCCTTAGTCTTACTTTCTATTGGGATTTAAAGCCTATCAATAGAGGGCACCACTGGCTTCTTTGATATTTCAACCTCTTTCCTCCACAGTGGCCCAGTGTATAGGTCTGGGCTTCTGAATTGATCCCTCTATAATATGGCTGGTGTCCCTCTCAGAATGGGGCTATTTCTAGAACTTCTCATGAGGTTCTCTTGTAACTCACCTGGTGATCACCTTTCCCTATAGGTGTCTGGACATTCCTTCTAATACCACAGGTCTCTGACCAGGGTCCTTTTGTAAATAAGCAAATTTCCTACACCACCATGCAACTCTAGCTTACTGTACAATCACCTAGACTTTCCCATTTCAGGGTTTTGTTGATGCATGAGATATTTACACTGCCCTCTTTAGGCCCTGAAGTATTTGGTCGACCTTAAACAAGGTAGCATCAGGAAGCTGATTAATTCACACTATCTACAGCAGACACTCTTAATGTTGACACTCTTAATGGTATGTCTTCTTATTTTTAGGACAGTTGTTTCCTACAGGCATGGCAGTTACTCTAACCGATACTGAAATAATAAAATGACAACAAATCACTGAAAATCACCTTGGTCTTATCAGTGGTCAGTTCATTAACAATTTTATTTTTCTCAACTTTCTACTGAATGAAACTACTAAGGGCCATACATCTGAATTTATTTTCTAACTTGCAAACAGAAGAACAAGAATGGTGAACACAGATACAAATCTCAAATTCCTCATATCCAATATGATTTTGGCTATGGAAAAAATAACCTAAGACTTGCCTTCACCATCAAAAATGTTTGCAGGCACACCAGAATCAGAGAATTAAGTCTCTAACAAGATGTTCTTCTTATATAATATACTGGCTCTCTCTGCAACCAGATTGTGACTTCTTCTTGCCAGCCAAAAACTGATATATTCTTGGAAATATCTCCTCCAGATTTTTTTTAAAGAAAATTTACATTCTAGGAAATTATTCTGTCCACAAAAAAACATTCATCTGCCCTTAAGTGGGAAGACCTCTTTGTCTTTTTATTTACAGAAGTCAAATTTGTCAAATATCAATATAAGGGAGATGGCTCTCCTTGTTTCTATAGGAAGTATTGCTACCATATCTTTATTACAGAAGTTCTCAAGGCTGGTTGCACATTAAATCACCTGTAGAGTTTTTAACAATTTCTTCTAATGCTTTGCATCATCCCTGAGGACTTTGTTTAAAATTGACCTGAGGAGGCAGTCCAGGCATTGGGGCTTTTTTTCTAAGTGCCCCCAGGCAATCCTGGTGTGCAGCCAGAGTCTAGAACCATGGCTACAGATCAGTTTGTCTGTTTTTCCTTGTTATTGAGCACTGGAATTCTAGTTACCCAGATAGAACACTGACCTCAGGCATTTTCACTTTCTAATCCACAGGTATGACCTTCAAGTCTGGCTAGATTGGAGTCAATAACAAACTTGAGTCAAACACAGAGGAACATAAATTGCAGTGTGACTATCCTAAACCCCAAGAGCCTTCCTGGAGATTTCCTCAGTCTCTCTCCTGATGTGTTGGAACAGATGGTTTATTTAACGAAACTTTATGTTATTTTTAATTTGTTTGATGATTTAAAGCCAAATTCTTCCCTCAGATTGCACAGAAGCTTTCAATGGGTTTCAAGGAAATCTTAAATCCTTCCAGGTAAAGCTTATTCTCCCCTCCTCAGTGAATTATATTGCTCCAAGTCCTTTATTTTGTTATATATATTTATTTAATCATCTTGCACCTCCCAATAAATGCAGGATTATTATAATGCCCCAGAAGTTCTTCCCCATCCAAAACGCTTCCTTTAAAAAATTATATTTAATGCTGCCAACAGGAAAGCTATCTTTCTGCTCAATGTCACCTGCTATTCAAAAATATTCAATATTTGTTTTACATTTTTATTCAAGTTTTGCTCTTTAGGAAATGCCACTAGTGATGTAATAAGTGTCACTCCATTACATTACATATGTTCCTTTCAAATATACTTCACTACTATCATGAAATGAAGAAAATTGAATTTTGAAATGCAATATTCTGTGTTCTGCCAGTTGTAGAAAATAAGGCATAATATTAGCTGTTTGGGTGTGGTCTTGCAGTCAAGATTTATATTATCTTTTTTCTTTTTCTAGATAAAATATGTCTACAGTATTATATGTTTTAGTTATTTGACCTAAATTAAATGGATGTAAATCAATACAGTCTACGATTTAACTAGTAAACAGGTGTATTTAAAAATAAAATGTGCTAGTTTAGTGACAACTTAAATTGAATCAGCCTCTCTTTGGAGATTGTTAAGGTAAACCTAGTACTTGCTAAAGTAAGGCAATAACATTGACTTAAATAGTTTGCTTTTCTTTACCATTATAATTTCCTTTTGTAATGCCTCTTACTTTTGTTTGTTTGTTTGTTTTGACCACAGGAAAGGGGACTCAAATAATTTCTACATCTTGCAGTTGAAAAAATACAAGAGAAACCCTCGCAAGATTTCACATGATGAAATAACATATCATTTCCTCTACGGGGTCCTTTACAGATCCAATTTTACTATTTTGAGCTTCATTATATTACTCTACTTAATTAATATATCTGATTTTATTAGATTTTTCCCAACTGACAAATCAAATGGTTCCTTTAATGGGATAATAAAACTAATTTGATTTTACATGTATTTTCCCATTTCTTTTAGTAATCATAATGCTGAATTAAAAAATGGCATGTTGTTGATCAAAACGTTAATGTGGACAATAGTAGACCAGTATATTGTTTAACACCCTCCCTTGACAGAAGTAAATATATACAGTAATGAAAGCGTATTAGACTGGCAGTGAGGATTCTTGCATCCCAACACTGGTTTCCAAGGCAAGCCACTTCACTGTGCCTCAGTTTCTTTACCTGTGAAGTGGGATAGTTAGACTACCACTGGTTAAAACCATGAATCCCTAAGGAAACCCAGGAGGTCACTTAAGCCTCAGAGGAAGTGGGAAGTAGTTAAACAGCCCTCACTTCATCCAACTGCTTTTCCCTTTAATCTATTTTATAGTTAGGGCTACTTCTACTGCATGGAGTGGGGTGTGTGGGGGGGGGTAGTGAGGAGGGGAGGTTTCAGTTTCCTAAAACTAGTTTGAAACACCATTGAAATAAAGATTGGCCAAGGTCATATGCAATTCCTGAAGTGAAAAAACACTTTACGATCTGAGCTAAGCTCCTAGGTCATGTGTCCTAAGCCTCTGACTGAAAGTTTGAATTTGCATTTGAGACGGTGACACAGTGTTGGACTTGGATATTAGAGAATGAAATCTTATGGCTGTAAGACTATTAACATGGTTTGAAACTACCACTCCATTTGTAATCCAGTATAGCACATTGAAATTACTTGAAAAGTTTTGGAGGAAAAAAAATTAAATACCTGGCAACATCCCAGGTGTACTGAGTCAGAATCTGAAGAAATGGGAGATGGCTGTGTTGTTATGTATTTGAAAACATGTTCCCAATTTATTCCACTGCTCACCTTCAATTAAAAACCATTATTTACACTATTGTTTTATATGTTTTCACTTTTTAGTTTTCCATTTGATTTTCCACCATAAAATTAATATCACCATTTGCAGTGGTCAAATCAACTAAGTTTGGGAAGTAGAATTTTCATTTTGCATTAAAGAAATCCCTTCATAAAGAGTGAGTAGTGTGATCATACACAACATGGCCTACCCAGGCACCCAGGAGCTCTCAAAATCTAGCTGAACTTTATTTGCGTCTTTTAAAGAATAGTGCTAGGTTTTTGCTGAAGAAAAGATAACTGGACTTCCCACTGTGTATCTATTTCAACTGTAGTCCATATTAATTAGCAAAAGCTACTAAAGGTTTAGAGTCTCCTTGTAGGAAACCAACCTGCTTGGACTTAACAGCTGCAGCCTGTAAGGTAAATAATAAAGGAAAGAAGAGACCAAAGAAATTGGGTATCATTTGCTTTATGTGGAATATGTTCCCCAAGAATATAAATGGAAGTTTGTAAAGAATTTTTTTTCTAAGGATTACTGTGTTTGCCAGATGGACAACTGAGACATAGGCTGATAGAACTTCTTAAACGGTCATCTTCCAAGAAACTTGAGATTAGGCTGTAAAAAGGAATTTTGGCAGTCAATGAGTTGTCTTGGATATATTCCCAAACCTGTGCTAGTGATGTCTATCAAAGCAACAATTTTGATGAAAAGAGTTATGTTGTTTCAATCCTAATTATATTATTTTCTAGCAGAGTGGTCTTTAAAATCTTCCACAACCCCTTTGAATGAGGAAGGTGGACTTTGGGCAGTATCTTACAAGGAAGAGTTGGAAATTGTCAGGCAGAAAAGAGTGTCTGGGGCAGAAAGAACAGCATGGATAAACAGCTGGGGATAAGACTGCCTTGCTTTTAAGGGAGAATGTCAAGCAAACCGTGGTTGAAAATTTTGGCTGTAGGGTCTCAGTGGTCCTGAATTGGAGTCCTGGCTTCCTAGATTTTACTGAACTACCCCAAACTTCTATTTCCTTCTCTGCATCACCACTGCACTTGACTGTAGTAAAGATTAAATGAGATAATCTGGTTCTTGGCACAGTGCCTTGGCACATTAGAAGTTATTGTAGTGGTGGTGGTGGGGATGGTGATGATGATATTAAGAATGACTTAAAGAAAGATGGGGCTGAGAAAGTATTAAGAGAATGAATCAATGTTCCCTTGGGGACTTTTGGTCTAGCTAGCAAAATTGGGATTTTAGCCCTCAAAAACTGGCAAAATGAAGGTTTTATACATGGGTGAGAGGTGTGAAGTGTGGATGATGGTTTAGATGAGAAAAGCCAGCCAGGCCAGTTGCTCAGAGGGATGAGCAGGGGCTATGGCAATAGTGTAAGAAAGAGATGTAGAGGTCTGGCTCTTAAGCAGTGGCAGTGAGCATGAAGAACGTGAGACAATATGAGATTCTGGAGAAACTGGGTGAGTGTCAGCATGTGGGGCGAAAGGAGGGGCAAATCAGAGGTTTCTAGGTTGAGGAGCTAACTGGATAATGATTTCTGACACATAAATCAGGGAATATAAGAGCGAATGTGAGGGAATGAGTGGATAAGAGTCAAGAGAGACTTCAAAAACAGGAGTTTAGAATTTAAACCACCCAAGCTTCCTACAGGATCCCATGAGCTTCCCCCAAGAGAGCACACATATTCACCACATAATATGTCAGTTATTTTTACGAAAAGTGCTGTGTGTCATTCCACAAGGGTCATCCAGTAAGTACCTGTACTATCCTCAGTGAGGGAAATGCTCCCTATTACTGTCCCAAATCTTTAATGGTGGAATCATCGACATAATGTAAATGGGATTTAAAGGTGACTTGATAAGTCTGTAAATGGAGATATGAGAAAATGACATCCTGCAACTGTAAAATGAATGGCCTCAATTTAAGCCCAATAACTTATTCTTGCAACTATTGTTACAACCAGCCACCTTTGGCTCACACCATCAACCTCTAATAAAACATGGTTGGCAGCACTGGTTCCTGAGGTAATAGGCTATGCCCCACACACTTGATCCAAATTTAAAAGGATCCTGCTGTCTACGTCATTAAAGAAAGAAGAAAAATTGATCAAAATTGTAGGTAAATAAACCATTAAATGAGATGTTGGTTGCCAATTTTGCAGCCTCAACTTCCCAAAGGCTTTTTATACAATCCTTAAAACAGTTGGATCCTTAAAACAAGTCATACTCTGGTTAACAGTTGGTATTACTAGTTCCCCATAGATTCCTCTTGTATAATGCCTAATACATCTTCATAAAGTCAGCAATGGTAAATCAGATTTTCATGGTATAAACTCAGCATGGTTTATGTAAACATCCCTCAAACCTAGAGTCAGAAGCGTAACATCATGTAAATATCAGATAGTTGGTTCTCAACTCTGACAGCACACTACAATCACTAAAAAGCTTTCATATAATACTGATATCCCAGGTCCCTCACCCCAACAATTCTGGTCAGCGATGGAGGCGGAACATTACTGTCTTGAAAGGCTGCCAAAGTAATTCCAATATGCAGCCTACAATAAAAATCATTCATTTAGATATTTCTGATAAATCGGAGTATAATTTGGAAAAAAAATTTATATTAAAACAAAAGCATTTACAAAGCAACACTTAAATGCTAATTTTTCATTTTGCTTCCTCAAACCATGATGATACTTTATGAAGCATTTTTTAAGTCTTTTGCTTTCTTTTTTATTTGTCTTTGTATTTCTTAGTGATTAATAGAAATTTTTATATAGTCTGGATACCAGTCCTTTCTTTAATGTATGTATTGAGTTCTTTGACATAGTTATTAAGAATACTTTTTTCCAGCCTGTGGCTTACTTTTTCAATTTTTCCTTTGAAAGAACAGATGTTTTAATTTAGATGGAGTCCAATTTATTATGTTCTTGTAGGTTTTCTTTGTGTCTTGTCTACCCCAAAGGTTTTAAATATATTCTATATTTTCTTCTAGAAGCTTCAAAATCATCAGCTTTTAAATTTAGGTATATGCTCCATCTTAAGTTAGTTTTTGTAAAGAAGAGTGAGAGTTGGAGCTCATTTTTTCCCCATTAACTTATTCACTTGCTTCAAAATTATTTATTGAAAAAATATTCTTTTCACAGTAGAATTACTTTAGAACCTAATCCAAGTATTAATTGGCTACAACGTGTAGGTCTATTTCTGTGTTCTATATTATATCCCATTAATGTATTTGTTTATCTTTATGCAAATACCACTCTGTCTTCAATATCGTATGTTTATAGTATTTCCTGAGATCGGGTAGTATGAATCCTATAACTTTCTTTTGCAAAACTGTTTTGGCTATTCTAGGTCAGGTTATTTGTATTTCCATATAAATTTTAGGCATAAATTTCTAAAAAAAGGTTTGCTGTGAGATTATAATTGAGATTGACTTAAATTTGTAAATCGGTTTGAGGGGAACTGACATCTTAACAAGACAGAGTCTTTGAATCCATGGACATGATATCTCTCTCCATTTTTTTAGGTCTATCTTAATTCCTTTCAGCAATGTTTTATAGGTTTTAGTTTACAGGCTTTTCACATCTTCAATTTTTTCTAAGTATTTTTTACTTTGATTTTATTATGACTTTTTAAATTTTCATTTTCTAATTGTTTGCTTTTGACATATTGAAATATAACTGACTGTTATATATTTGCTTGTTAAAATGTGATCCTGCTAAATTTGTTCATTTTAGGAGTTATTCTTTAGACTCTTTAGCATTTTCTAAATAAATAATCATGTTTTCATTACTTCTTCATTTCTAACCTGTAGACCTTTTATTATTATTTCTTCACTTATTGACTTGAGCCTCCACAAAAGGTAGAAGTGGTTAAGAGTGAGTTTCTTTCTTTTGTCCCCAATCCTACAAAAAATCATTTAATATTTCAGCACTGTCAGATGTTAAAGGTTTTTCACAGATTTCCTTTATAAAATTTAGGATATTTATAGCTAGTCTAAGTTTTCTGAGTTATTATTTTTTTTAACCATAAATGGGTAATTTGGTCAAATGCTTTTTCAGCATGTATTGATTTTTTCCCTTATTCTGTAAATACAGTAAACTATAGAAAGTGATAATATTGAATGTTAAGTTAGCTTTTCATTTCTGAGATAAATCCTACTTGGTCACAATGTTTTATCTTTTTATGCATTGCTGGATTCAATCTGCTAATATTCTGTTACTAGTTTTTCCATTTATACTCATGAGAAGTATTGGTTTATAATTTTCCTTGCTTTTAATGACCTGGTCATGGTTTGTTACAAAAGTTCATGTAAAATTGGTTTTATTTCATCTTTAAATGCACAAGAGAATTAACTAATGAAACTATCCAGACTTTGTGGGAATATTTTTATTACAAAATTAATTTCTTTGATACAGATCTATTTAAAATTTTAAAAAATTATAACATCATTTCAGTGTTTTCACACATTTTTACAGATTACTAATTTTAAAAATTATTGCAAATATATTTATATCTTAAAATTAGATAACCAAGTCCACATTATTTTATATTAACAAATGTTTTAAAATTTCTAATTTGCCTAAAAGTTCACCTCTCAGAATTGATGACAAAAATACTGTCTAAATAGTTTTTCTCTTATTAGATTCAGAATTAAGCCATAACACCTTATCAAAATCAACTATTTGATTTGATTTATATTTATATTTATAAATATTTATATACTTATATTTATTTATATAATTTAGCAATTCATAATTTCTACCCCCTTTTTCAGTTGAAATAAAGGGATTGGATTAGATAATCTCTAAGAATTCATCCAACTACAATAGCCTATTGATTCAAAGTTATTCTATTACCTTCTTCAGATACAATATTAGCTTTTTATTTAAAGTTTGAATAAATTTAGCCTGCCAATACTCTTAATTAAATCTATTTGGGGGAGTTTCTAAAGTACTTCACAAGAACATTTCAGGGAATTTTGGACTTTCTCATTGTATATGGAATGGAGATGCACTTATATTTAATTACTTTGCTAATAAACAGCCAAACAAGTTCTTTAAGATCTAAATGTTGCCCTTTCAGTAATATATATTCTTTAGTATAGAAACAGAGTTATAAATTTTTGAAAGAAATTAAAGATGTGTAACTTAAAGAGACTAGAATTTATGACACACTATGTAAACATTAAAAAACGTTTTAAGTACATACTATGTACAAGGCACCAAAGATAAAACAGTGAATAAAAATATGAACACCAAATACTCCGCCCTCATAGAGCAACTATTCTTGTGAATGCAAATGAAAAGAATAAGACCATTGAATTAGCTCACAAGTTCTTGACTCACAGAAGAAATTTTGCAATAGTTCTTTCCATTGATTGTTGTGCCTTCTTATTTCTTCCATCTCCATTACATCACTACTGCCCCACTCCCTTATGAGGATATTAGATAGACAAAATCAATACATAATGTATCTTTATTTTTAAAAATAATGAACACCATGAAGACAGAGCTCAAATAATTAGAATATTATCAATTAATTATATCTACCTATGTTTTCCACCTCCTTATCCCACCTCAATGACTATCCATCAGAAGTAGCCATCCTTTAAATCTCTAATTCCTCCATGAGACTAATCTTTCCATCACAAAATCACCAAAATTGAGTTTGAGTGTATGTATGCTCAGCTGGAGTTTAGGCTCTATCTTCTTCATTTTCTTTCCACAGGGCCTAGCACTGAACTGGCACAGAGTATATGTTTAGTTATTGTTCACAGACTATAAATATTATAGGAATTCCTGGTTCTGTCACTCTGTCCCCACAGACATGATCATTAGGTATAAAATATACCTCTGCAAGAAATATGCTTAACATAATGAACCATCATGTTCACAGGCTCAGTAGTTAAATGAATACAATCTTGGCCCTTTAAGAAACGAAAAACTAAACTAAACTCCTATGTATATACAGTAATGAGGTATTTGCATGATCATTGTAAAGTATATTAAAATCTCATAAAACAAGCAATGGGAATGCACTAACATTTGTATAGCAATAAAAACTTTGGCTTAAAAAAATGAACACTAACTTGCTCTGCATTTAATTACAGTTAATTTCAACCATCACTGCTTCCATTATTAAAAAAAAAAGAAACAAAATAAAAACATAGAGGATTACAAAGTTTCAGTAATGAAACTGTTTTCCAGCTTATTTTGTTAATTTAACTGTCACACGCACACTCACACACACACAATCTTTAGCACCTTCCAAAAATAAATAAGTAAAAAAAATTGTAATAAAGGATATTTTTTATCTGTACTATGCTGAATTTCACTTTGTTCATTGGTCCATGTGATCCTGCTAAGATACCTTCTAAAACTTAGTTCTTATGTAATCATAACCACTATAGTACTTAATGTCACATATTCCTTTCCTTGTTGGCTGCTGTACATGCTGTACTGAAGCTAAAAGCAATCCTGTTCCAGACCTATAAAATCATCCTAGCCTCATTTCCTCCACTTAATGTACTCCAATCCATGCTTGGATGGCTAAAACAAAATTGAGTATTACTACCACTACCTTTGTAAGGTACATATTTTTACTCAACTGTTTCACAGCTCAGTTGACTTGGTGGTGAGCTGATGTCAAATATTTTCCTATCTCTAGTTTATTCAGTTCAATATTTCAAACTTTGATATTGTCTGTTATCATTTAAAATAAAACCTCTCTGCTACTGCCATTCCCTGAAAACCTCTCCCATCTTTCACACAACTAATAAATACAAAATATTTCAAACACTATCATTCTTAGCAACTTTTCAATTGATTTCCCCACACTGTGGTCTGAAGTCATAGGGTATTGTACCCCCCTTACTCTTTCCTACTTTTCTGAATATGGGGATAGTAAAAGGCAAGGCCTCCAAAACAACTTCACTCTATTTTGTCATGCACATATCAGTACATAGAGGCCTTATTATGCAAAGCTAAGCATGTACAAAAATAGACTGATCTCTGTCCTGTTCAAAGATACTGAGTTATACACAAACACACAGATGATATGAATTGCATCTACCCAATACAAAAATATCTTATTCCTTTGGTTTAAAAAAGTAAATTTTTCGATAAAAGACAGTCAAGCTAATTCCCTTTGAATAATTTATTTAGTGATAAATTCCTCATTTTAAACTGGTTGCTTTGCATCCCATCTTAAGAATACCGATAAGGGTAGAGTGAGGAAGAAAAGCAATAACTTGCATATTAAAAAAAAAGGTGGCATTTTGCAGTGGAACCAAGGAGATTCAAGGATCCTAACTCAAAAGGGCATGGATTGATAGCAGACCTACCAATAGTCAAGATCAGTAAGGATAACATTTATTTGAAAACAGACAAGGTTAAATTTAGAGACTTAATTGTGAATCATATAAAGTCTCAATTAATGCTTCCTCATCAGATATTTCAGGGGAGTGTGATTCCTCTCTGCAAACTGCTTAAGTAGGAGCAACAAAAGTGTCAGACTTTCACAGAATTGAAAAAAGAGGGTTGTCTGGATCATATGTGGCAAATTCTGGCTGAGAGTTTTATTTTATTCACATAATTTCTGTTAAACCATGAAGTGATAATATCTGTCTTAGCTACTCCTACCATCTAGGGAACCAGGTAAAGGACACAAAGACAAGGCACAATGGAAATCATGGTGTGGAAACAGTGAAGCTTAAGGCTTCTAAAATCTGAAGACTCAGGATCTAAGTTTCAGTGCAATAATGACTCAACAAAATTTCGTTCTTCTTAATAGCTTCTGGACTTAAACTATCCATCTCTTATTTGTTAAGTAAAGTAATAAAGGAAAAAAAAATGGAACAAAACTTCAAGGCACCTATTGACTTCTGTGAACTTGAGCACTCTGGTCATATACTCCAAAAGACAATTTTTCCTACAAATTAGTTTTCCTTAGCTCCCATTTCACTGCTTCCAGAGCCCTCACATTTTCTGGTCTATAGATTACTTGAAATGAAGGTGTCATACTCTTCTCATTCTTAGAAAAAGTATTCCTTATAGCTATTTGGTCTTTTTGCTGTTTAGCCTGGCTGCTACGTGAAGGAGCATTCATAGAGTGCTACGGTTTAGTGTTCATGGCCAGAAAATTCCTTTTTGTGCTGAGATTGTTAGAAAAATAAATGGGAAAATTCTTACTTTTGAAGTCCTGTTATATTTGATTTACTATCCCTTGAAACACCCAAGAGATTCTTATTTATGATTTAAAGAATGACTACTAGACTAGTGTAAGGGGATGTTAGCAAGGGACACATAGTATTTAATAAACATCCCACGAAAGAGGCTAGTCTTACTCAGGGGACAGTTGTGTATTGCATTTTATTTAGTGGGCACATAAATGTTCAAATTTTTGATCGAACTTTTTCAGGGCCAGTCAATATGTTTAACAGAGAAGAACTTCATTGCATTTCCCAGATGTAAAGTTGGAGACAATAGCTGATTTTTCAATTAAAAAATTCTCTTAATACAATGGCAGATTCCTCTTACTGAAGAGAACTGGATACATTACACATGAATTTACAGTTCATCTCTAAAATATTTAATTAGCTTATTCTTCAAAAATGCATCCTCTATAAAATATAAGTGATTTCTCCAAGATAACATAGTGATATAAATGAGATGCTATTCTCTTGGCTCTAAATTCAGCAGAGATCCAATATTAAGCAATGGGTAGTCCATCAGATCTTCACTGAAAAGATCTAACAAGTCAGATTACCAAATTGCTAAAAAGAAAAAAAAATAGTTAATATATTATTTTAGAATTCTTTTCAAATTATAGTGTATTCCTTACCTGGCTCACTGGAGAAATTAAAAAATATTTCTCATTAACTGAAGTTTATTTTTATAAAAGCCTGACTTGGTGGAAACCTTTCGAAATGTGTACTGTGTCTGTCTTTTATCATAATATTCTGAATTCTACATAATATAAAAATCAGTTACATCAGTAGCCCTCAGAGGACCATACCTCCCGTTATTTATGCAAGGTGTAGTCTCTTCCCCTTTAAGTCTAGACTGGTCCTATGACTGTTATTAACCAATAGAATGTGACGAACATGATACTGTGACAGTTCTAGGCCAAAGACTTAAGAAGGCCTGGAAGCCTCTGCTTTTGTGCTCTATAGGAAGCCAAATACCCAATAAGAAATTCAATTACACTGGGCCTCACAGAGCCCACAATGAGGAGGACTAAAGTCCCTGGCTAACAGCCCCTACTGACCTTCCAGCCAACAGTTAAACCAACTTGGCACACATACGAGTAAACCACCTTTGAGTGGATCCTCCAGCCCCAGTTGATGCCCCATAGAACAGAGAAGAGCTACACCCTAAAGTGATGCCCAAACTGCAGGTATATCAGCAAGCAAATAATTGCTATTGTTTTAAGTCATTATGTTTTAAGATAATGGTCAGCTGAAACACTGTACTTGATCTTTTCCTAATGGATCGTGATATTTTTTGAAGAACACAATAGTGGACATCAGAAGATCTGGATTCTTCTCCTAGACCCACCATTTATAGTATCACTCCTTCACTATTCATAGTCTCATTTTCCACATGTATAAATCTTGACTATCCCATAAGATTGCTGTACAAATTAAATGCTATAAAACAGTGTTTTTAAAAAATTCTCTACAGACCTGAATCTATTTACTGTTAGCATATTACTTTTAACTCCCAATTCTAATTTCTTTTTTATTACTACCTACATGAAAGTAACCTTCTGGAACCAAAGAGGTAACTTAAATTTTATGAACCAGTATACTTAATTTTGTACGATTTCTAGGTGGTGAGCCATGTTTGCCAGCAGTTTGTACATAGAATGGGATTGTTTTCATTTTAGAGAAGCAATTACAAAGTACTTCAAACTTACTGGTCTTTCAAAAAATTTTCTCAAACTTTACAACGTGTCTTTATACTACATTCCTCAATATTGTTCTCTGTGGGTAATTTTGCTCTTTCTTCTGATGCTTTCTAAATTGCTATACAAAAGGAACACAAGAATCTCACATGTGTGTAGCCTTTGGCCAGTCATTTAATCATTCTGAGATTCGGTTTCATTCTACATAAATTAAGGATAACTATTTCACCATGCTGTTTTGTGTAAGTACTTATAGTTACAGGCACTACAAAGGCATTCAATAAATGGAAGTTATTGTCACTATTATCACCCTGATTTCTTTTTTGCATGCCATATTAGCAAGTACGCCTTCATTTTTATGGTTTAGAGATTTTAGGGCATTCTGCTTTTATATTTTCACTCAGAAAAAATAAAATGAAAGAAACAAGCGATTCAAAACAGCAAAACAAGACAGATTTTTTTCTCCCCAAGAATTTTGAAAAAGGCATTTGACGTGTGTGTGTGTGTGTGTGTGTGTGTGTTTATATCATATTATGAATATAAGCTCCCTAAGAAAAGAGATACAATCTTCTTATATCTTCTTTTCAGTATCTTATAAACCAGGGGTGATTAAGAAAAATATCATTATGACAGCAACAGCAGCAGCACCAATAACAACAGATATGTAAGAGCCATTATTTCTGTTCCTTTCATAATGGAATAAGCTCTTTAAATTTTAGTGAGAATAAATGATACATAACTGATGTGTTAAGCTAGTTTTTGAAGCCAGGTTTCCAGGCTTTTTGTTTGCTTGTTTGGTAGCTTTTTATCAAATGCTCCAAACTGAAAGAGCAGGAAGAATATAACTTTTCCTGATCTCTTCCCACTCCAAGACTGTTCTTAGATTTCAGTTCCTGATCTAATGAAGGGAGGTGGGCGAAGGTCCTAAATGCAATTATGTAGGTCTAACTCAACTGTAATTCATTCTCTGAAGCCCAGAAACCACCTGTATCAAGAAATTCCAAAACTATTTTGGAGTCTGCATTGACTTAATATCAAAAAATCAGACATAGTGCAATGCCCATCTGAGAAAGTGAAATCCTATAGCTCACATTTTGTTACTGTTGTTACACTTCAGACATTTAAAACACCCCCCCCCCAATTTTCCACCTACTAATGAGACATTCTTAAAAGTAAGTTTAAGCCATTTAGATTGTTCATCCAAATAATACCCCAATGCTCCCAGAAATAACAGTGGGTTTTAAGAGGATATCATACATATTTTGATTCCACCTAGTATAGCAATAACACGTGTTATGCACACTTGAAAGGACAAAGTAAATACAATGAAAAGATCAGCTATTAACCACACTTATGCTAAATATAAAGCACAAGTGCTGTCCAAGTGTACATGTGTTTATAAAAACAGTAAGAGAAACAACAGAAACAAGGAATGCCTCCACCTTTAGATGGACTGCAAGGTTTACCAGGAGAACTATGAGACTTGAGGAGGAAGAAGGGGAGGGATTCAAAAAAATAAGTAACTGTACGATCAATGATGTCTGTAAATTTGGAGGCAAGGCCATCTTCTAAAAATAGAAAACACTAGACAGGGCTTTGAGGGGGGAAATGAGGTAAGTATAAAAGTGTTAAAAGTAAGGATAAGTAAAATCATTTTCATCAATATTGAGGGCTTAGCTGAGAATGGACAGGATACATTTTAGGTCTGAGTCAAAAGTCATTGTGCACGCTTCCCTTTTTGTGGGCAAGAACCGTACATTACTCATCTTGCTATGATGAGCATACATTTAGAACTTCGTATATAGTATTTTTCTCAAAGCATTAACTATTTTAATGAAAAAAGACTGAAAAGGAGAAGAAAGTGAAAGAGAAAAAACTACAATATTAGATGATGCTCAGAAGGGCGAGATCAAAAGACAGTTAAGTACTGCACAGCAGAAAAAAAAGACAGACCACAACAAGGAGAGACAAAAGGATGTGTATGAAAGAATAGGAGTATAATTAAATAAACCTGGAGAAACAAAAAATGAATACATGAATGAGCGAATAAGAAAATGAATTGAAAAAGAATCTTATACCTAAAATTTAGGGAAAAAATGCTCATTTTAAAACAGAAAACTTGGAAAAGGAGGAAAGCAAGGACGTGGATAATGAAGTAAAAAATGTAACATCCTCGAGTTACAAGAAGTTAATGTGTACAGATAGGCAGAAATAAGAAGAGTGAGAAAAGAGAATAAAGACAGATAGTAAAAGAGGAGGAATATAGAACTCATGGCACTAATTACATTTGCTTCATATTCTTATGTAACACTATTTTTGTCAGACATGCAATGCCTAAAATCTTTTTAAAGTCAAAGTGGAACTGTTTATTCATTATAAAGGATTCATTTATAAATTTATATAATTTTATGTCAAAGGAAACTTACAATAAATCATATAGCTTAAACTGTGAAACATGTGCTTATTTTTAACTCTGCTACAGATAATTTTCTTAGAATCTGAAACTCTAATTTGAGACAAAGAAGGTTTTAGAAAGAAAAACAAAGGAGAAAAACAAGGAAATAGGAACAAGCGTTGATTGGTGCTGGTTGTCAGCATGCTGACAAGAAGGAAACAGATGAACAGTCACCAAGAATGCTAAGTAGTAAGATGTTCTGACAAAGGATAAGCAGTGATTTTTTTTCTTTCAATTTGTCCTTTTGGATTTTTGTTCGTGGATCACAATCTGCTGTGTATACAGAAGCACAGCAACTGCCAGCACCCTGACTAAATACCCGACTTTAATCTCTGTTCCTTGTGCATCTTGTGATTTCCACACTACCATGCATTGTCAGTTTTTGCTGGATCACTTTATTTTTTCTTTTTTCCTTAATGAAGAATATTCTCTGTATCATTTGGAAGAGATGATTCATAGAGAATTTTCTTGTGGTACAACTGGTCATATGCACCTCACCATAAATGACATCTTCACGTATGCTGATTAGTGGTACTTAAATTTAAAAAATTCATCCATAACCATAGTTATCTCCTTCAGTTTCTGATTCAGCTCTAAAGTGAGGCCCAAGAATTTGCAGTTCTAAGAAGTTCCAGGGTGACACAAAGCTGCTGACTGGGAGAGCACACTCTGAGAACCACAGATGAAAACTATTCCTACTAACAGGATTGCTTCAATGAAGTGTTTCTCAAAACACTTAATCCTGTACCTAGAATAACAGTAAACAAACTTAAGGTCTCTTGATTAACAATAGTATTCTCTGCTCAACTCTTTAATTCAACGGAATGCTTGAAATACTCCTCACTACTATTAATAGCAAAATAGTTGCTTACCACACAAACACCTATTTGGCAGAATATCACAGTTGCTAACCTACAAATTCTGCATGTCAAAATATGTAAAAATCAAGGTTTTACAACTCTCTGATTTTGATTTAAATAAAATAGAAAAACTTTTGTAAATTAAATTTGTATCATTGTCTGGATGTTTTAACTCTTATTTTTTATCATCTATAAGAAAAGCAAATATGCATGGAGAAGTTAGATAGAAACCTCCATGGGAATTTGAAAGAGAATTTTAAGTGCCTCTTTGTGGTGGAACTTGATTATTATATCTTAATTAATTTCAAAGTGTAAGGCTCTATGTTTTCCTAATAAGATTTTAATACTAACAGTAATTATGTTTTCTTGTTGTGGTAAAGATTACTTCTTTTTTTACCATGGAAATTAGAACATGTTTTCTTGGTTTAACCACAGAAATGTTGCAGTAGAAAAAGATTAAGGAAAAAGATGTGTAGACCAATAAATATATTTCTTAAGATTAATTTAATCAAACTCTTGGGAGTGTGTGCAAATTTTATTCCTGAATGGACAAAAAGAAAAAGCTGTTAAATGTCCAAACTTAAGTTAAATCTTTCTCACTGTTAGCCACCAGGCTGCATTGCTGGCACCAACAACTTAGCTGCCTTCTGTAGCCAGTACTACGACATTCTCAAAATGTGGGCTGTGGAACTCTTACATTAGAATTATCCAGGATGTATGTAAACAATGTGTATGTGTAAAGCATATTGTGTCATGAGTGAACATTTTTAAACTGTACCTGAAAGTATGTATCCTAAATTTTCAGAATCACTTCAGTTGTGGGTAACACAGAAGGAAACTAGTATTTTGTATTTGGGAAGGGTGTTATATTCAATAGAGTTTCTGCCTTCACATATTCTAAAATCTATTATGTAAACGTAGTGTGCAATTAAAGATGATATTAATTAATAGTGATAAATTTTTGAGCTACTTTATAATATTTTAATGGATCTTTGCATGTAAAGTATGAATTAAAATAATGATTGTTGCTAAAACAATTCTTTGTTGGCTTACATAGTCAATAGACTTGTAATATCTAGTTTACTAGAAATTAACAACCTGTACAAGTAAAATTTATTAAAATACTCTCACATAATAGTAGTGTATGGAGTGCAAAGTAGTATTTGTGAGTCAGGTTCCACACCAAAATAAAAGACTATTAATGTATGATTTAATGAGTATAAGGTTTGACAATTTCAAATGGAGCCTTTTGTTAAATAAAGTTATTACTGAGAAAAAGTCTACCAACATATTCTACAAAATTGGATAAATTTTCTTAGCTTTATTCATAATTTAAAAACTGTGATGAAAAAATCTTTACACATACTGTCTTCAACAGAACCAAACAAAATCCATCAGGGAGAATGTGCCTGAGATTTCATCATTACGCCAGCTTAATCTAACAGTGTACCTCAAAGGAACAGCCATAAAGGTAAATCCTAAACTTCATTGCTGTTCATTAAAATCACCCAGAACGCTTTTTCCCTCACTCCTTTTTAAAATTGCACTTGCTCCTCATATGTGCTTCCATCCCTAGGACTCTGAGTTTATGGGCTTATTTTGCTTCTCCTGCTTGATCTTGGCTTTTTCTGAGGTAATTGGCTTGAACTCAATTCCTGATCATCTGAGCTCTGGTTCCCAGCATTTATCCAAGTGATCAGCATATCTATAGGTTGCCCCACCCCCTGCAAAAAGAAGCCCAATAATAATTTTTATATGAAATAAGTGAAATGGGCTTTTAAAAACAGGCATTTGAATTTTAAACCCTTTTCAAAATACCCACATTTTAAAGATATAACCAAATAAAACAAAATTCACTTGATCACACATCAAAAATGCTTAGTTTTTGATATCCCATGATTTCTGCAAATGTTAAAAATGAATCTTGGATTCAAATTAGTTAATAGCTTTACCTATCATTTAGATTGCAGTTTAAAAAGATGAATGTTCAATGTTTTATTAAAGAACTATGAACTGTATCCAAACAGATATAAAGAAATGTTGAAATAGGTTCCATGAGGAAAACGTATGGCTTTTATTTTCTGAATAGCAACTTCAATAAATTAAAGCACTCAATATTGTACCAGTTGGGTGTCAGAAATGAATAGTGAACCTGTCAGCAGAACTGTTTTCAATTTCTTAAGCACCATCCTGGTCTCTGACAGAATTGATTGGCTAGTTGACACAAAGTTGTAGTGGCAGATTTAAAAAAGAAGAAAATTCTCCTTTAACAAACTATCTGAGTGACAAATTGTATCCAAATATGACTCAGTTCAGCAAATGTTCTATTTTAGAGTAAAGCTAACATAAATACCAGTGCTATTATATTTTGGCATTTAAAATACTATTACTAATAATAATAACAACACTGAAATGAACTTCCAAAAGAAAAAGAGAATAAATGTTTGCCTTTCTTTTTTAACCACAAATTTTTCTCCTAGATTCTAACATGAATTAAACATTTTGCACCTATTCTACTTAAAAAAAGAATACAAAACAAATGCAGGTTAATTGAAGAAACTTGGAAAGGACAAAGAACTGTCAAGATAAAAATTAAAATAAATATTTTAAATAGTATTAAATGTAAATGTGGTAGTGTATTTATTATACACTTTATATAACTTGTATGCAAGGCAAAGTTCTAGAAGCACTAAAAAAGTACTGTATAATTCTGTATAGATGTATATTCACAGGTACATGATCATGGTCATACATATGTATATACATAAATAATTTAAACTGAGGAAATTATTTGCAAATCGTGTTACACAGAAGGTTAATGGTGCATCTATTTGTTTTTGTTCAGTATTTCTATGGTTTTCTTTCTTATATTTAAATTATGAAACCATCTGAGAGTTATTTGTTGTGTGATGATCAGTGAACTGAAATGCCAATCTAATGATGCTTGACTCATATAAGTTATTATCTGGAAACTAGCAATATGCTGCTGATGCTCTGTGTGTGTGTGTGTGTGTGTGTGTGTGTGTGTGTGTGTGTGTGTGTGTGTGTGTACACGCGTGTTTCTGTCCAAAGTTTATTTACATTTCATTTGCTAATTCTAGACTTGGCATGAAAGCTGTTCCAGGGGTTCAATGGAAAAAAAGTAATGAAAGATGAGCCTAAGTTGCACAAAAATAAAAGTTTTACTTGATATTGGTAACATTCCAAAATATATGAATTCTAATTTGGTCTAGTATTGCAACCACTGTCCAAATCAAATAGTAGTACAAGACCTCTATTAAGTACATTTATTAAAATCTAATGTTAGTGTAATAGTACTCTGAAGTTGTGATAACCCATTATCCTTGCTAATTATTGAAACATGCATCACAGTAGTGTAGTAGTTTATATAAATGTATATATAAAATACATTTAACAAATACATGACTATGTGCATTTTATTAAAACCAACCTTTAGCAATTACCTTATTCACATCTATTAAAAATTCTAAAATTCTAGAATATAAATAAAATTAGAACCACTATGTTCTAATTCTAGAACACATTAAACAAAATTACATTTTTTAGATTACCAAAAATTTCACTTTACAAAACCAGCTTTCTTTAAATATGACTTTCATTAGTATGTAGTATTTTTTATATACTCCAACTTACAATGTTAGAAACAGAAATTTAAAATTAGAATAATAGAAGAAATGTAATTTAGCATAATTACATTAATACATTTATATCTACTATGAAAAACCATACACCTTATGCTACAGTTTTAGAACAATGATATGTTAAAAAGTCAAATACATCACTCTTGTCTGCATCCTCATCCATCCATCATTCCCCATATTTTGGCCAAGTACATATGTGTGTATTTAGGGTTTATTCCATTTCTTAGTTGGTGGAGTCAGTACAAAAGAAAAGTAACAAGTACTGAGTTATGTGCACAAAATGTCCATTTCAGACACCACTGCTCATGTGTTGTAAATGAACTATCGACCTTCAGATCTAGAGCAACTCCTTCAGTGAGCAGAGGTGAGGAGTAGGGTGGTGACTATCCTGCTGGAGGAGGTTTAACTATAATCTAGGACTTCACACTCCACCAGTTGTGCTTGGTTTCTCATTTTCCTGGAAAATTCAATATACTCAGTAGCTATAAACATTACTGTGATGAACCTGGGAACGCAGTATTGTATGATTCATCCTTCATGTTAGTGCTTGGTCTCTTTCTTCGACACTGAAAACCAAAATACTCTCCCACCCTTTCCACCCCAATTGCATATCTCAGGAGAATTACCACGAGTTATCCTTTTTAAGAAAAGAAAGTTGTGAATGCTCATTTTTCTACATTTTATTACATTAAAATGTCCATCATTGATAACTGGAATTCAGTACAAATGTTCAAAATAATTGCACACATTTTAAACTTGGTGTTTGAGAAAAAATCATTTGGATTAAAAATAATTATAAAGAAAAGGTATTCTGATTATCAGAAATATAAAAACAAGGTCCAGGACTAGTTTTAGTAAACAATAGTTCAATAAATATTTTTCATGAAAGATAAATGGTAGGAGACTAATACTGAATAGTAAATCCAGAAGTACATATAAAATGACATTATCTTTAAACATTATAAATATCTCAGATTTCCTGAAAGCAAAAGACTAATATTTCTAGCAATATTCTGTACTTATTGACCCTGTAAAGTTGTTAAATATAATACATAGGTATATTTTACAGTAACTCATCGAATTCAACTTTATAAGTTAGCATACCTCATGCGAGCATTGAGTCCACTCAACCCTAAGTTCCTCATCTATGTAATACAATTTTAATCAACCCAGTTTCTACTTTTAGACTAACTGTAATTTGCAAATTACTTGTAGGGCTCTGAGAATCTTCAATATCCCTTGAGATAGTTACCTACAAATTTAAATTGAAAATCCATTATCATCCTGCAACATATGTTGAAAAGAATGGAAGTAAAGAAGCTTGTATTTATTGACCACATTCTACATGACAAATTCAGCTAGTCTACTACATCATATAATTTAAAGCCTCAATTGCAGCTATTGTTGGGCCAACATTGAAGAATTTAGAAAGACTTTATAGAGGAGCTAAGACTTGAGGTAGGCCACAAAGGAGAGGGAAAATTTTAGATTTTTTAGGAAGAGTAAGAGGAGAAAGTACTGAATGAGCAAAAAACATGGTGACAGTCTAGACTCTGTGGTATGTTCTAGTGAATCAATTTGCTGGGAATCAATGGTTTGTATAACAACATTATGAGCAATAAAGATGGAAAAATAAGTTAGACTGCACAGGCAGACAGTAAATGTGGTACAGGCAATGGGAGACAATTGAAAGATTTTGAAGCAGGGAATAACTTTCATGGAATATTATGATAGATGAAGCATATAGTCATATTAATGGGTTCTTAATAAACTAAGTTATAAAGGTCTTAGCCTAAGCAGTGACAAAGGAAGTAGAAAGAAAAGGACAGACACAAAAAATTTCACAAAGAAAAAAAACAATTATACTTGTGGATATATTACTATGAGAAGGAAGAAATAAGAAAAGTTGGCAATAAATTTGAAGAGGCTTTAGCTATTTTAAAGAAAGGATGGTACTATGGCTTGATGACAAGTCAGGAAAAGATGTGTACAAAACTAAGAGCTATTACACAGCTTGGCAACTTGGGCAGGGCATTGTTCTGGAATGTGCCTAGCAGACAAAGAAGCTGACACACAGGTGATGAAAACTTCCTCATGACTTATTACATCCTGAGACTGTGCCAAAATGGTAGCATCTTTCCAAAACAAGAAAAATACTAAAAAAAAATATATCCATATCCACATTTCATGCTTTTATGAATTGAACTAGCTCTGTAAGATTTCACGTTCTCATTGATGAAGCATATTCATGATTATGTCATCCTTTATTATCACAGGAAATAAAAGGAGGCTTGGCATTCCATCATTCAAAACTCCAACACTAAATTATTTCCCCTAAACTCTAGAAGGTATCAGATAAACAACAAACATAGCACCTATTAGGTATTCCAAGTGACTCAGCCAGGTACAAACAGTGAAACACAGGAGATTAAAAAATCATGCAAATCTCCAAAATTAATACATTTCAAAATTTCAGAATATAGATTTTATACTGTTAATTATCTAATGTACTCAAATTCTGCAACAATACTAGCTGTAGTAATAAAAAAGATTACCCCTCATGATACTCATAATTTCCCTGATAGCTAAGTTATTTATATATGTGTGTGTGTGTGTGTGTGTGTGTGTGTGTGTGTGTGTGTGTATATGTATGTATATATATATATATATATATATATATATATATATATATATTGAATGGATAAGATACTTACCACCTTAGAAAATATCATACCTAGCAACATTTGAGCAATGCTTATATAAAAATAGTGGAACACCACAAAATAAAGTGAAATAAAGTGACCACTGGAAAAAATACCACTGAGATTCAATTTCAAGTAATATTTGAGAAAGCTATGAAACAGTAAGTCAAGGTCGCCTCTCAGAATGGCTTAAGTTTTGGTGGACACTACTGAACAAATTGTTGACTCTACACTTGCAACCCTGGCCAATAATCTTGCACCTGAAATATACCACATCAAGACCTCAAATCACAAACCCCAAATAAAACCCCAAATAAAATTCTTGAAAATAAATGTTTCCCACTCATCTCATACAATTGGTTTTCTTCCCCAATGAGAGAGGAAATTAAGGAGGCAGACTACTTTTACCTTGTTACCATTTGAGTGAAATCCTAGTCTCTGAAGGAAGCTCATTTATTCTCAGTTTGATCAAGAATGATAAATCAGTGAAAATCTTATAGACTTACAATACGGAAATATAATCACTGTCATTTCTGCTTCCTCACCCTTACTTTTCCCCAGAGGGCTTCTTTTTAAATCTCCATTATTAATAACTGATTGGTACCCAAAATCTCACTGTCTACTATTTATTATATTACGTCTCCTTATCAGAATATTATAATTACTGTTGTAAGATTCTTAGGCACATGCAGACTTTTCTTGGAATTGCCTAGCTATGGGCTACTATGGCCCTTGGGCCTGTGGGTGCTTTTCTGTATTTCAGGCTCCACAGAACAAGGGTCAGGGTGCTAATACTACAGTATGAAGCAGGGTGGATGCAGCCACACTGTCCACGTGGGCCGCAGAGTGGATCCACCAGCAGTGGCTGACGTGCATATGCGAGGGGCTGGATCTTTCATACTCCTTCTCCTCTCACTGTAAATAAACACCATACCATTTGAGCTTGGTAAGTGTGTTGTCTGTTCTCAGAGACCTTGAATCACGTTCTGGTCTCTTCCCTGAATGGCACTTATCTGCCTTTCAACCTTGGCCATACTTGTTATATTCTATCTTGGAGTGTACAGCCTGACCCGTTAGTGAACCAATATCATTTCAAGTTTAATTGTCATACTAGAGGTGTATTATAACTTCTCTATGTTGTTGCAGATAAAGAAGCTCTTCTACAGCAAAAATGTACCTCATGACAATAAAATTAGCCTTTGCAATTTTGCATTAATTCTTGTTTCCCAGAAGATGAAAGACATCTGCTCAACAGTCAGTTCTCCCTTTGATACTGTGGGTAATCTATTGCTTTCATACACTCTTTGGACTATCTATACCAGATTATTAAATATGATCACTAGTATTTATTGCATATGTCCTTCCTCCTCTTTGTACAGTGTGCACATTTTCTGAACTCTCTCACATACTCCTGATCTACTTATATAAACAAACTCTATAGACTTGTTTCTCAAAGAGAGAAACAAAATATTCACATATTGCTTAATAAATTGATAATGAAGAGAAGCAAATAGCAATGGTCTTTTAACAAAACCCATAAAGAATTTTCTTGTTTCATAGAAATGAAAGATTCTGCCAGTCACTCTAGTCATAGCTACTAATCATTAGCTCATTAACTGTGTCAAAGATCAAAATCAAATAGAGTAGTGGTTGTACAGGTCTTTATACCCATGTTAGTGAACATAGATAACACTTTAAAACAACAGAGGGAGACATGAAAAGGGAGAAAGAGAAGTGAATCAGTTCATAGTCCTCAGTTTTCAGTGCCCGTGACCTCCATCTTATTTTCTGTTATCACTGTGTTGCTTATAAGCACATGCAAACTTCAGAAATATAACAGTATTCCTAAACCTCAAGTAAGCCTTTCCTCTTGACCATTCTTCCACACATAGTTGTATACTTTATTTGATTTGCTATACCAAATATCTTTTCAGAAAATAAGTATACTTTCCAAGACAATTGCTTTTTACTTTTTATGCCATAAACAAGAATTAATGCAAAATTGCAAAGGCTAATTTTATTGTCATGAGGTACGTTTTTGCTGTAGAAGAGCTTTTTTATCTGCAACAACATAGAGAAGTTATAATACACCTCCAGTATGACAATAAAACTTGAAATGATATTGGTTCACTAACTGGTCAGGCTGTATACTCCAAGATAGAATATAACAAGTATGGCCAAGGTTGAAAGGCAGATAAGTGCCATTCAGGGAAGAGACCAGAACGTGATTCAAGGTCTCTGAGAACAGACAACACACTTACCATCTCAAAGGGTATGGTGTTTATTTACAGTGAGAGGAGAAGGAGTATGAAAGATCCAGCCCCTCGCATATGCATGTCAGCCACTGCTGGTGGATCCACTCTGCGGCCCACGTGGACAGTGTGGCTGCATCCACCCTGCTTCATACTGTAGTATTAGCACCCTGACCCTTGTTCTGTGGAGCCTGAAATACAGAAAAGCACCCACAGGCCCAAGGGCCATAGTAGCCCATAGCTAGGCAATTCCAAGAAAAGTCTGCATGTGCCAAATACAGAGGGAATGGGGAATATGTACTATCCATCTCTGAGCTTTTTGCATGCAATGAGATTTGTGAACATTCTAGCATGTTCTTTATCAAACACAAGTTTTTTCTTGGAAACATGTGGGAAGTGTCCAGCTGTCCTTGGACCCTACCCACACTGATATACACAATTTTTAAAAAAGACTGCAAACAAGTATTATAATCAGTTATTTTATATTTTACAAGCAACTCAAAGGTTAAAAATTCTTTTACTTATATCATCACCATTGATCTTCTCAACAACCACAGAGTAGGCAGGCAATGTGCTATTACTCTCATTTTCAAATGAAGAATAAACTGTAAGTCAAAGAGATGTAGGAATCTACCGAAAAGCCCACCATAAATGAGTGGTGGAATTACTTACATTATGATTCTGGTTACTTTTTAAATCTTTTCAACTACTATGTTCTACTATGAAGATTTAAAAAACTTAAAATAATAATACTTTGCTTGCTATCCCCATGAAAATGCTGATTAGTTCTTACTGGCAATTACAAGTAGAAAGATACATTTAAAGTTCTTTATATTGATATCAATCCTTTTGTAAAAAAGCATTTTTTAAATGGAGCTCTATTTTTATATTCCATTTATGGACTACACTGATTGGAATTAAAGTTTGTGTTCTTCAATGTTATTTATAGTGGAAAATTAAAATTGTTAATTTTTAAATTGTTAACAGATATGAGTGTGGAATGCTCCATTAGGAATTCATGTAAAAATCATATGTAGGCAAGAATGCCAGGAATACAAGTTTTCTTGATGATTTGGGTTTTAATTTTGTTTTAATTGTGCCTGACAAAATACAGTTATCTTATGGATCCTCAATTATGTTATTTTAAAATTAAATGCAAAATAAATCATATAAAAAGTTACAAGGCTGTGTCTTCATAGAATAATGAGTTATCTAACTCATCAACTATCATTTAGTATATTTCAATAGCTGTATCCTGAACTGAAAACTCTGAATGACCAGTTCAAAAAATAAGTATGGTATACCTACCAGGTGTAAACCCCTCTGCTCATTACTGCAGGAACACAAAGACTAATCAAACATGGATCCCACTTTCAAGGGGCTTTTAATATAATTGGAAAGATGAGACATGAGGAATATAATTATACTGCAGTGTAGAAAGAGAGATATTATAAAACCTCTATAGAAAAATAAGAATGGGAATTAGAGGAAGAGCAAGTGCTTTAAATAAAGGAATATGGAAAGGTTTCCTGAAATAGATGACCTTGAGAAATGTCTTTAAGAATGAGTGAAATGTAAACATATAGAGTGGGGTGGAACTGCCTTATATCCTAAGTGAATAAAAAATAATTTATTTTACTAGAAACTGAAGTTCAGTCTACATAAGAAGTGAATTAGAAAATAGATTTGAGGCAGAAGGAAACAGTTCATTGAAGACATCAAACAACAGACTAAGAAATTTGAATTTAGCTCAATTAACATGGGTAAGCATGCCAAATTCCATCAATTGTTTTCTTGCAAATCTTAATCCATTAGATCTTCATCAATAAAATTTACCTTATTGAGTTCTATGTATGAAGATATTATATGCAATTAAAGGTAGCAGAGTCCTTTAAGAATATTAAAAATGAATTTATTACCAAAAGATTGCATTGATGCATCTCATGTGTTGTATAACACAGAACAATATAAAATTATAAAAAAGGCATCAGAAAAAAAAACAAACCTGGCTAAATGTATGCATGTATGCTAATGTGATTTAAAAATCATATTAATTTTACTGAAATTTTTGTCTTAAAATCTATTACTGCTCCTAATATTATGGGTTAACCTTTTCAGAATATATATTATTACATGCCAGGTGATATGCAAAATTTGGGTTTATTTATGCCAACTTTGATCATTGCAACAGCTCTGTAATTCGGGAATGACTAATACTGTTTTATAGAAGAAAGTAAGATTCAGAAATGCCCAAGATCACACAGTAAAATAAGTGTTGGACATGAGATGATTACCCACATCAGCCACACTATCAAACTAGTGTCACTTCTTTCTACTGCCCTAAACACCAAACTAGTGTTTCTAAGCTATACCTGATTTCTGGAGATATTAATACATTTGAGTTTTCTAGATATTAATTCAACTCTTCCAGAAAAAAAGATACATGAATTATTTTCTATTTTCTTTTTTAACCTGGTCACATACATAAGTGATACTTTTAAGGAAAAGCAGAAAGCCTATGGATACTAAACCCAAGACAAAACAGAATTACAGATTTTGTAGGAATCCTTTCTATCCATACTTTTACATAAACTCACTGGCACTGAGAGTGATATTGAAAAATGTCAAGCCAATTTCAAGTATAATCAGTTCTTGTGAACCTCAAGCCACAGAGTTTGAAGAGTGATATAGTATGCACTAAATTTAATTTTCCTATGAAAAAAAGCAAAAACAACAACAATATTCTTGTGATGCAAAACCTCAAATATAATTCCTAGAAACCACTTGGGAAGATGATTTGATAATCAGAGAGACACCACTGGTTAGAAGCCTCCTTGGCAAAGGGCATTTCTTGCAAAACTGAATTTACTTTAAGAATTCCTAACGGTCAATAAAATAAAAAGAAGCTTCATATAGTTTCACCCAGTCAGGTTCATCCTTTTCCGTCTCTAGACTTCTAAGTCCATTAGTGATGGATTTACCCTCATGAATGGGAAAGAAATACCCTATAAGATGAATGATTATAATACTCCAGAGAGCTCCCGCACACCTTCCACCTTGTGAGGACACAGCAAGAGGACAGCTCTCTATGAACCAGGAAGCAGGCCCTCATCAAACACTGAATCTGCCAGCACCTTGACTTTAGACTTCCCAGCCACCAGAAATGTGAGAAATAAATTTCTGTTTATACGCCATTCCGTCTACGGTGTTTTTGTTTATATAACCCTGAAAGGACTAAGACATGACAAACCACAATCAAATGGCTACGTTATTTAAATTACAACTGGAAAATTCGAAAGGACTTTGACTTAATTGCTAACTCCTGGGCATGTTTAAGTATTGAAGTAGCCCCAAACAACATTATTGTTGCAAAAATTCCATAATTGACAATACTTTTGTCTATATTTTCTTGCAACAGAGGGGATTCTGAACTTGATTTTGGATAACTTAGAAGGTTCATTTGAAACTATTTTCAGTGTTTCAAGAAAAGTCTTTTGGTTAAATCCTAAGATATGATAAAAATTTTATATCTTTAAATTATGTTACATTACTACTTTCTTATTAAAATTGACTACTTTATTTTTGAAGTTGATATAAATATTTCACTAAAGTTAAACTTCAATTTATATCTTAATCTTTCAGGTTTCTCTAAGTAAAATATTGAGGTTTTTATTCCTTTTCCACCAATATTTATCAAATATAACTTGAGGAAATTCTCTAAAGTAATTTAATGAATCTTAAACTTATCATGCATTCTTTGAAAAATATTTTTTAAATTTTTCAATTACAGTTGATTTGCAATATTTCATTAGTTTCAGGTATAATCATGCATTCTTTTTAATCAATTTTAATATAATATTTCCCTGTCCCTTATTGAGGTTGTACTATAAAGCTCATAGTTAATCTAGTAAGATTTAATTCTATTTAATTAGAGAATGTGACATCGACTCATTTCATTTGCTTTTGTGATTTTTTCTCCTTTGAACACATTCTTAAGAACCCAGCAGCAAATAATTCCATCCAACACAGATAGTATTGAGCACTTGTCTTGATCCAGAAGTCTTATTTTCACTCAGTGTCAGGTCCTACATCTTAGATTTGTCCTTATCTCCAGGAGGATCAGAAATATTCCCTTTTTCACTTAATACGATGCTATGAATATACATTTGTATCATAAAGGAGAGTTTGTAAAGTGTCATTGCATTCATCTAACCAAAGCCTCAAGCTTAATTTAATTTTAGAGTGTTTGATTAGTCTGAGGGAGGAAAAAATGTTGATTGTAAGCACATGATCAAAATAATATATCAGCACAATAGGATGTTAAATGAATTTAAATTATATGAAATAGTTTCTCAGTTTTGCTGCTTTTCATGACTCTTCTTCACTTTTGGACATGAAGGTGAGTTTGTATGGAAGGTGAATAGACAAGATTCTTTTCTTTTTCCCTCCAGCTTGCCAGATTTAGAAAAAGATATTCTAACAGGTTAATCATTTTTATTTAACTTCAATTGCATCTTGCCACTTTAGAATAAAAATCCTCCTTTAAGTCTGTCTCAACAAAGAAAATTACTCTTAGTATGTTCACAAAAATATAAATATATCTGACCAAAACTTGTAAAATGTCATAAAGCAAGTTTGCTCTTTTGCTCCTTTCCTGGATATCGATTTCATTTTTCATTCAACCTGCTTCACATTTAGTATGAAAATGAAGTTATTACCTTTACAGAATTTTTTTTATTTATAATATTCACAGACATTAAAATAAGAAGGACAAGGAACTTCTTTTGAGAAAAGAAAATAAAACTTGAATGTCCCCTTGGAGTGATATGTTTGGACCACCTTAAGAGTTCATTTGCTTTTGTGATTTTTTTCTCCTTTGAACACATTCTTAAGAACCCAGCAGCTAATTGTTGAGATAATAAAAAAGAAAGCAGTAAAAGCAAGTGTTAAACACTGTGACAATGGGCACTGAAAAAACGTCTCATGACCAGTCAAAAACTGTATGTTCAATATACATACCAGGCTATGTATGCCAGGAATGTAATTATAGTTCAAGGTATAGGAAATTCAAAAGAGACATTACAAGAGGAGGAAAACAAAAAGAGAACTAAAGAGCCAGAGAATGTGACATCGACTCATTTCCAGAAGTAATTTAGAAGTTATTTTTTCCCTGTTGTTAAATTCCATCATGTATTAGGAAACATGGATTCCAAGATCTTTTATCTTTTTAGACATTTTCAAGATGTACTTTTTGTTAATATTTATTTCATGTTATTCACTTTAATTCTCCTTGGAAACTTATATTTTAAAAACTCTACAATTCTCTATTGCTTGAAGCAATACCTTTCAGATGCTTTAAAAGACTTTCTGACTTTGATTATTTTAGTTATTTCTGATATGGCTCAATACAATTTTTATATGGTTTGACCATATATAATAACTGAGCTCAAGAAATATGGGACTAAGAGGTGATGATCCAGCCAGGCAAGCAACATCCATTAATTTATTTAAACAATACCCAAATTTACTAGAATTTTAATAAGGTAAATAAAATTCTAATTTTTCAGAAATCCTCTCTGAAAGAACATTCCACATGATTAGAATAAATATTTGGTAAGCTGCTTGGATAAGCAGTGAGATTGTAAAAGTCATGCTCATGTAACAGCAGGGTCTGCTGAATATTCTTCTAAAGAAAGTCAATCTGATGAAGTACATTTATAGAGTTGAGTGAAGAATGAATTAATTGTTCACTAAAAGAGAGAAAGGCTGAGAAGACATCTTCATTTTTGCCTTCTTCTGATATCAGCCTATCTTCTAAAATAATGGTGAACAAATAGTTTAAGTGAATCAGACTTCAAATCATTAGTCTGATGAGAATATCCACACTTTCCAGTGAAGTGCTGGAATGAACCATTCAACCAAAAAGCAAACAAACAAACACACAAACAAACAAACAAAAACACTATTTCTTTGCCCTAATTGAATCGTTTTGGGGGGTGTCTTTTATTTGTCTCCATATTTCAGAACTGTCTTTCCTGTTTATTCATGCTATTTTATCTTTTGTTCAATTTGCATATTTCCTAATGTCCTGGATTAAATTCTGTGATCCTTTGTTCTGTTGCTTGCTGTTAAATCTATCCTTTAAATCTTAATGTCAGTTTTCAGTTGTCGAATTGGCTTGATTTTATTGATAGCTTTTAATTATTTTGCTCCCATTTTCCTGTTATCTTAAACATATTAAATACAGTTATTTTCAGGTGAATACCTGCCTACACAAATGATTCATCTATTGTCTGTTTCTTTTAAAATCAATTTCCTAACCTAAAACAACAAATGAACCGACAAACAAAAACTCATGGACATGAACAATAGACTAGTTATTACCAGAGGGTAGGGGTGAGGAGGAGGGAGTAAGTAGACAGGGTAAAGGGAATCAAATATGTGGTGACAGAAAGAAATCTAACTATGGGAGGTGAACAAAGTATAAATGTATATATGCCTTACTGTGAATATCTAAAACTTACTGGATTTCATTAACCAAAGTCACTATAAAAATAAATAAAAAATAAAAATTAATAAAAATTAAAAAAATAAAATTGATTTCATGGTTCTATCTTTTCTTTCCATGCCTAGTAATTTTTGTTTGAATGCTAGACATTGCTTATTTTTTTTTTTAATGCTAGAGCCTCCAGATGATGTTATCTTCAACTAGAGAAGGTTTATTTTCTTCTGCTAGGCAGAAAGAGTGGGGTAGCTATGAGATATTGCTGATAACTTTAATGATTATAGTAATTGAGAAAGTTATGTCAATGTGAGGAGGCTACTTTGCTAAGACTCGGGATGCCCCTGTTTCCTTTGTTCTTACAGATGGCCTTTTATGACTCTCCTTAGAAATCCTTGCAAATCTTTGTCTCCACAGCAACGAAAGACTAAAAAATTTCACCTTTTTAAAAGACTTTTATGACCTACTTTTTAGCTCCTACCTTGCACATACATGTTCAAATTTTGACAAACGTCTTGGGGGAGACAGCATGCTGTTTTAAGGTCTCATAATACCCTGATTTTGTAAAATCAGCTCTGACTTTTGCCAAATGCTCTGTGTTTTGTTTTTCTGTTTTTTTTTTTCCTGTCCCACAGAGCTATCCTCCTGCAAGGGTTAAACCTGTATCATTAGCCTTTAATTATATTAGGATTTTTAAGTGACCCTAAGAATAAAGAGATTGAGAAGGTCATCAAAATCAATTTGCCATTCTCTCAAATACTTTCAACTCTCACCTCCTGTTTTCATGCACCTCTTCTTGCCTCCACCTTTGACAGGTCTTTATTCCCCAAACACACGTAAATAAAAGGAACTCATTCTCCTTATACAAAGTTTTTGCTCAAAGCTTCGGTAACTTCAAAATTAGGCAAATGTCAGAGTTGAAACCTGTACAAACCTTTGAGACTCTTTAAGTTCCAATTTTGTTACTCTATCTCTATGAGGTTATAAGAAGTTCTGCTAGATTCTTTGTTTCTAGCAATGACCTTCTGTCTGAGCCTAGCCCATACTGGCAACTTGCAGCCTGTGTACTGCCCCCAGGTGAACTACAGAGCCTTAGTTCACTTCTGAAAGGTTTTCCCTGCCTGGAATTTTACTTATTTTAGTTCTCATTGTCTCCATTGCTCTCAAATTCTTTCAAATATATCATTTGTGTAATTAATTGGCTTCCTTATTTGTTTTTATTGAGATGAAATATTTCATCTTTCTTGGAAATAGAAAGCTCCCCTTGTTTTGAATTTCCATTACCCAAATGAAACTCTCACTTGCTTATAAAGTACTTTTAAGACTATCAAAAGACATATACAGAATAATGTATCAAACATCAGTGAATCTTCCACACAACTTAAGAAATAAATGTTTGCAAATCATCCATTTCCTAACTTAATAAATAAACCCCTGAAAGTACAATAGGTCTATGTAATAATTCTCTCTCCCAAGTTATTATCTTGAATTTCATATTTATCATTCTTACATCATTTTCATGCCCTTTATTTACACCCATCCACATTCATATCCACACATCCCCAACCCTCTACATATAGGAATTCAAATTCTTAAATTACTACTTAGTATTTTTTGTATGTCTCTAAGCTTTATGTAAATGGCATCATACATTATATTACATTGTATAACTTGCTTTTTAAAGTTTCAACATTCTTGTTTGGGAATCAAATGTGCTGATATATACAGTTTTTGTTATATACCTTCACAGAAGATTTGAATGTTTTCTGTTCTTTTGCCACTGTCATCAATGCTGCTATGAATCCTGTTATACAGTTTCTCCTTTCATATGTGTAAGAATTTCTCTAGAGTACATACCTAGAAGGAGAATTCCTGGGTCAAATGTTATGCACATCTTCAAACTAAAGTAACTGCTCTCCAAGGTGTTAATACTAATTTAAATGCCATCCACATTTTATGTGAACTTCTGTTCCTCTACATCCTTACTAATACTTGATTATTTAGCCTTTATAATTTTGTCAATCCAATGTTATAAACTGATGTCTCATTTTGATATTTTTAAATTATACTTTCTTATTTACTGAAGAATTTTTTATATGCCAAATATTGGTGCTTTTGTGATTATACGTATAGCAAAACCTATTCTCTGTATTTAGTTTTTCTTTTTCCTTTTGTTTATTGGGTCGTTCAATGTGTTCATTTTTATCACTTTTTTATGGCTTATATATATTCTTTAAAGTATATATATATGTATAAAACATATATATATATAAAACATATATATATATATTAAAACATACCTGTGGTTTTTAAGAATGAAACCCTATCTCTAAATTTTCTTCTAAATGTCACATGCTTGTTTTATACATATTGGGTTTTTAATTCATCTATAATCAATATCTAAATAAGGTATGAGCTAAATATCCAATTTTAATTTTTCATACGTGTAGCCAATGTATGCTGTATCTCTTCACTGATTTGCAATGTTATCTATATCATCTACTAAATTTTCAGTATACATGTATTGTTTTTGAATGTGTATTTAATTCCATTCATCTATCTGTCCTCTCACTTTATATCTAATTGCCTTCAAAATTAGCTGCCTATGATTGGCATTTTTCTGCTTTGCACCAATTTTTAATATTAGTTCTATTTATCTAGATATGCGAAACTATGCTCTACAAGGAAAAAAAACCTCACAAAATTTTAGTGACTTTAAAAAAAGTGGCTGTCCTACAAGCAGTGAATCAGGAATCTAGGCTACTTTATCTGTGGTCTCATGGCCATCCAGTGGCTTCAAGGTCATGCTGATGGATATCATTTCTTCTCATGTTCCATTAACTAGTAGTAATCACCTGGCCAAACCAACTGTTTGGGACACTGGGAAATGTAAAAGTCTATATTTTCTGCTACACGTATAAACATTTATCCAAAACCCATTGTCATTTTAATTCTGTTTCACTGAATTAAGAGTAATTTTAAGACAACAGATTTTTTTTAAATTAAGACTAATATTTCAGAGTACTTTTAGGTTCACAGTAAAACTGAAGGGAAGATGCAGAGATTTCCCCTATAGTCTCTGCCCTGACACATGCATAGCCTTTCCCATGATAATTAAGATGATCAATATCCCCCACCAGAGTAGGACATTTGTTTTAATTAATGAACCTACACTGATACACCATAATCATTCAACCATAGTTTACATTACAGTTAGTGTTGTATACCTTATGGGTTTGGACAAACGTATAATAACATATATAATCATTATGATATATGGATATTTTCAATGTTCTAAAAAGCCTCTGTGCTCTGCCTGTTCATTCCTCCCACAACCTAATCCTTGGCAACCAGATTATTTTTACTGTCACCACAGTTTTGCCTTTTCCAGAATGTCATGAAGTTTAATCATATAGTATATAGCCTTTTTTCAGATTGGCTTCATGCACTTCGAAATATGCAATTTAGGTTCCTCCATGTCTTTTTATGGCTTGATAGCTCATTTCCTTTTAGTGCCAAATAATATCCCATTGTCTGAATGTGCCACAGTTTATCCATTCACTTACTGAAGGGCATCTTGGTTTGTTTCCATATTTTGGCAATTATAAATAAAGCTACTATAAACATGCCTGTGAAGTTTTTGTGTGGATATAAGTTTTCAACTCCTTTGCATAAATACCAAGGAGTATGATTGCTGGATCATATGTAAGAGTTTGTTCAGTTTTATAAGAAATCACCAAACTCTTCCAAAGTAGTTGTACAAATTTAAATTCCCACAAGTAATGAATGAGAGTTCCTGTTGCTCCACACTCTCATCTGTTATTTAGTGTTGTCTGATCCTGAATTTGGCCATTCTAATACATGTGTAGTAGAATCTCACTGTTATTCAATTTGCATTTCCCTGATTATATATCTTTTTATATGCTTATTTGACATCTTCTTTGGTTAGATGTTTGTTATGGTCTTTGGCCCATTATTTAGTCAAGTTGTTTGTTTTCTTATTAAGTTGTAAGACATTTTTTGTTTGGGGAAGTTTTTTGTTTTGAATGTTAGTTTTTTGGTATATTTTAGATAGCTGTTCTTCAACAAATATGTCTTGCAAATATTTTCTTTCTATCTGTGGCATGTCTTCTAATTCCTGAGATTTTCTTTCTTAGAGCAGACATTTTTAATTTTAATAAGGTCTAGCTTATTACTTTTTCATGAATTGTGACATTAGTGTGGTATCTAAAAAGTCATCACTACAACCAAGATCATAAACATTTCATTCTATGCTATCTTCTAAGAATTTTATATTTTTATATTCTAATTTTAGGTATACGATCCATTTAGAGTAATTTTTGTGACAGTGTAAAGTCTGTGTCTAATTTTTTTTTCTTTTTTGCTTGTGAATGTCTAGTTGTTCCCATATCATTTGTTAAAAATAGTATCTTTGCTCTATTTTGTTGCCTTCAGTCCTTTGTCAAAGACCAGCTGACTATATTTGTATGGATCTATTTCTGGGCTATTTTGTTTCATTGATCTACTTGTCCTTTTACTATTTCTGGGCTATTTTGTTTCATTGATCTACTTGTCCTTTTACCAATACTACACTGTCTTGATTACTGTAACTTAATAGTAAGTCTTAAAGTTGGGTAGCATTATTCCTCCAATTTTATTTTTCTCTTTCAATATTGTGTTGACTATTCGAGGTCTTCTGCCTCTCCATATAAACTCTAGACATTTTGCTGATATCCACAAAATAATGCTGAGATTTTAATTTAGATTGTATTAAATCTAATGATCAAGCTTGAAATAACTGACATCATGACAATCTTGAGTCTTTATCCATGAATATAAAATATCTCTCCATTTATATAGTTCTTTGAATTCTTTCATCAGAATTTTTTAGTTTTTCTCAGGTCAGTATTACATATTTTTTAGTTTTACACCTAAGTATTCTATTTTTTGAGAGTACTAATACCAATGACATTGTGTTTTTAATTTCAAATTCCACTTATACATTGTTGGTATATAAGAAAGCAATCAACTTTTGAACACTAACCTTGTATCCTGCAACTTTGCTATAATAGCTTATTAATTCCAGTTTTTTGATTGACTTTTTTGGATTTTTATATAGACAATCATGTCATCTGTGAAGAAAGAAAATTTTATTTCTTCCTTCCCAATCTCAATACATTTTATTTCCTATTCTTGTCTTAATTCATTAAGTGGAACTTCCAGTACAATGTTAAAAAGTAATGATGAAAGAAGATATGATATTTTTAATAATGAATATAACTGCTTATAAATGTAGTATAACTTTATTTATATTTCATTTAGCAAACCCCCCGCTTACAAAGAAATAACATTATCTAAACAGCTATAGAGCCGATAATTTAATTTTGCATGTTGATGCATTACCTCCACAAAATTTGACAGTCTGTAATTGAGAATCTGCCAAGCTATGTGTGCCAAGACTAAACATTAAGATGACTAAAAAGTCTATTTACTCTAGTTTAACAATTTTGCCTTTTGTACACTTTTACATATGATATAAGAAATGATGGCTTCTGTGTTCTGTATATAACCATTTTACCCTATTTAAATTTTCTTAAAACAAAAAATTTAGTCATTTCCTTCAAAAGTATCTTTGAAATATACAATTTGATCACCCTTTCAGTCCATAACATTCAGTGTTTCTCTTATTCATGCAGGAGAATGCAGCAAGAGATGCTAGACCATTTGTCTGCTTGGGTGTCAGAGTTTTTCCCATGTTGCAGTGAAAGAAAGGGAGTACTATACACTTGAGAAGCCTCCTCTAATTGGTTTCGGGGAACCCAGAGAACTGGTCCAATGAAAAGAATAAAACTGATTACTCTTTATTAGTAGTAACTTCAGAAAACAAATTCACATGAATGATTGATTCTTTAGCAGACTACTTTTTGTGCTTTTTATATAGTACTAAAAAACCATTGAATACAAAAGAATATTAGTTTTACTTAAGGTTCATAATTTATAAAGATATCCCATGCAGCTACTATGCAACTAACAACATTGTCTCTAAGAATAAATTTCTCAGGGGACATTTGAAACCAAAGAAGATGCATTCTTTTGCTATTTTTTTAAAATTGTTAGGATGACAGTTAGCAAATGAATATACAAGTCTATTTCAGTAGTCTGAAAGAATTAATTATATACCCGAAATACTAAAGTTGCTGCTAGAAAATAAATCATACAAGAAACCCAGCTGCTCAGATATTGCTTCACAAGCAAAGTATGCTGAGAAATGTTTTATTGTGGTGTATGTGTGTGTTCATGTATGTATGCATGTGTATGGTGCTATGAGTGTGTGTGTGTGTGTGTGTGTGTGTGTGTGTGTGTGTGTGTGGAGTGCAGCAAAAGAATGGATGATAGATGGGATACTCTCTAGAAATGATTTTATATATTATAATTCTCACATTGTGTTACCTATATCTCCTTATAAGAAGCCACAAAAATGGTATCCTTTGACTCTTCCATAGTGGAGTGTATTTATCATTTAAAATTAAAGGACTTTACCTCCAACTACAGGTCTAAACCAGCCTTAATGTAATACTAGTATTGTTCAACATTCTGACCTTGTTCTAACCAGTCCTGGCTTTTCTACATCCTAATTCTATCCATGGAAAAGGAGCAGGAATGTAAGGAAGAAAAGTAAACCTTGGAAAGCTGGAGGAGAACTGTGTAAGTTCTGTTGTTTCTACCTATCCTACTAGATGAGGAAGGGATTTCCAAATATAACTCTATTCTCAAATGTGTTTACATGCTGAGGTTACAATTGGCTGGGCTTCTTGGAACAAATTCAGGACAAATTTCAGGATATGAACACTTGGGGAGAAGGTTTAGAACCTTTAAAATTATTATAGGTCATTTATTGATTAGAAAAAACTAAAATTATGATAAAGCCTGCATTCATCAGTTTAGAAACTTTATGGTAGACTAGTGAAGAGCTAAAGAAAAAGAATAATTACTAACAAGTTTGTATATTTTAAGGAGATAAAGAGTGGACCTAGGAAATGGAGACACCCAACTTCTACACCTATAAAAAGGACTAGGGTAAAAAAAAAAAAAAAAAGCAATCAATAGTCAGGCACCAAGAAAAGAATGGAACAGAGAATAATAATCAGCCTGACTTGCTGAACTAATCTATTTTTTTTTTCCTGTTAAGAATGCCCTAGTTGACCTTACACTGTGCTACAGTACTGCAACAGCAATATCTTTCAGAGGTTAACTTGAATGTCAACTAATTATTTAGACTGACCAGCATCTTTGTTGATGACATTAGTGTGAGGGCCTTCTGAATGATAATCTTGTCATGAATCCCAATGCCCAGTCTCTAAAGGCAAGGGAAATGCATGAAGTTTTTAAGGACTCCATTTCGGAATGCTTACTTTCATAGTTATTTTAGATGGCCTAAGGCAGTAGGATTCAGGCTGACATGTAGAAAACTACCTCAGTCTGTGAAATAGCCATAATTTGTGAAAGTAGAGTGAACTCTATCAGGTTTTCCTCTGGAATTCCCACCAATGAAATATTAGTGAACAATCTATTCCCTGACAACTATAATTTCAATAAAGCAAGAATAATCAATAATTAATGCAAATTATCTAGTTTTTTTTAACCAAAACTTCTTATTTTCTCCCAACAATGTAGTCAGCAATGAACTAACAAATGAATTAGAAATTTCTACCATTTAACTGGGGAAATCTGGCTAAAATTCAGGCCATTTTCTCATTTATAAAACAAAGATGTTAAATGATTAGATAATTTCTAAAAATCAACATAGCACTAAAACTCTACGGTTCTTAAAGATATACTGGAATTATATGCTTCCTATTATTCTTACCTATTAAAAAATGTAAGTAGAAAATGTTTATCAATAGTTATTTCAAAAATGTCGAACTGAGAAAGGTGGATAGTATACTAATAAGTGGTTATCCATATGCCTTATTAGGAAAGAAAAAATCTTTCCAATCCACAGTTGCTATCTGCTTTTATCTCATTGGCTAACTTAGCTTATCTACACCAACTTCTGGTAAGGAAAACAGATGTACCATGACTGGCTTAGGCTCTCACTAGCGGGGAGTTGTACTCATGCATGGCGAATGAACACATGAGCACAGTCTGCTTCTGCAGCAAGAAAAACAGGTAGGAAAGGGGAGAAGATAAAAGTGGCTATCATTATACAAACAGGACTTCTATAGTAATTCAATAAATGGCCAAAAATAAAGCACTGGTCATTAGAAAGGTAAGTCAGTTTACTTTTTGGAATAAAAATAAGCTGTGTTGCTATTTTTGTTGTGTTTTTCTTTTGAGAAGGTTTTGGAGAAAAATGCCAACAACTGGAGAGGTAAAGAGAAATATTTAGTTATTTTTCTTAAGAGAATGAAGCTTAACCTAGAGACCCAGGCATGTAGCAAAGCTACAAATTACTTCTAATGGTGAAATATAAAAGAGGAAATAAAATGCTTGAGTATCCCAGCAAGAAAGCAATAGTAGTAGAGCTTCACAAAACATCTGAGAAACTAAGAATATGAACTAGGAATACTAAAAATTAAAAATTAGAGTACAGCATGTAATTACTTTGTACTTAAGAGGAGAAAAAGATCTTAGAAAACTATTTTGCCACAATCAAAGAAAAGCTACCCCATGTCTATAACATATAATTCTTAAGAGATGATTCCAGAATTAGTCAATACAAATAAAATTTTAATTATGTTTGAATACTTTCAATTGTTAAAATATCTCTGCATTCACCTTATTCACTATATTTGTTCTTATAAATAAAATTTAAATTCCTCATAAAGAATAGCACCCTAAAATTCTATCCATTTTTTTTTAAGAAAGACAAGTTATATTAGCATCTTTCATGTGAGTATTGAAAACTTCTTTTTATTGTCCATTTCATCTTCCATGTCCTTCAATAAGTATTCAAGTAACAGTAGAGAATCTTTCAATATTACTATATATCTACAGACAGATAGGCAGACAGACAGGCAGACGGACAATGGCCCAAAACATCTCTGGTTCAAAGTTAGTTTCAAAGGGAATTGTAAACATAAATGAAAAAGCTCGTGATCTCCTTTACAACTAACTAACTTCAGAAATGACTGCTTCATGCTTCATCAGCTGTCTTTAACATAATGAATTAAAAAGCATGATTAAATCACCTTGCAGGGACTATTTAAAAGTGAATAGCATCCCTTTACTTTCCAACTTATTATCCCTCTTTGAGGAAGATTAGGAGGAGATACCAGATGGTTAGCTGTCCATGCATACTAATTTTAAAGGCAATCAAATATCAAATGATCCATATTATTACTAAACTCTTTTGTGCATAGTATATAAGTCATTTTGAGGGTCACTAGTAGACTAACTATAGTAAATACCTAAAATACTTGTTTAATTGCATTGTATTTATTTATTATCCAATATAAATAGGGCCATGTGCTAAACTGTATTTAATTATAATGATGCTGATTGAAATAAGTAATAAAATAAAAATAAGCACCAGAATAAAAGTTTTAGTAAAATATCATCCAGAAAGTAGGAAAATTATGAGACAAGAAGTGCAGTGCTCTCACACCACAAAGCTTTTTTAAAGCTCCTTAAGCCTATATAGGAAGGTTTCTTAGTGCCACCAAACAACTGAGAAGAGATGCTGTTTTTAAGTTTTTCAAATATGCCCTTGTCCTTCCATTACCAGTAACACCACAGTTTGAGCTAAGCTAGTTTATGTCCTTGAAATATTACAATAACTTAAATAATTTGTCTTATTTTCTAAATCCCATCTATTGAATTCTACAAACCACCAACCAATTATTTCTCACGACTGTCTACCTCTAAATCTCGAGCTGCATATCACATTACAGATAGGATTATACACCTAAATGGGCCCCAATAATTCCCTTGCAGAATCTTTCTAGGTTCTAAGGTGGCTTAAGTGTGGGTAGAAAGAAATATGGAACCAAGTTCTAATGAAGTCTCAGTAAAGAACTAGCAATCTGAACTTGAAAAAGGCACCACAGGATCATGCATCAAATACCAATCTAACACTGACTTTCAGACGATAAAATTCTGCATCTGTAGAGTATTTTGGTAGGCAGAAAGCAGTAGGAGATCTGAGGATTTAGCTCAAACAGAATTTGGACTAATTTCTCCTGGTTTTAGCTCTGTTTTATAGATATTTCCAGAGATACCTCTTAGCACCATTTGAAGCCTTTTGGAAAGCTATGAAGTAAGCTATTTAGCTTCCTGGTTTTCTATGCAATTACCTTAGAATTTAACTTTTTATAGGGCTGCTAGGTTAGCTACCATTTGTCCATCCACTTTTAGTTTCCAAAATTCTGTTGCTGTTATCTCCTTTTCTGGTTTTTGTTCTTGTCAATTCATGCCTTTCTAAAAGTTACCCCTTCTATCATTTTAACAGGATTTCAGAAAAGAGTGAAAGTTAATGCAATGTCCAATTTGTTATCACTAACTAGAATTAATTTTCTTAAACATGTTTCAGAAGGGTACGCTATAAGGGCTACTATCAGCGGACCTGAAATTGGTCTGAGCTGTGTTACTAAGAAATACACCTGCACAGGACTGACACCTGGTTAAGGTGTGAAATGTACCACTTAATAATGCTGCCTTATAACCATAGATCCAAAGAATTTGGTAATAGTGAGATATATCATTTGCACTTAGCCTACATGAGACACTTAGCCTGCAATTGGGCTAGTTATGTAGCAGAAATCTATTTGCCTGTGTGACCAACAGAGTCATCTCAGCTAAGTCTCCATTTTGGGCTTCCTGGTTCCAAAGGTATGCTGATCTAAGAGATGTTGAAGGTCACTGAGAGGACATGACTACCAGTTGTCCTGTAGGCTGGACGCAGACATTCAGAGGCTCCTCACCACCCCCTCTCTCCTCGCCCCCTCCCCCGTCTTTGAAATGTAAGTTTGGCCCACTATTCAGCACTAGGAGTTGGCTTCAAGGACTCAAACTTGAGAGTAATAAGTTTTTGAGACTTCTGAACCAGGGGACCCTAACCCTGAGGCTGAGGACCTGTGCAGGTCTATAGCCTGTTAGGAACTGGGCCGCACAGCAGTAGGTAAGTAGCTAGCAAGTAAGGGAAGTTTCACGTGTATTTGTAGCAGCTCTCCAGCCAGTGCCAGCATCACTGCCTTAGCTCCACCTCAGATCATCAGGCATTAGATTCTCATATGAGCACTGGTCTCTAGTGCCAAAAAGGTTGAGGACCACTGATCTGGAAGGTATATGTAATGAAGTTTATACAGTTAAGGCCTCTGTATAAACTTTAAGATTGTGGCAGGTGGGTGAGGAGATCTACTACTCTTACAGCACCCAAGACAATCCTCATATATTACTAAAACTGCCATTTATCAATCTGGAGTGGTATGCCTTCTTCAGTCTCTCCTTGCCCTCCATGTAGGAGTGGCCAATTTCAGATTTCACCAAGTGAGCCCTTGGGGTTGCGAATCAACAAGACAGAAAGTGCATCTAGTATGGTCTTTATTAAGGACAGCAAATGAAACCAGCATTTGCCCTTTGCTGCAACCTTGCTATAAAACAGCCTTTGGATGTGATGCATATACTTAATTACATGCTATTGCTATATTTCATCATTTTTATACAATAAATTATAGATTTGCATGTGTTACCTTTTTGTATCCTGTGACTCTTCTCTAGCAAGCTAACACTATTTAACTGCCCCTGTTGGTGCAACAGATGATCATATAATTTTACATTTTCACAATATTGCTTCGAGAGTTTCTGCACAGCAAATCTGTGTTATATTTACTAGGTAAAAATTACTTTTGTTGGCTTCAGGTCCTAATAAAATAAAAGCCATAGGCGTGAGTAAATTAAAACATGCTATTAAACTTAATCTTAAAAAAAAAGAAAAAAACACAGAAGCTGTAGAAACAATAACAAATACAAGTCAGCACCAGCCAACAAATTTAAGCACATATTTTGGTGCCATGTGGACAAGCTATAAATAATTGATTACTCATAATTATTATCCTTATATTACATCATCTATCATAAAGTCATGTGCCTTGTACTGTGAATTTACTGTGATAAACTAAAGCAATAAGAACAAATAGATAATTCCATAGATATAGATTTGCCACCCACATTCCTGGAGATTTTACCAAACTCTTATTAATTTCAGTTGTTAGACTAATATCCAGGAAAAGGAATCACAAGTATGGTAATTCTGGCCCATGTCCATAGGAATTTCAAAACCTATAGTGATAACTTGAATTGCATTTTGAATCAACATTAGTGTTCACTCTGAAGCAGGGTAGTAGTTAGTGCATTTCCAGCCAAGATAGCGTAGCCAAATCTTGCACCTGCTGAAACAGTACTCATTAATCACAGTTACACGTAAGCCACAAAGTAATAAGCCATCATGGAGAATGCTGGTGGCCTGGATTGTTTCTAACAAGCTCCCACTAGTATGTCAGTATCATTGGCCATATTTCAAAAAGGAACCAGGCAACTGAGCCAATGCTAAATTCTAGACTTAAAGTGAAACTGTGGGGCACTAGGTCCCAGATGCCGTGGGCAAAGGACAAGTACAACTTCTCAAATAGCAGAAAGAAAAACCTAGATTTTTGAATGCCTACAATATGTGAAGCCCTGAACTAAACATTTTATACATAAAACCTGATGAGAAAAAAATAATTGTTCCCATTTTATGAATGAGAAAACTGAGGCCTAGTTTTATGAGTGAGAAGACATAAATTGTAAATAATTCTCACTGTTTAAAATGCCATAAGCAGAATATAAACACAGGTGTTCATCACTGCAATATGCTTTCTCCCATATTACATTCCTTCCTAAAAAAGCTCTATTACTCTTACATACTGTCTATACATGCTCACTATTTAATATCCCTTCTGTATTTTCTAAGTTTAGTGTGGCTGCCTATCTTGCTCAGTTATTGAGTTTCCTAATAACCTGGCATTTCAACAAAGTAACCATTCATTCATTCATTCATTCATTCATTCATCTAATCACACATACATTAAACATTTTCTGAGCACCAATCTATTCAAAGTGATAAAATAAATACAGTTCAATACAGAAATAAGAATACAGAGGCCTTGACCAAGGATTTTCTATAATAGAAACCAACTTGTAATTAGGGTATATTTCATCACCTAAAATGAATCTTCCACGTATCCAACATGTATGTCACATACAGTTTTATACCTTATATACTCATACTCTTAAATTTCGTTTCTGCTGCTAAATTATGACCTTTGTAACATCATCTGGTGAACAAATATTTCAAGTTATTGAATATGGGACTATCTTGCCTGCCTGCTTGCATGGCTGTGCTCACACAAAAATATACATCTATACAGCAATGATTGTATAAGCAATAATAATAAATGTTTTATTGCTCCTTGCCTTTGTTTCATTAAAAATGGCCAGAAAATAGAAAATAAAGCCATTGTTTAGGAAATAATACAAAACAGAAATAGTTAGTTGTGCCAAAAGTGATGGATCCCAAGATGATTTGTGTACAATCATGTACATATAGTTGTTAGAGGCTCTTTTACCAAGAGAAGAAAACTTGTAGGGCATATTTCTTCTGACAGACTCTTCAAGGAAGCTGATAAGCCATCGAAGTGAGCACCAGAATCTTTCTTACCCTTGCAAAATCATCACCAAATACTTAAATTTCCAAATAACTTTATTTTCCTAAACATCATTCAAGTAAGCTGTTAAATTATCTAGAACATTATAGGAAGAATAAAGTATATTCATGTCTTTAGAGAAATAGATCAGGCAAACTATTATTTTAGACATATTTCTCTATATTTAGTGTTTAATCCAGTTTTTAACTTTAAAAAATGTTATAAATTTTGTGCCATACAATTCTGGTATTTATAGAATTGTGGATTTTATCTCTAACTTTCTGAGAGCTGAAATTCATTTATGAGATTCTACTGTTTTTATTTCAGATATTCATGTATTAAATATATTTTCAGGAATGTTTCCATTGCAAAGTAGATGAAAGTTTGTATCAGAATAATCACTTTAAATCTAATATGTTAGGAAGAACTTTTCTCGTTATAGAAATTAAGCAATGAATGTAACCATTAATTTGTTTAAATGTTTGAATAACCAGGTTCTAACTTTTCTGAGACTATGTATCTTTATCTCATGTAGGCAATACACAAGAGCAGCAAGTCTCAACTTTTAGTTCCTCACTCACCAAGAATAACTGGATTACTGGCTAAATTCTTAGACTACTCAAATTTAAAATTTAAAAATTAGATTCCTCTGCCTCATAAATAGTTCATTTGAGAAATGAATTATTTCTATAATTTGTCATTCAATATTAGTGTTCTTTCTTTTATTAGAAAGTTTATATGTATCAGATAAAATACATTTTTTAACTTGTAAACATATTACATTATCCCGAGATGGTTCAATCTAATGAAATATGCTAGGTCTTTGTTACGTTGGAGTCTTTGAAAGAGATGCTCAATTCTTTATAGATTATTTTATGTACGACCATCTCTCTTTAGGAGCAAACATCTCTGGATGCAGTATACCTCTGCTCATGGGTAGAACTGTTAATAATTAGACTTAGATCATTTTTTAGTTCATATAAGAAAAATTCAATTTAACTTTTGAAAAATAAAAAAATAAAAGTAACAGTTACCTTGAGATTTAATTCTATAAGTGTTTCTTTTATTGTTTTCAAGTCTATTACAATAAAATAGCTTAATAGCTTTGCATGCCAGTCCTCTGGCAGAAAATGCAATCCTATAAAATGGCATTTTATCATCCTTTAACAATGTAAATGCTTGCTATAAAAATACGAAAGAAGAAAAAACAATTACCGTGTCCTTAGAAGCACAAGGATACAACTTTAGTTTTTCTCCTTTGGGTCTGTTATTTCTTAAACCTTGTGCCACCTTGTCAAAGTTAATGTGTATATAAAAGCTGTGAAATTATCTATCATGTATAGTAAGAAAGTAGTAGTAAAAGGTATTAGATGATGCTAGGATTTCAAGCAAGAATCTTGACCAACAAGTGCCCTGTATATTTAGCACCTTGGGTGTTAATGTTGAAAGGCTTAAAGGTTTTCAAGTGAGTCCTAACTACAAAAGTTGGATTAGAATTGGTTGAGAAGTGAATGGAAGTTGGGAAAATTGATCCAAATTCAGATGATCACTTTAACAAGTTCAAAAAGTGAAAAGAGAAATGGTGGCAGTTAAAAATGGGTTATAGGATAGGCAGGTACTTTGTAGCTGTTATTATTTTTAAGAAAGAAAGAAATCTTTAAATGCACACTGAGAGGTGCCAATAAAGAGAGAGGTAAAATTCCTGAAAAAATATGAAGGAAAAAAATCTTGACAGTAAAATGGAGGAGTGCTTCTTCCACCCTGACCTAGTTAAAGAATTAGTCTATTGGTGGGAATATGCAGGAGTTTCACTAGTTGTGGTATTTGGATATTGAGGTGATCCTCTGTTTTCTCTGCACATTGATAGATGTTATAAGCTGAGAATAGTGGAAAAGTGGAATTTAATGCTGCATAAGGAGGTAGTATGAGAGGAAAAATAGATATCATCTATAGCAAATATTCAACTTTATAGTTCAAGACAATTAGTCTAACAGTTGGTATGCTAAAACTAATAACTTTATATATGCTGGCACATGTTTTTCTATGACTTTTTTTTTGTATAAATCAAAATGCTCAGAGATTTATTTTCTCTAATAGGTTTATAAGTACTAATTTTTCAGCATTTATTCACTACACTTCAATAACTATACATCCTTCGTTTTTTTAACTTTGAGAGTATAGTAAACATTAACAGGTTTTGAGGGTTACACCATCATCTGTTAAAACAGAAAATTCCATACTTAAAAAGAATGCATTAAAAACAATAAAACACTGAGGAATAAATTTAAACAAGAAGGTGAAGTATCTGTACACTTAAAACTATAATGCTCTAATAAAAGAAAGTGAAGTAGACAGAAAGAAATGGAAAAATACCCTGTGTTCAAGAACTGGAAGAAGTAATATTGTTAAAATGTCCATATTCCCCAAAGTCATCTACAGATTCAATGTAATCACATATTACCATATGTAATACCATATTCCAATGATATTTCTCGCAGAATGAGAAAAAAAAAAAAAACCCGCCTAAAATTTATACGGAAGCACAGCCCTGAACACCTAAATCAATCCTGAAAAAGAAAAGCAAATCTGGAGTCCCCATACTTCCTGATTTCAAACAAAATAACAAAGCTGTATCAATCAAAGCAATATGATATTGTCATAAATATAGACATATAAAACAATAGAACAAAATCAAGAACCCAGACATACTCCTTGCATATGTTGTCAACTAATATTTTGACAAAAGAACCTATTATACTTAATAATGAATAGTCTTTTCCATAAATGATGTTGGGAAAACTGAGTAACTGCATATAAGAAAATGAAATTGGACCCTCTCTTATACCACTCAAAATGGATTAGTGACTTAAATGAGAGACCAACGACCATAAAAGTTCTAAGAGAAAGAACATAGAAAAAGCTCTTTGACTTAGGTCTTGGCAACAATTTGTTGGATATGACAACAAGCAACAAAGGCAAAATTCAACTAGTGAGATTACATCAAACAAAAAAGCTGCTGCACAGAAAAAGAAATAGTCAACAATTGAAAAGGGAACCTAAAGAATAAGAAAATATTTGCAGACCATATATCTGATAAAGGGTTAATATCCAAAATATATAAAGTACTTATATAAATCAATAATAAAAAAAAATCTGATTTGAAATGAGGCAGAGGAACTGAATAAGCATTTTTCCAAAGACAACATACAGATGGCCAATGAGTATATGAAAAGATACTAAGTATCATTAATTATTAGGGAAATGCAAATCAAAACCACAATGAGATATCCCCTGTAAAATGGCTATCAACAAAAAGACAAAGGATAACAATTTTTGATGAGAATGTCGAGAAAAGGAAACCCTGTGAATTGCTGAGGAGAATGTTAATTAGTATATCCACTATGGAAAATAGTATAGAGGTGCCTCAAAAAATTAAAAATAGAACTGCCATATGATGCATCAATTCCACTTCATGAAATACATAAAAAGAAAAACGGGATGTCAAAGCGATATCTGCACCCCCATGTTTATTTCAGCATTATTCACAATAGTCAAGAAATGGAAAGAATCTAATTGTCAATGAAAGAATGGATAGAGATCTATTTATATATATTGAACTATTATTCAGCTAAGAGGAAGAATAAAATCCTGTCAATTGTGATAATATAGATGGTCATTGAAGACATTATGCTAAATGAAATAAGTCAGGCAGAGAAAAAGAAATAGGTATAATCTTATTTATACATGCAATCTCAAAAAGTTGAACTCATAGAAACAGAAAGTAGAATGGTGGTTAGCAGAGACTTGGGAATTGAGCAAATGGGTAGATGTTAGTCAAAAGGTACAAACTTCCAGTTAAAAGATAAATTCCGTTGCACAGTATTGTGGTTATAAATAACAACACTGTTATCTACTTGAGAGTTGCTACAAAAACAGCTCTTAAATGTTCTCACTTCCAAAAAGAAGTTGTATTTATGTAATATGATGGAGGTGTTAGTTAGCATTCTGGTGATAATCACTGTAATATACAAGTGCATCAAATAAACACATCAAACACTTTAAAGTTATATAATATTATATGTCGATTACATCTCAAAAAAGATGGAAAGAAAAGGAATGATCAAGCGAATTAGAAGACAAGCCACAAACTGGGAGAAAATATTTGCAAAAGCAACATCTAAGAAAGGATGGTTATCCAAAATATACAAAGAACTCTTATAACTCAACAGTAGTAACCCAATTTTAAAAAATGAGCCAAAGACCTTAAGAGAAATTTCACCAAAGAAGATATACACATGGCAAATAAGTATATGAAAAGATGCTCCACATCATATGTCATCAGGGAAACGCAAATTAAAACAAGATATCACTGCACACATATTATTATGGCCAAAATTCAGTACACTGACAACAAATACTGGCAAGGATGTGGAGCAACAGAAACTTTCATTCATTGCTGGTGGGAATGCAAAACAGTATAGCCACTTTAGAAAACAGCTTCGTGAATTTGTATAAAACTAAATATAATCTTAGAATATAATCCAGCAATCATGGAACATGGTATTTGTCCAAAGGAGTTGAAACCATGTCAACACAAAAACCTGCACATGAAAATTTATAGCAATTTTCCTCATAATTGACAAATAATGGAAGCAAACCAAGATATTCATCAGTTAGTGAATGGATAAACTGTGGTACATCCAGACAACAGAATATTATTCAGCACTAAAAAAAAAAAAAAAAAAAAAAAAAAAAAATGAGCTGTCAGGCCATGAACTGACATGAAGGAAGCTTAAATGCACATTACTAAAGGAATGAAGCCAATCTAAAAAAGGCCACATACTGTATGATTTGTCATTCTGGAAAAGGCAAAACCATGGAGACTAAAAAAGATCAGTGGTGGTGGGGCAGGGACAGGAGATGAATAGGCAGAGCATAGAGGATTTTTAGGGAAGTGAAAATATTTTATATGATATTGTAATGACAGATATGTGTCATTATACATTTGTCTAAATCCTGAGAATGTAAAACACCAAGAGTGAACTGTAATGTAAACTATAGGCTTTGGATAATTATGTTACCAATATAGGTTCATCCTCGGTAAGAATATGTACCATTTTGGTGATGATGTTGATAATGGGGGAGGCTGTTTATGTGTGGGCAGAGGTTATACGGGAAATCTCTTTACCATCCTCTTATTTTGTTATAAATTTAAATCTGCTCTAAAAAGTAAAAATATTTTTTTAAAAAGTAACATAAAGGCCTTGGCTTAATTTTATTCTTATATTTTAGCCTTTTCTCTATTTTTAATTCATACTAGCTTTTCAACCTGAGTTCATTTCTCTTTTCAATCTTTGATCTTTGTAATGATTTCTTTTCTGCCCCAGTTACCAAAATTCCTTAAAAAATGTGACTTTATGTTGTTCATTGTCTAAAATTTGAAAGTAAAGATTATGTTTTATGGTGATTGAGGGATTTAAATTCAGAAATTTTCCCCTTATTGTAAAAAGCAAACCTTAGGTGAATATTTTTCTTCAAGAGCCATTATAACAGGCACAATACCCACTCTTGAATTGCTTCTCATTTTTTCACTTAAACGTTTTCAATTGATTTTTTAAAAATTTGTTTTCTAAAAATATGGCCAAATAATATCAGCTTAGAATCTATACAGGAAACATTATTTGAAGTGCTTTGAAAATGTTTTTATGCTCGTAAATATTGGGGTAAGGAGGTTTTGAAGAGAAGAATAACAAAGAGATGGCAGTGAAAGTGTAAAGCCTAGATCTACAGTGCCAGAAGTAGAGTCTTAATAAAAAGCGCAGGTTGTTGAATTGAATAAATTAAGAGACACTTAAAAAATTCATAATCTTCACACTCTAACCTAGCTGGAAAAGGCCTGTATTTTTGTTTCATAAAATAGATAGATAGATGATAGATAGATAGATAGATAGATAGATAGACAGACAGACAGATAGATAGATGATAGATAGATAAAAAAGACAATTCAAAGGGTACAAACTTTCAGTTATAAGATGGATAAGTTTTGGAGATGTAATATACAGCATAGTGACTATAGTTAATAACGTACTGTAAATCTGAAATTCATAGATCTTAAGTGTTCTCACTACAAACAGAAACACATGATATCAATGTGGAGTGATAGGTGTGTTAATTAACTTGATTGTGGTAATCATTTTACAATGCATACATATAGTGAATCGTGTTGTACACCATTTAAAAAAGGAGAAGACAAGCAATATAAGATAGTGATTAATTGCACCAACATAGAATTCTAATAGATCTGGGTTCAAATCATAATCACTTCCAAGGTATGAAACCTAAGACATGTAAGTAGCCAGGTCATTATTGAGCCACAGTATTTTCAGATGGAAATGGAGATAGATAATGCATCTACATAGTAACCTCTTAGAATCCAATGAATAACCAGAACAAAGGGCTGAGCATAGGGCTATGGCACACAGTAAACATCCAACTGGCATTATTAATTATTAATAAATTTTTCTTTGTGTGTGCGATAAAGTACCTACATCTGAGAAATTACAAACATCATATGTATTGTCTTTTTATGCCCCTCTTTTAAATAACAGGAAGAAAAGTTTCTTCATTTGAGTTTCAACTAAAGAGAATACATATGCGTTTTTTTGTTTGTTGCTTTTTGTTATTTTTCCCTTCATGTCAAAAGTAATCAGGCTGGTGGTGTTATTCTTGTAACAGAATTCTTAAGAAGTCCATGTGTGACTTATAGAGCTTCTGTATGGTCCTCTATTTTCTAACTATAGTGGCTACAGTTTACAGAAATTTTATTATCACTTGTACCTTTGTACAGGTATTTGATAACTGAAAATCATTTCAAGCTTTTGCTGCATTTGTGCATGAGTACCGTGTCTAGACCATTAGAGGTCAGAAGACTTCTTTAGAAATTTTTGCATGCAGACTGGCCTACTGTAGAAATGAGATCAAGGGCATGGAGATTAATGGTAGCTTGGCCTCTAAAGCGCTCCAGACAGACAACATGAGCAAAAAAAGGTCAATCTCAATTTGCCCTAACCATTATTATTCGGCACAAAGAATCCTAAAACCCATCACAAAGCAAGGCAATGGCATCTAATGCTGAATACTCTAATGCCTATTTGACCCATCTAAGGCACCTCTGAAAGTCATTCTTCTTCTTCACAGCTATAAAAAGAAGTGGCTCAAGCTTCTTTGAGAGCAAAGGTGACAAAAAAAAAAAAAAGGTGTTTCTGTCAGGAAATGGCATCCTGCAAGCTCCAATAGGCTAGAGCCTCCCAGCTTCCCAGGGCCCCTGCTGTCCTATTTGCAACTGGCTCTCTGTGGCTGATTTTCAGCTTGTAAGAGAGACTTTTCTCCGCCTCCATGAAGACAGTAGTCTATCTGCCACGGCAGCTGAGCATTTCTCCCAGGGAGGCTGGCTGTAAGCCCAGGCACCTCAGGGAATTCAGGAGGTTGGAGAAGGGATTTTTTTCGTCTCCTTAGCCAAGGAATGCAGTTGGCTTGCATTTCTGAACCCAAATTAGATAATTAAGATCAACAAATGTTAAACTTAAATAATTATGAAATCTTAATGAACATTTTAAAAATCTTTTACAGAAAATAACTACAGAAACGCAAGTTGGGTATTGTTTCGCCCTCCTAAACATCAAATTTCTTAATAGGATAAGGACCTAGTTGGAGAGTAGAGTAGAAAATGACTCATTTGTTTGTCCAAAAAATGAGAAGAAACGCCTCTTATATCTAGATTTGCTTAGGGAATGAAACTTGGGTAAATGTTTGCTACTATTTGGGTTTCAACAGTATTTTTTTTTTCTTGATGTAATCAATATTAAACTTTTTTAAAATTACACACATAGCATAATAATTTTGGTAATGGGTATAATCAACTGATTATGAGTATACTCACAAAATTTTTTCACAAGTTTTATTCAGCTTCTAATAACGAATTTTAGGTCTTTAGGTCGGAAGTGAGAATACTTGCCATGTGAAAACTCACCTCCAGGAATTCTGAAATAAGTTTTTCTCACTTTTAAATGAAATAATCTCAGGATTTAAATTCGGCAGTTTGTTTTATGAAAAATCCTATCATTCTCTTATGAGCAAGAAGTAGTGACTTTTTGCATAAAAACCAATACAATGATATATTTTACTATAATTGCTATGACAAAAGTTATCCTTAATTATCTGACTTCTTTTCTAAGAAATTCATTTATACACTGGGTTCCAAATATGAAATATATATTCATTCAATATTGTGATGTTATTTGAGGATAACATGAAAGTTTCTTTTGAAAGTTCAATATGAGAGTAGGCTTCGTTACTCAGTTGTAAAAAGTACACCAGACCACCATGGTTTGGTGCTCAAAAGGTTCATGAGTTTTTAAATGTGTTCTCAAATCACCCCTAGGAACAATGTGACTGTACTGTGTTAGAAGAGTTAAATCACCTCGGCTTTTTTCTTCACACTTTGAGGGCACCAGAGGCTGGCAGAGTCCTATTAGCACATGCTTTCTTTTAAAGCAGTCATCTGTCTGTTCAACTGCCATCTCGGGTAGCTGCGTTGGTTATCCAGACTCTAATATTGTCTGCAATGTTCGTTTATGTTTTGATCAATGCTGGAACAGCCCACATGTTTCAGTCTATTTTCTGACACACACACATTATTTATGTAGCTCTCTAAATGCCTATAGTGCTTCACAGTGAAATAATTGGAGCTGTTCTCTTTGTTTCTTCCCCCCATCGTCAGATATCTACCCCACTCGATCTTTGTGGTCTGAGAAAATGAATTAGTTACATTACCAAGTCTCAGAGGATTGACACAAACTGAAGATCGATAAAGCAAAAGAAACTTGAATAGTCTATCTCTTCAGTAGCTGTGCTATAATTTTTCCCTTATTACTGTCCTTAGAATTTTGTGGAAAGTGCTCATGTTAGTTTTGAATTCTCAGAATCCGAGCCTGTGAGGTGGATTTGAGAGAAAACAGTTTATGTAGGGGATGATCTCAGGAAGTACCAACAAGAGAACAAGTGAGATATAAGAAGAGTGAAAGCCAATAGAAGATGTGTCTTTGAGTAGGTCTCTGCTTTATGCAACTGCCTTGCTAGACAATGCAGAGACAACACAGAATATAACTCAAATTTATCCACCTGGGGAGCAAAAGAGGTAGGTATTTATCTCTAACTCTATTCTATTAGCTAAAGATGTTTCTGGGGGCGGTAACCTCTGGGCATGTCCAACCTACCCTGCATGGCTTTTGAAAGCCAACTCTCAGAGAGTGACAAGACTTACAGTGATGACATGTGCCAGTATGGCCAATGGGCTATGGGCAAAAATAAAGGGCAGATATGACTCTCCTTTACATAGCAAATGTAATGCCAAAATATTTTAAGTCACACTTCAAGTGATAATAGGAAGACTATTATACGCAACAATTATTTTTCAATTGCTGCTATGGGCAAGAAATTGCCTTGCATAGCCAGGAAGTGAGCTATGCAAGAATTGTTTGGTAAAGGTTTTTGTGAAAGAAATGCCAAACCTCATTTAGTTTTTGTTATTGTTGTCATACATGCATTTTAATATTTTAGGTGTATATAAAGTATTTTTTACCATTTCCTCCCAAGAAATAAATTCTAAAAAGGTTGGTATGGCACCTTTTGAACCAAATATCATAGCTCTCCCACCCTCCTATCTATCTCCATCAGTTCTTACAATCTTAGTAAAAAAAGAAATTCAGCACAATTTTTAAAATTTTTATTTTCAGGGCCTGGTTTTGCATTTCTTCTCATACTGTGAAGAATTACATAAATGCATAAAAAATAGGTATTGAAAAACACTTGCATTTTATCAATAGATAAAATGTATAAAATGACTTTTAAATATGATGTGATAGGAAAGCTTCAAAATATATTCTAGCATGTCAAGCCAACAGAACATTTTCTCTACCTGTGTGGAAACAAAACTCTCATTACATTTTCAAAAGATCTCTCCACATAAACTTGTTGCCTCAGAAGTAAGCAGGAAGGCTGCAAAGTCAGGTCTGCAGGGCAGATTTAATTCTGCTTAACTGACTGCACTAAAATAAGATTGTTTGGCAATGGAAAGGTAAGAGGGAGGAGGAAACATTTTGAATTTCATAGTAATTATAAAGTATTATGTCAATCTAAGCTTTCAAGATACAAATCTCATTTAACCCTCATGTAACTCTTCTGAGCTAGGTAAAGTGCTACTTTTCCTCCATTTCCAGACAGAAAATGGAGGAAAATGACAAGCAGTGAACATCTCCCCACAAGCCCTGGAAAAAAAAATGAATGAGAAGGTAGGGCATGATGAAGTTCGTGGTAGCAGCTCTTTCCTATCCTCCCCTTTGTCATTAAAAAACACATATTATGCCACAGGCCCTTGGGTACTAAACTCTGAGAGAATTCCACCACAACTGAAAAAGTTCAGTTTCCTGCTGACATATAAACATAACATAAACAATACTAACTTCATTTTGTATCTAGATCAGCAACTATTTCTGGGGACCTCTTCATGTAAGTAGATGTATATTATGATAGTGAACAGGTATTTTAAATATGGGTTGAAGCATGGTTTGTTATTTTCTGACTTTTATTATGTAGAACAAATTCTCCTAAAGCCTTTAATTGAACTAATTTTTCAATTAAGTTTTAAAAAAGCAATGGATATATATTACTATCACAACTATAACATAGTTCTTACTAAATATGCATGATTTATTATAATAATGTTTAAAAGATATAATTTATTAAGTATTCCTGTTCTGGAGATATTTTGCAATCTAAAAGACACACTGAGTAATGAAACAGCTCTCTAAAAATGGACAGTCAATAACACATTTACATAACCCATTTATGTAAATTTAAGAGAGTATTATTAAGATATGAGATTATAGATATATATAATTTATATAAAATATCTCTTTGACCTTTATTTGTCATAAGAGAAAGGGGAGGTCCAGAACCTTGTAGGGCTTTAAAACACAAAATAGCATTAATTTAGTCATTAGAAACACATCAAAACATTTTGGCAGCCCAAGTGAACAGCATTATCATACTCAGAAAAAAAGTGTCTATATAGAAACGTATCCTATTTGCATGCAAGCCAAGACAAAATACAGATTCTGAATAAAAATGACAATTTAAAAGGATAAACACATCACTATTTCTAATTTTAAATATTTTGACTTATAAAAACAACAAAATAAAGCTATAGTTTGATTACATAGAATTAATTTGGTAAAACCATGAATGACACATCAACTCCTGGCACAAATTGTCTTTATTGGAAGAGCTAGTGAACATCCAAAGGAATATTTATTAAAAAACACATTGGCAACATACCAATTAGTTTATAATATTCACACAATTGTAAGTAAAATTGTTGTTGCTAGTTACCTGGTAGGAAGCCAGGTTATATTATTTATTATATGGCAAAGATATCATTTGAGCAATTTTCTCTCTTCCCAAGGGATTTTTTTAGATTCCTAGGCATCTAGGACAATTTTTCCCAAACTCCTTTTTAAAACATTTCATTCTTCCACATTTTAAATCTGGAAACCATTCACAAGCAGTATTGATACACATATGAGTAGGGAGTATTTTATGATGTTCACTAGTAAGTTCAGTTCAAAAACCTCATCTGACTAATATTGTTGACAACATATTTTTTGTGAGGGATTAAGATGCATGAAATAGGAAATGGTCTTACTGAATATTTTACCCTAATGGCAAAGCCATGTTACTCTTGGCGGGTACATGAAAACGGACACTCTTAACATATTCCAAGACTTAAGAAATACAATCAAAAGACACAAGGGCACTTTTCTTTGGCCAAGAGAAACAATAATGAAGAAAGTCTAAGTGACTTCAAGGGACCAGGGTTTGACAAGTCTGCAAAGAAAAGATATTTTTTTGTTAGGTAGACTAACTTGCTGTGCATTCATCAGATGTGCAATTATTTCAATTGTCATCTGATAATACCAATGAATTATTTTCTCAATTGACAGAAATAGGACTAAAGACCACCTTCTACGAAGAGATTATCCCAAATTAAGAAATTCCAAATGACAACATTCAAATGGACTAAACAGAGAACTGTTTTCTCTTTCTGCCTTTACGAGATGGGGAAAAAAAAATACTGAATCCTTTGCACTGGAGGGGAACTTTATCCAGCCTCTTACACTAGAGTCATTAAAGTACCAGAGTCCTGTTGGATTGGGAGATCCAGCCTAAATTTAGACCTTAATGATACCCTTAATCATTCTATATACAGGCATCTACTTACGTTTAAATTAAAATTGTTACATTAAATCATTTAACATGTTGATCAAGAGTAGTTTGTCAATTTTTCAGGTAAGGTTATTTAAATGGCAATAAGTCATTTACTAAAAGACAATTTAGAGATGGGGATGTGGACTTCAAGGTGTGCTCTATGCCTTTCTCCATAAAAATTAGAGAAAAGGCAGGCAAAATATGTATTCTAAATTAACCTGAGGAGAGAGTGAGTTTAGTAAAATCTCCACAGATAAAGGCAAAGTGGTGGTATACTGCCTTTCCAACAATGAAGAAAATCAGGATGTAATAAGTCCAAGATATTGCAGCATTTAGCATATTAATTACCAGATCATTACACTGGGACACTGTTTGACACAATTGAGTGTACTTTAAGGAAGTGAGAAAGAAAATAAAATTCCCAAATAGAATATAACTATAGAACTGTAGTTACAGTTTAATGGAACATTTTTATGTCTATTCTGTGTTTTTTAAACTAAACTATTTACGCATATTATATGAATAAAATCTAATGTTTTATCACAAAGTTTGTACAGCTTCACTGAATTATAATTAATATACACTATTTTGTAAATTTAAGGTGTGTAATGTGATGATTTTACAAATGTACATACTGCAAAACAAGTATATGAAAAGATGCTTGACATCATAATCATCAATGCAAATCAAAACCACAATGAGATATCACCTCACACCAGTTAGAATGGCTATTATAAAAAAAAAAAAAGAAAAGAAAAAAAGAAATAGTACAATAGTACATATTAGCAAGGATGTGGGAAAAAGAGGACCCTTGTGCACTGATGGTGGGAATGTAAATTGATGCAGCCACTATGGAAAACAGCGTGGAGGTTCCTTAAAAATTAAAAATAGAACTACCATGTGATCCAGCAATTCTGCTTCTGGGTATTTATCCAAAGAAAACAAAAACACTAATTCAAAAAGATATGCACCCCCATGTTCATGGCAGTATAATTTACAATAGCTAAGATACAGAAACACATAAGTGTTCATCGTGGATGAATGAATAAAAAAAATTGTGATATGTATCTCTATATCTACACATATACACAATAGATTATTCATATAATTCATCCATAATAAAAAAGTGAAACCTTGTCATTTGTGACAACATGGATGGAGCTCAAGGGCATTATGCTGAGTGAAATAAAGCAGATACAGAAAGACAAATTCCATATGATGTCTCTTATATATGTGTTATCTAAAATATAAAAAACAAACAGCCAAGCTCATAATACAGAGAACAGACTGATAGTTGCCGGAGGCAGAGGTGGAAGGTGGGTGAAATGGGTGAACTAGTTCTTTTTTTAATTTAAATAAGTTGAGTAATTTATAAAATTTTTAAAAATACAGCATTATTAACTATAGTCACTGTTCTGTACATTACATCCCCAGAACCTCATGTTATAACTGAAAGATTGTACCTTTGATCAAGAGCTCCCCCATTTCCTCTATACACCAAATTCTGGAAACCACCATCTCCTTTATTTATGAGTTCATTTTATTTAGATCTTCCAACTTAACTAAGTCTTATGTCTCTCCTCAGACAAGATATGGTCAAAGAAAACAATTAAATTTCATTTAACTTCCCTTTAACTCATGATTTTTTGTTGCATATTTTAATTCTTTTGATTTATTCATTTTCATTAATATTTTATAAAGCCAAATTTTATTTAGAATTATCTTTATATTTATCATCCTCTTTGCTCTTCAGTGTTTCCTGCACCTGTGGGATCATTTGCCTCATACAGCAGGTTGCTGGAGATAAATTTAGTTTCTGTCTGGCTTTTTTTCTTTTTTTTTTTTTTTTAAATCTGAAAACTACTTTTATTCCATTCTTCTTTTAGGAATATTGCCACTGAGTTAAACTTATAGATAAGAGGTGTTTTTTTGTTTGTTTGTTTTGTTTTGTTTTGTTTTTTGTTTTGTTTTGTTTTGTTTTGTTTTTCATTCAATACACTGACTATAACATTTCACTGTCTTCTGGCTTCCATTGGTATTCTGGATGTTGTTCAAATCTGTTAAAGAAAATCTTCCTTTTTCCTCTTGCATTTCTGTTGTTGCAATTTCATTATGATATGTCTAAGTATGATTTGTTTATTAACTTACTTGGGATTCCTTGGACTCTTTAAATCTTTGGTCAGAAATTTTAGTGAGTTCTAGAAAATCTTCAGGCATTATCTGATCAAATATTGTTTCTGCCTCTATCCTTCCCTTTCTTCTGAAACTTCAATGAGATGCATGTAAGTTTCCCACACTGTTTCTTTTTTTATCCTCCTTTTATATCTTCATGTTACAATCATGATTGTTTCTTATGCCCCATCTTCCAGCTTGCTAAATCCCTCCTTCTCTGTCTAATTTGCTTTTCAACTTATTCAACAAATTCTTAGTTTCAATTATTATATTTTCAATTCATAATTTCAATATGACTTTTTCAATTGGCTTTGTCACTTTTACATAAAATTTCAAATTTAGCCTTTCTAACTCAATGAAAATTATGTATGTGTATGCATATATAGATATAAATATATATATATATATGTACACATATATATTTAATTTAGTGGTATTACAGGTTGAATTTAATAACTTAAACATCTTAGGTCTCAGGGGACCTAATTTTTCTTTTTAACTTTTCATCTAAAAAATGAAACAATTAGGAAGATGAACAATTTGAGAAAAAGTTGCATTTATGACTCTAACTCAAAAAATCTCTGGTGTTTATTTTCTAAGATAAGGATATTACCCTATATAACCACGAGACAGTTACTAATTTTAACTTAACATTGTTATAACAGTGCAATGAATCGAATATTTGTGTACCCCCAAAATTCATATGTTGCAACTTTAATCCCAATATAACAGAATTTGGAGGTGAGGATTTGGGGAGGTAATTAGATCATGAGGGTAGAACCCTCATAAACGAGATTAGTGCCTTCATAAGAAGAGGCCAGCGAGCTAGCTGGCTCTTTCCATTATGTGAGGATACAATGAGAAGTCAGCAGTCTGCAACCTAGAGAACGTCTCTCACCAGACCCTGACCACGTTGGCACTCTGGTAAAAGACTTTAATATAGTCTTCATTCAATATCTTATTTCAGGAATTGAGCCAATAATGTCATTTTTTAGCATACTTTTCCCTCTGATACAGACCATGTAGGATGTTTAGTTATCACGTCTCTTTTGTTTCCTTTAATTTGGAAGATTTCTTCATTCTTTCTTTGTCTTTTATGACACTGACATATTTGAACATAGTATTGCTCTCTTTAACTAGAATAATCTCATTAAGGTGTATCTTTTGCTTCCTAATGATTAGATTAAATTATAAATTTTCAACCATAACACTACAAAACACTACATAAATAATGTTTTCCTCTCAGGGCATCATATATGGAGACACATGACTATCTGTCCTTAATTGACAATATTAATTTCGATCACTTGTTCAACATCTTGTTTGAATGTATGCTGTATATCATATGTGAAAAATTATTTGTGAAAGCATTTCAAGGCTAGGATGATGTATTTTCCCTCAGAGAGGCTTTTCATTTTATTCTTTCCAGCACTCAAGGTACTAGCCAGCTTGAACCACCTTAATCTGATTTCAAAGCCTGTGGTTTTCCAGGCTGCCCGTAAGACATGTAAGTGGGTTTTAAGTCCATGCAGAGATTAGTCAGCTTCCAACAAACCTCTTTCTAAGATGCAGCTCTTTAGATGTCCAGTCCTACACAAGGGTGGTTAGCCAGTGAATACTCTAAGAAGGTTCTTGAATTTTACCCAGACACCAAGACCATCAATAGTGTAAATCATTCTCTTTGTCATTTCTTCTTGACGATAAAAATATCCTCAAATGCTAAGTTTTGTCCTTTCGCAGATTTCAATACTATAATTCTTCATGACCTTTATTGTCTTTCAGAAAATTTTACATTTTTAAAATTCCATCCAATTTTTCTTGTTGTTCTTGGTAGAAAGGGTGGTTCAAATTAATGTGTCTATCATTACTGGAAGCAATGTTTAACAGAAGATGAGCATTCATTGTTAACTAATGGCCACTAAGCAATGCCTTTATTCATCCAAATGACAATGAGGTTTACCCTGTCACCTCAGACTCTAAAAATCTCTTCTCATATAAGTGAATCCCATATAGAGGGGCAGCTTCCAAGAAATCCGGAGAGCTGAAATTTATTTCAAGTAAGTCAAATGAAATGGGCAAAAATTTTTTTTGATTCCCATTAACTTTCCTCAGGGTCATGATCAGCCCTTATATGAAGTTCCAAAAAGAAATGTGCAGATGAGTGAGTCAGCACTGTCTTCTGCAGGCCACATTGATTACGTTACACGGCTCAATCTGTGACCTTTTCCAGAGTTATCAGTAAAGAACCTTACTCACTTTCTGGCATTTTAATTTGGAGATTGCCAGTTTGGGGGTGGGGTGTGAGGGAGGGTGAAGTGGAAGAGAGAGAGAGAGAGAGAGAGAGAGAGAGAGAGAGAGAAACTGCCTCAGATTTGAAGCCATGCAGAAGCTAGCCAGCATACAAAGATGTCGGGTTAGAGAATACCCCCGTATCATTGGTGGAAAACTCTGATCCTGATATACCTAAATTTACCCCCTGGATTGTTCAGTTATGCAAGTCAATCAATTCTCCTAAGCTATTCTGAATTGGGTTTCTGTCTCTTGCAACTCAGTCTGAACTGATTAAATTTTTTACTCTATGTACACACAAAAAATTCTATGTATAACTCTAGAGTATCTCTCCTCTCAATGAGCAATAACCAAATAAGGAGGAGAAAGCATGTAAAATGATAGTTGTGTAGTAAGAATTAAATCTAAGGAGAAGATGGGAATGCAAATGAACGTATTAAATTTTCATGTGGTCAAATCGTTTAGTGTTTTTATTATTGATAAGTTGCCTTAGGAAAAATAAAATACAAGTACATGATAAGTGTACAATATTGCTTCCAAATAGATCAACAGGATCTTGGTTTCTTCCATTATCCTTATGTTACACGTAGAATCAAAAGTGAGACATGAGCAAACAAAATAAGTCATTTCCAGAAGTGCTTGAACACAGCTGAGGAGTTCTATTCCATGCCTCGAGGCCACTGCTTCCCATCATCTGATTCTCAGAAATAGCCTCTAACTCATTTCCTAGCAGGCTTTTTTCCTATTGTCCATTCTACACATGGCAGCCAGAAAACACATCACTCCACCTTCCCAACCAAAACCATTCAACCCTTCAAACTTTAGAATCCTTTCTACACACTACAAAGGGCTCATTGGAGGACCCTGGCTACCTGTCTAACCTCGTCTCCTACCACTATTCCTTGCTCATTCCTTTCAGTAGCACTGGGTTGCTTGAAGTGTCTCTGAATTACCAGGTTCATTCCTTCTGCAGCATCTCTGACTGGATGATTCTTCCCCAGATAGTTATACAGTGTGCTCCTGTATTCAATTTGAGTCTTTGCTCAAATATCACATCTAAAAAACCTTGCTTAACCACTTACTTAAAACATACTGTAACTCTTCTTCCACCAGTCTTTATGCCCTTCCTCTGCCTTGTTTTCATTCATGACACTCATACTCCCTGATATGTTATGTTATGTTGTTCATCTGTTTGTTTCTTCTCTCCCCCTCCGCTACTCTCTCTGCCCTCTTTCCCTTTCCTATTGCTCATCCTTCTCTCTCTCTCTTCACACCCATTACCTATTAAAGTTCCATGAGGGGCTTTATTTAACTCACTACTGTATTCCCAGTCCCCAATACCTGGCACATCATAGACACTAAACAAATCATGGCAAAATATTTTTGAATTGTTTCCTTTTAAGCTAGCCCCTCACTGAAAAGGACAAATAAGCACTATACAAGGAAGATAAATGGCTCACCAATCCACATATAAGTTGCTCAGTAAAAATAATGCATTCCATTGAAAAAATAAATCATAAACAATATTATACATTGCTAAATTTGTTTCTGATGTGTACCTGGATAATCTTACATACTGCTGTTTTTGTGGTATGTACATGACATTTCTATCAAAAGTAATATATACTGCACATGTGCAATATCCAAAAATTTATTTATACTGTTCATTATTAGTTTAACTGAGTTATAGTTTTTGCCTGTTTTAGACATCATCAGCTATATAAACAAAATTTGAATAAAACATAAAAAGTTTCTAAATACTTTTTCTAATTGTGGAATAACTATTTGAAAAATTAAAATAAAAACATAATATTAACTTTGCAAAATATGTATTTTCCTAATTAAATTTTTCAAAATTATGAACTTAAATTTGTTACAAATTATTTTTATCATTTCATCCCTCATTGTTAATGAATTGTACTCTTAGATTTGACAGGTATAAGAGACTATAAATGCTAAATATTTTCTAAATCATTAGATGACTGATATTAGACTAATTTTTAAGGAGTAGGTAAACGCAGCTGTGGAGGCCTACTAGACCATATAATCGCATGCAAAACATACAGTAATTCTGCCAAACAAAAAAAGTTTTGTGAATATAAAATAATACAAAGAAGTGGGTATCTAACTTTAAGGTACATAAACTGTAAGTTCTCATCTTTCCTATGTTCGTGTATTATCTATTTCATTATTCTCAAATATTCTGAAATCTTGCTATTTATTTGGGAGTTTAGCGTACATTAATTTTGAGTGAATGCTAGATGTGTTAAAAGTAACTTAAAAGAAGCAAAACTGAGTAATAATGGTTAATGCCTGATCTAATCTTTCTGGTCTGGAGCATGTAGAGCCAAATATAGACCATGTCACATTTAATAGTCTTCTTCAATCTTAAGCTATCAGAAGTCAGTTTCTTGAAATACAGTTTTAATAGATTTAGTAAAAAAAATAAATTACACGATTATAATTCATGGTTTCCTGGATGTTAAGCCAGATCCTCCTGGGTAAATTACTTGTAACTGGTAAAGGTATAGATAAAAATATGGCAATGAATATGGCTTTAAAATATTCAGAAAACAAACTTCAGGTTGAAGTTTCCAGTTCAAACAGGAGTTAATCATTGAGTTTCTGAAAACTGAAATCACTGCTTTGGATAATTTTGGTTATTTTTCAGGATTTTATGTAGATGAAAAAGAGCACCCATTATAAATATTTGTCATGCCACTGATGGCATAAGATAGTTCTCACATCCTATTTAAGTTATAGGGGAAAATCAAGTAAAGGATGTCATTTTCCCATCACTAACTAAAAAGGGAAAATAAACTATCACCTTAAAGTGAGCCTTAACCCATTTCTGGTTTGCACTAAGAATACTTGCTGGTGGCATTTGTGGCTATAGCATTTACCACAAGATAACTTGCAGATTACAGTCCTAATCTTACCCCCAAAGTTTGCCACAAAATATCTCACTTTTATTATTATTATTGCACCACTCTACAATATTGATAATCTTTGGAAACAAATAATGGCAAGAAGATCTGGAGAAAAAAAGCAATAATGTTGTGTTGAATGTGATGTTCTACTTTGTATTGTTCCATGCTTTAACATTTATTACACACACAAAATTATTAAATACTGATCATCATATACACTTCTGTTACATTAGGATTAGAGACAAGTTCTATTTAGAAATAATTCCAAGAAAAGTTTTTATATTTTATTTTCACACTGAAAATGAGATTTGCTTCAGACTCAAAGAGTGTGTTTATGTAAAATTAAATTAACACTGACAGCAAGTTGCACTTTTTTTTTTCTAAACAGGAAATGGGTTATAGAAATTTAATAAATGTACTCAAATCCTGACTTTCATCCACGCCCCCCAAAAAGAGACTTGGGTCTATGAAATACTCATTTTTGAGCTTCGGAAATATTACTTAACCTATATCCTGTTCTCAGTTTCAATGTCTATAAAATGGAGATATCGACATCTCTCTCACAAGGTTTTACTAAGTATTAAATCATATAACTCTCATAAAATGATTAGCTGTTCTATACCTAACATAGTAACACTCCAAAATTGTTTACTGTCATTATTATTATTCTCCATAAAAATCTTAATGAGATAGGAACACTTGTCCCATTTAGTAAAACGATATTTTAACTACATTTTCAAATTTTGTTATGTCAAACCTATTCCTAATTATGAACTAAACATTTAACTATAAATGACATTTTAAATGAATATATTTTTAGAGCATGAGAGGCTGTTGAAGATCTTTTTAAGGAAGATACCCACAAAATTTTCAACTATCAGTTGGTGTTCTTGGGGACTTTGGAATAGCTGAATGTAATCTCTGAGTTCAAGTAGGAGAAGATAAGGGAAGACATGATTTTGACAGTACTATACCTAAAGCATACAGTGGAGAGAGAAAAAGGAGTTTTAGCACTACACGAACAAAACAGATTCTTTAAAACATGTTCCAGCAGACTACGAACAGGGCATTGTCCAAAACACGTCCCTTAAACAGCTATACCACTGCCTCCATGGTGACTTCAGAACAACTCTGTCTAATCACTGGTGTACTGTCTCAGAAAAGAACATCTTTCTTACAGAGAAATTCAAAATCAGTTCACTTGACAGGAAAGATAAGAAGATAAAACTGCAAACCGAAGTACTTTAAACACGAGATGACATTCTTCTTCTCGTTGCAGTCTCTTTGAAATTAACTTGAGCTTAACACTTTGAAGATAATGTGATAATCAACTAGGCAATGATAACAAGATAGTCTATGATATGAAATACGCATTTTAATAAAGACTGACAATGCCACTGCATTCATTTTCCAAAGAGATAGTTGGGAAAAATAACATACCTCACATTGTTCCTTCTTCTTCAAGGTAACAAATGAGGGTATTTCTCTCATTATACTTAGTTATTTTTTTCTTAAAGATAAACAATTACTATGGGCAATCTTATCTAGTGTCAACATCTTCCATGGAGTAAGTATATTTATATGTATGACATTTGGTCATATTATTAGCTTTCACAGAATATGTGTTAATGAAATATGTAAAATTTAATAAAGAAGTAGGAGGCAGGCTGATTGAACTTAGTGTTTTTGAGCTAGAGAAAATCAGTACGATAAGAGCACGGCAAGCAAATGGGACAGTACTAGGGGACTAAGTATGAGAAATAGGCAAGAGGCAAGTTCAGGATGGTTCATAACATTAGAATTTTTGTTTTTAGCAAGAAAAAAAATATTTATTATGAGGAATAAAATTAAAAGTTCGGTAATTAAAATGTGTTGATATAGAAGACAGAGAGCATTTTTGAAAACTATATGCATTGCAGTGCAAACTCTAGGATGAACTCAACTGTACAAAAAAGATGAAAAATCTCACAACACTGATTAGTGGCAAAGAAGTTAGAACCATCAAAAGCTATTCCATATATTTAATGCAAAATATTAAAGATGAAGAGGAAAATTAATTTTTTTCCATTTTTAAAGTTTGAAATGTCATAAAATATTCTTGAAAACTGGAGAGAAAAAAGAGGAGTCACCTATTTTCTCACCATTTTACAATACATTTATAATTTCGGTGTTCACGTGTTTAGGATCTAGCTATAGTAGGACTTGTATAATTTAGTACCATATTTTCCTCCAAAAGACATTATAATTTAGGTATCTTTATTTTATGATAATCTTCATATTTACTTTTAATGGTTGCATATTATCCTCAAATGTACATGTCTAAGAGTATTATTGGCTATTTGAGTTGCTTCTGATTTATTACACATAATACATCCATCAACATTTTTAAACATATGACCTTTCCCATATTTTATATTGTTTCTTTAGGATAGATTTCAAGGAGGAACATTAATGGATCAGATAGAATGAATATTTTTATAGTTTTTTTTTTCCCCCATATACTCCCAAATTGCTTTTCCAATGGACTGTGCCAATTTTAATTGAGACGAACGGGTTTCAAAAGCACCAGATTTACTGCTCCCTTGCTAATTGGGACATAATTATTTTTAATGTTGTCATTTAGTAGATAAATAACAAGTTCCATGTTGTTCACAAGTTTTTAGTCTAGTAGACCAGAGGATGGGAAAGGAGAATAGCTGAAAGTAAGCAACAATCTGACAAAAGCTCCCTATTTCAGTGGCTATCTTTGTGGTCAAGATGGTTAAGTAGATGATAGAAGATTAGCAAACAAGTTCCAAATACATTGAGGACACACACAGCATGCTGCTAAATGTAAACCTGGGCAAAGATCTCAAGGGAATGTCATGAATTCAAGTCTTTGACTCAGTCTAACTCAGCACTATAAATCATACAACGGAGGACAAGAAAAGAAAGACCTCCAAATGTGAAAATAAATACACATACACTTCCAAAGCAATCCAGCAACTCTAATTCTAGGTTCTACAGATTCTTCACATGTGAAATAATGTGTACAAGAATATTCATGACAGCATTGGTTATGTTAGCCAAAAGATTTAAAAAAATATAATTGTTCATCAGAAGAGAACTGTCAAATAAATTATGGCACTTTCAACAAACATAATACACAGAGTTTTAAAAATGAATGAGGATAGTCTGTATGTATCAATTTTGAAAGTCCTCCAAGATTGAGTTTAAAAAGCAATAAGAAAAACATGTATATAAAATGTTATCATTTGTATAAAAACTGAAGAAAAAAAGAAAAAAAAGTCTTAGAATTTAGTGCTTTGACTAGCTGTCAGATTGCACAATTCCATGAGCTACAAGAAGGCAATGGACATTAGAGGAAACCAATGATCAACCAATTTTCTTTTTCCTCTTTTGTTCTTTTTCAATAATTGTATTATTTATTTAAGTTTTAACTGTATTATTTACTTATGAGATCACCAAAATCATCTTGTGTAGAGCTCCGCAAATATGGAGGAATAAACTGAAACATAAAAATGCCTTACAGTATGAATGTATTTGTGCTTTTAGGAAAATTCTATCCATTCCTACATCCAGACCTTTTTGGTTTTTGGCAGTTATAATTTCTGAGCTATAAGCATGAACCAAAAGAAAAAAAAATATTCAAAACATCCAGCTATATTTTCTTTCTGATTTACATAAGGAAACATGGTTTTCTGCTTTATTTAAGAGAAAATATTTGACAGTCAAATTTAACAGAATATTTACTTGTGTTTCATAAATAACTAGGCCGAACTATAGTTTACTTCAAGATATAATAGCTCATATTGTCTCAATTTCAGCTTGAGCTAATAGAATTAGCAGGGTAACTGATGAGATACACACACACATCAATACATGTAATTATTTTTATTCTTTTTTAACCTGCTATGCCAATGATAAACCTTTATTTGAACTATAAAATAAAAATACCTTTTAAAGTCTATTACACTGAGATAAAGATTTGAAAAACAAAGTTCAAAATGACTCCTAAAAAGTATTCTAAGTAGGAGACTAGCCAAATTTTGCTTGACATATAGCAACTTACTGTGGAAAAAAATATTGTACAATTATCTACTTTCCTTCCAAAATTATGTATAACAATCCAATGCTTTGCTTCTAATATAGTTGTCCAGAAGCCAAAGGCACTATCATTTCTCTACTCTTTTGTTGATTTAGTATAGGTTTTTATATAATATTAATGCCTGTTCTTAGCAAAAAATATTTTACATACTTAAAAAATTAAATCCCCATATTAGCCCCCAAAATGTTAATATTTTATCTAAGCCTTTTGTATATGTGAATGTAGTTCCTGCTTTATTTTAAATCTTGTATTTTGCTTTATTCACTATTATTTCATCAGCATTTTTCAGTGTTATTAACAAACTCTCAAAATCTTGGTTTTTATGGTATATACTTAATGTAATTATTCCCCTATTATTGGCCAAATAGATTATTTACTATCACACTACTAAAAATGACACTGTAATAAAACTGTGTGTATTTCTGATTAATTACATGGAATTAATTTCTAGCAGTGGTATTACTGACACAAGAGTAATATTTTTAAGGTTTTTGATGCTCACAGCGGGTATCCTGTTTTTACCTATCCAGTTCCATTTTCCCTTCTCCTGGGAAAAGTTCTTTGGTTTCCCTTTGAATATGGTCTTGGTAGGAGTGGCCAGGAAGGTGTCCCAGTAATCCACTGACTAAAGCATAGACATGACACCTGTCAATCATACTTCTCATTCTGGAAATTTGGGTCTAGAACAAATTGGCACATAGAAAAGGACTGATGCTGCTTCATCCTAGTGATGGTAACTGACAAAGATTTCATCAGTATTTTTCATGGCTCTGTAGTTATTCTGTTTCCTTTTCTTTAGATTCTGTAAGCTACAAATACTTTCCTTTTCCTGTGGATCCTATTAAGTTACTCGGAATTAATTACTTTAACATGTAACAGAATTCTGTGAACAATGAATAGCTTTACCAGTTTAGGAGAATCTGTAGTTCACCTGATCATTATCATGTCCATCAACTTTCACAAAAGAATCAAATTTCACTTGTAATCTTTGCTATTTTGATAAACTCAAAAGTGCTATCAGTTTAAAAAAAATTTACTTTTTATTGCTAAAAAATTTAGATGCTTATTGGCTTCATAAATTTCTAATTTTCATAGGTTAGCAATTTATTTTTTCATCTCTTTTTCTGGTGATATACTAATAATTTTTTATTAGCTACTAATAATGCCTATTGCATCACAATTATGGTGAAGGAACTAAAGATAAAACAATAAATATGAGTTTCTCCAAGAAGTTTTTAGTCTAGTGGGTGATGAATATAAACTGGGGAATCACAACATTTTGAGATAAGTCCTATAACAGAAGAAAACATTGAAAGGTTTTTGTAAGAGTGTATATTAAACTATTATTAGTAATTTGTGTAGAAAATACTTCCTTGATTTACTTATGACATATTTGATGTAAAATTCAATTGTTAATTTTTATATTTTTCCCTTTGTTTGTTTTGTATAGTCTCTATTTTCTTCTAACTTTACGGTTTTTTATATCAACTCTTTTGCTTTATCTGACATTTATTTTGGAATGTAATGGGAGACATGGAGTGTACTTTTTCAAAAATAATTACCCAATTTTCCAACACCATACATATATATGTTTTCCAGATTTTTCATTATTGTTTTTTTATGCTTTATTTACACATATCTTAGTTTGTGTCTGAGCTTTTACTTTCTTCTGCTTGTCTGCATGTTAATATACTGCATTAATTACTGCCATTTTTAATGTCTTTAAATGGTTGACAGTACAAATTCTTCTCAATGCTTATTTTTAAAAATTTGCTCTTATAAACTATTTACTATTTCATATGAACTTTATAATTTTACAACAACTTGTTAGAATTTAATTTGGATTATCTCTATATATGTATACCTATATATGTGTGTGTATCTACACATACACATTCGGTGTTTCTATTTTGGAAAGTTCTCTACTTTTTCAAATTTATTGTAACATCTGTTAGAAAAAATCTGAGTTAGTAATGTCCTCTAATTATTTGTTTACTATGACAAAAAGGAGAATATTACAGACAACATTGAAATAACTCCTTATAACATTTAAAGTTGTAATATATATATGTATATGTGTGTGCATTTATATATATATATATATATATATATATATATATATATATATATATATATATACAGATATTTATATATATATAGAGAGAGAAAACATCATACACAGAGAGAAGAAACCAACAATGGGAGGAAAATGACTATGTTTATTTAGCTGCCTTCAAGAAATTTCAGGATCAGCCTGTTTTGTATTTCAGTCAGCAAGGTTAGAAATGGAAGATTATCATTAATCTCTTTGAATGAAGGAAATTAAGCCAAAATTATCAATAAAATAACTTTATCAATGCAATCCATTATTTCTTAGCTGTTATTATGAAATATAGCACCACTCCTGTAATTAGACAGCTGTGTTAACTCAGAGAAGTCAATATGCATAACTTATATTCAATTCACCTAAGTCCTCAAAAATTGGGATTCAAGAAATCAGAGACACTATCCTCATTTTATAGACATAGAAACTAAAATGGTGATGGGCTATCATGGAAATTCACCAGCACTGACTAGCACAGACAAATGCAAAATGGAGAAATCTGTTGGTTTATATGCCCTATTCATGTAGCCATAGTGTTTTTGTGTACCCTTATTGTCTTTTTGTCTAGTAGTATTCTCTACCTCTGGCAATTGTCTTTGAATGCTCGAGCCCTGGAGAAGTCACCCACAAATTTTGTTGTTCAGTGAATAATTGATTCAGCCCTGATATCATCTATATATGTCATGAAAACATTTCAAAGTAAAGAGTAAACAAAATGCTAACTGCAGCAACTCAGAATGAAGTGTTGTTTATCAGTTAGAAAATATCTCTTCAATTGCAAATTTATGTTTTAAGACAATGAAATGTCTCTTGCAATCACTGTGGGGTTGTTTTCTGATGGAAACTAACAAAAGTTGTTGTTGTTGTTGTTGTTTCCTTGAGAGATAATAGAGAGATAGTAATTCTTAAATTCTCTCCATATCCATGCAGATTCCCTCTCTCTGCTCTTTTTTTTTTTTTTTTTAAGCTAACTTAGAGCTTTAGCTCTGAGGCTTTTTTAAACAAATTTTTCTTACTCTGGGTCATTTGAGAATGGTAAAAGCTTGCAGAAAAATTTGATATTTCTTGGAGTCCTTGACACTCACCTAGCAATCACTTTGAGGCCTACAGACCTCTGGAAATAAGAAATCCTATTTTAGAGATACTAGTAAATAATTAAAAGAAATTCTACAGACATAATGACTGAATTAAGTACAAACATTTTACATGCAAACTTACCTCTAACCCTATAAATCTTAGGTGACATTTGTAAATGCATCCCAGTTTATCATTTTCTTGATTTCAACATAATATTAATATAATACAATTATGTCAGGTATTAAAATAGGTACATACACAAATAGGTAGATACAGTATTTCTTCTTACATTACTATTTCACAAAATGTAGAACTGTTTCATGGGCTACTGTCATGGGGTTAACTTATACACTTAGCTGTTAACAGTGTTTCTAGACCTGGGTCTACTTTCAACTGACTTTGGATAATTAAATCAATTTCAGTAATAAAGTTCTTCTTATACAAAGAAAAAGTTGAATAATGGCCTAGGTTCTTTCCAGCTCCACGTATATGATTCTTGCTTAGCTCTCATCTAAGAGTTTCATAATCAGCAAGAGTTCACTTTGTGTGCCAGATATAGTAACAGTCAGTTTCTTTGCCTTTTTACAATAACCCTGTTTTCCTAAAGTTTTGCATTTTGGATAGAAAGAAGAAAAACAAGGAAGGGGTATTTTTAATAGGCTTAAGTGGTTAGTACATGTATTCTTGAATATAGATAAATAAAATATTGAGATGGTTTTATAAGAATGTCTGTCCCCATAGCACCGACCTTGAAAATTTTTCTTGAACGATGAAAATCCATTCAGAAATGACTTAGCATCACGTGCCTTGCACTAATATCCTGTTATAATAGAACCTGTGGATAAGTTGGCATTAATTCATTATGTGGCATGGCTTCTTGGGAGTACAATTTCAACTTCCTCAAATATAAAAATATAATTCGCAAATCAATTTTTGAAAGTCAAGCTAGGTTCCATTCTTCATACGATAGTAAAAAAAATATAACAATTTCTTTCCGATATAAGCTAAAGACCCTATAGAAAATAATGAAATAGAAAGCACAGAAAATTAAACTGAAATCATCATTGCACACTGTTCTATACATTAAGAAAAAAGAACCTGGGAAAATATTGCACAGTTTTATCTGCCATTGGACTGACTGAATAACCAAATTGATTTTGAATTAAAGAAAAACTTATTTTGAAATTTGTAAGTATTTTGGCATTTTTTATTAGAAGATCATATCATGAAAACTTTAGGAAAACTTTTACCTCAGACCCTAAAGTTTTTGATCAGCTTTTACAGAAGTATGTGAATACATCACTCTGAACATGGAAGAAGAAAAATGTTTTATCATTAAATTTATGCTTTTAGATCCTTTCTTACTACTCCCAATTCACTCATCCCCTTTAAATGAGATTATGTAGATTTAATCTTGGATAGTCATTAAAAATGTTTAAAATGTTATTAATTTAAAATAAATATGTTATAACATAAATACTTTCCACTTCGGTTCCTCTGAAAAAATATTAAATATATTTTAAAGATTAAAGAGCAGGTAACTGTCACTTCATTGATTAACCATCTTTGAATCCCTCCTGTGCCTTTAACCCTCATCTTATGCAGTGATGTTCAGATCTGTAGCCTCAGGACTAACAATATATTAGATTATCACCCTGATTACCTTCCATTCTTAAATTAATTTAAATTTATCTGTTGGTGTGTGGGTGGGTATATATTAATTGGAGAGAAAAATGAGATGGAAAGAGACTAGGCCATGGGTTGGGGGGCGGGTTTATAAAGCAGGTTCGTAGGAGATAGTCTATATGTTATTTACTTTTTGTTGTTGTTTATGAGTTATTTCACATCAACTAAATATAGGCTTAATGAGGACAGAAGTCTTTCTGATTTACTCTCTGGTATAGCCAAAGCAACTAGATCAGTGTCTTGTGCATAGTAGGAATGCAGTACAATGTGTTAAACTGTACTTGAATAAACCATAATTATTTAGTAGATTACTTAAGAGGATGAGAATTTTTTTTATGAAGTACAATCATCATTAAGGATGGGACAGTAAAATTGTTTTAAATGCAGGGTGGCTGCATTCCTTCTAACAGCTTTTCCAGTGAGAGCAAAAGAGAGAATGTAAGAATGAGTTTCTGACTTACTGAACTGGTTGAGGTTTTTAATCCCTCTAAACATTTTAGTTTTCGCACACAAACACACACAAAAAAACTATTTCAGCATTATCTAAATGAAAACAAATTATTATTAAATAAGTTTCACTATCATATAACTATAAATTCTAGTCATGACTGTTTTATTTAATAAGATCATGTTATTTCTTGCACTGCTATCTATAGTATATGTGATCTTTTTAAAGAAGTTTTGCAGTATTGAAATTAAAATCGGTACAGGTCAAAAAGTGAATTTAGTGGTCTAAAATCTTGACAAGTGACATTTACTTGACTTACTAAAATCCATCTAGAAAACATGGGAGTCTGAGCTTATGCACTGCCCTGCAGCAAACAATTCAAAACTGAAGGGAATTTGCAGAACTGGCAGAACTTGAATTGCTTGCATAAACTAAGTGGCTAAGACTATCTATTACTCTCTTAAGCCTGTGGCCTCTCGTCCCAAAAAAACACCCTGCATCATTTCTGCTTTCACTCAAATATAGACCCGACCGCATTCTTCTAATATTTATGCATCCTGACACATTTTTCTTGGATTACATTTTGTCTTGGTAGTTTTGAACATATATTTAATTTTCTGGAGAAAAAAAATCCCAAAGTAGAAGTCCCCCCTCCAAAAAAAAATCTATAAATGAGTAAAAAGGCTCTGTTTCTGTTTAAAGACTTGTGGCTTACCTCAATACATAATGCAGTGGATTGACAAGATGTTACTTGATAGCAATGTGAAAAACTATTTCCTGAGCCAAGTAACTAAAATTTTCTTTATAAGTTTTACTTTTGTTATTGGCTGTTTCTAGTAACTTATTTTTAATTTAAGCTTATTTTAAAATTATTAATAATGCGTAACACATTTTAATCCTATTTCCTCCTTATCAACCTATAGGGGAAAATAATTTTTACAGGCTCATAGCATTGCATAAGTGAAACGCAAAACTAAAATCAACTGTTTAATGTGTTTAATAATCTTAATAAAGTCCTGAAAGTTACAACAACTCTTACAACATTAAAATAATCACTGGGCAGCAGGTAAATTTTGTATGGAAGTGTAACAACCACAAGCTATTCTTTACTTATCTCAGTAAACCATATATGTGATGACTGCTAAGGAGAATATCTCTACTACCTTTTTTTTTTTCACTAACCCAAATCCAGTGTGTGTGTTCCAATAAAATACAACTAAAAATTCCATTTTACAGTTCATGAATTAAGTGATGAAAAAAATGTGCAACTATCCTCAGACACAAAACTAATGTCACTGCTAGTTTACCAGTAAGTTATTCAGGATAATTTACATTTCTAAATTTGTGAGAAAATAAAACTTTACGATTAAAAATAAATTGGCTGAAAATGCTGACATTTTGGACAGCTCCCTTCTGATTTTTCTACAGTACTTCTTTCTATTAGGTGTCTTACTTTCACTTTTTCTGCTTTACCAAATCAGAAATGAGTCCAATCAAAGTGGTTTCTGTGGTTTGGGTTTGGTTTTTGTTGCGTTGTATTTTGGGGCAAAAGATTTCTCCTTTGAAAAAAGATTAAGGAGCCACATAACATGGACAGTGCTCCCTGTATTGAGTCAAGTTTTATTTTCCCAAAGATTCTAGCTGGCAAGAAGAAGGCTGTCCTGTCCACTTCAATTTCCCGTTGCAATCCCATCGCCTCTGTCAAGGACCACAACCTATCTCAATCTGCACGAGAGTGGGGACAGTTCCTTAGTGGCTAGGTATTTCAAGAACTTTCCCAAGCAGAGACTTCTACGAGACAGGGGCCACATACAAAACAATCTCCAAGAGTAACTTTGTTCGTCCTGAGGAGAGGAATCGAGAAACTACTGCACTGAGCCACGGAGATTCCGATTGCGCTCTGCCACGCCACCCATTTGCAGCAAGGGCACAAAACCGGCCTTCTGCGGAAAGGATGGAGCGCGGGTGCTAATTCCCAACGGCTTTACAAAATAAAATACAAAATAAAGACAGTGCAGGCACCAGAGTAAGCTGGGAACATAAACCGGGCTACACTTGGTGGTCAACGTGCTCTAGGTCTGGTTGCCAAGCCCCAGCTGGCCGGAACTTTGTCCCAGGGCGGAGCCGGATCCCCACCCTCGGGAAGTGGTTCCACCTGGACGCGCACGCGACCCCGCTTCAGCCTCACAGTCCGGTTACCCACACCCATTGCCCCAAGCCGACGCGGGCCACGAGTAGCCTCCGTCTTCCTCTTAACGATGTACTCTCTCCATCCCCAAATCCGCGCTCCCGAAAAGTGCAGCGAGCTTCCCACAAGGGACGTCAGACGAGAATAAGGTCGCCACTCTCCAAGCGTGGTTCCACTCCCCTTCTCTTTCTTCTTTAAGCGAGGTGGACCAATTGTGTTACTTTCCCTTTCCCTGCCCTCCCCCCGAAGTCCCCAGCGCAAAGTGAGACTTTGGGGAGGCTCAGGAAATGCGCCTGTTCCTGGCCTGCTGGGGCCACAGCTGTTTTCATTAAGGCAATAAAGTTCAATTTGCCCTGCTCGGAACGCGAGACTTTCCCGTGCGTAGCGTGCGCTCCCCTCCCGCTGAGCCAAGAGCATCCTACTCACTCCATCCCAGCTGGATCCCCGAAAGACGTCGGCTCACGCGAGAGGGGACCCACTGCGCTCCCTGCAAAGTGCCCCAAACCGCGCGCCCACACATGCACGTTACACACACAATGCCATCCCCGCACTGTCAAAGTCTGCCAGCGCGGAGGGGATCACACACGAGCAGGAGTGGCACCGGCGCGGGCATCAGCCTAGCTGTGCGTCCGGACTCGGTGTCCGGGTCCCAAACACCTTTGTCAGGACGCTCCGGGCACAACGAGCGTCTCAATCCCCAAAGGTAACACCATTCGTCCCGGGGGCTGCACGGGAACTGCGGGGCTGGACCTTACCCGCGAAGCGCGTCGTCTCCCGCCGCTCGGCTGGCCCGTGGGCCACAGGGACGATGCAGCTGGGGTCCCGGAGATGCTGATGCTCCGCTGCCCGGATGCCTGGCTCCAGCATCACTTCTCCGCCGCCTCCGCCTCCGCCTCCTCGTGCTCTGTTCTCTCGGCCGCCCCTCCCCGGCGGCCGCCTGCGAGACTGGCCGCGCTGGCGGCGCGATGGAGGGGGCGGCAGCGGCGACAGTGGCACCCGCGCGAGCTCGCCCAGCTGCACCCGCTCAAGCTGCCGCGGCGGCAACCGGAGCACCCGAGCTGGGCTGCGCCTCCCCGGCCAAGGCTCTGGCCTCGGCGACTGACAACGCCCGGCAGCCAATCGCTGCCTCGGCCCGCGCGGCGGGGGGAGACCAATCAGAGCGGAAGGCCCGAGGTTTTCCTCCGCCTTCGCCCAGCCGGCTTGTTTCCGGGAGAGGCGGTGATGCTGCCGGAGTTCGGGATGCGGGAGGCGCGCGAGGGGCGCCGGGTGGGAGACTCCCGGTTCCCGAGCCTTAGGTGCTGCGACACCGCCCGGCCCATCGAGGTGGGCCTGGGGCGTTTACTCACTGCCGGGAACCCGCGGCTTGGCAGAGAAGGGCGCCCCGGGGTGACTCTGTCCCCGGAGCTTCCGCGCGGTGATTCAGCCTCTTGGCCTCCCTGCGTAGCGGGCGTGGGACCCGAGTACCAACGGCGTTGCTGGAGAGAGAATCCCTAGAGGTGGTCGCCGCCTTGAAGGAATCACGCGAACAGTCACCAGACAGCGCCCCCGTCCTTCTCCCTTTGGCAGGTTTTGCAGCTGAAGAAGAGTGGTACTTCTGAGCTTCCGAACCACTCCTTAGAGTAATCACAACCGAAGTGTGCCCGAGCTATGAAAGATGCACATGGAGAGATGTTCTTAAAGTTATCGGTAGAAGAGACCTTCTCTCCCTACCCTCCAAATAAATTCCCCCACTTTCACACACGTACACACACGCTTCACACCTACCCAACAAAACAAAACACCTCAAGAAACAATTGAGAAAAGGCTTAAGCAGGCATCCTAGTTGGTTTGCTTCCCCCCACCCCCACCTTGGAGAATGACTTTTGAATGATAACAATAGATTTTTTACTTGTTGGTGGGGGCGGGGGAGGGTGTGTGTGTGACTCAGACACCAAAGAGTGGTGTTATTTAGCAAGGAAAGGGAAAGAAAACAGAAACGGAAACTCTTTTCCCACGCCATTCTCTTCACAACACTGTAGTGATCTTACCTTGTGAAGCGTTTTAAGTCCATTCAAGTGCCAATATGTCGGAGTGGTCCAGAGTGGTAATAAGTCTATAACCCACGTTGCATTTAGAAAGTAAACTAAGTTCCACATGAAGGCTCTAATAGGTGTGGGTCTTTCCCCCAACTGACCTTTCTTTGATGGGGCTAGTCTAACCTATCTTTCAAGGTTATTGAGGGGGTCAAAAATCAAGTGCCTATGTCACCTACATAGTGGTCTGACACACAGTTGGAATTCAGTATGTGTTAGCTATGATGCTGCTGCTGTTTCTAATTACATTTTAAGTGATCCTTTTCTTTTTGCAATGATCACTCCTTTCTTCATTTACCTTCTAAGATAAGTGCATGTATTTGGTTGATACCCCATATAAACCCCACCTAAGTTTTATGAACACTCTAAGAAAAATTTGATTGCAGAGTACACTTGTGCACTGCCATCTTTTAGTACCAGAGAAAATGCTTGCGGATCACCACCTTTCTTCTAGTTTGGGAGCTTGACCAACGCTTCTTCAGGAATCAACCATGCTAAAAGAAATAAGATTTGTTTAGGCTGAAAACAGATATGTACCAGATCACTTTGAATTTTTAATCTAGAAAAGTTTTTTGTAGTTATTGTTTAGTTTTTTTATTGTGTAACTTGAAATCAACACCATTAACTACACGAGGTTATCAATAGAGGAATGAAGTTTAAATACCAGAAAGAAAGAAAAAATAGTGTTTTATTCAAACTTCATGGGGGAAATGGAAATTGATCTTTGCAAAAAGTAAGAATATCAAAACAAATTCTAAAATTGGAAAATGTCATTGCAATGACAATTTAGAAATATATCTGATAAAGGTTAATTTAGAATGCTCTCAATCAAAAGGCTAACTTTGGCTAAAGAAAGCATGTAAAATATGAAAATGTTATCAAACTTTAGAATGTTGTAAGCTATTTAGAAACTTTCAAAGATATGCATGCAAAAATAGCCCCATAATTTTTTTAACTTCTCCTCTGTGCCCTGCTAAATGTACTATTCTCCATATTTTGTAAGATTTTTTCATGTTACCTGATATTTTGCAACAGCTAATCTTGAAAATCTGTTGGTCCTATGTACCAAATTCCTTACTGATTAAGATAATCAAATGACTATCTTACAGAAGCAAAAAAAAAAAAAAAAACTGTTAAAGAAAATCGACAGCATGCATACAGATATAACAGCAATGTCTCATATGACCACTGCTGTGCATAAGCAGCTCCGAGCAAAACAGACTTGCGCAATGGACAACCGGCTAACAATAAAAACCATGAAATATTGAAAATCAATGAAGATGGAAAATTAAAGAAAATTTTACAAGCAACTGAAAAGATGGCATGTTGATGTTAGGTTTTTGTACTGCTGTGAATTTCATGGGCAGAAATTCATGTATTGGGCAGAAAGTCCAGTGTTATTTAATTATATGACTAATGAGATAATTATATTTAATTAAATAACTTTTATTTTGCCTACATAGATATGTCCACTTTCCACCACCTGTAATGATGGAACTCACTCAGCTTGTTAGTGGAGGAAGACATTTGCTTAGACACTACTTAAATCAATAACCACTTGCCTAATCTTGAAAATACGTAATAATTTTGTATTAATAGATGCAAAACATCTATATTGTTAAGAACATAAACTGAATACTTCAGAGTCAGTTTTGTCAAAAGCTATATCTAACAAGCAGAACACTGAATAAAGAGAAAAGAAATAAGTATAGTTCCAGCTCTGGTTATGACTGGGTGAATAATTGCAGGTCAGTCACTTAAACTTTCCCAGCATTCCTTACTGAAAAACAGAGATTAAAAACAAAATCAAACCTTTAGCTGTCTTTCTTAGATGTGAGGATTAACTTACAATTGGAACTGCAAGCCACAATAGGCTTTTTGCAGAAAAAAACCCTTCCCAAAAGGTAAAACACTGGAATTTCATGATAAAATTACCCTCTCTTGAATGTGATTTAGTTTAATTCCACAATAGCCCTGTGTATTATGGAAACAGAATGCCTATTTCTACATATGAACATATGAAGTTCCAAAGAGGTTCTTTTACTAATTTTATGATAAATTGACTATCAGATGCACTATTTTGTTGATGTCCAGTAAGAATGTTTTTTCCCATAGTTGAAATATGTAAATTTAAAGGCTGACACCATGATTTAAATAAAGGATAATCTATTTGGCTTATTATTAAATGTCAATTGCATCTGGAATAAAGCTATTTCCCCAAATAATATAATTAATTAGATAAGTTCAAACATATAAAAACCATTGTTTTCATATTCAAAACTCTAAAAAAAATGTATGAAAATGAGTATTATTCATGCTCATGTTAAAATATTACTGTATAAGTCTCTTATGTTAAAAGATTGAAGCAAATCTAGACCCCTCCCCCCAATAAAAGAAAACCACCAGAGTGCAATTGGATCCTATTTGGTTTATCATAACTAATTTTTTTCAACTATATGCCAGTATCCTTACCCCCCCCCACATAAGTAAACAAAATACAGTCACTTATTAAAAGTTAAGACTTCGAGCCCTATATCTTTCCCAGCTCTCCTGAGATTTGAGGATTAGCAATAGAGTGGGAGTTACTGAAACTAAGAATGTAAAAGATATCCAAGGACAATGTGTAGACAGAACAACACACCTAGAAGACCATTTATATAATTAAGATAGTGGAGTATTTAGGGGGAGAGCAAAGGTGGATTGTATCAGCTCTCAACTAAGTACTGACAAAATGTGGTGGATTGAGTGATATCTTTGATTTCTTTTGAAAGGACAGTTATCATAGGATGATTAAGGTAAAAACAATTTGATCCACAGAATGAGGAAAGGATAGTTCAAGTGGATATACTTCTATAATATTAGAAAAGAGTTATGTAATTTTAAGTTCAGTATTTTGAAATAGAGGTGGAGTCACATTTTATGTAAAAGGCTGTATAAAGAACTTTGACATAAAGTCCTATAAAGTCTTAAATTATTGAGTCTTTATTGTCATTATCTAAACAAAATTATTTACAAAGATCTGCAACCCTTCTGTTTGTATGTTATAGAAATCAGCCCATTACCAAAATTAAAGAAAAGATATTTTTTAAACTACAGAGTACATCTTCAATTTAGAATTAGGTTTTTTTCTTGAATAAGAGAACACAAACTCTTAATAATCAGGATTTTTCTTTCAGACTCAATCACTACAGAGCAGCTGTATATTACATAGGTGCAGTATACAGCAGAAAAGTGGAAAGGAAACATGTGCATGTGTACTTTGTGTACTTTGGGGTTTTGAGTATGCGAGTGTGAGATCAGTGAGAGGTAGAAAGAGTGAGGAAAGAAGGAACAGCGTTTTAATGTTTGTGTGTGTGTGTGTGTGTGTGTGTTGGTTCTCCATGGGTTCATTGATCAATACTTCTTTCAGAAGTCGCTTAAAGCAAAAGACACTAAAAAAATAATTTGAACAAAAAATAATGAGTTCTATGTAACCACATTAGAATGCTATTTAAGTGCCGAACATAGTGCTAAGAGGTCAATAAAGGTTTAATACAGAAAAAATGAATGTATAAATATTGCATGGGGTTTTGGGGTAGGGGAGAAGGAGAAAACTGCTGCTAAAATTGAAGCCAACTGGTAACATTTAACATACTTCCTGTAATTATATGTATTTCTACTACATATGAAAACCTAACATGTAGTTTTATGTTCCAGGGTTTGCCAAGATGATAGTCAGATTTTTATATCAGATGTGTTCTTTCCTTAGACTGAATCTTCATTTTCCTTTAGCATTCTAGCCCATAATCCAGTCATGCTTTTAACTGATTCTCCAGGTGATTTAAGGAGATTGGGAAATGTGCCTGCAGAAAGTTCCTACTGGCTTGAGAGAAAACTGCTAATAAAAGGTCAAAGCTAAGTTCCTAGGGACTGGGGCCTCTGGAGCTAATAGTATGAATCATCATTAGCTTTTACTAATGCCAAGTCATGCAAGTCTGTGAAGTTCATACAGAAAGGGAAATTTTGATCAATAGGACTTTATGCTACCATGCAGCTTGATAATTACCTTCTAAAAATTTAGTTTGTAAAGCTTTTTTGTTCCTTAAAAAATATTCTCTGTTCTGAAAGCTTGCCTTAATCTTTGTACCTGTAATATTTTCCTTTAGCAATTTTTTTTTGTTGTCACATTTTTGTCGAGATTGACCGCGTGCATAGTTTATAATCAGTAACTTTTGGTGTCTATTTAGTGAACTAATATTTAATAACAGTATTGATATCTAAAATACACTTCTCTGAATGTCTATAACTCCAAATCCCCAAGCATATTGCAGTACTTTGCTAGTAATCTGCTATTATTCTAGCTGTTGAGCTGGCAGTGCTGGGGTGGTGGGCTATGTTGTTTAATCAGTAAGTGAAGCAGGCAAGCCATTGTTGCTTCACCTTTATTGCACGTCAACTACACAGAGACCCATTGAGCACCATGGAACACTTTACATTCATGAGGAAAAATAATATAGACTTGAACATCTCAGTGTTGAAGTTCTTAAATAAAAATACTAAACAAAATATATTATACCCTTACTATATCAAGAATTTGTGAGGTTTAAAATATACCAGGGAGTTGAGAGTATGTGTTTATGAGTGTAATATCATCAAATGTAAGTTACTAGAGCCAGTCAAGACCATTTGCCTTTAGCTGCTAGCAGAAAGGGCTTTTAGATATGATTAGAAAGAGAAAGTAGAAATCAATTCTTAAAGAGTAGTAGAAAAACCTAATATTCTTATTAGGATTCATTTAATCGAAGTGAAAATTTGGTTTTACATTTTAGCATTTTCTTAAAATCTAGCTTACATAAGGTAGAATATGAGAAATTTTATAGTCTAGATATGTATATTCCAGGCTTGTAATCCTTTCTAAAATATTTACAATTCTATTCCTCTACAGATTATTTTTTCTCCACAAAATGTGAATTCTTAAGTTTATGTGAATCTTTGAATTAAAAAACTCATTATTTCATTTAATCTCAAAAATTCATAATAATAACTGCTTCTATTTTTGTATCCTTCAATGTTTTGATTGAGATTTTACGTGTATACACTGCATTCAGTTTTTTTCTTAATTATACTCACATGTTAGACCTATATAGTACTTGAAGTACTCAAGTACATGACTTGAGTACTTCATTCTTAGAAAAGCAATCCTGAGTATTAACAAGCACTTTTCAATTGAGATACTAGTTATAAATATTTATTAAAAGGGCATTGAAAAACATGGCTGCATGGGGTAAGATAAGTCAGATTCTCAATGCAATACATTTATAACACCTCTATCAGCCTTAAGTAGTCTTGAAAAAGTTATATTAGAATTACTGTTAACACGCATAAGAAAGATAGGTGACAAAGAATTTTACTTTGTATTTAACTGTCTTTCCAGTGCCTCCAGGATGGTCAGCTCTCATAAAGCCATGGCCCTGTGGTTTTTAAATCTTTACTGCAAATCTCCCTGAATAAATCCAGCACTAAGTCACGATCATCTCAGCACTTCTAACAGCACCTCAGAGATACATCCCCTAGTCAAGTATATAAAAATGTAACAGGACAACACATTGGCTGTTATATAAAGTCTCAGGAAGTTTTGGTAACTTGGAAACATCTTAACACAGTGTCCTTTTAGTTAATGGGGGAAAAAAACACAACAACTGTTATTTCTGTAATTAAAGACAAGACCCTGGAATCTAAAAGCAATAGATGGAAGATAATTTCCAAAAGCTAGTCTTGGCACTAGAATATAGATCCTCTTTGTTAGGCTTTAGCCTCTAGGGGCAAGAACATCATAACATTCTGAAGAGGATAATTGCATGAAGCACAATTTCCGATCTGCCAAAAGAAGAAAATAAAAGAAAAGACCATGAAATGTACAAATATCAGTTTTTGCTAGACTTTTAATGAGAAACTAATGAAAATTAACCACTAAGTCATTACAGTATCATGTCTATATTCACTGGAATAGAGTGGCTAGTATACAATGACATAAACACAAATTGAAATATATATTTTATATTTTCTTCTGAACATTAACTAATTGATAGTAGTACAATAAGATGAGTGCTGGTTTTAATGATCAATTGAATATGTGTTTAATAAAAGCATTGTTTGAATAATTTTGGAAACTCAACTACCAAACCTCCACCAATTTATGCACATTTTCACTTATATCAAATGGCTAATGGCAGGAATGCTTTGAAATGTTTTGCTTTCTATCAATAGAATGAAATAATTAAGAATGGAGATCTGGGAACAGACCAACCTGAGTTAAAATTCTTAGTCTGCCTCTTATTAGGTGCATAATCTAACCAAGTTACTTATCTCTCTGTGCCTCAGGTTCCTCACTTGTATACAATGAGAATAATGATATCTAGTTCTTAGAGGGACTTTGAAATTTAAATGAGATAATATAATCTAAGTGCTTGGTTCAATATCTGAAAGATAACAACTCAATATACATTAGTTATGTAATAATTTTTATTATTATGAATAAATATGTTAGAGCAGAGGTAATCACAGACTGGTAGTTGACTTGCCTCAATCTCCATTTATTCTTTTAAAGCTCAATTCAGTCTTAAATTTTTGCTTATGATTTTCGCACTAAAGTAGACATGCTTTTTCATTACAAGTGAATTTCAGGAGCCATTTCACTGTATCTTTTTTTTCTGAAAGCCTTTCCTAAAGTATTTGTTAGGATAGTTACTCTGCAACAGATATACCCCAATATACCAATGGCTTCATATGACAGAAATTTATTTGCCACTTGTTCTTATTCTATTGGTGTTGTGAGAAGCAGAAACAAAGAGATTTGCTCTACAGTTATTTAGGCTCTTTTATCTTCAACACAGAGCTTTCAAAATGATTTTTGGCAACAACATCAAGATAAAAGATGGAATATGAGAGCAAGAAGGATTACTCAAGAGTGGCATGCATCATTTCCATTGATGTTTTTCTGGCCAAAACTCAATGACATGGCCACATCAACTGCAAGGGAGGCTGGGAACAGCAGCCTAACTGAGTACTCAGAGAAAATAGAAATGCTTTTAGTGACAGCTTACCAGTTTATACTACAAGTTTCTCTTTTTAAATTTTTTTCATGCCCCCACCCACCCCAAATGGCCAGAAAAATTAACCAATTCCCAACCAGATAGTGCATCTGGCCTCAAAACAAGGTATTAGTATGCTACATATTCTTTTCCATTAGAATTTGATGTGCTTCCTCATAAGCTATAAACTAAAAGACTAGTTATCTACCACTCTCCATTCCCAATGAACAATGATAAATATGCAGCAATTAAGCTATCTAAGAAATGAGAATAATGGGAGACACCAAGGAGACATTGGTCCATAGCAATCAAGAAAACTTTACTGTGGGCCTTTTGAAGGCCCTGTCTGGGTGAGAGGAAGTTCCTTAATGAGGCCCTGATTCTAATTTCTGGGAGAAACTCTCTTGTGTACATTTCTACATGGCCTCACGGTCACCTGGAGGAAGAATTTTCCCTTACAAGCTATTCTCCATGGTCCCATGTGAAGCTGATGATGGGGAATCTGCTCTCCTCTGCCTCTTACATGTACAAGTTTGGAAACCTATTGGTTATTTCAAACCCTAAAGAATACAAGTTTTGTTGTTGTTGTTGTTGTTGTATTTGTGTCTTTCTTTTAAGTTAATTTTATTATTAGTTTCAAGTATGCAGTACATTGGTGAGACATCTATCAGTTTATAAAACGATTCCCGATTGCTCTTTCTCTCCTCTGGCCCTACACCTAGCTGTTATATTAATGCTAACTTCATCCCCTATACTGTGCCGTGTTGATCTTGTTTTTAAAGCCTGAACTTCTGATGTATGTGACAACACGATTTGTCAAAAATTTAATAGAATTTTGTCTTATTTATTTCCAGAAACTCCTGTATGTTACTGTTCACACTTGAAATTCTTTCTTAGACGTAATTCTCAAGCTTAATTGATTTGTTTTTATCCTTGCCCTTTTGTCCCCTGCCCTTCAATCCAATGGAAACTTCTTTGAAATTAACAAAAAGGGAGAGGTGAATACATTTTAAACCAAATTAATGGATCAAGTTGCTCAATGTATTTTTTTTAAATTGTATCCCCCAGTATGTGTGGACCAGCATCAGTCACATTTGTCAAGACTTTAAGTCCCCAATTTTTTAGTTTTTTTTTTGCTATTCTTTCATTTCTGCTTGTAAACTAGTCAATTCTTGACTGACTTCACCTCATTTTTTAAATATCTTGCCAAATTTAGCTTCTAGCAAATAATGTATACTGTTACAAATGCATTTTCCAACTTTTTCCTCTAGTTCCAAAGGCTCAGTGGATATTTAATATCATTCACTTCATTGCTGACAATTTTTCCAAATATTGTGCCTGTATATGTCACCAGTCTACATCTTTCAAACTCACAATATTAACATTCTTGCAGCCTACTGCCAAACTACTAAGCCATTGCCACATATTTTAGGTTTTTGTTTTGTAGCATCCCAATTTTGCTATCAATGTATGTGTTAATCAAGGAACCACTAGCTGCTGTGACAGATAAATCTAGAAATATTGTTGGCTTAAGTTATTAAAAGTTTATTTCTTGCTCTCACATAGTCCTTTCAGTGGTAGGCGGTACTGACTACATTCAGCCATTGAGGCTGATAGAAGCCCAGGGAATGAAAGAGGTTATATAGGTGATTTTTTATGGGTCAGGCCTAGAAATAATATACAGTTATGGCCAAACTAATTGTAAGGTAGGTTAAGAAATATAGTCTAGTCCAGAAGAAAAGGGAAATTGGTTTGTTGAACAGCTTACTAGTTCTCACTGAGCTGTTCAACAAATAAATTCCATTGATTATAAAATGGGAATAATAATGGCTAGTTTGCAGGAAAATTATGAAGATTAAAGCATATAATGGCATTAAGACAGGTATTTTTTATCCCAGGTACACATCATGTACTAATTTACTTGGTTAACATTATCAGAATTGAAAGGCAATTTGTGTACAAATTCTAGAATTGAATATTAAATGTAAGCCTTTAATTTATAATATCTCCTTATCCATATTATTATCAATCAAAGATGATCCAAGGAATTCAAAGGACCCATAATCTTAATCTTGCTTATAGATTTCATTTTTAAAGTCAGTGAGTCTCTGATTTAAGTTTACTTTCAATGAAGTCTTTCCTCTTTGAAGTCCCTATTAAAATTTTAAAGCTTTTTATTTTATATCACCAAGAACTAGTTTATCACTTAAGTAGCATAATTGAAGATATGTTGACATTTCGATTATCTGTAAGCATCAGCCTTGACAATGCAACAATGATAGTAGCAGAACAGAAATTAAATTAAGGAGAGATAATCAGAAAAATGCCCAGAATATAATGGAAATTGTTTCAAAAAACACATTCATTTATTCATAAGACCAAAACCAGTTTTTTGTACTAATGTTATGCTTAATGAACAATTAGAAAATATTCCTTTCTAATTGTTTCTTTTCTCTATTTTTCTGGTTTTTGAAACTATAAATGTATGTTTATCAGCAAGAAATATGTTCAAAACCTACAGTAGATCTTCCTAATCTGTGGCTTTGCTTTCTGTGGTTTCAATTACCTGCTGTCAACTACAGTCTGAAAATATTAAATAGAAGATTCCAGAAATAAACAATCCATATATTTTAAATAGTGGGCTATTCTGAGTAGTGCAATGAAATATTGCACCATCTTGCTCCTTTCTGCCTGGAACATGATTCATCCCTTCATCCAATGTATCCACACTGTATACACTCCCCGCCTTTTAGTCACTTTGTAGCCTTCTTGGTTATCAGATCAGCTGTCGCAGTATCACAGTGCTTTGTTTAACTAACCCTTATAGTGGCCTTCCATTATTTTACAATGCCTACATCATTCAGCTCACTTTATCTCATTATATATGTAGGCATCATATCATTTCACATCATCACAAGAAAAAGGGTGAGGACAGTACAGTAAGATGTTTTGAAAGTGAGACCACATTCACATGACTTTTATTAGAATATATTATTATAATTGTTCTATTTTATTATTAGTTATTGTTGCTAATCTCTTTCTGTGCTTAATTTATAAATTAATCTATAATATATACGTATAGGTTTTGATATTACTTGTGGTTTCAGGACCCACTGGAGGACTTAGAACATATCCTTCATGGATAAGGAGGCACTACTGTATTGTTAAGTAGAAACAGGAGGTTAAAAATAACAAATTTGATCCACAAAAGTGAAAAATTATAAGTTGAACTTTCTTAAAATTAAAAACTTTGCTCTATAAAGAGATTGAAAAGATAAGCCACACAGTGGGAGAAAATGTTTGCCAGAATCCATGAATATGATACTTACACGGCTCAAGGACCTATCAAATGTGATTTGGTTAAAGATATTGGGATGATGTGATTATCCTGGATTGCTACTATGCTGGCACACGTGAGCCAAGGATTGCAAGAGGCCTTTAAGAAGTCAGGAAAATCAAGGAAACTGATTTCAACCCAGAACCACTAGAGGGAATATTGTCCTATAGATGTCTTGATTTGGGGACTTTTTACCTCCCAAGTGTAAGATTATAAATGTGTTGTTTTAAGCTACTAAATTCGTGGTTATTTGTTAGAACAGCAATAGGAAACTAATACATCTTCACAGAAATCAGTCTAAACATTAAAAATAAAAGAGATCATGCCATAAGCAATATCTTCTTTTCTGTGTGATTTGTAAATTTGATTGCTATTCTCTTAATTCTAGTCTCACATGCATCAGGTACATTTACTTCAGCATACTTATTCTTTATCTGATTATCCTGCTCCAATTTTTAAAGTCAACATATTATTCTGGCATTAGTTCTCTTCTCCAGTATCTTATTTAAATCTGTTCTTCTTGGTGTATTCAAATATTTCCTCAAAACTTGCTTTCTATTTTGTCAGAGTGAAATCATCTCTAAAAGCCTTTGGGTTGCTCTCATTTTTTTCAGCTTGTATTACTTCTTGAACATGTATTTTTATGCTTCTGTTTTATTTGGTTGTGGTCGTTTATTAGTTTGTCAGCATCTAATGTTGTTTGTCTTAAATTCCTAACTCAAAGGTGCTTCATACAAAGTTCAGTTATTTATTTAGCACACTAAATGTATTGTTATGCTCATATATTATATACAATATAATAACAAGGAGAGAGAGCTGAAAAAAGAAGAATCTGGAGAATACACATTCCAGGGTAAGATAGAGAAGCTATACATGAAAAAGGCGGAAAGTAAATAAGAAGAATTGGAGTAGAACCAGAGGAGATGCCTATCAGAGGAACTAAGGTCGAAGATGGTTTCAATGAAGGAGTAGTCAACAGTGTTAGATATTACAGAAAACTGAAGTGAATTGAACTGACCTTATCTTTCAGGGGCTATTTCCAAATGACCAACTTTGGAAAGAGTTTTCATAATTTAAGGAACTAGGTCAGTAGTCCCTGCCTGAAAAAACATCTCCAAGACAGAAAAAAAAAGGTAAGGTCAAAGACCATGTAAAACATAATGTTTCTAAATGTCAAGGGGAGAATGAAACCATTATCAGATCCAGGGAGGTCAATAGAGTATGAAAATACAGTTATTGAGTCAGGAGGACAAGAAAAAGCACTTACAGTACCTGGAAACAGTCATGCTGAATTGGTGTTGAAGGGCCAGAATTATACAGATTGATAAGTGGTCAATCTAACCACTTAGGTTCTCTAACTAGGATGTCACTAGTAAAGGTTGGGCAATTCAAGTTTATAGTTGGTTGAACTGTGTATGAAAAATAAAGAATCAACTGCAACTAAAAACAATATGTTTTCAGGCAGCATCAGTGTGAAGGAGAAGATATACAGTGTAGCTAAAGGAGAATGCGTAATCTAGAAAGTGTTTTCTTTTAGAATAGAAGTGATCAGAACATGGAAAAGAACAGGTAGCAGTTCTGGAAGACAGGAAGTATAATTGATGGAACAAGATCCCAGAAAAGACAAGAGTATGAAATCCAAAAAAAAAGGAGAAAAGTTTAGCCATATTCAGCTTCTGACACGTTTTATACACGGGGGGTGGGGGGGGGGGCTTGCATTTTTATTTTGTACTAATAATGATGAAATTAAGTAAAATTTAAAGCATAGTATGCCTGGTTGCACATAGTATGAGAGAAGTTTAAGCACAACATTTTTATACCAGTAGATAGAGTACAACACATTTTCCAAAAATCTAAGCTTGTTAGTATGAGTATCCAACAGCTTATTGTTAAAATCAGCATTGAAAAAGCCAACTGAATGGTAAGATGACACCTGAATCTATTTATATTCCTATTTAGTGCATTATAAGTTATTTATTTATTTAATGGGGAAAAAGAAATTCACAGGCAGAATTCCTTTTGTTGTCACTAAATTGTTTCAACCTATTACTCATAGTAGATGCTAGTCACTTTATAGCCATAGAATTAAATTAACTTGTTAGTTAATATGTTTGAAGTGTATTTCAACAATTAGAATTCAAATAGGCTTTAGAAAACATCTGTGTCTGATTAGGCATCCAAACCAGGTATCTCTAAAAATATAGCTTCATTTTAATTCTTGAAAGAAAAAATAACTTATCCATTTATATGTCAAATGTCTATACTCTGCTCCATGCACCCAGGCTCTAAAAGACTGCTTTCTTATTCTCTTCACAAGAACAAAATACGAATCTTCTTTTGCCATACAGGAAGACCTCAGATTGAAAGTAAAAACGATATCTGTCAAAGGAGTCCCAGATTTTTGCATTGCTCTCCCTAAGCTTAAATAGCCACCCAATTCAAACAATTGCAGCAACAACAACAATAACAACAAAACGAAAAACAAAAACAAAAAAACCATAAGGAAACACACAAAATCACAGGAAAAAAACCTAAAAAGCTAAATTAAATTGTCTTAAATGGTCAAGTACAAGAACTATCCTTGTAGAAGAAAGGGGCAGAATCACAGTAGTTGGTGGCAACTTCAGTAACATTATGTGATCCATGGGTCTGTTGCGAGCCAATGTAGATTTTTTTGCCTCCAAAAAATGTAGATTTTCCCATAATCTACTCCAGCAAAAAAGCAGAGGTCACAGATAATACAAAGCAGTAGATAATGGCAGTGGCAAACCCATTCATGTTCAGATTTAGAATGCTTTTTCCCCAGCACATTTATCTAAGAACACTAATAATCGACTTTGGACCTTGTCCTCTTTCGCTTAGAATTCTAAGCTGGATGCATATCTTTGCCAACCCATTCATAATCTCTGTTCTTACCGTTTTTCTGCTTTGCACATTCTTATAGATTTAGTAGCAATTCTCTTGTCGTCAGCAGGACATCTTTAAAAACTTCTGCATGTGAGGCCAAGAACCGTAACCAAGTCAGCCTGGACTCTCATTTAGTTCTAAGTGAGCAATACTCTGCCTTACATGTTAGCTGTCCTAGCTGAGTCATTACAACAGCCTCTTTCCTGCCACATGCCTACCACCTGGGAAACCTCTTAACCCTTTTATGATTGGAGGCTGCTTTGAACTCAGGTCTTCCAGAGATTCAAATTTGATTGAAATCCCCCAGCCTTCCTCTCTTCGGTTCTGTGATGTAAAATATCTGCCTGCCTGGTCTCTTCACCTGGTGCTAACTCCTGAATCAGTGTGCTCCCGCCTTGGATATTCCTCAGCCTAGTTGCCTACATGTCTGCTTTGACTTAGATTCATTCATACATATTAAAAATATCTATGGAAGAAAGCTTTTATATAAAAGCAAAACTATAAATCATACAAGTGCACATTTTAAAGAACAATATTCAGTAAAAGGTTACCAAAAATAGATATGATTGGGTGTCTGAAAGTCTGGACTTGATTTTATCTCATCGTGGCAGAGGTTCAATTATACACATATTTTTATTTTCTTCTGAGGCCTGACAATGACACATTTCCCAGGCTCCCATGCAGGTAGGTGTGGCTATGTCACTGAGTTCTGGACAATGAAATGTAGACAAAAGTGATGTGCCCCACTTCCAGGCCTGGGACACAGAAATATCCACTGGGTAGCCTCATACTCTTCCCTGCCTCTTCCTGCCAACTGATGGGACTCCAGAACCTCAAGGAAGGTGGAGACACCGCGCGGAAACACAGAGTTCTTGAAGGACTTTCTGGAGCAGAGTCACTTTCTCACCAACCCACAGCACATTGCGATTTGAGAGAGAATTAAAATTTTTTTGTCTTAAGCCACTGAGATTTCAGTTTGTCTATTACATCTGGAGTTACTTACTGCCCATAACCAGTACTTTACATCTAACTTCTTTCCTTCTGGAGTTTCAATCTTAAAATTTGAAGCAATTGATTTTTACCTGTTCTCACTGAGGGAGGTCCAGTTATGCTGCTACACCCTTTACTTTTCTTCATTTGATCACCTTTGTTTAAATGAAAAACAAAAGTGAAAACCAAAAACATCCTTTTAAGCTGTTTCTCTATACAATTTTCTCTTTTACTACTTCCCACACATCTCTCCTTCCCAAATTTCCCATGTTAATTTAAGTCTTGGGTAGTTTTCCAACGGTCTCCCACAAATTATTAGGAATTGCCACTTTCTGGGTGGGTGGTCTTGGGAAAATAGTTTAACTTCTTTAAGACTCAAATTCTCTGCATGGAGATAATATCTTATTTCTGAATTATGTTTGTCAAAACTAAAGGAATGTAAATCACTTCAATTAAAAATTTATGATGTTAAAGTACATGCCATGTATATAATGTAAGTATCAAATAACTATTAATAGATCTCTATTTTGAACAACTTTGGCAAAGAGTAGTCATTCCATATAAGCTCCCTCCTTGCTTTCTTATCCCTTTACCCTCTGTTATTAGCTATGATTAGGAAACAAAGGACTGAAGATGCTTCTGCAAAGTGCTGCCATTTGGTATGTATAGAAACCTATGACCATTCATTCGTTCATTTATTCACTTATCAAATAGTCATTGAGTACTCATCATATGCTAGTGTTAAGAGAGACAGAGGCAGGACAGCTGAAAAAAAAAAAAGGTGAAAACACTGATGTGAGAGTAAGCGGCTACATACCCTGAGGGTAGGAGAAAGATGAAAAGGAGAACCTCAGGGAAGGTCTTTAGTTGGATCTTGTAGGATATTGCCATTGAAAGCAGAAGCCTCAGAAATCTAGGGTATGCCATTTATGCTCATAATTCCTTTCTTTCTGCCGTGGAATAAAAATATCATAGGCAATTATTCTGTAAATGTGGCCATTATGTTTTACTTTTGATATTGAAGTTCATTCTTATTCCACTAGGACACAGGTGAGGGTAAAAGGGAGACAGTGATCTGGGTAGGTGGAGATGCCTCGGAATTTAATGCTTTCCACAGGCGATCTCTTCCCAGGGAAATAAAAGTGGGATCTTTGAAATGCTAGTGATCTAATAATTTTATTATGAATTAAAAAAACAGGCACAGGCCTTTCCTTTCTTCTTTATAAAGTGGCCGTTTAAACATCTTCCAGTGTTGGAAGTATTTCTAGCCTAAATATTTCAGAACTTTTGAAAATTAAAAGGTTTAGTATTTGGGGTGAAGAGTTTCTGTCCTGTTTCATATAACCAGGGTTGAACTTTTAACATCTTGACATTTCCTGGCACAGAGATAGATGCCGCCCTGTTTTATAGCCACACAGAGAATGAAGTAATCACTAGCAGCAAATGCATTGATATCTTTCTCTAAGTTATTCACAACCTTTAGGTCCCACATGTGCTTATTCCTACCTGACATTCTTCTTTGCCATATTTAATTGCTTTTGTTAATTTTATTGATTTAAAAAGAGAAGTTCTGCTTTTTGCTTACCTTTAAGGTAGGCATGAGGATTGATATATTTCCTTCACTTCCATTCCCTGAAGTTGATGACATTTTCAATAAATAATCTTATTTTTTCATTCTCTACTTTGCATTATAAATGTGGTTGGAATGTATGGGCATTAGCTGCCTGGCTGTATTCATGGTATAATATACTCATGTGTATGTGTGTACAAACACACATATCAGCATGGATACACTAATACATGCAAATGTGTATATACATTATATGTCTTCAGTAAAATATATAAATCTGTACACTCATAAGCACATTAATGATACATTCTTGTGTATATATATATATACATATATACACACATATATACATATATATGTATATAAACATTTCATGTATATCTATTTTTACCCACAAAATGAAGTGTTGAGAGATGAATATGGAAAAGCCATAATTAATGGATGTTTTGGTCAGTTAGAAGTGATTTTAGTCTGTGCCTTGGCATTTATAAGCTGAGTAACTTGGTAAACTCAGTCAAGTAATTTAGCTTCCCTAATCCACAGACTCTTCACCAGGAATAATAAAACCTTATCTCATATCATATACATGGAATATTTGTGAGATTAAAAAAGATCAAGGAACACAGTGGTTACCCTTGCTATGAGGTTAGAATACAGCAAAAGATAATTGCTACCTTCTACTAATTTACATGATTTTTGTATGGAAATGCATAGGCATTCTCTAACAACAATTGGTTTCCTGCTTATCTATAATTTTTGGTTAAGTAATGGTTAATAATCCAGAATTTTTTTTCAATTCTTGTTAAAAATCTTCCCAGACCAATGGACTTCACAGGTTATCTATGTTCATTAAAATGATCGATATGCTAAATTTCTAAATATATTGAGATTATGAATGTGCATGTGTAAAACCCAATAAATTATGATTTTTTCAGTCAAATTATGAGTAGGATCTTTCTTGATTAAGCAATGGTGCTTACTTAATTTTAGAACAATAGTGTGCTTGCATATATGTATATACATACAAATAAATGTACATATATGCATAAATGAGATATGCACATATACATACAGCTCAGTTATATACAATGATAATGTGAGAGCAAAGCACAAGCCAGAGAATAATAATTAAATGCATGAAAGGAGGAAAGGAAGAAAGGTTATGGAACTTGAAACAGTAACTCTTTTTCATGTTTTTGTGTCACAGTACTTAAACATGTGATCTGGGCAATTTACTACTTTTAAATCTTGTTTTTCTCGGATATAAACTAGGAATACTAAAATCTTTCCCATTCTAACTCATTGGGTAATTTTGGAATAAAAACTTAACCTCTCTGAGCCCCAGTTACATTGTATGTCAAATGAGATAAAGATTTACATACAGTGTAGGATTGTTGTGAAGATCGAGCTAGATAAAGCACATCAACATGCTTTATAAACTACAAAGGGATATGTAAACTTATACTTTGAATAGCTAAAAGAATAGCTCCTTTAAAATTCCATCTATAAGTCAATGTTATTTGTATGTGGGTATATTTTTTGACACGTGATCACCAAATCAAAGGCTAACTTTTACTATAACCAAATCGTCATTCTAACTTTTAACTATCCAACCTAAATTTTCTATCAAATTATCTTACAGAAAAAGTTAACTTCTTATGAATTTCATATACACGTAACTATATGTGTATACTTATATAAATGAATTTGTTTGTCCTTAGGTACTAAATTAATATTGGCAAACTTGAAGATAATAAACATGTTTTTCTGTAAAATCTGCTTAGCCTTATTAGTAATAAAAAAATCTACTCATTTAGCCATTTTTTTGGAAGAATACACAAGGGCAACATTGGCACTCAGATGTACAATCTGGGAGTATACTGCAGTTCTCTTAGAAGTATTATTTTTATGTACTATGAACATGGTCTGTAGTTGATATTTTGGATATAATCCAAAAATTATTCCGGAAAATATCTTTATCAATTTTCATATGTTACTCTAAGATAATGTATATAGTGGCTCAAGTTTTCTATTTACATAGTGATTGGCTCTTTCAACAAAATTTATCAAATGCCTACCATCTGAAACTTTTTCTTGGGAATTGGGGAAATGTGGAGAATAAAATCAGAACCAGTCCCTGTCTTTGTAAAACTTCCTTCCAGTCAGTATGGCAGGGTGCGGGTGGGCGGTCAAATGGGGAGTGGGAGAGCAAGGGGGGGTGATAAAGTGTTACTGGTAGTAATTAAATAATTTACAAAAATGTGTAAAATTAAAAATGTGGTATGTGCTAGGAAGAAAAGGTGAGAGTTATTTAAATAGTAAAACTCAGCTGGATTTGGTAAGAGATTTTTAATTGGGAATGGATAAAAGAAATAGGGTATAAAATATGACTCCTAGTTTTATGGTTTTGGCAACTGGATGGATTACAGTGTCTGAGATAGGAAATGCTGAAAGAGGCCCAAGTTTGAGGTTGGAGATGAGAGTGGGTGATGTTTTAATTTAGGTATGTTGGCTTTAAGGTGCCAGTGAAACATCCAAGAGAAATTGTGAAGTAGGTTGTTTTCTATGTGATTCTAGCACTTAGCAGAGAGCTCAGGGATTGTGGTATACATTTTGGAGTTACTGGTATTAAGGAGATAATTAGAGCCTGGCCACGGATAAATTGCTAGAAATAATATAGATAAGAAAGTAAAAGAGATTAATGTTTTGAATAACTTTAATATAGTTATAAGAAATTATGTTAATGGATATGTATTTGCTTGTAAGTACTATAACTACATCAACAACAACAAATTAATGCTGGTATTAATGACACTGAGAGGAGTAAAATGAATAATCTGAATATTATAATTGGTAACATAAATGTTATCCATTTATCCAAATGTTATTAACTCTTGAATATGTATTCAGAGTTGGTGATTTTGATGCCATTATGATTGAATGTTTTGGTTTGATAAAAACATCCTGAATAGAATTGAAAACTTCTGATACTGATTTTTTCAGTTTGGACATTAATACATACTGATACAGTCACATTTACACACACAAACATGCATACTTACAGTATGAAATTCAGGGATTAAGATTTAGAAGACATTAATTAATGACAGGGCATGGAATTTAATATATTTTTTTCATTATATATTCTGAGACATTGCAGCCCTAATTGTGTTTATACATCATCTTACTTACAAAATCATTGAAACCTTTATTGAACAATAAATATTTTAGAGAGTTCAGGAAATAGTGAATTATTTTGGAAATGATTTTTTAACTAATTTGTTTAAGGAAATTTCTATATGGGCAAATAAAGACAAAATAGACAGGCATGCTCCCCAGAAATATCATTTAATTGGTTTGTCCTCCTCCTAAAAGAAATGGTTTATTGGGGACAAAAGGAACACTATAAAAATTAATAAGTAAACATGTGTCATTATCTTATGAAACATGCAGTTAGAGGGTGGATACAGCAGTAATCATTACCGATTATTGTTTATTTAAATCTTTTTAATCCACATTCATCAGAAATGATGTTAAATTAAAATGATAATGTGTGGGATGGGTCCAAGCACAGCCAGACACCTCTCCTTCATTCTCCAAAAGAATATTGTGTTTGGTAAAAGATAAGTTGGCAAGCTCAAAAATCACATTGTGTGCAAAGAGCTCAAAGCATCATCAGTACATACACTCCTGTTACCTGTGTATCAGGCATGTGCAAACTTTTATCAGAACTGCTTAGCTACGGTGCATGAATGGTTCTTTGGAACCTCCCCGGCTTTCTATATTTCAGACCCCCCAGAACAAGGGCCAGGGTCCTTCTACTGCAGTATGCAGTGAGATGAGTGCAGCCCCACTGCCCATGTGAGCTGTGGAGTGATCTACCAGGCCTAAGGGGACCAATACATTGAAAGGGGCTGGATCTTGTGTACTCTTTCTTCTCTTGTAAGTAAACATTGTACCACTAGAGCCTTGCATTGCTCTCATTGACTGAATGAATACAAGACTTGCTTCAGCCATTAAAATGAGGCTGAAGTAACAGTGTCCCAGTGTCTCTCCTTCTTCTCTTTTATTTCTGCCTTTACCATGGGAAGAGTATTTTCAGAATAGTTGGTCTCAGGAGGAGGATGAAAATCACCTAGTACAGAGCTGTCCCAGCTAAAGTGCTCTAAGCAAGCACAGCTTTAGAGCATAGTTCTCAGCAGACTTACTGATGTTTGAGTATAGCTGTGACCAGCAGAAGCACCCAGTTGAGTTGGAAAGAGGCATCTGCATCATCTTTGAGCAAACGTATAGGTTCTAACTCTTGACAGGAAGCAGTACAACACTTTTATAGGCTTAGAGAATTCAGAAGAATCTGGACTTGCAACGTTTTTGGTTGCATCAGCCACTTTATCTCCATCCATGTTCTGGATTCCATTCTTTTTCAAACAAGTCCCTTACCTTGGCAAAAACTTTAAATTTCCATGGACCTCAGCTACTCTTCCAACTCTACTAGATTTAAACTTGTTGATTAATACTTTCAGTTTTTTGTTAATTTTTTTCCAGAGTAATAGGGTTTAGCAATGGCGTTCAATTAATTCCATTTTCATTGTAATTGCTATTTCTCCTGCATGTCTCAAATATTTGGTAGATAGCATTTGCTTCAATCAGTATAGCCATCCTAGTTACCACTGCTGAGAATTTTAACAATTGCACTGCCACCTTGTGCCTACCATCAGCTGGGCAACAAATAATTTAGCTCTAAAACATCATTCCAGTGTCTGCTTTCTTGGGCCACTCCTGGTACAGCTGGTTTAGGTCAGGTTCTCAAAGAAGTAGATCCTGACACACAGATGAATGTGGAGGAAGTTTATCAGGGTGTGCTCTTGGCATCAAGAGAATGGAAGAAATGGTGAAGAAACAGGATTAGACAGAAGGAGAAGTTGAGTTGTGATGCATGTTCAATGGAGGCCTCCGCCAGCCATATAGAGTAATTGACACGAGTGACCTTTCAGAGTCGTGCCAAGTTATACTTTCATTGATCACTTATTAAATATAGTCCCAGTTGGGAAAAGTGGATCTCTTCATCTAAGCAATCCTGGTAGGGGGCTGAAAGTTGAGGGTTTTCTGTGGGCAGCACTTTCATCATCTGGGGAAGCAAATCATTCATTCTTAAATGGGGTCTTGGCTGTGAGTTATAGTTCCCAAACACAAAATTACATCTAAGTAAATTATGACTGTGATAAATGAAGACATTTTAGTTTTCAAACCTGAAAATTTTTCCACTTGTTTATTTGCTGTTATTTTGAGGTCTTTGAATTTAAGAGAATTCTCCATGGTTGTACATTTTCCTGGATTGATTTTCTCTACATCCATAAGCATCAACTGTAATTTTTTATGAAAGGCTCTCTTTCCGGTAGGCCAACTTATATGGAGGATAACATGATTTATCTTTTTAAAAAATTGCTCTTACAACACATACCAAAGTATAATGTTTATGGAATGGCTGTTGACAGTGTTAATTTGCCAAGCTTTCTATAGATCAGTTTACTTTCTACAAAAATATACTATTTTAAAAGACAATGATCACAATGTAGACATTTTAGTACTATTATTTTCTCTTTACCACTTTATTTGCATACTTAAGGTTTAAAAAGTTTTCATAGTATTTTAGGGGAAATATCCATGTTAAATGGACCTTGTTAGGTAGCTTAAATGAGACTTTCTAAAGGACTCCATAGAAGGTGAGATCAAATTACTTTTGGATTATATTTATCCAAAGATATTTCTTGTCTCCTATTCAGGTTAATTTCCAGGATATTGAGATTGCATTCTTTAGTATCTCTCATGGCTCTTACTTTGAATCTCAGACCATGTTCCTTGCCTATTTTTGATCTCCACGTAATTCAATTTTTCTAAAATATGATTTCACATTACCGTTATTAGCTGTAGATTTCAAAACTTTTACATTGGATTTGGAAATCATCCTTGGCTCTCAATAACATTTCCAGAGATAAAAAAAAAATGTATTGCACTTTTCTTTCACTTCAACATCTGTGACTGTCTTTCTTTAAGTTCATTTTCTTAGCAATGGGAAAACTTTGCTACTCCTCAATCGGATAGTAACCAGCAGTCAGGAATTATCCAAACACCGCAGAGAAAGTATTCTTTTTCTATCTTTCAGTTCTTTAAAAAAAAATGATGTGCTTTTAGAAATTACTCTAGAGATGTTTATAGAAAATTGTTAGTTTAGGAAAAAATATGCCAGATTAACATTTGGTTGCACACTAGTAAATTAGTAGTAGGTTTGTAGTTTGCAGTTTTACTATATGTACTATGGGAAAACCATTGTCTCAAACCAAAGAACATGCTGTCCAGAGCCCCAAATCTGTCACAAATATTGATTGATTGAAAGCTGTAAAAGACAATTCAGCACTATTTTCTTTGGAATAGAACATTTTTGCAAGATTCATTGAAAGGTCCAGTCTTGAATAAGCAATGCAAAACCCCTTACATGCTAAGTAAGCTCTGCCACCGCACAGTCTCCTCTGGTAAAGCATATCATCTATCATGGGCCTGTCTTGATTCCTTTGAAAGAGAATTATGTTCCTGGAAATATTGATTTTTATAGTATAAGTCTATACATGATATATTCTGTGTTATAAATCCCAAGTGAGAAATTATTAGTCGTTTCATAATATTAACAGGTATGTATTTTTTAAAAAAAACTGAAGGTGAAATGTGATTACTGCTATTATAGGCTGAATACTGTCTTCCTAAAATTAGTATGTTCAAGTCATAACACTCAGTATCTCAGAACATAACTATATTTGGAGATAAACTTTTAAAAGAGGCAATTAAGGTAAAATGAGGTTATTATGGTGGACCCTAATCCAATAGGACTGGTGTCATTATTATAAGAGGAAGAAATCTGGATACAGATCCATGTGAAAGGAAGACTGTATACAAAGAGAAGATGGCCATCTCGAAGCTAAGCAGAGAGGTCTAAGAAGAAAAAACTAACTTGCCAACTTGATTTTAGACTTCAGTATGCCAGAATAGTGAAAAAATAAATTTCTGTTATTTACGCCACTCAGTCTAATACTTTGTTATGGCAGCTCATGCAAACAAATTCATTTCTACAATAATAAGAAAATTTACTGAATTTTTGATTTGTGTATTTAGCTATACTTTAGTTCCTAAAGATTACTATTTATTTAGCTGGAAAATTTGTCATAATTAGAGTGCAGCAATATCTATTACTAAATTAAAACAATATTTGGTTTCTTAAGTATTTGATTTTTTTAAATTCCTACATGTCATCCAAGGAAAGTGATATGATACTATTATGATATGATACTATTTCTAATAAAGATTTTAAAACAATACTTTGTTGATTACATAAAATATAAACAGAACAATTCATATTTTACATTGTTCTCTCTGATGTGTATATTAGTGTATTTGAATTCTAAGTTTTAATATAATTGAACAGTAGACTGTGCTACCAAGATTAAGTGGGCAGAGTCCCAAGGAAGAAGTTTTATAAAGCAAGAGCCACTTTTGTAAAAGAGCAACTGACATTAAGAAACTATACATTAAGATATTATGTCATGAATGTCATAAATTATCTTTGTGGAAATTTTGTGTCATCTTAGCATAAATAATTGTAGAAATAATGCTGTCATTAAGACTATATAAGGAGTAGTGCAAAGGTACAATAATTCAATTTAAATAAAAATTTGTAACCCCATAGCTTGTCATTTTCTTAGCAGACTTTCAGAATATTCAATTAAATTGGATAAAAATGTATGTTCTGAACTAAGTTGTGTCCCCACAAAAGTCATACATTGAGGTTCTAACCCCCAATGTGACTATGTTTGGAGATAGGGCCTTGATAGAGCTAATTAAAATTAATGAGGTCATATGAGTGGGGCCCTAATCTAAAAGGACTAGTGACCATGTAAGAGGAAGAGACATCAGGAACGTGCATGCACAGAGGAAAGACCCCATGAGGACACAGTGAGAAGGCAGCTGTCTGCACATCAAGAAAAGAGGCCTCAGGAGAAACCATCCCCGCTGCACCTTCATCTTGGACTTTCAGCCTTCAGAATTATACGATAATAACCTTCTGAAGTTTAAGTCACTTGTACTGTAGTATTTTGGATGGCAGTCCTAGCATACTAATAATGTAGGTCTTAGATATCTGTTGAGAACATACTAACAAGAGAGAATTTGTTATAATTTCTAAAAAGAAATAGTTTTCAACCATTTCAACTATTGAATTTTGGTTTCATACTTAATAGAAGTGGTTTGTGTCTTTGTAGGAGAATATAAAATATGAACTATTTTCATATATGTAAATTGGGGAGCCACTCATTTATAAGCATGTTATTTTTCTCAGAATTATCAAATATATTTGAAGGTGAAAAGAGAAGAAAATTCAGAAGCCAAATTTTCAGAAGACTATGTTTCCCTAACAGAAATATTTTATACCCATTAAATATAAAAAGAAACCTGACAAAATATGGATTATAGTTCATATATATATATATGTGTGTGTGTGTGTGTATATTTATATATATATTATCAATTGCATATAGTAAGCAATAAAAAATGCAATGCATAATTTAAGTAACTTCCAAACTCTTTCCAGTTCAGTTAATTTCTGAGTATGAGCTCTATATTATTCTGGACGAAAAGTGATATTTTTCATTAAATATTTGCAGATGTGGTCCATGGTAGTTTAATATAGGCAATTATTTAAAGAACCATAATAATCCTTTTGTTTTTAAAAAGGAGAGCAAAGAAAGAAAGAAAATACTGTATTTTCTAATAATACTGTGGCTTTAGTTCATTATTTTTTCCAGGATTAAGTGTATGTGTGTGCATTCATGTATGTATGTGTATTAAATATTTGCCCCAAGACAAATACTTCCTAAATCATTAAAAACATATACACTTAGAATGACAATATACATGGTAAAAAGTAACAGAAGTATTTTGTTTGCACCCCAGGTAATTTAATTTTATTTCAGCATAAATTATAGAGAAAGTACAATAATTGTGATAAATATCAGCAGTGCAGAATCTCATCTATGATATTTTCTGGTATGTTGAAAAACAGAGTGATAGATTTAAGTGCCATCTGATAGGAAAACATAGCTACATTGTTTCATCTCTTCATTTAATTCAGGATAAAAATAGATTAATACCAATTATGAAAAATATTATATGGTGTAATACAAAGGATATCCCATTGTGATTAATATGAGATTTCTGAACATTACAAGGTCAACGAATTGTATAAAAATCCCCAAAGTCTTATTTTAGGACACCAACATATCTTAGTGCCTGAGTATAGACTGCAAGTAGCCAAAGTTGTTTTACTCAGTGTCACTGTAGCACCTATTTCTTTTAATTTGCTCTTCCACAGTGAGTTGTTCAGATTGGATGTCCACTTTGGGAGACGTAGGCTTAGCTGCACATTCATTGCTCAGAGCATGAAAACTTGTTTTTCCATTAATATGGGCTGCTCCTATTCCGCCATGCCAATGTTTGATTTCCTTCCCAAATTCTGTTAAATACAAACATGGCATGTTTTTAATTTGACCTACAGAATCTGTGAAATCATGTTTAAAAATGTTCTCATTCTTCTTGGAAAAAGCAGAGATTTTCATAGTGTTAGAAAAGAAGAAGTGAAGAGTTTTATTGTTTGAGTGGTTTCCTTTGATGTTTAGGATGTTTGTATCAGAAGAGACGATAGACGTTTTTGCCTTTACTAACAACTCACCATTAAGACCTGATTTGGAAGTAGACTGCACAGGACTGCCAGCAGTAACTATGTCAGTCTGTGTATTGAGAGCCATAGTTAGTCTATTCTTTGAGAAAGTCTTTTCAGATTCAAATAAACCAAGTAATTCTGAGATTCTAGATGCATTTGCTGAATTTTTAATTTGATATTCACTTGCAGTGTAGTTTGCTTCACTTGACAGTGGTAATAGATTAGAAAATTCTAAAGTAGATGTCTTCTGCTTGCAATTATTCAGATATGAGACTGCTACATAATTGTTATTATTATTCTTATTCAAGTTCTCTTTATGATTTTCTGGTACCACCTCAACATCAGTGTTAGTAACCTGTAAAACTTCTGCACCATCAGGTTCATTAGTTTTTTCATTTTTCTCCTCAGCACTCTGCACAACCACATTATTGTTGTCATTAAGATCTATTTCACTTTTCCTCTTGTTCTTTGTCTCTTCAGCCTCATTCAGCTTATCTTGCACATTCTTATTCCCTCCCTTCTTCTCATCTTTTCTTGCTTCATACATTTCCTTTTCTATGATTCCTATAACATCCTCTTTCTGACACATATGAATGGACTGCAGATATGGCTGCAGGAAGTAAATGTTATCTTGCTCTTGTCCTTTATTTTCCAGAGTTCTAATGTACTCTATTGGGGATTCACTTTTAAATTCAGGGGATGTAGTGGTTGTCATTTCAGGAGGCCATTTAGGTTTACACAGTTTGAGCTCTTCCTCAAAAGGAAAGGTTTTCTTAGGCATCTCCCTAGAAGGGGGCCAAATGATTTTTAATTTTCCCCTTTCCCGGAATTTTCTGAAATCATCCGTATGCCTTCTACCGTCACCAGCATCTAAATGTTTATTCAGATCTCCAGGTACAGGGATGTTTTCTGCATTGTTTTTATACACATTTGGTTCTTCTTTAGGAATAAAATCCACTGAGCTGCTTTGATTTTTGTAATTCCATCGATCTTTATGTTGTTTGTATCCAAAACCTTCATCATAATTTCCCTTTGATTTGAAAAGTTGTTTAAAATGAGGTTTACAATATATTTGTCCATGAAGTGATGCATAATTTCCCAAACTGCCAGAAAGAACAAAAGAAAAAAATTAGCATTCTACATATACCCTGTAAATTCATAGGGAATTAATTATTTCAAGGAAGAGTCAGAGATTCAGTGCAATTAACTTACTAGCAATAAGAATGTGCTTATTAATTGCACATTTCTGTTAGATAATAGTTGCCACTAATATCCTGCATAGTACATGTCATGCAGTACTTAGGATTTCATGCTATATGTCAGGCATTGATATAATAGGCTTTATAGTATAATGTATATGTAGTTATGGATGATACAAAATGACAGGACTAAATCTTTGCTAACTTAATAATTTATGTGAGGGGTTACACAATAGTTGCATTTGTATGGGTGATAGCAGAGGGAGCAAAGAAAGTGCCTGATAGACCTGAAAATACGAGATTACAAAATAGACAAGAATTTCCTGGAAAGTATCACATGCCAATCAGAGCACAGTAGTTGAAACTGGGAGAAGTTTTGCCCTCTCCAATAGTGGAAGGTCCTGTGGTAGGAAAGATCGAAAAGGCTGGATAAGTTAGACTTTCAGAGCTGATCCACTGAAATCACTTTTCCGAACAAGACTCCATACTGAGGGAAAAAAATAAGCATAGAACCAAAACTGAGTTGGGTGATGATGACAGACTTAAAAAAGTAGGCCTTCACTAACATGGGGGAGAAAAGCCAGCACAGCAAATCATAGAAGTCAAGCCATCATAGTTTTTTGAAAAGAATATGAATGCTAGAAGAGGTAGCTTTGTAGAACTGGAAAAAACTATCCTGATTTTTGTCTCCTTCTAAGATCTGGGAAAACGAATTCCACATGAAAAGGAATAACAGAAAAGAACCAAAGCCAAATATTGCACCAAGTTATTATAAGAAATAATAACGTAAGAAGTATTACAATATCCTTGCAGACAATAAAAATATATTAGAAAACATGTTCTCAAAACATCAACATTTTAACCTATTTTGAAATGATCTAGAAGATATTAGAAAATTATAAAAAACCTGAAAGAACACAATAAATTGGAATTAAAAAGGTTGTAAACTAGGTGCCAGGAGTCAGGGGGAAAGTAGCAATAAAAGAGAAAAAATGTCAGCAATAAAAACTAAACTAATATATGTATGTATGTATGTATGTATGTATTATGTATATATATACACACACACATACACACACATATATGTTTATATATATGTGTGTGTGTACATATATATATATACATATATATATATGAGCAAATAAACACATTAGAAAGTGTCTTAAGAAATAGGAGAATAAAAATTTACAATCAGATATGAAAAGAGTTAAGGATTTGAGAGAAAGATAAATATAAAGATAGGCGCAAAATACCTATGTATAGATAACAGGAATTCCAAAAGAAGAAAATAAAGCAAAGAAACAGGTGAAATAAGAAAAGGTATAATTAAAAAAACTTTCCTGATATAAAAAGTATGAAGCTACGAACTCAAAGTGTACACTGGATTACTGGCATTATTGACCCAGAATGACCAATTCCAAGAACTATGCTAGTAAAATTACTAAACTTTAAATAAAAAGAAAATTTTTTTTTTTATGTATTGGCAAAGAAAAAAAGGAGCATATGACTCATAAAAGAAAGTTAGATTATCAGATATTTCCAATACTTTACACCAGAAGAAAATGAAATAATGCATTTAAAACACTCAAATGAAACAAAGTATAAACCAAGGATTTTACTTTTAGCAAAACTGACTTTTCGTTCTATATATCATAAACAAATTGTTATTAGCATGTAAGAACTCAAGGAATATCATTTCCATAAAACTTTTCTGAGTAATCTACTAGAAAACAAGTTCAAACAACCAAAATGACTATAGAAACATCAATATAAGTGATGATAAGAGCACTAAATATATTGTTACCTATAAACTAAAATGAAATGTCATTAGTGCAAAGAAGATAATATGATACGTATGACTATATAATATGACACTGAAGATATAATAAAACAATTGTTAAAAATAGTGTGTGAGTGACTGGGGAGCAAATGCAATTTTTTTAATGTTTTGATAACCAAATTAGTGGTTCTGATAGTTTAGTTATTCCAAAATTGTTGTCCAAACGAATTTGGGGTAGTCTAAATCTGTTACCTCCTTTCTCTTTGAGAACCAGAAGTCTTGAAGTGGAAGAGAGAATGTATCGATGTCATAGAGAAGATGTTAAGCAAAAGTAATGTGGTTTTGAATTCAATTTTGCAATATCACTATAAAATCATGACATATTCTTTCTTTATATATATTAACTAGCTCTTAACACTAAAAAAGCTTAGAAATAGTGACCAACCCAGTCTAAAGAACATTGAGAGTTTTGTCTTGAAATGCCATTTCTCACACAAAGAAACCAGGACTTGGAGAAATGACTCTGCAGGTCTGGGGCAGTAAATGTACAAGGTGAGCATGCAATATTTAGTCCTATAAGATAATGAAGAAAATAGCAAATGTTACTAAGGTCTTGTCAAAAGAACTCAAAAAACAACTTGAAGGGGCTTCTATTATTCAAGGATAGATTGATTTGAGCTTCAGTAATGACAATAATTGAATCTGATTGAAACCAATCATATGTAAATCTGTGAGTTTATAAAGATATTTAAAAATTTTTTTTAATTAGTTACCTCTAGGGGATGATAAGAGTCCATTTCATTATATTGTTAAATGAATAACCGATACATTGGCAAAAGTTATCAACAAAAGGAAAGAATTATATGTTTATAGTCTTTTCTCTACCAGTTCTGTTACCATGCAACCAAATTGTTGATGAGGGGAAGAATCTTCTCTAAAAGTATTCTAATGATATAAAAAGAACAAAACCAGAATAACATTTTGCAAACATAAATTAATAAATATAGCTATTAAGCTTCAATATCTGCTATGATCACAAAATGTTTTAAACAGAAATATGACCTTGGATTTGAATTTTAGAAAGATCATTCTCATTACATTATGGAGCATGGTATTGGTGCAGGTTGGTAGTGGTGGTGATGGTAGTGAGATATGCTGAAGGCAGGGAGATAAATATGTAGAAAAGCTGTTGCATTAGTACAGAAGTGAGAAATGATACTTGTTTGAAAGATACCTGGGCTGTAATGGAGAGAAATATATCACTCAAGAGGTATTTATGGAACAGAAATTACAGAACTTGGTCATTGCTTGGGTGTAGAGAATGAAGGGAGAGGAAAGAGTCAGAGAATTTCACGTTCAGTCATTGAGTTAATATTAATGCCATTTACTCAGAAAGTAGCATATAGGTCATGAAAGAATTTCGATAGAGAGAAGATAAAAGGAGCAGATTGAATTTGCTGTACTTACAAGAAATCTAATTGGAGATATATACTAATCATTGACATATGTGTCTGATACACAGAGATGAGAGCTGGGCTAGTGGTACAGATTTCAGAGTTATTGCCACATGGATGATGATTAAAGTTATGGGAGTAGATGCAATAAACCAGAAAGAACATAAACAATGAGAAGAATAAACATCCATAACAGAATTAGGGAAGTCTAACATCTTTGTAATGGGCAGAGAAAGAATCACCCACGCAGAAATCTTAGAAGGGACAACCAGAAGGTAGGTGTCATGAAAACGAAGAAAAAAGAATGTTGCAATGAGGGGTGTCTGACATTTTTGGCACTGTCAATTAAAGTCGGGAAAGATAGAGTCTGAGAGATTTGGATTTAGCAAAATAATTACATTTCAGCATTTCAGACTATAGACACACCAAATAAAGACCATATTCATTTAAATGTTTTTACTTCAAAAGTTTTGGAAAATGAGTACATTTTGTAATTGTGTTGATAAGATGCTTCTGTTTCACCAGAGAATAAACAGAGTATTTATTTGACCTGACACTGACATTATTCTAACTTTTTTTTTTAACTTAGATGGAATAGCCCAAATGTAGGTAAACTCCAGTGCCCACCACTTGTTTTGGTATATAATGTCTTCCTGGCATACAGCTAGACCCATTAGTTTACAGCTGCATGGGTTTGCTCAGTGATTTAAGGTTGCTTTTCTACTCTATTGGAAAGTTGAGTAACAACAGAAACAGCATGCCCTGCAAAGCTGAAAATATTTACTATTTGGACTTTTACAGAAAAAGTTTGCTGAATCCTGATCTAGAGTCTATACTTTAGACTAAAGTAGGAACTTAAAAATTCCAATTTGCACAGAAACACTTCATGTTCCTTATCCATCTGATCTCCATGGTTGGACAAAAAGGACCTTTCTGGATTTGATTAGGAAATCAAAATTTCCAAAGGAAATAGTCATAGCCACCTTGACCAAACCTAACAGAATATGACCACATTCCTTTTGTGGTTATGTTAACTGATGGCAGCAAGATCTGGAAAAATCTACATGTTCTTAGAAACGTCATGTTATAAGTACACTGCAAACTTTTGAACATTTGTGCCACAAACCACAAGACATTTACCTCAGTTTACTGTTGCAATGGTGGCATCGGAAGCAGGACTTATGAAAACTCTGCTTGTCTGCTGTTAGACACTCCATTGGATAAACTGTCTTTTGACAAAGTATACATATTTCCTTGTCTTGGAGTAGCAGTTTCTAAAAATGAAAATTTACAAAGGCTTATTTAGTGTTACCTTCAATCACATTGTAAAAATAAAACAAACAACAGCAGCACATTAGCTGGCCATGTAGTTAAAGTACAAAGCTCTAAGACTATTGTCCTGATATTGCTTCTCTGGATATAATCCATCCTACTACCAGGTTTGAGACTCTGATACAATCAACTTTACTCTAGTGTCTCCAATATTTTATACTTTGTACAAGTTGACTTTTATTATTTAAGAAAACATACTTGAGTAAAATGTTCATTAACTTTAGCACATTAAAATGAATATATAGTAAACTCACCCATGGGGAGCCCTGTGAGCATGTATTTTAGATAACTAAACTTTCCACATATATATAGTTTTACACCTAACTTGTTCCAAAGCTTTTATTTTTTTAAAGCATTACAAGAGATTTTTCTAAAATATGTACATATCTTTTCAGCTGAGGACATTGTATTTGTTTAAATATTTTCTTAATGACAATGTTGACTCCATGACACCAATTCTTAACTTTAATCCAATGAGACCTGATTACATTGAAATGTTCAGGGCCATTTGTCCTCAATCTCCATAGGTTTGGATTTTAGGGCTTTTTGAATTTCCGTGTCTGCCTTTTATAATCTCCCTACCTCTTCCCTGGCTCGAAAGTACCTACGCTCACATGCTGCTGCTCAAAAGTGCATACTAGCTTCTATGAATAACAGTAGTTACATCACTAACCATTGTTTGCATAGTGATTCAAAACTGACATAGAACTTTCACCTCAGTATTGTTTTGATCCTCACAATAATCCAGTGAGAATAACTAAGCTTTCATATTAGTTATACATAAAAGTGTATATGCAGAAGGTTCGATATACAAATACACACACACACATATGTATGTGTATGTATATATATACATATATATACATATATATATATATATATGTATGTATATTAGTGCTCGAGGCTCATTTGAGGCTACTGAGTGATCACTTGTTTATTTGTTTCTAGCAGAAAAAACATTTCTATATTTAACATCAGGGTTTTTTTCCCCCATACTTTCTATATATTTTTAGCTATTGTAACAGAAACTGAGCATGTAGAATTAATTAGACAGCTTTGCTTAATTATGCCAGAAGCAAGCACATTAAGAAATCATATTAACTGGATAAACTAGACACATATGTTGCAAATATGATAGAGGCATAGTTATGAGTTTTTGTAACTTTTATTTTTAAGCTTGCTATTTCTTTCAATCTGTGTAAAAGAATGAACTACCCTAATGATACACATTAATTATGTCAAATACTTTCATTGCGAAGGCTCATTAATTGTAAAATGTAGGGAAATATAAATAAATGAGCTATTCTCTGATGTACTAAGTTCATGTATTTTATACCTCTTTTCTTCCACATACAATCAAATTTTTAAAATGTATTATCCATGCCCATCTGTGAATGAGGACAACTGAGCTATCATTCTGGGTTTAAGGAAGGTGTAAAAAAAAAATGTTATAAAAAACATCTGGCATTAGAGAAAGCTAATTCCATTCAACTCAATAACAATAATTGGATATACAAAAGGTCAAATTCTATACCTACACTTTTGTCAGAGATACCAATCAATAAAAATCCTTAAAACACATATCACAAGTATAAATTATTTCTTGGATTATTACCAGGCTGTATTGAATTCAAACGCAAACACCACTTTAGTCTGGCAATTAAAAATACATCATAGTAGGTCAAGGAATATCTAATATTGTCTCAAACAAGTGGATGAAATAATAACTTCTAATAAAGAATATTAATAATGTGTTATGGGTATATAATCATTAATATATAGTTATATGTAATCATTAGTATTATCATGGTAACAATTATTATATCTGCTGCTTTATCTAAAACCTTATTTACCTTGACAATTAAAGGTCTCAGTAATCTACACATGTAATATTATTTGTTATTCTCACACAGTGCAGGTGAATCATATTGTTTTTGTAAAGGGAAAGTAGTAAAAGCAAGCATTGTAAGCAGAGGACACAGGTTATATTGTTTGGTTACTTTTGTACACTCTAAACTGCAAATATCTTAGGTACGGAACACATGCTTTTAAATGGGTTAATCTTCACAGTTTGCAAGCTTATTTACCACTTATAAATGCAGATTCCTCTTGGAAGGCCGTTCTCATTTCAGCTGCAGCAGCATCTGAGGGTGCATATCCCAGGCTTTCAAAAACTCTTTCACTCTCCTGCCACGTCTTTTGAAAATTCCTCCTGAGCTCTTTAGGTGAATCAGAAATATCTAAAATATGGCCAGCGATGACATCTTCATAGGTCGGTGGGGCATGCTTGAAATCAAAGCCAGATTTGCCAGCTTCTGAGTTATGTGATGAAGACATTGTCATCTTTGACCCAACTACTTGACTCTCAAATGTATCCATGCCTGAGAAATGTCCATTTAGCGACCTCGTTTCAGAGCTTACATTGGTCTGCTCAACAGGAATGTTTTCTCTAGGACGACTACAATTAAAGCCTGGAAAACTAGCATTTTCTGAAGATGTTAATCCAAATTCCTCTTTACAAAATGTACGACTTTCTTGTTTTACGTTATGGTTTGCTTCTCCATTTACATAAACTCTTGTATTTGACGTTGCTTCAAAAACTGGACTATCCTCAAATTCCCTGAACCATCTGTTTATTTCATTTTCATGGTCACTCATGAAATTTTCAGCCATTTGAGCAGATCTGTTGGCTGTTTCATATCTCTGCATGTGCTCGGATGGGCGAGGCACTTCCACTTTGCGGATAATTTCGACTGACTCGAAACTTTCTGTATCTGGCACTATGCGCTGGGTGGAATTTACTCCATCTTTGTGAACATAAGTCGCCCTTTTCTCTACTTTCCTAACTTCCTCTTGAGCTTCCATGGAATCTCTGAAGGAGCCATTATCAACATGATTTACACTTATCGGTATTGTTATTGTAGGGGAAGAGACCCTACCACGAGTTTCTATCTTAATTTGACGACGAAGGGTTGCAGGAGATGTGATGATCTCAGACCTCTTCTCTACGATCGGAACCCGGGATACTGATGAACGTGGAATGGTCCCTTTGGACAACTTTGCAGTGGTGTCTTTGAGTTTGCCAAGTTGTTCAGAGCGACTACTGGGTCGAGAAGAGGAGGTATTTGCTATGTGGATTCTAGATGTTTGTGACTCAGGCCTTCTTGGTGGTGGTTCAGCAACACTATCCCTTTTCGGAGACTGAGAAAGCTCATCCTTAGCAGAGGCCTCTGTTCGCCGAGCAGTAGACTCGATTGTTATGAAAGTTGGTGATGGGGAGCGTGTTTTTAAAGAGGGAGGAGAAAACTTACGGTCATCTAGTTTAATTTCCTGTTGGGTTTTCACATGATGATGAGTAGTTGCTTCATGCTGGGTTGCTACTTCGTGGTGCTGTGTTTTCTCTATAGTGGTGTCTTCTTTCTGTTCACTGTTTTTACTACAGCTGACATTAACATCAGACACTTCAGACGCTGTTTCATTAAGACCATTGGGTTTATTTCTCTGCTTTCCTGCCTTGGAGGACATCATGGCTGTCTGGATGACATTTTCACAGGACACAAGCATATCCTGTGCTTGAGTTTTAATATGTGTGATTTCTTCCTTGATTTTTTCTATGTTATTCTCCACAGCAATTCGAACTCCATATTCTCTTTTTTCTTCACTTAATAGCCATACTGGAATAAGATTTAACAGTGTCTGAAATGTTTTCAGGCCATTTTTATTTGGCTCTGCTTCAAACTGTTTTACCCTAGACAAAATCTGTTGTAATTCTTCACGTTTTCTCAAAAATTCCAATATATTTATAGCACATTTTCCATTATCCTTCTGGGATTCTTTCACAGAGGACAATAAAGATTTGTTCTGTGTAATCTCCTGTTTTGAATCGTTAGTATTAGAAAAGACTTGTTTCTGTTGTATGCCCTTGACTCCAAGACATTTTTCTTCCTGAAGATTATTACATGGCTGGGGCAATTTTTTATGTTCAACTTGACTTTCAGAAATCTGTATGTGTGTTTGCTGAAAATTCTTAGTCTGTGAATCGAGATGTGTATCAGCCACCTTTTGCTTGACTAACTTCTGTTCTGATTTATTTAAATCTTCTTGTTTTTTTTCAACTATTAATCTCTCTTCTTCTGGGCCTATGATTTGTGGGCCCTGAATTGTTCCTTCACTTACTGGAAATTTTCCACTATCAGGTTCTGTAAAATCTCTTTGCTTCTCATGAACTATATTGAGTTTAATTTCATGGCTTTTCCTTGCAGGTTCTGTAGGTAATTTTATTGTTACTCTTTTTTCCTTCTTAGGCAATTGGTAATATTTTTCAGCCACAGATTGCTTATTACTACATTCAGTACTTGCTTCAGTGTTCTTGGTTTCCTGGTACTGTTGTTTGGTAATGCTTTGAACATCAACTTCAGATTGCTTTTTATGGCTTTCATAGCTGTGGTTTATTTCATTTAATTTATGATCCTGAGTTGGAAACTTGATGGTTCTAACTTTAAAACTTGGGAAAACTGGTTTGTTTTGAGGCAAATTCAACTGTTCCAGATACTCCTTCTGTTGTGTTAGTGGTATACTACATTCTTGGTGACTCTGTTTAATTTCACAAGGTGATTTAGATTGTATCATGTCCCTTGAGCTCTGTAAAACTTCTTTTGTCATGGTATCTTTGTCTTCTGAGGCCACAAGAACATGTTGGGGCCTCTTGCCAGAAACTGTTACTGATGGTGTTGTGGAAAGCTGGTTAGCTGTACATCCTCCTAGTGATTGAGGATGACTTTGAGAGTTTGGGTTGGGTTGGGCCACAGTGACCCCTGAATCTATTCCAGGTAGGGGAATTTCCTGACTTGTTATTTGTAACAGCACTTCCTTTTCCAACTCTGATATGTTTTGATTTTGACATTCTTTTTTGACTATGTTGTAGCAAGAACTCTCATGTTTCTGTTTTTCAAGCTCTTCTCTTTGTTGTCTGTATTTTTCTTCAGCAATCATTAAAGGTGTCTTAAATTTTCTCATATAAGGTTTTGGACTTTGTTGCTCTGAACCTATAGGAAATGAATGAGATTTTATGAGAGGTGTTTTTCCTTGTTTTTCCTTGGGTGGTGAAGTTCTTGGAACTATCTGTGAGAGAGACATTGTAGAGTCCATAGATAACGGTTTTCTTTCCCCAAGACTTTTTCTAGACATATTCTTCTTTGTCTCTGTGTGTTCACTGCTAGTCACCATCATTACTCCATTCTGATCATTTGAGGTAGTAATTTTACATTCCTTATCTGTCATGGTATTTACCAATTCAACTTTCGGAGAACTGTGATGTTTTTTATCTTCTATATGCTTGGGAAGTTTGGGTTTTGGTAATGTGGGAGGTGGCACACGTACTCCTGATTTTCCTTTTATGATTTTAGCCTGAGAATGAGTTTGCTGAGAGCTTGAGGCTTCTTCTTGTGAATGTTGTACAAATGCTCCACTGTGTTTTTCTTGAACAGAGGAGGAAAGTAGATGTGCTGAGTTGAGAGATGGAGTTGGAGGAGGGGGAGGTGGTGGAAACACTGACAGACATTCTTTTTCAGATTTCTCATCTTCTGGTGGTGGAGGAAGAAGGAGGCCGGACAAATTTTCAAATTCAGCCTTCACCTTCTCTGTGGATAGTGAGAAAGGAGACACATTTTTTTCAGGAAACATCATTAAAGGAGGTGGAGGAGGAAGAGGAAATTCTATTTCAGATGATGCATTGGAAGGTGGAGGAGAAGGTGGAGATGGAGGTGGAAGAGAGCACTCACTTTCTTTTATATTATTTTCAGGGTTCAAGTTGATTGTATTAAAGGACATTTCCATTGCCGTTTTTAATTCTGTGGAAGTATTTGTCTTCATTAGAAAGTCTTGGCTGTTTGGATGAACATCAGCCTTCTGCCTTTTGTCAGTTGCCTTAAGTTTATTGTGGCTTTTTTGGGAGACTTTCACTTCTACTGTATTCGATACATCTTGATCTATGGGCAAATTCTGCCACACTGGTTGAGGGTTCACATTCTTTTTCTTTATATTTTTGTTAGAATATTGCATTTCCTGCTTTAACAAAGTTTGCTTCTGGATGTCCCTTGAAACTTCATAATTTCCTCCAACTGTCTTATTGACTGGACCCTGGGTTGGACTGGGCTTAGAGCTTTGTATATCTGTTGATATTTTATTGTTTTGGGTACTTTTACAACTCTTTACAGGGGAAGATTCAGTTTTTTGGTGGTCATTCCTCAGTTTGCAAGGTTGAGTCTGTTGCTTTCCAACTGTTTTATCACTAGATTGGGTAGAGTCAAGGACAGCATCTTTCTGTTCTCTCACTGTCCCTGATTCCTTGGTGTTTAGATTTTCTTTCACTGATACAGTTGAGGTCAACTGTCTGTTCCTATGGTCATCTCTAAGATGCTGCTGTGTTGTGGTATCGATCCAGACACCCATTCTGTCCCCTGATTGCAACACATTTTTAATGCCTTTGTGGTGTGAATCAGATAGTCTTCTAAGGCTTTTCTCAAGAGCATCATTGTTTTGTTCACGATCTACAACAATCTTTACAGTACCTTTCGGGGCTTTTGAAATGTTAACCTCAGTTCTTTCTTCTATTAAATTCCCATGACAAGATTTGCCTGTAGTTTGGTTGAAAGTATCTGTTCCTCCTTGCCGCCTAGCTGTTGGCTGAAATGGTCCTGGTCTTGGCTGAAGAACACTTTTTTTGTCCATTTGGAGAGCCACCTGATGAATCTCTGTTTTCTGCTCTTGTGAGGATCCTCTCCTCACAGCTTGCACAACATCTTTAATTACAGCTTTTTTACCTACATCTTTGAAAGCACTTTGTGCTTCTTTCAGATTCCTTAATGATGTTTCAAGGTCATCTAGGATAAGCTCCTTTTTCAGGATTTCTGTCCTTGTATTTGCAGTCTTTTCAAGGCATTCAATAGCTTTCTCAAAATCACCAGGGACAGCATTAGGCAGTTTAGATTCTTTCCATCGGTGGCTTGACTCCTTAAGTGACTTGAGTGTGGCCAGCATGCCGCCTTTTATAATTTCTTCTGTTTTAGACCCTGTTTTCTGATTTATGGCCTGGCTGAGGGAATTTAGGGTTGAATTCAAATCACCTTTTATAATTTCTTCTTTGGGTGTCTTACAAGACATACTCTGAGGCTCTGTCGTGAAAACCTTAACTTTATTATGCACATCTCCTGGGATGATGTCAGTTTCATTAACAGTATGTTCAACCTGAGACTGCCTTTTCTTTAGTAACAATTTTGTGCCTTCTACGTCACCTCCAATTATTTCTTCCTCACTTTCTTGTGTCCCAGCAATTAGTGCTTCATTTGATCCCATCTGGAGTTGTTTGAGATAGTCCAAAGCTCCAGTTTCTATGCACGTTGTGAAAAACTGAACATTTCCCCTCTCAGAGGCATCGATTTTAGCCTTTTCAGATATTTTATTGTTTGATATAGAAGATAACAGACTATGAATGGTACGTTTTACATCACCCCCTATTACTTCTTCACGCTCAATTGTGTCACCAGCATTTTCGTTAAGTAGACAATAAATGGTCATGCTAATATCTCCTCTTTCATCCTCCTGAATTAAAATGCCTTTCTTTACAGATCTTTTCTCAGAGAACAGGTTTTTAATTGCTTGTTTTACATCACCACTCACTATCTCTTCTTTTTCAGCATGAAATTCTGTTGATCTGTTTAATAATTGAGTTTTGGTCCAATTAACATTTCCTTTCTCTTCTTCACTAATCAAAACCTCTCTTTTCGTACAGTTTCTTTTGGAAAGTAGGTTCACCATTATATTTCTGAGATCAGCCCTGATAATTTCTTCTTTCTGGATCTCAGGAGACGTTTGATTCATTAGCTTGTATTTTGCCATTCGAACATCCCCAACTTCATCAGCTTCAATGATGATTCCAGGAGCCTCTATAACTTTTTGAGAGTAGAGTTCTTCTAAGGTTTCTTTAATGCTCTTGCCAATAATTTCTATCTTTTCTACACTATTTTTGCTAAATTCATGAAGGGGTGTAGTTTCAAAGAGCCAGGTAGTTGTCTTCACATCAGAAGGAGGGATTTCTTCCTTGGTGATTTTTGTGATGCTTTCATCTGCTTCCTTAATAGAATCCAAAGTCTGATTTTCAAAAAGCCACACTGCCTGCTTAACATCACCTTTCTGCATATCTTGCTGAGCAACTATTTTGACATTTTCATATTTTGACCCCTCTCCTCTCAGCTCATCTAAAGTGTGGGTTTCAAATAGCCAAGTAGATGTTTTAACATTGCCTTTTTGTATTTCATTGACACTTACTGTTCTTATATAAGCATTCTTACCAAAATTTTCAGATTCAAAAAACTGTTTACTTGTCTTTACATTCCCACCTAGAATATTGTCTACAGTGGGCACAATATCACGTGATTCTCCTGAAATCTGATCCAGTGACTGTGTTTCAAATCTGTATCTGACAGAACTAACATTTCCTTTCTGAATATCTTCTTGTGTGACAGATTTAATAACATACACAGTCTCTGATTCATTAATTGAGTCTAATGGTTTTGTTTCAAAAAGCCACCTTGTTCCTCGTACATCTCCATGAATTACCTCTTCCTTTTTAACTGTCGTCACTTCATGATAACACCCTTCTCTGTCTTGAATTGCATAGAGTGGCTGGGTTTCAAAGAGCATTCTGTAGCTTTTTACATCACCCTTTATTACTTCTTCAGTAGTTTGTTCTTTGGTGCTGATATAGTCAGATTCTTCTTTAATCTCATCTAAAGAAAAAGTCTCAAAAATAAAGCACCCCTTTCTTACATCTCCACCTTGTATGTCTGTCACTGTCTTAACTAATTCATCACCTTCTTGGCCTTCTTTTATCATATCAATTGGATGGTTTTCAAAAAGCCACCTACAATTTAAAACATTGCCTTTCTGAATATCTTCAGTCCTTAGGGTTTTGATCTTTTGTAAAACTTCCTCTGAACTGGAACTTATGGAATCTAAGGACTGATTTTCAAATTTATGGCGCATACTGGAGACATCCCCAGCTTGGACATCCATTTGCACAGCCTTGATTTCCTTCCCTTCTTCTCCTTGTATGCTGTCCAAATTTTCTGTCTCAAAAAGAAAACATGCTGTACGAACATCCCTACCTTGGATCTCCTCTTGTTTTACAGTTTGCAATTTGACTGTTGCTTCAGAGTCATCTTTTATGGTATCAAGTGGCTGAGTTTCAAAGAGCCAAGTACAGGCTTTGACATCTCCCTTACGGATTTCTTCACTGCCAGTTGTTAATGAGACTTTTTCATAAAGAGACTCCATTGGCTGGGTTTCAAAAAGCCATCTACAGGTTTTGACATCCCCTTTTACAATATCTGTAGATTGCTCAGTTTTACCTTCTAATTCTTCCATATTACTAAAATATTTAATGGAATCAAGAGGTTGGGTTTCGAACAGCCATTTAGCAGATTTCACATTTCCAGTCTGTATTTCTTGAGCAGATATTCCTCTAATTATCTGAAATTTATGAATGCTTTCATCGAACTGGTCAATGGGCCTTGTTTCAAAAAGCCACCTACAACTCTTTACATCACCTCTTAGGATTTCTTCTTGCTGGACTGTCTTTACCTGATGATATTTTCCAAGGTGATCTTGAATGGCATATAGTGGTGTTGTTTCAAAGAGTGATTTATTTAACTCAACAGCACCTCTTGTGATTCCTTCTACCTCTATTTTATGTGATGCATCAAATTTAATTAAATTGTTTGATTCAAAGATATGTGTGTAATTCCTTACATCTCCCCTGTCAACTTCTTCCAGTTTCACTGTTCGTATGTACTCTTTTCTATCATCTCTAATCTCTTCTAGAGGTTGGGTTTCAAAAACCCATTTTTGGTGCCTAACATCACCTTTTTCTTCTTCAGAGGCAGTAATTTTTTGAAGTCTTCCTACATCAGAACTGTCTCTTAAAGCCTCTATTGGAAGCGTTTCAAATAGATGCTTAGCAGTCTGTACATCACCTCCTATTATCTCTTCAGATCTTAGAAGATCTGCATCAGGATCTTCTTTCAGAATGTCTAATGGCTGCGTTTCAAACATCCAACATTTTCTGGAGACATCTGTACCTATTATTTTTTCCTTTTCAGTGATGACCTCCTCTGAATCTTCTTTGATTTTCTCCAACGGTTGAGTTTCAAATAACCACTTCGCCTTACTAACCCCACCTTTGACATTTTCTTCCACGGATATTCCTCGGACAACTTTAATTTCTGGAACATCCTTGTTTATTGTGTCCAAAGGCTGTGTTTCAAACATCCAACGTGCTGTTCTCACATCTCCCTTTTCAACATCTTCTCTCTGAATGGTTTTAATTTCCAGCATTTGACCTAAACCATCTCTAATAACATACAATGGTTGAGTTTCAAAACGTTTTATACTTCTTTTAACATCTCCCTTAATTTCTTTGAGCTCAGACCTTAGCTGCAATAGATGAACCTCATCCACTGAATGAAGCTGTCCAAGTTGATCCAGATGTTGAGTTTCAAACATGTATCTCACAGTCTTGACATCCCCCCCAGTTATGTCCTTTAAGGCAGTTACCACTGATTCTTCTTGATTCTGATGCATTTGATTCATTGAGTCCAATGGTTGTGTTTCAAACATCCACCGGGCTGTGCGGACATCTCCTCTGGCTAGCTCAGGAATTTTCTCAGCATTTTCTTCAGTGCCAGAAGAATGATCCCCCAGTGTATCTATGGGTTGGGTTTCAAACATCCATGTAGTATATTTCACATCACCACCGGCAATGATTTCTTGATCAGCAATACCCTTGGAGATGTTATCTTCATCTGGAGAGCCATTGTTAATGGAATCTAATGGCTGATTCTCAAAGATCCATCTTGTGGATTGCACTTCTCCCTTCAAAATTTCATCCCATTCCAAGGGCTCTCTTTCTGAGTTCAGATCTTTTTGAGAATTGTCATTTGTATTTTCAAAAACATACCGGGCTTGTTGCACATCTGCTGAAACTGAGCTCCTTGGGTTTACTTGACTGGAAACAATCTCAGAAACCTCACGGATATAATCTTTTTCTAAGTTTTTTCTTAGCTCAGGATGGATGTGTTTATATAAGCGGTTTAATTCATACAAATTTCTTTGTTTGGAATATAATTCTTTGGGGACTGGTGATATTCTAGGAGGGCTGGTGAATTCAGGGGACTGGGAAAATGCTGTCGCATCTATTTGAAGTATATCTGGTGGGGGAGGAGGAAATTCTTCTGTCTTTCCTGAAGGAGTGGCATGAACTTGTGCCAGAGTTGAGCAAGTGGCACTGTGGTCACTACCTTTTGTGGTTGACGTTTCCTTCCTCTGGCTGGTTGAAGTGCAAGAAGTGGAAGAGGTACTCACAATGGATGTTGGCTTTAACATCTCTTCATATTCATTTTCAATCTTTAAGCGAGAGAAAATCAAATCTTATGAAGATGGGTGGAGTGAGAGACTTCCTAGGCACTATCCCTCACCTGTCTACCTGCTATGATATCTCAATTGGGAAAAACTGGTGATGTATTCCATTTAGAGATCTAGTTAGGAACAATATTCAGTGTTTGTGACTATCTTTCTTATAATTAATATGCATTTTTAGATTCAATATATCATTCAATATATCAGTGATTCAGTATTTTAACATTTACACATAATCTTGATTCTTTTTCCTCCTTTACTTAATGTCCCTATGCCAAGTAATCAAGAGGGAAATACAAGTCTTAACATACTTTTGAGGGTTGTTTTGTTTTTCTTGGAATTTTAAACATAAAAGAATAGTATCTGACATCTAAACTTGACTTATTATTTTATCTGATGTTAGTTATTAAACTTCAGAGCATACATAATTTTTTCTTCATAATTTTCTCTAGTGAGAAAAGTTCTAACTCTATTACTTTTGTCAAACAGAATAATAATCTTATGGAACAGAATAAGTACTATTTCAGAATATTTTCTGTTGTTGAAAAACCACCTTGAACATTCAATAATTTGGAAATGCTATACATTTACATCTGGCTTTATGATTAATATGTTTTTGTGTAGAGAAATTATCTTACCTTAATCTGCTTGGCTGGGATTGTCTCTTTATCAGAATAAAGAACCTTTTCCTGGGCAGACTTTTCAAATTGCTCTTTTAAAAACTTAGTTGAAACCTTTGGAATCTCTTCATCCTCAGGTGTATCTATGACTACAAACAGAGAAAATAGCAAAAGAACACAAGAGGAAGATTGACTTTCATAAGCAAAACCAAAATAAAACTAAAATACAGATATAGTCAAGTAACGTTTCAGTCACAATTGGCTTAAATCTTCCCTTTTAGCTCTCAAGAACAGCAAAACTTCTTATTCTCCATTTACAGGCAAGACAAACTGTACTCATTTTATGCAAGCTTGCATTGATTTGCCTATAGCCTGTCTCCTATCTGCAGGTTGGAGAACTGAATTTAAAAGTATTTAAATCTATTATTAAAAAAGATATGATTTAGAAAATGTTTCTGTTCTCAGAGAGCTTGATAAACATTAAGTTTCATTCTAGTTTCCTGAGGCAAAAAAGCAGTTCAGAGGTGGCTGGCTTATCACCTTCTAGGCTTTTAGGATGAATACATCATAGAGTTATGGGCAATGAACTATTTTAGAAGCTTATTACATCTATTACCACAGGCAGAACCTAATTATATACAGAAATACTATCCTGTCCCCTTTGGGACCATGAGTCACAGTTACTAACTTTACTTAGTGAGAGGGACTGTGCTTTGGAAGTCTTCCATTCAAACATGGACAAATGAATTTAAAAAAGGTATATTGGGGTCAAGTAATGAAACTCTTACCTGTTTCTTGAACATACTGATGTAACTGAGAAGCTTGGTTTATTTCCTTAGTGCGCTCTTCAAGATGAGAGACCTGTGTTTAAAAATAATTTTAAATAAATAATTGTTCTTAAGAAGTTAATTATTTCAGTATTGCACATATATTCTTTATTTCACAGTGACTTTCATCCAAGAGTTCAGTGCACACTGAAAGATGATAATTAAACCTCTATCGCTTATTTTAATGCATGTGCTCATGCTATAACAGACCATATATAAATTTATACTTAAAATGCACTCATATATTTAGGGTGTTTGTTTTATTTTTCAAAGAATGTGAAATCCAAAATGGGGAGAAGTTGATATGTATTGATCTTAAATATGTAAAGGACAATAGAAGCAATTCCTCACAACAAGGTCAGAATTTATACATAGTTCTGAAAACTATTTGGAAAGTGTTGTCTTTCTAAGTAGTTACCATTTCTGTTCCAAGAACATCCATTTTATGTGCTTTGGAAACTTCTTGTTCATTTCTTTCCATTTCCTGGCTGCTTCTTGAAATGTCAACTTGGCTGTTATGGGTTACCTCCTGAAAATGGATGAATAAATGAATACACAATACCTTAAGAAAATCTGAAAATTTAACTTTTTTTATTAGTGCAATTTCAGTGACAGATACTTTGGGGGGAAAAATTAAGATTCCTTGCTCTATTAGTTTGCTTGGTTGCTGTAACAAATTTCCAAAAACTTAGTGGCTTTAAACTACACAAGATTTCTGTAGGTCAAAGTCCTGAATGGGTCTCATTGGGTATTGGTAGATTTCAAAAAGGTGCTTTCCTTTCTGCAGCTTTAGGGGAGAATCTATTCCCTTGCCTTGCAGTTCTAGAAGCCACCAATTTCCCTCAGTTTATGAGCCACTTCTTCTATCATGCTAGGAGTTTCTCACACTGCCATCTCTTTGAATCTCATTTCTTATCCCTTCTCCCATTTATAACCTTATACTTACGTTGGACCAATTTGGATAATCCAGAATTATCTTTCAGCAGCCCTAATTTCATTTGCAATCTTAATTCTCCATTGCCATGTAATTTAACATATTCACAAATTATGGGCATTAGGGCATAGATAACTTTGGGAGCCCTTATTCTGCCTACTACGCTTAGTAAGAAACAAATTTTAATGATGAATCTTGTACTCAATATAAGAAATATGAACCTCAAAAATAAAATGCAAATTCTTGATAAAAAAACATATTTGTTGTTTTTAAGGCAAATTTTCATGTTACAGAAAAACATGTCAGTCTTCGAGTTGGCTAGCTAGCTTAATGACAAGACCAGAGTTCAACTAAAAGATGTAATCATTAAATATAACCTATATAAACAGATTGTATTATGCTATGTGTATCCCTCTTCATATGCAGGTTTACTTTTGATTTTGGTTAAGTTAACACAGGTGACTCAAGCTGAGTTGGAAGCCTGAAGTTCTTAATTTTGTTGATTCAGCCCTATGTTACTACAGAATGTGTTCTGAAATGTATATGATTGATTGATATGATGAAGCAATTGACATACTACTAAAAATCTTAACATCAAAAAATAAAAATATGGACAGATTACTTTCCAAGAACACATGTATTTGAAATTGTTTGAAGTTGGGAGTTTACTTTTATCTTGATATCTACTGATATCTACTGACTAAACAAATACTGTAACAAATAGGATTTTTTAAAATATATCTTAGTAGGGAATAGTCAAGTGAACAAAGGTGCATTATTACTATTACTTAAATGGAAACACTAAGGTTTTGTTTCATTTATTTTTTTACATGAAGTTAAGCAGCTTTACACTATTAAATTCTAATCCTTTAAACCAAAAATAAGTTTAAAATTAATCCATGAAATTTTGACTTGTGATTTTTTTGGGGGGTGGAAGGTGGGTCTAGTGAACTTGTATGGCATTTTCCCCCAGGGTATTTGGTATATAAGGGTTGACATTCTGATTAACCAACTGGCAGTCAGACAGTTAAAGATATATTGTATGATCTGATTTATCACACTTTTCTAGGAAAGAGAATTAAGAAAAAAGTTGATATCCTCCTAAAAATTCTACAGAGAACTGAGGGCAGAAGATAAGTTCACACTTTAAATTATAGATTATATTTCATTAGAAGTGTTAATTAACTATATGGGAGGAATCCTTTTACATGTATAGGTATGTCAAATCATCATAGTGTACACTTCAAATATCTTTAAAATTTTGTCAATTATAACCCAATAAAGCTGAAAAAATGTATATTATATCTCATTACATTGAAGAGCAGAGTAATTTTTTTTTCTAAGCCGAATGGTTTTCTAGTCCAAGTTAATGATCCACATATATCAAATGATATATAATAATGTGCTCGACACATAGTTAGTGCTAAGGAAAATTTTACTTAATGAATAAGTGACCAAAATAGCAAGTTTCCATTAATAAATTAATTTCATTCAACCTCTTAGTGGCCAGAGAACTTTCTAGAAAATGTGGATAGAGCAATGACCAAAATACATACTTTACTTTCTGAAGAGGGAGCATAGAAGATAAATAAACCATATTTTTTGTTTTTAATTCAAAGAATCGGAATTCTATATAATAAAAGTTTTGCATAATCAAGTTTTATTTAAAGATATCAATAACATTAAGCTGGAGGGAGCAATACCAATCATTGAAGACTGTAGATGAAAGAAACGCACAAGCATAAATATCAACTCTCTGCATGACAACTGTTTACAAATATAATAAGGCTTTCTATCTCTAGGGATTTGATGAGAATATTCCATGGCTTTCTAATGACACACTGAGAAATAGGAAGTACTGATTAAACAGACAGTGAAAGAGCAAAGGAGAGTGGGAAACTGACCAGATTTTTACTGAAGGGCACCATGATCATTACTATAGAATCACATCTGCACCTAGAGGCCCGTGGGACAAGCTGTGGTCCCGAAATATGCATATTTGGCCCATTCAGTGTTTTCAAAGCTTTGAATTAGTTAACATCTACAAAAATCAAGATTTCCATCTGCTTCTGAAAACTCTGAAGATCTGCCAGCTCTAGGTTTGCATTTCAAAAACAGGAGTGGCTTGCTGAACAATCAGTGGTTGACATTTTTAGTTGGGACATGTACTTTTCAGGTATTCACTGTTCTAATACTTCACTAATATTTAAGACCAAGTTGACATTATTTAAAAACATGCCTGAAACCCACAGAAATTTCAGTTTCTGGTATTTGTTGCTAGCAATTAGGCTGAAATAATACAGTTAGCAATGTGAATCTATGTGTTGAGAAAGACAAAGGTAAAATACTGGGAGTAGAAAATCAGTCAATAAATTTTAGATACATTATAAAAATTATCATTTTCTGGGGCAAACATTTTATACTTACTATGTATCTATGTAACAACAATCTTTGTCTATCATCTCTAAACATATTTTCTTGTAAGAGATGACACAACATAAATAGTACAAAAGTATATAAATTTAGAGTTGTGAGATTCTACTTTACTACTTATGTGCTATTACTAAATAGAACTGTAACTGCTGTTAGTTTTAATACATCAATTTTACTTCCCCCTGTCTAGTGTAATTTATATAAAGTCTATCTTAAATATTCCAAAGTTTTCTTTCTACCATCTACCATTTTATATTTTATGACTAATTTAGTTTGGATTTTAAATCTGACTTTTATTCTTCCCAATTGTGAACATCTATAGAGTTAGGTAAAGGATGGACCATCATAATCCTCAGGAAGAAATTAAATTACACAAATAAAATGTAATAAAGAATTATGGCCAGAAGACCATATATAAATTCACACAAAAAAATTCATGAAATTGGTTCTCTAAAATTAAATTCAAATGTATAGATAATGCTGCAGGAACAAAATGCTGTTCTTTTCACAAGTGAATTAACCAGGAGTCAGAAATAGGGAATTAGTACTAATTGCCTCCTCTACTAGGTATGTCATATTCTTGGATAAGTCACTAAATCACAGTTAAACTTAGTTCATTAATCTCATTCATCCATTCAAAGGGAAAAAAAGATGACATATGTGCTCTTATTTTAGAATCTAAAGGAAAAAACATTGCACACTTGCAAAATAATATTATGGTATTTGTATAGCTCATACCAATCTGGCATCAGCTCATATATTAGCCAAGTTTATAACAAAAATCTATCCCTAATATATGCTTCTTCTAAGGAGATATTTACAGCAAAGGAAAGAGTTGATGTTCTGACTACCCAACAAGCTATTGATAATATCATTAAAGGAAAAAACATTGTACACTTCTACCAATAAAAATACAAACTCACTCTAGAATAATGGGTAAGGAAAGAAAAGAACAGACATGTTTTAAATGATGACTCACTATTACTGTGACTCTTAGAAGTATAGCCAGTAGAAAAAAAATATATGATGGAAGATTGGCAGAATGGTAAATAACTGCCTCAGTAGAGTGGAAAAAAGCAGACCATGTTCAATGCCAGTAATTAAGCGATTTTATCCATCGCTAATCTCATTTAAATAAAACTAGAAAGAGTTATGATGTCTAATGTTATTTACATTTTTGTCAAACAGATATAAACAATACCAAAAACATGCCATTTGTTAGCAAAAAAGTCAATGGATTCAAGGTTTGAAAGAATAATCAGTTCTTTCTTTTAAGCGGTAAGCATAAAAATTTGTGGCTTATTTATTGTGTTTGTCTAAATTTTAATATATTCAAATTAAAACATGTTTTCTTTTGCTCTGAGTTTTTTTATATTTTTTAAAAAAAATTACTTTAAAATTTATAGCACAAGATTTGATATTCCAAGGATTTGAGCTTTTGTTAAGGGTTTTCCACAGTCACTTATACACTTTTGAAGTCTTGGTTCAAAAATTATTTTCTCTTTGAAACCTTTTCCAACTTTTCTAGACAAAGTTACTTATTCCTGTTACCTTTCTTTCTTTCTTTCTTTCTTTCTTTCTTTCTTTCTTTCTTTCTGTCTGTCTGTGTGTCTGTCTTCCTTCCTTCCTTCCTTCCTTCCTTCCTTCCTTCCTTCCTTCCTTCCTTCCTTCCTTCCTTCCTTCCTTTCTTTCTTTCTTTCTTTCTTTCTTTCTTTCTTTCTTTCTTTCTTTCTTTCTTTCTTTCTTTTTGTATTCTGGTACTGTTACTACACACCTCTATTATCTACCAATCACATTTTGCAGTCATTATTTGACAATATGAAACTATTCTTTAACTGAATTCCTGCATCCTCAAATCCTAAGATTTAGATTCTGGTAGACATAATATGAAGGAGTGAATGCATGAGCAAGTAGTCAAATTTTTTTTTTCTCTAGGAATGTAAAAAAATTATGATTTTATAAAAATCTAGTTTAAAAATTGAGATTTAAAATTTTTTTCACATAATTCTAGGATTTTAGTTTTTAGTATGTTGGCTGATAATCTTTGATCCTTGATCCTTAATAATTCATAATTAGTAGGTAGAGTTACTGAAGCTAATGTGTATAACAATAACATGTCAATCACTTTACAAAGTATACTCAGAAAGAGGCCTGTTGACAACATTCCAAGTATTCAGAACATCCACGGAAGAATATGGGTAGTGCTGTGATGCTGTAAAGAGTAGGTGGCATCACCAGATACAGGAGAAACCTGTACCAATAAATCAAAATACATGCAAGGTAACAAATACCTACACAAAGGGAGGGGGAAACTCTCAAAATAGAAAAATATATTTTTAAATAGCTTTTTAATAAATAGATCTTCATGGTGCTAATAAAACGATTGCATTCATTTTTAAGAGAAGTGTTATTTATCATTTAATTAATTTCAACTTTTTCTTGACTCAGGATGATTATGCTTTGGTTATATTTAGCTATAAAGAACAAAATCTAGCATTTAAAAAATACCTAACTTAAAAGTAGAAATATTTGGCTTCAAATAGGAAGTTTCTGAATAAGCAGTGCCAGCTTTAACTCCTAGGATTCTGTCCTCTTAGCTCCGAAAAGTACTATGAGTCATATCTCAGTGTCCAAAAATGCTGAAGATTCATAACAATAACATATAAAAGATGCACTCTCAACTGGGCCATCAAATATATTAGTTATATACATAATATTTATTTGACAAACTAAAAAAGCAGGGTATATAAAAACATTCAATTTGCATTTAAGGATGCCTTCTAGAAACTTTATGTAGATATATGTTAAAAAATACATATATACACCCACAATATTTCAATCTAACATAGACGTAAAGCATCTTAAAATCAAAGAGGCACTGGGATAAAAATAAACATAAAAGTACAATAAAATCTCAAGGAACAGTGAAATTGCAAATACAAAGCACACCAAAAAAATAAAAATATTCTAGAGAAAAAGAAAACAGAGGTAACATATTTTATGTTAATGAGTGCAAACCAAAATAGGGAAACAGAATTATTATATCTCATTACTACCTCTCCCTCAGCAATATTCTATTGATTTATAAGCCCTGCCAATTATATCTTTAATTGTCTCCTGAATCAATGTCCTCGCTACTCTAGAAATTATGACCCATTTATGTCCTCATATATTTAATCCAATATTTTAGTAGTTTCCTAACATATATTCCTTTACCTAACCTGGACTCCCTTTATGTCAACCCTATACAATCATAAAAATCTTTGTTAAATGTATGTCTATTCATATTACTCCCCTGTGCAAGTTTTTTTCAATGATTCTCGATTACCTTAGAATAAATTAAAAAATTTTAACATAACATATGATGTTTTCTAGTATTTGGCCTTTCCCTATATCTCCAGCTCTATGCCTCACTACATTCACAAATATATCATGCTATTTAAAATTTTGCATTGTTTCTTTTGTCTATAATCTAATTTTACATATGTGAAAAATTATTTCAAGTTTCAGCTGAAGCATTCTCTGTTTGCCTTCAGATGTCCTCTTTGATAATTTTTATCCAGAGTAATGTTTATCACAACTTCCTTGTGTCCCAACAAATTTCATTTATATTTTCCATCATAGAATCTACCATAATGCAGTTATGATTATTCATTTTTGGTTATATGTCTGTCTCTCTGATAGAGTTCTTTGAGGAAAAATCATACTCATCATTGAATCTTTCATACTTGACATATGATGGATGCTTAATGACAATCAGTTCAAAAAAAAAAAAACCACAAAAACAAAAAACCAAAGCCACGGACTCCAGTGTCAGCCCTCCTCATTAGGATCATGTTTGTTTAATTTCTTTGGAAGTTACTTAGACATTCCATGTGTACATTTTTAGTATAAAATAGTAGTAATCATACTGTATCAGGAGGTTATTGTAAGGTGGAAATAATTTAAAATATGTGAAAACCTGGTTCATAAGGACTACATTAGTGCTTTCTATCTTCATTAACAAATATTCATTGTGCTCTTACTTTGTGTCAGCGTATTCCAAGCAACTCAAGACACATAGTAAACAAGTTCCCTCACGTCCCCAAAAAAAGAAGAAAAGAAAAAAATAAAAAGACTGAATAAAAGTAGATAGTCTGTGGCTACATCAGCGAATTTTATCATGAATTTTTCATTATAGAATTAAGCCTAGAAACTAAAAAAGTAGCAGGTTTCAATATATACATTTTTTTCCAATCAGAGAAATAGTGAATTTGGGGTAGAGGGTATTCAGAGAGATAAGCAAAAATGTGCCTGTGCATCTTCTGACTCTTCCAAATCATTCTGGTCCCTAAGACATGGAAATAGTCTATAGAGAAATGATCAGAATGTGGGTTTTTGATCACCTATCCAGTTCTTCTATTGTTTATCTCTCATGGACTGATAGTGAACAGTAAGCTCACAGGGATTTAATCTACTATTCTAATTTCAAGCATCATTCTGACCATTTAAATAGGAATGGTAATTTGTTAAAGGGACATTTGTTGGCCAAGGCATGGAGTATAACTCATGGACAAAGACAGCTGTATGTTGGTTATCGGAGGGAAAGGGGGTGGGGAGGTTATGAGGAGAGGATGAAGAGGGTAAAGAGGATCAAATATGTGATGACAGGAGTTGACTAGGCCTTAGGTAGTGAGCACACAATGAAATATACAGATGAAGTATTATAAAATTGTACCCCTGAAACTTATATAACCAATGCTATCACAATAAATTTAGTTAAAAATAACTAAAATTAAGTAGTGACAAGAAAGGAGGGCCATTATCTTCAAATAGCTAAATATGCTATAGCCCTGCACAGTTCTGAAATGCCATCAAAGAATCCAAAAATTAATAGTCATGTGCAGTAATTTTTATTGTGTGTTAATTCTTTCAAGGTCACTGGATCTTTCATCATAATGTAATTTTCACTATTATATTGGGTAACCACATAGCTTGCTTTTTTTCTTTTAGGGTTGGTGATTCGGTGAAACATCTTTTTTATCAATATAACATTGGTCATCAGGTACAAAAATTCAATAAATAGAAATATCAGTATCAACAATTAAAGGGGGACTTTGCTGATATTTTTGAAATAGTGGTACAAATGCTTATGATAGGCTTATAAACTGAACCCCCACCTAAAATGAACTTTATCGAAGTCCCAAAAACTCCCTCTGAATATTTCGGAACACTGTGCAATATAGTGAATTGTAGCATTTGACTATTTTAATTTGTCTTCTGAAGAAAATAAATGAATTTCAAATGCCATAACAGAATGATGTCTTTAGAAGGCAGTAGTATTTATCCAAGGATAAAGAAGATTGATTGAGCGCTTGGCTCCTCCTTTTGGTACCAATTTAGTAGCTGGTATATAATGTGTCCTGTCCTGAAGGGGTTGGAAATGAAGCAGCATCCACTGTTTCCTAAAGAGATGAACAATAACTTGTTCCTTACCATGCCTGCATAGGTCAATCAGGACAGAAAAGAATAAAAAACAAGCACAATAAAAGGCCATTAGAAAAAGATGTAATCTTATTTTATGTTCCGTGATGCTGAGATTTGCATAGAAGTTGAAAAAATTAAAAGAATTTCCTGAAAAAATTTCTTTGTAATAGTGTCTAAAGACAGAATCTCTTAATGCCTCTTCTTTTTCTCAAGCCTTGTATTTTTCCATTTTTTAACATGATAATTCATTTTTAATTATGAAAACTAATAAATAAGTGAACATACAAAAGAGCAGACAAGTTTGACTTAATCTAATCATTTTCAAAGACCTATGAGGATGGGTTTAAGAAACGCCAGACCAGAAAGAAGCAGAAAGAGTTAATAATATCTTCTTATGTCAAATGTTTACAGAAAACACCCATTTTCATAAAAGTAAGTATGTGGAAAAACACATTTTGCAGATTTTAGTAAGTTCTACAAACATAATGATTCTGTAATGTTAATGGTTTCTTTCATCATAATTTTCCTTGCTCCTCAAAAACTAGCAAAATCTAAGAACTTAAAATTCTGTAGCTTGCCATTCTAACAGTTTAAAAATAAATTTAGTTAGTATAACATATTGTCAATAAACTTGAGAATTCTTTTAAGTACAATTATGCAAAGAGCACACTTATACTTTATATTAATATGAGACTTCTTATTGAAGGGGCTATACAACTGTATTTCTTCTATTCCAACTTTCTCTAAATGTCCACTCCCTCCTATAAAAGAATAGACATTCCATACTGTGTTTTACATCTTTATCAACATAAAATACTTTTTGAGATCATCCGTTCAAGCACTGAGAACATGAAACTCTGCTATAATTTTGTGTTTTTTGAGGAAAGGGTTCAGGTGATAGTCTCTCAACAATTCTAGGCCCTGAGATAAGGACAATGCCATTCCTTTTTTCCTAAAGCAATCCCAATTCACTTTACTTTAAAGGTGTGAAGGGTGTATCTGTAAGTGCATTTGTCTTCTGCAATGAAATTGAAAGTGAGTTCTATAAAAAAAGGTTTATAGAAACAGGAAACCCACGATAGCATTAAGACAAAAAGCTGTGCTTGTGGTATTCTACTAACTGGGGTAAACATTGCTCCTACAAATTCTATTTTGGAGAAAGAGTAACATGAATCGTAGAAAGAAAAGCACTGATTCAAGATTTTTTGAAGGTATTTGAATCTGTACTTGCTATTCAGTCTCACTCATGGGTATTTGTACTACCTACTGATTCCCTGACTGTCTGAGAAACAGTGACATGGGACCCTTCAGATGGTAATGTTTCTAAACCCCTCCATGTCACCAGGCTAGTTTGTTTAGTTATTAACAGCAAAGCAGAAGAATCCAGGTTTAATGCACACAATGGGTGGACTACATTATTTCACTAAGAAGATACAGTTTTAGCAAAAGATCAAACCATTTTGAGGATGTCTTTACAGTGAGGGAAGCTTCACATTATACAGCTTCCCTTTATAATGATGTACTGGGATGGCCTACAGTGCTGCCACATGTGGGACAGGAGTAAATCCCTTTATGCATTAGCAGAACTCATACACCAATCAATTCTGTAGAAAGAAGCTGAAATTGGAAGTTGTAAGGGGACCACTACCGAGGTTTTATGGTCACATTTCAGCAGATAGTCAGCAATTACCATCAATTTCATTTGGGGACAGTAGAGGTTGAGAGTCATAGTGTGTGGCTCTAAAGCAATGTGATTGATGTCAGTAGATCACAGAAAACAGTCTTATTGTGTTTTATGTGCACATCTTGTATCCTGGGTAGAAGACCACACGTTGGTTCAGTTATGTAAAGAACCAAAGGACTATGAGCATGTTTACATTATTTAATAAGGTTTATCACTTTATAATTAAGTCCTGTGCCTTTCATAAAATAAATCATTTGTATAGAAGTATCAAAGGTGTAAACTCAAGAATCATTAGGTGTATAGATTATATAATTCTATGCAATCAAAGATTTTTTAATTCATGTCTGCAATAATCTAAAGTTAAATCTCGATTTTAGTTAATTATGAGTATCAGTATGGCTTAACCTAAAAATACATTATTTTTTTATTGTTTATTTTTATTCTAATTGGTTTATTCTTAATATTTTGTTGTATTTCTTTAGTTTATTTATATCACTCCATTATTTAATTTTTAATATTGAAATTTAACTTTGTATATATGAAAAAACTTGATTTAAATATTTTCTGCCATTAACAAAGAAGTTGACTGGGTTTAGAGTACCAGTAAATTAGTTGTTTGGATGACTGACATTTATTATATTCACCACAATTTGTTTAATCTCTAGCTTCCTCTATTCTCTGCAGCCCTTTGTGCTATTCTTTGACTGTAATAGGCATCTTAAGAGAAATATTGATATATACAGAGGGATTTTCTATCAGAGTGAAGAAGAATAGAGTGGGCAGTTGACAAGTCTCAGATGAGAAATTAAAAGAGCGGTGGTCATCTCTGAGATAGCAAATCTTGGCTGAGATTTGTGCTGTCATGTTCATTGTTAAACATTAGAATCACCTGGAGAGCTATGACTTCACTGATCCCTGATCATACGACAGAACAATTAAATCAGAATTACTTGGGCTGCCTGCAGAGTTTTTGTGTACTGCCAGAGTTGAGAGCTACTTTACTAAGGACTTAGTGAAATGACTTAGGTGATCAGAGTTCCCATTGAGATTCCATATCCCAGCCTCACAGGGAGAGTGATTTGATTCTGAATCCTTATCCAGTCAATGAGGTAGGAGGTGATATGTCAGGGACTCTGGAAAAGTATCCTGCTTCAGGTCTGGAGTGATGTAAAAACCGTCAGACAGAGGACTCATTGAAACCCACTACCACTACATTCCTGTACCCCCATCCTGGGGTGGAGGCACATAATAGGGGCTTTTTAAGGGGTGTAGGGGTGCACTTCTAGACAGACCAGGCTCATGCAAACCTTAATGGAAACAGAAGAATTAGTGGTTTATTGGGGCTTGTAGAGAAAGTCTTTTTTCTTTCATCCCGAGAAAGACAGGTTGTTCAGTTTGTGTTTTTGCCTTTGTTTTACCTCATACCAGTGCAAGTAGTACTAAATGCACTTCATTAGTTTCACAACTTGAACAAGGAATTTTTCACACAATATGTCTTTATTATTTGATTTCTGTAGGAAAAAAAGCATGGGATTCCATTATGACCTACCTACAGAGCTATGGGAAGGTAGACAGGGGTAGGAAGAGAAGAGGCACAGATGGAGATAGAGTGGTAGCAAGTCACCAGCTGCAAAGTGGCAAGGCAGCAGCCGCCAGGACACAGGTGTGAAAAGCAGTAATTAAAAGGGTAATCATGAGCATAACAGCGTTTTGAATGCAAGAGTAGAGGGGGAAAAATTCAGTTCATGAAATATGCATCTACAAACCCACAATTGGATCAGAGTTTGCATTAACACTTCTTACTGAAAAGAAATTGAGTTATGAGTGTAGAGCAAACCTGGCCTACTAGATGGCAGAGTCAGGAACTGGACATTTTGGTTAATTGATAATACCAGTCAACTGAATTCTGATCTGCATAAACAGCTTGTGTAGGTCTGACCTCAAGTGGATTATAGACCTTAACTGGTTGAGGCCATTGTTTTGTTATTTAATTTATTTAGCAAACAGTTGGTTTCCTGATTTCGAGCATTTGAAAGTTATTTTTATATTGTGTTCTTTCTATCACCAAAGTATACTCAGGGTCTGGCACTGAGAAAACAGTTGCAGAAGATAAACAGCTTAATGGTTCTGGATTTGGAAGGGAAAAGAGGTGGAAAATTTGTTAGGGTTTTAATTTTTAAGAGTATGACTGTTAAGAGTAGTCTATGTATTAGCCCTACTTGGAAGCCTTTTGAGGACAAGGCTTTTGTCATTTCTGGTTTGTATTTCCCCCAAGATCAAGGTCACACCGACTGGTATCCTGTTGAGATCAGTTGGCCAGTATAATATTTAAGTGTATCTATCTCCATATCTGGAGGAAAATAAACAGTATTCTGGCAAATAGGGGGCCTTATTTATTAGTATTTGCACATATTAACATTGTATGTTAAAAAAACGCACTCACTATATTTTATTAAGACAATTGTAGAAATATATTTATCTTCATTGTTTCAACTGCACAAACCAGAAAATGTCATGAGGTAATTTCAATCCCTCACAGATATTTTACTTTCCCTTCTATACATCAGCTAAAACATGCTGAGAAACCACAACCCTCGCAGAAACTGAAAAAAAAATCAATATTCCCTCAATTCTTCCTCTTTTCCTCATTTATTCAAGCAGCGTAGCCTTTTCTCTCCTGCTCGATTCAATTCATATATTAATTATATTATTTTGCTCTCAGTACATCTTGTCACAATACTGTGAATAGAGCAGTCTCTGAAAGCAAATGCTGTGTTATTCATTTGCTCCCACTTAAAAACAAACTTTGATTTATAATGGCATCCCAGAGTTATAGCATAATTGCACAAAGCATATTTATGCCTATTCTCCTCTTCCTTCCAAGACGGCCTCCTCATCTTGTCATTTCCTAGAGTTGGGGTTAAGCACTTTTCCTCAAAAGAAGACCTGCTATTACAATTTTTAAAATATGTATTAAAGTTACTGATTACTCCAGAGCAGGAGATGGCCAAAGAGTACACAAGCATGTTAATTTTAAACTAATCTTTAATTTCCTAATGAGCTCCTGGGGACTAGATTCTGTCTCCCAAGGCCAAAGAAATGAAAAGAAAGCTAAGGTGTGAGGTGTAGGACAATGTTATCCTTCTTTGTCTTTTTACATGTATATGGAATGTTTATGAATCATATTCTACTTTGAGAGTAACTGTCACTTGATTATGGTCTCTCAGCTATAGTGGCAATACTACTGATGAGAATAGCTACTGTTTATTGAACAATGCATATATATCAGGTATTACAGTAAGAGTTTTACATGGACCATCCTATATTGTCCTTAAAACACACCTCTTACTTCAACCTCATTTTGCAGAATAATTAGGTGGCTACCTCAGGGGATTGATTCTAAGCTGAGATGTCTGATCCTGGAGCAAGAAGGTCTAACCATTTCTCTAAACTGCCTCATTTTGAGCGAGGTTACTTTAAGTTCTAATAGTCATTTAAAATTAGTGCGCACAATTAAAAGACAAATCAAGACATGCTTTTGGTCATAATCTTATGTGCTAAAAGAGATCTAGGTTAGGTTGGGGCTGTTAATAGCAGTTTGTTACCTTGAAAAATTATGAATTTGCAGTAAGCTAGAGGTACTTTTAAATCGCTTTTATGAGAAATGCTTTGCAATGTGGACTTTCAGCTGATAAAAATGTGTTTAGTTTGCTAGAAAATAATTATGGGTCACCTTTAAAGAGTCTAAAACACACAGATGTCAGATTATATCTGTCACAAGCTGTCAAAAATGATTTCTATCAACCTAAAATTGTCCAGGGATTGTTCCAAATCCAAACAACCTTAAAGAGTGCTAATGTTAACATTAGAATTTTTACAACAGCAGATGTATGTGGAAAGATACATACTGTCTTGCGGCCCCCCCATCTCCCAGTCCATATCAGATTTGGCAGCAGGAGTGAAGGTTGAGAACACGTCAGACTTTTGACATAGATTCAGTGCAACAATTTTCACATGAAAGCAATTACGTAAGCTCTGTATTGCACTAATTACTTCCAAAAATCTTTGGGTTCTCTGTGCTTTCCTTATTTAAGGAAAAAAAAAAAGCAACTCCAGAAAAGAAGAGGCTTTGTCTTCACAATTAATAAGCAAAGAGCTACTCAATACTTCATATATACGAGGAAAGGAAATTGAAGAAGAAATTCACATGAACATAAGCACCCCTAAGTTCACTGCAGCATTATTTACAATAGCCAAGTTGTGGAAGCAGCCTAAGTGCCCATCGATAGACAATTGGATAAAAAAGAAGTGGTAGATATGTGCAGTGAAATATTACCTGGCCATAAAAAAAAATGAAATCTTACCATTTGCAACAACATGGAAGGACTTAGAGAGTATTATGCTAAGTAAAATAAGTCAGAGAAAGGCAATACTCTATGATCTCGTTTCTATGTGGAATCTTAGAAACAAAATAAATGAACAAGAAAGCGAAAACAGATTCATAGATATAAACAACAAATCAACAAACTGGTGATTGCCAGATGAGAAGAGTGTTGGAGAACTGGGTTAAAAAGGTAAAGAGATTAAGAAGCACTAACTGGTAGTTACAAAATAGTTATGGGGATGTGAAGTTACAGCACAGGGAATATAGTCAATAATATTGTAATAATTACATAATGTCAGGCGGGGATTATACTGATCAGGGGATTCATTTCATAAATTATATACTTCTAACCACTCTGCTGTACACCTGACATTAATATAATACTAAATGTCAACTCTAATTGAAAAATAAAGATTAAAATAGAAAAGAAATTCACAAGAAAAGATGAAAACCAAACCTAGGTGTGAGAGTATGGCAGAAAGAATGAAGATCTCAGACTGCTAATGGGTCTAAGGTTTATTTCAGGAGAAATGAAAATATTCTAAAACTATTGTGGTGACACTACACAACTTTGTAAATATACAAAGTCATTGGTTTGTACACTTAAAATGGGCAAATTTTAGGGTATGCAAATTATATCTCAATAAAGCTATTTAAAAAAAAAAGGAAAAAAAAGAATATCTTAAAAAAAAAAAAACAAACAGAAACCAAATGAGCAAGTGAAAATGAACTCAGAAAAGAGACAGTGGGAGTTGCACATCCATAACATATTCTAATATCTTCTCTGGCATATTTCAAGACACCCTTGCAAGGATGAGGGATGGGTTGATTATTCAGAATGGTCTTTCCAAATGGAGCCTGCGGTAGTGAGTGGACTGAAAACATCCCTCTTAAGTGGTCCTTTCCTTTCTAATATTAAGAACCTACTGATTTTCACTAATATGAAATGCTGAGAACTCAATCTTAAAGCAAAGTCAGAACCAATACTGATATGATATTTCTAACCTAAATATCAACAGGACACAAACCGAGTGGCTTGTAATCCTTTAAGCAGGGTTGGGTTTCCTTCATAGCTACTAGGATCAGTAATGACTGTTTTGAGAAGCAGAATCTAAATGGGTGATGTCAAAAATGGTTAGTACTAACTACCAAAACCACCTAATAAAAATTTCCCAACACATTCTTTTAAGAAGCTGACCCCTCTCCCTGTGCCTCTCACATCCAGGGGTCCCTACTGCCCAGAGAGGCTTTTTCTAATTTACATAAAGATATTCCACAAGCTAGCAGCAATACTGCTAAATGTTAAACTGGCAGAGCCATAAAAGCCAGACAAGTCTAGAATACATAAATAGAATATTTCCCCAAGTTTAAAATGTCTGGCATAAATTAATGCTTCTATATCACGTACCACAATTTATTTCTATTTCAGAACTCCTTTTTCAATAGGCATTAAATAGTCTGATCAATCGGCAAATAGAAGGGACCTTTAACCTCACAGATAGTTTAATTTTCAAAACTTGTTTAGCCCGCTGCTGATCTCTCAGGCAAACTGTTACCAAATTGTCAGCTAATTACCCTGAAACATCTGACTTCAGTATGTTAGGAAGGAAAGAGGCAGACTGAACTTATTACTACACCTTATAAAATTATTTCTAATTGTGACATAAAATATGTCAGGAATCCAAAACGAATATTCTTTCCCTTCACTCTAATTAAAGCTGATTTCCAAATGAATTTTATATGTTAACAAAATAAATAGGTATTTTTGGTCAGGGGCAGAGTTAGTGGAGAGATTAATCTCAACTACTTTCAACAAGCAAGAGATCAAAAACACTGAGTTGACAATAGCTTAGGTAAAACAGAATTAACTATCTGCTTCTACCGGTAAATGTCTGGTCCTCAAATCTTAAAAGAAGTAATTTTTAGAATACCTTTCAAAAGCTTTATAAGTTTAAGTTAATATTTAAGACATGATTTTTCTACATTTTCTACTGTGTTACCAAATTGCATATATATTTTAAATTTGCAATGAGCATTATAAATGAACATTATTAATTTTCTAAGGTGCGGATGACTTCTTTCTTTCATTTCCCCACAGGCTTCAGCATACAGTTGAATAAATGGTATTTGTTAGTTTATGTTGCATATGTTTTCTTCATATTTTATTTATATTGCATTGCATTATGAATTAGGTTTAGTCATTCTTCATGGAATTACTGGGTATTATTAGCACAAATAGAGGTAGATAATGAAACTGAAGGGTCACTACAGTCATGCAGATATTAACTTCTAGTGTATGGTTGGTTTTTAACTCCTCCCACACACATTATTTTTCATATTCACAGAGTGGCAACTACATCTTATTGTGGAGATGTAGTTATTATATGTATTATGTATATATGTGTGTGTGTGTGTGTGTGTGGTGATACTACACAACTTTGTAAATATACTAGTAGTTGAATTGTACACTTAAAATTTTAGGTTATGCAAATTATCTCTCTATATATATATAAAATATATATTTATATAAATATGTAGATACTTATATAAATAAAAAATTATCTATCTATCTATCTATCATCTATCTATCTATCTATCATCTATCTATTGATATAAATAGTTTGCTTGGTTAGTTTTGTTTTTACTCAGTATTCTTTTATTCTTTGTTAATACCATATGCTGAGAATTTCCACTTAGGTCAACAGGTACAATGGCCTCAGCCAATCAGCATCCTCTTCTGGCTATGCCGCTCTGGGGGAGCATGTGTGTTCTATTTAGAGCAATTTGATGTAGTAAGACCTATTCCTGGCACTTCCAGGAAAAGGGTTCTTAATCTTTCTCTGCATTTTTTATGACTATCTGAGGGAAATCTGGGTGACAGTGGGGGCAGTTCAGAGAAAGTGAGGCTAAGGGGTTAAAAAGAAGAAATACGATCAAAGTGATACTTAATTTTTTAAAACAAACACTTGTGTAGTACTTACAATGGACCAACCGTGTTATTTATCACTTTACAAATACAACCAATTTAATCTTTTTAACAAACTTATGAAATGGGTACTTTTATAACCTTGACTCTATAATTGAGGAAACTGAGGTATGGAAAAATTAAGAAACTTGCCTAATGTCACACAGCTAATAAGTGAAGGAGCAGGGACTTAGATCCAAGTGATCTGGCTCATAGTGTCTAGCCACTATGCTAGACACATACTTTTGAGCCTTTATGTCAATGGTAAGATAATACATACTTAAAAGTGGGTTGAAAGGAAGGGAGGAAAGGAGGGAGGGAGGGAAGGAGGAAGGAGGAAGGAGGAAGGAAGGAAGGAAGGAAGGAAGGAAGGAAGGAAGGAAGGAAGGAAGGAAAGAAGTGGGAGAAGGTGACAGAGAAGGAGAAGGTGACAGAGAGGGAGAAGGTGACAGAGAGGGAGGATAGAGAAAGGAAAAAAGAAGGAGGGAGGGAAGGAAGGAAATAAATCCTTGATTTGTTAAATTTGCTAATTTCTCTGGCATAAATATTCTTACTATGGCTGATTTCATGCTCTTAACATGACATCATTTGGTTAGCAAAATTCCTAAAAAAAAAAAAAATCAAAGAGTTCATATAAGCCAGCTGCTTTAGTAAACCACTGGAGCTTACACCAAACCTCCTTTCCACAAAACTGCAGTTTTGTGAATCTATAATGTTCCTTTCGATTTAAGCCACTTTTGGTTGGATTTTGTTTTTTGTAATAATAGAATCCTGATTCCAAGTTTTATGGATAATGAAATACTTCCATGGAAATTATTCTTTGTTATATTACACCTCTATAACAACCTCTTGAGATAGAAGAGCACTCAACAATTTTCCCATCTTACACAGGCCTGAGTTGGTTATGAATATGGTTTATGTATTAATAGCTACATAATTTGCCGTAAAATGAACATATGGGAGCCTTTATTTGAAATTTATTAAGAATTTCATGTGGATAACAGCAGGGCATTAAACTAAGTGCTGGGCCCTTCTAAAAATGGGGTTCTTAGCAACTGCCTAGGCCACGCACCTGTGAAGGTGGCCCTGTGCCTATGTCACTCAGCTGGTGACAGAGGTGGCATGTGAATTCATATCTACAAATCCCATATCTCTTACTATTTCACTGCTTCCCTGAACAATAAAGCATCTTTACATATATTACCTACACTTCTTGTAAAATTTACTTAAATTATTAATAACACGATTTTGTATTATTGACCATTTTCAAATAAACACACTATGACCCACTTAAAGACTCCTATATTGCAAAAGCTATATGTTAGATCACAAGTATATCCAATATTGATTTCTTATTTATATTATGTTTCCTTTAGGTAAAATTAAAAAAAAAATCTTACATTAATTTATTAAGCTACATATACTGCACATTTTTACTTTTCAGACAAAGCCAGATAAAGAAAACAAATGTTATTTCACATATCTATTTTTTAATCATTCTTTCTGACATATTCCCCCTGCCTACTGTACACATCCAACTGCCTTATTTTTTAAAACTTAGGCAACTCTAAAAATCCTAGAGATTTCTAACAAAACAAAACAAAACATCCATGTTTATCTCCCAGTACAAAATTTCAGACATGCCCTTTACTTTTACCCTCATAGAAAACATGGAACAAAGTGCAGCTGTTTATAGTGTGATTACTGTTTTTCAAAGAACCAAGTTCAGTCTAATGAGTTTTATTACTTAGATTCTCACATTGAAAAATCATTATATCCCATGGTAATATTTGGTGATATATGATAATAGAAGAAAGAAATGGGGGAGAATATCTTTTATGTAAGATAACGTTTAAAGTTGCATTATACAGTTTTATATAACATCTGGGTTCCACTACTCAATTTGTAATGATATTTAAAGAAATCTGAAAACTCAACACAATAAACAGCTAAATAATGCTTCCAATTTAATCTATGCCAACAACCAGCAATAGTTTACCACGAATTATCATTTAGAAGTAGAGGCTCAATATAATCACTGTTGTCAACATTTCTATCTACCTGTTGACTAACGGAAGCTATTTAATTTTGATTTATATTTTAAAATTAGATCCGGAGAGGAAAAATATTTCAGCATGGTTTCCAAGAAATGTGGCAAAATGCTCTAAGTAAATCAATATGTTGATATGATTTAAAAATGACTTTCTAAAACTTTTAAAATTTACCATTTTTGTTAAAGAGTAATGAAAATAAATGTACTGCTATAGAGGCAGTTCCAACATTGGCATTGAAATTAAAGCATTTTGACCATACATGATTTATCTATATAGTCGTATTACCTGTTCAGATCTGTTCTGGTGCTGGTATTGGTACTGAGAAAGGGTATTACAGCAAGAAGCAATTTTGTCCTTTTCAAATTGTTTCTTCACTCTGGCCAAACCACCAGGCACTGTGCACATTTCTGATTCTTCCATAATCTAGGTTGATTTAAGAAAAAGGAATATTTAGCTTTATATCTACACAGAATAGAATTCTTATGCTATTTTTTTAATAGTTGACAATTCAATTATTGATGGGTGATATATTAAGTAGACATTAATATACACAATTATTTCAGTAGACTTTTACAGAAAACTTAATAAAGATAATCTCTCCATGTTGTTTTCTCATTTATCAGTTTTGGATAGAAGTTAGAAGAATCTTCAAAATGTTAATTTTCTTTATCTCAGATTTTGATGTCGGGAGATTAAACCTATTAGAATGTATTTCTCTAATAATACACAGACTGTAAAAAATAAAATAATGGATTCAATTTTAACCCACAATAAGGTTTTTATTAAAGTCTAAAATGTCTATATAGGCAACACATTATTAAGAATATTAAAAACATTTGATTCATTCCAAAATGTATTTAAATAATCAAGGATGAGCAAAATAGACTCAGAGTATCTCTTATGCAAAAATATTAATATCAGTAACAATAACAACTACTTAATACATACTGCACAGTGAGTTGCTATGTACTTATATATATTTTGTCATTTGATGCTTCTTTGTATTTTATGAGATGTGGACACTTATTATTCTGATTTTAAAATGAGGAAATGGAGGTTTGGAAAAGTAAGGTAGCTTGTTAAGTTCTCCCAGCTAGGATGTGAATGTTGGAGCTAGAATTTGAACTCCTATCTGTCTGTCAATCATAGCTATCTATCATAATCATTAGCCTTAAAGAACAGGCAGAAAAACAGCAGCTATGCTACTCCAGGACTCAGCTCTTAGCATTGGAGTGTGAGAACTGGAGGGAGATGGGGAGGGGAGTTGAGAATAGAAGGATTCTATTCTCTCATTTGCATTTTACAGATGAGAAAGTCTATTTTAATAGGCATCATTTGGAGCAACTCAAAAAACACTGAATAGTCTTATTATATCTTATGAACCCAGTGGGAAGTGCTATAAACTCAAGGGATTTGGTTTTGATAACCCTGCATACTCCCTAGCTCAGCAGGCACTCAAGCTAAGATGGGAAAGCAAACAGGCCCCTTGTCAACTTGCCCTCCTATAGGTCTGCTGAAAACTGGGAGGAGACTCAGTAACACTTCAAATGACAGGAGGTATCCTGAGGTCTGTCCCAGTCCTGACATAACCTTGGAAGCCTTGAGACATGAAAGTAAGTGGATGCCCTGAATGCCCCTGAGCTAGGGTTTCCGTACCATGGACTGTGGACTCTTGGGTTTCTGAAAACTTTACCCCAATATGTATTCTCTCAAACAGATACTAGAAATACAATTACTGTCTTGGGGTTTCCCATACTCCAAAATATTAGAAATTTAATTAATACTTAGGATTAGCTGAATTACTAGTAAACACCCAAGAGGTTGTGTGTATCAAGTTCATAAGCTTTCCCAATTACATGAACTGTTAAATAGTTAAGAATATGCACGTTGGTTTTATGGAAAGAAGGGATAAGATTTTATACTTATATATATTAGATACATAGTCTATCGGATTCTTCAACAAACTTCAAATATAAGTCCTAGTCAAGTACTGCCATCCGATACGTATTAAAGTCATGAGAAAATATGGCATCTGAAACTTCAGATAATGAAGTGGAAGGGTGAATTAAGGCTACAATATTTTTTTATCCCTCTTCCATTTAATTTACATAAGTAGCCTTCCTTGATTGATCACATATAGAAAATATACAAACCTTAAATTATAGAAATTAAGGGAATTATTGTTAAGAAGAACCTAACTCTTTCCAACAACTATAAACAATGTCCAAATTACATGCAAATTAATCTGGTAAACCTCAGTAATTATGCTGATGAATGGATACTTTCATAGTATGTTCATTTTCTTAAAAATATCAGTTCCTATACTGAACAAGTTGGCTCTCAGCTACCAAATAGTTTAAAAAAATAGATATACTCTTCCTTTCCTTTAGCATTGTGCTTTGGAATCAGAATAAGCTACACACTAAAATGCATACAGTTGGTTGTTTTACTAGTACTACCTACCACTTATTCCTAACATCCCTGGTACTGCTGTTACACTACAGCTGCTGCTTGCCCACAAAAGTGAGACAAGTCCTTTAAGCCAGGGGTCCCCAAACCCCAGGCCACAGACCAGTATCAGTCCATGGCCTATTAGGAACCAGGCCACATCACAGGAGGTGAGTGGCAGGTAAGCAAGTGAAGCTTCATCTTATTTGCAGCCTCTTCTCAGTGCTAGCATCACCACCTCAGCTCCATCTCAGATCATCAGGTATTCGATTATCATAGGAGCACCAGACCCTGGTGCCCAAAAGGTTGGGGATCACCACCTTCAGCTGTAGTTTAGTGGTGGTGATAAGGTTTTCTTGCTCACCTCAGTTTGTAAATGAAGGTTTACATATGTGAGTTGGCAGGATTTACTCAAGGAGCAGTCTGCAGCCATGAGTTGGCTCAGTTGGAAATCACTCCCATGACTTTGTCTTGATTAGCACCATGTGCTAAACATCCTAACTAATCATGTTCTTATAAACAACCACATAACTTAGACTGCTTTGTATTAAACCTTTTTATGTTTATTCTTTTTCTAGCTTTCCTATCCCCGGACTCAGAGATAAGATTTAGAATCTAATGAGTATACAAATAATAAAGTTATCTTATTAACTTAAATATCTAACAGAGGATTTACCTGATATTAAGTTATTTTAATAGTCTAATTTAAATACCTAATACTTAACCTAGGTAAATATATTACATAATCATTAATTACCTTTACAAAGAACTGTCTTGAGGTTCTAGAGCATAACAGAAATAACATAATCTGGGGAATAAGACAGTGATTCTAATCCCAGTTCTGACATTTAAAACCTTGGACTAGATACTGATCTTGAACCTCAGTTTTCTTATTTATAAACTGGGAATAACAATAAATTTCTCACAGATTTTTGTTAGTGTTAAAAAAGACAAACAAAATAAAGTTGAACAGCACAGAATCTGGCATTTAAATTTGTTTCTTAAAATATGTTACTTCTCCCTTTTCTTCTGGGGGAGTCTGCAGTCTGCTGCCTTTTCATGAGTATGACTTTCATTTAGGTTCAACAGGATGCCATCTGGCTGAGTCTAGGACAACAAGAAACTGATCATTGTCAGCTATCTCTATGTGACTGAACTATAGTAGATTCAGTTTGGGGCTGAATCAGTGACTTCCAGATTTTGCACATAAAATATTGGGTTTATTTGCGTAGACAGAAAATTTTTTTCTCAAAATATTCACTTAGAGCCAAGCCAAATAGTAGGGCATCTGTTGGGCTAAAGATGCTTTCTTGTATAAGAGGAGGCAGTTGACTACAGTTAAAAGAGGCTAGGAATTTAGCATGGCTTTGTCACTAATTACATGATCTCCATAAATCACTTTCCCTCAGTTTTTTTTGTCTGTATATAGGCAGAAAAGATTATTATTAAGTTTTTATAAGTAAACTATCTCTATAAAATTATATTAAAAAATTTCTGTATTAGATAGTGATAATCTAGTTTCCTTATGTGCCCAATTTAAATATTCTCTTTTAGTGCATTTATAAATAAGAATCATGCCCTACCCAAACTTTTATGTTATATTTTATGTCTTACTAAATAAAAGATAGTTTATTAAATAACCAGTCTTTAGGTATTTTTAAAATTAGCTTGTTTCCCCAAGATTAATCTCTCCAATTTAGAACACTAATTTCTAGTAAAGTTCTTTAATGATCCAGCAGGGGGTGCTATCTAAGAAGACTGGCAGGAGGTGCTGGGGTGATACTATTAGTTTTAGAAATGCTCTACCTACTTATGTCATTTTTGTACATTCATTCAGAAGCTATGCTGCTTCTAAAACATGTTTTAAAGACTATATAAAAACTTAAATGTCATGTAGAATTGCAATACTGTTAATGAGTTTGGCACCGTCAGTCTTGTCTCTAAATAATTTGTGAAAAAGAATGTTAAGAGTAGCTATTTTAGAATACACCCTTTCAGGCTATTCTCTCTCTCTCTCTCTCTCTCTCTCTCTCTCTCTCTCTCTCTCTTTCTCTTAAATGAACAACTTTCCTAATTTGGAGATTATAATTATAGTATACTTATATTCCATTAAGCTATAAAACTGCTACTAATAAAATGACTCATCAAGTCCTGTGTATTGAAGGCTGCAGAACCCAACAAATTCTTTGAATATGACTTTATTATTCATTAGCTCTAAAAATGGGTGGTCTTACTGGATCCTACTGTTTCCTATAATCATAATTGGTTTAGCAGAGTGCCTACATTGCTAATCTCCTTCATTTCTATGTTGATTAAGATACTGCTAATGGATTTAGTACATACAGAGAAAGGAGAAAAGCAAAAGAAATTATACTGCCAGTGAATTTAAATGAACTATACATGAGACCAAGGAGGGACGCATGCAAGCCCACATTATTAAAATTTGAAATTAATCCCCAGCCTTCCTGAGGAGAATAGTTATAGGTTAAATGATAATGAGGGCAATAATAACACATTTATACAGTGCTTTATGGCTTACACATGAATCATCTCTGTAACTCCACACTAAGACAGTCTGCTGTAAATGGCTATTCCCATTTTTCAGTTAAGAAAACTGAAACTCCGACAAGGGTGAAGATAGTAGACCAAATTCACAGTTTATAGGAAGCAGAGCTGAAGCTTAAATTCAGATCATCTAAATTTGATTCACACTATTTCTGTGCTTTTTCTACTGTATTCCATTGTCCAGTAGTATTCTTATATTACAATATAAGGGGGGTACGTAGGGAGCAGACAACAAGCGTATTGCCTAACACAAAACCACCAGTAGCAACTTACATTGGCAGAAAAGCTGCGGCAGTCACCCCCGGAAACAGCTGCTTGGTACCTCTCCATCCGTTCTTTCAAGGACGCCACTTCCTGGAGGTCTGACACACGCTCAGTCAGTGAAGCACTGTCTTCTGCAAACCCACTCGCAGTTTTGTTAGGGCCAACAGTCACTGAAAAGAAATGTAGCATATGCTCAGATATGTGTCAGGCTTTGCAAAGAAAACAGCATCACCTTATGAAGGCATTTAAAATATCTGGTCTCGTAAAACAGACTTCAACATTTCACAATATTTTCGATGTTTCACTGTTACCCTCTTTTCTTCAAGCTTTCAAGCAAAGCTACCAAATGCCTACATAGGAGCATATGCTATACAAACATAAAAAAAGAGGCTCCATTCTTATACTCCAGTTATGCTGATAAGAAATATTTATTAAGAGTTAGTGTTAATAATAAACATTATTATGTGTTGGATTTATGTTAAATGCTGTATGAGTATTATTTATTTCTCAAACAACCTCATGAGGCAGGTGCTATCATTTTCTAAAAGTCATAGATAAGAAAACAGAGAGTCAAAGTTAAAAAACTTTTCTATGATCACACAATTAATACGTGGTAGACTTGATGATTGAACTTAATCTTTAGCAAGTCTAAAAGTTGTTTTTTCCTTCTCTCCCAATCCCTCAGTGCTCAAGGAGATGGATCTAGATAAAATACGTGAATGCTATGAGAATTATAGACTGGTTTTTTTTATTCATAGAGGTATGTGTGACATAAGAAAGAAATAATAGTACTATAAGAAAAAGCTTTGTTAATCACTCATTTCAGATAGTTTGACATTTCCCCATTTAAGCCATCTACCTGACAATACAGGGTAGCTGGAAAAACAGAGCAAAGGACTGATTGCACGATCACAGAATAACAGCTGTAGGAAACAGAAACATTTTAGAGATCATGTAGTCTCATGTAATCTAACTAGTTCCTTTTGCATGAAAGGAACATAAGAATCCTTCATGGTTATTTAGTTTTATATGCCAGAGCTGCTTTCAGAACTAGTTTTTCACATTTAATCTAGTTTTCTTTGCTGCTATCACTTTGCTTAATAGTTTACTGTTCATTCTTATAGCATATTGTAATTCCAAAATCATTTCAAGGGCTCTTTCTGGGACCAGTGTATAAAATATAAGAGAGAGAGAGAGAGAGAGAGAGAGAGAGAGAGAGAGATAAATGCATGTGTATACATATGGATGGATGGATGTGTATATCTACGTATGTATATGTATGTGTGTGTGTAGACACACACACACACACACACACACACACACACTCATCACTCATTCATGTACCCCCTGTCTTTCACATTAGAACTAGTAGTTTCTAGGACTGGTAGAGTAGGGCTCTTTGGTGTCTGTACTTTGTTATTTAGATTGGTTTGCTTTAATCACTGTGAACCAAGGCCTGAAGAACCCGAGGCAACAGAGAGCTGAACTGTCCTTTACTTTCCCTGTTCTTCCTACCTCCTCCCCGAGCCTCTCCTTTGAAATATCTTACTTAATTGTTTTTTTTTTCTATTAGTTTCTTTGAGATTTATGTATCTAATAGCAGTAGAAAACAACTGAGACCCTGAAAAAAATTAAAAATAATTTGTTTTGACTACTTGAGGTTTTGGTTTTCCATAGGAACTTCTTATTCAAATAGACATTTCCATGTCTTTTAATTAAAATTGCAAATATATTTATTTAACATGCTTTCAAAATGATACAAAATATAAATGAAAAAGAAATTGTATTACAAATGCTGAGATGGTACAACACTGGTATATTTACAAAAAATGTCAGTTCGTTTTTTAAAATTCACCTGTCATCTAAAATCTCATTTCTAGACAAAAGTACATGCTTCCAGTTGATACTGATAAAAAAAGACTACCACAAACCACTGAAAGTTTTTCACATGCTAAAGAAAATCTAACTTTATTCTTTTTTTCCCTGTGGATTATTTATCTGCACAGATGAGTTCAGTTTATATTTGACTATACTTTCTTTTTTTGTGAATAATCATTATACAGACTTTATAGAACCTGATCCCCTAAAGGTTTTCCACCTAAAATATAAATTTTATTTTGTATATTTTTCATAAACATTTCATTCTTTTATTAATCTTAACAGAAAGTCAGGAGTTTATTTTTGCTAAAATTTATAAATAGCATTTACTTTTCAAATATTTAATTATTGTTTTTTTTATCCCACTAGAAATGCACAAAATCAACGATCAGAAATTCAGCATCATGAGTATAAAGAGATTTGGATTCCATGGCCTTGTGGCCTTTAACTCTGATCAGAGAAAAGACACCACATTTTAATCTCTTTCTCTCTCTCTCTCTCTCTCTCTCTCTCTCTCTCTCTCTCTCTCTCCCCTTCTCCCTTTGTTCCATTGGTAACTTTGCCTACTTAGGTAGTGTCATGGAATAGAAAACTTATTTGAGCTAACAAGCTATGTCCATATTGCCTCCTAACCTCTTAAGTCAATGTTTTATCAGTTTCTTCATCTGAAAAACAAGGTGATGCATTTTGCCCAGTCTACATAATGCAGTGGCCCTATCTATTCCTATCTTGATGCTGATGACATCTGACGTAAATTTTTAAGGTTGATAAGACAGCCCTTTCTTTAGAGCTGTGTGGGGAAAAGATAGGAACATTGGTCGTCTGACCTTGTAATGAGGTATTTCAGAAGATTTGAATGCAACTGAGATTGGAAAATAGTGTGAAATGAGTTCAGGCAATCTTCAAAGACAAAGGAGATGTAGAAGGACAAATAAAGACGCTATTATCATAAAATGCCTGGAAAAATAGAGAATCATGGAACCTGTATGCATGCAACTTAAGACAGTAGAGGAACATTCTATAAGGCTAAAGTGGCCTATGAAAAGAGGAAGAAAAAAATAAAAATTTCAGATGACCATTTCTGTTAGAAGACATTATAAATATTAACACCAAAAAATGACTGAACTAGAAGTTACTTGTTTCTGAGGTTTAGACGTAATTTATTTTGCAGATGAATAAACAAAAATCCAAAGAAGTTCAGTGAGTTCTCCCAAGTTTTCAGAGCTAATTGCATAGCCAGGCCTAGAATCCATTGCACCTTAAATAGTAAATGATTTCTTTTACTTAAAGATAAGAAAACAATTTTTAATTCACACAAAATATTAATTCTTTGTATAGTAGAATAAATCCTATAAAACAGAAAAAACATGTAGGAAAGCACTTGGAAAGAAAGTAAAGCACTAAGAAATTCAAGCTGTTATCATGAGAACTATTAAGTACCAGGGTAAAGTATGTCTTTTATGAGAATTTTGAGGTTCTTTGGGAAAGGTATATATTATAATTTTTGAAATATAAATATTTATATACTACAGATAGATCCAACTTATAGCTACTTCATATTTTCTTAAATTATGAGAGATTGTGTAACTAGTGATCCATTTTCTCCATCCTCAAATACGTGTTTCTCTTCCGTAGTTTTTAAAAGTGACTAACTAACTCAATCAATCAAATTTACGCAGGTCGAAAAAATGTATCACATCTTCCTGAATTTTATTTTCTTTGGAGAGTACACATATAAAACATTTTTTTCATAAGCACAGTAATACATAGAATGCAGAATACTCCTCTTTTCTGAAATAATTATTCACATGTCTGTTATCACTCACAGAAGGGACTGTACAGTCACGTTATCATGTTGGCCTAGAGGTATTAAAATAATAGCTTTAAGAAGTCAGATACAGAAAACAATGAGCAATAGTAAGTACAATTAATACACCCTGGAATTTTCTTCTAATTTCACAATTTCTATTATCAGTGAAAGAATTCTTAGACATATGCACAGACTATTATTATCAAGAGACATTTCAAAAGGTCATTGTTACATTTGTTATGAATCATTTTTCTAACTAGCTGTTAAGAAAATTTCATACATGGAATTCAATGGTTTATAAAAATGTTCTTACAATATTAAGAAATGACAAATCTATCTTCATTTCCCATTAAATAATTGTCTAAAAATCTGAAATAACAAGTTATAAATATGATTCTAAGATCTTTATAGAGGAACAATTTAAAAATGAAGGTCAATGGCTTGATACATAGTGCTAGGATCAGTGTGCTGGTAAAAAAATACTGTCAAAAATCAAGAAGATGTTTGCTCAGAAAATGTCTAATATGGCAGGCAGGGTTTACAAGGCAAAATGCTTTGTCATAATCTTATTCCTAAAGCAAAATTCCAACTCAGCATATTTTCTAAATGTAAATATTTCTTTTTACTTTCAGAATATGGATGGCACATTCCTAAACTGTAGTTATGGATAAAATTTTATAGAAATGATGATTGTGTGACAATATAATAGATGTTATTATATGAAAGACAGATATTAAACACCAGGTGCTTTAAAACCAGCCTACACAAATATTATTCAGAAATATGAGAGTCTCCTTTTTTTTCCTGTTGCCTACTCAATATAAATAATGTGAAAGTCTACAGAATAAAGGATAAAATATTTTGAGCTCTTTATTTCATAAAGAGACCACTTGCTAATATCTGGGTTATGAAGCTGATATTAACTGTGTCTGATTTACAGAAGAGATCTGGCTGAGGTGAAATCAGAAGTAAAGAAAGTTGTAAGAGATTAGAAAAGAAGAAGGGTATTAATGTTTTTTAGAAGAATTAAAATACACATTGAAGGCAGTAAGTAAAATAATATACACTGCAGAAAGTAAATCATTACCATATTAACAGTAATGTAAAAGAAGATGACAGGGAGAGAGGATAGAGAGGAAAATCCAAACTATAAGGTAATACAGTATTTCAGTGGAGGGTTGAGAGGGGACATAACAAATAAGATATAACAGAAGAAAAAATTGTGGAAAATAAAATTTGGGCATAGATAAAAATTATTTACCATAATCGAGAATAAAATTAATTTTAAACACCAATATGTCAGCAAATCCTGATAAAATATTTTCTGTTAAAAAAATATATATATATATATAATTATCCAGATACATGAAGAGTTTCTGTGTTACGGTAACAAAATTCACACATCCATGTATATCATCTCTATAACACTGGAAATTAAAAGGCATTAGAGAATTGCCTACTGGTTACTAAAATTTTAGTTTTATGAACTAGAGTCTATATGAATCCAAGTTGGTACCCATGTGAGAAGGCAACATAAGTCAGTCTAAGTAACAAAGGTTAACCAAAAAGAAAACAAAGGGTCTCAAAATATATAAATGAAGAAGGTATAATAAAATCAAATGTAATTAAAAGTCATGAAAATAAACACAAATCATACTTCACACTGAAGGGCAAAGACCAATAAATCCAAGTATATGCTGAGAAACAAACCTAAAGTCAGCCACAAAATTGAAAAAGAAAATATTGGGCAAAAATTATCAGGCAAAAATAAATGAATTAAAGTCATCATGGCTATATTCCTTTCATTCAAAATAGACTAAAAACTAAGAATATTAAATGAGATAGATGGCTATTCTATAGACAGAAGATACCAGCCCACTATGAAGCTGTTTAGCTCAGATACATAGAAGCACTACTACATGCTGAATAACACAGCACAGAAGCCCATAAAGACCATTGGTAACAAGAAAGAGGAGAACTTTATAGAAATATAGTTGCTGTGAGTGAAAATAACATATTTCCCTCCATCTCTGCCATTTAGAATTTAAAAAAATGATTTGAACTATATAATCAATAGGTTTATTTTAATATATTTATTATCATTAAGTAAATATTAGTTATCTATAATAAGCATAAGACATGTCCACTATGCTCTAGAGTCTTCAGTCTAATTGGAGACAGAGATAGGCAATTACAATCCAAGAATTACTAGTTTTACACCAGATGGGCCTATGGGGGGTGGGGTAGGGGGGAACATAATCCACCGGGTGTGACAGTGAGCAGGTGGCACGGAAGGCATCCTGAGAAGTGAAATTCTGCACTGAAACATGTGGGAGCCGGCCATGTGAATACGTGGAATACAGAAAGATACAGGAAGGGGATGAAACAGAGGCATTATCAACAAATCATACTGGGAAAAATGAAATGGGTAATGATTTTGAGGAAAATGTTGAGTTCCTCACCACACTGAATATTGCAAATGAATGGCTGAAAGACTTACATCTTTTTTAAATGATAAAAGAATTCTAGAGAAATTGAAGTAATTCATAAAATAATTTTAGTTGAACATTTTAGCATAAAAAGTTTAAAGTAGAAAAATTCTTCAAATGAAATTTATAAGACAAAAGAAACACCAAAGAGGGACAATATTGATAGGCTGAAGTGTTAATTTTCAGTAAAGAATATTGACTGGTCAGAAAAAAATCAAAACAAAACCTAACATTACTGAAAAATGAATAAATAACTCAAAAGGATGATTCACAGTAAAAAATAATAGCAAATGTGTATAAAGTGCTTTCTATCTGTCAGACAGTAATCCATTTAATGTTCTCAACCACCCTATGAGGTAGAGACTATTTTTATTTTTTATCTTCATTTTATAGATAAGAAAACAGAGACACAGAGAGGTTATAAAACTTGCTCAGGGTCAGGTGGCTGGTGAGTGACAGAGCTGGCAGGAGAAGCCAGGCAGTCTGGCTCCAGGTTTTGTGATTTCAATATAATTTTATGCTATTTCAAATAAGTACAAGTGTCCAAAAATAAAAAACAAAAAACAAAAAACAATCACCCTTCTCAATAAAAAGAAGGAAAATTCAAACAAAAAAGGGGTGCATTTTTTTCTGTCAAGAATTGATTTATATTGCATATGCAATAAAAATATATACATACAAAATAGTCCCAGATAGCTAATCCAATGTATAATTATGACTCAAAAGAAATTCTAAGGTTTAATAGTAAGTTGAACTCAAGCAGAAAAACAAGAATTTAATAATTTTTTCTTCAAAATTTTCTAAAATTAATTCAAGAAGCCTTTATTTAATCCAAACTAAGATACAGGCAGAGAGTGACCTGGTATGTCACATGGAAGCCCACAAGGCTGACACAAATACAGACACCACTGTAAGAAAGCAAGGAGACTTTCGGCAACACATTAATAGCCTCACTATTATATTCTGAATTCATTATAAAAAAGTCAGCTGCTTAGTACTCAGAAAATTGATTTAGAGCTAAATTGGGAGAGCAATGAACTAAATTCTATCAAATTTAAATATATGATCTATAACCCAGCTCAGATTTGTGTACAGAATATCATACCAGTGGATATATCTTAGGCTCAGAGCCATTAGCATGAATAAATCTCCTATAATTCAAAATATTTGCATATCCCTCAGATAATAATAAAATTCATCTCTTTTAAACATTCAGAATGCTGCTGCCAATTCAAATTCATAATCAATTGAGCTTTATATATTTATCCTCATTTGAATGTTACAAAACCAAGAAATGGGTGGAGAATAAAATGAAAGAGCAAGTGTATAATTCAATCTGGCACTGATTTACAGTTCTTAAAAAACAGAGAGAGGAAGGGGCAAAGAGTAAAATGAATGGAGGTGTATGCCATGACAGCACAAGAACTATATTGTGGCATCCAGCCAGCATATGAACACAGTGAACCATATTCCACTTTTTAAACTATCCTCCCTAGATCCTATTCCCCGCAATGCATCCTGTTTTCTGCATCTCCTATCATTTCAAAAGTAGTGCTCTTAGCACTTTTATCATCAGTAAAATGGAAATAATACCACTTATCAATACGGTTGTTACAAGAATTAGTGGGATAGTACTGGAGAAGTTACAAATGAACAGAATTCAGTCAAAAATTAGGTAATCATTAGTACCTTAATATTGCTAGTTTGGACATTTAAAAATTTAATCATATTGCTATCAAATATTTTTAAATTAATTGCTTAATTGGGGTAAAGATTGGCCAGTTTTTTAAAAAAATCAATAATTGAATAAAATGACAAATTTCTTTGAAATGGTTAAATAAATTAGACCCATTAAATGCCTGTAGATGACCATATTTTTACAGCATAAATCTCTTGTTGGACATTTCCTTAGTATAATCAGACTTAGGTTGCATAATAGTCATGATAACTACCTGTTAATCAGTGTCAATTGTGTGTTAATCATTTTACATGTATTATCCCACTAATTCTTATAACAATTATACTAATAAGTGGTATCATTTTCATTTTACTGATGAGAAAAGTAACATTCCAAAGATAATATCATATAGTAAGTGGTAGAGCTGGGAACTGAGTTCACAGATTTCTGAATACAAAGTTATTCAACTCTTCATAGTTATTTATGTAAATGTATTTTCATTAAAATCTAATATTTTATTACAAAGTAAAATTTTAATTAAGGGTATGAACCCTCCTTTTTGCTTTCTAAACTTCACACAGATCTTTTCTGGATAGTATTTATTTAAGTCATCTAGGTATAAATCAAAGAGAAACTAATAAGTTGAAATTCTATGGCTCTAAGTGGCATCTTTGTTGTTCGTATAAGCTTTTGTTTAGAATTAGAAATCAAAGCAAATTCTTCAGTTAGAGTTTTTTGGTCACCATGAAGATCAAACTTAAGACAAGATTAGGTATAAATCCAAATAAATAGAAAGAAGGATGAACTTTACTATAAAGAATGGCAAATGCAAAGCAAAGACCAATGCTCTTATTTTCTATTGATCTGTTCTGCTCCAGGGCATGGACAGTGGTGTCATGCTTCCATCAAGGTGTCCTCTTATTTAAATCTATATCTCAGGTATACAATAAAGGTAATTGATAACCTTTTCCTTAAGGCTTTAATCATCATTCAATAAACATCTACTGCCCCTTTACTGTTGTCCAAGCATAGTGCTCAAGGGGTAGACATTAATTAATCACTATTATATTCAATTCTGCTCTACTTGAAAAGGGAAGAAAAACACCAGAGAGATTCTTAAGAAATACAGTATTCTAAGAAGGGTTGATCCGGCCTTATCTCTAAAAGCAAAAATACAATAGTTTACATCATTTCAATATGCTGACTTCGAAATAAAATAAGTTCCCTGATGGCTGGATCTGCTAAGGAAGTTGGCCTGTCTGAAGAAACACCAAAATGAAACCTCCATTAGGAGGGGAATCTTGAGGAACTTGGTGGCTCACACTCCAGATCCCCACCCCCAAACCACATTTATTTACATAGAGATAAAATCAGATTAAAGTAGATAAAGCCCAATCAGATTCGATAGGCTTAAAAAGTCACTTGTAGTTTCATAGCGACTTAATTTCTTTTCAGATGGTCTCCACTTAACCCAGGCAGTGAGTAGCTTCCTCAGCTATGCTTTGCCAACGTTTAAATATTATACTTCAATTTGTATTACTTATTACTTTTTAGTGTATCTAGAGTACCTCTATCCTCTCCACTTCTCTCACCTTCCGCCAACATGCAAGTTCCTCCAGGACAGGACAGAGCTAACTTAATTTTGTAAAGCTATTTTACACCAGGTTCTGACTTGGGTGCTTTATCTTGAAGGAGGCAGATCTGCAGGGAGAGCAACCATCACCTCTGGACACAGAAGCTTCTATCTCTGACACTTACTTTTGACTTTAAGCAGATTTCTTAACCTCTCTAATCCTTCTACTTCTTATCCCATATAATGATAATGATAATACAACCTGTGAGGACTGAAGGAGATTTCATAAAAATAGAGTTTTACATAGTATCTTGTATATAGTAAACAAGGAATGCTCACTAGCGTTCATTCACCTAGGTGCTATTATATACTCTAGGTATTTTCATCTGGATGATCTGACATGATAGAAGTCTGAGAATTAGAAAAATTATACAAATTTTCCAAAACTCGAAGTTAGTAAGTAGCAAGGATAGGACTGGACTCAGTTCCTTCTGGCTCTAAACCCTCCTGTAAGGATGTTCCATTCCTCTGTATAAGCCAAGTATCTACCACATTTCCTGAAACAAGAACACAATAAATCATAATAAAAATGAATAACTACACAATAGACTGGAGCGGAGAAGGTGGCACAGGCCGACTCATATGGCCGCAGGGGTGGAGAAAGCATATAAAAGGGAAGAAATTACTAACTCACTGTATATGACATTCAATGTGTTGGTTTACCTATGTTTTAGGCACTAGCTGGTGGATCATCAGTTTTTCACCAGCAAACAACATGGCAGTCCTCTGAAAATGTTAAATTCATGAAAACTACCTTAACATATCACACTTCAGGTGCAGATCTGCTCCTTTTATCTCCCCAAATGGTTTCTCACATTCTCCTCTGTCCTAAGTTTTTTAAGTGACATGATGAAACCATAAGTTATTCACAGTTTTCACTTCCCTTTGGGGCCTCTGAGCAATGGGTTTAGCACAGTGACTCCAACCTAGACTGGCCAACGTGGTGATGACTGGGCCACTCCCTATTCTCTGCTGCTCTTGTCGCCGCCTACTAAAGGCAAAGAGAAAGAAGGGTCTTGGATTCTTATTTTTGATCCAGTCTACTGGTGCTTTACTAAGTACCCAAGCGTTACAAAACTATATTGTGAAGTACACCCCTAAACGAAGAGGCATTTTTATATTTGGTAAATTTGAATATAGGTATTCTATTTGAGTATTCCTTCTATTTAAATTGATTTCCATCTCTTTCTCCCTAACGTCTCTGTTCTAGAAAATCCCCACATTTCTTTTCATTTTACATCATTCTACCTATCCCCAAATTACTACTTCTTTGATATAACTTCTTTTTCTCACTCCTTATTTTCTAACATGTTCTCTTAATTCCTACTGCTTCATTTCTGCTTTTCCTTTCCCCCACAACTTCCCTTTGGTTTCCAGGCTCCAAATCCTCCTTTGTATAGGACTCAGTTATAGTGGGCAGCACCTTTGTGAGGAGAATATCATCTTTTTGTTTGTTTGTTTTAGGCTGAAACTTGAGAAATGACAAGCAAATGTGCTCACTCCTTCAGCCAGAGAGACAGTCATCCAGCTCAGTCTGTGATTAGCCACAAACGGACTTGCCTCTGAGAGGCCCTGCAGAACAGACTTGTTAAAACGTCACCAGCACCTCTAAAACTGTCAGGGCCTCCAAAACACAGAAAGTGATTTCATTCTGGGGTCAAAGTGATTTGTTAGTAGAGAGAGAGATGACTCATGCAAACTAGCTTCGTATCTGTCTTTCCCTAAACTGATCCACTTTTGTCTCTCACAGGCTTTGTAAAACTCTGTATGAAGCCGGTCCACATTTACTGAACTGTTTTGTTTAGTTCCAAGTATGCTCGTGGCAATTAACAGATCGAAAATAAGCAACAGTCATGTAATGGAGAGGAACCTATAATATTTTTGCAGTTTTGAAAAACATCTTGCTGGCCTGTCCACCTTTAAGTTGTTTGACTCAAGGCAAAGGTAAATAAAGTTAGCTTACTGTTAGCTTAAATAATTTCTGTACTAGTTGCATTCTGGAAAAGCCTGAGGTTTTCTAGTCTGTTTTTAGGAATTCCTTAATTCTTAACCCTTTTTCCTCCTTTCACCTTCATTTTAATTTTAGTATCTGAAATTTATTCTGACAAAGGATATTAAAAGAAAACCCAAATCATCAAATTCTGACTCTCGCTGACTTAGACAATTGTTGCTGTGGAAGCGTTTCTCTTAATAATTGTCAGCTTCCTTTGAATAATAAATGCATTTAATTTAATATGCCTATGGTCTTAGAGAATTCAGCCTCTGAATTTACACAGACCCTTTTCAATGAACTTAAGTCTTTCTTTAAAAGTTCACAAGCAGCAGCAAACTGAGTTTTGTTTTATTTGTTTTTAACTTTTATGGCTGGCAGACTTGATCAAGGAAGGGAAACTACTCTAATTCCACATACCTTCTTTACTGAACTTTATTTGGAAAAGCTAAGCAATCAAGGAGAAAAGTGAAAATGCTTAAATAATGAAACATATTGCCTGGTGAGTAACCATCTCCTCAGAGTAAATTCACTCTTTCATAACAGCGATGCACTTAGCAACATTCTACCTAAGAACCAAATGCTTTCAAAATTTTGTGGTCTTTAATCATTTAATCCTAGGTAGGAATATAAAACTGAAGCAGAAATGTTAAGTATCCTTGTAGAAGATACTATTTTCTTACCAAAGCTATAGGTCCTTCTAATGTTCTCAAAAATGAAAGATAATTGGCATCTTGTTCAAATGTTTTACTCTCACAACTGCTTTCTGATTACTGTCCCCATAATTGCAGAGGACACCAGATAAAGCTATATGCATTTTGAACAGTCTTTTAAATTCAGAACAGGGATGTTTACAAATTAAAACTATTATAATTTTAATGTATCAAAACTTTGAATCAGTCAGGTGTTGGGTTATTCTCCTTGTCACAATTAACATGTCCTAAATACCCTTTGCATACAAATGTAGCCTGTAATTTCAAAAGAAAGAGATGATGTCAGATTTTTAATGATATGCTGGTTCTAGGAACAGTCCAAAGAGTGGAAGTAATTTAATAGTCTCTCCTGCTTAAGATACACATGGAGTACATAGTTTGTCAGTCTCATCATCCCTTAATTTATTTATAGTTACTTATCTTTAAAAATTTGGCATTGGCATTTGTTTCTTTTCACCCAGATTAAAAACCTAATCATAAGAGGAGGAACTCAGTTTATGCTATGTATTTCACTCCTGTTTTTAAAGGGTGAAGTGTCAAAAACAGCCTTGAAATGTATTGCAACTTGCTCTTTTTCGTGCACATTAAGACAGTAACATCTGTGAACAAAAAAGAATCTAATTAAAACTTACAGACAAAAGTTGTCTTGGTCCAGTGATATTTAAACTCAAGTTTAGTAGATGGTGAGAGGAGGGAAGTTGGGGAGAGTGAAATGTAAAAAACAATTAATAATATATATATATATTGAGCTACATAGTAAAATTCCATATGAAGCTAGGCTTTTACAGCTTTAACATAGAATCACTTTCCCAGACTATTCCTTTTAGGTACCAAAAGCCTTGGGCAAATGGAGAAGTCACTTTGACTTAGTGTGACCTTCCACTAAGACAACTCACCTGAAAGGGAACTCACCTGAAAGGGAACTCAGACCATAAAGTTAAGCATCTTCTTGGTTGCCTTTAAAGATTATTTTTTAAAATTTTAGACACTTAGCTATAACTACAAGGTAGCAGTCTCTAAGCCAGGACTCAACATCAATTTCTATCTTTTAAGTCTTCTAGCAGCCTGCATAACCATAATCTACCACAATTTCAGTCAAAAGAATCTCTTAACTTCATCAGTTCCCCAAATGGCAACACATACTTTGTGAATATGGAAGGACGGCCATCACACAGTGTCAAGAAATACCCCTAATAGGACCTTATGTGAGATTAAGAGAAACATCTATCATTTTAAATTTTATGTTTGTACTTTCTCTAACAATGAGAGGTAGAGCCTTTCCTAACATTTTAGCATAACAGGTTATTAAATTTTTATCATTACCTGGAACTAAAATTCCTAGATTGCCAACAAGAAAACTGACAGTTGAGATAAAAACAGCCAATTTCACAGATATTTAACATTAACATCATGACTTGTGCACAGTGGATGCCCATTAAGCATTTACTGATTGAATTTGTCTTGAAAAAATATTGTAAAATTCAATGCCCATCTTTTTATGGCTCCTGCTGACAGACTTTGTTACCTTCTTTCTTCTACTTCTTTTTAAATAGTAGAAAACACATTCCAAATTCTGCAACAGAAGTTATTTAAACAGTACAGAGAAGTTATGTGAAATCTGGGGTTTGTTCTTCCAGGAGGGAGCAAAAATAAACTTCTTAAAATTTTAAAATATTTTAAAATTTTTAAAATTTTTAAAATGAACCTGTGAGTCTCCCACAATGAAATCCAGCTCATCACCAAAAATGCTCAGCAAGATACCACATGAGCAGGTGAAAATTAGAACTGCACAAAAAATGTTTGCTTGGAAAGTGAAACCAGTCAACTTTGGGCTTTCTGCCAAATTTAATTTTTGCCAGAAATCCTCCTCTTTTTACATATCTGTGGTAAGCAATTAAAAATTGTTGTAGCTAAAAAAAAAATTCCAAATATATTCATGTGTCCACCACAGTTCAGCCCAGAAGAAGATAACTAGACTCTCCAGTCCAGTGGGCCAAGCCTAGACAGAACATTCAAACACCAACATACATATGCACACATCTGTCCTTGGAGGACCACTTAATCATAAATAGCATCTTACTTGATTTGCAAGATGCAGGGAGGAAGACCTCAGTAGGTTATCAGGGTGTCTTACTGCACTCTAGAGTTGGAAGCCTACCAAGAAAAACAGATGTGGCAGAAAGCCCTAAGTCCCATTTTTCAGCAGTGTAGATTTGAGAAAAATGTCATAAACTTCACCAAACCTGACACTTGCCATTACAGTAAATATCTTAGAAGGTGAAACAAAAAAATACTGATGCTTTCAGGTACTTTCTACATTGTGTGTGTGTGTGTGTGTGTGTGTGTGTGTGTGTGTGTGTGTGTGTGTGTGAGAGGGGGGCAGGGAGAGAAGGAAAGAGAGAGAGGGAGAAGGAGAGAGACAGCCTGGGAATAGGAGAAAAATAGCAGCTCTATTTCTCAATTCCCACAAACCTAATGCACTATGTCATTTCTGGCTCATGATTTTTTTTTGCTTTCTCTTCAACTATTGGGTTCTTCTTTGCCTTTGCTGCTATAGATTCCCTTGATAAACAGTCTGGTCTCCACAGCTCCATTTTTCAGTGCCTCCCTCCTGAGCAAGAGCTCTTCTTCCATCTTTATTCGGACACTGTGAATGAACCCGAGATACAGAGAGAGGAGGCAAATAAAGGCAGAGGGGCTGATGGGCTGGATGTGTTGAGGATGGAGAGATTATGCTGAGGGTAGTTGAAAAGAAAAAAAAAAGAAACAATGTTCTGAGAGAATATTTTGAGAGTCCAAGAACTAAGTCAAAGTAACGAGAAGGTCCAAAATGTGGCTGTGAGCAGCTCTACTGGAGAGGAGACTGTCATTAGGGTTGAGTTGGTTGAAGAACTTGGTTTCCTGAAATAATGTGACGTTGACACCATTAAGGATTACAGAAAGGTTATTAGTTCCAAGTGTTGGAATAGGTATAATGGAAAGAGGGCACTTAACAGCTTTCTATAACTCCAGAGAGGACAGAAATTTAATTTTAACTGGAGTGCCCTCTTGCAAGGTAAGGATACCTTTAACAACAAAACCTATTAAATCAGGTAGACAATTTTCTCTCTTAAACAACTTTTGAGTGTGCTGTTATTTTGAATGTTTGACATCTAAAATAACTTGTAACTTTATATTCTTATTATCTAGGATAACTTGGTACTTTATATTCTTATCCTGCTCTCTGGAACATAAATAATGGTTATTATACTAGACACATATATTAAATAATAAATAACAACAATAATAAATAATAATAACAGCTTACAAAGCACTATGTACCAGACACTATTGTTTTTATTACTCTACAACTATAAATTTATTTAATATTCAAAACAACCCTATGAGATATATACTATTAATATCTCCTTTTTCAGAGGAGAAAATAGGCACAGAGATAAGTAATTTTCCCAAAGTCAATCAGTAGGTAAATGTAGAAGCCAGAATTCAAATCCAGACAATCTGGTTCCAAAGTCTCTGTTCAACTAATTAGGATTTACTTGACAGCATTTTCTGGTTTCCCAGCAAAGTGTTATGTGGGGTTCGGTTGGGATTGCTTCTGGCCCTAGGAAATACTGTGTTTCTGATTTTGGTAAACTGAGGCCATTTCATATATCTTAAGGATAATTATAGTTCTAGGGTTTAGAAATATATTTCAGAGGTCTTTAATAGAAATAAATTTTAAAAAAAAGAAAGAAGAAAAGGAGAGAGAAAGTACATAGCACTTCATTAGTGAAATCTTTCTAGTTTCAGGAACTATTAAGATTGATCAAAAGGTAAAGTAAGTATCAATGATGAAATTTTGTATATCAATTCCTGGAAATTTTTTAATGTATCTATTCATGGGAGAATAATCCTGTAGAAAATGTTGATTACCACCACCATTACTACTATTACTACTATTACTATTATTATTATTATTATTATTATTATTATTATTATAAAGATGTGGTTTGACACTTTCTCAGTGCAAATGTTTACAAAATTATGGGTCAGGCTCTCTACACAATGTTCCATGATGGGTAAAAAGAGGTGTCATTATGGATGATACTGTCATTGTTTGTTATTTGAGGACTTCTCATCTTTCTTTGAACATCCAAATGACTTTCAGAATATGAAAGACAGAGAGTAATACAGAGGCAAAGATAACATCATAATTTACAGAAAATAATATACACATATACATATTTACATACAAATACACACATATGTATGTATATATAAGCATAATGGAAAGAAATGGTAATAACATAACATAATGACATAGTCAAAAAGCTGGGGACAGTTGGGTTGAAATGGTGAAGTAAATACAAAAAGGTGAACATTGAAGTTTGAAGTAATTTGTTGCTTCTATTTTAAAGGTAGAGTACTAAAACTATAAATAGTTTTGAGTTGACAATTACAGTAGCTGGACTAGATCTTTACAGAAAAAAAAAGACTGTAATAATTACAAACACATGCCTTCTTTTCAAGTTTCATTTCTCTGATATTTTACAGTATAAAAGTCGGGGCTGCTGTCCAGCTCTGGATGACAAATGGATCATGACTCCTGAAACGATTCCCACTTCAGAATATGAGTCAGTGACTGAAGCAGACATACACTCATACAGTTACGTTCCAAAAAATGAATGTTTTAAAGTCCTTTGGGACTCAGAAGGCTAACGTAGTTTCTACTGAAGAAGTCAGGGTTGTAATGAGGTCTGACCCACCCTGATTTCCCTAGGAAGGCACAGAGGACAGAAGGAGCTGATCAAGCTGCTGATCATCCTCAGTTGCTCTTCCTTTGTCACCCTTGTTCTAGGCCCTGTGTTCCCCTTGAAAACTGCTGCGGGGCTTAATCCTCCTACACAGCAAAATAGCTAGCTTCTAATTTATTCAGTTCTCAGGAAAAGGGCTCAGGATCCAATAGGTAAATTTTAAACAAAGTTTGTAGCTGGGACTGATAACCCTGTAATAACATGGAACAAACTTTATTCTTGTCTCTTTCCCAGAAGATTCCAAATTGACAATATGACCCTGGTGTCCACAGTCAACAATTTTAACTTAAAAAACAGATCAATTGAAAGGTAATCCTTGGCTTTACAAAATATTTTTCAGTTTCTATGGACCACTTATTTAGTCTAGTTACTTAAAAACTTCTAATTATTTGACAAAAGGCTTAATGGTTAGATAAGATAAAGCTTATAATTATAGTGATGAATAAAAACAAACAAAATAATAAACAGCAGAGACATTGATAAAGAACCCAAGAAGCTATAATGCAATTCAATGGCCACAAGGGGGTGAAGGGGAGATGGGGAGGGGATTGTGAGTTTATATACCAAAATTCAATATACATAGTTTTTTAAAAAAACCTAGCTACTTTAAATGTGAGGTGTATCTATATTTTATATAATGAAGTAAAGTTCCTACGAATTACAAAATAAAATAATTGTTATTTGAACATTATTTTACACTCAGCATTTATTGAACTTTAAATGAATAACATTGAAAACATGTTTTGAAAACATTTAAAACACTGGACTTTGTTTTTAAAATTTACATTGATGTGAATTTTGCTTTTGAGATTTTCTGTGTTGGTAACTACCAAGTTAACACATTTGAATTATACCTGCTGATATATTCAGATTTTCGGGGATGATGCTATTAGATCATTGATTAACAGAGAAACTTCCCGAAATAAATTCTTTTAGAATTATATTTAAGTCATACGTATGCCTGCAGAAATTTGGTAATTATTTACTTCTGAACAGTCAGATGTACCAAAAGCATTCAATTCACCAAACAACAGAATATAGCATGCAACAATGAGAAAAATATGAAAGACAGAAATCAAAATCTGCGAAAGAGAGTAGTGAAAAATACTGTGTCCAATGACTAGATAGTGGGGTCAGGTTAAGAGCTTATCTAACAGAAAATGAGAAAACTTAAATGCTTAGTAAAATTAAAAATAAACCAACCACCATTTTTTGAGTTTTACTAAATATGTGGATTGGGTCTTCTTTTTCATAACATATTATGATTTTCAGAGAAACATGAGATGCCAATTAAAAAGCAACAAAAGCTACACATGGAAAAAAATAGGTTTTATCAAGGTTTACCTGGAAATGTATCCCAAGTCAGGGGGTGGAGTGGGGTTGGGCTGATGCTAAGGAACAAAGATTTGCAGAATGTCACAGAACACTGACATGTAAGTCAGGGGAGATGGTTTCTGCTTAAATCTGATGCTTCTGTGCTTCAGTTTTCTTAACAATTAAACGTGATAAACCAAATAGCCACTGAGGTTCTTTGTGTTATTTATACAATAAATCTCTTTTATCCATAGTGACCTTTTAAGAACTATGGCTACTCTACTAGGAATTGGGATTACCTATTGTGCTGCTCACTGGCAGACTATTTTTATGCCATCATAAAGTCCATAAAGTTCTAAGAGTCATTAAACATAGCCAGCCACACTATCATTTGTTGTGTCAAAACTCATACAAATGATTCATTGAATTTGCTGATTTTTAACTTTTTAAAAGAAAATAAAATCTTAGCCCTTTCCATTGCTTAACTCTCTAATTGTCATTACTCTTCATGGTTTCACTGTTTATATTATACAAAGGAAAGAAAAAAAAACAACAGGATAATTAAATTTGCAAGAGATAGTGTCCAATGATTAGGAAAATAAATAGTATAAAATTTTTACTCCAGAGTTCATAGGTAGCATTTCAAAGAAGAGACATAATGAACACATGTAGTATAAGTATTTGGTCTTTGACCCTGTTCTTGGCACAGAGCTCTTAAACCCTTGGAATTTTCTGAGTGATAGGTAGTGTCTTTTGTATGCTAACGAGATGACTGAGAGTCTGGTAGGGGGCAACAGGGGTGGGAGTAGAGATAGCTTCAGGATGGGGCCTGTGGTCAGAGAAACCAATCAAATTATTAGAGAGATAGAATGTTATTCAACCCTACTTCTACCTCTAAGAAGAAGAGAGGGCTAGAGTTTGAATTCAGTTTCCAATGGTCAATGAGTTAGTTGATAATCCTACATAATGAAACCTTTATAAAACCCAAAACAGGGTTTGGTGAGCTTTCCAGGTTGGTGAATGTGTTGATAGGTGGCCAGCTTGGAGGGGGCATAGAAGCTCTATTCTACTTCCCTCCCCCCCTGTCTTGGCTGTTTCTGAGTTGTACTCTGGGTTGGAAGCTGAAGTGAGGGCAATATGTGGGATTTGCTGTAACTATGGCAGTTAGGGTTAAGATTTGAGTTGAATTATTGTACACCAGTTGGTGTCAGAGAATTGGAGGACTGGTTGTTGTGAGAAAACACCATACATTTGGCATCAAATGTGGTGTCAGGACAAAACATATATAAAATATCACACAGTCATATAAAGACCACACACCTACATAGAATAAATCAGTATTCTAAAAGAGTCATTCCTGAATCAGAAAAATCGGAAATTATCCACCACTCTGCAAGGAATGGACCTATAATTCGAATGAGCAAGGGTTTGTTTCAGAGGCTGGAAAAACAAATTACAATTTAATTAAATTTTAAAGTGTAACTTGAATGCTTTTGAAAAAGGGGGTGGGAAGTAAATTAAAAGGACAATGTAATGTCAATTAAGTTCTATCCCCCCACAGATTGTTCAATCAAAAATCTTGGAATTACACTGTCAGGCATTTATTAAGTGTCTGCTCTGCTCTATAAATTACTAAATCCAGACATGACTCCTAGCTATCAAACAGGTCTTACAAAATGGTCTCTTAATGCCCAGATTTGTATGTGTACATGAGAGAGAGGCAGACAGAGGCAGAGAGAAGAGAGGAAATATCAGTTGCCAGTACTATGGTTACTGGTGGAGTCCAACTCCTTTATTACCACATCATAAGTAATATTTTATGAAACAGAATACTGATATGTAGAAGTGTTTCAGTTATAGTATATGTAAGTGAGAGGCAGAGTGCTGGAACTACTGAATAGCAGACAGCTACCAATGGTAAACAACAGTAAATTATCAATGAACTTTGTGGACTTTTCACACAAATGTAAATTTAAGGCAACCGACCCTCTCTTCTTCTGTAATCATGGAAGACTTGAGGTCCACATGAGGCTGACATTTTTACATGACCATTTTCTGAAGTAAAGCTCTCTGTGATCATTAAAAAATGTCTACTTTTATTTTTCAGGTGGCTAAGGGAAGCTGTATCTTAAAGATGCCCCACACTGGCTGAAAGTAGAAACATTTACTCAAAACTCCAGACTACATTTTCTCCCAAATAGCTGGCATGTTGCCATATTGCAGACATCTGAAATGCTGACTGATTTTAAAACATGGATTTAGTTGTTCGATTACATGTTAATAGCAAGAATTTTTGGCAGGGAAGCAGAGAAATATTTAAGCATAGAGTTCAAGATTTTCTCATTTCCCACCCCATATTTTTGCCACTCAGTGGTCATATCATCTAAAACACAAAACAGGTGCTCTTTCATGTTTAAATTTATGGCTTTGAATGTAGCTGAGGTAATAGTTGACTTGTCTTTTGGCATACCACACATGAAATTTTAAAATAATTCAAACACTCTACAGCTCATCAGTGACCAAATAGAGATCTGGTAAAAATAAAATCTTTCAGTTCAGCATCAGCTGGCTAAATTTAAACCCTGTATTATGTAATCTTAAAGTCTCCTTGCTTTTAGTTGGCATGTTAAGAGATTCTGTTATAATGTGTCTCCCAAATCACTTCAATCTCTAACACCTAAACACTTACAGAACAACAGGACAAAATTAAGGTGTTCACAGGCAATTGGAGACAGAAAAAATCTACTGGAAATAGTATGTAGGCCATGATACCTTTAAAGTAAAATCTCAGTCTTCTCCTTTTAAGTTTGTAGATACTATAATTAATTTGGTCTGACAGATCCAACTGGTAGTGCTTTTCTTAATTCTGCAAAACATGTAAGAACCTGATTCTTTAATCCTTACTCCAGTAATGCCCCCAGAGGAGATAAGACTGTGGCTGGAGCAAGAAGTGCAAAATCAAACTAAGACTGTAGAAGGAATAATTTTCATACATTTCTCTGAATAAGCTGCAACAGTTGAAAATATTTCAAAACCTTTTTCTTACCAAATTCTACGAAATACTGTTTATATTTTAAAATATATTCAATGCATATATTATCAATTTATGATCATAAAAGATAAACTTTTTTTCAGTTTTCCCTTTTGCCTGAAGTTGAACTATAATTTTCTCTAATGACTGTTTATCAAATTTGGCTCATTATTCTTTAATACTAAATGTAAAAAATGCTAATTTTGCAGAGATTAATATATGAAACCCTAAATTTAATAATATAAAATAATACTAAATATTGTCTTAAAAACAAAATCTGACTGAATATTTCCCTTTATAAAAATTACAATTTGACCTGTGGTCTTCATTGATCTAAAACAGTCAGTAAGAACATTTTGCCACCCTGGAAGCAGACATGTATTAAAGATGATATTACACATACCTTTTGTAATATTTGGACTTAACCCCAAGTCGTGGAAATGTCATATGTCTTTACAGTTCTTCAGACTAGTTTCCTCCCTCGTTTCGTGTACAGCAAATTTCCCAGTCCCCTGAAAGCAATCGGTAAAGTGGAGGCCAGCTCCACTAAAGGGTCTAACAAGCAAATACATGAGACGGCCGAATTTATTTTAGCCCTGCGTCTAAAGGATGCAAATTGGATCCTATTTTTAGGAACTGAGCTGGGTATAGGTGGGGCTTGAGTCAACCACTTTTTTCAGAAGTACGTCTCTGAGGGCACTCTGCCTCGTACTGTCCTCGGTATGTATGTATGTCTGGCTCTAACACATGTGCAGTCAATCAAACTCTCTTCTGCATCCATGGCCAGCAAACCAACTCTCAACTTCTGAACAAAGCCTAAAAAATAACCGGCACTTACGAGGAAAGGAGGGATTAAAACACTTGAATTACTTGCATCTATTTTCATACTTTCATTTTTTTAAGTCAAAAATATGAAAATTAAACATGTAGAAAAAGCTCTAATTTATTTTGGTGGAATTTGAGTTCTTAGGAAGAGGAAACACTTTTTATTTACAAAACATTCTTGGGTATGGAAAACATCAGTTTGCTTTTTGAGGCTTCATGTATAAAGCAAAACACTATCGTAGAGTTTATAGAGAAAACAAAGTGTTCTCTCATTCAAAAAAAGTGAGGGAAGAAGGGGTGAAAGGCACTCTAGAGTGAATAAATGGCACACTTGCTCTGTGATTTTTGTCCATTAATGTTATGTTTAAACCACCTGGAATGAGGAAGTGCAGGAAGGGGAAAGGAATCACCTCAGGTGATGCTGACAGAATCGTATTAAATGTCCTTTGCTGCCACTCTACTTAGCACACCCTGCAAACCCAGCCTGGAAGAGGTAAGGGAATTCACCCAGAATTGCCAACTGGCTACATAATGTTATCATCTAATACAGTCTAAGTAGATATTAAACAACCACCTTCCCCTATCTTTCCTCTCTTCTATTATTTTCCTAGCTTGGTGTTAAGTGTGTATCCGAATTTTCTCACAATAAATCTAAACAAAGAGGAAATTTTCTCTGACTTAAGGAAAGCACCAGACTTATATACTGTTCATTTCATGCGAAATGCCTACTAATAAGCCATTTATCGTACTATTTATTGATAAAACCAGTGTATACATTGCATTCTTTTTCCATATACAATATTGATTTCTATTAAAAGCAGGTCAAGGAGTGATATTCTAGCTGATTAACTCTAAGAAAAAGTTTGTAAAATGATGCTCCTGTATATGCCACAAGATTTCAGGTCCGAGAGCCAGGATAGTCTAATTATTTTAGAGTTGTGCTGTCCCGTGTGGTAGCTACCAGATACATGTGACTATTTAAATTGCTAATTGATCAAAACTAAAAATTCAGTTCCTCTATTGCGTTAGCCACATTTTCAAGAATTCGCGCTCCACCTGTGTTTAATGACTATGTATTAATGCAGATACAGAACATTTCTGTTGTCACAGAAGATTCTATAGGATGGTGCTTATTTAAAGCACAGGATTTTCAGCATGGTTTTGACACTAAGTAAGCTCTGAGATCTGACAAATTTCATAGGCTGTCTAAGCTTCATTTTACTCCTCTATGACTGTACAGTTTAAATTTACTAAGTTTAAATTTACCTACTTTAAATGTTTGTTGTGAAGATTAAATCATATAATGTATATATGTATATATATAATACTAATTACAGTCTAAATCTAGGATAAATATTTATTTTAAAAATTATTATTACTTTACCTTGTCATATACTTAAAATGGCACTAGATCTAAAATCATAATAGTTCAATTTAAGTTATGAAGAGGTTGGTCCTATAATAAAGTAAACTTTACCCATGTGTTTGCCTATAGATGCTAATGGTTTTATTCTTTTTAAATATTGTTAATTACTCAAAGATTTGACTTCTACCTTCTTCATTTTTCTCTCCTTATTCAAAATATCTGCTTTCTCATTCAATTGCATTAATAGTTTTCTTCAAATGTTTCTTTAAGTTTCACTCAAGATAATCTTACTTCAAATTTTCTGTTTTTGCCCTTTCAGGAAAGAAATATATTTGATTTAAATAAATATACACAAATTGTTTTTTACATTTTTCTCATTATATATTTTTCAGTGTTTATATTAGTCCAAAGACTCAATGATTAGTGCTATCACCATTTCACTGTTAAAAGAAAAAGTAATAGATAAGAAACCTTGATAGAATTTTATGAAATAGTTGATAATGGATTAAGAGCAATAAATGTCAGATTTATACTAGCATGCATAAATGACTAACCAAAGATTAAACAAAAATTCAATTATAGAATTACTTATCAAACAATCTGATATATTCATTTTAGTCATAAAGCCAATAAAAACATTAGCACATAGATTCTTACCCTTCATTATTTCAGTTATTTTGGACACTGATTTTCATTCTTTATTTAATAGTAATCTAATCAATAACCATGAAATTACTGTGAAAGCAAGACAGATAAATGTGTGGACAGATGGCTAGATGAATAGGTAGATGGGTGATAGGTAATAGATAGATAATAGGTAGAAAGATAATTCTTTGTATCAAAAATCTTAGAAAGTTAAAGTGGAAAAATTTGCTCCCTATCCAATCCATAAACATACTTTATTTTCATAGTGCCTCGATACCTCTACTTATTAGAATCTACATTGTACTCAACTGAAACCTACATTACTGTTGCCTCTAGTGAGATGGAATAATTAGTATCAGATCAATGCTCCCACTAAGAGCAATTAGAAAAGTTGGATCAATTACAAAAAAAATAATATATGTAAGGCATCAGAGATCAGCCAAATAATAAGGACCACAGGGAGTATAATTCAGGAAAGGTAAGAACATTTCAAATGTGAGCTGAGGCTTTGAGACTGTCCCTGGAGGTTATCTGCCAATTTTAGATACAGCCAGGGCTGAAAATCTGGGCTCAGGCCAGGATGAACTCTGCTGCTGGGATAAAGGAAAACAGAAAACTTTTGTCAGTTACATGGGAGAAGAGTAACAAAATTGGAAAGAGGTGGGACCTCAAATTTGACTTTCTCTCCTAGATAGTTGCTAAGTTCCCAAATTTTACAGGACAGCAGGCTACAATCATTAAAACGAAACTTTAAAAAGTAAAGTGAAATAGTTCTCATTTTTTTTTTTTTCATGATACTTAGAAGACAATTGGGAGGACAGGTAACAGTTAAAAGTCCTCAAAGGAAAGAAGAATTGACTTTAAAATATCTGCAATAACTGCTATGTCCCTGGAGGTGTTCTATTGTATAGAGTTAGCTAGAGGCTGAGTTAAGGATCCAGTCTTGGCCTCTGGCAGATTGAAGACAGTTAAACCAGAAAAGATTCTGGCACTTGATCAAACTTAGGAGGATAAAATTGGTGACTTCAGCAGGCTCTGACACAGCCTATCTCCCCCACAAGATATTTGCCAAAATCTGAAGCTTCAGAGTATAAGGCTAAATATCCAAGCTGAAGACTTCTGAAAAATAGAACAGAGATTCTACTATATTCTTAGTGCTGAGGAGAAAGTGATCTGACAGATTCTGAATGAAAATCTAAATTAAGGTCATCAACCTCTCTCCTCCAGCCCTCACTCTGCCTAGAAGGGGAAAGACTGAACCTCTCTGATTAAAGTAACATGATCATAAACTTTTTCACATTTGTTTTGAAAAACATAAAACTTGACTTTTACTTAAAAAAAATATTAAGCTTGTGAAGAGACAGAACATTTTTACTGATAATCAAGAGAAAAACACAGGGAAAAGAAGCAGATGTAGATATTTTAATTAGTAGATAAAGAATTTAAAATAATTATAATTAATATCTTCATAAAAATATAGAAAATAAAGTTATAAAATACAGAGAATTTTATGAGAAAATTAAAATTATAAAGTAATAGTGAAATGGACATTTCAGAATTTAAAAATATGATACAGAAATTAAGAACTCAATAACAGGTTTAACAACAATTGGAGACAGTAATAGAGTTTAGTAACCTGGAAGAGAGGTGGATAAAAAATAGAAAGTTTTGATTTAGGTGTTGTATATTAAATATCAAAAAGTACTCACTAGGTTTTCTGCAGCAATGCGATGGAATTGAATCATATAGCTTATTGTCCACTAACTGACAATCCACACCTACATTCCTTTATATTTGTTCAATTTATGACTAAGTGAATGGTAATGGTGCCACCGCATATTGCTTATGCCATCGAGTACAGTTCTCTTCATAAGTTGAAATTCTTATCTAAATCTATGATAAAAAATATTTAACAAAACAGAAGCATTAACATATTAAGTCATACTATTGCTAAAGACCTCCCTTTGAAGCGAAACTGATATAAGAATTTAGGTCCACTTATGAATCCACATTTGTAGGTGTTCTTGATAACCTGAAATAAAATGTATCTGGTTAAGCGAGTTCAAAATTCTATGTTTCTTTACTAGGTCATTAGTCATTGCAAATTTATTACCTTTTCTACTTTTTCTAGTGCTGTCTTTAATTGGATGAAGCCTATTCTTAACATAAAAGATGTACATATCTAGGAATTTACTTAGTTCAATTTTTTTCTTATTCATTAATATTATTTCCACGAAAAGCAGTAAATCTTTCTTCTTCCTTTAATTTTTTTCCTCAATATTAACATCTATACTTTATAAAAGGATTGTACCAAGGATCTAATTAGGTGACTTATATTTATTTTCTCTTATTTTCACAGAAATCCAAAGAAGTTGGTGCTATCACTATTTCATAGAAGGAGACAGGATGAGGGAAGTTAAGTAACTCTCCAGAGATAAAGGTTAATAATCAGCAAAAATGGGGATTTGACACAATTTCGTTGACTCAATTCTGTTCGTACATTTGAGTTATTTGGAATAAATTATTTATCTTGACCTTAATCTAAAGGTTCTATCTAATTACTATTAAGTGTGCTGGATGATAGGCTTTGAGAAGGATCACCTCTTTCACATACTATTAAGTACTGTGGTTAAGGTATAATGTATGCCTGAAATAGTTAGGCTCTGTCAAGGCCCTCTTTGTTCTTGGTAGCAAAATGGACTATTGCTGGACACCCCAGAGACAAGAAGAATAGATAAATGAGGACTTTAAAGCCAGGGAAACTATATTTTAGACATCTGATATATAATCCCTGGACCAATGGGGCCCATTTAAGATTTTCAAAAATGAAGAACAAAAAATCTAGAATTTTTTTATTTAAGAGAACTTAAATATATACATTCTCAAATTCTGCATTACTATCTAAAATACATCACCTACCAATTAAGGTTTAGCAATCTGCTTTGAACATTGTAGGTAGCATGATCCATTCAGTTATTGTGTGAGCAGGATTAGGGTATTAGTGACTGAATTGTAACTGAATTTAATTAGCTATAATTTTTACTTATTCTAGTTAAATTCCATTAAAATTACATCATGATATTAAGGAAGCATGAATAAGGTGTTTAGGCATATATGACTCATACTTAAATCGTATCTCATAGTCTTATATAGAGTGATCATGTAATTTATCATGCAAAGCAGGTGCTTTTGAGGGTGAAAGGAGCACTATTAATAACTATGCTAACACAACAGAACAATCTGAAACAGTTCAAGACAAATAGGGATGTGTAATCAACTGATAATAAACTAAATGAGGATCCTCTTGACTCGCCATTGGGGTTCACACTCAGGGGGATTTTTACTGACCTGGTTCCCAGGATAAAAAATAAAAAGAAATGAAGTTCTTCACTAGGTACTTCAGTGTGTAAATAATCCTTATCCTATAAATATAATTTGGATTAGACAAGTTTTTTTATAAGAAAGACTAGAATGAATAAAAGAACTCTAGGGAATCTATGGATTAGATCCAGAAAAAAAAAAAAGTAAATTATATTATGTAGCTACCTGGTTAAAAAATGATGCAGGACTAGATGTTCCTGATAGACTTCTTATTAACTTTCAATTAAAATAGTAAAGGAGAAAAAGAAAAAAACAGCATAAAATAGCACACATTGGTAATAATTAGATTATTTGCATATGTGTTTGTATATTCGTGTGAGTGAGAAGATGAAGAATGCAAGAACAAAAATGAGAAAGTGCTGAAGAAGAAAAAAGAAGGAGGAAATGAAGGAGAAAGTATGCTGAGGTTTGTACAGAATTTTCAATATTGGTTATCACGGAGAACAACAAACACGAATAACAGTTTTAGATGATACATTGCATAGAGTGTCCTCCAAATCAGAAGTAGACATATAGTTTCACAAATAACAGAGAAAGACTTTGATGCATTACACAGTCTTATGCTGCTATGACCAAAACCAGGAGGTTTTCCCCAATATCACGTGAAATGCCTTATGGATTAACCCAAGCTACAGTCCTGATTCATCTATACCCCTACTCTTCTCAGTATATATCTATCCAAGTATCATAGGTCAGGACAGAAGGGAGGAGATGGGATAGGTTGTTAGGGTCCTAAGGAAACACGTTAGAGAGTTTATCTGGAACTTTGTATAGTTTTTCATACCTGGCACCATACAGAGGAAAGTTTACACATTGTATGTGACAACCTAAGTTAATATTATAAGAAATAGGGTAGAAGTTTGAACTACTATTCAGCAAATTTGGATAGAACCAAAAATTAAAGATTTCAGATGTAGTTCAGAGACAAAAAGGAAATAAAAATGGGAGAAATGATAAGAGCCAAGTGTTCAGTGATGGCAGAATAAGAAAAATTCACCCAACATATCAGAATGAAATGCCAAGCCCTAATCAATCTGAACATAAAGCAATTAAAGTAAATAAGATGCCATAAAGAGGCACTGCTGGAGGATGGTAAGAGACATTGACTTGATGAAGCAAATTGATAATATAGTTTTAAAAATTAATTTATTTCTGAAGAAGCTAAAAAATTTACAAGTTATATTTTTGATGTGCTCAAAAAGTTTCAGGAGGAAAATATTCTGCAAAACTGTAATTAGTGTTAAGAAGAGAATAGAATGAAATAAAAAAAATGAAAAAAATGACCGCTAAACTAGGTTGCAAGAAAATGCAAAATACAATAGAAAAATTAAAATAGCATTTGAGATAGTAAAGAGCACAAAGAAAATAATTAAATAAAATCAATTAATGAAGTAGGTAAAATTTTGAGAATTATTCCTATAATTGAGAAGCAGAATCAAAGAAAAAACCCTGATGACCTAGATAATGATATACATGAAGGATATTGATGTGATCAAAGAAACATTACTATTTCAGAAGAATAAAGAGAAAATAGCAAGGACATAAATAATTAAATTTAAAAGAAAAGGAAAACATCTTGAGCTCAAGAAAGATCTGAGAAGACAAAACCTAAGGCTCATCAAAACACCTGGATATGCCCTTATAAATTTTTGAATTTTAAAGGTAAATAACAAGGAAAAAGACAAGCTGGCCTCAAGGTCTTCACTAAAATATGTGTACTCTGATAGAGTGGAATATTGTGTATAAGGTGTTTTGTTTTTGTTTATTGTATGATGGACATAAATTTGAATAAAGAATTCTATTTGTAGCAAGCTTTTTTAATTTATGTATGAGAGCTACAGAGACATATTTTTCGATATATAAAATTTTCTCAAAGAAAATATTCTCACTGAGGAAGCAACTAAAATATATCTGCAAGCCTTCAAAAGATGATTTCAAAATCAAAAATAGAAGAATGGGAAATTTAATGTATAAAAAGACTAATTATTTTAATTAAAACCAAACAAATATTGTAGTCATAGACACAAAATTGAATGTAAATGCAAAAAAAACCTTAAAAAATATATATGAAAAAATATATTTTCAGTACCCATAAAATTATCTTACCTAATCTTATCTTGTCTTAATATACAATAGCTCAGGGCTCTAATCTCAGATTAAAATAAATTCTGTGGTATTAAATGTCAAGAATGGAGAAAGGCAGGGGGAAATAAAATCAAGTTGGATTTTTTGGAGTTTGATGAATTTATTCAATCACTCATGCTTTCTTTCATTGAGGGAGTAAGGCATCAAGTAATAATGGGGCACCTGTATGTCAAGTACTATGCTAGTACAGCATTTATAGGATGAACAAAACATCAATACATTAATGGGCGAGTAAATACACCAGTATTCATATATAGTGGAATGTTCATGAAGGAGAAGAAATCAGTGATATGAAGAAGAAAAGTAAATACTTTAATTTGAGTGGTCAAGGTAAGTATTGGTTGTGACCAAAATTTAAATTTCATCAGAAGAATAAATATAAATAGAAAAATGTGAGGTAAAAGACTTGATAACTAATACAGTACACTAGTCCCAACAAAAATTACAATTTGTGAAGCTACATTAATTCGAATGCTGTGAAATTAACACTAAAATCAGCATTCCTTTAGTGGAATAATAATAACCATTCTGAGTCAAACACTGCTTAAAAAACATAACAATATACAAGTAATTTCCCAAAGTTTGAAAACTCAAATAATTGGAAAAAAAATTATTTCAAAGGCACATCTTATACTTCACTTCAAATATATTTCAAGCTCATAGAATATTTAAATGTAAATACAATTAATAACTATAAGTCATAGAGGTATGCATGTTTTTTTCAGTTATATATAGTCAGCGTTTTCCAAGCATAAGAGAATACACATAATGTAAAACCTTTCCTCTAGCTCAGACACCCAGTCCTTTTCCATACAGGCAACAGATTGCTGTTAAGTTTTTCATGTATCCTGAAATGTTCTTTCTATATAAAAGCACACATATGTATTTATATATGCATAAAACACACAAAAACATACATATATGTACATATGAAACTATACTTTTCACTTTTATACAAATGGGAGAATTATATATCCAATGGTCCACTGTACTTTTTTTAAATGAACAATGTTGTAGATTCACTTCCATCCCTAAAGCAAACAGTCATTCATGATAACCATAGATTATGACTTTTAAGAGGCATTTATCATTCCAATAACTGAAAAAACATACTTGACAATTCAATAACTACTTAAAACTTTCAACAAACTAAAAATAAAAGAAAACTTTTTAAACTTAATAAACAGTATATATAGAAAATCCTAGAGCTCACATCACATTTAAGGATGAAAATAAATAAATGTTAAGTCTTTATTAAGAATGAGACAAAAATGTATACTTTCACTTTTTCCACTTGGCATCATACTGGAGTGTCTACCAATGTAATAGAGCAAGTAAAAGAAATATAAGATATAATGATTAGAGGAAGAAGTCTAATTAACATTATTTTCAGATAGCATACTTAAAAACCTCCAAAATTACTATAACTAATAAAACCACAATCAAATACCACCATACATCCAGTAGAATATAGAATATCACTACACATCTAGTATAACACTAATTTTTAAAAGTGTATATTTCTATATGCTTATATACATGTACATACATAGGGAAAAACCTACAAGGAAATATACCCATTTTTCTCTGAGTAGGGAAATAAAAAATTTATATTTTTTAAAATTTCATTTTATAAAATCACATATTAGATTTATAACAAAAACAAAACAATAAACTTCATTTAAACTTTTTTCAAATAAGAAACATGCTGTTATTGGTCATCAGACAATATACATTTACAAGTAGATGAACTTTTGTGGGTCAGATATTTTTTATGCCTTATATTTCTGTTGCCTATCTACATAAATAATTGACAACTAGATTGTTTATATAATTATTTATTAATAATCTCTTCTCCAAATTTACAAAGGTCATTCTCCTATTTCCTAGCGTTACACAGATGGGATAAATACTCACTGTAGCTGACTTTTGTTGTTTTGTATGTGATTGATTTTCTTTTCAAGATGCTTGTATATTTTTATTCTTTATCGTAGATACTTAAGATTTTTTAATGGAAGATGTAACTTAATAAAATGTAATAATAATAGTAGTCTACAAATGAGTATTATGTATTTGCCAGACATATTCCAAGTATTTGAAAACATCATCTAATATAAACTTCATAAGAAATATGAAGTAAGTCATTTTTTGTTCATTTTTAAAATTTATATATTTATTTTTTTAATTGAAGAAATTATTTAAATTTTTTTTGTTCATTTTTATGAAGCAAGAGAGATAAAGAGAGGTTAAATATTTTCCCCAGCATATTGCATCCCAATTCTAAGTCAGAAATTGGGTCTAAACAGTCTGGTGCCAAATTCAATGTTTTCGATTACCAGGTTGTAATTTTTACTCTTTATAATCAGGGAAAAAACACTTGATCTCAAAATTCTTTATCTTTTAGAAATAATTTAGAACATATTTTTCGATGAATTTATCCATGTTATAAGAATAAAATATGCATCTCCATCATTTGTATGTGACAAAAGTTATTATATAATTTATCTAAATATTCTTGATATACTAATATTCTATTCATCATTTTATTCCTCTAAGAAACAAATCTACTCTCTGTAGCTCTACTTGCAATGCTGGAACATTTCTCCCTTACCAGTTGTCAAGATGGTAAACTTCATCAGTAGAGGACCCTGGAGGGAACCAGTAGGAGAAACAGTTCTTGGTTTCTGTGCCTCCTCTTTCCTAGCAGGCTCCTGTAGCTCTCTGAGGCTGGCAGCATATGGCACTTCTCTATGACATCTCCCTTAGCACCCCAGAAGGTGATTTCCCAGTCAGTTTTCTAGTGCAGCTCCTCAATAAACTTCTCTGTCATCCAGTGAGCCACAGTAGTACCCTCTCCAGATAGGTCTGGATCTCAGCCTTTCATGGTAAGGGCCTATTACCAGATTTTTTTTTGTCTTCTTAAAATATAGACATATAACATTGTGGAATTTTAAAGTGTACATGTTAATTTTATACATTTATATATTGTAATATAATTACCATTGTAATGTAGCTAGAACCTTTATCATGTCATAATAATCAACTTTTGTTTTGTTTTGTTTTGTTTTGAGTTTTTTAATTTAAATTAGTTTCAAGTATACAGTACATTGGTTAGGCATCTACATAGTTCAAAAACGATCCCTCCAATTGCTTTATACCTCTCCTGGCCCTCCACTACCATCATATTAATGCAAATTATATTTCTTATGCTGTGTTCCCCATCTCTGTGACCAACTATCAACTACTAATTTGTACTTCTTTAATTCTTCACCTCATTCTCCAAGCTCCCCAACACTCCTCCTCTCTGTTCATCACCAAATTGTCCACTATATTTGTAAGTCTGTTAATTACCATTTCTTTTTGTGGTGGAAATTTTTAAGATCTAGTCTCTTAGCAAATTTGATATTTACAATATAATATTGTTGTCTATAATCACTATACTATGTATTAGATCTCCAGGACTTATATATCCATTAGTTGTAAGTTTATACCCTTAAAAATATCTTTGCTATTTCCCCATAGACCAGCCCCTGGTAACCACCATTTTACCATTTCACTCTTTGTTTTCACGAGTTCTTTTTTCGATTTTGTCTTTGTTTTTAAGATTTCATATATAAGTGATATTATGTAGTATTTGCTTTTCTCTGTCTGACTTATCTCGCTTAGTATACTGTCTTCAAAACCCATCCATGTCATCACAAATGGCAGAATTTCCTTCTTTCTCATGGCTGAATAATATTCCATTGTATCTATATACCACATCTTTTTTTTATCAGTTCATCCATTGACAGACTTAGGTTGCTTCCATATCTTGGCCATTGTGAATTACACTGTAATAAACATGGGAGTGCAGCTATCTCCTCAATAACCTGTTTTCATTTCCTTTTGGTATATACCCAAAAGTGGAATTGCTGGGTCATATGGCAGTCGTCTTTTTAATTTTCTGAAGACTCTCCATACTGTTTTCCATAGTGGCTGAACCAATTTACATTCCCACCAACAGTGCTAAGTGACCCCTTTTCTCCATATCCTTATCACCACTTGCTATTTCTTGTCTCCTTGATGATAGCTGTTCTAACAGGTATGACTGACTTGTTTCTTTGTTGGGTGCTTTGCATTACCAATACAGGTAATGGCTGTTTCCTATATCTGCTATTTCTGTATTCCTTAGAGTTTTCTTTACCCCTTAGTTCTTCATTCTCTGTTACTCCTATCTCCTGTTATAGTTAATAATTCTTTATTTTAAACCTTCTCTGTTCAAAAGATGTATGGTTCTTGTCTTCTGATTGGAACCTTCGTGACAAAATCATTAAGTGCAATAAAGTATAAATGACTATTTTTCGTGGTTGAATAACCCACATATATATTTGCATGAATTCCTTAATATCCCAGTTTTAAAATTTCCAAGTTTGAATAATGCAGAGAATAATAACAGTTATCTCAAAGAATAAGAAGTAGATAATGCAATCCTTGTGAAATGCTTTCCATGTTGTGAAAGCACAATAGAACTGTGTTATTATTACTAATTGGTAAACTCTGTGAGGGTGGGCCCATATCATAACTGCATCCTGAAATACTCTAAAATCTTATATTGCAAACATACTAGTGGCTATAAGCAAAGATAAAAAATATGGAGAAAATTGTAGTTTCAGAGACAAACTTTGTTACATTGTTTAATCAGCTATTTTCAAGTTCATTTTGTAAGAATATTTACTTAGTACCTTGATAAGAGACATAATTGATTACAAATTTTCTTTTATTATCTTTATGTGTTTGTTATCTTTATGTGCAGTTATAGGTTCTGATGGCAAACTTTGTCACACTATAACTAAAACACCGTTTTAAGCATTTATTAAATGGATAAATAACTTTATGTATGATGCCCTTTATTTTCAGGGAGAAAATTTTTTTCATAGTTTTTTTTTTTTTTTTGCTCTTAATAGCCTCTCCTACAATATTTTCATCAAAAAGCCTAGACGGATATCAAACTAAAATATGTTACTATGGCCAAAACGAAGCCGCGCATTTTTTTTCTTTTTGCATCAGTGCTCATATACTGTTTGTTCCCCCTGTTGCAACATTTTTCATAATGTTCTCCAGCAGCCTTGTCAAGGAATTTCATTGTTTTCTTTCTAAGAGCATAGGATTTATAACACTATACAAGCTACTTTGATTGTAGGGGGAAAAGAAAGGCAAAGATTCTGGATTCTCAACACTTTTGCTAAAAGTAATGAAATATCACTTATTTTTAGTGGACTTCTCATATCTGTTTGGTGTTTCTAAAAAAATGAAGACAAAATATAGCCTCTGAACTATTATTCATGTATGTTTATACAGTATAACTTATGTGTAGGCTTCTTACCTTTACTTCATATAAGTGAAGAACAACATTTGTATAAAGTCAATGTGGATTCTGAGATATAGAGACATCCCAGTGAACATACTAGGATTATATTTGATCCCAAGCAAGAATAATGAATTTAAGTCAAAAGGATACCCACAGTATATATTTGTATTATAAAATATAGAATAACAAAAAATAGGTAAGCAAATGAATGAATGAACGAAAGTTGAGAGGATATGAGGAGCAGATCAGGAGTATATAACTAGGAACACCGGGCTCTCTCATGAGTCTACTGATATTTTTAAGAATGTCATTTGAATGTCATAAACTACATAAACTGCTTGTTTTCACCTTTATTGTACTAGATGCATTTTGTTGTATTGTAAGTAAGAGAGCATAGTAAATTTTCCAAGCAATGTTTGATTTGTTTACATTGGAAATTGGGAAAATATGTAAGAATGGTTTAATGAGAATATTTTTAGTCCATGAATTTAAAAAAAAAGCAACAGAAAAGAAAGTCTAAAAAATGCAATGGTGATTGGAAGAGGAATACTAAGAACCATCAGTTTCATTACCTTTGAAGTTTAGCTGAGAAGTGTCTATCCCCTCATCCATTTTTATTGACTGCCAAAGAGCTATTCATATTTTGCTTCAACTGTCATATTAGGTTGACAGGTCAGTTTCTTTTACTCTTCAAGTCTCAGTAATAAAATAAAAGTTCTGTTCATATGGTGTTAAAATATGGATATGGCAGGCTCTGTTTGATACAGTATTTTTTGCAGAGTTTATTATTTAAGTTTGTGCTCTGAAAGCACAATGCATATCTGATCATCTTGTTAAAAACTAGGAAATCATGTATTCACCCAAATAATATTCACTGAATGTCTCTAGGCACTGAGAATACAAGTATAACTTGCCTTGCACTACATGACCTTACGGTTGTTTATCAATTCAAATAATTTGGAAACATCTTAGAGAGATGCTTTAAAATAGCTTACTCTAATTATATCTTATAGAAATTTTAAAGAATGCACTTCCCCTAGCTGGCAAACTAAATCTGTTTTAAATTTCTATTAAAACTAGTGCCATTTTGAGTGTAACACAGAGTACTAAGTTATTTTCACATAATATTTCAGGCAATACCCACAGCATGCCTAACAGATAGCTATTATTAGTTTTACTATTTTAATGAGTGGGCAAGTAAAGCTTAGAGTAGTTAAGTAACTTTTTCAAGGTTGTACAAATGTAACTGCCAAATACAGGATTTAACCTGGGTTTGCCTATCACTAAAGTTCATGTTCAACTATTCTAGCACATGTGTGTATGTATGAAAGAACACATTATCATAGGCTCACAAATTACAACTATGTTCAACGATTCCAATATTTCAAAACTCATTAATTCATTTATTCATTCAACAAGTATTTTGAACACATACGCTACACAGGGTACATATTACTATGTAATTCTGAATAAGACAGACAAGTCGTAATAGTGTAGAACATGCCTGAATCATTGTATAGGTATATGCAGAAGTTGCCTGTGCACTTGGGGGAGGGGTTCCATTTAAGGGAGCATCTGAAGAATATACCCTGGGATCATTTTATCTATTATTCTAATGCCAGTTGCTCAGAACACTAACTTCCCTTTAAGTCATCTACGCATTTTACATTTTGTAAAATCTTGTACTTTTCAAGGTGATTACTAAGGGGACACTAAAGTGGTAAACAACTCACCACAGATCTGTTCTCTCTTACTAAATAGCTATTCACATATCTGGAGCTGAGATTTCTATTACACTGTTTTTCTAGTCCAGATTAACTATGATTTAATTCATCTTCTTGTTCTTCACATCTGGATTATGTTGGTCACAGAAAACATCAAATTTACTGTTATGAGGAATTAAAATATTATACACTTAAAATTAAGACTGTAAAAATCATAAGTGATAATACTCAGCAGTTCTAAAAAGTAAAAGAGATAAATGCTATAACAGTACATAGCTGGAACATTCCTCTCACAGAAAAACTGTCAGCTACAAGTTGCTCACTTCAGGAGTTGCTGTAAATTGACAAATAATGACAACAGGATGAGAGCTGATATCACCTCTACAGTCGTTTGACAGCCTACTAACGCATAAACAGGAAATATCTTGCCAGACTCAAAAGCTAATTCTTTCGGAATCTAGTTAGAAATTGAATTTGAAAGATTATGTTTAAATGGTTCCTTTGTCCCTACTAATCCCATAGCAACCACATGCACTCAGTTTTCTTCCTTTACTCCCACCATTTGTAATCGCTGATTTTGTTTTGAGTTTAAGTACTTATCATCTGCTTTCCCCATTAGAATAAAAGTCTCATATGAGCAGCAACCATGTTTTTGTTTACCATGGTATATCTGGTGACTGGTACCCAGTAGTTATTTCATAAATTTGGCCCTTGAATAAATAAATAGTGATTTCTATAATTCTATTAGCATTTACCTTAGTATGTTATATCCATATCAGTCTTCTACTCTAAACTGTGAGCTTATTCTTAACTCATATTTGTGTTTTCTGAGCCTAGTCTATAAGAGATGCTCAACCATTGTTTGTTAAGTGAATTAATTCAACTCAGATGTTGCTACATTGCTTCATTCACATAAAGTATTCCAATATGTAATTTCCTCAAACAACTGTAATGGAAAGAAAGAGAGGATCCCAGGGTCCACTTGAGAATTGTTTTCTTTATTTCTTATGTCTAAGGAAATTTTTTGTTAATCTGAATTTTCATAGTATTTTTTGTTTGTGTTCTTGTGTCTTTTATTATTAGTTATTTCCATGTTGACTGGCTCTTACCCAAAACTCAAAACTTTGATCCCACTCCAGCCCAACTCCAGCCTCTCTCCAAACAGAATAGACCTTGGTGTAAATGAGCAAACAATAGTATTTCTCTTAGCAAACAATAATCCACCTTAATATAGTTTATCACACTAGGCTAGAATGCAAAGAAGTCACTTGAGAAGTTTATTAAAATACACTAATATTTAGAGAATCTAAATACAGAAGATTAAACTTCATTTTGCTGTAAACTGTAGGTTGCATTGAGGAACCTGCATTATAAGCACCATGCTAGAAAGGTGATTTCAAAAACACTGTGTTAGATCACAAGACTTGAGAGTTCAGAGAGGATGTTTTATGCATCCTTGCATTGTCAGTGCCTATGTCTAACACATAATTGGTGTTAATACCCTCTCTTAAAACGTAGATATCCATGCTCCCTAGAGAATCAGTTTTCTCATGATCTGTCTTCTTTTGTTAACTTTTTTCCTGCCTCCAAATTTATTTCCTATTATTTTTTTTTTTGTATGCTGCAGCCTGGCCTCAATAGGAATTCAGCCTATAGATTTATATTTAAATCTATTTTTTTATATGCCATTAACAACTTTCAGTATCACTTAAGATATGTAAATTGTTAATTAAGAGCCAGTTGAAATCAAACAATTTAGGCAAAGTCCTATAGCCACTGGAACCCAGTCCAGATTGCTTAGTGATAAATGAATAAACGCTGAATTCATTCCCCTGCAAACCTGTAAAAGAATATAGACTATGTTCTTCAAACAATGAAATGTCATAAATTGAACTGTGCCCCAAAATAGATTTCATCTCATTATATGATTTTATATTAACCTCCCCTAAGATATTTTTTCACTAACATTTTTTAAACTTGAAAATCTCCAAAACACTTCCAAAAAATTGAAAAGAAATTTAAAAAATAGTGGTCTCTAAAAAAAAGTGGAATCAAATAAACAACCAAGGTCAGTTTCACTGTCCAAATGATAATATTTTAATATGATAGTTTTGCTTATATTGCTATTATAAAATTTAAACTTTGCTTTTTACAATTCTTACACACACATGTATGCCACTTGCCATACCATGAAAATTTTAATATCTTTATTACTTAATCAAAAAGTTGCCTTACTCTAAGGATTTTCTATTTTTTTAATATTTCTATTATAAAAGTTTTTTCTATTTTTAAAATTATTTTTTAATTAAATTAAAAATTTATTTTAAATTAGTAAGACATGAATTTTTTGTTGCTGTAAAACATTAAAGTAGCACAACAACCTAATAATACACCTTAGAAATCTTTCTACATCAATGCCAACTGAACTATCTCATTCTTATCAACTCTATGTAATATTTTATGGTATGGATGAACCATAATTTATTCTCCTATTAATAAACATATTAACTGCATTTATTTTTCTCAGTAAAGTCAATACTGTAATAAATATCCTTCTTTACTGACTGTACTCACATATGGTGCTATATTTAGATAAATAGATAGAAGTTGATATGGAATTTTAGGGGTGACATTTTGAATTTTAATTAGCGTGTTAAATTGCCTATCCAAGAGACCACATCATTTCTCTACTACTACCAAAAATTTATGAGGTTCTATTTCTGAACACATCCTACAAATGCAAACTGTTACACAACCTTTTTTCATTCTGATGGAAAGCACTATGCCTAATTATGTTAATTTTTATTTTCCCAATTATTAGTCGTGCCATTCACAATTTCATATTCTTATCCACTTAGAGTTTTATTTTGGTTTACGTGCTTTGCCTAATTTTACATTTGGTTGTCTCTTCTTTATTAACTGCTTTCTATATATCCTGGATATTAATATTTTGTTGTTATTTGTGCTGTAATGTTTTCTTTCTATTTTTCTAGTCTTTTAATTAATTAATATATTAATATAATAATATATCAACATAGTATAATATATTAATGTAATAATATAATATATTAATATAATAAATTAACTAGTTAATATAACAGAAGTTTATACATTTTATGATATTTGATTTTTTATACTTTCTCTTTCTGGTTTCCCTTTTTAGTGTTTCTTATCAATTCCTTTCCACTCTAATGTAAAAAATATATCCCTCTACAATTTTTCTAATACTTGTTAGAATTTTGAATTTTATGTTTACCTCTTTAAACCAACTGGAAGAAATTACATGCCTAATGAAAAAGAATCTAATTTTTTAATGACAATTATCCAAGTAATAAATAGTCCATCCATTTGCAATTAACTTGAATGCTAGATGTTTTACAAACTAAATTCTATAATATACAGAGTTCTCGTTCTAGAATTTTTAATTCATATCTGATGTCTATATCGGTTTACTTTTGCTTTGTTATATACTTGTTAATCCTTATATATCCTTGTTTCTTGTCTATGCTGTGATTTTTGGTGGTGAACTCATGTTCATTGGAACTTTATCTCTGAGATTTTATTGAGGCCCAGGGGAAAGTGCATTCCTCCAGAGGGGATTTATATTTTGTTTCTACAAGCTGTTTACCAATCTAAATCCATTATAAATTAATATTAAAATTCCTTAATAGTTTCTGGTCTATACTGCAATAAAAACCAATGGGCCCCATGATTTGACACCATCTTCCCAGAAGGCAGTATGTCATCATTAGGAATGGGGAATGAAGATATTTAAGCAGTAACTCAAAAATATTGTGACATGATGATATAAAATAAGTTTGGAGGTGATATATCAAATTCTTCCCTGATATTTAAGAAAAGCAATGGCCTTACCAAGTCATTAGAGGATGATTACATATCTCATAATAAATCTGGAACTATCTAGAACATTAAGTACTGAAATATTAGACTAAATAAACTATTAAACAGAATGAGTTTCCTATTGTATTTGGCAAGGATTGATTTTTTTTTAATAATCTTCAAAATATTAGAACAACTGACCTTTTGTCTTAGGCAATACGAAGTTATGTGATATTCTCAAGAATTCTTGAGATCCTCTGGCTAGGACTTTTTGTACCTTCTAATTGAGGCCTCATATACTATTTCATCAGTTCAGAAACTGCAAATGAAGAATTCTAACTGTGACATGCAGAATTTATTCATAGAACATTATTTTAGCCCTAACCCCATATTTATAGAAGTGGAAAAAGAGCCAGATATAGAAATATGTAGTTCTTTGCAAATGTGACTCCACAAAGAGAAAGGTTCATGTGTTATAATTTTTTTTCACATTTATTATTGATAAATTATTGTTTCTATAATTCATCATAACGCTATGTATTTTAAAGAGTATGGAAAGCTGCTAATCAGAAACAAGAAATTACGTTTAAAAGTTAAATATTTACATAAGGTACTTCTAACATTAAATGTGCATAATAAATTGTTATGGAGAAAACACACATTTTTAATAAGACTAACAAGAGTATTTAAAGAGTATTTAATAAGAGCCAATAATCTTAAAAACTTCATATACCTCAAAAACTGGATTTTTAGAAAATTAGCTTTTCTCTCTCCTGTCATATCTGGGGTTATCTAAAGCTTAAAACTGTCTCTAGAATATTAGCTTTTTATCATGGTGAAAAACTCTTTCAATTTTGTGAACATTGTTCAAATATGTCAATGAATATTTTAATCAACTCTGAAAGCACAAAAATCAAGTCTTTCTTTTTTTCATTCAAACCATCCTTCTTAACCTGGCAGCTGAGTCTAATCAACCTGAATTGTGTCACTACCAGCTTAGAATCTAGAACTCACTCTGACCCCAGCTCATGGGTACATAAGGACATATGCTGAAATCAACTGCTAAGCATCAAACATATTGAAGCATCCCTATCTCTCCAATTTCCAATTCCTTAAATTCAATGTCCCTTCATGATTTTGCTGTATCTATCTGGAATGTCCACTCTCCTCTTATTCCTACCTCTTGCACATCCCTTCTTTCTCTTCTTTCCAAGTCCTTATCACACTTCAAAATCAGTGGAAAAAAATTAAAATAAAAGGAGAAGAAAATCAGCACTTCTGTGACCATAATTACACAGAGAGAGTTATTGCTTTCTGTGTGTCTTTCTACTATAGCAGTGTTCATCCTCAACAGTGATATTTGTTTATGAACCTGTCTCTTTTCTTAAACTATAAGCTGCTTAGAGTCAGGTCTGTGTCTTCATAAACCCTCCTCTCTAATACCAAGCACAGGGGCAGATCTATAATATGTGTTCAGAAAATGTTTGCTGAATTTGTAGGTGTTGCTACTGCTTCACCAGATTGTCCCTGACATAAAAGAGATAATAATAATTCTCTAATAACTGGAGTCTAGCTGCTTCTCAAAAGCTTCATAGAACTACTTTATTATTTTTTCTCTTCTCCTCCTGCCTTTCTTTTTATATTTCTGCTTTTGTCTCTCTCTGTCCCTTTACTCTTCTTCCCTCCTTCTATCTCTTCCTCTTTTATCTTTTTCCCTTTCGTTCAACATCACTGCCTCAAAATAACAAGTTTCCTTAGTCATGCACTAATCCTTAGTGACTGCATTTTTAATCCTTAAACCTGCTAGGCTTGCATCACCAACACCTGTCAACAGATTTGTCCAATGTGTATCTACCACATTCATAAGCCTCTAATGTTGCCTTTATTTTGGAGCACTGACGGCCATATGAGCTGTGCCAACCTGGATAAGAACATGGAATCATGAACTCAGTTTAAGATGTGAGGTTCTTGTGTTTCATCTTTGTACTGACATTCTAATTTCAAACCTATTAGGTAACATAATTCTCATGTCTCTTTCCCTAGAATAACCAATTCTTGTTTTGGCTCCCATGTGTGGGCTCCATGTCTTCAGCCAGCCCTGTGATTCTGCCTGAACCCCTTGTGTCCTGTCTGGGCTTATTCACTAGGGACTAGAATAGAGCAATAAATACCCTAAATACATGGGATACATATTGAGAAACAAAAGAGGAAGAGTTCCATACACTTTGCCCTAATATAAGGGTTTTACCAATATATATATTTCCTCTGATTTAAGTAATAGCAGAGAAATTGGCAATATAGTTGCTCCAATCATGATACCTGGGATCACCCAGGAAGGATTCTGCCTCAAATCTTCCTGTATATATTTATCTTGAACACATTAAAAATACAACTTTGTATGCTTCTAACAATGAAGATAAAGTGAAATAATTTATTCAAGTCTTCATTTAAATGTCATCTTTCTATTGTGGCCGATCATGACCATCCAAACTAAAATCGCAAACACTCATCATCCCTCATCTCCTCTATCCTAATCCATAGTTTTTATAGCAGTTATTACCCTCTGCTATGGAATCTATTTCTTCATTATTTGTATTGTTTATGCTGTTTCTCCCTGTTAGACTATACAAACTGTACAAGGGCAGTTTTTCTCTCTTTGTCTCTTTTATTCATTGATGTCCCTAACCACCTAGAATACTATGCGGCGCATATAAATATTCAATAAATACTTGCTAATGAATGAATAAATGGACAAATGAAAATAACATGTCAAAAATAATCTCTAGAAATAGATATACATTTCTGATCCAATAATCAAAATGTTTAAAAATAATATTTAGTTCTTTTTAATTGCAAGGAGGTAAAGTGAATAAATGGTTTCAAAGAGGGATATTTGTATTTGTTTTCTTTCTTTGATGACGTTATGTTTTAAAATTAAATATGACCATGCGCAAGTTCTAAATGAAGTCCTGGGATTTTGAATATTAATCAGTGGATATTTTCCAGCATTCCGAGGGGCTGATTTATAGCTACCATGTGAAAGACCTCATGAATAGACCTTTCATTACAATTTCCTCAGAATAGCAAACTCCCAGCTGACTCTTCCAGTAGAGCCCATGATTTAACTGTGGAATTTGTTTTGACTCACTGACTATAAAAGCGACTAAAAGGAACATTGGGAGTCATTGAAGTATTGCAGGTGAAACCTGCTTTAAGAAAAGGGGAAAAAGCACCCTCAAATTGAATAAATATATCAAACATATCAATGCTTTTGATGTGGGAAAAAGATTCTTCACTTTGTAAAGTAGCAGTTTCCAACATTTTGGTACCAGCGACCCATGCTCCCATGAGAATCTAATGCCTGAGGCCATGATGCTAACACAAGGGAGCGGCTGCAAAGGCAGATGAAGCTTCACTCCTAGCCACTCACCTCCTGCTGTGTGGTTCAGTTCCTAACAGGCCACTGACAGTCCATGGCCCTGGGGATCCCTGTTGTAAAGGGGTCACTTCAGGATTATTTAAAATGGTAACTCACTGAAAATATTTTCAATAATAAAATGTCTCCTATGTGAATTAAAATAACATGGCTGTTTTAAAGGATATCGTCTAAGGCATGAAAGAAGGTGAGGAAGGGAGGAAGTCTGGAAGCAGAAGTGAGTGCTGGGAGTCTTGGGTCCACTGTGGCGTGTCCAGAGACTAGGTCTCAAAGCCTGTCCTCTGAGTCTCATTAGATAGAACAAATCACTCAAAGTAGAACAAATGCTGCCAGTGGCCTTTGTTAGAGCCTCTCTATAACTAAATATCTGATTTTTTTATAAGTTTCAAAATGAAGCCCCTTTTTTAATTAAAGAAAGGTTCTGTTAATTTTATAGTTTCCTGTTACTACATTTCATTTAACTTTGTTGACCTTTAGAACTTAGAGATGGTTTGCTTCCTCACCTGAGAGGATTCATATTCCCAAGACAATTAAGCTCTAGAAAAGATGTTATGGAAAATGCATAGCCTCACAGTAGATATTTCTATTCCTATGATAAAACTATTATTTTTCAGAATGTTAAAAAGGGAACGCAAGTGAAACTATTCTTTCACTAGTAAATACTACAGAGAAGAGGCTCTAACTCTTGAGACAACCTTTGTAATACATGGCTTATTGTTACTTGTTTATTTTGCTGGCATGAATCCTCTTTATGCCTATCCACATACATTTTTATAAAGGCAAATTTGCAGAGAAAAAATAAATTGAAATGAATAACTAGCATCTGGGTCTCTTCCTGTGAGAAGGCTGGACAATAAGTTCCTTGGAGAAATGACATCTGTGCTGTCCGAAACAGTGACTATTTACATTTAAGTCAATAAAATTCAATAAAACTATCAATTAAGTTGTTCAGTCACACTAGCAACTTTTCAAGTTCTTAATAGCCACTTGTGGTTACCACACTGAATAGTGCACATATAGACCACTTCTTTGTTGCAAAAGTATTACTCTAAAATGTCTGATTTTAAGCAAAAAATAAGATATATAAACAGCTATTGTCACATACAAACACATATGCTGCACATACATCAATTATTTTAAAAACATTAATAATTGAAAAGATCTTATCACTTAAAGAGAAGTAGAAAATTAAAAAGAACAGAACATTCAGCTTGTTCTGTAAAATCTGCCAAAGAAGATGAATGGCCATTATGAGAATAGAGAATGAATTTGGTTTTAATGGAGCAGAATAAAAAGAGAAATACAGCAGGTAATTTCGAAGGTTTATTATAAAAGCCTTGAAAGAGTGACTTTGAATGTATATTTTACCTGTTAGCATTTTACATTTTGATGACTTGGAAGATTAATATTAAAATTATGGTTCAGAGAATAAAAGAGAAAAGTAATTGTCAAATTAAAAAAAAAATCCCAAGTAATTTAAACTTGACGAACATTACTCAATCACCAATGCTATCTGAAGCATCCTTTGACCAGACTTTTTCAAAAGAAAATAAAATAGATTTTTACTCTACATACAAGTAGAGCAAAACTAAGTAGATTGAACCATGTTAATCAGTACCTAAGACACCCAACATTCACTTTCCAACTGGTTTTGAATAAAAGAAATTCCACAGATAAGGTTTTTATATAACTATAATACAGTTATTCAAAACCATTTATATGAATTCATTTATCTTTTCTCTTATATCTATTACATCACCCAAATTTGTCAAATTGTGGATGTGTCATTTTTGATATTTAATTTCCAATAAGCCAAGTCTTCCTGGAATCATTGGAACAACTAAGCATTAGAGTACATCCCCCCAAAAATGTAAAAGGAGTACACGTGAAGCACTATGATTTACTTGACACCAATACATCAATGAGGAGAGTGGAACAGAGGTCAGAGGTGAGAACAATCAAACACAACCTGGGAGTGTTTCAGCAGGCACAGGAAGGGGTCTGGAGCAATGTCAATGCCTTTCTGTGCTGCTACTCAGGACGTGTAGTTGAGGGTAAAAGGTAAGAACTAATCCCACAAACATCACAAGTCCTAAATTTCGAGATGAAATTGTCATTTTACATTGATTTTACTAAATTCTAAAAATGCAGAACATTATGTAGCTACATTTTAATGTTCTGTTGTAAGTTCATTTTTTAAAATTGTACTGTTTATGAATAGGCTATAAATAAATACTGCTTTCAAGTATGAAACTCTTGAGACTACTTAAAATGTTTTAGTAGTATGTGAGGCTATCAATTCTGGAAGCACAGATTCAGGCAGAAATCCAAATAATCTCCTGACTAGAGTGAAGGCAAGTGGGTTTATGAGAAAAAAATGAAAGAAATAATTACATTAAGAAAATAAAAAATACTGTTGGTGCTGACAAACAGCTATTCTTATATATACGTGATTAATTAATGATTCTATCTTCAGATAGGACTATAATCATCAGTTATTGCTACCAGGATATCTCATTTCTTTCTGACTTTACAATTGTTTGTAAACAATTATGCTTTGGTCCAGTTCAAAATTTCAGGGAAGAAGACAAATATTGACATCCCTCTGAAATGGCTGCTCTGGCTCTATTTTAAAATGGCTCCATTTATGTTATTTTTCACATGCTGTTTATCCTTAGTGCAATTTTCCCATCCTGTGTTTTTAAGTTTAACTCTTGATATTTTCAAAATACTTGGAAATTTCAAACTGAGTCACTCTTAAATTTAAGTCATACATTGAAACTAAAAAATAGTTACCTTCCAGAACACCTTGTAACATAAAGAGGCTTTTGAAACTCTTAGCATGGAAACCAAAGAAAACACAGGAGAGAAGTAAAGTGAGATGAGTGGAGTTGTTCATTTCATGTAATTTTGATCAGTTTGCCAACCTCATATTTGCTCCCCCATCTAACATCTCTACTGATCAGCATCATCAGAACATAAATCATTCCCTAAAACTTCCTTTTTTGGCCTCTGTTAATCTAATTCTTTTGCATTCAGCCAAGTGCACATAAAGTTTAATCACAGGCTAGAAATATGTGAAGTAAATTCCTCAAGACTGATACAAATCATATTAGGATATCAATTGGGCATACGAAAATAAACTGAAAATGAAAGATAGAGGTCCCAATCTAGATGCAGTTAGAAATCCATGCCCGGTTCATCATAAGCAAAGCAATTCCTCTTTATTCTTACCATACCTACCTCCCACTCTAAATTACATGCCAATGGAATCAGAATGGGCTAAATCATATGTAAATTATGCTGCTGTTCCGTTTGTATGTCATAGAATACTGTATAGCTTCCCACACTTTAATGTGCACCTGAGGCATCTGAGGATCTTGTTAAAATGCAGATTCTGATTCAATTGGATCGATGTAGGGCCGAAGGTTCTGCATTTCTAATACAAATCCAGGAGATGCTCATGATCTGATTCACAAAACATACTGAATAGTAAAGTTTTAAAGCAGAGTATATTATTTGCTTTCTCAAATTGTCAACTGTCATATTCCAGAGTCTATTCCATATTGCTCATGTTGATAGGCATGTTTGACAATTGGATATATATAATTATATACACACAAAATGATGTCATAAAATTTGCAGTAATTATAATCTTTAATGACCGTCACAAATGCTAGATTATGCATTACTTGGCTAAAATAAAAAAATCCAGAATTTGACTTATCAAAAATTATAAATGATGTCTATTTTCAAAAAATTATTTATATTTACATCTTGCACTTTTGTCATGGTTAAAAATTATATTAATAGTGTAATTTCTAACATATGAGCTACTAAATTTTTAATAATAATGTAAAACTTTAATCAAATTTGAGGTTTTCCCTTAAATTGACACTATCATGTTACTTTGTATTCCAAATTCATTAAGCACATTTAGTTCAATTGTCTGAAAAGAGATACTAAAGGCATTTAAAAATTTTTCTTCTTTTGCCTGACAGTTACTTATATTTAATCCACTTTTTACCCCATAGACAAGAAGACAAACACATTCCCTTTCTTTTAACAAAAGGAAAAGTAAGATGATGGTCAAATGCATTGTTCCAAAAGCCCAGTACTGAAAATGCTTGTTGAATTGGTTTATAATCAATTAAATATATTTTACTTAGTTTTAAAGTTTTCAGTCAAATGCAATAGATAAAGATATTTAAATATACTTCTTTTTTTCCTAAATTGTGTTTCTTGCGTTATATTCTTTTATCTTCTTTCTTATTAATGTTTAAATTAAACCCTTATATTTTATTTATTTATTAACCATTTATGTTGTACAATATATGATACCAAGAAATCATAACAAAATATTAGGCTAACCTTTAGAGATGTGGCTGTGACCACTTTCAGGTGACATCTTGTCAAAAGGTATTTCCTCACCTTTCTTGTCTGAATCTTTCACGGAGTCATTGTACTGGGTCCCAAAGTAATTCTTAAATGTTGGTGAACACAAACTTCTCTCTATTTCCATTTCCTGTTAGAAGACATTAAAGGAATGTGTGTTAAAAGCTATCAGTGGGAAACAGATGTTGTTTTCAGGGAGTTTAGAAGGCAGCAGTGGGGAGTGGGGGTCAGTTCTGTGAGTGAAGTTTCCCAATATGCTTTGGGGAAAGTTTTAATAACTTAGCGAAGAACTGCAAACACATACCTGAAGCTTAGTTTACTTTTCTGCCACTAGTTCCACTTCTGAATTAGCTTTTCTTTCAAGTGGCTTTTTTTTTTTTCCTCTTGTAAAAGAGAGAAAGTAGAAATAAGGGTCACAATACAATGTGATATGTTAATACATGCAGCTTCCTGAGGGCTGAGAAATATCCATGAGGGATTTCAAAAAATAGCAATATAGCAAAATTATATACTTAAGAAAGAAATAAATTAGTTTTTTTTAATATTATGCTCACTTAATAATGATAATCTTAGTAATTATAGAGCTCCCAAATTACAAAACCATTCAGCCACCATTCAGTAAGTACATTTTGGCAACTCATGAAGACTGGGAAATTACTTGTTTGAGATACTAATTCAAAAGGATATTTCAACTATAAGGAGTGTAATATTCCTCATTTTATTGGTCAAGTAATATAATCTAACTAAAAACAAAACAAGTCAATATAACTATTTTGAATAAAAACTTGTAAAAATTAAGTAAAAAAAGGTTGAGAAGCAATAGTGTATTTTTTTTAATTCAAGTAATGTGTTGAAGTATTTTCAATAGCTACTTATAAGTTTTTGAGTTTTGTATATGAGATTGTGTTTTCTAAATGACAGCCATTCAAACAATTATGTGATGTTATCCTTCAATTTTGGTACATTTTAAATATACTTGTGTAAGTCAAGTTTGAGAGACAGCTAAAATTTCTAAAGCATTTTTTAGAGTAGGTACATTTTCCATATCGATAATATGGTTGTAAAAAGGAAGGTTCTTGGAACAATAACCTCTAGCCATTTTTATGTTTTCTAATTTTCATGTCCATTTACATATATATATAATTATATAAATAATTAAAAAATATTCATATGCATTTTATCATCTCATCTTTAAATACCTCCCAAATATATGATGCATACTATCTTCATTATTGTGACCTATAACTGGAACTAAAAACATTTACAGGAGAAAAACAAAAGAAAAGGTTTCTTTCTTTTTTCATTGCATTGCCTGTAACATTTGTGTTTCCAACTATTATCAAACACCCAAAGGTTTGTAAACAGTAGTGATGTTTTATGTTGTTAGACACAATGTCAGACATCCCATGGCATGTGGGCATGAGCTCTTTAGCTGGTGAAAGAGCATAGCACTCTCATCTCAGTTCTTTCTGGTATCCTTTCCCACTGTCATATAAAGTGATCGCTACAAAGTGAATACAATCTGTTTATCTGTTTTTGTTTCAGCAATTTAATCCAACTCCTAGCATTGGCAAAAATCAAATAAGATAAATAAAAATAAAATGAAAATGTTTAAAAAGTAGGGGTTCCCTTCAGAAAATTTTTGTTTTGACAGAGGGCAGAATGCAGAACATGATCCATGGACTTGATTGATGATGAGAAAGGATCATCTCTTTCTTTCATATAGAAGCAAAGAAATGTGATTAGGTGAAATTGCTTAAGCAAATATTTCAGCAGTGATGATATTAATTTATACGATATTGGCATTCTCAAGTTTGAATTCATAAATATCAAGAGTGCATTATATAATGAGGCAGTTAGGAACCCCACAGACAGTCCACACATGAATGTAATATGTAGACCTGTTTCCCAGCCTCAATCATCAGATCCAAGTCATCCTGAGGCAAGTTCCCTAGCCTCCTGGCAAGAAGTGAGGAAAGGCCAACACAGAGATAAAAAGAACTTAAATGAGATTAAATTGAGCTGTTTGCAATCAAAGCAGTGATCTGCTTTAGTCTCTTTGCATGACTTTTATACACTGTGCATCTACAAAACGTTTACTTTGAGTAAAAAATATACAAGCTTAGACAATGGCACAAAACACCAGTTTAGAGAAAAACAATGCAGCACTTGAAAAATCTGAACTGAAGCCCTCCCTTTGCTACTTTATAGCTGTGTGGCCTTGCTCAGGTCACTTGACATGTCTGGGACTCAGCTTTCTCACATTATGTGAGGAGGTTTAGTCACCAAACATCTAACATTCAATAACCAAGCATTTGTAGTATAATGTTATTTGAAATAAAATAAAATTAAATATTCATCTTTTGTACTTTCCAGTCTAATGAGGGAAACAAAGAGTAATAAAGCACATAAATCAATGTAAATAGGTAACCACATATAGATCTGGAAGAAGGGATATATAATCTGAGTATCTAACATGGGGAAATTAATCTAATGAGGAAGGTCATACAAAGCTACTCTGGGGAAACGATCTTCAGCTGACAGTTGAAAGATAAAATAGGGTTTAACAAAGTGAAGACCTTTCTAGGTGGAGAAAACAACATGTAAAAATGTCTTGGGCCGTAAGGAAGCACAGTCGATAGAAATGTGGTTTGAATAGAAAGCCTAAGAGAGAACATGGTAAGGGATGACCCGCAAAGGAAGTATAGGCTAGATCACGAAGGCCTGGGAGGGCCATATTAGCTATTCCAGTCTTAGCTGAATATGGAGTTTCGGAAGAATTTTAAGTGTGTGTGTGTGTGTGTGTGTGTGTGTGTGTGTGTGTGTGTGTGCATGTGCACACTTTACAGAATCAGTCTGAAGTCTGAAAACCTCAGTCTACCTCTAGAGTAAGTTTTCTCAACCTTAGCACCACCAACATTTTGAACCAGGTAATTCTTTGTTGTGGGGGGGCCTGTTCTGTGCACTGTAGGATGTTTAGCAGCATTCTTTATTTCTATCCACTAGATCCTAGCACTGTTCCCCAGTCGTGATGATCGAAAGTGTGTTCATATTCTGCCAGATCTCCTGTGGGGAGCAAAGTCACCCGTGGTTGAGAGCTACTGCTCTAAAGTAGGCTAGACTGAAGGAAAGTCAAAATGTATGTGGGATGATCAGTTAGGAGACTATGGCAGTACTCCAGGCAAGTGACAAAGGGTGGTGATGAAAATAGAGAGAAGTAAACTAAGTTTAAAGCTACTTAGTATGTAAAACTGAAAGGACTAGGTACTGGACTGAATCTGAGGTTTGTGAGAAAGAGAGAGTAAAGATCATTTTCTTTCTGGTGTACACAACAAAATGGATTGTGGTACCATTAAATAATGCGAGAGCACCAGAAGGAGTCTGGTTTGGAAGAGAAGATAGATTATGATGGGTGCCAACATGTCCCAAGGTAGTTGGATGTGTAGCACTGTAGCGTAGAGGAGAGGTCCTAATTGTACAAGTAATTTGTGAGTCACCTGCCTTTATGGGTGATGGCAAAAGTGAATGTTGATAGACTTGCTTCCCGTGTGAGGAGGAACAAGACCAGAACCAAGTCATGAAAAATGCTGATATGTAACATTATGGCAGAGGAGAAAAGCAGATAAGAAAAAGGAAGAAAATCAGAAGTGAAGACGATCTTTAATAATACTGAAATCATACTGAGAGCATAAATTAAGGACTTCAATACATCCTTTGAGTTTAGCAACATGAATATAAACTGGTGAGCAAAACTGTTTTGGTAGAAGTAAAATGGTGGGAAGGATGATCAAGGATAGAGAATTAACTGGCAGATAGTAAGTACTAACTTCTTGAGTAGTTTAGCACTGGAGGGAGAAACAGAGCAGTAATTTGAGAGACATGTGTTTTGTTTTAAAGGAAGAGACCTGCATATGCTGAAAAGCCATTTGGAAGGGTTTAGTTAGAGAGTTTGGCTGTGTAAAAGAGGGAAGGAAAAAGCAGTGATGTAAAATTCCCAAGAGGGGAAAGAAGATGGAGCCCAAAGCATAAATAGAAATACAACCCAAATATTGGAAACCATAAAGCGTTCCTGACGTCATGGAAGGAAAGGAAGGTAAAATCAATGTAGAGATAGATGTTGTGTATGCTTGGCAGCTTGATAAAAACTTACTAGTCTGGAATCATCTTTTTTTTTTTCCCGTTAGGATGTGAGTCTGATGTAAGTGGGAGGAGCATTTGAAGAGAATGAAGAAAGTTTAATCTCATTGCTGTTGGGAATGGGGAAGTGAGATCAGCAGACAGAGATGACCACAGCTAATATGGCATTGGGATCCCATTTGAGGTTGGTAATATTAAATTTACAGAGCTACTAATAGACCCTGTTGAATGACTGAAAATTCTCCCCAGTCCTACTTCAGGTAATGAGAAAGTTGATAGCTGACTTCAGCCAGGAGAGGTTTTTTTGAGGAAAAAAAATAAAATAAAATGAGAACTGCAGGGTAGGCTAAAGCATGGGAGACAGGTACAGGAGAATATAGGTTGAGAACTAAGGGCATGATTAAAATGATACACCATGGAACGTAAAATAGATTAAAATGGAAGAAAGGAAAGGAAAGGTGGATTAGAAAATAGAGGATAGAAAGACTGGAATCCTGGTGAGTTTAAAGAATCCTTATAACTGTGAATACTCGGCAAAGAGAATTGGACAGAAAGCTGACCAAGATGTTTGCTTTAGTGATTTAGGAAGTAGAACAGTTACAACTAATAACATCAAGTTGTGACCACGAAAATGGAAATGAAAGTGAAGTAGAGGAGAAAGTTGCTATATAGGAGAAAAGCTAGAAACTCAGAAGCTTTCATGATGTCTCAGTATAATGGAAGGGCTTGGAAGGCTACGAAAGACTCTAAGTCAAGAGTCAACATCACAGGTAAACAAAAGAAACTTAATTGTAATTTAATAAATAACAGTGATAAAAAGGGACAAGCATGTATATATGACTGCCATGAGCCTGAAATAAGCAGTTTTTAGCAAAAGAGTGGAGAGGAGTGGTTTCAAAGCACAAGAGGAGGATTCAGGTGTGGTGGTTTTCAGGGGACAGTCATGCTCTGTTAAGGCAAGAAGGTAGAGGAAGCTTTTAGAGAAGAGGTTCAGGGTAAAAAGGAAGTTGCTGATAGTGGAGAGATAGTTCCAGAAGCACTGATGGTAGCTCTGGCTTAAATAATATCTAAATAAATAAAATCTCTCAATGTTGACAATCTTTTCTAGCTTTAAATCACCTTGAAACCAGGATAGCAACAGAAAATAGGGAAAAATTAAGCTTAAAAGAGATGATTTTTCTTTTTTATTTATATAGTTTTTTCTTTAACATAATGTATAATTATAATCTTAGATTATATATATGTATATATATGTGTGTATATGTATATGTATGCATTTTAAATATGAAAAGGGAGAATGCCAACCTTTAATCATGATCTAGCATTTACTTCACAAGGGACCATAAAGCTACAGGATTACCTAAAATGGTCAGAAACTCTTAATAGGCATTTCAAAAGAAAGAGGTTTGCCTTATTATTTTATATATTTTCCTCTCGGTATGGATCCATAAGTGATGAGGTCATGAGGTGGGAGGGAATAGAAGATGAGCATAGCTTAATAAAATAAAAATGTTGTCTAGTCTATATTTAGAATGCTGAGCTAGCTCATGTACATTCCCAAACTCGGTGGGTTCTTGTCCTTAGAGAAATAAAAATATTGAAATAGACAAACACAGGAAGTTTTATGCTAACATAAAAAGAAAGCTAGTAAGAAAGGAAAATTACCAAAAAAATGAGAGAGAAGAGAGGGAACCTTTCTGTAATGAATTTTGCTATGTTGAGGGGGGAAAAAAAATCAAGACATGGCATGAATAATTTATGAATGAACAATTTTCTTGTTTATTCATGCCTTTGGAGTTTTATAATCCTGTTGTCCCAATCCCTTTCCAGGAAGGCTTTACCTCTTCCTTCTGTGTATTAAAAGTATCACTTTCCTTAAAACCAACCTCAGTGCAAACGTCTTTATAAACTTCCTTCAATCATTCCATTTGACATTCATCATTCATTTCTTCAAAAACACTTTTGAAAACCTACTATGTCTCAAGAACTGTTCTAGGTACTGTAAATATAAAGGTGATTAAGATGCAAGTTGGGCCCTCAAAAAGCTCATAGACTAGTGGCAGAGAAAGAGACATTGTCTGAGCCTATGACACAAAAAGGGCTGTGTATAATAAGAAAATGTAGGCATCCTGGACATACACTGAGGGGATTCCTGGGAGTTGTGGGCAGGGAAAGCTTCCTGAAGTTATCTCAGCCTAATCTTGTGCTGTAGTTAAACTTATCCTGTAGATAACAGGAATCCTTGAAAGTGAATTAAATAGGGGTAAAAATGTTAGATTTGTACTTTAGATAGATACATCTGTTAGCTATCTAAAAAATATATAATCGTGGGATAAGATGGCAACATCTTATGTAGTTAGTAAGGACTTTTTAAAATTTCCAACTGAGAGACAGAACAAGCCTATAATAAGAAGAGTAGAGAAAAATAGAGAGAGTAGAGTACATTAAAACATATTTAGGCATTTAGTACTTTGTAGAATAAACTACTGGAGGAGTGAATAAAGTCTAGCATAACTCACAGATATTCAAATTTAGATGGATCTGTGAAATTGATAAAACAGGATGAATCTCTTCCCCAAACCAAGCAGTGCCTCAGAGAAGTGAAGGTCAATTTTAGATTCCCTTCTAGACCCACCACATAGAACAATGTGATGTAGGAGGGATCCTGAGGGATCAAGTACATACCAGAGTCTGTTTGGGGACAGTGCTTTTTTTGATGGAAGCCACAGGACTCCCGCAAATATATACTCCTTTGTTTCTCCCGCTACACATTTCACACATAAAAGTAAAACTGAACTTTTCATAAAAATATTGATAAAGAACAACAGAGGAGTTTTGCTTTAAAAATGATGTTTGGGTTTCATTTTTGAGGATTTGGTAGTGAATTAAGTTTTTGACATGTGAACATAAGTTTTCCATGGTGATACATGAAAATATCCAGAAGGTGGCTAGATTTGTGGAACTCAAAAGAGAAATATGTGCTGGAGTAAAAGGCTTAGGACTCATTAATAAGAAGGTGATAGTTACAACAGTAAGAGTCTATTAAATTTTCTAAGAGTACGTAGTGTAAGTCAGATAGATGAGGAAAGAACCTCACTGGCATTTAAGAGGCAGGCAAAGGAAGATTACCCAGTGAAGGTAGAAGAGGAGGAATAGTCAGAAGTAGGGCCACTCCCAGTCCACATTGCCTCTTTGTGTGAATTAGAAAAAATGGCCTCTTTTCCAAGACACTTTACTCTGTCATATACTGTTGTTCTTAGACCAGAACGTGTTACTGCCATCTGCTGGAAAATTGTTATAATAGACAGAACTCTGTTTTTGACATGCCCTGCTTTCTCACAGATGTGTGACCTTCTGCAGCTTACAACCTGCACTACTACATATGGCTGCCAGAAGCAGCCAAGAGAGAGTGAAACCCATTAATGCCAAGGATGTAGGGCATTTTGAATGTAGCAGGGAGTTTAGAGAAAAAGAAAAAAAGCAATGAAAAGTCCTTTGGGCAGTTAGGAAGTAACCTCGGTAAAACTGTTCCTGTTGAATGGAGTTGGTTTAGGAAGGACTGAAAATGAGGAGAAAAGGATAGTGACATAAATTCCTATACTAATTTTGAAGAATGTGACTTGTAATAATAATAATAGCAATAATGACAATAGCTAGAAAGAATTGAACATCCATTATGTATTAGGCACTGTTGTAAGCACTTTACATATATTAAACTCATGCAATTGTCATTTCAACTCTATGAGAAGGTACCATTATCCCATTTTAAAGATGACAAAACTGAGACTCATAGGAGGAGATGGACAAGGGTACAGATAGAGAAGGTGAGGGTGATATTTCGATGTGTAAGGAGTTGGAAGGAGATCACTGTTTTGAGCCTTGAGAGTCTGTCTCTCCCATCTATAAAGAGAGCTCATAATGAGCAGAGGGTACTTTCCCAGAACACTCAATTTGGACTCAGAAGACCAGAGCTGAATGTTAAGCTCTTCCATCTAATAATGAAGTTATCTTGGCTAATTCTTTAACATCCCTGACCCTTCACTTTCTCAGCAAAAAAATGAAGACAACTACTATCTACCTTAACTATTTTTACAGTACTTCTACAAAGACTGTCTCAAAGTGCCAACAGCATCCTCCATCCACATGTTCATGTGAAATGTCATCTTCTATACCCTGTCAAAAAGTAAGGTCTATTTCCGCACCTCTCTGAGTCAGGGTAGCCTGTGGCAACTTCTCCCAGTGAATACAGTAGGCATACATACAGCTGAGATTACCTAGGAACAAAAGGCCCTGGAGAAATGATGAGAGAGAGAGAGAGAGAGAGAGAGAGAGAGAAAGACGGACAGATGGAGGGAGGGAAGAAATGCGGGAGCAGCACAAGGTGATCGGATATTCAAGTGAAGAGTTCTTGAAGCTCTGGCTACGTCTCTCAGAATGCTTCCCTTTCAGAGGCCATCACTATGCTTTGAGAAGCTCAAGCCCCTTGGAGAGATCATTTGTAGGTGCTCCACTCTACACCTCCAACTGATTTCCCAGGCAACAGGAGAATCAACTGCCTGCAGTGTGTGAAAGCCATCTTGGATGTTTGATCCCGCGGACTCTTCAGTTCAGAGAACTGTTGCCCTATGCCACATTAGATTGAAACTGCATGATAGATTGAGTGACAACCACCTACTTGACTCAAGGCAACCCACAGAACCATGAGAGATAAAAATAAATTGTATTAAGTCATCTAATTTTGGGATTGGTTTGTTATAAAGAACCAGAAAACATTATCTTCACATACTACATTTCCTATCATTCAGCGTCAGTGGCCTTCATTTTTCTACTCAGGAATAAGAAAACTAGAGAAATGAAATACTCTTAAAAAAATCAGAAAGACAGTTTTTTTTTTTAATGCCAAGTGCTCTGCTCGACTTGCATCCTTTTAAAATACTTTTAACAATGTTATGAGGTAGTTATCTCTATTTTATAATGAAGAAACTAAGGTTAGAGAGCCTTGGTAACTTAATTAACTTGGTGAAGGCCACAGGAAGTGCTACATATAGGCCTCAAATGCTGGTCTTTCTGAACCTGAGTTGATATTTTTGTTATATTAGCTTGTCTTCCCAGTGTAATTTATTTATCACTCTCAGAAACTGAAATAATATTGGTTAGAATGAGATGACAGGTAAAAAATCAAGTCTTTAATAGATATAGACATGTCTTATTACTCTTTATACTTCTCATAGCATTATGCCTTGTACACTTAATAAATGTACAAGCATTTAATAAATGTTGAGTGGAATTTTCAATGTCTAATGGCATTTTGTATTCACATAATATCCAGAAACAGAAGCAAAGAAAATAAGCAAATGCAATAATTCAATGGGGAAAGCATAATTACTGTCACAACATTATTACACTCTACTGTATGCATCACTCAATAGGTTCAAAAGAAACCATGAGGGTAGCACATTTAAGCACACTTGGTAAATAAAGAATTTTGATGTTGAGTTTATCAGCTGTGTAAACTGGGCTGCAAGATTTCCCAGTAACTTCTCAGTAACTTGGCATTTAGAACCTTTCAACATGGCTCTACTGAGTCCCATCAGTCTGTGCTGGGCCATCTTTCCAGGTGTTGTCAAAGGGAAAGTAACTGGGGTTTCTTGAACCATCTCGGAACTTTCTGATTCTAAACTTGTATTCATCTGTGTTTGTCTAAATAACACTCCCCACTCCTATGCCCCACTTGCCATATTTTTCTATAGAAACTCCAACTGTCTTTTCATGAGATTTAAGTGCCACTTGCTTTAGAAAGCTTTCCCCAATTGCTGCAGTGAAAAGCAATCCCTCCCACATCAGAACTTTCATATTTGCCTTCTCCCTAATGCCTTTCTCATTTTATTCTGAACTCTAGTCATTTTCAACACATTGCATTTCCCCATTACACTGTCAGTTCATTAGGACATGCTTAATTCATTTTTATATCCTACAGAGCATCTAACACATTGCTTCTCTTGAACACTGCAGATGCTTACTAAATGTTTGTTGAATGGACTCAAATAATATTTAAATTTTATATTCATATAAAGCATTCAGAAGAAAATATAATCTACAAATGGCCAAAGATCGTGAAGACACGTCTCATAGAGTGAAAAGGGTAAACATAAAGAGAACAGGCTAACTCTCTTGGAAAGAGAAGGGAAAAGAAATTTATACTCTATGCACAACAACCCAGAACTTCACTGCCGATAGTTTTTAAATGTCCCTTTAGATAGAATTTAACACTTACATTTTCCTAGTAGTCTAATGCAAAATCATTTTACCATAATTTTAATAACTTTAAACTTAAAAAAAATCATGATACACGAGAGCAACAATTAGAGTACTAAAATTATTTGTCCATAAGCAAGAAAAGATTTTGTTTTTGAAAATACTATAAAACAACTTTTTTAGGAAAAATGGGTCATCAGTTCTCATGGTATTTCTATTGCTTCTTCCAGAATGGGTTTATAAATTAAATAACAAAATAGAAGTTACAATGCTCCAGGGAAGGAAATGTATCAATAATTTTTATGATTTTCAAAATACTTTTATCAATCTTTATTGGCTGTACAATCAACCATAAAATCAATGCCATCCTTGTCACTCCTATGGGCACTCTTTTCCTGAGTAGTTCTATAGGTCTCCTCTTCTACTGTCATGTACTGCACAGCACATCTAGCAAAGTTAATTAATTCACTTTTCTTACTACTGTTATGGTCTAAATTTTTGCCCCATCCCTCCATTTATATGTTGACATTCTAATACCAGTAGCTAAGGATGTGACTGTATTTGGAGATAGGGCCTTTAAAGAAGTGATAAAGTTAGAATGAGACTATTAGGGTGGGCCTTAATCCAATCAGACTGGTGTTCTTATAAGAAGAGGAAATTTGGGCACACAAAGGGATACCAGGGGTACATATACACAGAGAAATGAGCCTGTGAAGAGGCAGCTGGAGGATAGCCATCTGCAAGCCAAGGAGAGAGGCTTCTGAGATTACCAATCCTGCCGGCAAATTGATCTTGAACTTCATCCTCCAGAATTGTGAGAAAATAAATTTCTGTTGTTTAAGTCACTCAGTCTGTGTATTTTGTTATGGCAGCCCTAGCAAACTAATATACTACATTTAGACTTAGGGGAATAAGAATATAACTGGTCATTGAACCTATCTATTAAAGTGAGTAAGCATCTTAGTAGCTTTAAAAATGATAGATTTATTTAACTGATGTGTCTCTGCAGCCAGATAGGTAACTCCTTACTAATGAATCCTGATTCTGAGCTACCCTCATGGGATGCATTTAACAGAACAACTATCAAAGTAGTTGTGCATTCATAATTTTTGAATGCATATTTACCTCACCATATTTACTCTTCATTGCGGGTCTCACATGTTATATAAAGTATGCAAGGCCCTAGATTCCGAGACAAAGCCATGGGTAAAAGGTTTCCTGGCTATTTTATAATCTCCTGATTAAAGACAGATAAACACTTTTAAAATGCAGACTTTTTCAAATATGTTCTCACTGTGACTCTGCCTGCATTTCAGTCAATTTTATCAAATTCTGACAGATTTTTAGGTTCTCAAGTAAAATGAATGAAAGCCTTATCTGGCCCTTGACAAGTCAGCACAAATTAAGGCACAAGGTCCCATAGAACTCTCTGGCATAAAGACCAAAGCAAGAAACTATAAATGCATAAATGACATTAACCCTCAATGTCATTTGTTATATTTAATTTCTTTTCCTAAATTCTAGATTCATCACTTAAGGCCATTCTTCACCTTGACTTATTTCTAGAATGAAGGAGATTTGATTTTGGGTGGTGAACATGAAATGCAATATACAGATGATGTATTATTGAATTGTACACTTGACACCTATAATTTTATTAACCAAAGTCAACTCAATAAATTTAATTAAAAAAAAAAAGACATTTTAATATTATCCCTAAACCTGAGATGCACACTACAATTCTCCCCAACATTTCTTCTTCTGGATTACAGAAATGGTACTGCCCTCAGGAACAAAGTTATGTCTCCTCGATCTTTAGCCTTTCTTTCTTAGCGCCCCAAATAGGGCTAGGAATGGAGAAGGCATGCACTAAGAAATATTCTCAAAATAAAAGATAGTCTCTTGAATTTCTGTATATTGTCTAATATAATGCCCCTATCAATCCTTACTACACAGTCAAAGAATTTCACAAATATATTCATTCAAAGAGGGGCCTTTTGCTTACTAATGCAATGGTGAGGCTGCCACGTGGCTGCAGGACTCAGGAGAGCTCAGTCACAGGGGCCTCGGCTTTCCCCCAAAACAGAACCAGATCCTCTCCAGTACCTGTGCTCTGACAGCTCTGACAGAGAGGCTGGCGAGCCTGAAATTCAGGTCAGCACGGTCACGTATACTTTACTTTTGGGGCCACGAACAATGTTGCTGTTAACTATGGTAGGCCTTCAGACTTTTCCATGACTTTTATGTTATTTTTCTGCAGAATGAGCCGGTTCCTTCCTCACCTTTCCTAGATTGTGCAGTGGGTATAAAACAGTTCAGCACACATTCACTTTGTGGGTGTGAATCCCTGTACTGTGCCCTACATGGTTAGAGTTATTATCTCCGTTTTCTTTGTGAAGGAAGTCAAACACAGAGACTTTACAATTATAGTCCTAGTTCATACTCCATTTTGGTTGGGTCCAAAATTAAAACTCATATGTCCTAAATTTTAAATAAAATATTTTAAATATGTGTGTGCACTATTATATAATATTCTTGGAAGAAAGTCTCTTTAGGGAAGAAAAAAGTTGATTCAGGACTTGTGTGCATGTTTCCTAATTTTTTTAGATTAACTGATTTCATTTAGAAGCTAGGCATGTACATGTTATTTTTCTATTTGCTACTGACCTAACAGAAAGATGTTTAGAAATTGAGTTATGTTTCAAAGTTCACTGTAGTTCCCCACATGTGCAAAACAAAACAAAACAAAAAACATGTTGCTATTTGATCTTTGAGTGGCAGTGCTTATCATTATGTTCCTTTGTTTCTCACATCCTTAGAGACCATGTTCATTTGACTTTCTGTATGCCTGAGAAAGCCTGTGGCATTTTATGCTCAGGGAGAACTGAATACAAATTCCCCCATGAGATGCAGACTTTTAGTGCTATGTACCCTTATTTTCATGCTGGCATCACATTTAGGCAGTTAATTTTCCATAAAAAACAGAAATACTGCCTTCTTTTCTTTTTCAGTCAAGAATAAAATTCTGCAACTTGCCCCAATCATTTTCATTTTCTTAAATTGGGCCCTAAAGTATTTCATGATTATCTTTATTAGTTTGAGCAATATCTAGGCTTAAAATAATTCTAATGAAAAGAAAACTTCTATTAAAATATTCTAACTAGTTTCAATTGACCATATTACTGGCATAGGAAAAACCCCTAATGGCTAAACCTTTTAAAGCTAATCTGCTTTAACACATTTTAAAACTGATGTGCCATTTGAGATTTAAGTGTTAGTATGCAAAGTGTTTTCTTTTCCTATTATTACACTCATTTATTTCACTTTTCCTTAACTTTTGAAAATGAGATAACCTAGCAATATTCCCTAGAGTTTCATGAACGAGTTGAAAGCAAATTTCTATATTCAAACAATATTCTGTATTCAAATACTAAATATATGCAAAAGAATATAGTGAAAAAAATGTATATCTGTGTGGATGAGGATCTGACAATGCTCAGAGTGATTCAATTATGTTTCCCTGAGGAGCATAATGTTCTTGACAGATAGAACATTGCCTAATTGTATTGAGTTAGGGTGACATGGTGGAAATAGCTGGAAGCTAGTCAGACCTGAGTTCACCACTTACTTCCCACCTTCAGCGAAATTGAGAAAATTATTTCACCTGAATAAGTTTCTATTTTTTCATCTGTAATTTTATGATAATATTTCTACTTTGAGTTTAAACAAACTATGGCATTGGATAGAGTAGGCATTCAATAAATACATAGTAGCTACTCCATAGATATTTCAATACACAATTTCAAAAATCATCAATGAAACATTAAGATGGAAATTGATATTTCCCAAATTTAAAGAGACAGTTAAAAGAAGATTTCTAGAAGAATGTACTTAATTTCTGGCCATAAACTCTTTTATAGACACTAAATTGAATATTCAGGAAAAATGTGATCCTAATAAAGTATAAATATTCATGAGCTAATTATTCCATATTGAGATTTTGTTAAGGAAAAAGCCAGAGATATATGCTCTTATAAAGTTTCTGGCTGTCCATGTTTTATAGAAGACAGTCTTCTAAATATCTCCCCTCCACACCCCACCAAAAAAAAGAAACTTTTATTTTCTTTCATCTCTTATGAGCTATGGGAACAACCTATAACTCTTTTTCTTTACTATAGTTGAAAACAGGGATGCCTTAGACCTGGTATAGTGATAATAAGAACAATTATTTAATACAATACCTATAAAATGCCTTAAATGCCTTGGAGGCATTGTGTTCTCATTCCAAGTAAGACTTGTTCTGCATCAGAAGGTAGCTATATTGAGACTCGTGAAGGTAGTGCACACTCTAACACAGTTATTTGCTGTTTCTAAGGAATATAGGACTCAGTACCATAGAGGAACAGATGGCAAAGAAAGCTTGCTCAAGTCTTTACCCCCTCGAGGACTGTGCTGTCTGCTAGAAATAACAATGTTGAGCTCTAGGAAGCCATATACGGCCCCTGAGAGAAGACGTTCATGGAGTGGCACTGAAGAAGTGCAGAAAGAACCTCATCTTTTTAAAAACTTTTCCTGAGAGAGTTCCCATTTCTGTATTACTGCACTACATACAGATGGTCAAAGAATGTCAAGGGAAATCAGCCCCACTGTGACTGAGGGAAATCCTTTCAAAGGATCAGTGTAAAGTAGAAAGCACACCAGCACTCTATGATTTGTCATCTCTGAGAAACTCATTTGATAAATCCACATGAACAACACAAGGAGCTATTTTAAATATAGTAGCACAGAAGGGAAGCTCTAAGTGGATTATCCATATAACATCTTTACAATGCTGAAAGGAAAAAGAGGGCTCTTACAGACCAATTAGATCAGTACTTAGTATGTGTGACAGATTGATGTTTAACATTTGCAGCAATGAGGGAGAAAAGCAGAAACGAAATCATCCTATAAATAAATTGCTGAACTTTAGCATGTGCCATATTAAGAAATAGTCAATCTTCTTAACTCTGAACCTATGTGTTTTGAATTGTAATTATTTCTGTAGCCTTTGGAACAATCATGGGTATCATAAGCATAATCCATTCATTAAGCAAACATTATTGAGGAACTAACAAGTGCCAAAAAATTTGTCAAATAAAGCGTTACAATTTTACAAAGATGAACAGTCAAGAATTTGTCCTTCAAGAGCTCCCATGCTGGTAGAAGTACCTACAGGCTGGTAAAATGGTTCTCAGAATGGTGAGTCATGTGATTGTGCTCAGTGCTAAACTTTGCAAGTGAGTCACATAGACTCCCTCTGCACTCTGTTTCATGGAGATCTCATAGTATTTTATTCTCATTTCTTTGCATTTCAAAGCATTATCTTAATTGAGAAAGGGATACACATACAACCACTGCAGCAGAACCCATGAGTTGATTTAGGAGAATGTGTTATTCCTATGACGACCATCTATCATGCACACTCAGAAGTCAGGCCACAGAGACTATTTGGTCTCACATCAGAAAGGTGAAACAGTCATTAGTCAGTAGACATTTTGTTCTCAAAGCTGGCTAAAAGTTTATGAAAACCATTAGATTTACCTGAAAATATTGCTTCTGTCCACGTACATAAGGAAACTATTAAGAGAGGAGAATCTATTTAACCCAATTCAAATATTATTTTACTTTTTCATTGGGTTTTCATGACCATTTGAAATAAAACAGGCATGCATTATTATTTTTTCCCCCGAATCTATCAACTTGCACCTACATTCCACTCTTGCCCCTTTTTCCTAAGGCTAATTGTCTCACCTGTGTCTCTATTGCCACTTCTCTGCTATGTTTCTTATCTCTGTCTGTTGATGGGGCCCCACTCTGCACTAATTAAATCACAATCCTTCAGGGTAGGGTTTAAGTACTTTTAAAAACTTTTCCAGGCAATTCCAACGTGTAGCCAGGGTGAGAATATTGTCCTCTTCTTGGGCACCTTACTAGATAGGTGTCTGGCTTCTTGTCAGAAAAATTGTCTAATACTTGATAGTAAGTTCAAACAGGTGGGAAGCATATTTTAATATCATGTTGGAGCTAAGCTATGAATTGATTGTCTTGGAGAATGTACTTGATTCACCTCATATGTTTACTACTGATCAAAAGTCCAAAGTGTAAGACTTAGAGAAGGCATCGTAAAATGTATATTTTTGTTCGATAGAAATGCAAAAAAAATTTTGACTGATGAAACTGATACCTCCAATGATTTATGGCCTTTTTGTCATTAACAAGTTTTATATTTAACACAGTAGTCTTACTTTAAATATCTTTTATAAATATCTTAGTTTCTCAGATGCTGCAGAAACAGGTCATATCATATCATTTTCTTCATTAATTAATGAATTATATAAAATCTTTGACTATATATTTTAATTTGTCTGTTATGATCTTACCTTTCAAAAATTATTTTTTAAATACATTTAACTTCTCCCCAAGAGATTCTTCCCAAAGAACATTCCAAGATGCCAGTGCTTATCTAATGTTTAAAAATAAAAGAACAAACCGAAATCTTCTCCTGGTTACTTTTCAGGAGCTCCCTCTCCTCTCTCTCCACTTCACAAACCTTTGAAAGAATTGTCTACTGCCACTACTCTAGTTCATTACTTCTCACTCTCTCCTCAACCTATCCCAATCCAGCTTCTATTTACACTGATTCACTTCATTGATCTTGCCATGGCATCAATCTCTTCAATATCCTCCTGGCTGCTTAAATCAATGAACATATCTCAGTCTTTAACTCAATTAAGACTCCAGGCTCCTACCTCCCTTGAAATCACCTCCTTCCCTGGGCTTCTATGACAGCACGTTCTACTGACTTTCCTCCTATCTCTCCAGCTACTCTTTGATTTCTTTCTTATTTATTTATTTTAGAAGGGTCTGATTTCTTTCTTGTTCTGTCATAGTTCTCTCTCTCTCTCTCTCTCTCTCTCTCTACATATATATATATATATATATATATATATATACACACACACACACACACACACACATATATATATATTTATATACACATACATATATATATATTTATTTATATCTATAATTTGTTCTAGGTAATCTCATCTTTGTGATTTCATATATGTTTATAATTCCTTAGAGACTTTGGAAATATCAGAAGGATAAGAAAGGACTATTATGTGTTCATCTCTCTACACATCATGACAGTTTAGATGAAAGAGACTAATTCCTTAAAATGCACTAAATACAAACACTTATCCAATATGAAATAGGTAATTTGTGGATAACTCCATAATTATTATGAAAATTAAAATTGTAATTTAAAAACTCCCCCACAGAAATATTCAAACACAAAATGGTTTCATTGGAGAAATCTGCCACATCTTTCAAGAAAAATTAGCACAAAATGTGCAGAATCTCTTCTGGAAACTAGAAGAGGAGGAAACACCTCTTAATTCACTTTATAAAGTTAGTATTACACTGATATTAAAACCAGACAAAGATAGTACCAAAACAAAACAACTGCAGACCAATATCCCTCAAAAACATAGGTATAAAAATTCTTAACAAAACATTAACAAATAGAATTTATTATGTATAAAAGAATTTTACACAATGAACAAGTGGGATTTAGAATAGAAATGCACGACTGGCTCAATATTCTAAAAATAATCCATGAAATCCACTATATTAATAGATGAAAGAAGATAAATCTTAGGATTATATGATTTAATGAAGAAAAGTTTTTGACAATATTAAGCACCAGTTCCTGATAAAAATATCTCTGAAAAGTAGAAATAGAGGGGAATTTACTCAACTTGATAAAAGCATGTACTAAAAATCTCAAATTAACATAATACCTAATGGTGAAGACTAAATGCTTTTCCCCTGAGACTGGGATCAAAGCAAGGATGTCTACTCTCACCAGCCTAATTCAATATAGTACCGAATGTTATAACCAGTGCAGTAAGGCAAATAAAAGAATCAAAAGCATACAGATTGGAAAGGAAAAATTAAAATTGTTCCTATTTGCAGATATCATAATTATCTACATAGAAATCCCAGTAATGAACACAAAATTTCCTAGAATTAAAAAGTGAGTTAAGCAAAGTTACAGGATACAAGATATACAAAGAAAAATATCGTGTTCTTTATACTAGAAATAAACACTAGGACATTGAAATTAAAAACACAAGAAGGTTTACAATTTGTCAAAAATAAAATGTATGAGTGTAAATATAAAAAAAGGTGTACAGGAATCAGATGCTAAAAACTATAAACTATAAACACGCGTGAAGAAAATAAAAAGATCTTAACAAATGGAGAGACATATTGTGCTCAGAAATTAGAAGACAGCAAAGATGCCAGTTGTACTCAAAATAACAGACAGGTATAAGAAATTCACATAAAATAAAAATATTTTTTGTAGGTATGTACAAGATTATTCTAAAATTCATATGGAAATCCAAGGAACAGAACAGCTAAAACAATTTTGTAAAAGAAAATAAAGTGGGAGGAAGCAATCATCCTGATTTTAAGAATTACATTGTAGGTACAGTAATCAAGACTGTGGTGTATTAGCAGATAGATATATAGATTTATGGAACAGAACATAGAACCTAGAAAAAGATTCATGCAAATATGCCCAAATGATATTTATCAAAGGTACAAAAGCAATTCAATGAAGAAAACAGTTTGTTAGTCTTTTCAACAATTGCTAGAGCAACTGGATATCCATAGGGGGGAAAAACAATAAAAAACTTCAAGATAAACCTCAAATCTTACAACAAAATTAAATCAAAATGGATTATGAACTTAAATATAAAATATAAAACTATAATGCTTTTAGGAAATAAACATAGGGGAAATTCTTCAAGATCTAGCTGAAAAGTTTTTAGATTTGACATTGAAATAATGATCCATAAAATGAATATTGATAAATTAGATTGCAACTGTAATTGAAAAAAATTAAGTCTATAGTAAAAACAAAACAAAACAAAACAAAACAAAACAAAATACTTGCTCAGTAAAAGACTTTGTTAAGAGGGTGAAGAGACAAGAAAAAAAAACAGAAAATATTTGTAAATCACATATATGTCAAGTGACTGGTATCTAGAATGTATAATGTATCTCAAACACAGTCTGGTGCATCCATGTCATAAAATAGTTTTTAGCAATGAAAAGAAATAAACCATTTATATATACACTCAACAACTTGGATAGATCACCAGAGAATTATGCTGAATAAAAAAAAAAGCCAATATAAGATCACAAATGGTATGATTCCATTTTTAGAACATTCTTGAAATGACAAAATTATAGAAATGAAGAACAGATCAGCGGTAATCAAGGGTTTGAGGAGGTGGTAAGACTGGGATCGAAGTGGGTGGGACTATGAAAGGGAACAGGAAGAACCTATGCAATGATGGAAACATTCCGTACCTTGCATCAATGTGAATATACTGGTTGTGATATTGTACTAGAGCTCTGCAAGATGTGACCATGTGGGAAAATGGGTAAAGGTGGACAGCATCTCTACTTCCTACAACTGCATGTGAATCTATAGTTATCTCAAAATAAAAAAAACTAACTAACTCATTTGGTAATCAGTTATTAATCACAAGTAGAATTTGCTATTTGATATGCTAATTTAATATTTAATTTCTAGGTTAATTTAGCAGAAAATTTTATTGAGGAACTTGGTTGGCTTTATTTTTAGTAAACATTTACATTGGATGACTTCAACTGGACTAGTGGCTCAAAAGAACTAAAAGGTATGTGCAGAATAAAGATAATTGTTATTATAAATAGATATTGTGAGTGATCAAGAAAGCAAATTGAAAGTAACTTTGATGATACAAATACATCAAGGATATGGCTGTGTGTCAACTGATTTAATTCATACATAAGTCTAACACTACTAATAATGGAAAAACTCAAGTTAGCATGGGAAGAAATAAAATAAGCAACATTAAGAAAAAGCTACTAAAACACAGTATTTAGCCAGAGGTAATTTATTGGACAACTACAACCATTAACAATTCAAAAAGACATATAAAAATAAGTAAATATTACTAAGAAGCCAAGAAATGTCAGTAAGTTTGTACAGTAAAACACAATATTTGGTTCAGGTCATTATTTTATTCAGTTAATTTTACTTTAGAAAAAATTTTAAATAGCTTGGTCATTTAATGTGTTAGAAGTGGAAAATAAGAATATGTGAGTGTATATAAATGCAAATTAAGAATATTCTGCAAGTACAGAATATTGTTTTGGGAGAAGGAATCAAATTGTTACGTAGGGTTATTGAAAATGTGAAGGGAAACATAATTTATATTCTATATGAGTTGGTATTTTTGAAATTTTTACAAGTATGAATTTTAACTAATTTTAAAAAGAATAAATTGGAAAATTAAAATGTAACATGAAAAACACTGAAATAAATTGTGTTACAAAAGTGAGATGATTATTCCAATGAAGCAAAAATACTAAAAAAACAAGAGAATAAAAGACAATAATTTTTTATTTAGGATAATTAATCATAGAAAAGTATCAGTTCATTCAACTGGTGTGCTGGTAGCTTGATTGTTGTTCTCACTTTGTAAGAGAAATTCTAAAGGAGTCCTAACAATAACTATTTAATGTGCAAGGCTTCACTAGCAGTGTCAGCTAACACCTTTTTCCAACAGGAGAAATACAGATTAGGGCAGAAAAATAATTACTGGTACTGGTAATAATGCAGTGACTTAATAGAGCCTAGTGATCAGAACAGCTACATTTAAAAATAGCTGCAGTTTGGCCTTGGCATTTTACTATTCTTTTTTCCTGTGAGGTCATAAGTATGAGTTTTTACAAAGCTGGGCAAGGACATAGCTAGTTTTTGACTCCATTTAGCTGAAGAGTTTTCTGACAAGTAAATTTCTGTATTTCCTTAGATATAACTACTTTATGAAAGGTTTCTGTAGAAACAAAACACAAAGAGTAATCTGTTTTTCTTCTCTGTAATAACATCTGGTCAAAGAACAGCTTGTCTGTAGCCTAGAGCATTGCTGTAATATTGGCTAAGTCTGTTTGCTGACTGTGGGCATCATAAATTCCTGGAAGCAATGGTGACTCCCTTTAATCTTGAGATTTGTTGGAGACTTCTGTAAGGTATGAAATAGAGAAAGATTTTACTGTGCAAATCCAGAAGAGGCCAATTCTAAAGAGTGACAAGGAAAAAAGAAAGCTAAAGCAAATTTTGTCTGTGATAGACGATTATCTTCTTCAGATATCATAACTAATAATTTTTAATTTAAAAGAAAAAAGCAATTCTCCAAGAACTGTTCCAAAATAGAATACAATTTTTCTTTTGAAAATAATAATAAAAAGTTAATCTGGTAAAGTATAGTCAGCAAAATTGCAAGGGTTTTATTCTTTTTATTTACAGGAAATTAATCTTTTGTTTGACAGGACAGTTATAAAAAAATTGTATTTTAATAAAATGGCCCAGGCGATAAAGAATATGACCTGAATGTCAAAGGGAAAAAATAATTCGTCTGGAAACCAAATAGTAGTAGTAGTATAAAAAACTTGCTACCGACAAAGTTTGCTATATCCTGTAGAACAGGAGTCTCCAAAGCCTGTACTGGTATTGGCTCTTGGCCTGTTAGGAATCGGGATGCACAGCAGGAGGAGAGTGGCAAGCTAGCTAGTGAAGCTTTATCTGTATTTGCATTTGCTCTCCAGAGCTAGCATCACTGCCTCAGCTCCAGCTCAGATCACCAGGCATTGGATTCTCATAGGAGCACTGGTCCCTGGTGCTAAAAAGGTTGGAGACCACTGCAGTAGAAAGGTAGGAAGTTGGGAAAATAAATGTGGCTCTGTGAACTGATCAAACCACGTTCAAATGTTGGGGAGGTGTGTAATAAAAACTGAGCCAATGTTCTCTTCATCTTTCTGATCTTTCTGAAGATGGTTCTTTTATGGAGATTAAAGGAGATCATTTATTACAATTTTTATTCCACCTAAGAATGCTAGATTTTCAATAAAACTCTTTATAGCAATATATCTAGGTTAATGATAGAGTAAATATAATTTTCATATAGAGCATGTTTTCAAGCTGTAACTGTAATTCTTAGTTGTCTTGAAGTTAATTGCTTTTCTATAATATTTACTTCTTGTGATTTATATAAAGGCCAATATGCATACTTTTGTAATCCTTTTTGACAGAAAGTAGTTCACACATGGCCATGTTGAGGTGATGGCCAATGAGAATGGATGAGCTCTAAAAGCAACAGTTCCAAACTATTCCTTTGCTCTAGGATCCTGATTATTTCACCCTAGCACTTATATTTCACAGTTGCCCTCCTGTCACAGATTCTGACAATTCTGTTTCCGGTATTTCTAGTTTGCTTTCCAAATCAAGTACTTATTACTTAGGTTCAATACCTCTACAGGCACCGTTTACTTCACTACACAGGCAATTACATCTTTCAGTCGAAATTACTAATCTATACTAGGGCAACCTGGACACAGTGTGAAATTCATTTTGGCCAGATGAGCATTCATTGTTAACTTCAGAAATGGTGATATCACCCTCTCTACTAATTGTGCCCTGGAAGCACATTGTTTCCTCTACTTCCCACATTCTTTCTCGACAATAACTGAAGTTTATTAGGCAGCTCATTATGGAGGTTTAATAAATGGTTCCTTGATGGATAGATGAATAAATGAATGCACTATATCATCTATAATCATATTTTGAGAAATCTTTAATTGTATCACTTTATAAACTTTTTTGATTGCAATTACCTTAAGCATTTCATAAAAATTTTTAATGATACAAAAGTGTATGAGTAAAATATAAATCTCCTTTCCACCAGATAACTCAGAAACTACTCTTACATAATTTTCCACTAATAGGCAAAGCATATAAAAGTTATATGTACACATTCAAATAATTTCACTATTTTTTACAAATGAGATTATACTCTAAACATAGTCCTATACCCTAACTTTTATTTAACAATAAATCTTGTAAATTATTTCTATCTTCACATATAGACTTTCATTCATTTTCACAACTAAATAGCATTCTAATGTATTATGATAGTTTTTTAACTCTACTTTTAGAAGTAGAATACAGGGAAGAAATGAGTAAGGTAAATCTCAGTTTTGCAAAATTGCAAACTTGAAATATTTAATAGATTCTTTTCTCCACCTTCCAGTAACCTTGAGCATCTGGATAAAGATATTAAAAAAATCGAATAAAGAACAGTAAAGACAGAAAAATAAGTAGGAAAAGAAAGATCATTTTTTATCTGAACCTATAAGAAATAAACTTCTATTTTATCTTATCCATAACTTATTTTGCTTCAAAAAAATGAGGAAAACTGTGTTAAAAATGACTATATCCAAGACTTGAGAGCAAGGAATTACTAATGAGGGAAGGAATGAGAGAAAGATAGAGGTCTGAAGTTCAAAGGAGCACACACAGACCTGACAAAAGGGAGCTCTTTAATTCCATGTCAACCAGTATTTCCTGAGTGATTACTGCAAGCAAGATGCTTACTTGCTTTTAATCTAGAAAGACAGATGACAATTCAGCACAACATATGCTCAGTCTTAGGTGAGCGATTAGAGTATAATTGCTAAAGGAGTCTGCTGAAAATATTAACACCACATGTAGCTTCCTTCTCAGGCCAAGGGGAAATACAGTGGTTTTTAGTTGTCTGTTTCTGTGGGGGAGAATTTGGTGCTACTAAATTGGAAAGTGTACCCTCAGGATAATAATTTCCATGTATCTGTTACATTATTTATTATTAATATAACTGCAGAGATTTAGAAATTTTATGCATCCTGATAATATAAGATTTGAAAATAGTTCAAAGAAGCATTTTTCAATGAATTTTTTTATAAATTAACCATCCTCCCTACAACCAGAATTCTTTGCATAGTATTTCATACATTATGTGTTTGTAAATCTACTATGATACCTGATTTTACATTTTTTTCTCCTATTTGACAATATATTATAATGAAAAAGCATAGTTTGGGTGTTCAGATAGACCTGTGTTCATAACTCAATTCAACATTTCCTGGTAGAGTCATTTCTATGAAAGTTCTCCCAGTCTCAATTCTTGGAGTTGTGAGAAGTAAATGAGGTAATATGTACAAGAGTTTGTTTGAGTTAAAAATATATATGTAAGTAGTGATATACATAGTATATACATGTAATTATCAACTATATTTGATTATATTATTACATCATTTATTTAATATTTTATTACCATTATTTATTATATTAACTGATATTACATCATAATACTAATTAACATTACTAATTATATATTACATTATTATTTCCAAATGTTTAAATTGAAACATTCTGATCCAAGTTCAAGCTAGAATTCTATAGAATAAAAAAACAATTTCACTTTTATAACTATTTGCACAATATATTTTCCTTTAACATCATTGTACAATCATGTTACTATATGAGATTAATAAAGCATTTAATTCTGATTACTTCCCTAGGCACTAGAGAAGTAATATATATATATATATATATTTTTTTTTTTAATTTGCTATTATCTTTTTATATTCCAATTACGTTCACTATTCTTCATTAGTAGGTCATTTCTACTAGATCAGTATCTGACTTGTAATTTGCTTAAATGTCTCTCTACAACTCACAAATAATTACCAGTTTCTACCACTATATAACTCTCTTAAAGCCAATTCCTGGATAAACCACGGTGGACCCATGGCATTAGAATGTTTAATTGTATAATCTGTACATGGTGTAGTCACGAAGTCAAGATAGTCATTAAAAAAAATTGTCAAGAATTATCATAGAGTTCAAGACATGTTGCCTAATTGAAAATGTTAGATTCAACATGGAAACTAAATTCAGAATGCATGTGGAACAGAGCAGAGCAAACTGCAATGCCATATAGGAAAAAATATCTTTCCTCTAAAAAAGTATATTATTTGGTGGGATGTATTTTATAAACTATTTCACTTTCAATATAAATAATGTGCAGTTCTGTGAAATTAAGATCAGATGTACTTGAGACATAAAAGTGCAATTGATAAGGTCTTTCTTCTTCGAATATGAAAATATCACTTGCAAATGGAGAAACTGAAGAAACTTTGCTATTATTGAAATCCATGATATTAAAAAGTAAACATATTAAAATATTATGGGATATAAACTATGTAGTACTCAAAGGTAAAGAATGTACAAAGTGAGCTAATGAAGAGTAATATGCAGAATGGGCCATGACGAATCTTTCAAACAAGAGACATTAGCTATAGTCAGACAAAATATTTAAAAATTGTTCGAAGGCGTTGGAAAGTTTTAAAAGTAGTGTAAATGTATAGAGCCAAGATCCAGGAAAGGGTGGCAGAGAGACTAAAAAGTTGAGCAGGGCTATTAACAAACTGTGGAGACAAAGTGACAAATAATTAGAGTTCTAAGTCCCTCAAGGATAGGAGATGATCTAGTAAATGCCCCAGGCTTTGCGACTGAATCCTGAGGTACTACAAACTACAAAATAATAATAATAATAAAAAAGGATGAACTGACAATTGACAATTGACTAGCACTACAAATGACTTAGAAGCAGTTTCAAATTACCTCAATCCCTGATTGGATTATGATGCTCTGGGATGTCTAGTACCCATAATAGCCTTCCAGATAAATTATTAATTCTTTCCGGAGGAAGAAAATTTTAATAACTATAGCTTACAAATTTTCAAACGAGATGTCTAAATTAACTCAGAAATATCCAGAAATATGAGAATATAAAGCTTCAAGACCAAAGGAGAAACAAACTATAGAAACAATAGAAAAGTTAGAGTTATCAGATACAGAATTCAAGCCATGATTTAAAATGGTCTAGGAAACAAAAAGACAAGTTTAAAACGTTCAAGAGAGATATGTTTAAAAAGAACCTAAAGGGAATTCCAGAAGAAGAAAAATACAATACCTAAAACTAAGAATTTAATATAATGGTTTAAATAATACGAGAAACAATTGAGGAGGAAATTTGTGGAGAATAAGTTAGAAAAAAATATACAAACTGAAATGCAGATAAGCAAGGATGCAAAATACAGATAAGAGGATAAGAAACATAGGGGACACTGTGAAAAGGGCTATCATAAGTATAACAGGAGTTTCATAAGGGGAGGGGAGAGGGAACATGAGAGAAGCAAAGTTTAAAGCAATAACTGACTGATAATTTCCCCAAACTGATAAAGACATCAAAGTACAGGTATAAAAATTACGATAAAGCTAAGAGTTATAGATATAAGGAGAATGACACTAAAGATATATCATAGAAAAATGACTGAAAGTCAAAGGCAAAAAATAAAAGCATTCTGGGTCATATTCAAAGCAATAACAGTAAGACTTAGTTAACTTCTCATCAGAATCCTTATTAGCCAACCAGCAATGGAATGACATCTAGAGTTTGTTATTTCATTTCTACATACTGAAGATATGCCTTATCTAGCAAAATATTCTTCCAATAGCTTAGTGAAATAAAGATATTTTTAAACAAATAAAAATAAAGAACATATATCACCTTCACCAGCCACAGATCAAACAAAATACCATAAGGTTTTTTTTTCAGATAGATGGCCAATATTCCCGACTGAAATTTGGAGATTCAATAAGCAATATTTGAAAAGATATCTGAGTGATCTTTACTGCCTAAAATAAAAATAATAATGTTTTGTGGAGTTATATAAAGAATTCATATCACAACAAACAGCATATTAATTATGCATGGGAAAATGGAATTAAAGTTTTAAAAAATGTTTGCATTGTATTAGAAGAGGTAAAACTTTAATTTAAATTAGATTTGGATATGAACGCATGTTTCAATCTGTGTGGTCCACAGGTCTAAGTGGTCCCCAAGAGCCTTTAAGTGGGTCATTAAAAAAGAACATTATTTTCATTGAGTGTCCTTTTCACTGAGTTGGCATTTGATCTGATTGTGCAGAAGCTATGTTGAGTAAAAGTGCTGGCTTCTTAGCCCAAATCAAGGCAGTGACACTAAACTCTCCTAGTTTTCATTATCCTTTTCTATGCTAGGGGGTTGGCAATTTTTTTTCTGAAGAGACCCAGATAGGAAATGTTTTAGACTTTGCAGGTCACACAGTCTCTGTCTCAATTACTAAATTTTGAAGTTGAAATGCAAAAACATCAGAGAACAATATGTAGATAAATAGTATGGCTGTCTTTCAATAAAACGTTATTTTAAAAAAAAGTAGCTGTAGGTTGGCTTTGATATGTGGGCCATAGTTTTCTGACCTCTGTTCTATGAAGCCCATTTTCAGTATAAAGTAAAACACACACACACACACACACACACACACACACACACACACACACACACACACGTTTACTTAAGAATGCCCTTGCTGAAGCAGTAGAAATTATGGATTTTATTTGAATTTCACCTTCAAGTACACATCCTTTCAGTAATCCTTGCAACATAATAAGAAGTAAGCATAAGACATTTTACTTGCATGCTAAAGTATGATGATTGTCTTAAGGCAATTCACTTATGTGATTGTATCATTTGTGAGCTGAACTAACTGCTTCTTCATGGAATACCACTGCTACTCGAAAGAAAAATTAACGGATTGCTGCAGTTATTTAGATTCTGAAATTTGGTAGCCTGGCTGATGAAACACGAAGGGAACTCATAACAGGTTTTGGGGAAAAGTTGTCTCTGCTATTAAAAAATACTCCCCAATAGTTGCTCTTCATCCACAGGACACTACCCCCTGTGCATGGGATGCTCAGAACTGTGGCAACCATCTTGTAAAGCAGAAAGTGGCTTACCTGAGAACAAAGCATCCTCAGTGACTCACTGCTGGTATACTGAGTTGACAGTATTGTGGTACAAAAGTTACTACTCCACTTTTATCAGGTCATTAATTTATCTATTTACTTACAACACATTTATTGAATGCTAATTACTTGTTAGGTACACGAGGAAATGGCAGAATTCCTCACCACCTGGAAGTTAATTCTAATAGAGAAGATAGAGAATGAACTTGTAATTAGATACATGATGAGAATGCAGAGTGCTTTGGGAATGTGACCTAATCAGGGGTGTAATAAATGGTTTTCTGAGAAAATGTAAAGTATAAACTAATCCTGAAGGATGGAGAAGAGTTGGCTAGGATAAAGAATAGAGAAGAGTTTCCAGAAAGTATTAGATAGCAGGGAACAACACATGCTAGGAAGTTTAGGGAAGACAGTATGTTTGTAGCACAAAGAACAAGGGGTAGCAGTCATAGAGGCTGGAGAAGTGACTAGTTGCACTATAATCTTAGAATGTTATGGCCGAGTTAGAGATTTTAAACTTTATACTAAAAAGTATACAAGTTTATTGCAGTTTTAAAGTTGGTCCTTGACATATTCAGATTAGTTTTTAAAAAGATCATTTTAGCTATAATAAAAAGAGTAGATTACATTGGGACTAAACCAGAGGCCAAGACCTCAGCAAAGAGGCACATAGCAGTGTAAGAGAGAGATGAAGTGGCTTTTAATGGGACAATGGCAGTGATGTTGAAACATGGAAATGTAACCTAGTTGGAGGTGCAGTGAACGTGAGGTTTGAGCAGACACATGATGGATGCAAGAGTTGACTAGGATAAAGGTTAGGGGGAATTTTTGACTGATTTGCTTTGTGGGGATTGGAGAAGGGAGTGAGCACATGTAGAATGTAGAATAAGTTCCAGATAAACATTTCTTCTAATCTTATTTCTTGGCACGTTTAATATCTTTACACATTGCAGATTTTGCCCATCTATAATTTCTATTCTTTCTGAAGGAAAAGTTTTAAGATTTTTATTGCCAGAAATGTAATAGTACACAATAAAACATTTCATAGGACACATGATTTATAAACTTATAATTTTTAAGTGATTGTATTCAATTGTTTAAAATACATGGTCAATTGGTATAATTGTATGATTCCAGTACTTGTAGCTGTCTATGCTTTCTCACATAAAAAACCAAACAATATCCCTTGAATATTTTAAAGAAATTCAAAGCAAATCATACATCGAAGCAAGGAACATATTTTTGTGTGCTTATATCTGTTAATTTTTGAATAGTTTTATTCCAATCTTAAGTTCAAGGATTTATATTTAAATAATTTCTGGCTTATGACCCAGTAATTAGAGATTGCTTATTTTATTCACATTAGATAAATAACATAAGACATTCTCAGATACTGAGAATACTTTATATAAGAACAGTCTTCAATTCATCTGACTATTTTACTAAGAGAAGAATATTTTTACTAAAAGCAGCCATGTAATATATATTCTGATTCCTTTTAACTGAAAGGAATGAACCTTCTTTGAGTTCTTTCTGAAGCTATAACGGTATTAAATGATCTGAGTTATACATATTACTTCATTTAGAAATTTAAATATTTGTGCCCCTGCGTAGATTTAAAAATAGACTCAAATGCAAATTCTACATTATTTATTGGTCAAGTGACTTCATTTTTTAAAAAAATAGTAACTAAATTGAACTTCATTCAGGTCAAAAAGTTATTGTATATTGTTGTTTCAAAAGCTTTAATGTTTTCACATTTTAATACTTTGAAAATTATAAAATATTTCCTTAATGTAATCTTAAATGTCATGTTTATTAAATTTTTATATAAACTAGGGTTAAATAAAAAATTGTGATCATTAAAATGGCTACATTTCTCTCTAGATATGGTTCTTTCATATAGGGAAATTGAAATCATAGTTTCACAGGAAAATTAAATGTAGTTTCATTGAAATAATAACTTACAGAAAAATTATTTTATTCTAAGACTCCAAACCATAAACAAATATTCATATAGAAAAAAATTCATGAATTAATCCATTTAGTGAAATACATACATTTGTTTTTCAACCCCTCAAATAAAATTGGAATATTTCCACTTTCCTCCCTTCCACCCCTTTGCTCTGTTTTCTTTGCTGTAGTGGATGAAGGGGATTGACCTAACTTCTGGGCCATCCTTACCATAAAAAGGCTGTGACCCTTCAGGTTACTATTATATTAATTCAAGTTATCCCATTGGATTTTTGCCCTTTGGTACACTCAGTATAAATTTCTGTCCCCTTTCCTTGAGAGTCCATCAAAATACCAGCTACGATAGCAATGCCAGCAAGTGCATTCTGGGTCAATGAAATTTATGTGTCCTGTCTTCTCTCTCTGTGATTTAAGATTCTCTGAGGTTTTATTCTGAAATTCCTTGCTATCTGGTCAGTTTCTTAAAGCTTTCACAGAAACATTTTTACTTTTATCTTCCTGCATTATTATCTCGGAATTTGTTTAAATATCCATGGTCATCATTACAATATCATCATAGCCAAAATCAGATAATTTTTTGCCATTTTTTCCCCTATGCTATCACTTTAGTTCAAGCCATCATTATATCTTTTTTGGAATATTGCAGCCAAGTTTTTCTTGCCCTTGGACACCAGCAGTCTATTTCAAGAGGACAACCAAAATAATCCTGCAGAAACTTAAAACAAATTATATTACTTCTCTACTCAAAATCTTCCACAGCTTCCCATTTCACTCTGGGTAATGACCAGACTCTTAAAAGTGGTATATAGGTATTTTCTCTGACATTGTAGACATGCTCTGGCCTTCGGGCCTTGCTACTTGTTTGGTGTGGCTGAACCACTTTTTCCACAGATATTCTTAATGGTTTACTGACTCTTGACTTTCCGATATTTACTCAAATGTATTTCAGTTACTTTCCTGGGTCACATTATTTAAAATCACAATTCTTTTTCCATTTCTGTAGATTCTATGCTGTTAGCATTTATCATTCTTTCTCTGTTGCATTTAGGGCATGCTGGTCACGTATTTACTTTTTATTTCATGTATCCTCACCTGAAAATCAACATTAAAAGAAGAGAACTTTGCCTTTTTTTACCTGCTCCATCCTCAGTGCTAAGACTAGCACCTGCTACATAATTAGTCTCAATAATTATCTGTTAAATAAGTAATTCAATATAGACACCAAAAAAGGCGACAATTAGTGTAATAGCAGAGAAGCATACATTTCCATTAAAATAAGTGTTTTACAAGCTTTTAAATGTGATCTGATAAAGCTCACTTAATAATCATTGTCACAAATATTTTCTTTCATTAAATAATTGTTTTTCTTTTCCCAGAAATTATTTAAAAAAAGCAAAAACAAAGAAATAATCATTGAAATAATCATAGTAGCTGTTATTTTTAAATAGAAAAATATTTTTAGCACTCCTATTCCCAACAAAATAAATATACATTCAATACTTGTGAATACATTTATATAAAATTAATTTTACAATTTGAACATGTAACTAATTCACCTAGACTAGACAACCTGAAGTCTAATAAAGTACTGATAACAAATTTAAAAAAGAATATTTTAAAGCTTATAATCTATAACTAAAGAATAATTTATAATATCTCTCTCCAGTTTGCATTAATTTCTGTGTACTAGCTGTCTGTCTTTTATTTCTTGATTCATTTTGCAAGTTCTTTTTTTTTTCTTTTCTGTGGGTTTCCCCTTGCATATAACAATATTTTCTGAACATTCATCATGCATTTTATAACTGTTTATTCACCTCCCTCTGCTGTGTTATTTTAACTTCAACAGTAACTGAAAGAGTTTCAGCTTGGGGTCAGTATTAAAATAAAAGATTGAGTATACTCTAAAGCAGAAATTGCCTGGATGCCATATAAATCACTTCTAAATTTCTTTGGAGAGGTTACCTTAACTTCTAACTACCATTTAAAACAATAATTTTAGATCATTTACACTTACAAATAGAAGCTAGAGGAGTGAGTCACACTTTTCATACATAATTAGTAAACATCTATCACCCACTTTCATGATACCATCCTTTGCATAGTACAGTCATTGTAATCTGGAAACCCATTTTTCCTTTGAGAACTTCAATAAAGAACTGTCCATTCTGCTGAACTGGCAGAGTGAATGCTCATTAGATGCTGCTGAAAGCCAAGCCTTACTAAAAAAGACAAGAAAGACTATATTTAAATCTCTTTTAAAACATTTGGTCCTGGATGTAAATGATAATGTTTAAAAAAAGAACAGAGGAAATAAAACCCAGAGACAGTAAAAAGCAAAACCTTAAATGATTTAATAAAATTGGCTGATGCTAAGAAATTATGACAATATTTTGATGTAGTAGCTGTGAAACTATTAGAAACAATGAACCTCAAAGTGAGTGAATTGTTCCAGATATAGGGGAAAAGAACTAGACTGTAAAAATTAAATAGCTCTTTGATATTGCGTCCAGATAAAAGGTCTACTAAATAGGCAATAGTCTTTTTTATACCATATTTCTAAATACTTCTTTCTTCCCTTCCTCCTTCCCTTCTTCCCTTGTTTCCCACTTCTATTCTGCCTTTGACTCCTTCCTTCAGAAAAACAAAAAACAAAAAACAAAAACAGATACAGGACCACCAGGGACCGACAGTGTTCTAAGTGCTAAGGATACAAAAATGATTACTAGGAATTAGATTGAACACACACACACACATGCACACACACACACACACGTTAAAGCTGAGAGCAAACATCAAGATAATACATCTAATCCCCATTTTATAGCTGATAATTTTCAACCTCTTTAATTAGATGTCTGAGATTACTTCTTTAATTAATGGTAAAAATTTGGTACTATATAATGGGACTTCTGATGCCTGGTCCAATTTATTTTCTCCTAAAGCATGCTGACTTTCAGTAAGAACAAAATTTTCAACTAAATAGCCAGATGAAGGTTTAATGTGAAGAAAATATTTTTAAAACTCTGAGCTGAAATATGTGATTAAAAACTTAAATTTGCTTTGACATGTAAAGATAAAGTTCAAATCTAAGAGGTTTACTGTTTAAGCATTTATGGTTTTTTTTCCTGCTTAACATAATGGGCGCTGTTTACTTTCAGAAATGGGAAATGGAAAACTGGCTCGTCTAATTAGGGCCACATAACTGTCAAAATATTCCATATTTATGAGGATAGAGAGCTTTTGAATGATACATTCAAGGAAACTCTTTTCTAAATTTAATTTATCTATTTCTTCTTTACTCGGGCCTCTAATTTCACCAGTAGTTTTAGACAGGTGGACATTTGCTGCAAAAAGAAGAATTGAATCTAAATGAGGCACTAAATAATGGATGTGATGATAGTGAAATCTGGTTGCCAAGATTTGAAAGCTCAAGACACAGACTAAAATAAAGTTTAGTGACAGATGTAGTAAGGTAGATTGAAAGAATACAGGTTATCTTTACAAATCAGAAACATAAGTCCTTCACAGCTAAAATTTATTTGTTTAATAGTACCTCAGCTATTTAATAAAAGATGAAAAAAATAATTGTTATTTACATTACAAGGGAACCTGTTCAGATTTTAAAAAAAATGAGTATCTTCTTTAGAACATTTAAATATTGGTTTACTGAGTAATTACCTGTTAGAAAAAGTGAAGAATATGAAAAACTTAAAGCTCAAAGTTCAAGTTTCATGAATAATTAAAGATGATTCAAAGAAAAGTAAATTATTTTTGAAGTAATTCAAATCTGGAAGGTTCAAGTAATGAACATTTAAAATGTATTTAAAATGAGTTGCAATGGTCTTCAACTCATCTTCAAAACCATTATTTTGGTTTATTGAATGAATTATGGTTTTTTGAATTTTTCTTCTCCTTTTTGTTAACCAATAGAATATTACTAAATTGGAAAATGTATAATGTTTCCAACAATTTATACTTAAAATTGTACTATAAAATATTGTATATATAATTTATGCAGAGTATTTGATCTACACGATCTGACTTTTAGGAGGCTAATAAAGGCTCAGCCTCTCAGATGTTTCCTAAATTATTTGAAGGATGAAAAAATTTTACTTGAGCATAAATGTTTTTAATATAAATAATGATGTGCACAATGTAATTACTGATTGAAAGTTGACCCAATACTAAATCAGGTTAGTGTATAAGCCATTGTTAAATACTCCTCTGAGGGAAGTTTTTGATTTGGGAGAACATATAGTAATAGGGAATTATTTATTGGATACCTGGCACTTTATGTGGGTGGAGGATATAGAGTATATATTATCAGTCTATATGTGACAAATAGTGTGACATAGGTGTTGTCAATTAAAGAAACATAATCAGTGCTGTGACAGAGGAAAATGGTGTACTGGAGGATCCCATAGCAGAAGAAGCTGACCCAGTCTGAAGAGTGAAGGCTACTTTATCATCTGAAGTGAAAGCAGTCTGCCAGGTAGAAAGTGGGGGAAGGACAATCCAGTCAGGAATTACATATTTACTAATTTAATATTGTAAATTTTTATCTGGGTAGTATGCAAAACATATTATATATAAATGTTTTCTATATACATTTTTCCATAAAATAATATATATAACTCAATCTTCAGAGAGGTAAATGTTAGTTTCTATAAACAGGATAATATGTATGTATGCATTCACATATATACAGACACACTCATATCGCACATACATGCACATATACCTATATATGGGGATATGTATAATTCATCTATCTACATATATACATATCATAGATTTAAAAAATGTTTACCCCATTGTATTGCTATATTAAATGACCATTATTTTAAACACTCTATTCCATGCATGGCATGTAATAGTAGTTCACTGCTAATTTCCTGTTATTACTGAGTTACAATGTCTCTCACATAGTGATGAGCAAAGTCACTCACAAAATACACTTTTGTAATGGCTGAATGTGTTCCCCATCAAAGCTACTGATTCTTCACTCATGTGTCTATGCTCACTGAGAAAGGCTGATGCTTCATTTTCTCACAAAACATGCCACATCTATCAGACACTGGCACTGCAAATGCACTGCATTCTCTGGAGCTGTGCTTACATAAAGGCCTACTGGCTTCGACAGGAAATTGGGTTAATAACACTCTCCCCTTTTTCTTCTCATGTTTTTGTTGTGCTGCCTTATGCAATTTAATAGCTATTTAAATTATTTCTTATAGATAAGAATAGATGAGGAAATGGACCAGGAGTACATCTGGGTGACAGACCCCACCCTACATTCAGAATCTCCTTTCCCTTCATAAAACGATGGCTTTAACATGAGACCAATCTCTCTTATAAGTATGTTCTTGTAAGATAGTTTAGTTCCCAAATAAAATATAAAATAGACTTCCGACAACAATCTTCTCCAATTCCTCAAGCATGCTCGCTCAGATATATTGGAACCACGGCAGTATATATTCCTTAGGCTTCTCCTGGAATTCTTATATTTGTGACTTATGTAACTTCCCAGTAATGGGCAATTTTTGGTGGAGATACTTTAAGGAAAATATTCACATGAGTTTATAGTCAAAATTAATTTATGTTATGTTAACCAGACCCAAGTCAACACTTTTAATCACATGTGTTCATAAACTATTATTTTAATTTGACTTCTTTCCTAATAAATCATTATTGGTGACTTATTGGAGAAAGCTAATAACTCATAATGTTAAGTAAATGAGATCTGGAATTCAGACAAAATTTGTTAAAACCTGCATCCTGGCACTTACTAGATCCTGGGTCTTGGGAAAACTCCTTAATATTTTCAAGTCTTAGTTACAAAAGAAGAGTGGTAAAGGTACCCACCTCATGATGTTGCTGTGAATTTTAAATGAGACATAATCTGGACCTACAGTTAATAAGTGATGCCAGCATAAGAAACTTCCTAAAAGCAACATTATTGCTATTGCCTATTGTCATTAACCTTTAAGATACTTTTTCTTTCTGAATCAATTTAACAAAAGGTCATCAAGACAAACTTGTTCTTTAAAGGAAAATGCCAAAATCACAGTATGGATAAAACAACTTTCTGTGAATCTAGATTGTTCCAACTTAACAAATCTTTAAAAGTCTTAATGGCAGACTTTTGACCAGCAGATATATTGCCTGTCCCTATAATAAAACCTCATAATAAGACAGAATAGATAAAAATGATGATAAGAAAGCCCAATTTTTAGGAGCCTGTGTTGGGGGAAAAATAAAGGAAGCCTATTTTTATTGACTGATAAGAAATAGCCACTGAAGTCCTATGGACATTTTAAAGAACAATGTACTGAAATTTAAATTCTAAACTATATTGAGTCGTTAAATTCATAATATGTTGGAGATAAAGATTCTGATTTTATTAGGCTGTCCAGTTACTTACATTCATTTAGATATTAGATCTTCTGTTTATTTGGTTCTACGTGGCTAACCTGAAGGTCAGTGAGCTCAAAATTAGATGTTCTTACCAGGAAAACAACTTAGCTAATAAAAGACTTATCTGTAACTGTACTTTCTTAGATTAGGAGGTCATAGGAAGAAAGGGCAAAGGTGTCAAAACACTAAATAAAAACTACTCAACTAAGGTCATCAAATATTTATTGGGTTTCTGCTAAGCTCTGAGCTATGAGAGATCAGAGAATCCAAAATTAAGCAAGACTTGGTCCCTATCTTCAAGAAGCATATGACTATGGAGAAGAGATAAGTGGATTTGACTTCTACAAGCAGAAATCCAGAGAGGTTAGATTAAGGAATTCTAGTCACAAATTTAAAAAAAAATATTTGGAGCATTCAGTAAGTTAGGACTGAATCATTATGTGCACTCAACCTTGTAGTTAAGATATGATTGGAATATAGATTGAGTTCAGACTCTGTAAGGCTAAACTGTTGTTTTTTCGCTTAAATATAAAACCATCTTAAAGAGCTCTGCTTCCAGTGAGACTGGGTAGTTCATGGCAGGGCCAGACTCCTTTAACAAACAAAGCCAAATAAAAACAGAAATCATCTGTTTGAAGGAGACAGAGAATTGCAGAAGCAATGAGAAATAGAAAGACTAAGACGACAAAGAGGAAATTAACTTAGAGAACTGAGCTGGCCTTTGCCAGCTTATCTTAGGAGTATATACCAATTCTGGGCATGGGCAGAAAACAGAATTTAGATCAAAGCCCAGGAATCCCTGGGCAAAGCCCCTGAGAAGTGGAGGGCAGAAGGTGGACAGCAGAGGCTTGGGAGGCTTCAAGCAGAGGGCTTGTTTTCCCCTCAGGATATTTTCCAAATACTGGAAATGCATGAGGTGAGAGACTAAAAGTTTGAGCAGCAAGCCTCTGGAAAGTAGAGTGAAAATGTTGGAATTCTGACAAGATGGTGATTAGAATGCAGGGCATATGAGAGAGAGTGGTCTGCAGATTATAGCATGCTTTTAATTTAAAATGGTAGAGGACCATGGTTATAGCAGAGAGAACATTATCAGGCTTCCACCTAGCTTCAACTCAGCACAGTCCCTGCTATATTAAGATCAACCACTCTACCTGTCAATTAGAAGGAAGGGTAAATTCTGAAAATAGAAGATAAGACTCTGGAGCAAGGCAATAAAAGAATATGTTACAATGATAGTATTCAACACCATTTTTTTTTACCAACAACTGCAACACCATTTTTTTTTTTACCAACAACTGTTATTAATTACAATAACCTCTACATAAGAAAGGTAAATACTTTTTTCTATGTATGTTCTAGATTAAGTTTAAAAAATATCTATTTAAGCTGTTACAGATAGTGGTTAAAGGACCATGGTAGAGAAGTTGCATTATTTAATCGATGTAAGTATACAGGTAGTCATTTCAAACAATGCGTATTATTATTTGGCTGACTTTGTATCGAAGCAGGACACAACAGGTGTCATTTATTTAATACTAATCTGGGGCTATGCTGTGTATTCACAAGTGAGTCTCAAACATTATTTATTAATATGCAGTTTGAAAATCTGTTTATAAAATATGATTTGCTACTCCAATATAAACTATGAGTTTTTTTCCAGATATGTTTATCTAGGAAATAAAAAAAAATCCTGAGTCCTAATTTGTTCTACCCTACCTTTGACCTTGCCCTAGACTATCTTCTTGAAAAAAAATAATTTTTACAGCAGTCCATTACTTAATCACCACATCAATTCCTGCCTCCACTTTAACTTTGCTCTCAGAAAGATATCTACACCTGTACCACAGGCATCCTATTTCCTAGTTCACAGTTAGTTTCCACCTCCTAAATCCAGCTTTTCAAGATTTGGCAGCACTGAACTACCAATATAGTACCAATCACCATGAGCTCAGCAAACTGTCTGCTAAGACAAATCTGCTATACACTGTATTTATGTTTTACAGCCGATAAGCTAAACGTTGTTTATTTCTAAAGGGTTGTTACCAAAAAGAAAGAGAAAAGAAAAAATACGAGACAGAGACCATATGTAGCCTACAGAACCAAAACTACTTGCTATTACCTTCTCTAGAGCTTCCAATACTATTTATACAGAGTTTGTCATTCAATTAAAGAAAGTTATATTTGAAAAAGAAAGGGCCACATGACTGAAAAACAAATACAAACAACTGGAATGGATGTATAAAGGTGACTCATATATTGATATTAGCTGAAGAAGGTTTTAAAATCTCTATGATTAAGATAGTCAAGAAGTTAGGGAAAAGATAGAAGCATAGAAAGTGAGCTGGAGATTTTCACAAGAGAAAAGAATCTAATGGAAATTCTAGAGATGAAAATGTCTACTAAGAAAAATCTTGGTAAACAACATATTAAGGCAGGACATTAGAAAATACGCATATTGAGTCATAGAGGGAAAAAAGTAAAACATGTAGAAAAATGCTTAAGACATTTAGGGAAGAATTAATAGGATTAAACTAAAACTAGTGTCCCAGGCAGAGTGAAGTAAGAGAAGAGGCAAAAGCAAACTTTAAGAAATAATCACTGAGAGTTTTCCAAACTATAAAAGGAGTGTAGGTCTGGAGAGCACATAAAAAGAGTTCTAAAGATGTGCAGAAATGTCTTGGAGTCTTTAGATGACTTATGATCTGTACATGAATAAAGAAAACTAAAAACTACACAAGGCTTTTGAAAGAGTCCTTGGAATGGAGTAGGAAAAAGAGTTCTCAGACATGTAACAGTAATTACAAATACCTTCATTATTTTGAAATACATATTATAAATATCTCTATATTTTTAAGAGAGTAGAAAAAAACATGAGCACAAGAAAAAAGGAAATGAAAGAAAAATAAGAAGTTTTATATATAAAAAATATAACATGAAATTAAAAATACACTGGTTGGAATTAATGGCAATTAAATATTGCAGAATAAAAGATCAGAAAACTTGAAGATATAGCAATAGAAAATATTGAAAATAAAGCATGTGCATACACAACATTCTCCAAGATAGACCATATGACGGATCATTAACTAAGTCTCAATAAATATGAGAGGACTGAAATTATAAAAATATATTCTCTGAACACAATGAAATTAAATTGGAAGTCAATAACAAAAAGATTTCTGGAAAAAATATTCAAATATTTGGAAACTAACAACTACGTAAAAAACAATTAACAAGAAAAATTAGACAATATTTTGAAGACCAAAAATATAAAGATTATTTAAAGGGTGTAACTAAAGCAGTTCTTGAAGGGAAATTTAGACCAATTAATGTTTATATTAGAAACTAATTAGAAATAATAATTAGAAAATAATTATTAATAATTAGGAAATAATTAAATAATTAAAAAATAATTAGGAAAGATCTCAAAGCAATGTTAGAAGTTTCTGCCTAGAAACTTGAAAAAAGAAGATAAAATTAAACTTAAAATGAGAAAATTATAAAGATAAAAACAGAACAGAATAAAATGAAAACCAGAAAATTAATAAAAATCAATAAATCCAACAGAAAAGATCAATAAAGTTGCTAAACTTCTGCCCAAACTGATGAAGAAAAATGAGAAAAGATACTAATTATTAATATTGAAATGAAAGGAGGATATCACTTCTTTAGGCAATAAAAGCATTATGCAGGAATTTTATAAACAATTTTATATCCACAAACTCAACAAGTTAGATGAAATGTATAGTTCAGTGATGAAATGTCACCTACTACCTTGACATAAAAGAATGGCATTTTCAATTATATAAAACATTAAGTAATTGAGGATAAATTCAATAATATATGTTCAATATTGTATACTTTAAATATTTATTGAAAATATTACTGTGATAAATTAAAGAATACCTCAGTTCATAAAGACAATGCATAAACAGGTCAGAAGACTTAATATAGTTCAGAAATAAATTCTTCTCAAAGTGATCTAAAAATTCAATGCTATCTCAATCAAAATTCTTTCCAGTTTTCTGTAAAAATTGATAATTCTAAAATTTATATGAAAATGGAAAGCATCTAGATAACTATGGCAAATTTTTAAAAAAATTGGATAAAAAACTTATTTGATCTGAAATATTACTATAATTCTATAGTAATTAAGAGCATTATATTAGCATGAAGATAAACATATAGATTCATGAAACACCATAGATTTCATATGGACCCACATATACGCTATCAAAGATTTCTGAAAACTTCCAAAGAAATTGGAGAGTTCCAACAAATTGTATTGGGTCAACTTAATATCTACATGCAAAAGAATGAACCTCAATGCTTATTTTATACTCTATATGCCAAAAAAATACAAAAATAAATCACAAATGTTATTTTATTGCTCAGAAATAAAAACTAGAATGACTACTATAAGTTAACGATATAAAAGCACTTCAGAAAATAAAGATAACCAAGACTTGAATGAACAGAGAGGTCACATAGAGAAGCCCCGATGAATGATCCTTCATGGACTGAGAGAAAGGACATGCCAAGGGAAACTGAGGCACTCAAGCTGGACTCCCTGCTGAATGCAGCCATGTGAGTTACAAGAAATAGCAAATCACTATTTTGAGGCACCAAGTTTTGAGGTGTTTTTTATGTAGTAATAAATAACTGGAACATGTATAAAGGAAAGCCCTGTTGCCCAACAAATTTGACTAATCACATTTTCCATGAATTCTTTCTCATTTTGCTTCCTCTATGGTTTTTTTAAGTTTTTACTTCCTTCTAGAATATGTATTCCTTTCTGCCTATTATAATTCTACACATCTTTCAAGATGTTGAGATATTCAGTATTGAGTAAAGTGATAAAGGCATCTTGTAATTTTAATATGTTTTGGGTTATCTTTCTTTACCTCTCACCAAAGAGAAAATCCCCCAGGATTTATAGTTGTCTCTATTTTCATTAGCCAGCCAGAACTACAATACTGTGTCATTATTTTAAACCCAAGTGATCATAGACTGTCGACATGCCAAGAAAACAGCTATTGGAAATGACTGAAGCTATTTCAGGAGTTCATTTTCTTCTTCAGCTATCTGGCTCTTGCAATGAGTAGAAAATGAACCCAAAGATAATAATTACAGCAATTGTTTCCTGAATGCTTGCTGCACAATGTTAAGGTCTTTACATATGAAATCCGGTATCCTAGACCTCAGAATTCTGTGCTTACCAAAGAAGGTCATCATCTAGAAGTTACCATGCTATTCTTCTCCTGTCCTGGTTCTACTCATGTATGCTCCTACTCATAAATTCACTTGCTGAAATTTTATAGTGCGATTTCCCATCGTGAAAATGTAGGGAGTATAGTCTGACTATGTCCCCAAAGGTTGAAACTCCTTGGTTTGGGATGTAAGAACATTGGTGAGAAAAATAGCCTCCTATGCAGTTTTTTTCTATGTTTGTTATCAGGGTCCTGAAGGTCAGCTTGTACAAAGAATTCATATTATTATTAGATAATACAAGTAATAATAAAAATAATAATGGATATTATTAATTATTGACTAACCCTTTAATTGTTATCCAGTGTCATTTAATACACCTAGCACCTTGAATAGAATATACTATTATCATCACTAGTTCACAAATGGGAATGCCGACTTAGAGGTTAAACTGCCCAAGATTAAACAGGTTTCCAAGAAATTACATCAATTTTTGTTTGTCTCCTCTAATCTTAGAACAAATCCAGTACAAGGAGCCTGGTTGGTATCATGCTCCATTTCATTAGTTTACCCAGGTCTAATTGCCACTAGGCATTTTCAACTCGTCCCCAGTTCTCCTCAATTTTGTAACCAGAACTTATCCCTTGTAATAGAATGAAAGCAGATATGGAGAAAAGGAGGATATGGAAGAGCTGTCTGCATTCACTTGTGTATCCAGCTCAGTTAGCTAAAAACAGTCCATTGTGTCTGCATTATCTTGCTATACTAAACAAATAAAATACATATGATGGTTAGCCTTGTTCTTATTTTATAGCCGAGAAAACTAACATTGGGCAATGTTAAACAATTTGCCCAAACTCACAAAGGTATCATGTGATTATGAGCAGAGTGATTAGTCGTGCAGATTGAAGTCATAATTATTCTGTCACAATATCTCTTGGAAAAGGTCTTAGGGAAATGAAAATATAAGGAAAATAGAGTTTATATAAACTGGGAGTTTTTGACATTCATTTAGAAAAACTTTACATTTCTTGCTATAAATTTGAACAGAAAGGCTTTCAATAACTAGAGATATGTGTTGAGATGTTCAATATATATAGAGATAACATAAAGACATGACCAAGTAACCACTTAAATCAATCAGCAGAAATGTATCCATAAAAACAGTAATTTCACATTTATGTTCTAACATTGATTTTATAACTTCAGGCTTAGCAAGAAATGAGAGCAATGCCCACTTTTATTCTCCCTTAGTGACTAAAAAGTCCAGGCCCAGCAACAAAACCTGTATGTACTCAATTTCCTGAGTAAATGTCACCCTAGCTGTTGCTTACTTTTCATATTAAATACTTCTAATCCAGGTAAGGTTTTTGTTCTCTCCAAGAAGAACTGGCTTAATTTTTATTGTATCCTTATTAAGGAAAATTTTAACTTTCCAAAATAAAAATTAGTGAGAAAGGAAAAATATTAAAATAAAATAGAAGTATATTTATGGAGAAAGGCCTGTGGTATATACCACATAGTTATGAAATTAGGTCTTATTTAAATTTGTAAATGTTTGATATATTAATGCATGTCATATAAAATTAAATTCTAGAACTTACAGTCCAAGATAGCAGATAAAAGTATAATCTATCACCCTAAAAATACATAAATGGAGATGTTAACTATCTAGTCTGAGATCAGATTGAGATTTTTAGATTCTATTGATTTGCTATTTCTTTATTTTTATTAAAAGTAGTCCTTTCCCCATATATTTTCTTTAATATACTAGGCTAGTATCATAAATCTGTTCATTTACCTTGATTTCTTAATATTAGGTAAAATAAACATATTCAGAGATGAGTCTACATCATCATTTCACCTTTTTAGCCAGGAGGAATGCAATGAAATGAATATTTGTGTCCTTTTCAAAATTCATATGTTGAAATCCTTACCCCCAATGTGCTGATATTTGATGGTGGGGCCTTTGGGATGTGGTTAGGTCATGAGAGTTGAGCCCTATCTAATGAGATTAGTGTCCTCATAAAAGGGACCCCGAAGAGCTTTCTTGCCCTTTTTCTGCTTTGTGAGAATACATGGAGAAGTTGGCATTTGCAATCAGAAGAGGACTCTCATCAAAATTGGACCATGTTGACATCCTGATCTCAGACTTCCAGCCTCTAGAAATGTGTGAAATAAATTTCTGTTTATAAGCCACCCTATCTATGGTACATTGTTATAGCAGCCCCGACCGACTAAAACAAGGGGTATATTTTACAGTCACTGATGAGAAAGGCTTATATTTCTGATAATCTCCAGTAAATTTATAGATTATAATTTTATTATATGAAGAGGTCCATATATAATACCTTAGATGAAAAACACCTTCCTGTAAGGAATTGCCTCCTCCATTAAAATATACACATAAAGCCTCAATATTTTATTACTAGAAAGATAATCACATCAGAGAGTAGTTGAACTGAGTTACTCCACATCTTTTGCCTTTGAATTGTATTTTCTCTGTCATTATTTAGTCCCCAGAAATATACTTTTTTTTTTCAATTTGTTAAATCAAATTTATTGGGGTGACATTGGTTAAGAAAATTATATAGGTTTCAAGTGTACAATAGGTTTCAATATGTCATATGTATATTGCATTGTGCATTTACCACCCAAAGTTAAATATCCTTCCATTACCATGTATTCAAACTTCTCTACCCTTATCTACCTCTCCTCTCCCCACTTTCTCTTTGAAAACCACTAAACTGTTGTTGGTGTCTATGAGTCCCTGTTTCTCTTGTTTGTTGCCTTCAGTTTTTATTTAAGCATAGACACAGAGCTTTTCTCTTTGTTGGCCTTAGCATAGATTAAAAAAAGGAAATAAATTTTCAAAGTTTTTACAAAACACTAAAGTACAATAAAAAAAGACATGAAAATAGAAACTATGTGAAGCTTGAATGGGTTTCTGATGCTACCCTAACTACCTTTCATGAGCACAGATCATTTGTGAGTCTAGGTGATCCCAGACATCAGAACAAATATAGCTAGCTCAGATACAAATTCTGATTCATAAAATTGTGAGCTACACAGAAAGTTTCAAGCTGTTTTTTTTTCTGTAATAAAAACTAACATCATGGTTGAAAATAATATATTTTAATTGGGAAAGTTAAGTCCAAATATCAGCATTATTTTTGAAGTTCTGTGAGTACATGGATTGGATACAAGGAAGAAAGGGAGAAAAGGGAGAGTGAGAGAGAGAAAGAGAGAGAGAGTCAAACAGACAGACAGACAGACATAGGTGCAAAGTGGCAAAGACAGAACTTTCAGTTGGCTCTGGAAAATCACATATACTATCTTGCCAGTAAAGGTTAATTCAAGTATGGTAAGTCAACATTAGGATAAACCCTGATCCTGATCCCTTTTGACGTCAGAACACGTTAATCACTAGTAAGTTTCTTTTATTATCCAATAATTGTTTTTTTCTAAAGTATTAAGCAATGATGTCAAGTGCCTGCTATCAAGAGACAGAGCATTAACAACTGAAAACTGCAAAGCATCTAGTGTAGTTGGTGTGAGAAATCAACTTTCTTAAAAAGAGAGCTGAAGTAAGAATAGTTCTCTGAGCATTTTGCTTATTTTTAGTTGAAATTGTGATTTAAAAATAAACTATGGTAGTAAATTTTTTAAGAGCAAAAGCAAGGGCAAAAGTCAGGCAATTTTTAAGCCATAATAGATCATTTCCCTGAAATCTGATTTCAAGAAACTATTCAAAATGTACAACTTTTAGGGTCTTTCAGCTCAGCCTACTCCTTCTGAAGAACATTTGACTCCACAAAATTGTTATTATGATAAATGTCTTGAGAAATGTTTTTTTTTGTTTGATATTTTGAGAACAAAGATGAATGTAAGATATCAAAGGTCAGTAATTGAAAATTTCAAGTTAAATGTTTAATGACCCTATTACCATACAGAATTATTTAGAATAAAACATGATAAATTATCAAAATTTGTATGAAATACTAATACATAATGAAACAAGAAATTGAGTAAAAAAATTTTTTCTTCCCATTGTATATAACAATAATCTGGTTTATACCTAAGAACAGAATTTAGTACTTGGTTTACATTATATTAGACACTCATGTTATACTTGGCTCTGTGAAAGATCCTTACCTAGAGGGATTAATAAAATATTAGGCCCTGTCTTCATAAAGATTGACTACTTTAAAACATATCAATGAGAAAAGACCCAAATGTTAAATGATAGATTGAAACACAATTGAACATATTTTGTCAAATGAAAAAATATTAAGTTTATATAAAATATACAACACATACGTTGTATGTATGTGTATATGCACACAGAAATAAACACATATGTAAGCATAGTCATGCAATAAGTAATCGCCAGTATGTTTAATCTCCATATGCCTCATATCACACTGAAGACATGGATTCTCTTGGTTATATTATAGACTAAAAGGCATGCTTTGGAAAACATTTAGAAAATAAAACAGAAAATTCATGCATTTGCATAAAAAATAGTCATGATATAAATGCAGCAATGATTGATGGAGATAGGCAGAAGTAGAATGGGCGAGGGAGAATGCCACCAAAGTAAAAACATCATGGGCAGCATCTTTCTGAGCCACACATTAACTACCCGTTTGGTCTGGGTGTTCCACACAGAATCTCAATGTTTAAATATAAGGGCCAGTTCCATTATCAAAAGAAAGTATCATCTTATTTTTGGACACCTAGATCAACTTGTAATTTAATAGGCATTTAAAGAAAAAAAAATTTTAGATCATGTCTTTTAAGACTACCCCTACTTAATACTTAATTTCTGGTAATGAGGTTATTTGAGTATCAGAGTAGAAACAATGATTTTGTCTTTTAGGCTTCACAAAACAATGATCTTAATGTTTCCACTATCAATTATTTAAAAATGACTTTTGATCAGTCTGCTTATTTTGGTCTATAGTGGTATATGTGCCTTCTCTGTATCTGTCTCAATTTATTCCAATTTTCTCTCTGGCCTAATAAGCCATAAGTATATGGATCATCATTCTATAAATTAAGAAGTACTATTATATACAGTCATGGAAGAAAACTGTAGATATTTTCTATCAAATGTGATCTTGTGGATTAACTGGTTAATAGTTTTGTATTTTTGAATAGGATCATATGTGGAGTAAACCACTTACATAATACAGTGAATCAACAGTAAAAAAGCTATATTTATTCCTACCCTGTCATATGTACTATGTTATTAGGACAAAGGCAATGAATTAAATAAAATGAAATGTCATAAACTAAGATTTTAGTTGGATTAGAAAGAGTGTAGTTACTATCTGTCCTTTGCTTAAGAATAGCCTGAATAAATTTTTTATATAATATTAATATAAAACAAACTCTAAATATCACCAATTTTGTTCTAGAGCATAACTAGTAGTTACCTTGGGCTTCCATTTTCTTATTTATATAAAAGAACAAGAGTATTTACTTTCCAAGGCTATTTTAAGAATGAACTTTGTTATTACATTGTACTGTGATTTATTTTTTTTTTCTACCAGAAAGTAATATTCTAGAGGGTAGGGTTTAAGTCTTGCTTATCTTTTTTTCTGAAGTGCTTTTATATGCTTAGCTTATAGTCATCATTCTAGTTTTTATTTCTAAGCAATAAAATAACAACACCAAAGTCTTCAAGTCAAAGAGCAAAAAAACTGAAGTACCTTCATAGTAAAAAGTTACAATGGCAACTTTTTAGAAAATAGATTCTAACCTGATAGTTCACTTTCATATTAATGTCACCATTTGTCTGCTAAGGGCAAGTTCACAGTTAGATAAAGACTATGTAATTTATTTAATGATTCAGATGTTCATCATTAAAAATTTCTTCATGGTATTTGTCACAGTTTCTTAAGTAGAGCATAATTATGTGCATTTTAAAATTTATTTCATTATGAAATATTTTGTTCAAACAGGTAGATGTGAATCCTAACATAATATACCATCTACCACTGTAATTTACTCAGGTATTAACATTTGGCTTAATTGATTTAGGGTTACTTTTTAAAACTGATATATTTCAAAAAGGTTAAGTGAAAGTACAAAATTATAATACTGACTATAAAGTATGATATGTATATATAAACTTTTAAAACCCACAATAGTTTATCATGTTTAATTGATTTAACTATCCACTTATTCATATGTTAAAAATCATTTTATCAGTGTCCACTATATTCTACATAATTTTATAAGTACTGTGCACAAGACAAAATATATAATCCGTGGTGTTTGTTATCAAAGAACTTAGAATGAGTTAAGGGAGGTGTCACACACTATTAACGGAAAAGGCAATTTAGGAAAAAATAGTTGTGCAAAGGCACAAATAAGTGTTATACAAGTTCTAGGATCCGATAGATTATTTCTGGCTTATGAGAGATACAGAAGGCTTCACGTAATTCTCACACTGGCTAATAGAAAAGGTGAAAATTTGGGATTTAAAGGAGATCTGGGGTGTGCACATATGAGGATGAAGGGGAATTATTAGTATGAAATCTGGCTCTAAAGAGAAGGAGGCACTGGATGTCTTCCATGAACAGATAATGAAGTTTAGTTGATGCCCAGAGTGCCTGAAGAGGAATTGTGAGACTTTAGGAAAACAAGAGCTTTGTGTATACCCTGGAGAAGTTTGAATTCCAGGAAGGTTTGAACAATTATGGTAGACTATTAATAGAGTGTCATTTCAATGGCCTTGTGCATATCCTTCAAGCCTCCTTCCCTCTGTCCAAAAAGGCAGCCAGAGAAAGTATATAAACAATGTCCTGGCAGATGCTCAATATTCATAATATCAGTCTTGACCCATTCTGCTTTTTTTTCATTTACATCTGCTTGTTGCTATTTTTTTTTTTTCTGTTTCATCTTCTTCTTAATCCTTCCAATTCCACTAGTAAATTCCTTTTACCAGATTCTAATCTTTGGTTCAATTGTGCCAGTTTCCCAACATTTTCTTTGTCGGTAGGAAGCAATCCTAGGACTTTCTTCCCTTAGACCACTCTCTAGCACCGCCTGCATGGTATCATCAAGTCTTGTGTGTATCTCCCATTCCAAAAATTCTTTGCCAAAATATCATTTGCTTTACATCATTTTGTCTTATAGTAGCTTCCCAGGTATACAATCCACTTTGCATACTGTGGGTTTATCACTTTTATTCCACTTGGATAATGAAATAGATAAGTAATTAAGCTAACTGTATTGATATAGCTTAAAATTCTCAAACGTGTATTAATTAAGGACCCTGTGTTCACAGATTTCCTATGACCATCATGTAAATCTATGATTACCATGTATCTAGAGACACCTGTAGACTTATATTGAATCACTGCTGAAATCCTATCTATATCACTGGAGTATACTTTTTCAGATGCAACAGCTAAAAGATAGCTTCCTCCTCAAAATGACAATCCAGGTTTGTGGCATTTACTCCATCCCTTGTCAATTAGAAATTACAAGAAAGCAAAATATCAAGTGAAATGGCAACTGGTTTCAAAGTGAATAGTAGTATGTTGTTTCACATAGATAAGACAGATGTGAAAATTTCAAGTAGTGAGGTGGAAGACAAATTCCATATAACCATAATGTGTGTCAACTCAGCCAGCATCCAAAACTCATTCCTGAGATACTTTCTTCCAAATCAAAGCCTGAGGGAATGTGAAATCTTAAATCCTTCATCTTGTAAATAGCAGCCGTAACTGAAGCAAAACGAAGACCACTATGTTCATCAAAGACTCCCAGCAGGGAACTTTCTACCATATCGTTTCCATTACTACTTTTACTTTATCTCACACTATCATTTTTCATTTGTCTTCTAATTCTCAGTCTCTCTTTTTTTAAAATAAATCGGTACTTTGAAAAGAATCAGTGTTTCTAAAAAATTGTTCAGCACAAATGCCAAATAAAAAGGCAAAAGCTAATTCAAACATTCTAGTTTTTTTTTTATGGTCGATATAAAAAGATAATTCCTGTGCTATGTATTTTTAATAGATGAACACAAGGTAATAAATTTAGGATTCATGGAAGCATTTTAATAGATTGTGAACTACAGAGTTATATTACACATTTCTTAATTATACGCATTTTTTCAGGAAATGAAAGAAAAAACAAATAAATGGGACTGCATCAAAGTAAAGAGTTTTGCATAGAGAAGTAAATCATCAATAAAACAAAATTACTGAACAGGATTAGAAGAGATATTCGTTAATGATACACTCAGTAAGAAGTTAGCATCTAAAATATATAAGGAACTCATGCAACTTAACTCCCCAAACTAAATAATCTGATTAAAAAATGGACAGAGGATCTGAGTAGACGTTTTTACAAAGAAGACATGCAGATGGTTAATAGACATAAAAAGCTGCTTAACTTCACTGTCATCAGGAAATGCATATTAAAACCACAATGAGCTATCACCTCATACCTGTCATAATGGCTATCATCAAGATATAATAACAAGTGTTGGCAAGGATGTGTAGAAAAGGGAACCCTCATGTACTGTTGATAAATTGGTGCAGCTGCTATGAAAAACAGTATGGAGGTTCTTCAAAAAATTGAAAATTGACCTACCATATAACTTAGAAAATCCATTTTGAGGTATTTATTTTAAAACATCCAAAATACTAATTCAAAAATACATATGCATCCCTATGTTCATTGCAGCATTACTTACAACATCCAAGATATAAAAGCAACCTAAGTATCCATTGGCAGACTAACGGGTAAAGATTTAGTACATATATACAATGGAATATTTCTCAGCCATAGAAAAGAATGAACTCTTGCTATTTATGATAATGTACACAGACCTAGAGGGTATTAAGCTAAATGAAATAAGTCAGACAGAGAAAGACAAATATCATATGATTTCACTTCTATGTACAATCTAAAATACAAAATAAATGAAAAAACAAAACAGAAACAAATGTGTAGATACAGAGAACATTTTGATGGTTTCCAGGTGGGAGGGGGATAAGGGGTATGGGTAAATAATGGGAAGGGATTAAGATGTTCAAATTACCAGTTATAAAAGCAGTCATGGTGATGTAAAGTACACATAGGAAATATAGTCAATAATATTGTAATAACTATGTACAGTGTTAGATAGGGTGATAATTTGGTGAGTTACATAAAAGTCTAATCACCATGTTGTAACCCTAAAACTAATAAACTAATATAATATTGCATGCCAATCGTAATTGAAAAAATTTTTAAAACTTTGAAAAACTTATGTGCATTTTTGTGGGTATAGTCTCCATTATTTGTAAAATATATCTGTAAAACAAACAACAAAATGTAGTTAATAAATACAAACTATGGCATTCCATCCTGTTAACACTTTATTTTGATAACACATAAGCAAAAAGTATCTAATATTTTTATTCAGCTAAATATAATGTTGGTTTTTATTTGCTAATAAACTAAATATAGACAAAATTTTATATACAAACAAATATCAAAATCATAAAGCACTTCAATTTCTGGCCAAGGTGTCAAAGCTTGAACCAAAGCAAGTCTGATTTAAAAGAAAGAAAATGCTTATCTGGAGACATTTGTGTCTTAGAGCTTCTGAAGAGCTAGAAGTAGAGAAGAAAAACTTCGAAAAGAGGAAAATTAACTTACTGAGGTAAGCTGAAAACTATTCACACTACTTTTCACTTCCAGGCACTTGCTTACTCTTAGTTCAGGACAAGAAGACAAGAATCTGGGTAGGGAAGCAGCTAAGAAGTTAAGAGATCAATAGCTTTCAGCAATCTAATTCTAAGGAGAAAAAAAAATTCGGGGATATGAATGCAGCCAGAATTTCATACTAAAATCATGGAGAAAAGGAGAGAAACACAGAAGTTAAGTCTCTTTTCCAGTTCATGAATCAATCTAGAGAAGCAGAATGTAATCTGAATGAAGTACAAAAAATAAAAATAATGAAATTATAGAAAAAAGTCATAGATGATATTTATAGCAGTAAATATGTTTATGGTTGGTTATGCTTATTTTTGGAGGATTATCTGTGCTCCCTGAGTGGTGGGATTGTGGAGTAATTAAGAATCTAATGACTGAAACCTGTACATCTTGGTTCAAACTCCAACTCTGTCACTCATGATTCTGTTTTTTTTTAAACATGTTCAGAACTCACTTTTCTTACTTATAAGAATTAACATGTAATATTATATAATCAATATGTTGTAGAAAAATTAAATAAATTAATAATTAGAATAATATCCAGCAACATGCACTTAATAAATACAAGGTAGTATTAATAAAATAAATACATCTTTTACATGTATTACAAAAACATTCTCAGTTTATTTTATTTGCTTTTAAATTTTTGTGCTATTGATTAATCATTCTGCTTGGAAAGTTTTGATGTCTCAGGAACCCCGAATACTGTTACCCTCACAATTTCATATATTATTATTCTATTATCTATAAGAATATTCTACCATAACACTTATATACGTGTGTATGTTTGTGTGTGTGTGTGTGTGTGTGTGTGTGTGTGTTTTCTAGGAGAAAAAATTAAAGGGTAATATTAAAATCTTGACTATAGAATTTTAAAGCTTCTTTGGAAAGTTCTTCAAACATTGAAAACTACTGTAGTGGTAATTAATATATTAGATATGAATAAATTATTAACATTTACTTTTTATTCCATATTTTAAATCTTTACTTATGTAGGAATAACAATTTCTAAATTTAAAGACATTAATATGATGAAATACAGAAAATAAATCTAAAAACTAAGAAAGTTGACAATAATTTTATAGATTTATTCATATAATTAATTATTCTTAATATGACAACTTTTTAAAAAAAATTTCCAACAAAATTTAGAAACTACTTGTTAAAAAAAGAGAAATAGAGCTTGAAAATAGTATTCAAAAAGTAAGAGTTTTAATAAAGTTCAATATCACTACTAATAAATTTTTATAGTACAGCAATATAATTTAAATAATGGCATCCTTTGGGAGCAGAGATATCAGAATATAACAAATAGGTATATCACTGTAAAACTTTTCTTGCGAAAATTATCGAAGTTATTGACAAAAGAGCAACATTTCAAATAGAGCAATAAAGCATAACATTCAGCTTTCTTTGTAGACAATTTATCCAAATAAAATCTTATTAGCAATCATACTATCAAATACATCTGAAAGCATAGCTTCTCTAGAATAATAGGTGCCCAAATGATCCCATATGAGAATTATCTAGAAAATTTTAAAAGGATGCTGATTAGACTGCCTCACAGACCAGTAAAAATAATCTCCCCACGTGATTTTAACATGTAGCTGGGGTGAGGACAAGGGCTCTGGAAGAATCAGAGGGTGATCTGGGGACCCATTCATTTAGACCATATTCTTATTTCTTAAGAATATAAGAAATATATTTTGAAGAGCACTGCAATAGCAGCTTGTTTCTAATTGATAATAAATGAACAAATTATATTTTTTAAATAGTTCAAGGATAAAAATAATAAATGTTACTTAGTTGTTTGAGCAGAGAAAGATGTGATGACATGAAACAGAACAGAAAGGGCTAAAACAAATAATTATGAAGTATAGAAGAAAGCCACCTGATATTGAGACATATTCTTTCATTTGAGGCAGCTAGAAAGATATAAAGAATCAGTCATTGAATTAGCAGTATGTGTTGTCCAGTGTGAGACACTTAGAGCTATATATATCCGAGTAGACTCAATTCCTACTCTCAAGAAATCATAATAAAATAGAACTTTCCAGTTAGAATACACATACACAGCTTATATAATACATGGTGCTATATATTGTGTATATAGCAGTATATATAATATACTTTACTCACATACATATACACGAGTTCATTTTTAGAAGATTAAATAATAACTTGTGGCCTTTGTTGATGGTGGAAGAATATAGACTTAGAACTTGTAAAATCTATTAATTGGTTATTACTTATGTTTCATTATTATTTAAATATTATGTTTAAATACTATATAAACATACTTTTATCTACTATTTAAGTAACTAAAATAATCAATTAATAGACTTTTTGCTGAAAGATCCAGATAGATGAAATAAAAGTGAAGATTTTAGTATTAATTTTTAGGATAATCTACACATTCCTTCATCCTGGTTTTCTCTTTTCACTTTCAATTTTGGCTGTATACAATCAATAAAAAAATTGAAACAAATGCTCTAAATAGATGGAAACAAGTTGAACAGTGGATATTTTTTTATTATGGTCTTGACTGAAAGAATGAGTGATATTAATGACTATCCCCTAAAAGCTAAAGTTTATTGAAAACTAGAAAATAAAAATACAAGCTTTTAAAAAGTCATCTTGGTACAAATAGAAGCACTTAGATTGGCAATACAAATTACTGCTACAAAATGTATCCAAATTTTAATGTATTAATAAAAATGTGATATTTTTCTCAGATGGAAAAAGTGTAATAATTTAAAAAATTCATAACCCCTGAAGTATATAACTAATTTTGTATTTTCTATTGCCAAATGTCTTATTAATAAAAATTCAATATGAAAATATTTTTTAAATTAAATTTTCTTTAATAAATGAGAAAATTTTCTGACCACTTGCTACTTCTCAGTTAAAAAAATGAATGCAAACACTGTAAATCTGAGTTTAAATGCAAGACTGAAGGTTTTAATCCCAACTGGTTAATTGGGCATGTTTGACATTTGCTTTATAGCCTTGTTTTTTTACTTTGAATTTCTTCTTTAATGAAGATGAAAATTCTTGACAATCACACTGCCCCAGAGACTAGATTTGTAGCAAAGAGGTCAGTCCCTCTAATTTGTATTTCTCCTAAATTCTCATCCTTTGTAACAGCATTATGCATTCATCACCTTCTCTGTGATAACATTTTATCAGCTAATCTTTCTCTATTATTGTTATCATTATTATTATTGTTTCTACTTCTTATATATGTACTGCTAAAGTGAGCATAGGTCACTACTTCTTGTAATTATAGCGTATATCTTGTTTTCAGTTTAAAGTACAACTGTTTTTTTGTAATAGGTTGACTGTCAGATTTTGATAACAGTAGGGACTGAATTGCACCTTAAGGAGTCATGTACTTCTTAAATCACTTCAAAGTTTTAAGTCTTTAAACTAGCCTGGGAAATTGAACAGATTTTACTATTTACAGAGAGATTTTAGAGTTTTCTTAGCACTTTGTTTTCATCGCTATGGTGAACAGGTTTTTTAACATCAAATGAAGTAGACCTCCTTTGGTCTCTTGTGCATGCATTTATTCGTTCAGCAAACACTTGTTCACTATATACTATATCCTAGGAACAGTGCTAGGCAATAAGAATTCAAAGATTAAAAAAGAAAAAAAATCTCTGCCTTCCAGGTGCTCAAAATCAAAGATCAAAGTGAGCAGACATTTGGTGTACGCTGAGAACCTGGGGGATGGATTAAAGTTTTGCATGTTTCAAAAACAGAGAAAGGAAAGTGGGAAGGGAAGTTTTCCTAGTGGAAATAAACACCACACTAAATTTTGAATTATGAGTAAATGTCAGCAAGTGGTAGGTAATGATGCTTGAGGGCTCTGCAGGCCAACAAAATATACTGCTTAGATCTCCTGCAGCAGGGAGCATAGCTCACTGACAGCCCCAGCTGGACTCATCACTCTCTCCATGGAGAGGCCATTCTTCTCTTGGCCTGCTCTAAGCCAAAAACTGAGAACTGTAGGGTACTTGTTTTGGCCTATTCTTGTGGGACATTGGATTCTTCTAATGGATGACTTTGGCTCTACTTCTCTTGGCTTGCTGTGCTGTCATCTGAGAATCTTCCAAATCCTTTTTCCTTTCCTTTCTCTTTTCTCAGGTGTCAGACCTCTATCATGGACTGAATAGGTTTTCTCTATTCCTTCCTCCTCCCCTTTATCCTTTGTATTTAGTTTTCCCGAAATCTCTCTTTCATGACTAATCCCATTTTGGAGACTGCTTCTTGAAAAACCTGAATTAACACTGGTGATACCAAAAGTGGTCCAAGGAAAATGGACCATTTTTTGCTAGTAAGTGAAGAGGTCACAATCCTGAATGATATTTGGGTATGGATAGCCCCCAGCAAAGGTGGTAGCCTAGTTACTGAAGATTTCACTGGAGGTGGCCTGAAGAAATGTCCTTGTACAGGGTTAGACCTGTACAGGTGTAAACGTTCAAGCATTTAAAAAAAATATTAGAGCAACAGTTCCTACAAGGACCTCATAGTTGGCTTGTAATTGCCATTTTGAATTTGCCTCTTGGAAGGGATAATGAGAGATTGAAGAATATTAGTTAGCAGTGACAGACTAAATATGAGAGCCAAAGGTTCTCATTGATAACTTACAGCATGTTTTGGCTCCTATAGTGAAATTATGGACTCAGCTGAGCCAAAAACTCATGACTTGATATTAGATTCATAGAGCTCCAGAGATGTCCAGGTGCTTAGACAGGGCAGGTCCTTTATGCTAAGGTCAAAACTCTGGTTGAAAAATCTTGGTACTCTGCAATATAAAATGGGGACATCTGGATGAATGCCCTTGAGAGTGCTGGCACTGAAGAACTCCCCCCCCACCCCCTGAAATATCAGAACTTGTAGAGCAGGGTCTCCTTTTCCTAGCAAGTGGTAGGATGTCTGCTGTGCTAGAAGATGCTATAGAGGTTTCTTCTCTCAAGGCAACAGGTAAATTTTTCAAAAGTTGTGCCAACTTCCTCTCTGACTGCCAACCTGTTAACTAGGGTTAAATCCCAACATCATCCAGTTGAGGATATTCTTAAGGGAGGAAATATAGAACACACTGAGTTGTGTTAGCATGCACTGAAAGACGCAAGGGAAGTAAATCTGGAATTGTCTAATCAATGGGGTGAGATGTAAGGTTGGGTAATCAAGGATCCATTCACTTGGGAGCACTTTTGGGGGAGCATAGAATTTAATACCCTGTCATTACCCTAGGGTATAAGGCAAATTTGCTGCTCGAGTGGTTCTTATAGACCTAAAGAAGTTATACCCTATGCTGAGCAAAGCAGAAACGCCTAAGTCATATTGACGGATGTAAGAGAAATAAAGAGGTGAGGGAATTTAGCGTGTTAAAATATACTATGTGAAGCCAAAAGACCTAACAGAGGATTATGTTTCACAGGAAGGCCCAGAGGACACAACATTCACCAAGACCATCAGGAATTCACTGGGGAGAGAGACACCAGCTTCTCTAAGGTGTTTATTGGTGTCTTTCCTCTGCAGGCAGGAATGATGCTAGGAGGGGAAGTTACATAGCTGGGATCATTAATATCCATGATGATAAGTCCTCCCTCCAAGTATTAGGAGTAGGAGAAAGGTGGCAGTGCTTAACTGCCAGAATTCAAGAGACTATAATTAATGTAACAACCTAAAATGTAATAAAATGTAAAATAATAATAGTAAACCAGGGAGGCTTGACTCAAAGGGAGTCATGGAGATATTTCATAGAGCAGGATATCTTTGGGACAACCAGAGAGGCAGCTAAAACGGATGCTAAATAAACATTTACAATAAGAAAAAGGCAAAAATGGAAGAACATAGGTTCAGGGTGGCCACTCTCAAGAAAATAACACAGCACTTAGCTTGGTTCCAGAATCAATGGGACTTAGAGAGCACATGATGGCTTTCTAAATAGACAAGTGAAACAATAGCTTAGAGATAATACTCTGAAAAGAAGGAATGCCATTTTTAAATGATGATTTAGGATATGACACATGAATTAAATCATAGGCCTTCATCTGCATTTCATGTCCAATAGGACCTGTAGATGGCAAATTTATCTTTAAAAAAAGACAGTAAAAACAATATTATTGTAGTTAGTATATTTGTATATATTTCAAATAGGTAGTCTTTATATTAATTTAGTACTCCTTGTATAATCAATGCATTTATTATACACTTTTTAATATGAAGATGAGCTTTGCTATACAAAGCTAATCAGAATTACCATCATTAGGGAGCCTTTTGGAAATGCAGAATCTCAGTCCCATCCAGACTTTCTGAATCAGAATCTGAATTTAACAAGGTTCCCAGCTGATTCTTATGATCAGTAAAGTCTGCACCAGTAAATAGAAAAGATAAAATTTTATTCTAGAACTGATTTTTCCTTATAATATGTTTTACATTGAAAATCATACTGAAAATCTAAAGCCTGAAAACCTTTGGTATAATATACTCAGCAAAAAACCAAAAACTTAGAGAACAATGAATAGCATTTCATGTTACATATCTGCACAAGAATCCATGTGCTTTGGAACAGAAATGTACTGAAAAATTATGGTAAAAATAAAGATAAAGAGAAAATAACTGGGATGACCTTATTAGAGATGACAAATTTATTCAGAGATAAGATATGTAATAGTAGACATTTTAACTAGGTAGGCAATTTCTGGATAATTCAGTGCAAAAACAGAATGGCTGAAAAAAAATTTGTACTTTAATTGATGACTTAATGTTGATTTTACCACTGAAAAGAAAAAAAATAACTGACAAGAAGTTTTACTACTACCGTTTTATTTTACCATCATTTTAGAACCAGTTGATGAATTGAAAATAATAGGACATTGGAGAATTATGGTTAGCCATTTTAGAATCTGTTATAACGAGGAAATCTAGGCATAGACTGACAGACTAGATTATGAGAAGTAAATTTCAAAATAAAAGAAATGATGTTGGATACAATCCCTTAGCCTGAGAAAGACTATAAAAGTGGGGAAAGGAGAAGCACTTACAAAAGAAGTCATTTACAATTACAATGAAGAAAGAAGAGAGATGTAGCCAGTGAACCATTGGCCCTGACCAGGAAACTTTATAAGGACATAAAAAGACAGAGATGAGGAAACATAAAGAATGAACCCAAGGCTTAGTTATGTCAAAATAATGACAGTAAAGCTTAAATCTAGATAGACCCAAAATATAGATTAATATGTGGAGGTTGCAGTGTAACCTTAATAACCATGAGAAGAAAGCTAAATTACTCAGCTCTTACTTTGTTCCTCTCTTTTTGATTTTATTACAATTATTTGATCACATCTGATTAAATTGAGGACATAAAACTGGTCTGATTCATCTCGATATTACCAGAGTATAGTATAAACTTATTAAAATAGAAACTCATTAAATTAAAATAGAAACTCATTCAACTCTGCTGAAGAGAAGGATAAATATTGGCAATCAGGAGTCGCAGAAACTGCTAATATAAAAAAGAAGTTATCCTTTAAAATTATTCTTATATATATTTAAAAACTGTTATTATGATGACTTAATAATATTTTTACAATTTTATAAAATTCTATATTAGGTGAAAGGAAGTCTACCGAATGGTCTTGATTAAATGGATACAAAGTGATTGAGAAAACATAAAGAATAAAACTCCAAGTTTCATTTTTCTATTCATTTTGCTTATATTTGAATAGAGATTAAACACAGTGAAAATACAGAATGTACAGAGGTACATAATTAAATGTGTACTTATTTAATTTCATGTTGATAATTATCTTGTTTACTTTTGTTTGTGTTGATGCAAATAAAATTCATATGATGTTTAAGTTCCTACTCTGCTCCCTTGCATAGCTGTCCGATTCTATTAATTTCTTATGTAAATTTCCATTGCTTCTGTAAATATTACTACATGAATACAAATCTACATTTTTATTCCTCTTTCTCTTTTTTTATACAAATAGTAGCAAATCTCTGCCAACTTATCTCCCAATTTCATTGTATTTTGGTAATTTTCCATATACATACATAAAGAGATTTCCTATTTTCTGTTTTCATTTTTTATTATGGAAACTTTCAAAATGTATTAAGGTAGGAAAAATAGTATAATTAAGTTCCAGCAATAATTATCAATATTCAGCCACTCTTGCTTCATCTAGTCCCCAATTATATTTTTTCTTGGAGTATTCTTTAAAAATTTCAGATATTTTATTTCCAGTGAATATTTGGTATGCATCTCTAATAGATAAGGGTATTTATTTATTTGTATAACCACAATACCACTATCACATCCAGACAAATTAATAATAATTCATTTATATATTCCAAAACTCAGATCACATTCAAAACCTCCCCATATTTGCTCAAAACTAATTTTTATCATTGGTTTATTTGCTTCCCTATTTGAGCAAGTCTCCACATTGAATTTGGCTGATAAGGCTCTTAAATCTCCTTTAATCTATAACATTTCTCTTTTTTTTCCCCCTGGCCTTTTTTCTTTTTTAAATCTAAGAATCATTTGTCTTGTAGAATTCCCATGTTCAGATTTAGCGGTTTCCACATTAAGATTTTGGTTGACTGCATCCTCCTTGTAATTAACATGGTCCTCTTTCTGCTCCTTATAAAAGGATAGTTAGAACTAAAGGCGTTATTAGAGTGAGGTGCTTTATTAGATGCAGGTGTAATTATTTATAAGCATCCTTCGTAAGTCATTCTATCTTCTTCCTGATACATCTTAGCAGGATGCACGTATCATGAGATAGTTGCACTTGTAGTGACTCATCAGTGGGTTAGATGCTCTCAGTCTGGTTCATGCAGGATAAAACACCCCATCCATGCTCCCTTGATTCTTTAGAAAGACATTGATAATTGTTGTCTAGTTCCTTTATTTTATAAAGAGTTGCAAAATCATGATTTTATAATTCTATCATCCCTCTTGCTTTAATTTGCTGTAATTCTTTGTTAAAAACTTTTACTCACAAACATTTTGGTTACTGTGACATACATAGAGGAAACAGTATAGTTATCATTTTTTGCAATGATGAACTGGTATTCCATCATCCTGCAATAGTAACTGATGGGGTATTTTTTTCATTTTGAATTAATGAATTTTTATATATTTAAATTTGCTGTAATCATATTTGAATTGAAGCTTTAATTACCTTGTATTTCATCTTCGACTACATTTCCTTTTTTTAAACAGATGCATACTACCCCATTGTATTTATATACCATAATTTACTTAAGTAGTCCTCTAATGATAGTCATCTAGGTTATTTCTGACCTGGGTACAGAGTGCTTCCTGAATATACTACCTTTTTGGATGATTGTTTAGGTATCTCTACCTCCTCAAAATCAAATATGATTCACAGAGGTTTCTGTCATCATGCCAGTTCTCCTGCACATTCCTGTACTAGTTTTCAAAAAATAAAATGCATAACATATTCATTGTGCCTCACATTTTCCTCTCAGGATGAGTATTTTTGCTGAGAGGTACTGTTCCTCTCAGAGTGGGCTCTCTCACCACTCTCCATGACTTCATTTCTTTCCCTAGGACTTCTGCTCAGTTTTTGCTGATTTTGGCAGTTTTTACATGTACTTTGAAAGTTATAATTACGTATGTCTTCTACTTTTATCCAAAATGAAAATTAAATGTTTATTTTTTCTTGTTGCATTTGGATGATTTCCAGGAAAAACAGAAAGTCTTTGGCTAGCACAGGCATTTTATACCAGAAGTCTACGAACTGCCATTATTAACCTCTTTGAGAAACTGTTAAATGAAGATAAAAAGAAAAGAACATAATGAATTAAGTCTGTCACAAACTCTAAAGGGTCTAAAATTTGACCTATTATCACTGGTAAGTTAACCTGTCATAGTGTCATGCATGGTGCTGGTAGACATGAGTTTCCTAGGTTAGAGACAAAAGACTTTATTACTCACAACAAAAGATATATTCAAATGTGTTTGTATCAGTTTCCAACACCCTATTTCCAACAAGTATGAATACAGATGGGCCTAGATGGTACCTGTGTACACAGAATGTTATGTTACATGAGAAGAACACTGAGTCTAAGAAATTCACGACTTTAGAAGACCAGCAAGCAAGCCATTTCTTTGTCCCAGAAATCTTTACTTCATCCTAAAAAGTTACTTGCTGCAAACATACTCCTGTAAATAAATATTATCAGAACCCAATAAATTACTTAAATTTATATACTCTTTTACTTTCTTCAAGCTATTTCCTAAAAGCAATTGGTTTTTTTTTAATATTAGTTTTTTTTATTTAATAAACATTTAGTAAAGAAGAAATTAGGACCTTATGTTCCTGCACACCCACCCTCAGCAAGGTGTACAGGAGCATGAGAGATCCAAGGAGGAGTGTATCTCAATAATATCATTTTGATATTGAAAATATGGAGGAAGCAAATTCTATTAAAGTTCCAAAAAATGTGAACAGTGCCATTCCTATAGAAAGTTACATACTGCATTATTAAAATATATTTTGTGAGCACTTGAAAAAAGATTACTGAAAATAAAAATGAGTGCACCGAGATTAGCTATATGGAGCCAAGAGTTTCCTCTTAGAATGGTTTTATTATTTGCAGAGCAGAGATATTTGGCAGGCATAACATATCTAAAGATTTCCTTACAGATAATTGAACAGTATATAGTGGTAGATTTATACCTTATTTAATGGGAATAAGATGATTATTTAAACAATGATGTTGATGAATAGTCAGTTTTACCTGGGAGAGAGGTTAATTGTGAGGTTACCCTCACTAACAAAAGATGATTTTTTTCAGTTATATTATGAATACTATCTAAAATGAGGTAGCAAAAGTACTGTCATATTATAATAGTATTTTATGATTATTATAAATTCATCATATTACATCTTGCTTATTACAGTTTTAGTCAACACACTTTAAGAATGACATAAAGCACAGACAGAAAAGAGAGACCAGTTTAAATATTTCCATATTAAAAATAATTGAAGAAATTGAAGATACTTTCCAGCAAAAACAAGATAGAATAAAGTGAGCAATAGGTCTATTTTGGAAGAAAAATTAAGGTTGTTGTGTTTGGCCTCTGAGGATCAAGTCTGGGTCTATAAGTAAAAGATTCAGGTTAACTTTGAGTTTAACATAAAAAAAAAAAAAACTGTAGCTTCATGTCCTATGATAAAATGGCATTGGAGATAAAGTAAATTTAAAATAAGGATGGCTTCTGGCTTTGTGGGGCCTGAAGCTTTTGCAATTTAGAAAACCATCTTTAAGAAAACAAACAGAAATACATAACTAGAACATAAAAATAGGTACTGAAGTAAATATTTAGAGTGAGAAAATAGTCAATAAAATATATATTTTCAAAAGATGTCAAATACAACAAATGTAAAACCCCTCAAATAGCCTAATATTTCAATTAGTCGTATCTGATACACTTCTGTAATACTTTCCCCCTTATATTTTTGACTGCATAGACTTTATCACATCTTTTCTGGGTAATGATTTTGTAATATCATTTTCTATTAGGTATTAAAAAGATAACTTTTTTCTCTAGCAAGGTTGACTACATGATTTTAAAGTGTAATTTAGAAATGTTTCTATCAGTTTCAAAACTCAGTCCCAGTAATGTCATTTTTTTCTAACTATAAGATTTTTGAATGTGGAACTATACCACATCTAATCTCATTTCAGCTCCTAGTCTTATGTGTGGTTTCCAGATGTGTCGTTAATTTAGACTAAAAAACCAGTCTTTTTCAAATACCTTAGATACTTCTTATAGAGACTATTGTCATCATTGTTGAAGAATGAAAAGATCTACAAATTAGAGAAATTAACTGTTGTTTTTAATATAACATGTTGCTCATTAAAAGTGAAGTTATCTGAGGTGATTTTCCTTGATATAGAGTATCTAATTGTTTCAATTCTTTAATCCATAAAAGATTTCTTTATTGTTCCTATATATATAGATTTTTAATTACTTTTCTATATTAGTGAAATATGAAGCAAACATCTTTTAAAAAAATGGAAAAGATGAGATTATAAGAGGATGTGAAAGGTAAAGTACATAGGCCTTAAATCTTTATGGTGGTCAGACTATTACTCAAAGAAGAAAAAATATTACAAAAAAATAAATTTATTGATGTGATAGAATTTTAATGTTGATTTCAATTCACCCAAAGGATTTTTCACCCAGCAATTGACAGGAAAGCCATGTGCATTTTTCTGGGATGCTTGGTCTCCTCTGCACCCAAAGGATAAGCTTTACTGTGAATAACGTAGTATCATTTTCATTCTCAGAAGGGACTGTTTTGCCCATTAGAGAACTGAACGCCCCCATGCAGTACAGCTTAAAAACAGAAATGACACAAGCACATTCTATTTTGAGAGAAAAGTATTCTATAATGAAGTGACAAAGGTCTTTAAAAAAATAATGTGGCAGTATTTCATATGCAAGTTTTTAACTAACATTTCTTACTTGGGCAATATCAAACTATTTTTTCTTCCTTTTTGTCAAAGAATGTGGATTTTTTACATACTTCATTCATTTTTTTTCCCCTGGAATTGGGCATTCCTTTGCCATGTACACTGTCCTTTATAACTGCCAGGGAAAAAAATCCTTGACAGATTCTAACATTATATATAGTTTGTGGATAACAAAATAGGTTTTTGAATAATATCCAAATATCTTACAAACATCTCAAAATGCTTTTTTGTGACTCCTATTTCAAACTCATCTCCATTCATTCATTCAGACCTAACACTGAATATCTAAAACAAGATTGGCACAGTGCTAGATTCTGGAATACAGCAAGAAATAAAATTAATAGAATACATAACCTCATAAATTTAACATTTGAAAAGTAAGCCAGATATCATGGCAGAATTGTGTCTCTCTGAAATTCATACGTTGAATCCCTAACCTCTGATACCTCCAAACATTACTATATTTGGAGACACGGTCCTTTAAAGGGGTAATTAAGTTAAAATGAGGCCATTAGAGTGCACAATCTGACTGGTATCCTTATAAGAAGAGGAAATTTGGACCCACAAAGAGACACGAGGATTGTGTGCACGCAGAGGAAAACTATTTTAGAACACATCTGCAAACAATGGAAAAAGGCCTCAAAAGAAACCAAACCTGCCAACACCTTGATCTTGGACTTCTAGCCTCCAGAACTGTGAGAAAATAAATTTCTGTTGTTTAAGCCCCCATACTGTGGGATTTTGTTATGACAGCCCTAGTAAGCGAATACAACACATTAAATTATCACATAAATATTTCTACAGTTACAAGTGAGATGAGTTACAATTCTGATGTGGTATGCACCAGACTAAATAGATTTAGAACTGCATTACCACCCTCAAACATATACTAACTCAGAGATAGAGATGTCAAGAATTTTTAACCTGATTCTAGTTTTGGTTTAGAAAATAGTTGTGTAATTGGTCAGTCCTTTCAATAAAAAGATTCTTCCTGCCATACATAAAACTTGACCAATATTTCAAGATACTCTTGTTTTTCTCCCACTAAAGAATTTAACATTATCTTGCTCTACGCTAACCTCTGGGTAAATTGGTAACAGCTACATAACTTTTACTGAGTAATTCCTATATGTTACTTATGGAGTCATTCATTCTACATTATCCTGTACTATACTTATAATAATCTAAACATTTTTATAATTGTTCTAGAAATTTTTATTTATTCTAAATAATTTTGTTTTTCTAAATAGTTCTCAAGATTTTCATCACCCACTAACTCACTGGGTGACCTTCATCTCTTTATATCTCAGTTCCTTCATCTGTGAATGATTGGCTTGAACTACAGCTGTGCCTTGAAGTTTCCCTCCACTTAGACCATCTTATGATTCATCACTTGTAGTCACTGCAAGGGCAAATGAAATAGATAAGATAGTACCTATGCTCTAGGCTAATCTACTCTCTCAATAATGCAATAAAATTCACTCATTTACCTTCTAATGAATAAGTGGGTTAATAAGTGGGAAGAGTATGTATAATTAGGATGGAAAATAATTCACTTCCTTACCATATTATAATGTAGGCTTATGCTCAGAAAAAATGGAAAAGCCCCTAAAATAGTTCTAAGTTGTTACCTGCAAATGTATCACAACAAACAGGATAAAAAACTTTTCTGCTAATGGCACTTTTTTTCTGTTAAAATACTTCAGTTGCTTTCTTTTTTGAATTTATTTACCATTTATTGCCATTTCTTGGACTATTTGCTATATAGAAACCACATCAATGCCACGTAATAATAAGAGGCTCTTCAATTCACTTGAGAAACACACTGGTACATTGTACTAGGCAGATGTCAGTTATAGATAAAGATTATACACGGAGAACTACTGTGAGGACCTTCAAAACCCCACTCTTATGAGGACCTATCTACACATTTTATTCCAGACAGCAAACATCATTCTTTTACAAACTATACTGTGTTCCTATGCAATTTATGGTCTAATATATTGCAATTCTAAGTGTTTTAGACGTATTTACATACAGCAGATCAAATTCAGTAAGAGAATATCTTGCAAATAGCTGTTACTTAAAACATTAACTGAATTTGTTTCTGAGGTCAAAAAAATCTGCTACTACTATTGTGATGAACTTGGGGAAAGCACTAAATTTCTCTTGGTTTTGGATTCCACATCTGCACATCTCACAGGGTTAGATGAGAATCAATGGAATTATGTACATAAATACAAATAGAAATGTAACTGACATATATGTACTTAAATTATGGTAGCCTCTGCCTTCTTATATTGCTGACTATTCTCATAGATAAAAAAGGATTGTGTTCTTTATAATGCTCTACAAAAAAAATATCACATGGACTTCTTTCTTTTATCTTATATAACCTTTGAAATGAAGGGATTTAACAGATTTATTAGAATGAAAGAATACATAATTTATTCCCTGGCCCTGAATAGAAAACTAATAACTAAAATTTTTCCAACAATAAAAAAGGGCATCCTAATTTAGGCTCTGCTATCCAGTGATCTCATGTTTTGCAATTTATTTAATTTCAGTTTTCCAGTATGGATAAGATGTTAAGAGAAAAACAATGTATTGAGACAAGTGCCAAAATATATGCTTAAATACATTCTTTTATTTCTGTTTTACTTTTAATTGTGGCATTGACTGGAGTTATTAGTTTAAATACAAATTTCTTTATGCTATTTACCATCAAAAATCCTCCAACAGCTTTCCATTGCCTCAATGATAAAACTTAATGTTGAGAAACTCTTTTAAAGTCTCTTTTTTTTCTGATGCCATTCTAAGTTGCTTTCTTTAGGAGAAAACTCTCCAATTACTCCAAAATATTCATTCATAATTGATACCCCAACAACACTGACTCATACCTTGTTCTCTAAATCTTTCAAACTTTATCCTTCCATAGATTTACACTTCTGGGCTCTGTGTCTGGATTGCTTCTCATTGTCTCTCTCCACACAGATACTAGACAGGTAAACATATTTTGTACTTTAAATGCTACTTCTTCTTTGGAGTTTCCTGACCACCCCTCCAATTGATTTTTAGTGGCCTCTGTCCTTCTGAGTATTTCCTTTTCACCTTTTAGTCACCTTCTGACAGAACTTATTTAATCTACACATAGTATGTAGGGTTTTATTCTTCTATCTTCTAACTTGAAAATTCAAGAGAACTGTTCTCTCTTTTTTTTTTGGTTATTTTTTTCTACGTATTCCAATCCTACACAAGCATTCATTGACTGAATAAATAAGACTCTTTTGAACATACTGTTCACCTGCAACTAATGAATATTACATGTTTTTTATTGTCAAATTAAATCTCTATTTTCTTCTCTTTCTAATATAGACATATTTTATTTTCTCTTGGTATTTCTACTTAAAACTGTTTATTTTATGAATTATTCAATAGGAGAAATATAAAAAGTAATGGTTTTCAGAAATATGCAAATACCCTAGTGACTTATTTTTCAAGTTTCATAAGCTACAGTGTTAATAAGCCATTAGCATCTGACAATTTAAGAATCAAATGGGATGCACATTATGACCCGAAATACGTTAACACCATATCGACTGCATTTGATTATTTAAAGAGCTGTTTACCAGATAAAAATTACATTGTTATGTTTTATTTTACTGACATAATTTAATTAATTAACTTTTCATTCATTTAACAAATATTTAGTGAAAATCACTATGTGCAAGATACTAGACCTAATGCTCTAGTAAATATTTCTTACTCTCAAAGAATTTAAATTCTAGAAAAGAAGATAAGTCATGCATATGAATAAGACAGATAATGATAAATGATATGAGGTGATAATGAAATAAAAGTTAAAAGTAAGGAAAGGTGAATACTCTTTTAGAAATAGAGAGGAAAACTATTGAATTGCATGTTTAAGACATTAACAATTTATATGTGATGATAAAAAAACAGCAACTTTCAAACATTTCAATATTTGTCCTTTTTTATTTTTAGTGAAAAAAAGTTCATAGATATTAAAAACTTACCATAATCACTTTAGACATACTTAAATTACAGTAAGAACCACTTTATGACTCACATCATGATGACAACTACTGTATGAATACTAGATGTTGAGTCAGTCTAATTCATTTGTCTAATGATGGATTATTAAAATTAGATTTTTAATAGACTTTTTCAGGCTTATGACTGATTTTCTCTCAGGGCTGTTCAGTTATTTTTATCTGAATATTTTAGATAACTAAAATTTGATTAAAACCTCAGAAAAATTATATTGTCATATAATTCAATTTTATTTAGGTCACTTTCAAATTGAAACAAACCATGTAAATTAGCAGGTTTTTTGAGAATTATATGTATTGCTAAGAAATCACATGATTTTGCCAAGAATTAGAGTATTACATTAGCGAGCAAGTTTAGTGATAGTTTTCTTGAATAATATTTTATTTCAAATTAAAATATTGCAAATAAAGTTGTTGGAATTAAAGAATAAATTTTACTATGGCTGATTGACATAAGGGTAAAATGAAGAAAATAAGGACATCAATTTAAGTGCTGCATAGCATTTTAGAAATATCAACAAAAATGGACATGTTCTCTACTAATGTCTCATTTATGATTCTTTAGCAATACATTTGGAGAATTACAAAGTCTCATGGAGAAGATAATTATCACAAACATAATAAATTGAAGCTGAGTAAGCACATAAATATCTGAAAGTCAAAAGATATCTTATTATACTAGGGGCACTTAGAAAATCCTAGATTTTAGAGGGTGAATTTTATTTCTATTTTTATATGGTTAACTAATAACAGGCCGAGCTGATATTGATAAGGATTTCATTGATAGTAATAATTAGGTAACCATTGGGTGATAGTATTATTTCCAATACCATGTTTTCTCTAGTTTTCTACTTTATCCTAAACAAATAATGATAATTTTATGCTCAGAGTTTTAAGACTTACCATTAGGTAAAAATGAGAAGAAAAGATGTATTGAAAATATTGTTTATTGTAGACCTCACTGAGTCAAAACAAGGCCACTGCTTATTAAATATGATCTCTAAATCATAGTTCAGTTTATTTATTGTAGCTACTGATTTACCTCATTTTTTTCAAAAAATATATGTGTATATAAATATGTTATATATATATATTATTATATATTTTTCTACTTTTTAAAAACATAATTCAATCTATTCTTATCTGAGAATATACTAGTATATATCATCCTTCTTGCTTTCCAAATTTCATTCCTTTTATAATCTCAAGTATTTAAAATTATTTTATTTTACACTACTTCTGTTGTCTTTAAATAACTATCAATTTAACTAAATTTGAAGCTATATTTATAATTAGGAAGGTAATTCCATGCTTAATAAGTTTCAGGACTGCTACTACTTCTTTATGTTAATTAATCTCCTATTAGGCTACAGGACTTCTTTAAGTCTTTTCTCCATAAGGGGCCCAGAGTTAATATAGTTATATAGCTTCTAGATAGATTTTTACTTTAAAATGTATTTCTGGTGTCTTCTATGAATGATAACTTGGCTGACTATAAAAATCTTGGGTCTCAGGCTTTTATACAAAGTTTTATACATTTTCCATGCTCATATGTTTCAGATAATTCTGAGGTCAACTTAATCTTTCTTTCTTCCTTCCCTTCTTCTTTCCTTCCTTTTTTTTTTTTTTTTTTTTGTTTCCAATGAACCTGCTTTTTATCCCTACATGGATGCTGTAAAGACCTTGGTGATTTGAGAATTAACTCCTAAGTCTCCCTGTTTTGGTGGAAATCTTTGGTCTTAGTGGGAGACAAGTCTTTACCTTTCCCTATGAAACTACATGTCTCTCTTGCAAGTTAGAAACCATGCCTATTTTCCAAGACTAGTTCTGCAGTATTTTTATAGATTTGATACACTATACAATAACCTCCAAAAATCCCTAAGCCTTTTTTCTCAGCCAGAGAAAGTTTGTGTCACATACAACTAAGAGAGACTAATACGCTGAGAATTTGTTCCTTTTTCTTTTTAAATATATTTCTGTGCTGAATATATATATTTCCTTTTCATATATATTTTTGTGCTGAATTCATCTATGTATCTATGTATCTATCACCTATCTATTTACCTTTGTTTTTAGCTCTCATTCTAAAATGAGATTTTTAAAGGTATAACTATATTACAGAAATTGGGCAGTCCTCAGATCCTTTCATTTAAATTGGTTTAGAGACCTTCTCCTAGCATTGAAGACTCATGGCTATTTACTATTTCTGAGATCTAGTTTTCAAAATGAGGCATGCATTAGGGAAGTCATGAATAATCCTTAAGGAGTAAATGTATCTTTGTTCAGTTTCTTCTCCTTTTTTTTTTTTTAGGTGAAGTCATTCTCAAAAGTGCCAAACACAATGTGACACATTTTTCATGCTTGAAAAGTTTTCCATATTTTGTCCAATGTAGAAAGTGAAAGAAACAAATAACTTCAATGTTTCAGCAGACAGCTGCTGCTACGTCTTGACCTACACAAAGACCAGGGCCTCCTGCCAGATATGATAGGGTGATAATATAATCTGGTCTGTCCAGGAGTCCCTGTTTATGCTTGCTAGCCTTATCCTGAATTAACAGCACCCACATTTACTCTCAAAAGTGTCCAGTTTAGATGAAGCAGTAGGTACAGAGCTTGTATGCACAGTTTCCAAACCCAGTTTTGCAAGACAGTCATTAACGGTTCCAGGAAATGTCATTCCTACAGAGCTTCTGTCATCACAGTAGGCAAGTAAACTTCCCATTGACACAAATACCATATTCAGTATTGATTTCTACAATCACTATTACTTACTGGCCAACTGGAACTTTTTAATCAAGGACTCAATTGAATTACCAAAAACAGCTTCACTATTTCAGAGAAAAATCCATCCAAACCACTATAATGGCCACTTAGAGTTTACTGATTCCTGATTCTGCTGTTATCCTATGACTTAAAAGATTTCCAGTTATAAAAATGATTTAAATTGAGGTGTTTTCATCTGGTCTAATGAACTACCCTTGACCCCAACTTTAACTTTTGATACTCAACTTCAATGTCGTTTAAGGGGTCCATTATTTCACTGATTTCCTTCTGATGTAACAGTGGTCTAAGAGTTGATTTACAAATTGATCATGCCCTTTCATAACCTAGTGTAATCTTCAGAGAAATCTCTGAAATTTGTGAATATTTTTATGGCTGTCTTTTCCAGTTTAGAGGGAAGATTAGAATTTTCCTCTCTACATACCAATTCTGTATTAGTTCTATTGTCATTGTGAAGGTGGGGAAAATAGAGGAGGGTTGTGTTTTAGAAGCAATATGTGTTTACAAACCTCATTAACTTTAAGATATTTTAAATGTTTAAAACTTATAATTAAATATTTTTTAAAACTTTTCCGTGTCTCTTTTCAATTCTAGAGCATATGACTTTTTCTGAGCAAGCAAATATTGTACTTGAGACTCAAATATATTTATAGTGGCTATTACAAACCTGTTACATCCAGAGTTTAGAAAAATAATCCATATGTTGTTATTTTGAGTTTGTAATAAAAAATAGCCATACTAGATTTATTTATTTTTTTGGTTTTTATGTGTATATGTGTATGCCAGTTTAGTTAGGTGTTTTTCTTATCCCATAAAATCAGTTAAAAATAAACATTTAACTTAAAATCTAGGATAGATGCCCATTTTACCAAAAATTCACTGAAAGATAAAAAAAATTTTAAATCAAATTTGAATTAAAAATTCAGAAATTTTTAAGTTGTTTCTAGAAATTAACTATGAAGATCTAAGTGTTGAGTTAATTCTAGAGAAGAGTGTTCAGAGTCACATGCATTTCATGTGTATGATAGAAGAATTATAAGGAATGCATGGTTTTTATGAACTTCATAATGAAACATAATTTAATCACTCCCTATTTCTCAAGTTGAAATTCTTTTATGTGACCTACAGAAATCAACATCTAAACTAAAAAAGTCTCCCAATAATCTCTAGCCAACTGAACATAAATTCATTTTGTGCTAAGTCAAAGCATATAATTTCTGTAAAAGTCACCTCAAAATGTCATTTCTGAGTATTTTATATTTGTGGAGTGACAAAGACTGGAAAGGAATTAAGTAGTTAAATGGAACCCACTGACTATGTGAATGACATATTGAACCAGATTTTCTTTGCAACTAACCTACTTCCTTTTAAACTTTTTTTATAGCTTTTTTAAGCTATGTGAGTTATTAGCTTGCACTTAAGAAATGAGTTGGAACCTGGAAAATTTTACATAATTATAAGCTGAGGATCTTTAAGTAAAAAAAAAAAAAAAAGCCTATAAGGTACAAGGCACAGTTCAGAGTTATAATGGAAATAAGGTTAAGAATGTAAAGAATAAAAGGTATTTTATAAAACTAGAAATTATTTAAAAATTCTGTGAAAATAACTTTTCATGTTCTTAAAATATATCAGTGCTAAATGTGTTCTGATCATCCCTCAAAATGTAAAGATGATCCTATATTTAGGACTAGTGAACATCCTCTGTCCTAGCATAAGCAAAGCAAACTAACCTTCATTCATTTTTCTGTCATATCTAGATATTTTCATTTAGGTATATTATTATTTAAGTCCTCCCTATTAAGATGCAAATGTTATCTGGAAATAAAAAAAATTACTTCTTGAAGTAATTTTGTCTTTTTGGAATGAGATTAGTAAGGTTAATTTTAAAATAGAAAGAATAGATTTTATTTTTTCCAGCTTTATTGAGGTACAATTGACCAAAATTATATCTATATAACATACGCAACATGATGCTTTGTGATATATATAATAGACACTGTGAAATGATCATCATAATCAAGCTAATTAATACATCCATCATTTCACAGTTACCAACTATTTTTTCTCCCACATCAGTCACAAATTCACTCATTTTTCTGACAAATAATTCCCACACATCTATTATGTACCAGGCATTCTCCTAAAGACTAGAAATATGAAAAGATTAAGATTCAGCCCTTGAATAAAACTCAAGGACCTTACAAGTTAGTGGGGGAGTCTGAAACATAAAGTAATTATACATCACTGTGGCTGGTCCCTTGATCATACTATTCAAAGGGCACAGAGAAGAAGGGGGCAGTATAGAGGAGAGGAGGGTCATATCAAGGAGAAAAAATATCAAGGAGAGTTCATGAAGATGATGAATTGAAAAATAAAGGATAATTCAAGCTAGGCTAGTGAAAACAGAGAAAAACAAACCTCAGGACAGGGTAAGCATGGGTTTGGAGATGGAAAGTGGCATCTGATCAATTAGTATGAGGACTACAGACAATTCTCTTCAGGGAAACAGACAAGGAAAGGAATTTTCCTCAGTTCTCAATCTGCTACAAATTTCTTAGCAGCCTAAAAGGTCACAGTAATATGCTACACCTGCTAAGAAATTTAAATTTGCAAATCAGTTTCACAGCAAAATTGCTCTATAATTTTTATTTCTTCTTTTATCGCCCCATTAGAAGAAATAGAGAAATTAATTGGTGCTTTTTTAATTTTATAATTGACTCAGAGGAGACCTGTTTTCAGTCTCTTTAAGGTTTATAGCAATAGAAAAAATATTATCAGGAATCTGAGATGATATGACAATTTTTACAAAAAAAGTTTCTTATTAATCATGCTACATCACAACTAATTATTAACCATAATTGATTCTGGCCAAGATTACTTGCGAGTGTATCCAACAATTTAGAGAGGCAGCACTTGTGGTAAAGCATCACTTAAAGGAGGCCACTAATGTTTTTTTTTTTTTTTCTTAAGAATTAAGTTTAGTAAAATTCGACTACATAACAAGCTATATACCCAAATGCCAGATGGTCATTTCTACCATTGTATATACACTAGACATCTCCTAGAAGCAATAAGAAAGAAAGTAAAAAAAATATTAAAAAGTTAAAAGTATTCAAGTTAAAAACTAAACTGTTAAAAGTTCTAATGAAGCTTTTGTTAAAATAAAAAAATAATCAAAGTACACATCTCTCATTTTAACTTACATTTTGTAATATTTGTAGACTTAGAGAAAAGTTGTAAATATAGTATGAATTTTCTCTGAACTCTTCAAACAGCATCATTTATATAACCATGGTACATGATTACAATCAAGAAATTAACACAGATACAGTAGTAGTAACACTGCACTATTTGTGAGAAGGAAATTCATGAGTTGAGTCCCATGTCTGCTTATGGTTCTTTGTCTTGGGACAATTTACAAGGTTTGGAGTGAATTGCATCAAGTTCAGGGAGAACTTGGTATTTCTACAGACAAGGATATAGTCATATACAGAAATGCAAACTTCTCAGTTTGAAATTTTATTAAAAGTGTTTTTAATATAAACAAAATTCTACATATAAAATAGATATAGGGCGATTCATATTTTATTATTCTTTTGAATCAGTTTTGATATATTGGTTATGCAAGAAATCTGTCATCTTATCAAAATTATCAAGTTTATTGGTAAAGATTTCTCATAATACACTTATTATTTTTTCAATATTATAGGATCTGTGATAATATTTACTCTGTCATTCCTGATATTATGTATTCTCTCCTTGTTTCTTGATCAATTTCTTAAATTGTCATCAACTTTATTAATATTTTTTAAAAACTCTTTTGCTTTTAATTTTTATCCTGTTCTTAGTCTTTCTCTTTCATCAATATTTCTTCTAGCTTATAATTTCTTACCTGGTACTTTTGTTTTATTTTGTTCATCTTTTTCTAGCTTTTCAGAGTGGAACATTAAATGTTTAAATGTTTCTCTTCTAACATAAATTGAAAGCTATAAAGTTTTCTCTAAAAACTATATCATCTATATATCACAATTTTCTTATGTATGTTTTCATTTTTATTTCATTTGAAATAATTTCTATTTTCTCTTTTGAGTTCTTTCATGGATTCAGAGTGATGTGGTTTAATTTCTAAATATTTATCTCTTTATTTAAGAGATATATTAGTTTCAAGTGATAGTGTTGCTATTTATAATATTTATCCTGATCACAGTCTATGTAGAGTTACTATTGTACCAACTCATGTAAAACGTAGGAAGCTTGGACTATGTAACTCCATATATATGTATATAATTCCATATATGTTAAATATATATGTATATATACCTCACAATATAAGGTTTTATTTTTGCTTAAATAGTTCCTTATTTTTTAAAGAAAAGAAGAAATAATAGTGTCATATTTATTCCACATATTATCATTTTTGGTGCTCTTCATTTCTCTGTCTAGAGCAGAATTACTACTTGGTGCCATTTTTCTGCATCCTGAAAGATTTCCTTTATTATTTCTTGCAGAATTTGTCTTCCACAAACTCTGTCCTCTGAAACCTTCAAGCCACTTAGATTTCAGAGTTGTGTTTGCTTCTAGCCATCATGCACTGAGCAGACTAGGAGTAATCTCAGGGTAAAAGCCAGGTAAATGCAGATTGCACTCAATGTATATTCCTTTTTCAGTGGAAAAACAGCCTCTTGTTTCTGCCCACATGTGGTTGTTCTGACGGCCCTTTAGAATAGTTGTCTTTTGTAATATATCTTGGGTTTCTAAGTTTTTTCTCTGATGGGTTTGTCTACTATGAGGCACTCTGCCATGATTGACATTAGACCTCTTCATTTGCTCAGTTTTAAAATTCAGTTTTATAACATTATAGGCTTCTCTATTATAAATAACCATTAGCAATAAATATATTTAAAACTTAATAAAAATTATTGGAATCACCTATCTGTATACAAAAATTCATTTTCAAGAGTATTTATTGAGAAATATGTAGCTATATGATTCATCTTTGGCTAAATGTCTATGGATTATAGGACAAATCATTTTATCTCTGTCAGTCTTTGTATCTTCTCTGCAAAATAAGGGATTTACCAAATGAATGGAATTTTCATTTTTTTTAACTACTCCATACATGGAAAATAACTGAGATCCTGCATTATCTGGGCCAAGGCTGGTCTTCAATGATACAAATACCTTAAAGCACTTCAATGGAAAGTTACTAAACTTCAAAGTCTATTCAGTTTTCTCAGGTGGGGACTGAGATTCTGCTATGCTCTGAAGTGCCCAGGTGTTGCTGAAGCTACTGGTCTATGGAACACACTTGGTGAGAATCTGTGGTAGAGAGTGGTGATGAGGAGCAGAGTTTGTCACCTCTAGATGTGCTTTCTTGGGATATTATTTTAAGCTGGTTATTTTTTAAGGCCCAGAGGCTCAGGAAAATTCTTTGATCTTATCCATAACTATCTAAAAAAATTTAAGATAGAAGGCCTCTTCCAGGAATGAGCTATTACCATAGATATCTACAGTTGAATCTGAACTACAGTAGTAGACAGGGAGAAATCTAGAAAGGCCCTTTTGATCAAAGTCTTGTTTGTATCTCACTGTCTTTAGATGTCCCAGCAAACATTTGTTTATTAAACATTAATTCTTTTTATCTCCTTGTAAATTGCCTGATTTCCCTTTAATGTCTCAGACTTTACCTCCTTCTTTTTAGTTCAGAATGACATACATACTTTATTTTGCCTTACATCTTTGGAATTATCATACTTACATGAATTCCTCATGCATACGTATTAAAACTTAGTTTTCTCCCATTAATCTGTCTTATGTCATTTTAATCATTTGACCAGACATAGGAATCAAGAAGGAAAAGGAGAGATTTTCCCTCCTCCACAGTTGCATTGCTTAGACTTTGGATCTTGTAGCCAGACAGACCTGCATTTGGCATCCTGATCTGTGACTTTGTAGCTGTATGACTTTGGGTGAATAAATTTACTATTTTAGCTTTATATATATTTATCTGAGAAGAGGGAATAATTATACCACCTGACAAAACTGTTGCCACACTCATATCTTCAATGTTTGTAAGGAACTTGGAATAAAGCCTAAAGTTGAAAATTAATAACAGAAACTCTCACTAGTTCAACAGAAAATGTTGTTATGTTTAGAAAAAATATATTTTCTGGAGGATGGCTCCATGTCTTGGGTCTGCACTCCAGGTGGAGCCACGGACCATACTCTGGGTGCGCCAGGCCCCCAGGTGCTCAGGTGCTTGCTGTGAGCATGTGGGAGGAGATGCCCTGCCATCAGAGATCCAGTTCTTAAACAGCGTCATCTATGGGCCACGGGTGAAAGAGGGGGGCAGGAAATTAAAAGGGGTGAGGGTAAAGAAAAAATATATTTTTTAGAATTTTCTAAATAACATCGAATTTCCACATAACCAATTCTCACTTAATATTCCTTTCTTAAAATACTACATTCCTTGTCAAATTCATAATCACTCATCCCTTTTTGAAAATAATTTTTTCACTTGCCAAACTATGGCAAACTTATACAAAAATAACATAGTCAACAAAATGTAAATGGTATGTTATGAAGCAATAATTCAAACCAGACTGACTCAGCCCTTTAAAGAATATGTTAAAAAATGAAAGAAATTATACCACCTTCATATGCCATATACAAAAAATAGACTCAAAATAGATTAAAGATTTAAATGTAAGACCTGAACCATAAAACTTCTAGAAGAAAACATAGGCAATAAACTCTCTGATGCTGCCAACAATAATTTCTTTTTAGATATATCTCCCCAGGCAAGGAAAACAAAAGAAAAACAAATGAAACTACATCAAACTAAAATGGTTTTGTATAGCAAAGGAAACCATCAAAAAAATAAAAAGATAACCAACTGATTGGGAGAAGATAGTCACTAATGATACATCTGATGAGAGGTTAATATCCAAAATATATAAAGAACTTGTACAACGCAACAATAACAAAAACCAAACAATTAAAAATTAAAAAATTAAAAATTAGGCAAAAGACCTGAACAGATACTTCTCCAAAGAGGAAATACAGATGGCCAATAGACATATGAAAAGATGCTCAAGGTCACTAATCATCAGAGAAATGCAAATTAAAACCACAATGAGATATCACGTCACGCTTGTCAGAATAGCTGTCATCAATAAATCAAAAACAGTAAGTGTTGGCAAGGATGTGGAAAAAAGGGAACCCTCATACACTGTTGGTGGGACTGTAAATTGGTACAGCTGCTATGGAAAAGAGTTTCTGGAGGTTTCTAAAAAATTAAAAATGGATCTACCTTTTGACCTAGTAATTGCACTTCTGAGTATTTATCCAAAGAAAACCAAAATCATGACAGCACAATTTACAATAGCCAAGATATGGAAGTAAACAAAATGCCCATCAACAGATGATTGCATAAAGAAGTCATGGTTCACATATACAATGGAATATTACTCAGCCATTAAAAAAATGAAATCCTACCATTTGCAACAATATGGATGGATCTAGAGGTTATTTTGCTGAGTGAAATGAGTCAGACAGAGAAAGATAAATATCACATGATTTCACTAATACGTGGGACAAAAAAAGAACAAAGCAATCAAAAATAGACACAAATATAGAGGACAATTTGGTAACAGAGAGAGGGGAGGGGGTTGGGGGACTGAAAGAATAGGGTGAAGGGTTAAAGAAGTACACTTGGTAGTTGCCAGATGGTCACGGGGATGAGGAGCATGGCATAAAAAATGTGGTTAGCATTAATGTATTGGCTGGGCGGAGAACCAGAAGAGAGAAGGAGCAACCAGGGGGATTGTTTTATAAAGTATAAAAATGTCTAACGAATGTACAGTAGACTTGAAACTAATAAAATAAAATTAGAAAAAGGCATCCCTAGAAAAAACTAAGCTAAAACAATATTGTGAAAAATCTTTTTGAAACATGAAATGTACTTTTAAAATTCACATTATGTGAGGAGAGTAATGATAAATTTAGAAAGCATTATTAAGATATCTGAAACTTGAAATGTTTGATTACAAAAACTGCCACTTGTCTTTTGATAAGTCCCATTTTAGTCTGGAATTTATCCCTCTTCTTTATCACCAACTATACCTAAGTCTGAATGACGACATAGTGGAATAAAGATTAAAACTATCCCCAGAGACAGCTATTCCTGTGCTTCCCATACCTGGTAATGGTGCCAGAATTGTACATGCAAAAACCTCTTCTGACTGAATAAATTCCTATGTTCTCTGTCAGAGAAGAACTGTTTTCTTTAATAGTTAAGTTTTACGATGAATTCATTTTACTATAATCTATAAGTATTTTTTTAATCAAAGGATTATTGTACAGGTGGGGTTTGCAGAATATGAATCAAGAGAGAAAGGAATCAAAAGGGATTGTTTTAGTACAAACTATCCAGTGCTTATTAAACTGTCTTTTTTTTTAGTTCCTTCCTGACTGAAACTTCTTCAGCAAATTTGGGAAGGTGATCCAGTAGAGGTGTAGATGCTGATTAGTTTAAGCCATCAGTTGCTGGTAGCTGCTTTACTCTGGAGATCAGTGAGTTGCTGATTATTCATAGACAGGCATATGAAGGTCATTCTACATGACATATAGTGCATGGTAAAACAGTTGCATATGTTAATTTGGGAGGCTATAACAAAATATCATTGACTGGTTGTCGTAAGCAGCAAATGTTTATTTTCCATAGTTTTTGGAAGCTAGAAAGTACAAGAACAAGATGCTGGCAAATGCAGGGTCTTCCGGGTTTGCAGAAGAGCGGTGTTCTTGCTGTATCCTCACGTGGCAGAGATATGGAGGGAGGGCTCTGACTCTTACTCCTCTTATAAGGACACTAATCCCATCATGGGGAGGTCCATTCTCATGACCTCATTTAAACCTGATCACCTCTCAAAGGCCCTCTCTTTTTAGTCTTTGTATTCAGTTTCCTTTCTCCATTTATGAACTGTTTTTATTATTACAACCTTATAATGTAAATTTATATATTTATTTTAAAATATAAACTTCAGAATCAGTTTTATATACTATAAAATGAAAATATTGTTGATACTTTTATTGGGATAACTAGATTTATATGTTAATTTGGGAGGATTGATGTCACCAATACTGGATATTCCTACAGTCACATGTTTTTTCATTTGTTTTTGTCTTTGATGATTTCCTCAAATGCCATTTACTCATTGAGAATGTAACCATTGTGTTCTCCTTTAAGTTCAATGAAATCTAGAAGTGAGAATGGTTCACCACATTATTTGAGAAAAAGTGACTAGAGAATCAGATACTAAGTCCGACTTGTCATGTTATTACTCTCGGTCAATTACCAATATTTAATTGGGGGGAAAAATAGTAAAAAGAACAATGACAATTACAAATCACCTCAAAAATGCAATCAGAAACCTCTTTGCCAAGAACTTATATCATTTAAGACATATGTGACAATCAGGTAAAATCACAGTAATTACCATACTTAAGTAACAAGTAAGGGTAAAAGAAATGCCATATTATAACCCTAAAAGGTAAATCAAATCATTTTAGATTACTCATGTCTCCCTTATCAAGACCATTTCAGATCCTAAAGATTGTTATCAAAGAGAAGGGTGACAATGTTAAGCCTGAAGCATATGCAGTAGACAAAGGATTTTACGTAATATACAGATGCTTTTTGAAGCAGAAATTTCTAAAATATGCCATTTACAGGACCTCCCATAATAATCAGGTTCATGTTGTTCATGAACCTATCACATTATGTGGGCAGACTGTGTCCCTTTCAGTCACCCTGAACCAAAAGTGAAAAGCAAAAGTGATCCAAATGCTAACAGTTCGTGAAACTGACCTATAGACTTTTTCCCTTGTCTCTGCTTTTAATTTGCTGTCTTAAATGTGTACAAATGTTTCTTGGAAGGGTATTTAAGGGTACATGGGGAGTTACTGCTTATTTAAACAGTTTTAATGAAGGGCTAACCTTTTACATTTAACATTCATTCCCTTCATTTGCTTTCTGGCAGCAGTTCATATACATTTTTTTTTCTCCCAAAGGACACAGCATAATGAACATACAGGAGATTATTTAAATGAATGGTTTTAATGAGTTCTTTGAATAGATTCTTTAAAAAGCAGGCATGAAATTGCTTTCTCAGTTGGGATGCTTTAAAATATTTTTAGAAAAAATCATATATAAAGCTTTACAATTCTAACCATTTTTAAAGAAATAATGATTAAAAAGTTTTTTATTGCAATATGATTTATTTTCACTCAGACTGTAAAAGACATTATAAAACTCAGCAAGATTTTTAAATTATTTTAATGGATTGCATTTCATATTAATAAGTAGTTATTTATCAAATTAAAATGCTTCAGCTCTTATATACTACTTCCACACATGGAAACACGGAACCTCTATAATAGATGAATATTGACTACATATAAATTTATATTATATAGAAAACACTGTGCTGTCCTTCCAACCCCTCTGAATTCCTGCTCAAAGGGTCCTAGTCTTGAGGTTGGGTGGAATTATCTTATCTCCTTGCTACTGTGATTGTTTCAGAAGTTGACATATATCTCATTTTTTCTCATCAAAATGATGTTTAAGACTTCTGTTCAATGATGTTACTCACTTCCTGGATGGGAATGAGGAAAAGTGTAGGCCCAGGAACTTCTGGAAATTATTGTACCACCATGAGGACTAAGGATGAAGTGGACACATGGGGCATGGTGTAGTTGTTAAAATTGCAGAGAAGAACCAATACTTGATAAAATTCTTCTTGACACTTTGGTCTCAGGGCTTTACTATTATGTAAGGCAATAAATTATCTTTATTATTTAAGCTTCTTTGGAACCAAGAACATGGGATCTAAGAGTGACATAAACTGCCTGTGGCAAATATCATTGCCCTAATTTTGAAACCATTTAAGCACTTGAAAGCATAAACTGTTTAATTGCCTCTGTTTGTATTCAAATGAACTATTCAGACAGCTCAGAACCTTAAAGCAGACATTTTAAACATGAAACCACCTTGTTAATAACTAAAAGTTGGATGCTGATCAGTCTTGTAAATACTATTATAATACTTTGTGTGTTTTGTTTCTGTCAGTCAAAAATGCTATTATATTAACTTCTGTAAAAAAATTGAAAATATTAAAATCAAATTTCTTCTAAGAGTTAACTGTCTAGCATAATTTACAAATTTTTGAAAACAGAGAATATTCAATATAAAGGAACATTGTGGCAATAGACCAGTTTCCAAATATTTCCTCATATGCGAGAAGACTCTGAAACAAAGAATTTAGAAGTTTCCTTCCAACTTGAATGTCCTATAGTTCTATGGCAAATAAAACATTAGGAGGTTGAGGGGAAAGTGTTTGAGGTGTATGGCACCTGGAGATCACCAGGAAAGCTAGAATCCTCTTGTCTTTTATAAATGGTCATATTGGTTTACTACCTGACATTTGAAGAGAACAGAATTTCTGTTTTCTGCATGGTTTTTCTCAAAACACTTTTTGATAATATTTAAATTTTCTGGGATCAGATATTCTTCATTAAGTGTTTCTACATATCCATTTATATGCATAAAAGAACATTAATTTGATGTTAAAGATTTTAAATACTTGGACCCTGAGAGGTTCATAACTAGAAAGCTTTCTTCCTATCGGATGAACCCTCAAAGTATGTCCTCCAAGTCATCACTGAGTCTCTTTGGGAATTCCTTTGTTAGTGAAGGATTCATTAGCTACTAAGACACTCAGTTCACTTTCATACATTTCTAATGGTTAGTACCTCCATCTATATATTTAATCTTCAGATATTCTTTGAAGCTCTAGAAACTCATATGATATATTGTTGTAACTGGAATTAAATATATCCTTTTGGTGAAAGAAGATCTGTTATACTTAATTATCAGAATGTGCTTATTTCTGTCAGATTTTCTTAAAACACACAATCATTCACATAGAAACTTAACGGCTTATGACCAAACAAGTTATTTCATCAGTATAGATTCAATGACTACAAAATCACCGTAGTCGTCTTTTAGTCAAATAAAAAAATCCTTTTCTATTTACTATTAAAGAGTTATGTGGGACACAACTAAAATGGTAAAACTATTCTTTTTGGTAGTGAAATGTTCCACTGATTATAGTCACAGTCCTGATAAGAGCTTGTTATATGATTATTGGGAGAAAACTGCATACGCATATATGGTTATGTATAAGCATAAGGCCTCTGTCCTCCTTGCATCAGATAATGGCATCCCCCTTTACCTACCTTTATTTGTTCACATTAGCTTTTTGATCATATAGTGTCCAACATGCTAGAGAAAGTGATAAAAGCATCTATCACTCCTCCAAAAGTGACTAGACTACTTTGTGCTGAAAAACAGAATCAGTCTGTGAATTGATATTATTTAGCAACATGTCATTTATGCTTTATGGGATTTACATGGAATAATAAACTCATCAAAGTTACTTTAAACTAATTACATATAATTTAAGAAATGTTAGCTTCCCAACCAAAAAACTTCAAATATGTGAAAAAAATGTTTTCCTTTAACCTGGGAAAGTTTGACTCTTAACAGTGAGTCCATCTCTTATAAAGATGTGCTACAGGGTTTCTGTAAATACTTTATTTTAGTTTTAATGTTTTCGTATCCAGGGTAATGGAATGAGTTTTTTCCTTCCCACTACTCCAGATAACTATCAAGGGTAAGGCAATTGAAAATGACATTTTGCAATGTAATATTTCATGACTCAAAGCAGGAAAGGAGAGAAAAATATAACATAGTACTTGACTATAAGCAATGCTTCTCACACTTTGGGGTGAATATAAATTATGCATAGACTTTGTCAAAAAGCAGAATCAGATTTAGATTTGAGAAGGGCCTGAGATTTTAACAGAGTTCTAAGCGATGTTGACGCTGCTGGTGCAAGCACCATAATTTGCGTGGCAAGGTGCTAGAATATATGACAGCTTGAATATGCACGAACTGTAGATTGCCTTCTGTTTGCAAATGGTTTGATTATCTATAATTTACACCGAAATCAAAACATTTCAATAGCTTGTACTTTCTTCATTGCCCACCTACATGATGCAAAGTTCCACATGTCTTTTTACCATAGCAGATTTAAATGGAGCAAATAAAGACCAATAACCCACTCTAGAGGTTGGCTAAAAACGAAGTGGAACCATAAAATAAAGGGAAAACAAAAAATTTAAAGCACTAAATTTAAATTTTTAGGGAAAGAAAAGAAAACTAAAAAGGGTATACATGTTGGGAGAGGACTCTGAGGAAAACCGTTACCTTTGCTGTGTGCTTATCTGAGTGTATGGCTAGAATGTATCCCTTAAGATTAAGGGACTAATGTACCATATAGTGAGTGGATCTGGGGTCAAGGATACAACCTTGAGCCTCTACTATGCTGTGTAAACTATAATATCTGGCTTATAAGTAAAGGACTAGCTAGAAGAAGACTCTTTCTTTTGCAGAATGTACCTATCTCCCTTCCTTGAGTACCATATTCCTGAGGATATGAGAGTTTTAAAATCTAGTTATAAAAAGATACCCTCAAATATGCAAATGCCAAATATTAATAAATTGAACATCTTCACTGCATTAACCTGTGATGCTAACTTAAGTAGTTTTGTCTAGAATTCAAATGATGTAATTTCTGGGGCCACAGCATCATTTTATACAAATCTTTCATTGTTGAGTATCCATTAAACTCTGTATTGCCTTATATTTTTGATGTTGATAATTACTAGAAGTCCTAACCTGTTCATTTTTGCCTATGTGAAATTATAAAAGTGAATAAACCACGAGAGCACATGTAAGGAACATCATCTCTCTCCTCTGGATGCATTGACAGATAGATGTAATATCAGTATTATTGGTGAGTGACTAACACACCTTATGACCTGCATCACCAACATCACTATCATATCTATATATGCATGGAATTTTTCAAAAAGCAGAATAAGATTTATATACATATGAGATATATATATGTATATGTGTGTGTGTGTGTGTGTGTGTGTGTGTGTGTGTGTGTGTATAGAGAGAGAGAGAGATGGGGAGAGGGGAAGAGAGAGGAAGAGGGAGAAAGAGAGATGAGAGAAACGACGCTAGTAATATTGGTAATGCTAATTGGGAGGTACGTTAGTTATTCACCAAATATCACTGACTCAGCCTTCTAAACACATGTCAGAATTGCCTCTTATGATTGGGTTGGGCCACATGACTAGTTCTGTTTATTAAATTGTAGGTATAACTACTAGACATGCATCACCTTCGAGTTTCAGTACTTGATAATATATATAGGATTCTCCTTGTTCTTTCCCTCTGGTGGTCAACCGGCAATGTTCAGGGTCATTACTGCTCTGACGGACCATGTTTCTTAATGACTATGATGAGCAGAACCTACCAGGTGGATATATAGCATGAATATGAACCGAAACCAAACTTCTGATTGTAAGCATTCTTTGTTTCTGTGGCATAATTAAATCTAATCTGAATTATTTAGGAAGAGAAGGTGTAGATCAGAGTGAGGTCAGGATGACTGCTGGAGACAAACTAAACTTACTTCAAAATATTGTCTAACATTCCTGAAAGATATTTAAAGGCTAACTATATAGACAAGCACCGCTAATTCAGAAGTGACCAAAAGATTCACTCTGTCCAATTAGCTTATGAAGACGGACAGTGTAAGCAGCAGGCTAATAGTTTTAGAGCTACAGACATGTATTCACTTAGGTGGACAAATGATAAAAGGAAATTAGGACTAAACTTAGTCTCAACTGACTTGTAAATGCATTTTAGTAGATAAATTTTACTCCTTATTAAAAGTAATTTAAAATCTATTTGTGGTAATATAATTTAAAATGTTTTAAGGTGATAATTTTAGTATTAGTTATTCATATTTAAACTTATATGGACTTTTTAAGAAAAATTATAACTTACATGGCTTAACATTACATCTATCAGAATTTCAACTTTTTTACTCTCGTTGATTGTAACATCCTTCTATGAGACAAAATTCATGTATATATTAACAGAATGACAGTTTGCTTAATCCAATTGAATATATGGAAATGAACCCATATAATTTTAAAAGATATTAATCCAAAATAGCTGTTATAGTAGAAATTCAAGTCCTAATTATTTTTATCCATATGTTTAGAGTCAGCATATCTGTAGAATCAAATTACAGTGCCCAATACAATAACCACCCCAACCTCAACCTATTCATACCTTCCAAACATGTCAGTTGTCTTTACGTCCTCTCCTTTGTCTACAAGTCCTGTCAGATCTACCTTACAAACATATCCTGAGTCCAACCACTTCTCTCTGCCCTTGCAACCCTAACTTTAGAACACATTATTTCTTCATGGATAACTGTAATTGCCTCCACCATTGTTGCTTCCATTTTCCTTAGAGTAGCCAGAATTGTCACAGACTTCCTCTGTTTAAAAGTCCTCAGGGATTTTCCAATGATTTTAAAGTAAGGTAAACATTTTTATCATTAATTACAAAATTCTACATGATGTAGCTCTTTCTTACTTCTCTGCATTCTTTCTTGTTCTATGAGTACTCTTATTTTCTCTGCTTCAGCCAAGCTGAATTTATTCCTATTAGATTCCTAAAACTATCCCACATCTGCCTTAGTTCCTTTGCCATAACTTACCCCTCTTCCTGGATTTCTCATAATCAAAATCTTTGCACCAATGATTCATTTAACATTGAGACCTTTGTTCAAATATCTCTCCTTTAGACATGCCATGTATGATCATCCCTTGTAAAATGTTCTCTTTTCTTCCATGTCTTTATTCTTCATTGACACTTTTCTTATTACTTTTATTAACACTCATTGCTACCTATTTAAAATTATCTTATTTATTTACTTGTTTCAGTCTACTTCTCCCTGATATATTACTCTGTGGGAGTGAAAGACTTGTCATCGTGAATCTCCAACAGATTGAATAAATAAATGAATAATTAAAAAAATGAATCAAAAAATTATCAAAGTAAAATATAAATAACCAAATATTCAGTGTGAGTTTAGATTTATGTTGCTTATGAATTACTCAATGAATTTTATTTAATTTTTTAAAAATGTTTTTATTTTTGAGTAGCTGCCATTGTATCGAGATATTAAGATGTGAGAAAGAAAATTGGCCTGAGACAAGAATTTGGGGGTTGTTCTAATTTATAATCTCTTCTAGAAAGTAACAAATATTCTTGAATAAATATTTGAACAACACTGAGTAAAATTTAATGAGATCAAGAATACTATTTGAAAAACTAAAAAAAAAAAAAAAGGAAAGAAAGAAAATAAAAAAAGGAAAAAAGAATACCATTTGGGAAGGTAGATTAAGACCACACCCCCCAAAAAAATCACTGATCTTGGGTCAGTCCTGTGACAAATTAATAAACTTTAACAAGGCATTTTTTAAAAATTAAGTTTATTGGGGTAACATTGACTAATTCAATTATATAATTTTCAGGTGCACATTATCATTTGTACCCAAAGTTCAGTTTTCTTCAGCTATCATATATTTGATCTCCTTTACCCAGTTCACCCTACCCCCCTATATTTGACCCCATTATTCTGTCTACCTCCTCCCTCCTCTTTCACCCCACTAGTTAGCATTAGCCTATAGGCCATGTCCATAAGTCTCTGTTTGTCCTGCTCATTTGTTGCTTTTACGTTTATATCCCACATATAAGTAATATCATGTGATTTTCAAATTTTTCTGTCTGGCTTATTTCACTTAGCATGATTATCTCGAGGTCCATCCATGTTCTTACAAATGGCAGTATTTCATCTCTTCTTATGACTGAGAAATATTCTATTGTATATATGTACTAAAGCTTCTTTAGCCAATCATCTATTGTAGGACATTTTGGTTGCTTCCATGTCCTGGCCACTGTGAATAATGCTTCTATGAACATTGGTGTGGAAATACCTTTTCAGATATGGGTTTTCAAGTCTTTATGGTAAATACCCAGTAGAAGGATTGCTGGATCATATGGTAGATCAATTCTTAGTATTTTGAGGGTCCTTCATACTCTTTTCCATAGTGTCTGTACCAATTTGTAGTCCCACCAGCAATGTGTGAGGGTTCCCTGTTCTCCACATTGTCTCCAACATTTGTTATTATTTGTTCTGTTGATTTTAATTATTCTAACAGGTGTGAGATGGTATCTCATTGTGGTTTTGATTTGCATTTCCCTAACAGCGATGTTGAGCATCTTTTCAAATATTTGTTGGCCATTTGTGTGGCCTCTAGGGTGAAGTGTCCAGTTCTCTGCCTATTTTTCGAGTGGATCATTTGTTTTTATTGTTGTTGTTGTGATTGAGTCATATGAGTTCTTTTTATATTTTGGATAATAGGCCCTTATCAGAGGTGTTGCTTGCAAATATATTTTCCCATTTAGATGGTTCTGTCTTTACTTTAACAAGGCATTCTTTTATTGTCTCACCTTTTTTCCTTACCGCATCTGGAAAAAAAATCTTTGAATTGCTTTTTCCTAGATTATTTTTAGCATTTGAAACAAGTCTGAAATAAATTTTGAACATATGATTATAATCAATTGCATGAATAATTTCCTGTTATAGATATATGAGGCATTTGTTTCTGCCTCTCAAAATAATTTAGATTTTGTATAACAAACTAGTCTTAATGAGGTAAATGTCCTCAATATACCCTATAGCAAAATAATATTATATTACCCTCTCATAAGCTTTGGTATGAACCATACAAATAGTTTTTGTGGTTTTATTTAAGCTGTTCCTTAGACTTATTCACTAGATGGGTTTTCCATCCTACTTTTGCATGCTTTAATTTGATGCCATTGTAATGAGCTAATATGAGGCATGTTTCTCTGCTCTCTGACAAAGTTCCTTTTGATGGTGGGCAGGTCACTTTCTGTTCAAAGGAAGAAATAAGTTCTAAATGACAATTAATACAAAATGACTCAATCATTGCTGTTAATGGCTCTGATCCTGTCACCCAGAAGTGAGAGTTAACCGCTCTCTGTAAAATGTTCTCCTAGCTGCAGGATTGCCAGTAAATCCATAAAATACCACAGAATCCCAGAGAGCGAAAGTATGCAGTGGCACTTTACAATAACAGCACTCTTCATATTTATGTTATGTTAATTGAGCAAGATAGCAATCTGATGCAATAATGACACTTAAACTGAGCTTTTTAATGGCGATTATGTGTCTCAAAGAGCATGATTCAGTGTCTTCCCAATGAGTTTAATTTGGGTCTGGAGAAGTTAAATATCAGGGATGGTTACTATGTGCCAATAAGTTCTTCAATGTAGGAAGCTTGGAAAAAACCTTCTCTAGTTTTTCTAATAAAGTCCTTAAAAAACTCCTGACTTGACTTTCATTTTCAAGTATTTTGCAAATATTAATTATGCTCATGTCTCCTTCTATTGAGATAAATGATATTGAACCCAATTCTCTGATTTGTAGGTATGCATGAACTTAGTCCCAAAGGAAGGCTATTATCTCATACTAAGTTTATCTCCAATAATACATGCTATTTTTTTTATCTGAGATTCATAAGGATGCCAGAAGCAAATCCTCATAAATTTGTCCTCTGAAGAGCAGTGTACAGATTCAAAATGAGGGGACTCATTCACTCCTTGCATTTATGACAATATCCAGTAGTGTAATCATCGAAGGTTACAAAAATGGGTCCAACCTGATCTTGGTAGGAGACCTAGAATCCTTATCTTTGAAACATCCACATGCTCTTTTCATGAGTACAATTGTGCTAACTAAACTGACACATTCATATATTTGACCTTTTCTCCCTTCTCTTTTCTCTTGTTCTGTTACTTGGTCTATGGGTTCTAGACAGGATGGATTTTGTTTTGAGATTTTCTTTTCCATTCATTTTTTATTTCTTTTCTCTCATTGTTCAACCAACATATTCCCTTTTTACCTACTGCTGAATCCTCCAAAGTTGTGATTTCTTAACTTAAAAACAACCTCACTTTTAGCCCAATGTTCTCCAATGAACAGATATTCTGCAAAACAAGATGGATTTTCTTGTTAATAACCTCATTTATTAAACAGTAAGTTTAGCTACACTGAAACATCTCATATTTACAGACCATGCAACAGGACACTGGCAGGGTAAAAATAAATGAAGCACTATTACAATTGTAATTTTAAATTTACAAAATTATGCTTTCTATTTTCCCAAACCTCAGCTACAATTCATCTCTATTTCCTTAAAGCAATTGTGTTTATCAGTTCCACTAGGTCAGCTTTGTGTTTAATAGACCTTGTTTGGAATCACAAGGATAGTCACTGAGATTGTATCCTTGAAATAGAAGATGTTTAACCTCGGAGCCTCATTTTCTTCGATGCAGTTAGTTATGGACAAACTATCAAAAGCACAATAAGGTTGTCAAAGTCCAACCCCAAGGAATGAATAGCAGGGAAATGAGCCCTTCTACGGTGACATTTCAGAGTAGTCAGGAGGATTTCTATATTCAAAAGGATATCACATCATCGCAAATAGAGTCTTTAAAAAACTACTAACATTTCTCCAAAACTAGTTGCCTATGCACTGTTTTCCTTGCTTTTCTATTTTTTTTTTAATCTAGAATGAAGGAAACATTTCATTGCTTTCCCTTTCCCTTGCATTTCTAAAACCAGACACATACTGTAAGTATACAGCTTCTGAGAAGCAATTAAAGTTAATGGGATTAAAAATCTAATCACACTACTGCTCTTGGCTTGTGTCTGCAGAACTGCATAGTAAAGCCTAGCATTGCAAATGCACAAAAATTAGTTATTACACCAGTCCACAAAAGGTCTCCATCGCCTTTGTTTCAGCTTGCTTTCTCCAGGGCAACTTTTCATGGTTTGATCAGAGAAATGGCTCAGATTTATTTCTTATAACCAGGACAACTGTATCTTCTTGCTTTTAAATTGTTTTTGATATATGTTAAAGACAACAGTTAGGGAAGAAACAAGAGTACAACCAGGTCGAAATTACATTTAAAAATAGATTCTTCTGTGTCCAGAAGGATAAGAATCACCACAGAGACTCTCTGCTTTCTTTCAGGAATGTTTCTACTTTAAGAAGTTGGAAGAAACAGAGATGTTCCTGCCAAAGTATTATGGGAAGTGGAGGAGTCACTGTATAAGATGGAGGAGCCAGTCCTGACGGCCTTCTGACCTTCTTGGACAAAGAGGGGAACAAGATAGACGGCCTGTAAAATCCCTTTTGCCACTGAAATTCCATGAGCACACAATGATGTGACAGGATGGTAATACATTTATGGTTTGGATAATTTAATTTTTAAGATATCAGAACAAGAAGATGTACATTGAAAGAGAAAGCATGGAATGAGCAATTTCACCATCATAAGATGGATGACATACTCTTGATACTCTTTTGTCAAATGATGATGGCTGATGATGATGAAGAAGATGATGATGAAGATAATGATGATGATAATTCTAACACTTATTAAGCACTTCTAATTCAATGGCACTGTTCTAAGATTTTCTATGTATTTTCATTTAATCTCACAACCTTATGAGGCAGCTGCTATTATTAATAGAATAACAGTAGAGAGACACTAAGGCATATGGTTTTGCACAGGGAGACATAGTAATTCACCAAGATCACACACTGCAGAGCTGGGCCTAAGACTAGAATGTAGGTAGTATGGCTCCAGACTCCAAGTTAGAGAGAACTCTTAAATACTATTTAATAAACATTTAAAAATCTATTGTCAAAGAAAAATAAAATTTGTCCTCAGTTTCTCTCTGTCAAATCCAACTGCTTTACCTTCCCTGTACACTTGAGTCAGCTTAGTTATTGCCACATATATATGCGATTTATACAACTTCTCAAGCAGTTTTAATGACTACCCCTACAGCTGTCTGGTGTGCACCTACTCACTTTACCTACTGTCATCTGGTCTTCTCTGTGCACTTCTGGAAAATACTCAGGCAGCAAACTGAAATTTATCATTATTTTACTCTAAAATACAATTTGCAAAGTCTCCATATTTCAAGGGCAGACATAAACCACTCTTAGTTCCAAAATTGCCAATTATATTAAATTCTTGAGATTTTCCTCCTTCATTAGTTTGATATTCAACTATCATCAACACCCAGCAAGTAACTAATAGTCACATAGAAGGATCTAAGATAACAAAAAAGTTCCTGACACTGTTTCATAACGAAATCAGCTTTATATAATGCAGAATACGTTTCTGTGCAATTGCATCTTACATGGTGGTAAGTTACAAAGTCAACGATATACAAAAAATATCACAACTACCACTCTTTCTCAGGCTATCTCAGCATTTGTTACTTAAGTCTGAATGCAATCTACAGCTGGAATAACAAATAATATGAAACAGTGATCACACACACATAATATGCAGGCAGTCTGTTTTGCAGAATCTCAATATGAAGTTATTGAAGTTACTCTAATTTAGTTAAATGACACCAGTTCCCCAAAACCACAATTTTAATTTCAGTTATTATAGAATATTAGCAGTGGGTTATTGTATTAAGTAAAAAAAAAAAAAGAAAACAATAAAACAAAACAAAACAAAACTCCACTGCTGGCTGTTCAGTTTACAAATTACTACACACACACACATCATACACACACACACACACACGCTCATTGTGATCAATAATGAATCATATTACTTCTTCAAACTCTGTTCATGATTACTCACTACACATCTACTGTTCATTTAACATGCAGACAGTAAACTGTAAGTTGCATTGTCTTCTAGTGATAAATCCATTGGACATTTTTCAAAAAATGGATAACAGAAAGAGGAAATTAGCCAACACAAATAAAAATGCAGCCCAGAAATAAAGAGAGATAATGCTGGATGTAAAATTCCAGTCAAATGTAATGAAGTTATAGAAAAAAATAGCTAAGTGTGGGAATGTTGACCCTGCAGGCCTTTGAGACTACATAATCAGTCAGAAGAACTTACTTAGCAAAGAGAAACTGAGTGACGTAAATAAAGTGATTGTGATAAACAGAATGAAGATGTCCCAGAAAAGATGCTTACAACCAAAAAATCCCAAACCAAAAATCTTCATATTAAATAATAATACTCAGAAATATTTCATAGTATTGATAGTAAAAAAGATAAAATTCTGGAAGCTGATTCAGACTTGAAATGGAAAATAACATTTTACCAAGGCAGAGAAAAGATTATTACTCCATATTATAAGTTATATAGATGAGAAGGCAATCACTATTCAAACCAGTCTTGATAAAATTTTTCAAAAATATAAAGCTTTATTGAGGCACATTTTATAATCAAATTGTACCCTCACTTTAAGGGTACAATTCAATGATTGTTTGATTTTTGTAAATTTACCAAGTTGTACAACCATCACCATTTAGAATTTTAAGAACATTTCCCTCACCTCATTAAAATCTTTCATGTTTGTTAACTGTAACTCATGTTCCCTCAAATTTCAATTATCTTTCTATCTCCACAGATTTCCCTTTTATGGACATTTTATATAGATGTAATCATATGAAATGTAGTCTCTGTGTTTGTGTTCTTTCATTCAGTATAATGGTTTTGAGGTTTATCCCAGTTGTAGCATGTATCAATAATTTGTTCTTTTTTATTGCTGAATAATATTCCATAGTGTAGATATACCAAAAACATTTCCCTATCCATTCATCAGTTGATGGACATTAAGTTGTTTCAAAATTTTGGCTCTTATGAAGAGTGCCACTAAGAACATTTGTGTGTGTTGATAAAACATTTGGTAAGAAAATTTATGTGTTTTACAAAGAAATAATCACTTTACTTCTTAATATTTCTTTTAAATTACAGTTTACTGCACACACATTTTATTAATTTTAAATTTCTATATGCATTTATAACTGATAGTAGGAGAGTTTTTAATATTTTGACAAACATTTTAAGGACTGTGGAACATTGTAATTTTTCCCATTGATCATTAAGATTACTTTGTATAGTTTAGCTTGCATGATCATTTTAACAGATTGTCTCACACTGCTATGCAAAGTGAGGTCTGCCTGTACACACAAACACACACACACATATACATACAGAGAAGATTAATAGGCTTATAAAAAATATATTAGTAACCTAAGATGAGCTTATAAAGCACTTTTCAAATATTAATGTTATCACTCTTATAATTAAAAATAAAGTATAAAAATTATGTGTGAAAAAATTCCTATGATATCTTTGTATCCTAATATGAGGACATCATTCATAGTGCTTTTATACATATCAGCATAAAATAAAATAATGTTTTGTCTTTAGAAAACTGAAGGCAGGCTGGGAGGGAGGGAAGGAAGGAAGGAAGGAAGGAAGGAAGGAAGGAAGGAAGGAAGGGAAGGAAAGGAAGGAGAAAAAGTGGTGGCCATTAGGGAGACAATGAGAATGCCATAATGACATCCTGTAGTGGACTGAGGCCCTGGGTGACATACGAGTCTTTTGAGGAGGAGGTGTGCCAGAAGCAGTGATCCTGAATCCTCACGCTCAGAACCTAGACTGGTTTCAGAGCTGATGGAACATTCTACTTCCTTTCCAAAGGCAAGCCCAGACTAATAAAACCCAAAGCTGCATTCTGTTGTTGCTATTATAATTTAATCAAATCCAAAAATTTAGACATGTTTGTATGTCCTAGGAATCCTATATCTCCAAGAGATTTTCTAGATCCATGCTGATATGGTGGTGTATTATTTCTCTTGAAGAGGCTTAAGAATAGCATTAGCCTTCATTCTGCAAGTAGCAATCTTCAGCACACTGTGCACTTTCCATTAAGGGCATGTGATACATGCTACATTTGCATGACAGGACAGCAACATCACAGTATGAGCTAGGGTGTCTTAGTTGGTCTCAGAAGCAGTACGATATTTTAAGAAAAAAATAAGCTAGTTCCTTTAAATCAAATACATGTTACTTGACATATGTCTAGCACCATCTACACTAGTAATAGTATTTATAAAAATATTTAATTTTTAAATTGAATTTGATATTATCTGTTTATGTACAATTTAATTGCAGTGTCCATGATAAAATTGAAGAGTATTAATCATTTGTTTTATTACAATCTACATTGGCTGTGAAGATAATTGAGAGTATAAAATTATAGTCCTTTATTATATTTGTTGAAACACTGTTATTGTCTAAAATTTGAGTTTTATTTAAAATAAGCCATTATAAACCCATATTATGGATTATCTGAACAAAAAAGACACAGAGTAAAGTTGAGCATATAAATTGTTCTTTTACATTTTAAAATATGATGAACTGATTAAAGTTGCTACATCAAGAAACTAAACCTATGGAAGACTAATAATAATTTATTATTTCAGGATTCATGTGGGAATATCAATATTAATCCCCAAAGATAATTGGTGTTCATGTTGATAAAAACCTACTTTCTGGATGTGAAGAGGTGTGAAATATGTATAATTCTAGACATGTTTTTCCTAATTGTAAAAATCCCAGAACAGATTTTCTCGTTTCCACTGGGTATTTCTTAAATCTATTACTTTAAAAAGTCAAATACTGACATATGAAAACCTCAGAAATTCAGCTGTTACCTAAATAAAAATATGTTATAATTTGCCTTCTGTTCATTTTAAATTGAATGAACATTAACAGTATAAAAGATATTTGGTGACGAAGAGGGTAAAAAGATTAGGATAGGCAGGGAATGTAGATTTTGTAAATGGTTTAGCAGTTTAGTCTTTTTGAAAAATGGTAAATTATAAAGTTACAAATGGTACTTAACTATTAAAACTAGGTCTCCACAAAAATTAGGTCTGAATCTACCTTCTTGACATTGTAGGTCCCAATTCAGAAACAGCTTAGGTTCAAAACTTCATTTTTCCAAGTCAGGAAAAAAAAAAAAAAACCTGTAAAGTTTAACTTCTCAAATCAGTCCATAAATACCAAAAACATGTTTCAATTTGAGTTTGAGAGAACATAATAGCTGTTTTTGTTTCTGTAGCAGACATTGTTTCATAAAACCACTCTTTCAGATATAAGTTCCCTCCTACACTTCTCTCTCTACTAATTGAAAGATTCAGGACAATCCGTGGCTTGGAACATTCTGACAGCCCAAGTAGGAAAGGAGTAGAGGTGGTCTCTTGCTGCTGCAGCGCCCAAGACCTGAGAATCATGTGCTGAGATGATTCAGCTATGGCAGAACCTCAGCTATTATAGCTTGCAAATATGCAGTCAAGCTGAGAATCTTTTACAAGTGAAAATCATTAGTATTGATGTCAATGACAACAGCAGTTCCATATATATATATTTTTTTCATTTAATCCTTACAACAATCTGAGTAGAAAACATTGACTTCATTTTATAAATAATAACTGAAGTTTGTTGTGGGCTTTGCTAGTTTGCCTGCCCATATTTTTCTCATCTTTCTATGTGCATGACATTCTTAGCAAAAAGCCAAGTCTATTTCCCTTTCCCTCTGTGACTTGGAATAATCAACTGAATGCAGCAAAAGTGAAGATGTGCCAGTTCAGGCTTAGTCCTTAACAATACCTGGATGTTTCCATTGTTATCCTTTTGTAACTTAGCCATCATGCTGTTTGGAAGTCCAGTATATTTTGCAAGAGAGAGAGGTTATGTGGAAAAATGATTCAAGATAGGACATCTCATGATGGAAAGGCAATATGCAGAAGAAGCAATATGAAGCGTCAGCAAGCCATTTGACTCTTAGTATCGACACTCCAGACATGTGAAAGAGGCTTCTGGAACCTCCCAGCCCAGCTCATCTACTAGCTGAATCCAGCTCCATGAGACTCAGGTGACACGTGTAGAGTAGAAGAGCTGCCCATCAAACCTAAAGATAGTGAAAAATGCTAAATTATTGTTGTTTTAAGCCATTAAATTTGGGGGAGGTTTGTTGCACAGCAACAGAAAACTGATAAATGTGCTTATACATTGGAATTTTCCTGTATTCATTTAATCACACAATTCAGTGGGGCAGGTAATGTTATTGTCTTCATGTTATAGATGAGGAAACTGAAGTACACAGAGGCTAAATAACTTTTTCAAAGTCACACTGCTAAGCAGTGGAGCCTGAGTATCAAGTGTGACTTTATAATCATGTTCTGCCTCTCATATGAGAATACCAAGGCTCAGGAAAGTGAAGTAGCATATAGTGACGTCAGATCTCAAGCCTGTGCCTTCCAAAGCATGTGCTCTTTCAGGGTGTGACAAGTGGGTCAGTATAGCTGAAGCTTAGAATTCATCGATAAACTTTGCAAAAGATGAGAGTAGAAACACAAGTTGGAGCTACACCATGAAAGACTCATGCATCATGCTTTTTAACCTCTGGTCTAGTGATTCCTTTATCTGAGTCAGTAATAAATTTTGACAAATTTACGACAAATGACAAAAAAAGTATCAAAAAGTGTAATATATTCAGTACATGACATGTTCAAATTGTCAATTAGTTTTTCTCCCTTGGAAGGACTCTCTTCATTTGCAACAATGTCCTTTCTAAATTTAAAAATTATAGTTTATTTTGTAAAATAATGGAGGAAATAGAGAGTCCTAGTTGTCTTCTTAACGTTACTACTTGGCAGAATAATTTGTGTGTATGTTCATGTGTGTACAGTAAGTCCTTATTTAACCAAGTGATAGGTTCTTGGAAACTGACTTTAAGCAAAATGACATATGACAAAACCAATTTTACCATGGCTTATTTGATAAAAATAAGAGTTAAGCATATTTCTGGTTACCAAAACATCACCAAACTTCTTAATAAATACCAAAACTTCTAACATTAAACATGGAAATAAATGTGAACTATGCATGCATTGTAAAAAGATAATAATTTTCTAACTTATTTATTCCCATTTGGGGATAATAGCCTCTCTCAGCAGCTCAGGGCTCAAGGTGAGAACCAATTCTGGATCAGATGCCCTTCCATTGCAGAGTACATTCACACACGCACTCACTCAGACTGGGACACACCAATTCATGCACAGCTTTTGGATATGAGAGAAAAGTGGAGAAAACCCACAGAGGCATGGGAAGAACATGCAAACTCCACACAGACAATGGGAATGGCTGGGAATGGATTTTTTTTCTCATCAACATTATAATTACACTGTTTTGAACAAAATGACATTGTTGAAGGATGTGCTGTGTGTCTATATGTCTATATGTCTATGTGTTTCTATCTATCTATCTATCTATCTATCTATCTATCATCTATCTATCTTTCTATCATCTATCTATCATCATCTATCTTTACTGCATTATGAAATCTAAAAATCTAGAAACCACAATTACAGAAAAGGAACTCCTTATATAATTTTTTAAAAGAATCAAGCTTAATTATATCATATATTTTTAAATATATGGACATTTGTGTTTAAAATAGTTTATGTAGTAATAACTCAATATTTTTATCTTCCATTCTATACTCCTTCCTTTATTTTCATATTCCTGTTTATTCATGGCTCTTTGGAAAGTGTCTGGGACCAAAGAAAAAAGAGACTGAAATATATATATATATTTATCCAAGCATCAGTTTTAGCTCTTCCTAGCATCCCTGGTTGTACCACGAGTGATTCTGGGATCCTATTTTGTGCTGTGAATGTATATAATAATTGCTCATTTATTGATCAAATGACTGAATGACTTTTTTAAAAGGGAGTTTAGTATTATATAGTCATTTTAATAATCACTGATTTCCTTGACCTTGAAAATGATTGGACAGCTTTCATCATACACAAAAGGAATAAACAATATTATCACTCTAAAAATGCCATAGAATATCACTCCAAACTGCACTAAACAAAAAGAGTGTTAGTAACAAGCTTTAATTTATAAAATGAAATGATGGGCAGTAATTTGCAGAAATTGTTTGTAGTGTAAAACAGGCTTTTTCCATCTTCAAAACAGTTGAAAAAATATTTTAAGACAATTTATACTTTATTCTACAATAGCTCCCTATAATTATGCTTCTACTAATTAACACTTTTATAATTTGGGTTTAATTCAGCCTTCAACCTATTTTCCATTATTGTTATTATCTGTGAACTGTCAAAAGCAAAAACTCTACTCTCATTTTTTCCTTATATAAAAGTCAGAAGCTACTCCCAAGACTTTACCACAATTAAATACACAAATGGAAAGGCAGATATTATAATGAGAAGCAAATTACTTTTTTCCTCAGTGACTAGAAGTACTTGAGATTCTTTGAAGATTCTTCAAATAGCAAAACAACCAGGGAGAGCCCTTCAGTTGCTGTGTAAACAAATGCTACACGCAGATATTCTAATCAAGAATATTACCAATGCTACCTTTAGCATTTGGTTTCCATTTCTAATTAAAATTACTCAATGTGGAATAATATCTTGGAGTTTTAAGGAACTGATAGCCATCACATTTGTAAAATTATTTGTATGTAATTAATAATCATTGTACAGATGACATATCTTTTTATATACAAATGTGAAGTCTGCAGTTCAGTTTCTACTCCTTAAAAGACAGCAAAAAAAAGTGGAAAAAGTGAGTAAATTTTTTTAAAAAGCAAGGATTTGAGACTAAGTTGTTCAGATTTTTAAAGTACACACTTAAGATAATTTTATAGTTTTAAGGTTAAGAAAATAACTATAGAAATGTCATAGTTGTAAGCACAATTTTTATATAAAATACAAGGAATTTTACATTATGTAAGTGTATTGGTTCTGGAACCAATTTTTTATAATCATTGATTGATGAGCTAGTCCTGGAATCATAAATATGCTTATTCTATTTGTAGTGATATTATATTAATCATACTTGATCTGCTATCTGACATGAGCATAACTACTTATAAATTTGACCAACTGGAAACATGGTTAATAAAATGTAATAGTGTTAAGTGCAAGGTAGTATTGATATGAAGAAATAAAAACAAATTAATGAAAAAATATCCAGAAACAAGGAAAGAAGAAAGTAAAACAAAGCAAAACCCCCAAAGTTGTAACTGCAGAAGCCCCACCTTGTAACTGCAATGAAAAAGATGAAAATGAAGTAAACGGAATTATCAACCTTGTTGGTTTGGTTATTTGCCACATGCAAGTCTCCCTTAATGCTTATAACACTTTATAAGGTAAATTCCATTATCATTTTCCCCAGTTTAAGGATTAGAAAATAGAGGCACAAAGAATTTAAGTAAGTTGCTTAAGGACACAGATCTTGTAGGAGGAGAGAGCATATGAACCAAAGCAGTTTGATCCAGAATCCACACTCTCAGATCACTATATTCTGTAAAATAATAATTTATTTCCAATTAAAAATTAAGATACATTTTTAATTTTTAAATATCATTCTAGAGCACCTGCTAATAAACCTGTTTAACTCTCATCTAATTCTGTTGTTAGGATGTAATTCTGTTTTACCAACAACGGCCCAGATGTTTTACATGCTTATAAGTTTGAAATGAATCTGCAGAGAAAAAACAAAACAAAAAAAATAACTGAGGTATGATTTTTGAAATAGAATACTAGTAGGAAAGATAACTCCAAAAAGTCATTATTATTTTATTCCCCAGTAGGATATAACCTGTTTTGTTTTCAATTTAACAAGTACATGTTGGTATTTCTTTAAGTATTGACTACACAAAATTGTGCTTTTCAGGTCCTCTTGAAACCATCTATCTTGTCTTTTTGTTGATTTACTAATTAACTAATTAAGTAATTAAGTGAATCTTTGACATGTGGTCCATTATTCATGTTTACATTTTTAAAAATGTTTTCTACAACTTTCTCTTGGCAGATTTGAGTATGGAAAGTTTAGAGGCATCATGGTATAGCGATAAAAGTGTGCAGATATCAGAGTTAGACAAACCTGGGAACAAGTACAGACAGACAAATGTGTAATCCTTTTGAGCTTCGATATCTATAAAATAAGGATAATAATTCTTAGCACATAAGGAGTGTTGAAAGGATTATAAAAATAACATTCTTGAGATAACTAAACTGGGCTTGACATATCCTCTCTAAAACTCTTAGCTCCTTTTCTTTCATTTCTTAAAGCTGAGACAGGTGAATATTATAATGTTCTGTCAACACACACAGACTTCTGAACACAACTCTTAAGTAAGTGTAGGTGGAGAAGAATTTTTAAAAAGTCTAAAAACAGAAGGTAACCAAATAAATAACATAAATGTCAAAACTAAATACTATGAGAAAATATTAAAGAAATTTACCTTTTTCTTTTTTTAAAAAATAAGTTTCTGTTTTCAAGTGTATGAAAAAATTTTAAACTAAGAAAGTAAAACTGCTATATATTCTACATTCGATAAAATTCCTGCTAAGTAAGTCCATATCCCAGAATTTTCTTCAAAAGTGCTCCCTAGAGGACTGGTTTCAAACCACTGTGTATCAAACACTCTTCTAAACTTTGATGAAAACAAATGATTTCTTCCCATGGAAAATTAATAAGTGTTGCCTATGTATCCCAGGTTAGAAACCTCTGCTTTAAAGGAACTATCAAAAATGAGACAATAATCATGGTCTAAATCAGAAACGCTTTAGATGTCACATGTTGTATAATTAAATTTAATGTAATATTGGCATTTGACATTTTATTTTAAAATACATAGGTTACCTTATCTGTATGTATTTTTTGATAAAATTTTCAATAAAAATTATGAAAAATTTGAAATGGACCAATGAAAACAAGGTATCTATCAAACCTTTCAGTGTTAACCAGATTTCATGGGGATATTGTACTTATCACTGTTTTTGAGCTACTTCACAACTCCCTAAGTTTTAGATAAACGGTAGCAGTAAAAATAATATTTTCTCATAGAGATCCAAATTGTATTCAGTAAAATCTGGTAATTGCCCTTTGAATACTGGCCAATTTTGCACATATATATAAATTAAGCACTTTTTTTTATCTGACTATCAGTATGTGGTACTTTGAATCATTTAAATGATTGTAAAATCTTACTGATTCCCTCATTAACTAATGAGTTGAAATATTTGGCACATATTCCTTTCATATTTTTCTGAGAATCATGATTTTACCTTTTTTTAGAAAATAATCCCTTATCTACCACCAAAAAATTTATGAGTTTGTATATTTATAAAAATCCCCTCAAATCTTTGGGTAAAATTATGTCCTCTGAAAATGGGCCACATATACCATGTCACTTCACATATCACTGCTACATACCTGGTTGTTTTCATAACTGCACTGAGAAGCAGAAATCTAAGTTAAAACAGAAGCTATCTAGGCTACACATAAAAACTCTGCAACAGAGTAATAAAATAGGACATCACAATAAATGGAAAGGAGATTCTCCTTGTCTAAGTAAAGTATAAAAAAGAAGAAGCAAACAGATTGTTTGCCTGGTTAGTACCCTAAGGACAGAGGGCTCTTATAAAATAACATATCTTACAACTAAAGAACAATTAATCATTTTCAATACTAGGTTTTTCTTAAACACTGCAGAATAATTTATAGTTCTAAGTCTAACCACAATAATCAAGATACTTTATTTTTAGTTCAAGAACTTTCATTTAAAATACATAAATACACTTAATAGCTCTATAAATCATAATCATAATTTTTTACACTCTTTGAGTAAACACTAGATGAAGAATTTCTCATTTGTGAGAATGTTGGCAGAAACCTTAGATAACCAAAGTTTAAATGGCTCCATTAGTTTTGAGGTGACATAGACCAAGATGGCAAGTGAAATTCACTGGATGGTGATGATGTTGACTTTTTTCACAAGCCCTTTGGTTACCTTGTTCCTCTGAGAGTCAAATTAAGAGGAGCAGTGCCATACTTAGTGCCCCAAAGCCTCTAGACTTCTGAAGAACTCAATCCTCTTTATACCAAACCTATTAAAATCCACCTATTTATGTGTTGAGTTGGACTACAGTTATATTTCCAATAGGTTACTTTTATTAACATTTAATTAGATATTTACATATTTTATGTTTTGTTCTTATTTTGAACCAAAGTTTTCCTCAAGCTCTCAGAACTTTCCATAGGACTCAAAAAGCTCACAGATCCTAAACTACAATAATTAATTATTAAAACATTCTATTATGGGTTTTGAAATCTATGTCAGATGTACAGTCCTATTTTTATGCTGTAAGAATGGCAAAATTCACTTTAAAAAAAAAAGAGCAAAATCTCTTTAACTTTGCAGATGAGAACTAGAGGGGAATGGGGAGCAGTTTGTTTTTGAATGTCTGGCAGGCTTTCTAGCACTCCTTCCTCAGGTAATTTGCTTCAAGCCAGAGAAGTGGTCATGTCACTCAGATCCAATCTTTTACTGCTTTCAATCAGTAACTGGAGGCTCCTGAAGGAGGGGGTTCTTGCTAGACCGAAAGGCTAGTCTAAATAAAAGAGAATATAGTCAACAAAGGAAAAGAAGCAGAGTCAGGCAGAGTTGATGAGATGAATCAAGGGAGTCCTGCTGTCAAGTGTATAGTTATAGGTCCCATAGTGGTTCTGGAGAGTTCCCTCAGGAACTGGCAGCATTGAGGCCCTCTTGTCTGATTATTCAATATGTGATCTCTGCAGCCAAGCTGCCTGCAAAGAAATCCCAGTTCTGCCCCTTGATAGCTGTTGTACCCCATTCACATTACCTAATGTCTCTATGACAAAATGTAAAGGAGGAGTATGGTGATAACAGTGATAACACCGGGTCATATGGATTTTTGTGAAGATTAGTTAAAACATATAAAACACTAGTATATAGTAAATATGTGTTAATATTTTTTTTGACCCTGGTTACAAGATCAAGTATACTTTTTTTTAACTTAAATTTTTTAAGTTTGAATTAGGCTTCTGTAACTTGCAGTTGACATGGTCATGATTATCAAAAACACCTCTTGGTCCCACCTCTCCTCTGATATGAATATTAACTCCCACTATCTCTCCTAAAAGGCAACTGTTTCTGAGAAGGAATGAAATGTACTGACCATCCCAGATTTCACAATTGCTATTGTTCTGGCCGCTTGTATCACTGTACCAGGCATAAAGTTTTTTTTTTTTTTTTAGATTCCCAGATGGCCACCTCAAATTGACTTTTGCCAGATAACTTTATGGACAGAAAATACAATTATTTGCTTTGGATATCTGGCCAAAAACATAAAAAAACTATAAATGTTATTTCTCTAAAAGACATATGGACAGAATAATGACAGTTTTTAAAAATACATATACTTTGAAAAAAATAATCATTAGTAGTACATATTAATTTGAACCAAAAGAAAATAAGAACACATTAAAATCAATAAGTAAAAGAGTCTAGTAAAGAAAAATTAAAGATTAAAATGGGTTTAAAAAATCAGTAAATTTCATGCCAACCTTAATTGTACCATTTTTTTTGGTTAAAAAAAAATCAGAGGGTCAAAGAGAAAAGGCTGCCACCACCTATATTTCACTTCTCATTATTTGCCATTTTACCCAATTATATACACCAGGACACTTAGTGTGTGAGAATTCCTGCTGAGGGCTATTTCTAAACTTGAAATAATTGAACTAGACATGAAACTGAAGCCAACATGGAAGAGAAATCTGTACTCTAGAGGAAAATCTTCCTGATAGAAAAGTCCAGGCTAAAGATCATGTCAATGACCCAGCTCATCTCTTGGAGTAGCAGCTGGATAAAAGCTGAAAAGGAGACTCAAATGAAAGACTTTTTAAAAATTCTAATTTGGGTTGTTTCCATACAAGGTACACATCATTCTGATTGGCCTACCATTGGACAGTCACTATGATGTAGGACAACCATACTGAGTTACTTACCTGTTCCTCTTCAGAGGTGGGATCCCATTGTATCTATCCTAACATGAACTGAAATAGAATGGTATTGTTTGCCATAAGAAGCATATAGAAGGACACAATGACCCAAACCTCTAAATATCCACTATTAAAAAGGCTCAATATTCTGCCTGATCCTAGGAAGGCAGTAATATTTCCAAACAGGCTCTAAAGTGAGACCAAAAGAATCTTCTGATCAGAGTAAGGACATAGTGAAGAGAAAGCAGAGGCATTTTTGACAGTCTTCAAAAAGTCTTTCACTTTGGAAAATTTGTTTTCAATTTTTATGTTTTAAATTTAAATTTTTATGTTTTGAGTTATTATGTTTAAAATTAAAAATGAACTATATATCATCTAAATTATCTTTTATTTTACTTTTTAAGATAAGAGAAAATGATATAATATATCTAAATTATAAGCTTTTACTTTTCTTATGTGAATCCTGAAGAAAAATATGTTTTTATTCTAAATAACAAAAGAAACAAAGTTTCTTGTAGAATGTTTCAATTAAAAGTATTTTGTGGTTCTATCTGATAACCATTTATTTCTATTTGATGGTATCGAATTCAAATTTAATGAAAGCATGATTTAATTTTATTCACCTTTCCTTACATAGTATTTCTGATGATTCATTTATATTTTGATGTTCTCATTACTAACACAAGAGACACCATTTGAGAATTTCAATTTAATTGGTAATATTTTGATGTTGTTAATTATTTTTTAACACTTATGCCAGCAATTTGGTTAATGGTGTAGGACTTAATATTCAAAATAGTCCCTCTTCAAGGCATTTATTTTGAATTTTAAAAATACCTGACACTGATATATCTTTTGTAATACAAGTGAAAAACAGAACTTTTTAATGAAGGGATCATATTTTGAAAGTAATGACTTCGAAATTTCCTTTCTCCTCTTTGGAATTGTTTATCAGCACCAGTTTATGAAATATGTATAACACGATGGTCTTTAAATAATACATAGAATTTGTTGCTTATAGCTAGATTGTAGACTATTTTTATGAAAAGATCATAATGAACACTCCTTGACTTGACAGCTTATTTGAGTTCAGGCTTTACTGCTTATGAAGTGTGTGTCCTTGGACCTCCCTTTGCATATAAATAGATGGAAATAATAATATCAGGCAATTCATTTTTGTGCCTTTTAAAGTTTTTTATAAAAAGAAAGTGAGACATCTGTGAAAATAAGCTGTATAATTTCAAAAGACTATACATATTTAAGACAATATTGTCAAAGGGATCTTTACATGACTCCTAAAGTTATCTTTGTCATAGGATTCCAAAATGCCCACAACATCAAGAGTTTTACAAGCCTGGGCAGAGTGAGAGCAGTTTCATATAGAACAAAAGTGATATGAAAAGGGATTTGGCTCCGCCACCTCCATGGGCCCTTCAGGCAGCTTTGGAAGCTTTGCTAGAGCTAGATAGTTTTGTAGCAGCATTGATCGCCTCATTTGCTGACATAGATATAGCAAGCTGAGGATGGTAGTGGCTATTCACTGTTAAAAAGAATAAATGTATTCTTTCTGGAAAATTCAGAGTTAACTGGGAGAAACTTCAAGAGCTAGAATTTTCACAGAGAAGACAGAGAACAGAACCAGAAAGATATGTTTTATTACTATTCTTTTATTATATCTTTATCACCAGGCTAGTGCCATGTAATTAGTAGTATCTTCTAGTAGTATCTTCTGGTATCAAAAGGTAAAAATATTTGGCAGGATTCTCCTCTCAAAGGAAGATATTTAATTGCCCTGATATAACGTTAACATGTTTTCATGCTAAACATGATATAACATGTTTTCATGATTTCCTCTTCTTTTTATAGAATACTTGTTCTGTTCTTTTTTTTTTCAGACCTTTTTTTTTTTTATTTTGGGATAAAAAAAATCAGGCAAAGATTTTTGAAAAGATGGGTATAAAGAATAATAGAAAAACCACTTAAAGCCCCAATATTCTAAGACTCAGATACAAATATTGTTAACATTTTAATATTCTTTCTAGTTCATCTTTCTGTCTAGCTATCTGTACTTCTATCTGCTAGCCATCTATTTATATATATTGGCCTATTAATCTATTTTTCACAGTTGAGAATATATTTTAGATAATGTAATTTTTTCTTAGAACATTAGGTAATCACCGTTTTCCCACATTACAAACTCATTTCCTGAATAAAATAGTTGCTGTTATGATCTATTAGACATTTCTTAACATTTCATAATGAATTTCAAAAACTCCATGAGCACAATAAGAATGTCAGGGTCATTCATGTCCTCAATTATAATTGAACTCCTCTGACAGTATCCTAAGTTGACACTTTGTAATTTAGGAAAAGTGCCAGATTTACCCTCTGAATCAGGGAAATGTTTATTTGTTATCTCATATTTGAGAAATGCTGACTTTTGAAGCATCCACAATTTATGCATTTTAAAATAGAAACTGGCAAAAGGTGTGGCCATAGATGACAAGAGACCGAATTAATGTTTATATTTTATTTGTATGTTATGTGTTCATTTTTCATTGATAGACAAAAAGTTACTACAAAATTAGCAGCTCAAAGCAACACAGATTTATTATTTCACAGTTTCTGCACGTCAGAAGTCTGGGTATGACTTAACTAGGTTCTTTGCTTCTAGGTCTTATCAGGCTGTAATCGGTATGCCAGCCAGGACTGCATTCTCATCAGAAGCTCAACTGGGGGAAAAATCCACTTTCAATATCCTTTACCTTATTGGCAAAGTTCATTGTCTTGCAGCAGAAGAAGTGAAGATGGAAGTTCCTTAAATAATTAAAAATAGTACTACCATATGATCTAGCAATTGCACTTCTGAATATATATAATATGTATGTGTATATAATAGTCTACTGTGTATATTAAAAAAGTCATATAAAAGGTAAAATCTTGCCTTTTATGATAACTTGGATGGGCTTTGAAGATATTATGCTCAGTGAAATAAGTCAGACAAAGACAAATACTGCATGATTTCACTTATACATGGAATCTAAGAAAAAGAAAAAGAAAAAAAACCCAGAGCTCATAGATACAAAGAACAGATTAGTGGTTGCCAGAGGCAGGATGGGGTGTGAGGAGTGATCCAAATGGGTGAAGGGCTTCAAAAGGTACAAATTTTCAGTGACTAAAATGAATGAATCATGGGGATTTAATGTACAACGTGGTGACTATGGTAAATGATCTGTAACTCACATTTAAAAGTTGTTAGGAGAACAAATCTTAAAAGTTCTCATTATAAGAAAAATAAATTTGCAACTATGTATAATTATAAATGTTAACTAGACATCATGAAGATTATTTCCCAATATATATACAAATACTGAATCTTTATGTCATACACTTGAAATTACTATGTCAGTTATACCTCAATAAAGAAGAAAAATTAAAAATTGAATATTTGTAGGTAACAATTTTCCCTAAGTTATATAGTTTGAATATTTTTTTAGATCTCAATTTACCTTAAATTGTAGTTTTAATGTATATTAATTAAAATTCCAGAAGGTGTGTGTGTGTGTGTATGTGTGTGTGCATATGTGCCTGTTTTTGTATATATGTGTATGTATATATGTGTCTGTATTAAACTGATTCTATAAACTTAAATGCAAACATACAGGATTGGTATAGCCAAGATAATTTCGATGAAGAAGAACTAAGTTGAAGAAGTTCACTAGATTCTACTATTATAGAGCTACAATAATGGCAGTGATATTGACATGTAGATAGGCAAATAGACCAAACAAATGGAATAGTAAGTACAGAAATAGATTCACATGTAGAGAGCAAGTTGACTTTTTACCAATGTACCGTAACACTTCAGTGTGGGTCAGGGGGCAGGAGTGGTCTTTTTAAGCAATGGCACTGGAGCAAATAGATGCCCATATGGAAAAAAAAAAAAAGATGTCTTGACCTCTACCACATACCATACACAAAAATGAATTGAACCAAAGATCTAAAAGTGAAAATAATAAAGCTTAAAGAAGAAAACATAGGAATATCATCAGAATGTTAGGTAAGTAAAAATTTCTGAAACCGAATATTAAATATGTATAGATGAGACTATAAAACTAAAGCACTTCTGATGAGCAAAAGACTTCACTAAGAACGAAAATATGCAAGACACAAACAGAGAGATGGTAAACTGACAAATGACTTGAATCCAGCATATATGAAAAAAAGAAATACTACAAATCAAGAAAAACATGAAAAGCAATTTGCAATGATGGGAAGAAGACCTGAACTGACAGTACACAAAAATAAGATATCCAAATGGTCAGTAAACACTGACAAGGTGGTTAACAACATTCGTCACCAGGGAACTGCAAATAAAACCATAATTAAAATACTACACATCCACTAGAAGGCTAACATGAAAAATACTGAAAGACATAAATAATGGCAAGACTACTGAATAACTAAAACTGTCATACATTGATAGTAGGAATGTAAATTTGGGCAATCACTTCGGAAAATGATTTGGCTGAATCTATTAAAGTAAAACATAAGCTAGCAACTATGCCAGCATTCCCACTCCTATTCAAGAGAAATAATGCATGTCTCCCATAAAGCTTCCTAGCAGCTTTATTCAAAACAAATAGTCAGAAGATGAAACAACTCAAATCTATACCAACAAGAGAACAAATTCTAGGTACTTATACAATAGACTACAACTCGTCAATAAAAATGTACAAACTACCATTATAAACAACATGAAAAAAGCTCAAAAATTATGTTGAATGGAAAAGGCCAGACACAAAAGAATACATGCTGTATGGTTTCATTTATATAAAGTTTAAGAACATGGAAAACTAATCTATAATGATGGAACTTGGAACAGACATTAACTCTGGGGAGGGCCTACTGTTGACTACTAAGGAACATGAGGGAAGCTCCTGAGGTGAAATTTTGGGCTTAGTAATTTTTAAATGGGTAAATAGAAACGTATACATTTAAAAATAAACCTAGCAGTATACCTGAAATTTGTACACTTTCCTGCATGTAAATTGACCATATCAAAATAAAAGGCACTCTAAGGGCAAAACCTTGTTCATTCATGTCTGTCTCCAGATCTAGCCGCATTACAATACCGAAGCCTTTGCCTAATCTTAATATTAGTACTTGATCTTATTTGATCTTTTCTAGTACTATTTTTTCTTTACAATCTTCTTTTTTAATATTCTGCTAGTTTCTGAATTTTTAGTTCTCCTCACTGGCTTTATGGCATGGTACTATGATCTGTCTTTCTCTCCCTTGCAAAGAAACATTGCATCGTATTTTGATGCTGGCTGTGCCTGCTGTACTACCAAATTCATTCTGACTTCTGGAATTAGCAATCAACTTGTCCATTCTTTCTAGTTAACAATTAAGAAAATTGAGGTCTAATTGCTTAGGTAACCAGTACAAAGTAACACAATTAACTTTAAAATGTGTACTAACAACTAATCTTTTTTCCAAAAGGAAAGTTCTGAGATAATACAACTCTTTATATAGAGTAGAAGAAAAGACAGCAACAATAGTGTAAGGAAAGCAGAAGAGCTTCTACTGTAATTTTGGGGAAATCACTATTTTAGAGATATGAAAACTGGCAGAATGCCAGTCAGTAACTGAATTCAGATACTATTTTACCATGTTTCTAATTCAAATAGATCTACACAAATAAAAAACACTATGTACAAAAATACCTTCATGCAATCAAATTTCTTTATCCCAAAATAATTTCAATATTGACATATATCATTCATTAAACCACTCATTCAATAATTATGCACCTACTATGTCTCCCATAAACTTATTGAAATATATGCTATAAACAGAAATCCAAGATATGTGTAATCATCTTCCATTCTCAGTAGTAGATATAACAACATCAGCAATGGCAATCAAAAAAAGAAAATTCTTCTGCGATCAGTACTTTTCAGGAGGGTTGCTTATTAGAGTAGCGAGAAAGGAAGGGAGTCTGTCCAGCTAATCAGGAGATTCAAGAACTGGTTTACATTAAATGGTGTTCAAAGTTGCAATCAGATTGTTTTAACTTCTGAAATATATCATATGAGAAACTGAAGGGTACCATTATGTATCAAATTAAAAGTAAAAAAGGCACCTTATGTTGAATATAATCTAGATATTACTAATGTCCTACCAGCTCTGAAAAATTACCATTAGCAATGCACAGAAAAACAGAATCTAGTATATTAGATCTAAAGCTATGTTCTGAAGAACTAGAACCTAAAGAAAAATCCATACCTGTTTCTCAGCCTTAGTTATATATTGTCATCATTTGTTTAAAAATTTGCATTGTTAGATTATAGTAATTCCTTGTGCCTCAGTCACTAACTATTTTAACTTAATTTAGTGTTGGGAGAGGATAAGACAACGTCTATATATTTTTTAAATATTTGTTCCAGGACTGAGAATTATTTATCCAGGCAAAAATAATGAATTCAAAAGATTTTTTAAGTAACTAAGAAAGTCATCTGACTTAAAACAAAAGTATGATGATCTGGAACAACTTTCTCCACTGTCTATTACACTAACTAATGAAGATTCTAAGGAAGTCTCACTCTTGTAATTCCACAATTCTAAGGAACTTGAGTCAAGATAGTAAAATATCCCAAGGGTGATTCCTCCTGGGGGCCCTCTGCTTCATTTGACCATTTGGAGCAATTCTCATTCACGAATTGCCCTACTGACCTGTAATCATATTTGGCTGGAAGATGAAAGGTGAGGAAAGTTCACTAGAATTCTATTGCATCAGCTGTTCATTTTCTTCTGTAAATAGGAATATAAGTTAAACACTTTGGAAGGACCAAAATTTTCACAAGGTCATTTTGTTCCACAAAGGAAATGGGACCAAGCACACCCAGAATCTTAAATGGTGTCAGTAATTTTGGGTTAACTTCTCTCATAGATTCCATCCTCTCTGGGAATCACCCTATATTAAAGAGGGATGAATCCCTGATAGCCATGTTCTTATCTGACCTTTCCCCTAAGCCACATTTGATCATGGACATTTAATCAAAGTCAGATCAGTACATATTTCCTAGATTTTAAAATGGAATTATGAATCGGTCTTTCCTGGTAGCACTGTAAAATATAAAACTTAGATGCTGAGTAAAGGAAGTTGTGTTTCCCAGCATGATGATCATGGTGAATAGGATAGATGTAATATTCCCTAGCATGTGGTGGAACATGGCTTACACTGATCAAGAACTCATTGACATTATTGGGAAGGAAAAAATATAATAGTAAGGAGGGAGAAAAAATGAGAGAGAAAAAGACCCCTCAGAGTTCAATGATCTATTTAGAGTAGTTCATGATGTTCAATTACATACTTTCCATCCTATTAACTGATGGTTTAACCCTTCTCTGAGCACCCAATTTGCTTAGGTTTTTGAGTTGGTTGCCATCACTTGCAATTTAACTCAAGAGACTCTTCTTGTTATTAAGCTTAAGTCAAGAGGATGTTGCTTGAAAAAAAAAAGCCATTTAAGTTAAAGCTCTTGTGAGACAGTGAGAAAAAGTAACAGAAAGAGGAAAATGGTGTAGTAGATTTGTGTTCCTATTTCTTACATCGAAGATAAAGCCTATGGGTAAATGAGAGAAAATTCAAGAAAGCTCTTTTTTTGCTCCTTATTTAAGACTTTGGAGAAGGCTTCTGTGTAGTGCATTGGGCACCAACTTGCTACATATAAAACTAGTTAAAAAATGGAACAGTATGGTCAGAGACAAAAGGACTTTAGTTAGCACTCCCGTACTTCCCTTAATTCCAGCCATTCCCAAAGAAAGAGAAATCACTATGAGAGAAGTTAATCCAAGATCATTGTCATAATATAGTTTAAAGGCAGTGAACTTGCCATAGGCCTACCGTAATCAGAAAATCCTCATTCTGTTATAGATACTGGGGTTCTGGCCACAAAACCTGTATGGAAGATAATGAGAGGCTCGAGTATCTGAGGTCATTAGAATTTGAGGGGGAAGAGGACTCAAAAAGAGAGATATGGCTATTGCTCCCCATGAGTATTATTTTAGTCAGAGGTATAAACTGTAAAGTAACCAAGCACAGACTTCAGAATCAGAGATCAGTAGGGCACCCTGCAGTCTGGGGAGATAGGCTGTTTTTCTGGAGAACAAATAAACAAGTATGGTAATTTGTTCCTCTGCCTCCAGTATAGACATAATCTTAAGAAGATGATTGGAGGATTAAGAAATGAGAACTCACAGAAGTTGAATTTTATTCTCCCAAGAGAAATTGCTTATATTATCAGAACAGGGTAAATTTTATTAAGAAACTAAGAAATGTCTAAAATTAAAATTTCTCCTCCTCTATTTTTTGTCATAACTAGTAGGTAGGAATGAAAAGATTCATTTTTTTTCTGCATATCTGAATGTAGTGTGACCATAAATCTGTCTCTTGTTATTGTTTTGTCCCTAATTAATTTCATTTTGTGACAAGCCCCATATACTCTAGCAGTGTTTAATTGAAAATATAGTCTGTTATGACAATCAAATGAATCCTTTGGTGTAATGCTCATTTTCTTCTGGATAAAATGCTCAGTCTCTTTGGCTTCCTTTTCTGTCTCTTCCAGTTTGGTGATATTAAGTCTGTAGAGAAGAATGTGTATTAAGAAATTTCTTGTCAGAGCAGAATCCTTAGGTGCAGTGTGCCCTAGGTGTTCTTGCCAATAGATCATATCCCATGAACACCTGGGGTATATGTAATTCAAATTCTTGTCCTCTTGTGAACTTTTTCAGAGTTCAGCAGTGCTTGCTGGCTGACAACATTTGACTTGGCTCCTCATAGCCTTCTCTGGGATTTTCATACTACCTTCTCCCACATTCATGTACCTTATCTTTTCCTTTTTTCCAGATGCCACTTGGGTCTGAAGAATGGTTAACTTTTTTTTAATGACTACCATTTCATACACTTCTACTCTGTAGCAACAAACCTCATGGCTTTTCTGCCACATGCAGAAGGAATGTCCTCTTGTAATAAAAGAAAACTCTTTGGGCTTGTTTTTCTAGACTTAGACTTTGATATACTAAAAGCAGAGGCAAATTTATTTTAAAACTCTTTTCAATGGTTTCAATGTTTGATATCAGAAGCTGGATTTTTAAAAAGACTTCTTTTAACATTTTTTAAAATTTCTAATCTCCTCTATAGCTAGATGAATGATAGGAGCCAACTAGTGATGAGGTAATACATTAGAAAGATAAAAAAAAAAGTACATGCATGATTTAATGTGACCTTTATTATATTATTGTGATAGGTACAATAATGGACTCCAAGGATGTCCATGTCCTAATCTTTAGAACCTGTGAAAATGTTAGACTAACTGGCAAAGGAAATCAAGGTTGCAGATGGAATTAATGTTGCTAATCATATGACCATAAAATAGAGAGACTATCCTGAATTATCTGGGTTGTCCTGATATAATCAAATTTTCTTAAAAGATAAAAGGGGGGCAGAAGAAGAGGTCATAATAATGCTATGTGAGAAGGACTCAATCAACTGTTGTTAGCTTTAAATATGGAAAAAATGGCCATGAGCCAAGGTATATGGGCTGCCACTATAGGAAAAGACAAAGAAACATACTTTCCCCTAGAACCTCAGTAATAAATGTAGAACTTTCAACACTGATTTTATCCAAATGAGACCATGTAAGACTTCTGACCTCTAGAACTGTAAGATAATAAATTTGTATTGTTTAAGCCATGTAGTGTGAGGTAATTTGTTATAGCAGCAACAGGAAACTAATATCATTATTTAAATTGGAAATTGACTTGATCAACCTAAAATGGTGCACCTCTTGTCCCTCTGTTGCATTTTTTTTGCCCATGCTATTTCTACTCTTGATTATTTCTTTAGTTACTAATTGTAAGTCCTAGATTTAAAGTTTATACCAGGGAAGAACACAAATACTAAAACATTAGTTTTTCTTTTCTGAAAATAACTACAGAAAAATAATATTGAGTAGGAAAACATTTCAAACTAATGGCAAACATGAGTCTTTTAAAATTATATTCTCAATTCAATGAGCCATGCTCATCCTTGCCTCCCATTACCAGGAACAACTGAGAGTTGACTATTTAAAATAAACAGTGTTCTCAGGATTTTGAGCTATTGCTGACTATATTATGACTGGTACACTATGCCTGCTGTTTTATTTATTTGTAGACTCCTGGGCTACATTTTAAGTATAAAAAACACTGTGCAGTGCTGATGCTTCCTCTGCTCTATAGTCTGTCCACTGAGTAAATTCTCAGACAATGAGATTGTATTTCTTTGGCAGGAAGTAAACATTCAAAATGACTCATGTTAGGAAAAAATTCTGCACAAAGCTTGAACAGCAAAATGATGCCAATTTAAAATGTGACTGTCCTGTCAAATGCAACACTAATGTTAGCGTGGATCCAGAAAACAAGAAGTTGCCATTGAGTAAGAGGGTTTTGTTATGTAAGGGAGATCAATCTGGCTATTCGTTATAAAAGCAAGAGGTTATTACAGTTGGCTTTTTGCTCCTTTTGAATGCCACAATAAAACAGACACTACTGTTCAAAGAGTCTCTTTAATGGCAATGATGAAAATGATAGGTGGCAGCAAATTGGAATGGTAGCTATTTTAAATCAAGTCAGCTTTCTACATTTTAGGTGGGAATGGATGTATAGATTACTGTCCTGGCCAAATTTCAATAATCATAGATTATTTATAGTTGTAATAATGGAGAAAGAAAGGTAGACAGAAAAACAATTTACAAATAAATTCGAAAATTGTGTTTCAACATATAATCAGCAAATAGATCCATGCCTGGCCCCCCTAACCTCCCCCCCAATAAACAGGGCAATAGAAGAGTGCTTCTGAAAACCAAATAAGCTCGGGCAATTATACTTCAAATCTTATATATGTCATTTTCAAAGGCATAGGATTGCTTTAAAATAGATTTATTTATTCAACAAAAATTGATTGCATTCTTGCCCTGTGCTTATCATCTTGCTAAGCAACAGGGACATCAAGATGAATTTTGCCACAGTCTTTTCCCATGAGAACAATGGGAAGGAATTAGACAAATACATAAGTATTCACATTGGGGTATGTATTTATTTAAAGGTAGCAAGTTGCAGCAAGTGTGTGGAGTTGATTATGGTACTTGTAGCATCTATTAAATTACAACAGATGAGAAATTTAAATTACGCTATAAGCTAAAAAGCAATATAAATTTAGTGTTCCTTTTGACTGCAATTCCCCAAACATATCTGACAATAGAAAAGATAATATCCCTAAATGTATGTTAATTCATTAATAATTATAAGACCATGAAGAATTTGTGATTTAAAAAAAGTAAAATTCTAACTTAGAAACCAAATTAAATGGCTTGATAAAAACTGTATAAATCTTTTATATGAAGTATTAAATGTCTAATATTGAGCCCTCCAGATGTTTCACAGAACAATTGTGAATGTAGGCTGACAGCTATCGAACTTCAGCACTAAGATTTTTATAAATATAGTTACTATTATAAGTATAGCTTGTAATACTTTTAACGCAGAGAAAAACACATGCAGTAGGGCAGGCTTGGCACAACATACTGGGCAGTGGGAAAGAGGAGAGAAAAGCTTGCACGTTATTAAAGTTGTAACAATCCTTAATATCAAATAACAGACAAAAATTCATTTTATGATCAAGAAACAATATATCAACTACATGTTAGCTCTATGGAACCCTCAATAATTTTTAAAATTTAAATGGTTCATTTAAATCTTGCAGCAATATTATTCTCCCATCATTTTGAAAATTGGCATCTTAAACTACAGTTAATGTCAAAAGTGATCTACAGACTCAAAACAATTCCTATCAAAGTTCCATCGCATTTTTCAAAGAAATAGGACAAACTCCTAAAATTTGTATGAAACCACAAAAAGACTTTGAGCAGCTAAAGCAATGTTCATGAGAAAGAATAAAACTCAAGGCATCACACTTCCTGATTTCAACTATATTACAAAACTATAGTGATCCACAGAGTAAGATATCAGTATAAAAATAGACACATAGATCCATGGAACAAAACAGAGAGCCCAGAAATAATCCTGTTTACATATGGTCAATTATGTTTTTGATGAAGGAGCCAAGAATGTACAATGGGGAAAAAACAATCTCTTAAATAAATGGTCCAGAGAAAATTGGATTGCTAAATGCAAAAGAATTAAACTGGACCCATATCTTACACCATATATAAAAATAAACTCAAAATGGATTACAGACCTGAATGTAAAACCTGAAATCATAAAACTCCTTGAAAAAAATCTAGAGAATAAGCTCCTTAACATCAGTCTTGGCAATGTTTTTTTGGATTTGACACAAAAAAAGCAAAATCAACAAAAGCAAAAATAAACAAGTTGGAATACATCGAACTAAAACACTTCTGCTTAACAAAATGAAAAGGCAACCTCTGGTATAGGAGAAAATATGTACAAATCACATAGCCAATAAGAAGCTGATGTCCAAAGTATACAAAAAAACTCATGTAACTCAATAGCAAAGGACAAATAACCCAATTAAAATGGGCAAAAGATCCAAATAGACATTTCAAAGAAGACATACAAATGGACAAGTACATTAAAAAGATGCTCAACCTCCCTAATCATCACAGAAATGCAAATCAAAATCACAATATCATTCACACCTGTTAGAATGGCTATTATCAAAAAGATAAGAAATAACAAATGTTGCAGAGCATGTGGAGAAAAGGGAACATTTTACTCTGTTGATGGGAAAGTAAGCTAGTATAGCCACTATGGAAAACAGTATAAAGTTTCCTCAAGAAATTAAAACTAGAAATACCATATGATTCAGCAATCCCACTTCTGGGTATATACCAAAAGAAATGAAACCATTATTTTGAAGAGATATCTGTACTCCCTATTAACTGCAGCATTATCACAAAATAAAGTATCAAAACAATCTAAGTGTCTCTCAATATATAAGTGCATCAAGAAAATGTGGTCTATCTATATCTTGGGGAAAGGGGAGAGTAGGGAAAGATTGGTAAAAGAGCACAAACTTTCCATTATAAAATAAACAAGGTCTGAAGATATAATATATGACATAGTAAGTACAGTTGATAACATTGTATTATATAATTGAAACTTGCTAAGAAAGTACAACTTAGGTTTATCAAAAAGTGGGGGTAAGTATGTGAGGTGAATAATATGTTGACTCGATGTGGAGGAACCCTTTCACAATGTAAACATATCAAAACATCATGCTTTATACTTAAATATCTTACAGTTTTGTCAATTATCCCTCAATAAACCTTGGCGGGGAGACAGGGGAAAGAGCTAGATGCCAAGTGACAGAAGTGAATATATTTGGGCTGGTTGAGATGATTTGGAAAAAAGATTATGTTCTATTATTTGGCATCCTACCAAAGAGAGTTACAGAAGCAGAAGCACTTTAGAAAGCCTCCTTTCCTTCAACTTGGGTCCTTAACCTGCCTGTAATGACAGAAGAGATCAATGACATGGGAAAAAGAGGCTATGTTCAAGCATAATCAGTCAAAAAAATTAGTATACATACATCTCTGACCGTGGTTATAATTGGAGGAATTTTTAAAGCAGTAAAAAAGACAAAAATGACACATTTGGTATCTATTTATGCAAATACAGCTGCTACAAGTCTTTGGTTCGAAGCCTAGTCAGAAAAAGCCTCAAAAGGGACATATTATGTCAGCACCACAGGGTGCTAACAGTTCTGAAGAGTATAAACTGCACTCAAGAAAGATAATAAAATTTCTGGATGGAACCCACAGTTGTCTACCCTCTACCTTCCTAACCCAAGTGCTTATTTTAACACTTGGAAGAAAACAGCCAACGATATCTGTCTGTCATAGTTGAGATGGGTCTACTAATGTATTCTAATGTATTCCTAATACGACTGCCAAAACAAACAAACAAACAAACAAACATAAAACCCCAAAACAAAGATTTTTAAAACATCTGCAAAAAAGATATTCATATATACTGGCTGACCTATGAAGTAGACACCTTAATTAATTTTTAATCTTCTGATTTGTTTTAGTTTTCAGAGCATCTGTCTTTCCTTACTTGAAATCTGGGGGGTCATAACATGCCCTTGTCAGGCATAGGTTTGGCTTTAACTTTCTCTAAATCACTCAGGAGTATGTCAACCTCACCTCTGACTGCTAAACTGTGTCCTGAGCCCTCAAGGTTAGACATAATCTGTCATTTCCCACAGTGACAAATGGAGAATCTTTTGTATTGCTTCAAAGGGCAAAACCTGACTCAAAATGTAGATGTCCCCAAGAGCCACATTGTATTCAACATGAGCATTAACTCTCTGAGAAAAAGAGCCATTTTGCTTTGCAAAATCATGAACTCATTGAAATTGGAAGTATTTAAGGGGAAGCTGGGCTGCCACCTGTCCACAACATAATATACATTTCAACTTTAGGAGGGAGTTTGACTCAATGACATCTGAGGGCAGTTCTGTCCTTTAAGATTCTTACCATTCATTTCAGTCAGTTTAATTGTCATATCTTTACCAAAACTGGATTGCCTCTTGTTTTTATGGTTATCTATTTTGAAACTGCATTTGCTAGTTAAGTGTCAGTATAATTTTCTTATGCTGAGAGAGGACTTAGTAATGTTCATACTGGAATTGAAATAATTTCTTTGGAAGAATTTATAGCTTTTAAATTTCTACCTTTGGAAAAGCATCTCTCAGTAGAAAATAATAAATGTAAAAGATCTTATTAAATATATTCTTTTGAGGACTCTGAGCAATATGCCGAAAAACTCTAGAGAGAACTCTGACAAAATACATTGCTATGAGAAGGTGTTTATAGTAAACTGATTTTCACTTTCCAGTTACTTTTACCTTTCAAACATTAGAAACCATTTAGTATACATTTATTTTTGCTTACACAGCATCTATACTCTAGCTACCACTTCTAAGTTATTATTAGTGGCATTACAAGAAAATAGGATCTGTGCTTCTTAGCAGTGCATTCTCCCTTCATTTCCACCCCCTCATTCCCTTTGAAATGATAGGAATGTTACCTACATGGCTTTTTTTTAATCTTAGCAGCAAAGAAACTCGGATGCTGAATATCCTTGGGGACTTTGCTTTTATTTGCTGAAGAAGAATAAGAAAGAAAATATGATTCATCACAACTATAAATGTTTCACCTTGAGTATCAGAAATCATTCAATTAGGTATATATGCTATAGACCACTGGTTAACTTTCTTCAAAAAAAAAAAAAGAAAGGAAAGAAAAAAGAAAGAGAGAGAGAAAGAGAGAGAGAGAGAGAGAGAGAGAGAGAGAGAGAGAGAGAGAGAGAGAGAGAGGCAGGGAGGTAGGAACCTGGTTTTCTATTGGCTTCTTTTTAGTGTTGTGTATGTATATGTATGTGTGGGAAGCAGAGTATATTTATTACATACTGTGTGTCCTATATAGCTACTGGGTTTACTTTCTCTTCTTTTATGTGAAAATCTTTAAATATTATGGAAAAAAGGGGATTTGGACATTTGCATAAGGTAAAACCTTTTGCTAGCCAACAAAGAACTCCACCTCTATGGTAACATATACATAAAGAGCTTCAATACCTAAGATCCTCTTTATGTTTGCCATTACATCTTTCAAGTAGAGCTACAAGAAGATGTAGAATATATTTTCATACATTTCTTTATGGATGACATAGCTCATAATTTAAAAAGAGTAAGTAATAATTGATTATTACTTAATTTCTAGAGTAGAAAAAGCAGGTCAAACAACTTCTCAGCACATCATTAGGAAAATTCCTGAGCTGGCAGTAGTAGTGGGTTGGTTGTAGGACAGCAATTCATAAGGTAGACTCTATCAAGAGAGTCTATGCAACACTGAGATGGAGGCTCTTTCTGAAACTAGTTGTATATTTAGGCCACTGTTTAATAGTGCACTGGGAAAAACAGAATAAATATGAACCATGAAGGCAGTTTATCTTTTCAGAGGCTGGTAGACATAGCTTGATGTCAAAGTCACATCTGACTTCAAACATAAATATGTTCAGAAAAAGGAGCATCAATTCCTTCATGTCTATTTCTTGCACAATTTCACCAGTGTCATCTATAAGGCATATTAAGTGGTGAGGTAGGGTATCCATCCCAGAGAGGCTGGCACACAGCCACTGAAAAGATTGATTAGGCTGGGCTGACTATATGCAAAAGATGAATGACATTAGGTTATCAAACACTTGCTTATCAAAGGAGCAGAAGTAGTGCAATTATAGGTAATGCAGGCTGAAGAATTGCTATAACGTACCTTGAAGATGAGTTCTAAGGATGGAGTGTTAAAGAACATGAACTGGAGAGTAGGCACTGAAAGATCCAGTTCATTTTAACAAGGGTGTTCCATCCACCCATTCCCAAGGTATTTAATGCACTCCCACCACATCTTAGCATTCTGTTAATAACCATGGTGGGAAAGAAAAAAAAGAGAAGATTTATTCCTGCTTATAATCCATATAGATATCCAAGGAGGATAATGAAATAATTTATCTCTCAAAGTGGGACACTTTTGAGAGTGGAAAGGATACTATTAGTAATTCTTCTGGGGAAACATGCATGAACCAGGACTGTTTCCACAAAGCAGGACAGTGGCCACGTGGTTGACATATAGTATCAGATATGTGTAATCTATGCTTAAATGATAAAATGTCTGGGGAATTATAATTGAAATAATACAGAGTAAAAAAAATACATAAGACAGGACTAAAAGAGTATATTTCATAAACAAAAACAAACAAGCTTATGTCCCCAAATCAGAACCAACCAAGAATAGTGCAAAATTAAAGAAGTCACTTAAGTACCAACTAGAACAAACAAGACATAATAAATAGAAAAAGGAACATCAAACCACTATTCAATTATTAGAATGACTAAAATTCAGAAAACTGAGAACTCCAAATGCTGGCAAGTATATGGAGGTACCAGAATTCTCATTCATTGCTGGTGAGAATGCAAAATGGTACAAACACTTTGGAAGAGAGTTTGGCAGTATCTTAAAAAGCTACACATTTTTACCCGATAATCCAGCAATTATACTCTTTAGTAAGTGTTTGAATCAGTTGAAAACTTATGTTCACACAAAATCCTATGTACAAATGTTTTCAGCAGCTTTATTCATAACTGCAAAAACTTGGAAGCAACCAAAATGTCCTTTAGTAGATGAATGGATCAGCAAACTATGGTACATCCATACAATGGAATGTTATTTCCAGCAGGCAAAATAAATGAGTTATCAAGCAACAAGAATACATGCATAAGTGAAAAAAGCCAATCTGAAAATCTACATACTGTAAGATTTCAACTATATGACATTCTGGAAAAGGCAAAAATATGGAGACAGCAAAAAGGTCAGTGGTTGCCAGGGGCTCAAGGAGGAGGAAAAGACAGATGAATAGGCAGAACATAGATGATTTTTAGGGCAATGAGAGTATTTTATGATACAGTGATGGTGGATACGTGTCATTAAGCATTTGTCAAAATCCATAGAATGTACAACACACAGAGTGAACTCTAATGTAAACTATGAACCTTGTAATTCCACAATTCTAAGGAACTTGAAGAAACGTAACCAGTGGTCTATAGCATATATACCTAATTGAATGATTTCTAATTCTCAAGGTGAAATGTTCATAGATACAGTTTTTATATTCAGCATCCGAGTTTCTTTGCTGCTAAGAGGAAAAAAAACCGTGTAGGTAACATTCCTATCATTTCAAAGAGAATGAGGGGGTGAAAATGAAGGGAGAATACACTGCTAAGAAGCACAGATCCTAGTTTCTTGTAATGCCACTAATAATAACTTGGAAGTGGTAGCTAGAGTATAGATGCTTTATAAGCCATCGATTTAAATAAATGTAGTTCACTAATGGAAGCTGTTAATAGGGGAAAATAGAGCATGGAGGGAGAGGGCACATGAGAACTGTGTACTTTTCACCTAATTTTTCTCTAAACACGAAACTGCTCTATCAAATGTCTATAAATTTTTTTTAAAAGGAGATATCGAGCTCTGGCTGCACCACTAAACAAGTGTTTATATGGAATAAAGACCTATAAGAGAGAAAGTAGGCTAATTTTTTTTTCATCGAATAAGAAAATCCATCTAAGCTTGTTTGAGAAGCTTCTTTTGGGCTTTATAAAGGATACAATTAGTCCCAGTAACATGCTTGGTATTCATGACAAGTTAAGTTACTGCAAGCAGATTGATGTTGTACTGCCTTCTCCATCCCTTGGCATTGCTGTGTGGATAGGTTCCACCAATACAGTATATCTGAGCATTCAAGGATAAAATGAAAAAGAGAAAGTTAGGCAACAGTCTACTTGAGATACGTATGAAGGGGAAAGGCAGAATAAATCAGAAAGGCTCTAGAGCACCTAGAAACACTAAGAGCATTCTGAGTGGGGAAGTCGGAGCCCTATGTAAGAGCCAATAGAGCACAATGCCCAATAAAACTTTCTACAATGATAGAAATGTTTTATATCCGTGCTGTCTAATATAGTACCCTCTAGCCCCCTGTAGCTACTAAGAACCTGAAATATGGCTAGTGTAACTCAGGAAGTAGATTTTTAATTTACTTTAATTTTAACTGAAATTAAAGTATATGTGGCTACTGACTACATAATTGGCAATGGAGCACTATAAAATAGAACGCATGTATACGATATATGCAAGAATATAATATGGTACACAAAGTCCACAGCTGTGGGAACCAGAGGAGCTGAGACTAATTCACTGAGATCAAGCCTGCACAAAAAGGGTTTACTCTAGGACTAAGATCCTGGGAAGGAACATATTGTAATAACTTGGGTAGGAAGTGACAAGGGCTAGGTAGGAAGTGAAAAGTGAAAAGAGAAACTGAGAGATGTGGAGTTGGAGAGTGAGCAGGATAAATTAAACTACCAGAGAAGACTCTCAATCACTTAATACAAGATACTGTCATTGAAAGTGTATAGGCTGTAAGTAAAAAGTTAATTAACGGAGAATGAGCTCAGACTTGGGCATTTTGAGGTAGTTGAAAATCTAAGGGGGAAGTTTTTAGAATGAGTTGAAAATTTTGGGACAGTATGTAAAATAGGTAAGATTTGAGATCAATATGTCAGCATTACCTACAGTGTCAAAAATTGAAATCAAAGAATGAGAAGACTGAATCTTAATGACTTTCCACATTAAGACATTCAGAAAATTAAAAAGAAGCACCAAAACCAGAACGAGTGGATTACGTTCCAGTTTATTGAATTTTAAAATTTTACATATAATCTTGACCTGCTTTTCTCCCCCTCCTCTCTGTTAGTCCTTTCCAGCAGCTGTTCATAGGTTTCAAAAAACTCGCATAGTTAGATTTCTTCCTCTAGATTTTGGTTTTATCAATTGGAGAATTAACATAGCCTTCTGAAAAGTATTAAAATAAACTTAAAAGTTTTCTCTTTTTTTTCAAACCTCTATTTTTCTCTCTCTTTTCCTTCAAATATCTCTACCTTTCTTTAGGTCAGGTTGCACTAAATTAATCTCTGCTTCCACTCCCAGGCCCTGAGAAAAGAAAGAAAAATAATGCTTATTCTTTGAACAACTCAATGAGCCATTGTTGATTGCTTTCACCTCTTTATAAAACTCCTTGTTAGTGTGAAAGCTAATCTGCACAAAGTTACTTGTCCAGTACACCAGAAAATTTCAGCTTACTCAAAACTCTATTAACCAAATAGGCACAATACAAAAATTAGCTTCCTCAGAATTTAAGGGTAAGGTCTCTGGACTCAGCCTGTCTGGGTTAGATTTCTTTTTCAACCACTTCTTCTGAGAGGTAAGTATATTTCACAGACAAAAAAGATATACTAAGCCTCTGTTTTCACATCTGCACTATGGTGATGCTTACCTAACTTAGTTCATAGGGTAGTTATGAAAACAAAGAGAAAAATATATGTAAAGTGTTTAGCACATTCTTGGCACACAATAAATATTTGAGAACTTTTTTATTATATTTATTCAAAATGTGCATTTTATTTATGCCATATTTTATCAAAAGTAAAATGGCATCACTATTTCATGTACCCCTAGCAAAGGGGGAAATCCTGACAAATTATGAAATGCCATTGACTATAAAAATCATGTCAATTTAAAGATGCTAACATGCTAAAAAATATGTATCTTAGAATTGAGGATACATGGTAGTTTCTGTGGCAATTAAAGTTTAAAAGTTCTGGTGATTTCTATGACTGTCTAGAACCCATTCATATCAGAAACATAGCAGTGAGATCCTGTATGAAAATGGACAGCATGAATCCAGAGAGTGGTATTTAAATATTGTAGGTTCTGAAATGGGTTCAAATCCCTGCTCTATTACTTACCAAGTTATTTGATTTCTCTACACTATAGCTGTAAAATGGGAATAATGATAATTTTTTACCTACTAAGGTAGCTAGGAGTATTACATGGCAGCAATGCCCATGAAGCACAGTGCTTGGCAAATACTCAGTGCTCAATAATTACTATTTGCTAGCCATTAGCAGCAGCACAGTGCCTCATCCTCTAGAGGATTGGGGCAGAGCAAAGTTAGGATGAGGTGAGGCATTCAGAGATAACCTCAAAAATGTATGGGCCCTGCAAAAAAGGCTATAGCTATAAACCAAAGAACACACTTGAATCATATCTCAGTAAAAACATAATTGCTGGTGCTGGATAAGTAAGTTTTAGAGGCACTGACACATACGTCCTACAACCTCTCAAAATTTTTAAATATAAAATATTTTAAAAACATGCATTTGTGTGTGTGTGAGAGAGAGGGAGAGAGAGAGAGAGAATATGAATGAGAATTTGTCTGTGGAACTCCTGGTTTTAGTTTGTTGTTGTTATTTCATAGCTTGAATTTCTTTTCCTATGAGGATTTCAAATATGTGTCAAGACACAAGAAAAAATTTTTTCCTAACACTCAAAAATAAAGGTAAATAAGAAAGAGATGACATATTAAATTATGAAATCATTATGATCAGAAATGGAAATACCTTACATCGTCTTTACCATTAATAAAAAAAATTCTTATTTCAAGGCTGAAATCAGAACATTTTGTTACATTTAAATGTATGCTCCTGACATTCTTCCACAAATGAGGGGTTGGGGGTGGGAAAGAGAACGGCATACATTATGATTCATTACCATGCTTAAGAGCAATTTGTCTCATGGCATCCAATAAATGACTTACACTGACATGAAACAAGTTAGTATACTATTAAGTATCATAAATCATCATATTTGGTAGTTGTAGATGAGAAACAGTAATGGAGCTTGAATTTGTTTCAGGTGTTTGGAACTCATTGCACTCACTCCTCACTATGCATTAAACAGATATGGAAATATTTTTCCTAGTAGAAAATGTGTTAACCATTTGTTTTCCATACACAATATAGGGAGTGCTAAAAAATGCTAAAATAAGGGTACAGTTCGATGTCTAACGGTTGGTTGATGTCTAGGAAGAGGGTACCACTGTACCTGTTGTTACAGACACATCCATTCTGAATTCTCAGGACCTGTACTGCACTCCATACTACATATCTTGAAATTCGACTCTGACAAAATATTCCAGACTTTTAATTTCAGATAAAGAACTTCATTTGAGGAATAGCAAAAGGCAATTACATTAAAGAAAACTTTACGTATCAACCCTGAGGTTCAGTTTGCAGTGAGAAAAACCAGACAAGAAAATCTATGGAGTAAATGAATTTGGCCATCAGAGGACCTAGCTCCAAACAGTAGGAAAAAAACTTAAGAAGCAAGTGGGAAATCCATCAAAAGATAATATATTATATGTTCCCCCCAAACCCAGCTAAATAAAGAGGGTGAACATTTTGAAGCGGCTGGTAATGTATTATAAAGATTAAAGCCCTCTGTCAAATCAGCATCACAAAGCAATAGTTATGACTCCTGGGGTTAAAGTTTGTGATAAAAGATAATTTGAGTTACTAGAAAGTGAAGCAATGACTTGGAAGCTCTGTAGTCAAGACATAACCAACAGTATAAGCAACGACAATTATTACAACAAAAAGAGAAGTATTCTACTCCTGAAAATATAGTGGAATTCAGTGAGTGAAAACTGGATATAAATTTAAAGCAGATCTGACCATAGGCTGTCCACACCCTCAGTTTCTGAATTACTGATTAGTCTTCTTAAATTTGCTTTGCTAGGAAAATAATTGCAGAGATCCTGAGATTATAGGCTGAGACTTCTAAGGTTTTGAAAGGACAGGAGTAAGGAGCTAAGGATCACATTCTTCAGGGCAATTTAGGAATCATATATAATTCTAATGTAATAAATTATCATAATAAAAGTTTGGAAAATCACATTAAAGAGGTCACAGTCCTCTACTCCGCAGTTCTAAAGCCTCAACAATGATTATAACAATTACTTAACTTTTTATTTTGAAAAATTTTAGAAAAAGTTTGCAAAAATGATACAGAGAATTCCTACATACCATTTTTATAGCTTTACTCAACATTTTATTTAACTAATTTAAAATTTTGAAACCAAGTAATAATCAGACTTTATTAGAATTTTGGACCGTTTCCCACTAATGCCCTCTTTTCTGGTTCAAGATTCAATAGCAGATCCCATCCTAACTTTTTTGTTATGTCTCCAGTCTATGGAAGTTGCCTCCAATCTATGGCAGTTTTCAGTATTTGTCCAACATGGCCTTACCACTCTCAAAGAACAATGACCAGCTGTTTATAGAATGCCCCCTTACAAAGTCATATTTGACTGTGTGAGTGTGTATGTTTACATACACATACACATACACATACACATAGATATACATATACAACTGTGAGATACAAATGAGACAAGCTGGTAGTTTCCTCCTAAAGCCTTAAAGGCCCTGCAAATGTGTTCAGATCAGAGTTAAATTTTGTTATCAGATCACAGAGCTATTTTTTTCCAACTAACATTAAACACTGGACAAGAGGCAGTAAAATAAACATACTAGTGTGTGAAATGAACAATAAAAGAACTCAACATTACTTGGAAAAACAAATTGTTCGTTAGAAAAAAAACTGCATAAAATGAAACAAAACATTATACTCTTGTCATTGAGTCTAAGTTTAATTTCTCTCTCTCTCTCTGTAAATACGATAAACACTTTTATATCCTGCAAGTCTCATCTCTTTTAGATTTAAATTTTGAGTGTCTAATTGGAAAGGACAGTGAAAGTGGTAAACATATCTGTGTAAAGCTTTGAAACTGTAATTTAACAAATGGTAGTTCTTTGTCTCATCATCTCAAAATGAAATCATAACTCGTTTTTGAAAGTTTCATTAGCATTTGCTCCACTGAATATTTAATAAAAGCCCTTCTAAGTGGGGCCTCTGCAAAAGACTAAGAAGTCAGGTTTGAAAAAGTTTCTTTGCCCAAAGCACCTTTCTACTTTTAGAAACCAGACAGTGTAAGACTCTGCCTTTGTAGGTGAGAAAACAGAAGTCCATTGAGACTAAATATTTTCCCCAAGGTTATGTACTGAGTTACAGAAATGGTATCAGAGAAGAGAAAACAGAAGAAATATTCATGTGGTGCTATTTTGATGTTATTTCTTAAATTTAATTTGGCATTACCTTTTAAGTACCTCTTTCCATTTAGGTGTTACATAATTTATCTTCACAAAAATCCTGTTCTGTATTAATTTCCTCATTCTATATATGTGGAAATTTAGCATTAATGAGGTGATGTAATTCATTCAAATGTATACAATGAGGAGTAGCTAAGCCAAGGTTTCCAGCTGATCCACAGTCATCAAATATGCTTTTATATGCTATGATGAAATAAAAACTATGATTCTGTATAATATGTCCTCTAACACAAAAAAGTAGTAATCTTTCTTAGAAAAACATTTACTTCAGTTTTAGAAAAATATTTATTTTTCAAGCAAATAAATATTTTATTTCTTCAAAGATCTTCAAAACTCTTCCCATAGGAAAAAATAGCTTTATATTTTTGAGAATTTGGTAGACAGATTTTTCAGTAATAACTTCAAGACTGTAATCTCCTGTTAAATGCTTTTACAAAATATATCATGCTGAATAGAAGTTATCTCAGAAACATTAATGAGAGGAGGGTGGGAGATGGAGAGTCAGAAGGCTGCAACAGAAGTAACTGCCTGAAAAATAGTGATTCCTACTCTGAGATTAGAAATAAATTAATCCCCAAGTCCCAACATGCCTGAGTTAAAGAAGCAAACCTAATTTCAAGCATCTAATGAAGTAATTTTGTAGAGAAAGCCAAACTGTAAGCCATGATTCACCTGTACTTTTAAAGGCCTGATTTTATGCAGAACTGAAAAGTAAAACTGACAAATTGGTCATTAAATGAAAAACTAGAGGCCTTGATTATTAGAAGAAATAAAAATAACATTCTGAAAACTGTACCATATTTATTTATATCATGTTTAATAATTGTTGATGCACATATAAATCCACAGTCGCTTAATTTTGTATATTAATGCTCTTCATCAAGTCTCCAATCATAAAAGAGATGGAATAATGACTAGGATGTGGTGATTGTGCTTCCTTTTTTTTTTTTTTAATCAAGTAAGCTCATGTTTGAATGGTCTTTGTCAACCTAGGGCCTAAGCAAATGAAAGAAACAGTCTCTGTTGGGGCATTATGTAAATTCAATCTGACTGTATAAGTGAGTAGAATTTTGAAGATTATAATTGTGCATTGAAAACACAGAAAGTCATTAAGTAATCTGTGAAAATCAGATAACTTGTCATTTGAAATCTAAAGACATGAATGGAATAAAGATAAAATATTTATAAATATTAATATTTAACTGAATCAAGAAACTCTTTATTTACAGTGGGATCATAGTGAAAGCTGAAGGGATCCTTTGGGGCGCTTCTCAGTGGCCCCACTGTCCCAGCTGTATGGACAATAATTGGGAACTAGAAAGGATAAGGAATTTACATCAACTTGTTCTGCTCCAACTTAGTATAAATACAACTACTATTCAGAACTGTCCAGCAAGAATTAGGTTCATTTTTTTTAAATTGCAGGCATATTCCACACAAACTGTATCACCCATAGAAAAAAAACATGAATATAAGCATGTATATCCCACAAATTTTTGTGTTTATTTGTTCTTTTATAATATTCTCTATATAATTGTTCTTTCATTTCCCTTTTTCTTGCTCCTTCTCCCTCTCCCTCCACCTTCCCTTCCATCCCTGACCCCTCCCACTCCCCCTCTCATCCTCCCTCTTTTCTTTCCTTTTCCCTCTCTCTTTTTTCCTCAAACTCCCTCTGTTTCTGAGAAATTCACTATATTAAGTGACTACATGTTACATACAAAACACATATCGTTGAGAACTAAAATTTATTAGTGCTGTTTGGTGACTTAAAATTATAAGCATTCTTACCATCAACTATAAATAGAAGAAAGTCAAAGATATGATTTTGAAATAGGGAATATGTTTATCAGGGAAGAACAAAGACAAACTCCAAAATCATGTATTACCCAACCATTTCTTAACAATTTTACAAAACCTACAAGATAACTATATTAACTTCCTATTGCTGCTGTAACAAATTGCCACAAATTTAATGGCTTAAAACAACACCAATGTATCATCTCATAAGAAGTCATCATCAGAAGTCAAAGTCTGAAATCAGATTCACTGGGCTTAAGTCGAATTGTAGGTTGGGCTGTATTCCTTCCGAATGCCCTAGGAGGGAACTGGTTTCCTGGCTTTTTCCAGTTTGTAGAGGCTACTCACATTCCTTGGGTCATGGCCCTTCACCACTTCCATCTCTGCTTCTGTCATCATGTCTCTGATTCTGACTCTCACTCTTGACATTCTTAACATTCTCTTAGGAAGACCTAGTTCTGAGATAATTTAGGGAAATTTTTGCACCTTAATATCCTTAACTTAGTCACAGTTGCAAAGTCACTCTTGCCATGTCAGGTGACATGGGGCTTAGAATATGGACATCTTTGGGAGGTCATTATTCTTCCTTCCATAATAACTATCATCAATGTGGTCACTTAATTGAATCTAAGAGAAAAATAAGACATAAGTTTTGTCCACCAATGATATGGATCCTTTTGTGTATGAGCTTCTTTTTTGATTTTGGCATTAATCCATGACATGTTAAACCATTCTGGTTCTTGAATATATTTAAGTAAACTTCCTATGGCAGATTGTCTACAAATGACTGTTACTATTCCTCTCCCTGTACCTATTTACCTTTGCAAATGTGATTTTACAATCTTCCCCATCAAGAGGTGGACTTTTTTTCAGCACATTATTAATCTGGCTTGTATTGTGATTATTTTGACCAATGGAACATAGAGAAGTGGTGCAAGTTCTCAGCAGAAGTTTGATGCAGTTCTACATTCTCTTTTGAAATTCCTACAACCTGTGCAAAAATCTAGGCAATCTGCTGGAAGAGATGAGATCACATGGGGCAGAGTTGAGTTGTTCCAGATCTAAAACTATCTTAGAATAGCCAAACCTCAAATGACTTGGGAACAGATTATAGATGCTTAAGTGAGAATAGAAAAGACTCGATAAACCGTCCAGTTTAGCAGAAACTTGTAAGAAATAATAAATGCCTAATATTTAAAGCTGCTAATTTTGGTGTGGTTTGTTATGCAGCAAAAGCTAACCAGTACATTGCATTATATAATAATAAAGTATTTCTTAGTGTTGCAAGTGAATGTGATAGTATCTCCAAAACTTACAATCATGGATTCTTGTAAACCCAAACACTTTTAAAATCATGTTCTACACCATTTATTTGGAATAATGCCTATGTGAATCTAAGCCTTTGAATTAGAGTCTACTTCATGAGCATACAAATCTTCAGTTTAAAAGTTTATTATAAATTGCTTTTATAAGGTGTTTTAGAAATGACAACAATAGGATGTATCCCTCTTTAGAAATTATAAAATGTCTCATTTTCTGTTATAAAAATATTAGAATAAATTATTTTAACAAAAGCTTTATAATAGTGTAAATATTTTATAGGGGTTGAGATAATTTCTCTTTAATGAGTTTTCATACTTATAGAAAATAATATTGACTCTTGCACTTCCTTTTTCCAATTAATGAATACTTTTCTAAACCAAACTATTCTTAAATTAGTACTCTTATAAATAGACATATTTTCCTACTTTTGCAGAAAATGTTTTAAAAAATATGTGTGTCAAATATATTTATATATATATTTCACATCTTTAAAAATTCTACAAACTTTAGATTAAACCTCAACATATTAATTTTTTTCTAAACAAGTGTCCAATGTTGGAGTTTCCTTCAAAATGCAACATCAAAATGCAGTTCACTGTTTATTATTGTTGAGATGATTTTGCTAATTACAAGAACTTTTCTTATCTAAAATTATTTTTTGACCTTGCTTTCAATATCATAAATATTGAATACCTTGCCTCACATCATCAGTATCCCACTAGAGTCTTCATAAATCTGCGTCAGTTATAAAGTAGCTAAAATATTTTTGCATGATTTATGCAAATAAATATCTCATTGGTTTATAATAATGACATAAAATATTGATAAGATAAAAAAGAATCAATAGAAAAGGGTTACATTGCATATAATTACTATGTTTTGGCATGAAATACACAATTTTGAATTAAGTTAAACCAGGATTCTTTTCAGATGCTTAGTAACAAAAATCCTTCACTAGAAGAAAGCAAGTTAAATCCTCATTAGCTTCCCCTTTTTCTTTTCCTTTTCCTTTTTTCTCCTTGTTCTAGAAGTCATATGGAATTTATGTAAAGACTTTTGCAAACATTCCCAAGACTCATTTATACAAATTGATTATTAAAACCATGTGTGAAAGAGAACTTTCTCAATGCACAACCCATGTTCCATACATTTAGGAAAATAACATATTATGACATAGTACCTTAAAATACCTAGAACACAGTGTATTAAATATGCTAATAAAATTTCACTTTTGCAAACCAAATGGTGGTTTTCATATATTTTCTTCTTTCCAAAATTATTTTTATGGGCACTAGATCCAAAATCACATATTATACCAATAGCAGCAATCTCACATTTCAAATATAACCCCTTAATAATGATTCATTTTCTCAACACTGCATTTAAGCAGGTACATCTGCTCCAGATGAAGATAGGTTATATTACATAACTTATAAGAATGACTTTTTCTACTTTTGACTATTTCTTTTGTCAGTTATCTCAGGTAAATGTCCAAATTTGTTACACACAAGTCAACAGAGACTGGAAACTCTTTTCTATGACTTTATTGTTATTAATTTATTGAGATAATAAATGAATGACATTGTAAATATATAAGGTAATTGTTTCTGAATCCCTCGACATCCACCTAAAAGATATTATAAAGCTATAAACAAAAGAATTGGATCTGTAGAATAAAAAAGAGGAAAAGAAAATTCTCCATTAGGGATTGGTAAATGGTTGTATTTTTGGAAAATCCTCTAGTTTTAGTATAACCTCATAAATATAACTTCATATTTCTTATTCTGATTAAACTAAGAGGAATCATTTGATATAATTAGTACATATGTCCCAAAAGAAACACTGGAAGCAAGTATTAGCAAAATAATTTATTTTGAAAAAATTTCTACTTCTGTAAAACCTTCTCTGAAGGCTGATTATCTATTAACATGACTAGGACTGTACATTTTTGATAACTGTCACTACGTAAAAACTTAACAAAGCATGGAGTTTGCTTCCCAATGGAAAATCTGAAATCATTTATTATTTCTGAAATTCAACTATAAACTCCTACGTAGGGGCCATGATAAGTAATAAATTCAAGCAATTTCAGTGATTGTTTTTAACTGACAACAGAAATACAAATGTGGTCTTCATTAATGATGTTGCTAATCCTATTTTCTGCATTTGATGAAATGACCCCATTAGCTAATAGGTATATTTTATATATGACAATACAGTACACCATAATCACTGAGGCCTGAGCATTATGTATTGAAAAATATTCCAGACCCTATGCTTATGTTTTAAATATATTATCAATAATTCTCACAAGAGCCCTGTAAAATAGCAGATTAAGACGTTTATATTCATAAGGTTAAGTGTCATGCACTTAGGAATGTAAATGGCAGATTTTAGGATTAAAATCTAGGTCGCAGTGGTTCCAAAGCCTTCACTTATTCCATTTCACCACCATTACTGATAAATCCTCACTGAGCTCTAGCTAAATGCAGCATCATTTGTTAGATGTTTAAAGTACAAAGAGCAGTAAGGAATTGTCCTTGCCTCTAAGGGACTTACAACCTAGTTGTGGAAACAAGGCGCACACATAAACATAAGCGTAAGAGGACCAACCCATCAGAGCAGTTTCAGAGAGAGTGAAAGGAGGTCGAGTCCCCATTGGAATAAACCATTGAGAAAGTCAGTAACAGAAGATGCCACATTTCATGCCATATTATATAGTTGCTTCAGGACATCTGCCTAGAGTACAGGTGAGGGGGGAAATTATACACTTAGAAATAAATGGCAAGCTCGGCAAGTACCTAGCTCATCAACTGTAAATGTTGAGTCTCAACAGTGGCTCCTTACCTTTTGGCCGTATTCAGCTTGTCCAGGTCTATTTCCACTCCTTGGAGCCTCAAACACACTCTTCAGCTCATCGAGGGCGATGGAGAAGCGCTCTATCCTGCGCCGACCACTCAAAGAATCCTCCTTCAGCACTTCTTGCTGGCTGTACTCCCTGAAGTTGTCATCCCTGTCCTCAGGGCCCTTCCCTTCAGGTTCTGAGCTCAACATCTCTTCTCCTACATTGCAGGGCAGACTTGCGAGATCTGGAGGTCCAGGGGCTGACACTACCTCTTGTTCAGGTTGAAGCAATTTGCTTTCTCGAGGCTGGAAGAGCCTGCAATGACTGCCTCTAGGACAACACTCACTTTTCTGGTAATCAGTGGATTCCCATTTCTGCCTCAGTAAGTTCAGGGAGCCCTTCTGCATTGGGAACATAGGTGGCTCCAGGTTGTCCTGCAACATCAAAAGTACTTTAATCAAAGATATGCTCAGGTATAGAAGTCATTTTCAAAACACTATGTTTAGGAATGCTGGCTCTTAAAGTTCGTATTTCAGAGTGGAAATACAATTTGCTATACAATTTCTCATTTTTGACTTTACTCTCCTACATTATGTCAGTTAGCCTAGAACTGGACAAATTATGGAGAGGACTGATTGCTACAGTCACAGTGTCAGAGGATGTGACCATAAGTTAACCAGCAAACTAGACTCAGGTAACCAGAAGTTCTTTCCTCCCTCCCTTGTCCTTGGAATGTACATTCGGCTCACTGTTTAGCACTAGGAGCCATTTCAAGAATGTAACCTTGAGAGTAAGGTGTTGTTGATACCAGCTGGCCTGTATACATGAGTAACCTCAATTAAGACCTCTATATAAACATTTGAGATTCTGGCAAGCGGGTGCAGAGATGAACTCATCTTCCAGTCATCCAAGTCAAGTCTTGCATGTAGGTTCCAGTGTTTATTAAACCACCATCTCTCAACCTGTAGCGGTCTGCCTCTTTTTTCAATCTTTCTTTGTCTTCATCAGTGTATGGGGGCCGTTTGCAAATTTCACCCAGGGACTCCCCAGGTTGAAAACCAACACAGGGACATTTGAAAATAAAGAGACAAAATCTAGAAAATATTTTCTTTACTTTTCCTTCTATGTTAAATCAGTGAAAAAGTGTTTACAATGTAAAACTTGAACAATGTTCATTCATTGATTAGTATATTCTAAGAAAAGGGTAATTTAATAAGTTTAACCCTAAGGAAAAGGATATAACAGTCCAAAACTTCCTTTGAAATTTTTGGTTTCTGCAAATGTCTTACTTCAGAAGTAACTGATTAATAGCTAAAAGTTATTAAATTTTTGCTATAAGGAAAATTCTTTGATAACTATATATATAAATTTAATATATATAAATTTAATTCTAACATATCACAGTGAGTTAGTTGCTGCTATTATTACTATTTTCTAGGTAAGGAAATTAGAAGTAATTTGCCCAGGGTTCTTAGTGACAGCACCTAGATTTGAAATACATCTGTGTGACTCCAGAATCTGCTCACTTAATTCCCGATTCATATCTCATTGTGAAACTGTTTAAAATTATATCTTTTATTAATTTTGAAGTTAGTAGGGAAAAAAATCAAATGGATAAAGGTACTCTTACCAGAAACACACAAACATACACACAAATCATAAGTAGCAAGAGTTACACACTAGCATGAATTTTTTGCTGTGGAAATAGTTACTTACTGTTATAACTCAGAGATGCTACACTGCACATTTGAGGCTTTAACAAATAAATTTTTCTCTTGAGGGATGACATATTTTTCTGGAAAAGTATTAGTCCAGTGGGTATGGAGAACATTTTCACTTAGATTAAAGCCTGAAAATGTCTCAAAGGTCATCTAATACAATGGTTCCAGACTTTTTAGCAAACCACATTATGAAAAACAAGTTATGCATTGGGTTTCAGTACATATACAACATTAATAAATATATACATAAAAGAAACAAACTTTTGTTTTATTTTGTTTCCTTTACTATGTAAAATGTCTGGTGGTGATATTTACTACTCTGACATCCTTCGATTAGAAAAAATGTTTGCTACCCAGCTAATTGATTTTATGGTCTACTAATGGTCAATGAACTGCTGGCTAGCTCTATATTTACAGCAGGAGTTCAATTCCAGGTTGGATTTTACTAACTGTATGACCTTGCAAAAGCTTCATTGGTAAATGGTCTTTATATACATCATTGCTTTATTTTGAAGAATGCATTCAAGTATTTATGTTACACATGAGCCTCCTACTGGAGTGCTTTGGAGAAGAAAGTGGATATTTTAAGCCATGAATTCAGGTTGAACAGACTGAAATATTTGGCTTTAATAATATTGCTAATTAATAAGTTTGGATTAGTCACTTATTATAGAAAGTCTCAATAAAACAGTAGAACCAAACAAGACCTGAATATCTGTTTGGGAAACTGATCAACATATGCTGTGAATTTAATCAACATATGCTGGAAATGCCTGTGTCTCATGTGTAAATAGATGCCGAAAAAGATCTTATTAACAAGAGAATGGATGAGACATTTTCACAGCTGGCAATAGTGACCTCACAAGGTTATTTAATGAAAGAATTTTTTCTGAGCCAACCCTGCATAGCTAGGAATGATAAGCTAAGAGGAAGAAAAATAGGAAAGTGGGGGAGCAAAATCATTTTTCTACTATAGAAAATATCCTAATACTTAAAACTTATTTGGAAATTCTGGTTCTATATAAGGATGGAATGAACATATTTTTCTCAATTTCTTCTACTAAAAGCAGGTTAAAATCCTGGAAATTTTATATTAAAAAATAAAAGTACATTGAAAGGTAGAAGGAAAACAAACTGCCTTTGGACTTTGGAGAAACAATATGGTTGTGAATTTTCTGCTTTTTCTTTTAGTCTTTTATATCTAGAACATGTGGCTGGAAGAGTCAGTAACACAAAGACACCAATGGAAACAAAGAAAATTATCCAAGGAATGCTTGCTTTCTTTAATCAAATAAGTGAGAAAGTGGCAACTGAATAAGACAGAAAATGCTTAAAATACAATTGACATATCTCAGGCAAATATTAAAACACACCAACAATATATGTGGGTTCCCCCCCACATCAAACAATTCACCTTATCTATAGGGGAAAAACATTTTGAATGACAGTGAATATCTCCTCAGCAACCACAGAGGCCAGAAAGAAGTGGCACAATATTTCTCAAGTGCTACAAGAAATAACTACCAGCCCCATATTCTATTTCTATAAAAATTATCCCTTAGGAACAAATGGAAAATGATGACATTCTCAAAGAAAAACTAAGATAATTTATGACTATCAAAATTATCCTAAAATAATAGAAAAAGGGAGTTCTTGAAATACAAAGAAAATTGTCAAGAAGAAAACTTGAAACATTAAGAATGAAAAAAGAACACTAGAAAGAGTAAAACATGAATAAACGTACTAGACTTTCTCCTCTTGAATTTTCTGAATTATAGCTGATTGTTGAAGCAAAAAGTATAATATTGTCTGATATGGTTCTCGATATATTAAAAGGAGTTATAAACTAGGGGAGGGGTAAAGGGATAAAGAAGGTAAAGTTCCTATGCTTCATTCAAACTGGGCTGACACCAACAGACTGATAAGATACATACATATAATGTAATACCTACAGAAATCACTGAAAAAGCCATCACATATGTATTATATTAAAAAAAAAAAAAACACATAAACCAAAATGGATTCTAAGAAATAGTCAAGTAACTCACAGAAGGCATGGCAAAGGAAGAGTGAAACAAAAAAAGTGGAACAAAGATATAATAACAGAAATAGCAGGCCTAAGCCCAAAACAGTCATGAGATTCAAAATGCCATTTGGGTCAAGAATGGACTACATACATGATGGGGGTCCCACAGAGTATAATGAAGCCGAAAAATTCCTATCACTTAGCGATGTCATAACTGTAGTAATGTCGGAGTGCAATGCATCATTCATGTGTTTGTAGTGATGCTGGTGTAAACAAACCTACTGTGCTGCCAGTCACAAAAGTATAGGACATTTTGTCATGTGTAGTACATAATACTTGGTAATGATAATAAATGACTGTTACTGGTTTATGTACTTACTATATTATTTCCCACTATTTTAGAGTGACTTCCTTCTATTTATAAAAAAAGTTTGCTGTGAAACAGTACGTTGTGTAATGCTGGCAGCAGTCTTATACATCTCACACTAATCAGTGTGTTTCGATTGCATCATTTTCTCTTGTACTTGATTTAATCTCATCTTGTTTTGTGCAGTAAATAACAAGCTGTACAAGCTTGTAAACTGGGAGCAATAGACTATATTGGATTGCCTAGGTGTGTAATAGTCTATACCATCCAGGTTTGCGTAAATGTACTCTATGATGTTGATAAAACTACAAAATTGCCTAATGACACATTTCTCAGAACATATCCCTGTGTTTAAGCAGTGCATGGCTCTAATATCAATTATTACATAAAATGTAAAGGGTCTAAAAAGAATTTAAGGACAGAGATTGCAGAATAGATAAAATCATCGTCTAGCATATATATATATAAAAGGGTATTATGCTGTGTGAAAAAGCCGATTTCAAAAGGTCACATACTGTGTAACTGCATTTAGATAATATTCTTGAAATGAAAAAAACTATAGATAGTATGCAGACAGATTAATAGTTGCCAGGGGTTATGAATGTACAGTTGTTGTGGGTTTAGCTATAAATAGATAGCAAAAGGGAGGAGACCTGTGTGGGGATAGAAAAATACTGTATCTCAATTGCCATTGTTATAAAGAATAACTACAAATAAAAGTAGCACTTTCTGCATGTGATAAAATGGCACACTAGTATACATACACATGGTACCAATGTTGCTTTCCTCATTTTAAAAATGGAATGTCATGTAAGATGCCAACTATTAAAGGAAACTGACTAAAGCGTATACAAGATCTCTCTGCACAGTTTGCAGCTTCCTGCAAATCTATAATTATTTCAAAATAAAATTTTAAAAACTAACCAAATAAACAAGTGATTTGGTAGCCATTCCTTCACATTTTATTCCATTTGAAAGGGATAGAGAGAACCACAAACAGTAGTATCAGCATTTATGTTGTGTAGTGACATGGGGTGGTAAGGCCCTCTGCCACATAGTCCATCATTATAAATGATAAATGGCATACTTGTGTCAGTTGTGAGTTTTCTGCCTCAGCTCCAAGTGTACCCTTCAATATATGCTCCATGATAAACTGAATCCCTTTAAGCATTTCTCTTTAAAGTGTGCTCGATGTTTAGCTTTCTCAGCAGGGGGCGCTGGAGGAACACTGCAGACGGAAGAGGCTTCTTGAAATTACCTGCATGGGAGAAGTGTCATGGGGTAATCAACGCAAGAACAGCCAGTGGCATCTTCCTGGCCACAGGCATTGAACACCACCCGTCTATAATTTTATGCTTTGGACTGGGGATAATCTTTCCACAGCGCTCTCAACGTGGAAACAAACTATAGCTACCTGTGGCCTGGAGGGTCACACAGGCAGCAGCTGTAAATTCTACACGCCTCTGGGCAGTCTGCAAGCAGCCTGCCTGTGGCCCAGGAGATGAACACAGATGTGCTGCTCCCTCTGCCAGCCCCTTCATAGCTCATGTGTCCTGAAAGCCTCTTGCCCAGACAGGCGTTCAGACTGCCATTGCATGGCTTTGCTAATCACCTGCTGAATCTGAACTTTAGAGGGTGGCCTAATGCTTGTCTGAAAACTACAGATCAACTCCAGCCTGGTTAAACCAGCCAATTTCTCTGCTTTCTGGGGGCGGAACCACACACCACTTCCCAGGAGGTCTAAATACTTTGTAGATTTAACCTTCCTTGGTGACTCTGCATGACCCAGGGGACCATGTAGTGTTTCCTTCCATACTATGGTTACGCTTCCATTGTAGCTTTTAATTCTTTTTGTTAAACTTCTCCTGTTTAACTTACTGTGTGTTTTCTACTTCCTGATTGGACCCAGACTGTTAGGATACACTTGTTCAATAAGAGCTGTTGACTCTTAATTCCAATAGGAAGTCATGCTAACACATTTGCAGGATCATCACAATGATGCATGCCATTGTTCTCCTACTATCAAGTGTGCCAGGGTGTGGTGTGTGATTGGGAACAACTCTTCTTCCTATACAACCTAGTCAGGGAATGACAAACAACATGGCAGAAAATGACATTTCCCTAAAAGTCTTATTAAACTCTAGTTTTCTATAGTGTTCTTCAGAAAACATTTTAGTGGGTATTAACTAAACAAGTTTAAGAAACTTAATATTCATCCCATTCTGAGAGAACTACAATGTGCACTTATTCCAATTTAAAGACTTTGAAAAGTCTTTCAGACAAAAAAAAGCTCAGAAAATTCATTGTTGCTCTAAATGTATTTAACAGGAGAATCTTTTATCATAAAGTGTCCATAACATTCTCGGAAGTTTTCTATCAAAATCATGACATGAAGCAAAATTCACTAGTTATAAAAGGCAAGCCTCACATTCCTTTTTAGTGTGTGTGTATATATATATATATATATATATATATATATATATAGAAAATGATTATCTAAGTCATGACTTTGAGAAGTTTTTAAAGTATTTATGTTAATAATTATTACATTTAACAAATAACCATTTTTGTATTTTTATTTTATCAAAAAATAGCTGGCATCTATTGAAGACCACGTGATAAGTTGAAACATTTATGTATAAAATGAGAAGACTTTTCCAGCATTCAGGGAATTAAACAATAGGTAAGAATGTAATATGAACTGAGGAAGGTAACTGTATATTTTATAATAAAAATAATTTAATTTAAAATAACTGAGTTGAAATGAAGATCCCAAGGTTGATCTCCCTGTGTCCATGTTGCAAAGGTCACCAGTTGGTTACAAATACATATCCTTTTTCACACAGTAAGACAAACTTCAATTCACATGGCATTTACTTCTGTTCACATATCTAGAATCCTAATGCTGGGTTTGGTAGAACCTGCCTGTCACTTTAGCTACCCAAGTGAGTAATGCTCAAGAACAACTTGAGTTCAGAAATTTTGGACTTTGATTTTCTCTGTCAAGTGAGAACCTTCACTAAATTAGGCACCACTATATTGAGTCATTGAGACTAAGGTTGTAGTGAGGTAGACTGAGGTCAAATAAAACTGAAAAATGTCCACGGAAGCTACAGGATTAACTGATGACCTGAAAAATAAAAAGCATCAGGCTATCGCACAACCAATATTGGCATTTCTATAGAAATATGTGCTGTTTTGCACTGTCACATATGACACATAAAACGTTTTGGTCTAACCTAAGTAAATTAATTCTGTATTTTTCCTTGTTTTGGGGGTGGTTTTGGTAACTTAAGAGATTTTCAACAAAGGTTTCATTCCATCAATCACTCTTCCCATTCAGTATAATATTCCTTTTTTGTTGTTGTTCCCTCCTAGAGAAACTTTGCAAATTCTGTTCCTTTGGCTTCAGTAGTCTTCCCTCTCCTATTCTCCTGGTATCTCTTAATTACGCTCTGGTGTCAACTTAAGGCATGACTCCGTCAGAGAATCATTCCTGACTTATCAAAGATGCTATAGCTCACTATTTAATAGGCATCTGAGGCGATTTTAAGGAACAAGATCTGAAATCCATACTTTGAGAAATGCTAATAGAGCAATTGTTTGCCTGGACTGATAGAGAGAATCTGCCAAGATTTAGTATATAAATAAAAACTGACTTCACATTAGGATTCTAAAGATTTTAGTTTATGTTACTCCAGGTGACCTGCTCTCTCATGTGAAAGAGTATCAAGTATATAGAGAGAGAATTTTTCAGCAAGGAAAGGAAAGACTTATCTGAAACTAAGTTGTCAGTGTATTAAATACTGGATTCTCACAAAGGTGTCCGTATATTTCATGATCTCTATAATTAGAAGAATTATCTCCTGCTTCTTTTATTATAAATTTGAACTTACTTCTAATTATAATAATAATATAAGGTTTGTGGCCCTTTTCATAAAACAACAAGAACAACAATGATTTTGCTTGTCAAGCGCGCCAATCTGCTCAAGAAAAATTAAGTCTAAGTAATTCTTGGAGAAAAGGAAAATTAACCAAACGCTTTCCCATTCCACTGAAATTCCCTGACGTCAAATTTTAAACAAGCTTTGTAAATAGTCTTATAGGGTTGATTTACTAAGACTTCTTGTAAATCATAACTCTTTTTTCTTATATTTGAAGACATGCTTTGAATTTGGTAAACTTTTCTACTAAGAGTGTTTCTAGTTTAAAGCAGAGTTATTTATCAATTTGAAACGCATTTGCAAATCTAAGAAATACATGATTATTACAGAATGATAGCAAGTGAAGACTCTTAAAAAGCCTGATAAATGGCAGGAGTGACAAAAATGCCAAAACCTTAAACTTGTATTTCCAAAAAAGAAAGTTTATCCTAAACAAAAAACTTAACTGAAGAACATTATTTATATACATATATCCCTTGCAGCATTTTTATAGTCATTTTAAAAAATCTACAGTTCAAAGCAAGAAGAATATTTTAATAAATTATAGTCTGGCAACAAAATAAAATTAGGTAGCCATGTGGATGAGTAAATATGAAGAAAACAGAAATATTAAAATAAATTTACAGTATAATATTAGGCAAAGAAATACACAAAAGTAAATACATTTTGTTATTTTAGAATACATGTATATGTCCTAAAACTAAAAGCATTTTAAAAAATAAAAATAATTGTGTTAGTGTATTGGGATTTGAGGCAATAAACTATTTACACTTTTAAAGAAAAAGTAAATACTGTCTTTAGCAGCTACAAACTATCTTCTTCTATAGAAGAAAAAAAATAATGTCTTTTAAAACAATTATGGATTTCTCTGGAATATTTTTTAAAATTTCCACTGACAATTACTAAAATATTTATAGCATCAAATTCCAACATTCTCAGTTTTCACTAAGCAAAGAATGACCATTGAAGGTAATTCAAACCCAAGAGTCAGTTTACCGCAGTCATCTTTGTTTTAAATTACAGCACTACCAAACCTTCCCTAGAATCAGCATGCAATCCCTCCTTTTTCCCTCTGGTGGTTTTATATACACATTTATTTACATTGCTTCTATGAAACGATACCTGAGCCTGACTACAAGTGATGTCATTTCCATTGCTCTAAAATCATGGCACTCTTTGTCAAGTAACCAGCCAAAGGTTATTTTGGAAAAAAATACAAACTCAGCTCCAGAAACTGGATAAGTCTCTTCAAAATATATTTTATAAGGATCTGGATAGAAAGCCTTTTGACAGGTGAAGACAAGTGGAGTTTTTCAGGGGGCTATTTAACTGTGTTTCACTCTATTTGATCACTTATTTTGAGTTCTGAAAACAGAATGCAACGGAGGGCCTGTATTCCATGACAGAGATGTTTCATATAATAATTTCAGTAATAAATTATTTTACTTTTTTTTTGAAACAGTGCCAAATGCTTGTTTCTATTCTCATTATTTCTACTGGTTTCTACAGGTTCTCTCTTTTCCAGCACCCACCATCCTCTTAAACATTGCATTTCAGAGATCAGAATGTCTCCAAAAGCCCTTTCAACAAGATTATAATACAGAAATTTTTTTCAGATATATTTAAACTATTTTAATGCTAACTACAATTAGAAATTTTTTGTTAATCAAAATGAGAAGGGTCTGCCAATTTAAGAATAAAAATACATCAGAGTGGAATAAAAATGTATTGTGGAATAGAACTTTGTTTTAGTATAGGTGTCTCATCATTGGTAACTATAGTCATGTGCATGGAAAGGAAAAATACTTTGCAATATAATGCGAGCCTCCTTTAAAACAGTAGCTAATGATTCTAACAAGATGACAGAACATAAGAAGATCGTAAGGCATATCAGAATCAGCAAGCTGCAGTTTAAAACTACAAAACAAAAGGTTTCCAAGAACCTGCCAAATTTATTTGTCACTGAGCCAGATTCACTGCCAAGGAAATCCTCAGTCTTGCAACTGTTGTAACAAGCTAAGGTCAGGGAAACAAATGTAAATAGCACCGTCCAAAAATGAGAATTCGAAGTATTAGGTTTATAATAGTAATATTAGTGCAACTTAATTTATTTTTGTTTTGGTTACGTTTTCTATACTAAGTAGCAATACTTTTGCTATGATTGCAAAATAGTCTCAAGCAACACATTTTTTATTTTTTAGAAAAAAAAATCCTAAAGGCAATAACTAAAAATGTCAAAAAAATTTAATTGATCACTTTGAGCAGAAAAAATTTTAATTAGTTTTGGCAGATAGTTGCTGAACATTTACCTGATAAGAATGTGAAAGAAGTGATCTGTTTCAAAGAAATGGCATTTTCAACATATATTTTAAAAATTTAAATAAAGCTTTAATAGTAGATGTTGCCAGTTTTATTGATTTTTATGGCTATTCTAACTTCATTAAAACAGATTTTCAATTAGTTTTCCTTCTGAAAATGTACCTAAAATTAGTAATTACTTAATTTGCCACTAATAAGATGCATGCATAATTCAATATATGAAGAAAACATAGGAATAATGCATTTGTTTATTTTTTCCTTCTTTCATCTCCTCATTCACATTTATTAAGAAAACTGGCAAAGCACCTTGTTAAGACAAATTATTAAAAGAATTTATGAAGTTGTATATTTGCAATAAGCTTATCTTACCGCCATGTCCTTTTCTGTCAAGTTCCTGTTCTGTGCCTCGGCTACCACAGTTACATATCCATTAATGGAAAACACAAATTTAACAGTTCTTTAACTCACTGATCTCATCTGACTAATGAATATCAAGCATGATGGACATACGTCGCTAGATAGCGGTTACAAGACACCAAATCTCTCATAGCTCTGGGAGCTACATTATTTAGTAAGTCATGGAACACAGAAGTGCACTTTCGACCATAACCCCTGCTTGTGCTGGGTACTCAGCTTACAAGGTTTACCAGGTAAAGGCTGATTGAAGCAGGTTTTGTTTCCAAGTTCTATAGAACGAAAACCCATCCTCAGTCAAAGGACCGATCCCACAGCATCCCAGGAAACTGCCTTTAGGACATGGATAATTAGTATTTAATAAAAGAAGTTATCATTAAATGTTTTATGGATTATTCCATAGAGGCCAGGTGCCAAACAAACCTGTAACTTAGCACTAAGCTGATATTCTGTAATACAGGCAAACTTCTACCGTGCTCACATAGAATACATCTGTAGGAAAACAACCATCCCAAACCTACTCTTTAAGTTTTAAAATATGAATCTCAGTATTAATAACAAAAAAGAAAAACAAAGTTTTAGAGTTTACTGTGAAAAGCTGCCAAAGGATTAGAAAAGTCCTGCCTTCAAGGATTTATAGTCTGGTCAAATGCACTGCTTCTTGCCTTTATGCACCAATATCACCTGAAATGCTGTTAACATTGCAGATTCCTAAGGCCCAGATTATGGCGTTCCAGATTCAATAGGTCTAGAATGTGGCCTGGGAATCTTACAAAGCATCACTTATGATACCAGAAGCCTGTGGACCCCAAATTAAAAAAAAAAACAACTGTGCTATATTAACAGAAATATCAATGAACTAGAGAAGATACAATAGCATTCATTAATTCAATAAAAACTTGGGAACAGCTTACAGTGAGAACAGCACTATAAGTACTTATAAAGCATTTATAAAACAACATACCAAAATAAAAAAAAAGAAAAACAGAAAAAAGCAAGTGTTAGTGAGAGTATAGAGGAACTGGAACCCTTGTATGTTGCTGAAGGGTATGTAAATGGTGCAGCTGCTCTGAAAGACAGTATGGTGGTTCTTCAAAATATTAAATGTACAATTACCAAGTGATCCCAGCAATTTTACTTCAAGGTATAACCTAAAAAAATTGAAAGCAGGAACTCAAACAGGTTATTTGCCCATTTATGTTCATAGCAGCATATTCACAATTGCCAAAATAAGGAAGCAAACCAGTTGTACATCAATAAAAAAAATGCATTAACAAAATGTATATACACAGAATGAAAGATTATTCAGTCTTAAAAGGAAAAAAAATCTGGTTCATGTTATTTTATGGATGGTATTATCCTAAGTGAAAGAAGTCAGTCACAAAATGGTAAATACTATCTCATGCCGTTTATCTGAGATAACTAAAAATGTCAAATTTATAGAGACAGAATATTGAATAGTGGTTATCAGAGTCTAAGAGAGGAGAAAGGAGTTATGATTGTTTAATGGGTACAGAGTTTCAGTTTGGGAGTTTGAGATGATGAGAACATTTGAGAGATAAATGGTGGTGATGACTGTACACTCATGTGAATGTAACTTAATGCCACTGAGCTGTATATCTAAAAATAAAGTGGTATATTTTATGTTATATGTATATTTTACCACACACACACACACACACACACACACACACACACACACACACACACACAAAACTAGAAAACCATGTCAATGAAAATCATACAAACAGTAATCAGAAAGTATAGAAAGTATGTTGGTAAATGACTATTGTGATAAAAAATTAAAATAGGATTCTTGGTGAAGAGAATTTTTGTACTGGTGTTGAAGGCAGAAACCTAATCCCTGGTGCTTCCACACTTCATGGCTCTTTCTCCATCCCACTCTCAAATGCAAAGGGAAATGCGAATTTGGTAATTCATTATGTAATGCAAATATCAGTCCCTCTGAAAAGAAGATAGATTCAGATATTGCTTAAATTCTGTAAGTAAAGAGGCAAATGAATATCTAAGGTTTTGTCCTCAGGTGACGAACTACAACAGAAACAACATCAAGATCATCTTCTTATTCAATAAGTGAATGTGATGAGACCAAGAATGGAGCAGTAAGGATGGATGTGATCGTATAGGCATGCTGTTTACAGTGTAGTAGCAAAGAATATATAGAGCTGGGACTCAGAGTACGAAGATTGTTGCCCTAGATTTTTCATCCAGCCACCACATGACCTTGAACTTGAGTTTCCTCAGAGACAAAATGGGACTCATAATTCCCTGAGATAGTTGTATAGAACACTTCTTAGAAGGAATATGTGGAACTTTGAAAGTGTTACGCAATATCAGAATAATCTCTTTATGCGGCACCATAAATGACATTCAATAGAAACATTTCTTTAGAGCATAACACAAAAAACCAAACAACATATTTAAAACTTTTCTCAAAGTTTATGAACTAATTTTAAATTTTAAAGAATTGAATTAATTTTGAATTTTTAGTGGAGAGAGATTATCTGTTAAAGATAGATTTGATTTTCAGAAATAAAGTCAAATTCAAATGATTAAATAAAAATAGATGGTAAAATTACGCTCTTAGAAAACTAGAAATGCTGGGATGAGAGCCACTCATCCAGAGGCAAATGTGCACCTAAAGATATTCAGTCAAGTCACTCGGTCTCTTAGGGCCTTGTATTCTTTAGACATTTATAAATTGTATGGTCCTTAGTAGAGTTTTGGGTTCAAAGAATGTGCCCCAGTCCTTTCCCTGAATGCCAAGGGATTAGTAGAAAGTTTATAAATTCTTCACTTTTATATTTTCAAGAAATCCTCAGCTTAAGAGGTGAGTCCAACACTCTAGGTCCCACTTTGGGGAACTGACTCATGTGATAGGGGTCCACAATCAAGTATCCTGGTGGGAAGTCACGGAGCTGCCCAGGATGAGGCTGGGTGTGTGCTCGGGGAAAAGATGCACTTGCTAGGACAGTGCATCTCACTGGTTCCTGCAGGCAAAGCTGTCCAGAGTGGTTTGGTCCAGAATTCAATAACAGGTCTAGAGTCCTCTGCTTTGGTCCAAATGAGTTCCAGGTCATGCCCATTCACAACAATGTTTTGGAGGAAGGTCATTCCCAAGAATTATTCTGATTACAACAGGGTCCTAAGAACAACTTTGTTCACATCCAGAGCCACTTCCTATGGCAACACCCAGCCTATAGGTGCTGGGTCAGGATTGGTAGCAAAATTACCCCAGGGATTTAGAAACACTTTCTTTTCTCACTCAGATGCCCTATATTTAGGGGTGTACTGGTTTTTCTTTTTTTAAAAAAAATCTTCAAACATAAATGAGACTACTCACTTCGAATTCTTGATTCTACAGATATTCCTAACATTCTTACTTGCTGAGGGGAATTGCTTTTAATGAGCCCTTCACCTACACTGGGATGAACCTTGTCACTTCTCTAGCTATCAAGAACAGGTTTAATCTGTAGCAGGACACCTCTCTAATAAGATTTGCCACTACTTATTCAATAAAACAGAGGAATACCAATAATTTACAAATTATATTCCGTAGGGACCTGAGTGTCCAGTAGAGTTGCCTGTGAAACCTGTATTAGAGAATGGTAAAGATATTAGCCTCTCCATAAGACAGCACTGCATGTCAGTAGTTAAAGGAGTCTTAGCAAATGAATAAGCCCTTAATATTTTGCTGGATAAACACAAAGACCTTTTTCAAATATTTTTATTAGAAACTCTTTCAGCCCTTTTGAGTGTTGCTAACTTAGAACTAACTGACAGGTGAACTTCCCCCTTTTGTACTGAGTATCTTGAGCTATCATCAATTTTACCTGGGTTTTACTAGGCTTTTCCTTTCAAAAGAAATATAGGCAACTGTCAGGGGGGTTCTGGATTTTCCTCATCTCTAAGTGAAAAACTGAAATTTTAATGTGTTCAGAATGTAGTGGTCTTCGACCTCTGACTGATGTGCATTCCATTCTTTCTGCTCTGCAATTCAAACCTCAGTAAACAACAAAGTCTTATTTGAATTTGAATCTCCTGTTTCTTTTTTTTCCAGAAGCAGGATAGGTCAGGTGTGCTTAGAACGGATGCCCCTTCAACACCCTTCCCTCAACTTAGAAGCAATGTTTTTAATCCTTTTATGCTTAAGGTATATATATTACATAAAGTAATTTTTAAAAATCATATTATGACTAAAATAATGTTTGGGAATCACTGTACATCATAACATTTAAAATCTATTAATATTTCATGTGACTACAAATTACAGAAATTCTTGCCACAGTGGCTTAAATAGAAAACCATACCATAGTATTTTCATACATATAAGAATTCAGAAGTAGTCCAGGATAAGTTATACCAATAGTTTTTCTTTATCATTCTTAGCATGTGACTTTTCTCCTCAAGTTTACCAAATAGTTATACAATCCTAAAAATTACATTTATGTTCTAAGAAGAAATAAAAAAGGACCAAATGCTTTCTCTTGGTGAAGATGCTTTCTGTTAGTTTCCTCCACAGAAACTCCTACCTCTTAGTGGCCAGAACTGTATCCCTTAGCCAGTCCTATCTGCAATGAAATCTGGGAAATCAAGATTTATTAAAATTGTTAGCAGTATTTAAGTGAAGTGGATGGACCCAAAGAGTGCTTTAAAATGTCAGTTATCTTTCTACTACAAACTATAAAAGACCACTATTTTTGAGATAATTTTATTTTATATATTTAAACTATATATTATTTCAATTGAGTTTACTAAAAGTCTTTCTCCTCAGAGACTGTAATCACCAAATTCTAATTAACTGTCTGACTTTTATTTGGTCTTTCTAAAAGATGTTATTCCAGGGTGGATGTTTTCATATAAAATTGTTACAGTGATATATTATTCAGGACAATGTTGCCTGTTTTGTGGGGGGATAAATGAATCCAAGGGCAGAAACATTTTAGTATAGTATCTTAAATCTTACATGTTTAACCAATGAATATTCTTATATTAAAAGGACTATAAATCATATAAATAGCTGTGAAATTTAGCTAGCCTTCAAATTATGTTTAAATCTTATTTCAAAGCTTAAAATATAGGACAGTTATAATATATTTGAAAAAAGATATAGGGAATGATACACAGATTCTATTGTAAGATGAATTTCATAAGCCAGTTACATTCTAAAATGTTCTGGTGACTTACAACATTTTTTCATGAGTTTGCCAACGTTAGTGAAGAACAATTAACTCAATATCTTTTAATTATAAAGGGCCTGGGGATTTAACTATATTGAAAAGACTAAATGCAGTACTTAGCATGTTTCTTTTTCCTGCCATGGAAAGATTAAAGAAAAAAAAAAGATAACCCTAAAAATTATATACCTGTCATCATCACTATTTAGTTGGAAACTTACTGAAACATATTATCAAAACATCAATTTGTAGCCACTTAGAAAATCATGGGCTATTGGGTAAAATCTGCTTGGCATTGTGAAAATAAATCTTGTCACATTAACTTAATTTCCATCTATGACAGAGTGACAAGAACAGTAGACACAGAGAACTCGATAGACAAAATACATCCTGACTTGGTCAGGATATAGAGACAGTTCTACATAATATAGAAGAATAAAAAGCAGTTAGGGTGTCACTTTATTCAGAGCTCCTATAAATGATGTGCCTAATATATCTGGAAATGATACTCAACTAGAATATTGGACAAGTAAGGTGATTGGTTAGATATAAAGATGAGAAAAGTCCAAGAACAAATTGTGGGAGGGCTGATTCTTATCATTTTAATACAGAGAAAGAGAGAGAGAGAGAGAGAGAGAGAGAGAATTAGTATATTTAAAACCAAGTGGGAATCATAATCATTGTGCTGCTTCTTTTGCAAAAAGTCATCATACCTTTTACAAATGTCATGCCTCTCTCTCTTGACTTCATTTGTACCTTTGTTAACTTATAAAGATCAAATTAAAGCTTTGCACCTGGAATGAGTGTGGAGGACCATAATGTCCATGTAATGTTGTAATGGCATCATTCTCCGAGCTTTTGGTGTTTAGAGGCCCAGGAGAGAAATTAATGGCATGAAACTGGATGTGCCATTGAGCTACCACTTCTGCCCAGTGAGAAATCCATTTTTACGTGTCACCCAAGTGTTTCTTTCCACAAGAAGCGTTTAATGCATCCTTCCCATCTCCAAAGACTCGGGACATTTAACAAATGAAAACACTATGCTCAAACGAGAGAAAGAGTCCTATTTTTGTGAAATGTTAAGTTCCTAGGAAGGAAGTCAGAAATCTGAATATGCATTAAAATATCACGCCATATGGTAAAATGAAATTATTACTTTTAAATTGAATTTTAATAATTATTAATTCTAAAAGAGAATTTAAGGAATCATATTAGTAGATATTATTTGGAAATTGTGCTAAAGGACGTTATTTCAGTACATTATCATCCCAGCCTTGTCAAGTTAAATTCATGAGGGGGAGAGAGATGAACATAGCAAGGCTTGAAATAGCGCATACTAGACTAGAAATACAGTATTTCCTTAGACCAGGACTTGAAAATAATTCTCATCTTATATAGCTACTCTGACTAATTTATAGTAGCTAGCTTTACTCTAAGGAGTGATGCGATGAGTAAGTAAATCAAAAGTGCATCGACTATCCAATTTTGGCGATAAAAGACTTTCCTTCTTTTTATAATGAGAAAGACTGCAAGTTTACATCAGAGCCTAATTATACTACTTACATTTGACTGTACAGTAAATCCAGAGGGAATGAGTATTCTTGAATATCCATTTATTCATTCTCAACTAGGCACTGGTATTTTCTTTAAGACTTGAAGTAAAGAGTTTCTCTAGGTTTTGTTGTACATATCTAATCTGTGTACATCGACCTGGTTGCTGAAGTCTGAAATCTAATGTGCTGAATGTGCATCCAGGACCCTTTGCAGGGTCCCCAACCCGTGGGCAGAGAACTGGTACTAGTCCATGGCTTACTTGGAACCCAGCCACACAGCAGGAGGTGAGTGAGCGAAGCTTCATCTGTATTTGCAGCTGTTCCCCAGAACTAGCATCACTGCCTCAGCTCCACCTCAGATCATCAGGCATTAGATTCTCGTAGGAGCACTGGTCCTTGGCGCCAAAAATGTGGGGGGCTGCTGCTTTAGAGGATCATGTTCTAAGGAGACATTTCTTTTGGGCTTTGTTAATTCACCTAGGCTAAAGAATTATTTGATACCCGTATCTCTCCTATACTATATCTTTAAACACGCCCTCCAGACTGGGCTGGAACACTGTTTTAAAAAGACTAATTTTTATTTATTAATTCACTCATTCACTGATATACACCAATACCTGATATGTGCTAAAATAAAAAAAAAAAAAAGCCACCAGATATTGAATGAAATCCCATGCTGTCTTTGTCCAGGATTTTATAGTCTGATGAGAGATTCAAATGAATTAATCTCTGACTTAATTCATTGAAAGTGCTCTGGAAGCAGTGCTGTATAAGGATAGAACAGGGCATTAGCTCTAATTTTAAAAATTATTTCTTCTATTAACCTCAAATATCCCTGTAGCTTTCCCCCAATAAGCCTGTTCTAAGCCTTGGGGCCATACAGAACAAGTCTAATTCTTCTTCCACATGAAAAACCTTTAAATATTTGAAGAAGATTCTAATGGGTTCCCTAAATCATCTTCTATCCAAGCAAACCATCCCCAAATGTACCTTACTAAAAATGGTCTTAATCTCCCAAACATCTCAGATCTGAACCATCCATTACTTACAATCATAATTAATTATGTATTCTTCTAGCACTTTCTAGATAAGTCAATTATCTTTCTCCCTTTAGTAGAATGAGAAACCTTAAAAGAAAGTTAATATTTTAATTCCTTTGTAGTCTGCTGCACATTTTGCACAGGATGAAAATCAATATATTTCAATTGAATACAAAGGGGGATTTTTTTAATGCCTGAAAAACAAATATTATTGAATACCAGAGTCTTTTTGAGAGAATGGAGATATTACAGTGGCTAGTATAGATTTTTAGAGAAATATAACATTGAAATCTTAGAAATTTTTTTTGCGAATGCCAACTTTTTACTAAAGTCATTTTCAGACTAACTATAGAATAGTAGACTGTAACATAAAGAAGTGATATTCAAAATATTTGACAACTAATATCAGATGAACATGACCCTAGTATTAAAAGAGAAGATCTGGGAGTCTGGGGGAGGGCCAAAGTCTATTTACACACAATTTCAAAATTATTACAATATTTTATTTGTAGACAGAGGAGAGGGGGGTTGGGGGGTTGGGAGAATGAGGTGAAGGGTTAAAGCAGTACAAATTAGTAGTTGATAGTTGAGCACAAAGAGTATGGCAGAGGGAATGTAGTTAGCATTAATATGATGGTTAAGTGGAGGGCTAGGGGAGGGAGGGAGCATCTGGGGGAATCATTTTCTGAACGTTATAGATGTCTAACCAAAGTACTGCATACTTGAAATTTATTTAAAAATTTTATTTTAAAAAATTATTATATTTTAAAACTCAGTAAGACAATAACAGTGCATAATGGCTAAAAAACAGGCTTTGAAGCACAGACTTTTAGCATTATAGGTATAATAAAAGACCTGTAATCACTTTAATTGCCCTGGTCATAAGAGGGAAGATGGCCTGTTCAGTTTCACACAATTAATGACAGAGATAGTTGTTAAACTGACCAAGAGCAGCCTTAACTTTTCCTTCAGCTTGACTAAACTTTAGACAGATTTCTTATTAACTCTAAGTTCCCCACCTTTCTTTTCTTAGTGCATTTACTTAAGAAAACTTGCAACTGTAAATTCTTTCTTTGATCTTTTGAGAATTAAATCTTGCCAATTTTACAACTCAGGAATATGGGTTTCTCAAGGACCTAGAAGCCATATCTTTGAAATGTAATCATTAAGAAAGATAATGCCCCATTTCCTAGTCTCTGGGGGAGGACAGGAGCCTAAAGTCAATAATCACCAATTAGTAAACACAAATGGTCTCATCACATTAACCACCCTCCCAACAATATTTTCCATTACTTTTCAATTGTTTCTTGCCAGCACCTGAAACTTCCACTTTTGTTTCAGTGGAGATGAGTCCAAACTCTCTTATCTATTGCAATAGTCTTGAATAAAATTTTTCTTGATTATTTAACTTGTCCAGTCAATATTTCTTTAACAGTACCCATATCTTGAGAATCTTGCCCACTTTCTAGAAAGCCATACTCCTTCCATTTGGTAACTAGAGTTTCCAAAAAAAATGACAGCTGGCACTTTTTTGGTCCATTAATAATTCAAGTCAAATTCCATGGAAACCCCTTTGTAAGTTGTAGAGAATTGATGTCAAACTTTAGTGTGCCTAAAAATATCTCAAGATGTCTTTTTTAAATTTTATTAAATATTTCATGTGTACAGTTCTATAATACATTATCTATATATTGCATTTTATGCTCACTACTCAAAGCTTAGTCTCCTACCATCACCATATATTTGATCCCTTTCACCCTCTTCATCCTTCCCCAAGACCTCTTCCCTTCTAGTAACTGCCATATTGTCATCTGTGTCTGAGTTTGTTTTGTTTGTTCATTTGTTGCTGTTCTATGTCCCATATATGAGTGAAACCATATGGTTCTTGTCCTCTACCATATCTGACTTATTTTCCTTAGCATGAAACTCCAGATCCATCTATGTCATCACAAATATCAGTATTTCATCTTTTCTTATGGCTGAGTAGTATCTCGTTGTATATATGTATCACATCTTCTTTAAGAGGATGTTTTTTGAAAATGCAGATTCCCAAGTTCCTTGATCAGAGGTTATGATTCAGTAAATCTGAAGTAAGGCAAGAAATATATATTTTAATATGTATCAAATGACCCCTGTCTTATAGACCCTGCTTTGGCCTGTAAGCTTGATAAGGGAAAGGGTTGTTTCTATCTTGTTCATTATTCTATTCCCAGCATAGCACCTGACATTTCATAAATACTTGTTGAGTAGAAGATGTTTTTACTTGAATCTGTTCCATTACACGTGTTTTTCCATCATGAAAGTCTGATGCTTAGTATCAGCATTTTATATATAATCTGCTTCATAAATTTGTAAATGCTTCAATAATTTTTTTTGGGGGGGGGCAGAAAATAATAAATGCCCTAATAACAGTAGTACCTTATGTTTCAATTGCAATTTGGAAATTAGTTTCTCTCGTGTTTTCTTAGATCCTCACAATAATCCTTTTGAGGAAACATATTATCTTACCATTTTGTAGATGAGAATATTACATTTCAGAGAGAATTAATGATTTCCAATTATAATATGAATAACAAATGACAGACAAGAATAGAACACAGTTATTTTGACATAGGGCTATGGAGAAAGATTGACAAAGAACCCTTTTAAATTATGCATTATGTTACTTTATATCTTTAAATGTTTAAAAAGCAGAGACATAGATTTTAGAAGGCTTATTAGTAGGATCATATTTCTCATCTTAATATTTATATGAATGTTTTAAATTTAAAATGTTTTGTAAAAAAAATTACATAAATAAAACAAGTTTATTTATTGTGTTTTTCTAAATTTTCCAGTATCCTAGAGGTTTTAGCAACTCCTACTTTCTTTACTTTTATTTTTGTTAATATATTCTTATTTAAACTGGACATCAGAGGGAAATATGAAAAAAATCATTTTTATTGCCTGTACACTGTAAAAATGTTATAAGAATTTAAAAAATGCATAGTTGAATCCAACTGATGCTGTAGGTTGAATAAAATTTTAAAAAATACATTTTCTTCTAATAAAGAAGCTAAAAAGTTTTGGAAACTCATGTTACACTTTATAATTCCTTTGGTTTTTGGAGGTTCATTAGGGACTCCCCCCACACACCATCCTAGCAAATATACTTAATAACAATGTCATTTTCTAATAACTATCTGATTGTGTACAAAATTTAAGTTTGGATCCTTAAAGTCAATCTATAAAGTAGATAGATCAGCATTCCATAAAAAATTTTCAGCTACTTGGCATGACTTTATTTCTTTGTTATATTCATACTATATATTCTTATTCAGAAAAATCTCTGTGGAGGAGGGTACAAGGATTTGTTTAAGAGATTGTATGGAACAACCATCAGACATTTTTGCAGTTTCTGTATCTATGTATGTATTGTCAATAAATACATGCTTAATGTGAGAAATATAAATTTTAAAAATATATGGTGAAGTGCACTACCCATAAATCATTTAATCCTTGAAGAATGCTCTCTCATCTTCTTTCCATGTCTTTGGCATTTGCATATCAAATTATTATGCCTTATTTTCATTCTAGGATATAAAGTAAACTTCAGTGAGAAGTTTATGACTCAGTCCTATCCTAGGGATTACAGTTTCTGTCCCAGAGGCTCTTCTCATCAGTGTTGTTTTTTATAGAATCTTGAACTTTTCAGGGTGCCTGGCCCAAAACGTACATGGCACTGTGCCTCTTGAGGGTAAAATTGGAGAGTTAAAGGGGTAATCTGCAGTTCAGATAGAATCAAACACCAGTTTTTGCCACATTAAAAATGTTTTTATAAAAGGAGTTGTACTCATCTGAATCTGATTTTCTTAAATTAATCATATCAAGGCAATTTTAAAAGAAATAAATTACAATGTGTTCTATTTTCCAAAACAGCACAAAGATTTCCCTCCTATGTTTATACTCATTTAAGTTACTCCTTTCCAAGTTACTTTATGTCATAACTTGACAATTCATTAAGCTTCCCTGAATTTATGGCCATCTGTTGTTCTGTTTTTATATGAACAGAAGAATGTAAAAATTCATTAAACTACATGGTGATTCATTTTGTACCTGGCAGTTGCACAATTAAAATAAAATTGTTATTCTGGTAGATGGAATGATGGTCAATAGAGCATCACTCATCTTCTCTTGATTCCAGAAGATCTGAAATTAACCTTACTAGAGCTGTCTGATTTGGTAAATCATGGAATGTTGTTTGAGGAAGATGAAGTACAGCTTTTTTTCCCCATTAAGTATAAAGAAAAAAAACCAGAAAACAAATAAAAGAAGACAATGGAAAGAGGAAATAAAGAAAACTGAATCTTTCATCAAAGCCTGTATATGAATACCTGAATTCCAAAATTAAGTTCAACAGGTGTCTTGTTCCAAATCAACTGTAAAGATATTGAGAGAAGCAATACAGTTAGCCTTAAGAGTCATCTCTGCCTAAAGATTTGCATAAAGGGAACCAGACACAGATGATAAGACTGGGACCATGAAACACCAACATTACAGCTTACAATACTGACGGAGCCAACACCTGAAGTTCATTAGCAACAAAAGTAATTAGTCCATCATAGACCCATGCCTGGAGAAGGAAATGTCAAACCATCAGGTGTATGATCCCTAAAATTAAGAAGTCAAAGTTATTGGTTACCTAAATGGAAAGAATCACAAAGAAGAAACATGAGGAGTTAACCCACTTCTTTCTTTTTAAATACCTGTTGCTTAATTCTATGAAATCTGATATATATATCTAGGCTGTCAGACTAAAGTAGAAATCATATAGCTAGACACCTTTCTGATATTTGATGTTCTCCAAGCTATTCTTTAGGTTCCTTCTCTTACTGCTCATTTTCTACATCAACTTTTCAACCTTTGTCTATCTCTTTATTCTAAAATGGCTCATCTGTTGCCAGGGCTTCATGCAGACAAATATGTGTAGCCTTATTCATCAAAATTGCAAATTCAGATTTTTCAGTTTCTACTGAAATGTTTTATGGGGAATGCAAAAAATAAATTAATGGCCCATTAATCTTTCCCACCGTAACAGTCTTGTTCTTTGTTTTTTGTTTGTCTCTGGTATTTACCAATACTGTCTGATTGATTGATTGATTGATTGACTGATTAATGTTTCTGATATTTACCAATTCTGCCAAGAGCAGTATTCTTCCAGTTTCCCATTTTTAACATTGTTGAATCATTTTTACATTTTTAACTTAATGCCTATTTAGTTTGCCTTGGAGTTGTCATCATGATCACTCTAATTTGAAAAATTCCCTTTAACGATTACTTTTTTCCTTTCATTTTTTTCTCTACTGCTACCTATATTCCTTATCATGTCATTCATAGATTCACTCAACTACCCACTAAAACTCCCATGCCCATTCTCTTTTCTTTTCCATTATCAGAAAAACATGTCCAGTTAATTCTTCATGTAAAAACTACTAGTACTCATTTAGGAGTCAAGGCATAAGACTCAGACTCCTTATTCTGTCAAAGATCTAAAAGAGTGTTACTCAAATGACCCCCCCAACATTTCATATCTTGCTTTAAGTCTTCCATAGTGTGAATCCCTATCCCAGGAAGGTGGGTATATTAGTATTGCTGCTACAACAAATTACCACAAATTTAGTGACTTAAAATGACTAAAATTTGTTGTTTTACAATCCGGAGATCAGAAATACAAAATGAATTTAAGGGAGCTAAAAGCTAAGTGTCAACAAGGCCACTCTTTCTTTTCAGGCTGTAGAAGAGAATCTGTCCCCTTGACTTCCCCAGCTTCTAGAGCTGCATTTCTTGCATTCTTCTATTTTCAATGCCAGCAATACAATGTGGGAGCTAAAAAATAATAATAATACATTTCCCCCACTTTTTACATTCTTTTGGCTGGGATAATAATCAAATTAACAGAGACAGATTAACAGGAGAAAATCAAATTTTAATATGTGCACACAGGGAATTCACATAAGCAGGAAAATTCCAAAAACAGTGAAGCAAAATTGGGTATATATGACATTTTGGACTAAGAAGAACAGAGGGGAACAGTATCTTAGATTTCAAAAGTGAGACTGGGCAATTTGCAGGTAACTGAAGAAGAGTGGAACATACATGGCAGGCAAACTCTTGCTTTAATGGGACACAGTGGGTGATTTAGCTACTAGGACCTGCCTGGTACCTTTCTATCTACCTTAATTCAAATGAGGCTAAGGTGGACATCCTAAAATTTCCTTCTTAGAGTAGGCCTTTTCTTCTCAGTGTCTTAGAAAGGAAGAGGGGAATGGTAAAAGTTTCATTCTGAGTCATTTCTTTCTTAATAGCAGTTTAAAATCACCATCCTACAAAGGTACAGTTTTTGAGTTGGTAAAACTTTGTTTCCATTTAACAGCGACTTCAAATCTCTCTTCTTTATCTTCACTTTGCCTTTTTCTCTCTCTCCAAGTCTCCTTGTACTTCCTCTTGCAAGACTGTGTGATTTCATTCAGGGCCTACCCAAGTAACCTAAAGAAATCTTCCCATCTTAATTATATCAGTAAAGTCCCACATAAGGTAATGTTAACAGATTCTGGGAATTGGGACATGGATATCTCTACCATTATTGAACCTACACAGCATGTCTCTACATCATTTTCAAAGCAATTTTATGTCTTATACAGGTTTCTCTACCCTACTTATAGGTAAATATTAGAATGTCTTTCTCTCTACCAATTAGCAATATGATTCATTTTTCTGGACAAAAATCATATATAACATTTTATTTAACAAATATTAGATAGTACCTACACTGTTCAGATGAATTCATTAGGTGCTGTGGGATAAAAATACCTGGTTCTATATTCCCCAAGCAAAAATCTACTTAAGAAATATCCATTGAATATATACGAGGAAAGAATTTATTTATAGTCACCATCTCCATTTATTCACTTTTATTTTTTTAATTCAACTCTCTTTAATCAGGCTTTTCATAACACTTCACCAATAGGCCTGCTACCAAGGACCACAGTGACATCAATGTCAGGCTAAGTCCATAAAGTTACTTCTGTGCTTTTCTTTTGCTGGATTGTCCTGAATAGCACTCAAGAATTTTCCCTTTCTATCTGAAAGGTAGCATTAAAGAATTCTTCTGAGAAACAAAACCAATACCATATTGGGTTTAGATTAAAATATTGGTTTAATTATTGATATTTTTGCTATATATAGAAAGAGATAATTATATATATACACCTATCTGTGTGTATAGATATATACACATGTAATTATGCCTATAGATATACATACATATATGCCACTGGGTTTGATAATACATTTTCTAAGGATTTTTTAAGGAATTGTAATATTATTCACTTATTTAAAAATCCTCTTGTCTATGTAATTCTTATGGGTTCCAGACCCAATTCCAATATTTGGAGCAGGGTAATTTCCCCCACACCAATGAGCTATTCTCTGACGCTAGCTGGGTGTCCTAAAATCCAACACATTTCTGAGACTCTCCTAGAGATAACATCAGATTTCACAGGTTGAGCAGTCAGTTGTACAAGACTGACCCCCTTGCCCTGACCACACAATACACAAACCTGGCTTCAGATACTAATTGCTAGCCCAGATTATCGTCACGGCTTCTGACCTACCAGCTACAGATCAGGGGTTCCAATGGCAACTGCCACCTCTTCCAGCCCTGGACTTCAGATAACAGTTGCAAATTCAGGTTGTTACCTGTACTTCTGACAGGCTGGTAATACATCTGAGGTTCTCAAGACTCCTCCGTCCAGGTCAATTAATTTGCAAGAGCAGCTCACAGATTTCAGAAACATTTTACTAACTATATTACTAGAGTATTATAAAAGGATATCACTCAGGAGCAGCCAGATGGAAGAGATGCGCAGAATAAGGCACAGGGAAAGAACACAGAGTTTTCATGTTCTCTCCTATTACATCATTCTCCCCAAATCTCCACATGTTCACCACCATGGAAGCTCTCTAAACCCCATCCTTTTGAGTTTTTATGGAGGCTTCATTACATAGGAGGACTGATTAAATCACTGCCCATTGGCAACAGATTCAACTTCCAGCCACACCACCCCACCCTTGACCTTCCTGACTCCTCTTTTAAGGACTCTTATGATTACACTGGGCTCAGTCTAGTAATGCAAGATTATCTCCCTTTCTCAATGTCCTCCACTTAATCACATCTACAAAGTCTGTGCCACGGAAATTAACATAATCACATATTCTGGGGATTCAGACTTGACCATCTTTGAGGGGACCATTATTCTGTCTACTATACTATATTAGCTGATTTTCAAAATTCAATTTGGCAGTCTTCATCTTTAACTGGTGTTTCTTTTCTATTTACATTTAGTGAAACTTGATAATTTGGGTTTTGTATCTATCATCTTACATTTGACCTTTTCTCATTCTCCTCCTACTTCTCCTTTTGCTTTTAGAAATTCTATTTTCTTATTTCATTTGTTATCTATTGTATTAGGATTTCTAACTTTTTAATTTAAATCAGTTAATTGTCCTGAGATTTCACTGTGCATGTATAACTTTTCACCATTACAATGTTCATTTCTTGAAATTTCATTTTATAAAAATGTATCTGTCAAAATTGGTATATTCACATTTGAAACTGCATTTATTATTTCTTCAAACATTATTTGTGCATAAGTGATTGTACCTTGCTTTTGTTGATACTCATATATACAATAATCTTTGTGAGTATGTCTTTTTATCTTAGCTGTGGTAGTGCTCTGTGCACAATTTTGTGGACACTTTTCTCTATAAAGTAGATGTATCTGCTTTTGCTGTGCTTCAAAAATAGAAGCATTGTTGAATTACTTCAGGCTCCCCAGAGGTATTTTATTTAGAATGAAAGATAAAATATAATAAATGACATAATATAAAAATGATTAAATAAAACAACAGAAATACATTTTATCTTACTTCAATATACTTATCTTTTCTTTATGGACTTATTAATTTTCATTTCTTCAAAATGTTTCAACCAGCCACAGCTTTTCATCTTTTGGGTGTTTATGTTTTTAAAACACTGGCAAGTAGGAGGAACCTCTTTACAGGACTCCTGTGTCATCTTGAAATTATGCTATCTATTAATTAAAACTTACTTTCTTCTGTGCACACAGAGATACCTCAGACCTATCTTGTATTTTCTTTAACCCAGATATGAAATTTCCCTTGCTCAAATGCACTTTGTGTCCTTTTATTTGAAAATGGTATTGGAAATAATATTTAAGGATCTGAGATTGCATATTAGGTTCATGTTGCTGGGGTAACAGTACTTCTAGATATTTCAATGTACATGAGTACAAAATAAATGTTTGGTTTTCTCTAAATGTGTGCTTCATAGTAATATTTCCACTTAATTCTAACACTATTGTGCTTCTATTTAATTTTCTTTAGGTAATCCTGTAATTGACCTATTTTTCACTTATAGTGAAAATATTTCTTAAAAAAACAAACATACTTATTCTTTGTATATTAATCCAAAATAATAATAAAGTAGGCACTAATATTAAAATGTAACTAATGAATTAAGTTTGAGGTTTCCTATATAGATTTTTCTACTTCTAGTATGAATTCTAATGGACATGTATAGACAATTTATTTGTTTTAGAGACATTCATAACTCAGCCTACAGAGCTACAGAAGTATTTGCTTGGTGTATGATTTGTTGCAGTTTATTTCAAATTCATGATGTTACCATTCCAAAAGATGACAGTTCCATATTCTTCTAAAGTGTCATTTTTAGGTGTTGATATTTGGATTCTGGTAGAGAGCAGTGGAATAAGCTTTATTAGTCTATTTTATAAGATGGGGAGACAAAAAGAATCCGCAATTTAATCTCCAAAGCTCTGTATACTCTTTTGTTTTGCCACCATCTGGTCTATCTTCCATGTTTAACTGCATAGTAAAATGTGTAAAGTTCACATGTGTGACTTCAGGCTAGGCAAAACAATTCTGTCCTCTATATTGTTTTAAATAATATTAAAATCTATATGTTTTCACATTCAGTTAAATGTCAACTTTACAAAATCCTGATCTGATACATTATTTTATTTATCTTCCTCACTAAATAAGCCTAGAGTCACTTTCTTTTTATAAAACATGATGTTCCCTTACAACCTTCGCTGTGCACTATTATGCCAAGGCTTACAAATGTATACATTCTATTCCTAGTTACTATTATCACTTAGTATCATTCAATTATTTATTTTGTTCCAGAGGGATTTTGAGGAAGATATCTAGTATCTTGGAATGCCATATTATTACTAAGTTAGTATACACACAATTATTTTTTAAGTTGTCAGATCTCACATCTCAAAATCTGAATATATAAAACTTGAATTTTTAGAATTATAGAAAGTCTAATGAAAAATTCCAATGTATCTACAATTGACTTTAAACAATAAAAGGATTAGAGACGATGGCCTCCAAGCAGTCAAAAATTCACATATAACTTTTGACTCCCCTAAAATATGCTGCCCTTCAGAATCCATGGTGGATTGGTTCTAGGACCCCGCTGAGGATACCAAAATCCTTGATAAGCAAGTCCCTTATATAAGATGGCATAGAGCAATGTATACAGTGGCTTCTTTCTGCATCCAAGGACTCCCAACCATGGACTGAAAACAGTAAAGGTATTTATTGAAAAAAGTAGCAAAGTATATCTGCACAGTTCAAATCCATATTGCTCAATGGTCAACTATATATTAAAATACCATATGAATTTAAATTCAATTAAAATATTAGAAAAATATAAACAATATTTATCAAGAACTAAGTAAAGCATTGTCAAAAAATGTATAAGAATTGTACCTTGAAACTTTCCTAAATATTTTAAATATAATTTTCTCTATATAATCATAAAAATTTAGATTATCTGGTTAATTAAAACATCAATAGAAAACATTAGATTTTATAATTGTTACACACTTTAATAGCTACCCTTTTTCTTTCAAAAAGTAGGTTCTACTTTACCTTTTCATAAAAGTTTAGCTATTAATTTTAATGCACAAATCAAAATTACTCAGGATGCCATGACACCAGGTGACAGTTTTGTGTTCTGCAGTAACTGCATTTACCAATACAAAATAAAATTAAATGATTTTTAAAGTTAATGTTAAACTTCCCACTTGTTTCATTATATAATACTCTACCCCTTTAAAAAAAAACTTTACACAGATTTTCCTCTTTAAATCTTTTTTAAAAAATCCAGTTTTAGGAAAAAAGTAACAAACATTGCAATTACTAAATAATTTTTTTAAAGTAATCTAGACTTAGGCAACAAAGACTCTTATTTCCTACCTATGTTCTTTTGTAAATTTCAAAGGCTGAATTTCTTTATGAGCTTGACACTATCTAAAAAGAAGTAATTATTGGTTTACAAGTGAGTAATTCTCAGGATTTTTACTTACATATAAATATGTTTACAGAGTCGTTCTGTCCTTTTAGCTGGGAACATACATTGAAGCAAATTATTCAGACGAATTTTTTTTCTTTTGTTTCTCTCTTACAACAAAATCGGTGTTTACAATCAAGTAGTTTATGTTTTTGTTTGCAGAGGCCATCCCAAATAATTTTTGAGATGCTAAGAGCTGAATAAATTTCAAGATTCATTAAATTTATACAATGTGGTTTTGTAAATCATAATACCCAGAGCTTCTTTTCAAGGGAACAGATCTTTTATCTCCAAAACAAAGATTACTTAACATAAAAACAGAGTTGCGTACACATATTGAAATTTTACTGTCCACTCAATGTCTCTTGCTAGACGAGGATTCCTAATTTAATTGTGTGTGTCCTCTGCCTTCTTGTTTTGTCTAGTCTAGGCTTACTCTGAATACAGAATTATTTCATTTTGATCAATTTCCAATTACTTGAATAATATTGTTAACAGCTAAATGCTCTCTTGGGTATTTTTAGAGATGGCCTATTACAAAGCTCAGGATTTTGGTGATGATGTCTCAAAGACTCAGACTCATACTAGGGCAATCTGAGGGCTTTCTGGCACTGCTAAAAGCAGGAATTCTAGAAGCACATGGAAACATGATACAAATGTGGATTTAGGTATCTCCAGAAGCAGAGGAAAAGGAAGAATTCCTCCATTTAGAAGATTACTGCCTCCTAATAGCAGAGGTCAACACATAGCTTCAGAAGTTCATATTTATATATAGCAGTGAAGAATGAAGAATCAGGAGGGCTTTTTAAACTCATATAAAAAAGCCATGCCTTTAGTTTTATTTTAACATCTTTCATGTAGTTTTTTAATGTCTTCTGAGTATTTGAGTAACATTAATTTTCCCACACATAACATTAAGCCAATTGTTTAGAATGAGTTTCTTCTAGGTCTCAAGATTTTCAAGATGTCTCAGAATATTATGGTTCCCCGAACCATCAAGAAGAAATGATAACTTTGAATTATCTCCTTTATTTTAATACAGAACTTTACAGATTGAGAACCATAGCTGTCTACGAATTTCTGAATAGGAGTAGAATGTTCCTTTTGTTCCTGGAACAAGGTAACACTTATGATAGATTAATCTGGGTTTGAAACAAAAACAAAGCACCTGGTACATTCATGGCGTCTTGTAGGAAAGATTAAGAGGTGTAGATGTATGACACAGAAGCTAAATAAATATTCAGTGATGATTCCTTACTAAAAAACAAAGTCTTTTGAACTGAGATAGTGTGGGGCCATGGTTTACAATGTCAGTCCCAGACTGTGGAAGGAAGGCAGGGAGGAAGAACCTAAAGATAAACATCAATAATTTATTCATATCTGGTCTTCATCTTGCTGACTCATCTCACTATTTTTGAGTCTAGTACCAAGTGAATACTGAATTGTTACTAAATGCTAAATGTTAGATTGTTGTAGAAAATAAAACTATAGATTCAGAATTTAAAACAAGACTTTTTCATTATTTTAAAAAATATAATACAGAAAGAAAAAGAAAGTTGGCTATATTATCTATTGCTGAATAACAATGTAACTACAAACTTAGCAGCTTAACCAAATTACAGTTTCTGTAGGCACAGTTTAGCTGAGCCTGTTGTAAAATTTCACAAGGCAATAATCCATGTGTCAGCCGGACTGCTGGTACCTATCATTGTGATAGGTACTAGAGATGCAAATATAAAAAAGCCAAACAAAACCCATTACTTCATAGATTTTATAATGGGTAAGTTTCACTCATGGATAGATGATTTCAATATAATGTGTTATTTAGGATACAGAAGAGCTAGAATTTGGTGATTGGATGTGTGGGGTAAGTTAAGTGGGCCAGTCATGAAGAACACCTGAATTTTGACCTAAGCAATTGGGTGGCTCATGTGCCATGCATTGATGTTAAATAGACATTAAAAACTGTCAACAATTCATTCATGAATATACTCTTCTAGAAAAAAAATATTATGTTTTATTAATATAGATATAGTCTGTTTCTATTATACAATTACATATCAATAAATATGTATAGGCATTGAAAATATCTCACTAAAGAAAGATGCTGTGTCCTCTTGCTTATCCTTAATTAGCAATGTTATTCTCCTGACATGGCTGACTGAACCAAGAGGAGCTATCCAAACCCAGAGGAACCACTCCATAAACTAATCTGAATTAATCAGATTCCCTTTTGAGAATTTGAACTAAGATTTGTGGAAACCTAATACATTGCTAGCTGGGGTAATGGCAGATCATTAGAGTAAAGGTCCATGAACTTCTACAGCTGAGTTCCCTGGAGCTTGATGTTTCCAGCCTTACTGAAATCTAGTTCTGTTTTTCTCTACATTTTTAAAATATGCATTTTCACAATAAATCATTTCATCTTGGGCTAAGTTAAGGAGGTTTTTATTGCCTTAAAAACCACTATTTCTGCTTAAAATATTTTGAAGATTATGTCTATTAAAAAATCAACACATCTTAGATTCCAGTATTATGGATGTTGTTTCTACTTGAATTTAAAAACAGAAAAACCATCAAAATTAAGGAGCCACATTTGCTACATCTGATTTCTTTTTTTTATGGGTGTTTTACTTATTATTCCATGTATACTCTGACATTTTCATTAACAATGTAAATTTATATATCTTGGTTGTAAATTTGTATGTTACATTGAAGAACTCTAAAGGAAGAGCCCTATGTTTCTTTTTGTGTGTGTGTGGCCCCAAATCACCTAAAATAGGGCTTTGATACCTGTTGGCTTTTTGATTATTTTTTGATATCACTTTCATAAGAGAAAAAAATATGTACCATTTAATGTGGAAGAAACCAAGTCCTCTCAGAATATAAAGCAAGCACCATCATTATAATCAGATATCACTCAAGGAGGTATGTGATTGAATTAAGAACATGGTACTTTAAATTATTATGAAGGGCACTGAAGGGGCTAAGAATATCCGTTTTTATCTTATCCTTCCCTCAGGGCTTGTACAAAATTAAGGTTATTTTCTCTAACAAGTATGATATATCTGTCACTTATACTATACTAAAATTTTAGGAAATGCCCTAGAAATGCCAGTTACTGTACATACCATGTCTATACATTTTAATGACTATTAAAATAATAGAATCTGGAAATTGGTCATTTATAAAATCATATATGTATTGCTCAAAAATTTGTTTTTTTCTACAAAATATAATTACTTTATTTAGAACATATTTATAGAGACATTCTAAAAACTAAGTACTGTGCTAGGAACAGGTCTACTGAGGAAGACAAAGCACAAAATTTGACTTCAAGAAGCTTACAATCCATTGTAAATTTGTACTTACATTTATTATAAATTTAAAATATCAAACAATCTATGTGGAAAGTATTTTAGTGAGTTTCGCGAAGGTCACTAACCCCATTTCTTCTGGCATTTTTATGATGGACTACAGTGAGCCAGAACAAGCACTTAAAAGTGTGTTTTCTTGTTTTCTACACATGTGTTAACAATTAAGTAGTAATTTGACTTAAATATAATAAAGTAAAAATATATTATAGATAGTTTAAATCCATTAATAACTAATTTCATAATTTAGAATCTGATTATTTTCTCAGTAGTAAAAATATTACTTTCACCAAGGGAAATATGAAGGGAAGATGTATGGAAAATTGCTTTGGGAGTATGTGGCACTGAATAAGACATTTTTCAGTGTCATCTTATCAAGCAATTTTGTTCAGCTAACAAGCAAGCAAGAGAACTTGACTTGTCAGTTTAAGAAATTGATCCATCAGATTAACAGAAAAGAGTTGCACTTGAAAATCATCTTTGGTATGCAAGTATTATCAGATATCAAAAACACCAGTAGCCCTAATTTCAAATAGCATATCTGGTCTTAGAATTTCTTTAAAGTTACGATTTTCTCCTAGTGTTACATTGCTTGAGGTCACTTTCATCACTTGTTTAAAATAGTTTATTTTAAACTAAAATATACTAAAATATAGATATTGAGTACATCAAAGTTGCTTTTCTCCCCATTGTTTATAGTATTAAATACCTGAAAAACTCTTAAAAATCTTTGAATTTTAGGTCAACTCCCTGGCAGTTTACTTAGGAGAGATCAATTTGCCTACTTTTCCCTCCGAAAAACTTCTGAAAAAGACATCAACAATATGATTTATGATTTGAACTCCACCTAATTCCTTCCATCTGAATTGTTTTATCTGAAACATCCTCTTCATCTGAAACATGTCTTCTTTAATTAGTTGAATCATTAAACTGAACCTGCTACTCCAACCCTTCACCCAGATTTATAAAGAAACCTACTTAGTTCATATTCTTCAATTTTACACTTAAACAGGAGTTCTCAATTTTAAATTCATCTCTCCATTCATATATGAATCTGCCTCCAGAAAGCTTCTTTTTGCAATGCCAGATATTAAATGTTAGACTTTTTCCTGCCTGCTTTCTCAGTCAATAAAATGATTTTTATAGAACTAGAAACACATTGTTCAGAACATCTCCTAGAGTTAAAAATCAAAATTTGAAAACTCCAGCCAAATGTCACCTGTCTAAAAAGTTTTATATATTTTTAGTTGAAAAACTACATTGGCCAAAAGAGTGAATTATTTCTAAAGTAGCAAAGGAAATTCCAGGAATTGGCATAACCATACAATGGAGGAGCTAATATATATAAAATCATCATGTGACCCAAACATATACTGAATTCCCTGGATCACTGTTCTTTTTTTTTTTTTTTCAAATATTGTTTACATAAGCTAATGTACTTGCATTTGCCACCTCTTCTTTTTCTGAAGACACAGAAAATTGATATAAATGATGCATTTTCCCCTGTGTTTCTAAATAATCTTCACTGCTTATAATAATTTACATGAATATCCTGTGATTCTTTTCCAAATCCTAGATTCATAAAGAGACATATTCCAGTTCATTACAAAAGCCATAGGTGGTATATAGATATATAGACTGTTTGTCAGTTTCATCTGTAGTTTGGTGGCTTGAAAATACCTGTTATTAAGTCTAAGATTTTAGGCTTAAAACCAAAACAGAGAAAAACAAAGACCACATCTGTCAGTTCACTTAATGCTCCTACTAGCTTGTGTGGTCTTGATCTCTTTATATAGTTGACACTTTCTACTTTAATTAATTGAATCATCTACAACACACCTACTATCATAACCATCCTTATAAATTTATCTATTTTCTATTAGGTAATCATTCTGTGTATTAATATACTCTGCACTCTGATCCCTGCTGTTTGACTCTTTACCTTATCCAGTACTAGGTTTTCTGTTCCTCTATGATGCATGTTACTCTCCTCTTCCAGGTCACGATTATAAATATGTGCAATTTCTCTCAAATATAGAGACTGATGATATAGAGACTGACGGTATCGTTTTTCAGACACTAAACTAGGAATCATAAATGAATTTGTTAATTAGTTGTTTTGTTCACTGGTTATTTTCTATCATTTAAAATGGTAGAGATAGGTTAGATCAGGTTGAAAAACAAGTGAAGCTTTAGGGCAAATTCCATCCATAGACACTAGATGTGTTTGTGTGCCTTATATATTTTTTAATGTTAATTTTCACTCTTCAAAAAAACAATCTTTTCTTCAGGTTATCATAGGACCCAACCTACTCTATTCTCTTACCTTAAATTTAGTTCACACATTTATAGCCTGTCTGTTTCCTGTAGGCATCTAAACTGACAACTCTGAGCTAGAAGTCTAAGGTTCCATAGAGCCATAGGAAGGTAATAAACTGAAAGACTTTTTTTCTTTACAGTACATTCAAATCCATTACTGTTTCGTTATTAAACATTAGACCATGAAATCGAAATATTAGGGCATTAAATGTGGACAAACAATAAAAGTCCCATTAGCATACAGGAGAAGCAATAAATGCTCTCATTTAATTTGCAGAAAGTTAGATAGCAGAAACTCTGCAAATGAAATTAAGTGCATGCCTCATTGAATGAGTTTAGAGCTCCCCAAGGGGGAATTGGAGTTCCAGTATACAGCAAATAACAGGCAATGTCTTTAATTTAGCTGTAATTTTGAAATGGTTAGTTAGCAAACAATATTAAGAAAAGGGATGTAAATACTCTAACCCTGCAGGAAGCTGAGAAGGGTCCATGTCAATGAAGCATTGGAGGTTTTGAACTGAAATAAAAATATTCTAGAATTTTATTTTTACTGTCCATTGATCAAATAATTTCCAATCTTCCCACTCATTCCCATATTCCCTTCAAAGAAGTGGGATCTAAATGTTGGTGAGATTCTTAATCAGACTTTTCCTCCCAACAGTTTCAATATCATGTTTTACAACTAATTTAACCATAATTTGACATTTTCTGCTCTACTATCACTTTGACATATGTGCTAATTTCTGTGAATCATAAATTCCGGGACACCTTGAAGTATCTGCTACTTTCACTGTCATAAAGTCTACCTTAAAAATGTAAGCAGGTAAAAAGAAGGTTGTGATGTAGAGGTTGTAAATAGAGCAGAGTGAAGGTAGTTCATAGCTCTGAGGTGTACACTGTAGTATACTTCACTCATCCTTCAGCATAATTCTTCTCTGTCTAGTTCAACCATTATAGACAGTAGATGTTTAAACACTTTTATTTTGTATAGACATTTTATTAAAGTCATCTAAAAGTTTTAAAAATATTTTGTTAGTCTATAACTTAAGACATGAAAACTAAACCCTATTGCAGCAGAGATCTTCTCAATTCTTTTCTTGCTTTTATGAATTTGTCAAGAAATCACCTTGTTTTCGTCCACGTGTCTGGGGTATTGGATGGAGCACTAACCATGTAACTAGAAGACCTAATTTTTAATCTTGACTATGTTACTTGATAGCAACATATTTTCTTAGGAAAGTTCCTTAACCTCAATAATTGCTCATTTTCACACCAGGATAAGGGTTATAAAAAGAACTACCCCATCGAAATTGTTAAGAGCACTAAATAAAATAACAGGCATGAAAGAATTTTTAAATGGTTGATCACTATTTTAGATATTGATACTAACAATTTCTACTGGAAATTAAATTGAGATTTAGTAAATGTTTAAATGGCATTTGACTTCATGTAAATTGGACTCATTCATATTGGCTCAAATGCTCTAATTAATTATAATAAAGCAATAAATAAAGTTACTTGGCTAGATTCAAATAACTACAATATAATTTGTCTAGACAGGCTGATGATGGACTATTTAAAGCTCTTTTAGTGACTTCATTGTGTCTAACTTACAAAAAAAATAGCTAATAGCCCTGAAGTTCACTTTTAAAACAAATTGAAGATTAACAGTATTCTGATAAAACTTTTCTGTATAAAATTTTAAGGTTATCTTTTAAAAAATATTTATAAATAATATTACAACAAGGTGAAATAATGTAAATTATTGTCTTCCTAAAAAATCCCTAACAGCATCATGTTTTTAGTTAAAATATGATTCACAAGCAATTATTTACACAGATCTAAAGTGTAAAATTTGATAAAATTTACAAATGTACATAACTATGAAACCCACATCTTATAAAAATATGTATTTCCATTTCTATTTCTACTTCAGAAAGTTCCCCCATGTCTTCTTCCAGTCAATATGCCCATAGGCAATCACTGGGATGATGATGATGATGATGATGATGATGATGATGATGATGATGATGATTTTACTTAATTTAACTTCATAAAAATGTAATCATACAATCTGCACATTTTTGAGTCTGGCTTCTTCTGCTTAACAAAACTTATGATAGAAACTTATGATAGAAACCTAAACTTGGTCAAACACTGAGAGAGACTGTGGGAGGAGCTAACACACTCTAGGGCATAAGGGAGATTTCCAGGAAGAACGCTGATTACAGTAGAGCTCTATGGTTGTGACGGCCCCTCCCCTTAACTTCTTCTTCCTCTCTACAAAAGGGGATTCCTGATTCTTGCTCTCTTCCTCCAGGTGGCTCACCATGGCTGCTTGTACTGGATTCACCTTTTCCTAAATAAATCTCTTTTTGGGAACAGAATACCTAGTTGACTTTTGTTTCTATGGTAGACAAAAATGTTTTGGTGATTCACTAATGTAATTTCATAAAACTGTTGTTTATTTATTTTTACTCATTGCTTAGTATTCTTCTGACTAAATGTATCATGATTTATTTATTCATTATCATATTAATTAGACACTTGTATTGTTTAAAGATAGTAAAAATAAAATTGCTTTTAATGGACATATATTTCATTTCTCTCTAGAAGTGATATTGCTGGGTCATAGGATAACTACATATTTAATTTTTTAAAAATTGCCAAAATATCATTCAAAATAGTTGTACTACTTTAAATATCCTCCAGTAACAAACATTTTGGATGCTCTGCACTCTCATCAAAATTTTATATAGCTTAATCACTTTAATTTTAGCCATTTTAGTACAAGTGATATAGTAACTAATTTGGTTTTAAACTGACGTTTACTGATGACTAATGGTTTTAAACACATTTTTTGTATTATTATTTAGCCATTGATACATCTTCTTTTGTGGTTTGTCCATTTGCTGAGTTTTAGTTGATTTATTTACATTTTTATTGACTTGTAGAATTCTTTATATATTCTAAATATGAGGTCTTTATCAAACATATATACTGAGGATACATTCTCTCTCAGTCTGTACTGCTTTATCATTCTCCTAAATTTAATATGCTAAATATTTAATTTTTAATAATATCTTGTTTATCATATTTCATTTTATGGTTGGTGCTTTCTTCATGTCCCCTCTGAAAACATTTGCCTGATATATTCCCTGATATATTTTTCAATAGGTGTTATAATTTCAGTGTTTACCTTTAGGTCTATGCTATGATCCATTTCAAATTAAACTACTGTGAGGTAGGATTGGAGATTTATTTTTCCCCTTCTTTATTCACTTTATCAAGCATTATTTGTTGAAAAGATTATCCTTTTCTATTAAAATGCTTTAGCATCTTTGTTGAAAGTCATTTATATCCAGGTCTATTCCCAAATCCTCTTTTCCCTCCACTGATCTATTTGTTTATACCTCTGTCTAAACCACATTATTTTAAATAGTAGCTTTATACTAAATTTAAAATCAAGTAGTGTGACTTCAAAAATTTTTGATTGTTTTGACTATTCTCAGTCCTTTGCATATCAATGTAAGTTTAAAAAACTTGCCAAAGTCTACCTAGAATAATTTTTTTGGAATTTTAAACAGGGTCACAGTGAAACTATAGACTAATTTTGAGGAGACTGACATTTTAATATTCTCAAAATTCATGAAAATGATATATATATACATATATATACATATACATATACATATACATATATATACACACACACACACATACATAGTGGCATTTGCTTAGTGTTTAGTTTCAGCCATATTTTGCTGTTGTTAATTTAAAGGTCTTTCACCTCTTCCATTAACTTTATTTCCAACTATTCATTGACACTATTTTAAATGAATTGCTTTGTTCTTAATTTCATTCTCCAAATATTTGCTTCTACTGTATAGGACCGCAAAATATTTTTTACATTGTTTTCTGTTCCTGTGTAACAAATTACTACAAACAGTGGTTTAAAACAACACCCAGTTTTTATCTCTTAATTCTTCTTAGAATGCTGTTTACTATATATTCTATGTTTAAACAAGCGAATAGTAAAATTTTACTTCTTACCAACCTTTATATCTTTTATTTCTTGTTTTATTGAACAGGCCAGGACTTCAATTCATTGTTGACAAAAGTGGTGAAAACAGATATTCTTACCTTTGCTATTCCAAATTTGCTGAGTGTTTTTATCATTAATGTATGCGATATATGGTCAAATTCTTTTTGAATGATGGTTATAACTACATATTAAATTTCTTTAATAGCTATATAGAAGTCAGATTTTCTATTTCCTATTTTGTTAGTTCTGGTGGTAATCAAATAAACTCTCTAATATTTCAATTTTTTTTGAAATGTCTTGAGACTTATTTTATGGCCTACTGTATGTTCTATATTGGTAACTAGTTGACATGCCTTTGGAAATAATATCTATTCTTTTCTACAAGATGTCTATTGCTCGTCATGATGTTATAAAAACATCAAATAGATTGAATAGGTCAAAGTAGTTGATGATGTCATTGAAATCTTCTATATACTTATCAATGTTTTGCCTAGTCATTCTATCAATTATTAGTGATAAAGGCGCATAAATATCACCAGCTATCATTATACGTTTTTCTATTTCTACTTTTAAATCTTTCCATTTTTTGCCTCATATACCTTGATATATTTTAGGTATATAAACATTTTTTATTGTAATATCTTTCTAATTAATCTTTTATCATCACCAAGTGACTTTCTTTATCATTGGGAATACAATTTGTATCTTTAAAATCTACTTTATTTAATATTAACATAGCCACACTTTCTTATGCTGTTTGCATGGCAGATCTCTTTTCACACCTTTATTTCAATCTCTCCAAATCTTTATATAACTTTTTTCTATTTTATGTAGACAGTATATATTTAGATCTTGATTTTATGTATTTCTCTCCATATATTACTATAATTCTCCTACCTCTACATTTTTGTACTATTCATTTTATATATTTTACATCTATATATCTTATAAACCTTACAGTTCAATGTTATAATTTTTGCATTAAGCACAGCATCCTGTTTTAGCATTTATTTTTGAAAATCACTGCTTCTGCTTTGCTTATTATTTTAACCATTAGATATGATTTTAAAATAAATTTGCTGTTTCTTCTTTTAAAAATTCAATATAGACTTTTATTTTTTAATGTTTGCTTTTTCCTTTAGCTATCAGAGTATTCTTCATTTCTGATGGCTTTTTAATCATAAATTTAAAAACAATCTGAAAAAGAGTATGGTTATATTAAAGTAGGGGGAAAGTAACAAGAAAAAATACTAACTGAGGACCCATGTATTGACAAAGGAAGTCAAGAAAATTTGAAAGTGTTCAGAGAGATAAAAAAAAACAGTGAGTAGGCATATCTTAGAATCCATGCAAAATATGTCATAATAAGTGTAAGTATATTTTTTAAACCATAGGGACTAGACGTTGGAATATCTGCTTTTCTAATTAATAGTTATAAACCATATATAATTTCACCTAACCCTATGTATTATGTTCAAAGACGTGAATGATTCTATCCACCTAGAAAAAATATATCTTCTCAATCTCTACAACACTATTTTATTTTAATTAAATACTATTTGTTCTAACTGAATAAGCAGAAGCCAAATAAGAAAAGCAGAAGCCACCCCCACATGAGAACACACATACACAAATGTTGCACCTCTATTTGTCATTCTGAAAAGTGTAAATTATAACCATCTAATAAATATTTATCTCTATAATTTTATATAAATTACAATAATATCCAATATTTTAAAACATAAATGTCTCTCTGATTTTAAGAATAGATGACAGTTACACTTTTGACACATAAGTAGACACTCAAAAATTAGTATTGGCCAGTAATCCATACTTTTTTCCTAACCATCAAATTATCCTTTAAAATAAATGCTATTATCCCTGTTTTATAAACAAAGGAATTAAAGTCTAGAGTATTTAAGTAACTTAGCCAAAATCACAAAGCTAGTCAGTGCCAAATTCAAGAAGTATTATCTTAAACGTGATTTATAATGAGGTAATAGTTTTGAATTCACATTTTGTGGGGCAATGTCTGTCCTAACCACATCACTCTCACAGACTAGGTTGGGATCCCTTACTATTTACCCTCTTATAACTACATACTTCTTCAATGGCTCATCACAGTAGAAATTAGTTGTTATTGTCTCTCTCCCTCTCTATCTTGCTGGACTATGTTTCATGAAAGCAGAACTAAGTACATTTTGCTCCAACTGTATTTAGCTTTTAGAATGGTGGTTATCATACAGTAAGTTCTTAATATATTTGTTAAGTAAGTAAGTAAGTAAGTAAACAAACAAACAAACAAATAAATAAATAAATAAATAAATAAATAAATAAATAGACAGCAAGTCTCTAAAAAGACTGCAGATTTCCTAGGTTATAATATAGTTTTCAGATAATGCTACTTTACAATTATACAAATTGAATCATGTACAAAAGGATGTGTGTGATCACACTAAGTCCTCACTCAGTTTATGACTGCACTTTTAGTTGTCACTAACATTTCATCTGGACTTCTTTAGAAATGATGACAATTGTTATTTACTGTTCAACATTGGTGGAACAGAGACAAGCGCCTTTAATCAGCACATTATCACAGAAAATAGCTTTGTTATGTCTTTCAAGCATGAGTAGTCAAATGTTATATGCCATTATGACAATATAATAATATCACCTAAAGACATGTTTATTCTTTTGTTGTGTCCCAAACTGTGCTAAATACATCTCATTTAATCCTTAACAACAAATGCAATATTTTTATGATATCATCTATTCAATCCTATATTTTGCAGATAAAGAAGCTAAAGCACCAAAGACATTAAATCCAGGCGGCCTAGAAATCAAAATTACAACTAAGCTACAGAACAGCCATAATTGGTAGTCACTTGAAGTCTAGCTGAATAGAAGAAGTCCTACAATTGGGGATACACAGCAAAGGCCACCTCAAAAATGGTTGGAGGAATGGAGATGTGGAACAGGCTGGTCCAATATCTGTGTGGTGGTTGAGAATTGAAAGTGCTATCTTTGCTACAGAGATCTCCCCAGAGAAGCAAGGGGTCTCAGCCCCACACCGGGCCTCCCAATCAGGGTTCTAATGCTGGGAAGAAAAGTGCCCACAACTTCTGGCTGTGAAACCAGCCAAAACTGTGACGAAGGGTAGCTAGAGTTACCAACATTCCTCTTATGAGACCCCATGCATGGACTTAATTGCTGACAGATTCACTCACTCTGAGTTCCAGCAATAGTACAGCAGGTTGAAAGGCATCAGGGACTTAACTAAAAGGAACTGAGTTATCTGGCTTCACAGCAAGGGCTGAAAAGGCAGCTTTGTCCAGACCTGCTAGCAGAGGGCATTGTTCTTTTTTGAGCGCTCCCCTACCATATTTGAGTCCCATCTTGACTATCCTGCCCTGATGATTCCCTGAGACACTGCCCCACCCAATATACAGGCCCATTCAAGCCACTTTCAATAGATTTTTCCATACAAATGACCTGTCTTGGCTTATGCTGCAGACTTTCCTAAAATCTCTCAAAGGTTCACAAAACCAAAACAAGCAGCATCTGTCCTTGGCATGCCCTATACCTCTTGCTGAGGAGCCTCAAGCCCAGCAGTAGTGGAGCTGAACTTGGTTTGCAGCTTGGCCTCTCAAGGCACATCCAACCCAGCACGGGTGGCAGCCATCTGTGGATGATCTGGTGGCTTATGTTAGCTGACCCGGGGTAGGGCACAGTTTGTGGTTGAACTTGGCCTGTAGTGGGGTCCCTCCCAAGAGGCTGACTTCAATCTAAACCGGAGGAGGAGCACCACCAGGGGCCACATCCGAGGATGATATGCCCAAAGGGCAGACTGGGCAGTCACCAGAGCCCTGCTAAAGTGGATCCTGCTTTGCAGGATCCTGTACAACAGCTCCTCCACCAGCCACTCCTCATAGCCAATCAGCCCAAGGGCCAATACCTCCCATTGACATGCAAACAGCAACCAAGCCTTAACTACAATAGGAAGGCACACATAACCCATAGAAGAGACATACCTGGAGCACCTGGCTCAGGTGACCAGGGACATTGCTCCACTGGGCCCCATAGTACACCTACTAGATAAGAACACTCTACTAAGACCTGGAGACATAGCAGCCCTACCTAATGCATAGAAACAAATGCAGTGAGGCAGCCAAAAATGGGAACTAAAAAACATGTCTCAAATAAAAGGGAACAAAGCTCCAGAAAAAGACCTAAACAAATGGAGATAAGCAATCTAACAGATGCAGAATTCAAAACACTGGTTATACAGATTATACAGATGCTCTGGTTATACAGATGCTCCATGAACTTAGGGAAAGAGGAGATGAACTCAGTGAGAACGTTAACAAAGAGATAGAAAACATAAAAATGATAGAAGACATAAAAAAGAACCAGTCAGAAATTAAGAATATAATAACTGAAATGAAAAATACCTTAGAAGAAATCAACAGCAGATTAAATGAAGCTGAGGATTGAATAGGTGATTTAGAAGATAAGGTAGCAGAGAACACCCAATCAGAACACCAACAAGAAAAAAGGTCTCCAGGTCTCCATCCAGAAAAAAAGAGGATCGTTTAAAAGGGGCCTCTGGGACATCAAACATACCATTTACATCATAGGTGTACCAGAATGAAGAGAGACAGAGAGCAAGGAATTCAAAACCTATTTCAAGAAATGATAACAGAAAACTTCCCTAACCTGGCAAAGAAGATAGACATACAAACCCAGGACACATAAGGAGTCCCAAACAAGATGAAACCAAAGAGGCCTACACAAAGACACATCATAAAATGCCAAAGGTTTAAGACGGAGAATCTTAAAAGCTGCAAGAGAAAATCAGTTATCAACAAGAGAGTGCCTATAAGATTGTAAGCTGATTTCTCAATAGAAACTTTGCTGGCCAGAAGGGATTGGGAGGAAATTTTCAAAGTGATGAAATCTCAGGACCTACAACAAAGATTACCTACCAAAACTATCATTTAGAATCAAAGGACAGATAAAGAGATTCCCAGACAAGAAAAAGCTAAAGAGTTCATCACCATCCAGCCAGTATTACATGAAATAAAGAAGAAGAAAGGAGGAAGGAGGAAGGAGGAAGGAGGAAGGAGGAGGAAGGACGAAGGAGGAAGGAGGAGGAGGAGGAGGAGGAGGAGGAGGAGGAGGAGGAGGAGGAGGAGGAGGAAGAAGAAGAAGAAGAAGAAGAAGAAGAAGAAGAAGAAGAAGAAGAAGAAGAAGAAGAAGAAGAAGAAGAAGAAGAAGGGAAAAAGAAAAAAGTTAAGAAAATATAAATAATAAAATAAAAAATAACTACAATCTATCAACAATTACTTTAAATGTTAACGGTTTAAAAGCTCCAATCAAAAGATAAGGTGGCTGAATAGATTTTAAAAAAAAAGGCCCTTATATATGCTGCCTATGAGAGACTCAATTCAGAAGTAGTGTGTGTGTGTGTGTAATGGAATATTACTTAGCCATAAAAAAGAATGAAATCTTGCCATCTGCAACAACATGGTTGGATCTGCATTGCGTGGGGTAGGTCAGACAGAGAAAGGCAAATACCATATAATTTCACTTACATGTATAATCTAAAGAACAAAATAAACAAAATAGATACTCATAGATATAGAGAACATTTTGAAGTTTGCCAGATGAGAGGGCATTACGGGGGTGGGTGAAAGAGAGAAAGGGATTAAAAAGTCAAATTGGTAGTCACAAAATAGTGATGGGGATTAAAGTATTGTGTAAGGAATATGGTCAATAATATAATAACTGTATGGTGTCATATGGGTGCTAGATTTATCAGGGTGATCACTCTGTAAGTTATATAAATGTCTAATAATTGTGTTGTACAATTGAAACTAATATATCATATGCCAACTATAATTTTAGAAAATTATTTTTAAAAAATCCAGGCAGCCTGCCTCTAGGGAGAACTCTTAGCTAATACTGCAATTATTAACTAGCATGAAATCGCATAGTGAGTTATAGTCTGCAAATTATTTGTCAGTGGTAATGCTGAAATAGATTGCTTCAAAAGAAAAGAATTTATAAAAAATAACAATAAAGTAAGAAGATTAAAAATTTCCCTTTAGCCTACAGAAACAGACTGGACTTATGCTGATATGTTCTGGCTGTCTCTTTTTAAAAAGGTAATGTGAATTATTGACAAGACTAGCTTAGATATTTTATGTTGTTTGATCTCTAAAGGATTAGACAGTATTGTTGCAATCTTAGTGATATACAATAAGGCATTACACTGAGAAGTGGTGCTATGGAAAAAGCTCCTTCTTTTTTAAAATTTATCTTCCTTTTGAAGTTTCCTTTAAGTGGTAGACTGCCCTTCTCCACAGAACTCTAAACTTAGCAGTAATGTGGTGGGTTAAAGATTTGAGTAGGGCAGCAGTCCACAGGCATATATATATATTTCTTTTCTCACCTCATAGAACAATCATAGGGTGGAACAATGTACATTGAAAAGGAGTAAGTAAAAGTCTTAAACCCAACTCCCAAGTGCTGAGAAATAATAATGATGTTTATTTCTCTGTGCTTTGTAACCCTTAATTGATAAGGCTAGAACTAGGAAAACACTGACAGATAACATTTTTTTTGCAAAATAAAATCTCAAGACTGGCATATGGTCTGGGAAGGGTGGAAAATATAGGGAAGAACAAGGGTAGGGAGGAAAGGCAGAGGAAAGTGTTAAGTTCTTTGAATCTTTCTATATTTTTATTGTATATATCAATTGACATACAGTAAGCTATACATAGTTAAAGGAGATAATTTTATGGATTTCAACACAATACGTGCCCATAAAACTATCAAGATAATGAATATGACCATCATCACCATAAGACTCTCCATCTCCTTCATAACCCCTCTATTTCATCTGATCTTTTACTCCACATAATTATTCTGAGTCATCTGACAGTTCTTTCCTTTTATTGTTGAGTAGTATTCCATTGTATGTATTTTCCACAATTCTTTTATTCAATCATCTGTTGATACATGTTTGGATTGTTTCCAGTTTGAGCTACTGGAAATGAAACTGCTATGAACATTTGTGTAAGTCTGTGTGTGGACATATGTTTTCATTTCTCTTAAATATCTAGAAGTGGAAAGGCTGGTGTATATTTAGCATTTTTTCTAAATTAACATTTTTTTGAAGCAGTTTCAGGTTTGCAGAAAAATACTGAGTGAAATGTACAGAGTTCCATACAGCCCCTCAGCTTCTCCAATTCCTTCTATTTTCTAGCACATCGTATTAGCGTAGAAAACTGTTGCAATTGAAGAGCCAATATTAATGTCCACGGTTACATCAGGGTTTACTCCTTGTATTGTATATTCTAGGGGTTTCGACAAATGTATGATGACACACAGATCTTCCACTACAATAACAGTTTCAGTGTTCTAAAAATATCCTGTGCTCTACTTATTGATCTCTTTTGAATGCATTCCTAAAAGAGAAATAGAAGATAGAAGTATAGTCCAGATTAAAAAATATCTATCTATATCTATATATACATATATATATCATATATGTGTGATATATATATGTATTTCTCTCTAGAGGTAAAGCACAGGGTGAGCAGGAAGATGGGAGAGTCTGGGAAGACTGAGTCAAAGTAGTCATAGTTGCCATCTCACACTAAGAGAACTACAAATTGAAAATCAAGTAACGTCTTTTTTTTTTTTCTTTTTACTAGAGAATAAAAAATTGAGGGTCAAACTATTGAACATCAAGCAAACAGTGCTGATGAGGCCAGACTTAACCACAGAATTTGTTTTTCCTCCTAGGTACTGCACTATCAGGCAAACTGAGACACAGAGATACTTTTTAAACAAACAATTAACATGTTCAAATCCAAGTTTCACCAGGGTTCACTGACGGAACATAATAATATTTTACAAAAAAAAATTGGCTAAAATTATCTTTAACAGACTGTGCTAGAATGGAGAGCACCAGAGTCTGCTATTTACTCTCTAAAATTCTAGCCTAGGTCATTTTCAAATAGAATCAAATTTGAGTATGAGTTATAGCTTCATGGGATGTTTTCAGAGGTTCTGGAACAACTTCTCTTCCCCAAAATATCTCCTGCCTTGCTTGTCACACTTTTCTCATACAGTCTGAGAAGGGAATTGCTTTAATCTGCAAATGTTTAGATTTAATGTAGGTGCTTCTCTTTGTGCACTTTAGTATCATTATTCCACTGTTTCTTAGCTGAGGACACTGACAGAATAGGGGATTGGAGAAGAGAGAAGAAACATGAAACAACATAATTTTAGAACACTGGGAATGATCGATTAGGCAGAAACAACTCTATGGTAACCAGAGAGCAGTGTGAAGACATTAGGTATGCAGGAGTCAGGTACATAGGGTATTCAGCAGTGGAAGAAGAAAGCCAAAGGAAAAATGAGAAAGCAGTAAACAACACCCTGCATCTGTCAGTGCAGAGGTCCTGCCTTAGACATATGACTCATACCAAGTGCAGTTTTAATCTACTAACAACAACAACCAAAAGAAGGTAGAATGAGACCATTTGTCTACACTCTCCCAATGCATCCAATCATTATTATTCATCTCTGCTCTGTTTCCACCCCAACACTTTCTTCTTCCAAATGTAACATATATTTCCAGGAAAATAAGAAAAAAAAAATGAGTTGATAGAGCAGGATATAATTAAAAGGTATTTGAAGCAGAGGCTGACCATGCCTTACCCATATTCTTCAGATCGTCTAAGCTGATTACCACTGTCAGTATCTTCTGTGCCTGAAGGATTGTTTGTTTTCTTAACAAAACTGAAAATATCAAGGAATTAACCGTCCTGTCCCTTCTCCTAAGGCTCCTCAACTGATGGTTTCTTGGCTCCTTAGACTGGATAATTTTGAGGCAAATGTTTTTTAAATATCTGCAAGGCGGTTAAAAGGTCTATAAAATAAAACATATGACATCTTCCAGATTGACATGATTATTAATTCTAGAAATATTTTCCAGTGGACCATCTTTTGTCCTCCAATAGCTGATCTAGTCTGCAGAATTATTGTCTCATTGCACATTATCTTCCTCAACAATCACATTTACTCCTAGGAAATCAGAGTCATCTATATGCTGATGACTACCAAATCTTTACCTCCAGGCTAGATGTCTCTTTTGAGCACTGACTGCCTATTATACATCATTAGGCACTGAACTATCAACTACTCAGTCCTTCAAGTCAAGAATCTTATAAATTACATTTGATTCCCTTCTTTCCTTAACTTCCCACTTTTGACTAATCAATATTAGCCCTATAGGTAATCCTAATTATGTGCTGGTTCTATCTACTTCAAAATTTCTACTCTAGTTAAAATCACCATCTCCTTTCACTTTGAAATTGTTATATCCTCTTAAATGATATTTTATTGACCAAAAAGATGAAATTTCATATGTGCTCCATTATGCTTTATAATGCAACCGGAGACTTTTCTAAGGAAATTGTGTCCTGAATGCTTAAAATTATCATTTCCATTACGAGATAAATCCCCAATTTTTGGTATGCTAACAGGGTCCTTTATTACTTCGTCTCTGACAACATGTCAGTCTTTTCTCACTTTACACTCTACTCTGATTCTACTTTCCAGAAATCTAAAATACTCAAGATTTTTTTAATTGTCCAATATTTCGTTCCTATTGCAGGTATTCCCAAACACACACACACACAGAATTAAAAAAAAAAAATCTGTGATTTCTTTTTCTTTTATCTCTACCTCCCCATTCCCATATAATGTCTACCATGAGCTCTCTGATGAGACTTTCTCTGATCTACTTAAGAAAACTTCATCTCTTCTCATTGCCAACAGTGTAACCTATATATCTCTCTATTATAGACCTCGATTATCTGAGTCCCTTCCTTTTAAACTACATATTCCTTGAGGCAAGTGTGTTATTTACCTTGGGATGCTTAGGGCACTATACAAAGTCTAGCGCAAGTAGGACCTCAATAAAATCGTTGTTGAATGTACAAATAAGCATGGTTTGTATCTTCTTCTACCTACCTTTTGTTTCCTGGTTTTTTCTAAATCATTAAGGATAAATTTCTTGACCTTCCCAGTTTTACATGCTTACATTTTCAGGCTTATTCCAAACACATTTTAGAGAAAATCACCTAGAAAAGAAATCTATAATCTATTTCAAGAAAAAGATAAAAAAAAAAAAAAAAAGAGAAGAAAGGATAAAGTGAATAAACAGAAATTTTCCTGGCTCTCTCATATCTTGTTCTTTACACTGCTATGAAGGAATTGAGCTCATGGAAAGAGCAGTGACAGGGTGCTTTCTCTCCTTCAGATTTATCATCCTGCTCTGGCTCTCCTCTTCCAAAGCCATATTTATTTCATGTGCACATGATCTCTTGAAATTCTCCTTTCACCTGACCTCACTTCTCTAAGCACTCTCCCACTGTCTCTAAATTCTTTTAAGCTTTTACGAACAAATCTCCACATTTCAAGGTTGACATTTTTCTTATTCTGCAGTTTTCACTGATATTGCTTTTTGTTAAAATAGATATATTTTCCAGGAAATGAAGCTGCAAATTTTGGTTTATAAACCTGTTTTTAAAATGATTATAATCTTTGTGCAAATGACAGCAGTAAATACTTTAACCCCCTGTATTGTATGTAGTACTTGAATGTACAATAAACTGGAGGGCGAGGGGAGGGGGGAGAGAAGTAACTCAAAAGATATTTAATAAATGACTGAGGTTTGTGAACCTTCAGGTCATTCTGGGCACGATAATGAGCATCCTGAACCTGTTGGGATGACTGGCATTGGTAAAGCCAAGAGAACAGAGACAGAGTAGTTTCTGAAGAAAACTGAGACTAGCCAAATCCCTTCTCAAGAAGGAATTAAACCACCCAGTCATGTTACTTAGAATTAGGGTTAGAAAGAAGAATTTCTCATGTGTTGTAGAGATTCAAAATCAGAAGTATACGAAAAAGGAGAGCTGAATGGCAAGTACTTTTTATTAATTAAAAAGAATTCAAACTAACTGCTGACACTTAAGGCATCAAAAGCAGTTACAGAGAATCAGGATATAAAGTGAAAAAATTAAAACCAAGAGGGGCAAGAACAACTGATGTCAAATTAGTCTCAATTTATGATAATTTCCTGTAAATAGTTTGACATCTACTGTTGCCTGGAGCATGTCAGATGTGATATTAGATGTGGATGAAGCATTCATACTTAAAAGCCAGAGATAAGATAAACAGGGATTTGCATTCTCCCATTCTTTATTACTCTTTAGGTCTTTAGGTCTTTACTTGTTAGCAACTAGTACAAAAATATAGCCAGGCATGGAAGGAAAAGTCTAAGATTCACATTAATAAAATATAAATGCCTTATTTCCTAGACTCTTTAGAATAGATTTTTGACATTCTGATAAACAAAATGTCAATATCATACCTGATAGAGCAATATTTTACCAAGTTCACTCTTGTCACTTCTCAAAATGACCTCAGTCCAATAACGTCACCAAGGTCCCACGGTTGAAGAGGAAAGCTTCAATAATTTTAAAGTGTAATTAGTGTATTTTTACATTTCCTACAAACACATAGTTTTGGGGCTTGAAATATTAGATAGTAAAGATTTTGAAGTAAGTTAAATTCTTTAAATGAGTAAAGAAATAAATTTTATATAATCTGTGGGCTAAATTTATGTACCATTTTGACAATGAGATAAAGAGGAGTTGTTGAAATGATAAAACTAAGAGCCAAGGGTAAGATTAGAATAAGCCAATAACAATATACCAAAAGAATTAGCACAGAAAAAATGTGATTTTATAAGATTTTTAGAAAAGCTCTACCATCAACAATAGAAAGGTCTATGACGAAAGGAACTCTCTATTTTACACGGTTGTGAGAGCTGCTATAGAGGCAGAGTAAATTTAAGGAGTTTTCCTTTAGGATAAAAAAAAAAGATCAAAAACAGATTTTAAAAGTTAATTCAGATAAACTATAACCCAATTAATACTTTGATTGAAAGTATCGATTCATCCCAGAAAAGAATGTGTAATTGGACATAACCTGGACTAAGTGCTTCGACCTAGAACTGCACTGTATAACCTCAGAAAAGTCTCTTGACCATGCTATGTCTCAGCATTTGCATCTGTAGGAGGAAGAGGTTACATTACATAATTGCTGCAGTTCTTTTCTGTTATGTGATCTAGGGAAATGCTAAAGGATCTAATAAGAAACTTCGTATTTCAAACTGCCTCTAACTTTGTACCTATAAACCAAATAAGCCATGGTTTAGTTAATATGATAGAGACAACATGCTATCACCACACTTTTCCCATCTCACCCCCTAAGACTGCATAAAATCTAAACTAGAATGTAGTTGAAAAGTAACAGAGTTGATACTCAGTGTTCCGCTACCAGCATGGGCTGCATATTGGTTGACAGTCATCTTATTTATTCTTGGAATGAGAACATTTGACAGGGTCATAAATCTATTAAAAGGTCAAAGAAAAGCTGAGTACATTATTACTTTAAATATGGCTTAAAATATGGCCACAATGATACTATTTCTAACTCAGTGTTTATTTATGCCCTGAAACATTTCTGAATGGATATATTCCAGTTTACTTTGGGGAAAGAGAGCAAGAAAGGAAATATGGGTGATTTTCACTATTTTCATATTTTAACTATTTGAATTTTAAAAATTAGTAGGCAATATGTCTATAGTTACACACAAACAACATAAAAATACATACATAAAAAGTCAGTTGTGGCCCTCATGTGTGGCCTTAACTTGTCAGTATTTGTGGTGAATATCCTCAATCTGACCAAGAGATTATCAATAGATGGTCATTGGTGTCAATTAAGTGCCAACAGGAATCACCAATTCGGGGTGCAGTGAAGGAAGAAACTCTATTCAGTGCAAACAGCTCAACTGTGATTCAGCGTGGCTGTGGAACAGCTCAACAGTGTTACAGTTCAATTATGAAACAGCATGACTGTGAGGTGACCATGGGCTCAAGGTGGCCTTTGAGCCGGACAGGGTGGCCTAGTGTTGCAGCTCAGCCCCTCTCTGACTAGACAGTTCTGTACTAGTCTGGTCTGCCCAGATAGTTTTTCTCTACCCTGGTTTTTAGCAAGATGTCTTTGGTGTTTCAACTCTAGCTATGAAAACACAGTATTGGGCTGAAAGAGAAAATGTGCACTGCTGAGACAAAGGTGAAGCTGGCTTATGTAGAGAAGAGTTCCTGCTCCCAGTCTCTGACTGGTCCATGCTTATGCAAATTAAGGCTCCAAGTCGTCACTGTTTGATTGGGCCAAAAAGCACTGTCCAGATGGGTCAGATGGAGACTCTGATTTGTCAGTGAAGATGCAAATGAGGATATAGCTGTGGCAGCTCTGATTAAATGAGGAAAGTCTGGGTCCTATTTGTTGAAATATGATTCCACAAACTCCTTTATAAGGATCAGCTGGGATGGAAAGAGCTCAACGCAGGAGGCTTGCAGCTCAATGCAGCTTTTCCCTGAAGCACAGCATGAGAGGCCCCTGTTTATCAATGATGATCAGACTCTAAATTTGAGCTGAATTAGTTACCAGGAGGCCTTTATCAGGCACATTCTTTCTTGGGACCAGCGAGATAGAAACAAAAAAAGAAACAGGTCCTCTATTTTACTCCCAGTCCAAATTCTTGGTTACATTTTAGAACAAACCGTAAGTACAAAGTGCTTATTTGAGCTAGCCTTTTCTGATGTTTCCCATTTCTCAAAATAAAGAGGAAAAGACTTAGGGAAAGCTGTGAGTGTTCATAAGGCAACTAACTTTCAAGGTCAAGACCATGATGACAGTATTCCCTGATGTCATGTATTACCACCTCCACAGATTGATTTACTAGTAGGACCTCATAAAATATTTTTGTCACAAACTGGTAAAACTCTACAGTTTCAATAAGTAACATTACCCATGACCAAACTACACCGATAGGTCATGCTTACCTATGATATTTTTTTCATATCCTCTTTTTTCTAGTAAGTCAGTAAAGATAATCTGATTCAAAAACATGGACTCAACTACTAAAAGGAACCAGTTCACATTTGCTAGTTTTGACAATTAGGGGAAATTTAACAATGCCCCATACTTCACTTTCCTATCTGCAACAAAACAATTAAGAATGAGAAGCATTATGGAACAAAAGAGAATTTAGGGTAGAGTCATTTTTGATTATTCATTTTCTAAATGCATTGTGCCAAAACCAATGCTGTGGGAATGCTGGCTGTCAAACAGATTGTGTTTAAAAGCATGTAGGTGCCTGAACAGAAAATAATGGGAAAAAGGAGTGTAGTGAAATAAAGAATTACACATTTGTACAAATCTCTAAACTTCATTAGCATCATTTATCAAAATTAAACAAGGTAGCTTCAGTTTGCTAAGAAAAACTAAATGTTGCTTAGGTGTTTTGCCTTATTTCTGTCCCCCCATTTAAAAATATTAGGCTGTTTGTAAACACTGTTTCTTTTTGTTAATGTAAAACTGCACAAATATGCATTCCTAGGAAGAGGAAATAAATTTCTCACTATGGTGAGTGACAGACATTCCCTGACTTAGTATGACAGCTAACACAAAGTAACAGCCTGCCCCACAGAGCTGCAAAAATGACAAGTCAACTATGCGAAGCAGCCAAGGGTGTTTATTTCCTGCTTCTACTCTATTTTCTTTCATGGTCCAATGTAAAGGAATAATTACCCAAGTGCTTTACACAGGCTACATAGCTGCCCTAATTGGATGGTCCAGTTATCTGAAGGATTCTGAGTTCACTGTTGGCTAGGTTTAGATAAAGAAAGGAAATGTGGAGTCATCAGATCTTAAACACAAAAACAAACAAACAAAAAACAGTTCAATATAAACACAAAATAATACCTCTGACTAACTTCGGGTACCTCTGCTTAGTGGGCTCTTGAGTCACAAAATGAAGCAAAACCATAACATAAATGATGTTGTGTTATCAGAGTGATTCCTCACAGAATACTAGAGTAGATTTCTCTAATTCAACATGTTTCAAATGACAGGACTTGCATTGTATTCCTCAGGGCATGAATCTATCTATCAACACGGAGATCTCATTACATCATCACAAAATGTTTTCTGATATCCAATTCCTCTTTTTTTTTTTTTTTTAATTTAAGGTCCCTGGACTACCTTAAATGTACCTGCTTCCCACTGGAGTTCAGGTTTCCCAAGAGCCAGGGTAATTCTAAGTTACCTGATGCTCTCCTCTATGCCTGCAGCTACCCCCTGACCTTACCCCTCCCTTCACTCTGCTTATGCTATGAATGACCAGGTCAGACAGACCTTTGTTGTTTTACTGTCTTTTCTTGCTCCCTCCCCAAGCCTCTTGTCTCTTTCCTTTTTGACCACCTCAACATTAGGGTGTCCTTCACCTCTTTCCCCACTGCTTTTGAAGAGAGATGTGCTTTTCATGATGTTACTGACTACAGATTCTCTGTCATTTGTCAGGAATGATGAATTAAATTTCCACTGCAGTTCTTACCATACCAAGACATAGTTTTAACTTTGAATCTGTTGATCTTTCCATTAAAAAAGATTCCAAAATATTGCTTGACAATAGTAATAATTCAGCTTCAAAATATTCAAGGTTAGACATAAAAGATGAAAAGAAAATAAAAAGACATTAAAATTTTCAACTCTCTATATCTTCTCAATTTGAGGTGCCATAATTAGGGCCAAGTGATTTACGTGACTTGAGGATGGAAAGTTTTCTTTTCTTTTGTTTTGACATCTCTGACCTAACTCACAAATAGTCATTCTAATAACTCCCTGCTCTTACATGGTGTGGAGGCTTTTAAAGGGACATTTAGCCTGAACATAAAATCTTAGTCCATTACCTAAGCTTTCAGAAATATACTATTTCACATATTTCCTGTATAGGGTATACATTTTCTTTGGAGAATGCAAAATTATGTTAATTGTGCAATCACTCAATATCCCTGTCAGGTGCTTGGTTAAAAGCTTTCAAATGCTTGATCTCATTTAAATCCTACATGTCCTACAAAAGAAATGTCATTATTACCATTTTCATGAATGAGGAAACCAAAAGTGAGAAAGGAAAATTTAATTGCCTGAGGGTGCATCAATACTGTGTGACAGAAGCTTATGTTATAGGTGACTAATAAATTTTTACCTGAATTGAAGGATTTGTTTTTTATGGACCAAGATGTGTGTTAATATATATTATTAGGTTTGAGAATTATGACCATTATTCAAAAACCTTGTCCAATTCTGCTTCCTTTTTCTTCTGTATCAACCAGGTAATAGGTGAATATTTTTATTATTCTCTGTTACCAAAAAAGTTATCTGAATAACTGTAAAATAACTGCTTCAAATAATTTTTAAAGAATATAGTTTGGCAAAATAAGTTGACTATTAAATACCCTTAAAAACCACTGCTAAGGCAGTTACTAGTTTTGTTTTGCTTTACAAAAGAAATACTCTGGAAGAAATTTTTTTTAATATAAAAATAGATCTTTAAAACTGTATATGAAAATGCACACAAATACACATACCTATTTTAATTTCTAATTTTAAGTGCACCACTATACTGAGTCATTGAGACTGAGGTTGTAGTGAGGTAGACTGAGGTAGAATAAAACTGAAAAGTGTCCACAGAAGCCATAGGATTAACTGATGACCTGAAAAATAAAAAACATCATGGCATTTCTATAGAAATATGTGCTGTTTTGCACTGTCACATATGACACATAAAATGTTTTGGTCTAACCTAAGTAAATGAATTCTATATTTTTCCTTGTTTTGGGGGTGGTTTTGGTAATTTAAGAGATTTTCAACAAAGGTTTCATTCCATCAATCACTCTTCCCATTCAGTGTAATATATTCCTTTTTTGTTGTTGTTCCCTCCTAGAGGAACTTTGCAAATTCTGTTCCTTTGGCTTCAGTAGTCTTCCCTCTCCTATTCTCCTGGTATCTCTTAATTACGCTTCTGGTGTCAACTTAAGGCATGACTCCTTCAGAGAATCATTCCTGACTTATCAAAGATGCTATAGCTCACTATTTAATAGGCATCTGAGGCGATTTTAAGGAACAAGATCTGAAATCCATACTTTGAGAAATGCTAATAGAGCAATTGTTTGCCTGGACTGATAGAGAGAATCTGCCAAGATTTAGTATATAAATAAAAACTGACTTCACATTAGGATTCTAAAGATTTTAGTTTATGTTACTCCAGGTGGCCTGCCCTCTCATGTGAAAGAGTATCAAGTATGTAGAGAGAATTTTTCAGCAAGGAAAGGAAAGACTTATCTGAAACTAAGTTGTCAGTGTATTAAATACTGGATTCTCACAAAGGTGTCCTAATATTTCATGGTTACTTTATTTTCACAATCTTTTAGGTGATTCTTTTGACCTTTTAGACTTGTAAAAATAATAACTTTCCCAACTTTATATATTTATTGCATTGCTAATATTTGCAGAGCAAGGTTAAATTAATTTTGTGAAAATTCCTTGTTTGGTCCTGATTTTAGAAAGAATAATCTATATTTTCACTATTAACAATGTACTATAATTAGTTTGAAATCATCTCTTATTCTAACCCTAAACCCCATCCTAACTCTGATGCTAATTCTTACCTTAAATGTTACTTATGCTCAGTTTTAATATCTAGTTCCAGTTTTGTAAGAATTTCTGGTTTGTTTTAAACTCAAACATACATCTTACATATCACTCCTTAAATTTTTTTCAACTGAAATTGTTTTTGTAGAACTTCTAAGTTATTATTTCTGATAGAACAGCTCTATTTGGACCGTCTATTTATCAAACTGTAAAGTGGATTCTCCTTGACACCTTTCTGCTTTACATGGGCCCTATTTCTTCCAATGTATGATGAATTTATTCTCCAAAGAAACAACTTCATAAATGTGAACAGGTTCACAGATTGGCTGAGGGAATTCTAATTTACCTGTGATTCAGTGATTTTACCTGATAACTAACTTCATGATTCTACAATTTACTGACAATTTACTGTAGTTAGAACTCATAAATCTAAGGCCTAGACAGATCCCAGCTGTCCTTTTGGCACATGTAGGTGCTAGTAATAATTTTCATTATTTCTTAGATCTCAGCAGGCTTTAAAATTAATTATACATGTCTTCTTACCAGTCTCCAAAGCTGCAGCTGTCCAGCCTGCCAAGCAGGCTCATGTCATTCGTGGCCCCATATGTCTAAGGGCTGCCCTGATGCTTTCAGCATACTCACATACCACGGACTCTGTCTACGTGCCAACATTTCTCATTGCTATTGCATTTCTACTCGACCTTTCAATATCCTTTCCATTCATTTCTCAAAGCAATCAGAGGATATCAGCGAAACATACATCAGGTCATATCACTTCTCTCTCTAAATGTCAAATGGTTTTTACCTGCACAGAGGATAAACTATAACATTTACCATGATCTACAAAGACCTTCAAGACTGACCTAACTCACCACCCTCACCTTGTGTTATTGTCTCTCATTCACAAAGCTGAATCCTACAACCTTACAAGCCTTTTCCTGACTCAGGAGCTTTTGAACCTGTTATTGTCTTTACCTTGGAGGCCTTTCTCCTCACTCAAGGCCTGGATAATTCCATCTACAGATCTCAGTTTCAATGACGTTTTCTCAAAGAAACCCTCCCTGATAACTTAATCTAAATTCCCACTCCCCCTATTATAGTATCTCAAAACACACAAATTTTTTCTTTTCTATTACATATAATAATTGGTAATTACTTATTTACATATTTCTAATTATTTGGTTCTGTAAACTCAAGTGCATTTTTATTCCTCTCTGTATTTTCAAGATCTGTGCACAGAAAGGTATGGTATTCAATATATGTTGTCAAAATTAGTGGGTGAGTAAATTGATAGATGAAATAGACAGATATGCTTCACTAGTCCCTAAAGAGATCATTTATTTTAGTCTATTTATCAAACCATGCATCTGACAATTGTCTGACTGACATTCAAAAACAGTCAGTTCCATCTTTAAATACCATGCACCTACTTACTTTCCATTCCTCCCCACCTTTCTCTCTGTCATGAACCCAGTCCCAACAGACACCCATTCTTAGCTAACTACTTTGGACTTTCAAACATATTTGAGACGAAGCTGACATAGCCACCAATCCTTCAAGTTTATTGAACTTTTCACAACTGCCTTTACCACTATCTAACCAAGATCCAGATCTACAGATACCCACTCAACACTGACTTTTGTTAGTAGTTTATATTTTTAATATATGATATCATACTAATGATCTAGGTCTTTCTTTCTCCAACTCTTCTTCACATCCTTTTGTGCATGTCTTACCATACATAGAAGTTAAGGAAAGCATTTTAGAAATTCTTACACGTGTGATATCATGAAGTTTTTAAAGGTGAATAAGCATCCTTTCCAAGCTTTCCATCTCTAAAAAGAATGGCAGCTATAAAGAGATGATTATTCCTTCATAACTAAAATGGTCTTCTTCAGAGATTCAATCACAATATCCTAATAGCCTACGGGGACTCCTGCATAGAACACTAACAGTAATGAGAAAATCAAAATGTGAAAAATCACATTTTATCTGGTCTTCATAACAAGAATTAGCAATAATTAAATCTAATAAATAAGTTGGGTTTGGGAGGTAGGTTATGCATTCTTAACATAATCCAAATTGATCCTCCCCCATCCCAATAGAGTTTTTATCTTTTAAATTGATGATATAGCTGATGCTTGGGATAGGCCATATGATCCAGATTTGAGTTAGCCACAAAACCAGAAAAAGCATCCATCTTGCTTAAAAATCACTGAGTCTTTTCTATCTTTTTAACTGATTTCAAGAAAGGAAATGTTATGTTTTGATTTAAATGAATACTGAGAACTGTCTGTTACAGAGGATCAAGGTGAGTCACTTGTCCAGATACCTGGCACATCAAGAGAAAGTGGGAATATAGACTCAATGACAATAATTCCACCTGTATATGATATTGTATTTCGAACATTTATGTAAACTCCTTTCTTTAGAGACTTATGAAGATGAGCAATTATAACTTTCATTGTTGTCTATGTATTTTCTCAAGAAGCTATTATCTCATGCAAATATATGCCTATATCTGTTGATAGATATTTATACACTACATGAACATCTTCATGAACATGTATTCTTTTTGAAAAATTAAAAATCAGAAGTAGCTTAAAAATCTAAAATTCCAGTAGACTCTTAAAATAAATGAATTTAACATCTGTGTTTATGACAACTAACTCCTGATTCTGAAGGTGACATGTGTGAATAGGTCATTTGCTTGAAGCATGCATTTGAATTGCATACACTGAAGCCAGGGAGCAGAAGGCTTCCGCTGGTAACTAAATACAGCAGACCTCACAGCATATCCATTTCAACAAGACTTTGTTGTTTTCTATTTGATGTTGCCTATTCAGTGAAGTCTTTTGAAGTGATATCTTTATCCCGCATAAGAAATAGTTCCTAAGTGAAATTGACTAGTAGTGCTACTATGGAAATAAAGAGACAGCAAAGAGGCCTAAAGCAGTGATTGTTCTCAGCCAGAAAATGGAAATCTGGGAGAAGCTAAGAATATAATACTAAATTTGTAGCTTTAACTGTAGTCAATCTTTTAAATTAATATTTTTCTTAAACATTAACTCCATGCCAGGTACTATTCAATATAAAAGATTTAATCCTTCTTCAACCTCATGAAATAGGCCCTATGATCATATTCATTTTACAGATGAAGAAAATGAGCAGTATGGTTGAGCAAGCTACTGAAGATTACACAACTAGTAAGTGGCAGAGCTGGGATGTGAATCTCAGCAGTCTGGCTTTACTCCACTCTTGGAAAAATGGGAAAAGGTGAAAGATGGGATGTTTCAGCAATGACTCTAGACAGGGAGAATAAAAGGTTTGGTCAAAATGGAAATGATAATTAACTTTTTTCATAAAGATCTGTCAAGAAAAAATGTGATTCAATTGAATACTGATTCACAACAAATTTTTCACTAAGAAATAGAGAAAAAGGTAGTAGTTTATAACTGATTGCCTGTGTTAAGTTATCTTTGAAAATGGGAAGAACAAGTTTTATAAGTAGAAGTTGCGAAATGGATCACTTCTGCTGACCATATTAGTGTTGAAACTTCCTATTCGAGCTGAATAAGAATATGGGGGAGAACATTCATAAGCTAGATCAAGCATATAGTACAAATGAAACAGGCTTTTAATGGGAAAAAAATACCATGAAACAAATATTATCATAAATTTCCAAGAAGGAACAAATATGAAAGATTACTGTGCAGGAGCCAACTAACTTCTAGTTCATAGTCATGCAACACAATCAATGATTAAACCAGCTGACTCTACTGTTTAATAAATGCTAGAGATTGAAGAAGCAAGGATAAAAACTTCTGACATGTGTTAGGTATCCAATAAAAGTTTGTGTCATGGTTTATCTCCTTATAGAGCTGCAGAAGTTATGTGAAAGAAGAGATGTCTTCTTTTCTAGACGCTTGAATCATCATAAAGCACATCCTATCCTATACCTTGCATAAAGTCTGCTTTTTGTGTATCTGAATATTTATTTTATATACCTTCCTTTAATATTGTTGTGGTCATCTTTTCAATGATGGTTTTATAAACTATTTCAAAGTATATGTGATATATTGTATATCTACCTCCAACAGAAAATTAGGATAAAGACTTCAACGTTAATTTCAGTTCATACTTGAGAGAGTAAAACTTTGATCTGCATAATAAGGACTAATGTGAGACTAAGAAAAAAAGTAAAATGGTCAATATTTCCATAAGGGCACTAAAGAAGAAGCAAAAACATATCTTCTTCAGATGACTTATTTCCACAGAAAACAAAGTGAAACTTGGCATCTTTCTCAGAAAATAGGTAGCAAACATAGTTAAACTGATGTGGAAAGGGGGGATGAAGAGATATGCAATAATAATATTGCTCCCATTTACTGATTTATATGTGTATATCAGAGATCATCCAGAGCAGAAGCTATTCTACATCTTTTGGGCAGAAATTGTTACTAAAATTTTCAAATTGTTACTAAAAATTGAAGTATAATGTGTATCTATATACTATACATATACATATAATTGTACAACTCAATGAATTTTCTTAGTGTAAACATATCCATGACCCAGGACCCAAATTTTAAAATAGAACATTCTCAATGCCTTGAAAGCCCACATCATGCTCTATTTTTTTCATTTCTTCACCCAAATATATCTACATAGAATTTACAGAATACCTGGAATAGTTGAGAAACATAGGTCATCAAGGCTACTTCTAGCCCTTAGGAAGTCAGTATAAATACAGAAAACAGAGGGATATCACCACAAATGATCTCCGCCTCCTGCAGCACAAAACTGGCATGCCATTTGCCTTTGCCCAAGCATCTGCCCATGATCACCACCAGAAAATAATGGCTGCTTTTCTGTCTTTCAAATATTTGGCCACTGACTTACACTGGTTGAACATTTAAGAGAATCTTAGAAATGTAACATCCATAGCAATCCTTGTGGCTGACAGAAAATCTTGAAAGGGTAGAGATGGTACTGAACATCAACAGAAAATATCTAGTCTAGTCTGTTTCATCACTTTAGCTACTCCCATAAACACATACCTGTGTATATCTAAACTACCAAATCATAACAGGGCGCAACTATTCATCATACAAATGGAGATTTTTAAAAATATAGAAAAGAAATTTTATAAATAATTGTATTTTGGGTTAATACTTATGTCTTTACTTGATCAGTCACAATCATCCAATGATTACATAATTTAAATGCCAATATAATGCCATCACATCTTATCTAAAGTACTGAAAGAAAGAGAGAAAAAAAGCTTATGTGTGTATGTGTCCGTAGATAGATGAATAGAAGATCTATGGTAGGTATGTCTAGCTACTGCAGTTCTTGTTTTTGCAATTATTCAACTTCACCATAAACATTTTACAAATGTCTTCCTTCTGCCACTACTCATTGTACATTATTTTCTCTCATAAGAATCCAACTATTAACGGTTCTTCACTTGTTGGGTGAACAAAATCTTCATTCCTGAAGATCTGAAATGCCTGTGCCCGTGACTGTACATGATTGCTATCAGTCTCCATTAACTTCACAACTGGAAATGGAAATAATAGGTGCCTGAAAGAATCCCTTAGGTTCTTGACATACTTTTCCTTGTCCCTATTAGTGTAACAGACACCATAATACCCCTTGATGGCTGGGATCTATCATCTTTGCCTATCAATTCAGGACAAGATACTTAATGTTACCAGATGAAATCCTCAATTTCCAATTCAATTTAGTGATAGTTGTGTCCCTCATAAAAGCATAGATTCCTTGGAAATTAAGATTCCCAACCAAGTTCAAAGAATCATGAATTATGCAATCCACTTTAACTTACATTTGTTTCTAGAACATATGCTTTGTTTTGGCCATGGGATAAATGTTTTCATATATTTATACTGAGCATAAACTAAAATTTGTATAGTACCACACAAACCTTAAGGCTTTGTCATCATCCAGCATTGCCATAACTGATTATGCAATGACTATTTAATCATTCTCTCAATCCTCTTATTTCTGAATGATGGGTACATGGTTAAAACAAATGAACCCCATGGGTGTGAGCACTTTGTCTCATTTTGAATTCAAATTGGTTATAACAAAGTCTCAATAAAAATCATAACAGGTTATTTTGAAAAAACTGACAAGTTGATTCTAAAATATATATGGACATACAAAGAATTTAGAACAGATAAACCATTTTAAAAAATTGTATTTCAAGTCTTACTATAAAACTATAGTACAATAGTCCCTCCTTTTACAGTTTCAATTATCTGTGGTCAACTGTAGCACCAAAAATATATTAAATAGAAAATTCCAGAAATAAACAATTCATCATAAGTTTTAAGTTACAAGTCATTCTGAGTATCGTGATGAAATCTTACAGTCTCAGTCCATCCTGCCCGAGATGTGAATTATCCTTTTCTCCAGCATATCCATACTGTATATGTTACCTGCCTATTAGTCACTTAGTATTGATCTCAGTTATTAGATCGATTGTCACAGTATCACAGTGCTGGTGTTCAAGCAACCCTTATTTTACTTAATAGTGTTTACTTCAGTATATTGTTACAATTGTTCTATTTTATTATTACTATTGTTAATCTTTTCTTGCACCTAATTTATTAATTAAACTTTATCATGGCTATGTAAGTAGAGAAAAATATAGTAAATACAGGGTTGGCAGTATCTGCAGTTACAAGTATCCACTGGGAGTCTTGGAATGTGTTCTCTTCCGATAAAGGGAGACTATTGTAATCTAGTATGATTTTGACAAAAATACATATAGATCAAGAGAAAAAGCATCGAGAATTCAGAAATAGCCCATGTCTATGGTAAATTAATTTTGACAAAGAAGCAAAAGTAATTCAATGAAGAAAAGTATTTTCAATAAAAGATGCTAGAACTGTATATTGACATGAAAAAAATTCTGTGCCTTATTGCTCACTATAAACAAAAATTGATTCAAAGTAGAGAATAGGTCTAAACATGAAGGTTATAATTATAAAATGAGATATTCAAGACCTTGGAGTAGGCAAAAATTTCTTAGATACAAAGCAAAAACAATAAAAATAGATAAAATTAGCATCGTAAAGATTAAAAACTTTTGTTATCTGAAAGACAACATTACTAAAATGAAAATGCAAGTCATAGATTAGGAGAAAATATTTGCAATACATACGTCTGCCAATGAAACTCTATTCAAAATATATAAAGAACTCTTAATAAAGACTAACAACCCAATTTTAAAAATGGACAAAAGATGAATAGACACTTCACAAAAGAAGATATATGAGAATGGACAATAAACACATGAAAAGGTGTTCAGCATCATTAGTCATCAGAGAAATGTTAACATTATGAGATCTTTTATTTCTACTAGAATGCCTAATATTAAACATATTGTCAAAATCAATTGTTGAGAATTCAGAACTGGACTGCTTATACCTTATATGTAGAAGTGTAAAAATAGTACCACCACTTTAGAAAAAGTTTTGACAATTTCTTATAAAATTAAACATGTTCTTACCTTTGATCTAGCAATCAAACCTACGTATAACATAAGAGAAATAAAAACATATATCTACAAAAGGCACAGAAAATGCACAGAAAGTGTTTATTGTAATTTATTCATAAGACTAAACACTGGAAATAGCCTAATCATTTGTTGGTTGGAAAATAGATAAACAAATTGTGGAATATCCACACAATAGAATTCCACTCAGCACTAAAATCAATGAACTACTCACATATTTCACAATATGGATAAATCTAAAAGAAAAAAGAAAATGCATTATGCTAAACATAAAAAGTATCAAGCAAAAAACTATATAACGTATATATAAAATCGTAGAAAAGGAAAATCTAACATACAGTCATAGAAAGCAGAACAGCATCTGCCTGGGGGTAGGATAGAGAGTGGGGGTCGGGAAAGAGCATAATGGGAACTTTTGGAGGTGATGTAAGTGGTGCATATGTTAATTGTGGTAGTGGTTGCAAAGGCACATGCACCTGTCTAATCATTACACTGTACATTTAAATGTGTGTTTTATGGTATACACAGTTAAACTTAACACAGTTGATTTTTAAAAATTGGTTGAATAAATGCAATATTCAAGCTGTGGTGTACACATGGTGAAATTCAACATGATGATGGAAAAGGCATTTAGAAAGTCCATGAACATGGTACTAGTGGAAGCATTATAAGAATAAGAGATAACTACATATCCAGAAAAAGCATCCAGTAGGTTGGGGAAAGAAGAGGAAGCAGAAAGATTCAGAACTACGCATTACCCTATAGGAACTGAATTCATTCTGTTGCTTAATTAAGAGCAAGCCTACCATTTACAAATGCACCCTTATTCAACATCTGAGTTGGTGAGATTTTACCAGAGTGTCAACAAAAGTATCAGGAGGAACTTTCTCAGTTGTTGTAAATTAATTTCATCCTACTGAAAAGAACATGTCCGCACTGTCTTATAGTTATAGACACACCATTCACTGTCATACAGTGAATTTTATTGCCTAATGAGTGCAGCTTCATTTATCATCACCACTTTAGTTTGACAGATTCAGTAAATCTCTAAACTAATGTTAAAGAAAAAATAATTGTCTTATAATATAGAATTTTAGTAAAACTATTTTAATAATTTTATAAAGACGTTTATTATCATGCATAGAAATTATTGAAGGCAGAAAATATCACTTAAATAGTAAATTACATATTTTTGAATGTTATAGAAAAAGTATGTTAAAATCGACTTGATTTGGAATTCTCAAAGACATTATTTCCCTTTTGAATACAATGGGTGATTTGTTATATTTTAGCTCTGTATCATTGCAGTGAAAAAATTTAGCCAAAAATTGCTTTTTGCACGCACAACTTGAGGTGAACATATGAAAACTGATTATGTATTCAACCATTTTTAATTCCCACTGACATACCTATAAAATGTATTTTATTTCTTCATTACATAAAGTTATTTTCTACTAGAGCATCACATGAAGTTTCACTACTTTGTGAACTATATTTCATACTAATGTTTATTTTAATATTAGAATACTGTATCTTATGAAGAAACATAATAACAAGAGGGCTTGAAAAAAAATTAAAAAGTATGTTTATATAACGTGCCCAAGTTACATTAGCAGGTTCAGAACAGAAGGTATTTTTCAAACTATTAATAATATCTATCAAGTGATTTAGAATGTAAAATATTAGAGTTTTAGATTATTTCATGAGTGAACTATTCCACTCTCAGAAAATTGAGGACCAGATGATTTAAATAATGTATAAAAGTTTATGCTGTCCCCATTACTGAAACCTTGATTTAATTCGATGCTAGTTTTTTCACTTACAATTTGCAACTAAAATTGGAAATAGGAAATAAATGTAAAATAAATACATAAAATCCTGCCAACAGGTATAATTCTGTATATAAACATTTTTCTCCCATGTATCTCTTGCAATGCTTAAGTAGCTTTTTCTGGCCTTTTGTCTTTAGGCTCACATTTATCTATCTTTTTATTATATATTATTCTAAGAGAACTTTCTTAAAACAAATAAAAGACTTTTTTATACCAGTTTTAGATTTACAGAAAAATTTGAGAAGATAGTACAGACAGCATCCATAGTTTCCCCTATTTTGAACATGTTACATTAGCATGGTACATTTCTTATAATTAACAAATTGATATTGATACACTATTAACTAAAGTCTATAGTTTATTTAGATTTTCTTAGTTTTTATTAATGTCTTTTTTCTACTGCTGAATTCTATCCAGGATTCCACATTACATTTATGTCTCCTTGGGTTCTTCTTGTCTGACAATTTCTCAGACTATATTGTTTTTGATGACCTTGACAGTTTTGAGGTATACTCATCAGGTATTGTAGAATGTCCTTCAACTGGGGTTTGTCTGATATTTTTCTCATTAGACTGGGGTATAGATTTTTTGGGAAAAAGATCAAACAGGTAAAATGACATTTTCATCACATCTTATCAAGGGTACATGCTATCAATGCGATGTATGACTGTTTGTGTTGACCTTGATCAAATGGCTGAGGTAGTATGTGTCAGAACTCTCCACTGTAATAATATTCTTTTCCCCCCTCTTTCTATACTGTCCTTCTGGAAAGGCAGTTACTATGTATAACCCACACTTGAGGAGTAAAGATCTGGGTGCTAGTTGAGCCCAGAGGCCTACTTAAAATCAGGGCTTTAATACATTTTGTCCTGCCATAATGATATTTGAGAAGCAGCACAAATATATTATCAAAAAAATCATTAGTAATTTTTTAATAATGTTGCTTTATCCAAAATGAATATTTTCTCATGTTTCTGAGTTAGGAGATGATACTTGCTATCATATTTTATATGAAAGCTGTGTATATTACATGCATTAAAAGCAATGTTAGGATTCCACAGTGATTTATTCTACTTCTTAGTCTTGATAATAAACCTTTGTTGACTCAAGTCATTCAAATTCTCTCTTCATTTTCAGGCCCCAGAGAATTGATGAATGGAATGTATGAAAAGGTCAAATAAACTTTTTCCTAAGTTCAGGCCCTTGGGCACTTTATTCAAGTGAAATGTTACCAATTTTTTTAGCTCTTATTTCTTCTAAATAATCAGAAATATTTTCATCTGAAAAATGCATTCTCAGATTTTGTAAAATTGATCTTTATCAGAAAGCTTTTAAGAACAGCGAAGAAGTATTCTAGGCAAAGAAAGAGAGGCTAGAAAAATGGATCACTATGCTGAGTCTATGGAGAAGTTGTAGAGCTTTCGGTTCCCAGGTGTGAGGCACAGATAATTGCTCTATAATGACAGATTACAGATTTTCACCAGAGATATTTTCTATTTTGAAAATGAAAATAATGAAAACAATCTCTAAAGAGGGCTCAATATTGACTTTTACAATAGTGGAGCTACAAATGTTCTCATCTTTGCTATCAACAGGTGAATAGTATTCAATACTAAAAGATTTGTTTTTCCTTCATGTTTATGAGAAATAATTCATGTTTGTAAACTATTCAGTATATTATCCTGGCCTTTCATGGCTCTTTTACAGGCTCAATCTGTTCGTTAAAATTTAAATCTAAAGAGAAGATAGCTACCAAAAAATTTCAATACAGGTATGTTTTCTTTTTTCTTTTAATGCTAAAGGCTTATAGGGAGGACACTAAATTTTATTTTTAATTTAAGTAATTTACAAATGACATTTTAATTTTCAGATGGCATTTTCTAAATGCCAATTTAAATGGTGTATATTAAATACAAATTTTTATTTTAAAGAAATTTAACTCCAAAAAGAGATAAAATCCTTACTGTTAGTATTTACTGAAATCTGCATATATATGTATAAGTATATGTGTACATTCATGTATATCTCTCTATCCATTTATCTATCAACTAACTACTCATTTTATTGGAAAAAATATATATGCATATGAATTCCAATTGGGCTCTTTTTTTAACCATCCCTCAAAATATAATTTACTAGAATATATTATATTTTTACTAATCCTGATGGTGTCATAAGCTTCAGTTGTTTAACAGGATAAATTTTTTCAAAACTTTTTTTTCAAAATAAATTTTCAGATATAATGTAGCCTAGTTCTGACCCTGTTAGTATTTACTTGGTTGTCCTTAGCAACTAAGTATAATTTCATCTTATAGTCTCAATTCTGATATATTCATTTCTTTACACTAGAGAATTGATCTAGGTGATGTTTACGTCCCTTACAGCACTAGCCTTCTATGATCAGGTTTGATTTTTTTATTTTATTCTTTCTAACAATATAATCAATGAATAGAAAAAGTGACCCTGTAGAAAAAAAAATCCTTCCATGACCTTTTCCATTCCTGCATTGTTTCAACTCTAATTTTCTTCACAAATGGGAATAAGCAGACATGCCCAAGAATAAGAACCCACTACAAAATCAGGCCTTTCAAATGAAAGGTATAGGTTTTTCCCTGAATATATGCAACTACTTAGGAAACAGTCATCTTTGCCAGGTTTGCCAGGAAAAATAACTGTATCTTTTGCCTAACCATTCATGTATTCTGAGAAAAGGGTTCCTTAATATTTTAGAAGCAATCAGTAGCAGATGATATCTCTTAGCTATTCTACTTAAGAGAGCCAAGTTTATCTTCATTTTATGCAGAGTCAATGTTCTATTTAACTCTAAATTATTTATTGTGTTCCATTTGGGATATAGAGGAAGCTATGTTTTGAAAAATGAGGGTTATGTAAAATAAATTAGTCCTAAATTATTATTCATGGATATCTCACACAGGCCTTGGATTCACTTTGAAGTACCACTGAGCAGCAAACAAGAACAAAGTGCTTTTTCTGGAGTAAAATTTCTAAGCAGATTTTAAACCTAAGGGATGAAATGTGACTACATCTGCCTCTGTTGCTTGTGGATACATCTACAATACACAAGGATAGAACAATCCATTGACTATATTCTGATTGTGCTCATGTAAACCTAACATGGTGCTTGGAACACAGTAGACATTCAAAACTTTTTTGCTGAGTGAAAAAATGCACACAATAATCACTCCATTCACCCTCCTTAGTTAGAAATTGCTTTGTAATATTGCTACTCTTTATAGATAGAAAAACATGTTACTATCTATATAAAATACAAAGCTACATTAATATATTGCTATTATATTTGGAATTAGTTTTGTTATTAACTACATTGGCAAAATGCTTTGAACTTCCTCAAGATAAGGTGTTATATAGTCATACACTTTATGAAACCATCTCTTTAGCAAAATAGATTATTATCCTCCCCTAGAATTTTCCTTCTATATTTCATAAATAAGGTTATATAAATAACCTATGCCAGGGGATGTCATATTTTGAATCCTTCTTTTCCAAGTCACCCAGTGGTTTGTGTTTTGTGTAGCCTGCTGGGTACTGGTTGCAAGCAGAAAGTCCTCTCTGTTGGATGTCAGTATTAAAAGTTCAAATTCTCTCAGAGATCTCTACATTCTTTTACTGAAAATGTAGGTTAGGGGTTAGGCTTTATTCTTGAATATCTATTAAAGTGGCTAAATTACTACCTTACGGGCACTTTCCTGATATTTTGGTGACACTGAACTAAAACACATTTATTTTACATGTAATTATTGTGTTAACATGAAACTACCTGGAGACCTTACTTTCCTCTGCTCTCTCACAACTTTAATATCTATTGAACTTCAAACCTAGATCATAAATATCAAATTCTCTTGACTTGCACACAGCTGAAAAATATGCAATTTATGAGATGATAACATTATTTAAGAGTATTTCCACAGCTATGTGTCCCATGTGACTTTAAATTTTAGCCCCATACCATACTAGTTGTATAATATTTTAAACTTATCTTCCTTAGAAGTTTCAAAAAAGTGCCCTTAGTTTATTGACAGCTTCATAAAAAGAAGATTCATGTCCTGAGTAATTCAATGACTTAAGCATTAATTTATAACTAAAATATAAACAATGTCTATGTTAAGAAATTGTGATTATGTAATTAAGTATCAATCAATATAGAGTCTAATTCAACTTAAGATAGGAAATGAAAGATTTCTAGGCTTTGAAATTCTCTAGTAAACCATTTAGAAATTGAAGCATATATACATTGCAGATATATAGGGGAAATTCACAGGGAGAAACAGTAAAAAAATTAAAATGTGAACTTAATATTCTTCATAGTTACCATTGAACAAAATCTATGTATTTTTCAATTACATTAAATTATCAAAATTAACCTAATAATGCACATCTTTTATCATCATTCATGTGTTCTTTATTCTAAGTGATGACTGATCACCTGCTAAAGTAACGTGATTGTACATATATACCTGATATCAATGTTCTCTTACAAAGAAAAGATTATACACACACACACACACACACACACACACATATACATATAAAATCTCTTGTGAGTTTTGGTGACAAATAGCAGTCAGAGAATAAGTGTCTATTCTAATTTTTTTTTAAATCAATTTTCAAATGGCAAAATGAATTTATTAATAGAAAGGGGCATGATGCTATATCTACTTAGTTGAACGTGGCCCCCAGATCATTATTAATACACTCCCTCTCAGAGTTAGACTTTTAACTGTTTCTGGATAATGGGAGACTTCTAATATAACACTTTAAATATGGCAGAACCTAGAACAAACCAAAGCTGAACTTGGGCCCAGATTGGCAGGGACAGTTTTTGTAGTGGATTGGGGTGTCCAACTAATAGAGTTCTGCCTATTTAGCTCAAAGAAATCTGACCATTACATAGGTAAGCAATCAAGAAAATTATGTTAATTAGATATTAATTAAATTTTAATCTCATAATTTGACTATCTAATTTGAATAAATGGAATAAACATTGACAAAAAGACTAACTCATTCAATAGATTTGCTTCATACTCTATTAAAAAGATCCTTCTTTTTTAAGAACTTTTTTTTTCTGAAGTATAAATGCTTGAGGCAGCATGGTGTTTGTGATATGAGTTAAGAAGCCAAAATTCTACTTCTTCCTAATTAGCATTATGGCTTTGGGCAAGTCACTTCGCCCTTTTGAGCTTTGGTTTATTCATTTATGATATAATGGACAAAAGGGGGTTACTTCTAACTCTAACATTTTATAGGCCTGTATTATTCATGCTATACTTGATGGTTATTTTCACATATTATGTCTCTTCTAGTTCAGAATTTATAGCAAATATTACAGCAATGTCTTTGTAGTATTGAATCAGCATAAATGTTTAATGACAGGAAAAAGATAAGAATTCATCCAAATTCCTAAGGGCATATGGTATAAAGAGCATGCCAAACAACTCATTCTATGGTTGACAGAGAACAAATACACTCAGTTCCTAGTAAGACACAGATAGGTCTACTATGAAGAAAAATTCACTGAATTCATGGTCACATACATAAGCAAAAGGATTCATTTTATCAGTGGAAGTAAGGAGCACCTTTTACTGAAAGTCAGCAATTTGGAACCTATGAGTTTCCAGCAGTATTAGAAGACACAGCCGAAAAATCGAATAGAAACTATCAGTCTAGAATGTGTTAAACATAGCCTCCTCTCCAGAAGCCAATGGACAGATTGGATAATGTCTCAACAAAATAGATGAGTTGGCTAACTTGTTCCTATAAATGTATGTGAGTTTGCTGAGAAATGACAGATATACAACTTCAATCTTCATCCTGTCAGTTGTTGATATGATTCTAGCTGCATGAAACTCATTCACAAATTTTTCCGTGTCTCTAGTGTTTGCATATCTAGAATGCAATTGTTGGGATACTAAATACTGTAAATGAATGCTTCATAGATTTCTGTGTGCACTTGAAGTCTACTGAGATGAAAAAGTCACAGTACATTTCCAATCGAAATTAAGTCGAGTGTTTAAAACCATTGCATGTTAGTGTTAAGAAAGAAGTCATAATGTAAGACAGCACAGATAGCATTATCATCCAAATGAAGTATCTTTGTTTAATGAAGGAAAAAAGGAAAAATAAAGAAACAAAAAGTTAAAATTTTAATTGGTAGTATTGGAATGGTTTTTAATGGTAATTATATATTAGGATCTAGTTTACCCTAGCCTATTAGCTTTCTTTTTATGGTTGATTTCCTAATTATTCTCATCAGTAGATTTTAGAAACACAAGAATAAACCAAAATTAACTGTTATGTTACTATCAGAAAGAAAAGATAGGGAATTGACTCAATGACAGGTCTGACCTGGGGAGAAAAGATAGAGGTAGGTGGTAAGAGTGATATATATAATCAAGAAAGAGGTTAAGATTATTTAATCAAAGCCCAGTAACTTAAAGGAATTTCACCCGTAATAGAACAGCAACCAATAGCACCTACTGAAAAAGTCATCTTTGGGGTCCTCATATTTATAACTCACTTGGCCCAAACCAGTGCCAGAACATGGCCAGTCTAGAGGTGGATGTCAACAGAACATAGGTTAACATGAGTAGCTGTGAGAAAGCCAGACATTGTGGGTCAAAAGGAAAGACAGTCTAAACTGATTATAGGGTTCTAAATTTATGGAGGATTTCTTTTTTGTAGAACTTCTAGATATTTCTAGTACAATGTTGGAGAACTTAATTATCATAAATTATCCTATAATGTGCCAATAGTAGTGTGATATGTACTAAACATTCCTAAACTTTTTGGAAATCAGTACCCTCTGAGTGGCATATATAAGAGCTTTGTAGAAATCAGTGTGAGGGTTAATTTTATGTATCAATGTAACTGGGCCACTGGGTGGCCAGGTATTTGGTCAAACATAATTCTAGGTGTTTCTGTGAGGATATTTTTGGAAAAGTTTAACATTTAAATTGAGAGACTGAATAAAAGCAGATTGCCCTTTCTAATGTGGATGGCCTCCATCCAATCAGTTAAAAGTTGGAACAGAACAAAAAGAATGACTTTCCCTCAAGTACAAGAGAATTAATTCTTCATGCTTGACTGCCTTCCAGCTAGGATGTTGTCCTTTTTGGCCTTTACACTCAAACTGAAATGTCAGTTCTTTCTGAGTCTCAAGTCTGCCGGCCTTTGGACTAGAATTATACCATTAGCTCTCCTATTTCTCAAGCTTTTGGACTTGAACTAAGTGAACTACACCATCAGCACTCTTGAGTCTCCAGCTTACTGACTGGATCTTTGAACGTGTCAGTTTCCATAATCATGTAAGCTGATTGTTTATAAGAAATCTCTTTCTCTTTATATGTAATTCTATTGGTTCTTTTTCTCTGGAGAACTCTTACTGATGTTGAGTTAACCAGCAAAGATGGCAAGGTTAGGCAATTGTGTGCTTATTTTAAGAAAAAATAGAAGTTATAAGCAATTTTTGGAAATATAGTGGCTCTTTTGGCTATGACAGTTTCTCAGATATTTCTATAATTTTGATAACCTTGACAGTTTTGAGGAGTTCTGCCAGGTATATAGTAGAATGTTCCCATACTTGAATTTGTCTGATATGTTTTTCTTGATAAGACTGGGATTATGGGTTTTGAGGAGGAAGATCACAGAAGTAGAGTACCATTCTGAGCACATCATATCAAAGGTACAAACTATCAACAAAATTTGACTGTTGATGTTGACTTTGGTCATTTGGCTGAAGTAGTGTTTGTCACAATTTTCCCTTTTTCTATAGTGCACTCTTTTGAAGGAAGTAACTATTCACAGCCCATACTGAAGCGGTGGGGAGTTATACTCCACCTCCTGCAGGGTAAACTACCTACATAAATTATCTGGAAGTTTCAGCATGGAATATTTGTCTCTTCTCACCCATTTAGATTTCTTAGTCATTTATTTATATCAGTTTGGACTCATTGGTGCTTATTTTATAATTTTGGTAATAATCTAATACTGCTTTATTTATTTTGCTAGTTTGTGAAGTTTTTGTTTTTTTTTTTGTTTTGTTTTTAGCATTTTCCTTTCTAATTTCTGGTACTATAAGAAGCTCCAGGTTCACCTTGTATGTTTTCTGCTCCATTCCTAGGACCAGTCATTTCTCCTTGGTGAAATACTCAGTAGTATTTTATCTGAGATTAATAGTGCTACTCTCAGTTGTTTAATTTGGGGGAGGGGGTACGAAGGCATGGAACTTTACTGGTATTCTTTATTTTTTAAGTTTCACATTTTCTGGGTCATTAGGTTTAGGTGTATTTAATAAAAATAACAGGTCAATTTGTTTCATCTAATTGTAGAATTCTTCTAGTTTATTGGGTGAAAATAATCAAATTGTATTATAATTCATTTATACACCTACATTTATTTCTATCATTTTAATTTACTTTTTAAAATCCATATATTCTTCTATATTTCATGCCTAACTTTTATTGAATTTAAATAACTTTATTTCCTTTACGATATTCCTTGTTTAGAGAGTAAACTGTGTTTGAATTTTTAGTGGTTAACCTCAAATTTTTAACAGAAATACTTGTCTTAAAGCAGTCAAAAATTAATCTCTCCCCTCTTCCAACATAATTAAAGAATATTAACATACTTAAACATTTAAGTGTAATCATCTTTCTACTTTCTATGTTATGCTGTCTTATATTTAAATTTTATTAACTTTAGAAATTTGGTTTGGATTGGCAATTTTTTTCTTATCCTTTTTAAAAGTAATGGTTCCATTAGTGGTGACAACCTTGACAATAATCACAAATCCTATTCAAATCATTAAACACCATAAAAAGTCAGTGTAAGTTGGGAAGGAAAGGAAAACCTTAAAGCGCATGCATACACATACACACACACACACACACACACACACACACACAAATATATCATAAATATGAAAAACTAAGCTCATTGGAAGATGCAAGTGGTTTGAATAAAAGTTCACCATATTACTAGGACGTAATCTAAAAATTTATTTCCTAAATGCAATAATAAAAACTATTATCCATTCTGCCTTTCTTTATCCAAATATCTATCATTCTGCTAAAGAAGTAAATAGGTGTAATTCTCACTATTTTTTGAAGGGATAGTATAGCTAAAGTATGTTTCAAGAAGCCTTACACTATTTCTACAGATATGAAAGACATTTATTTGCACAAAATGTATAAAATCTGCACCTTTGGCAGAGGCATATTTGAAATTCTTTTCAAGACACAGGTGCCTGACTGGGTATTACTAACTCATTAGAAACAATTGAAAGAATGTGAGAAAAATAAAACCACTCAGGTGAAAAAGAAAAATGTATAAGAATTGCATGTAGCTGCCAACGTGCTTTAAACTTTGGCTTAGCAAACAACCTGATTATTGACTAAGTTTAGCAAAAATGAAAATATCCAAAGACTCAAGTCAGGAAGATAAATATGTATACCTATTTGGCAGGCAAGCCACATTTTCTTGTTGAATAGGGAAACCAACTCCAGAGAGAAAATTGGGTTTAGTCAGGGGTATATAATCCAACAACAGAGACTTAAAGAGAAGAAAATAGAATCGAGAACATCTCCCTACAATTGTTTTATAGGACACTAATTTGAATCTCATATTAGAAAAGTTTCATTTCTAAAATAATTTAGAAGATTAACAACAAAACAAACATTTAACTATAAGTTCTGTGATGGACAGACTTTAAGGGTGCACCCATGGTCACTACCTCTTTGTAAACAACTGTATAATTCCCTGTCTTTGTGTCTGAGCATTACCTGTGACTTGTTTCTAACCAAATAAATACAGAAAGCTAATGGGATGTACATGATTAAGTGTGTGAGATTACATAAGAGTGCAACCAGTCTGTTTCCATTCTATTTCTGTATTCAATCAGTATGTACTCAGATCTGTGTTGGGTGCCGGGTCAAGTGCTAAACCCAGGTTTACAGCCTAAAGGATCAGACACTCACTATACTGTTCAAGAATTTGAAAGAAATACAGGATCCTATTGGAGTTACAGAAGGCTTTATGGAAGAAATGATATCTAATATAAAGTTTGAAATATGAATATAAATTTTCTAGATAAAAATATAAAAAGAAGAATGTTTCAGAAAGAGACAACTCATGGAATGCTCAGGGTAAAACTTAAAATAGATCAGCCTATCAGTTTAGGGGTGTGTGTGCGTGCGCGCACGCATGCATGCATGTGTTTAGCAGAGGTGGGAATAGCAAAAGGTAAGGCTAAAAGGGAAGTAAGTTTGTGCAGGTTTGTTCTTGTTGAGTCATTTTAAAGATTCTGGACTATGTCCCAATAAACTGATGTTTTTCTTTAGGTGTATGTGTCATATGGGATTTTTTCTTCACTTATTAAAGTATTTGGATCATGGAAGACATAGCATTTTTTATCATTCTGGCCTCAGTTCACTCCTCCAACTTTCTTATATAAAGTAAATACTATAATGGTTGGAGTGAATGAAAAAGAGTGTTTCAGAACGTGTCTCTAATAGGGTTATTGAGTATAGCTATGCAAACTGAAATGTAAAGAACTGCAGAGGATTCAGTCACATAGAGCAAGTTTTCTCCACCAGCAATATATATAAGAATTACTCAGAGATCTTTCTAAAGTGCAGATTCCAATTCCGTCAGTCTGGGAAAGGCCTAGGATTCCAAAATTTAATAGGTTCTCAGATGACGCTGATACTGCTTATCTGAAGAGCACAGGTGCAATAGCACAGAAGTAAATTATGTGACTGGAGCCCTCTGGAGAAGGTTAGTGGATGACTCACTGTTATTGCAGCTGAGGTATTATGAAGTTGAGAAATCTCAGGTCTGGTCATAGCAATGTGATAAGACTTTATAAATTATAGATAGAGATTTTTAAATATGAAGGAATGCTTTTGAGCCCTTTTGAATGAAAATCATTTCAGTGCACACACAATTCCAGTTCCTTAGATTCTACACTGTAATTGGAATGGACTTTAGTGCTTTGTGATCACTGAGTATTCACTTTAGAATAGGGCCACTACCAGCTCTGAAATCCTTGGCCACTCTATGATGGAAAAATTGAGTTGTAGCTGAATTTGTGAATATACAGAAAGAAAAGGATTTCTCTGGCAATGAAGGAGGAAATACATATCCTTAAAATACCTTTCTATACCAACTAAGGGCCTATTGCCCTGTGGCTACTGCCCACTCTTAACTCCTCCTGCCCCTGTAAAGGGGGCATGCTACTAGATGAAGCAGCTCTTCTCAGTCCAGAGCAAAGACCTGGAGGGAATACTCAGCTACCAGCCAATGGCTGTCAACTCTCCCAGCAGTGTGTGTGTGTGCGGGGGGGTGGGGGGGGTCTGTCCTTTAATCCTGAGGAGGGGTTATATCAACTGCACCATGAAGCATCTACAAAGACCCATTCCACAAATAATTTATATTTTAAGAGCCTTAATGCCTGAACATAAGAAAGCAAATATGAAAATAATGTAGCCATTTCATACTCTATTACGGAAGTAGTTTGGGATATCAAAGTCTCTCAGATCACCCAGGTCAGTGCTTCTAAACCTACTTTGGTTAAGAATGACGGTCATTTTTTTCTTTCTGTTAATTCACATCTGTCATAAACCGATATATGGTTTTATCATGCAGGGGAGTTGAGCATTTGAGTATACTAGACCCTATTCAGTGTGATACATCTGCTGATCACAAACTTAAGTGTTGTAGCAATGCCAATCACTATAAACTTTTTTAACAACTTATTCTCAATCTCTTTATGTAGGACAACGACAGTTTGCTAAGGGGCTATGGTTTTGTATGCTATTCAGATGCACACTGTGGTTTATAAAAACTTGTTTCAAGTGATCACTTGGCTCCCGTCTTTAAAGAAATGAGAAAACAATCTAATAAACAAACAGCTACAAAACAACAATAAAAACTACAGCAATAACACCATCAATTACTGCTCTGCTTAGAAAAATAGACACAGGATTTTTCTCATTTCTTACCTCGGTTTTAAGGCTCAAGTGAGTCGAAGTTTTCCTGTTTTATGTCCAAACCTAGGTTATTTTAACCCTAGTTTCTATTAGGAAAGGACTTTTGTCAGTCAATGCTCCTGTTTCAGGCAGGTAACATTCCTTTACCTGCTTTTGAAACTTTATATCCCCCTTTATACTTATAGGACATTTCAGACCCACACTGAGTTGTTTTTGAATCAAACACCATCAGAAAAGGTCTATTTTCAAAGCCTACTCCTGCTGAATTTGAGTCAGCCTCCTGTCACAGAGTGTCATTCTAAAGTTTAAGCTGCTACAAGTTCAGAAAGATGTGAAAAATAGCGAGACAAGACTCTTAGATGTGTAGTGTATCTCCTATTAGGTCTTTTGAACACCAGAACTGATTTGACTATCCACTTAGACTTGAGCTGAGTGGCAATATTGTTCTTACTTGTGGGGAAGCAGTTGCCCATTGCAAGCAGTTTTTATTTTTGCCATAGAATCCAAATATAATATATCTTTTATACATATCCTTCACTTGCCTTTTATCCACAAACACACACAAAGAAAACACGATTGTGTTTCTCCTTGAACCCTGATCATCATGACCTTGGAAACATAAAGCCTTCCTGGTTAGAAACCACAATTCTTAGAAATTCCCACCATGTCTAAGCTCTACTTTAGATCCTAGAGAATGGCTTCTGATAGAAAATAAGTAATATGTCCACCCTAATAGCAAATAGGGATCCTCTGAATTGGGGAAGAGTAGTACTAGTGCTGTACTACATAGGTAAGGTGATTAAATATATTCTTATAGCATAAATTAGTAATCATTATTGTGACTTCTTACACATTTTAATAGAGTAAAATTTGATCTTGAAAAAAATAAACGTTACAAATCGACTAAAAAATTATATCTCAAAACATCATCATCACAGTTACCATCTCATATTGTATGAAGAGCTTTTACCATGTGTCAATTACTGTTTGAAGTATTTTAAATTTAACTCATCTAATCTTCCTAGTAAACCTGTGATATAGGTAGATACAGGCACAATTATCATACATAGTAGAAACACACATATATCTATCATATTAGAAAGAATAATTATTACTAAGAACTGTGTGGATTTCCCATTTAAAAATCGACTAAACAATTAAGTTATTCAGAATTAAAACACAGTTGCCTTATATTGAGGGAAACTGAAAGAAAAAGGACTTTTAAGCTCACTCTGCAGTGTAAGATTTACTGATGACATCTGCTTTGAAATTCAGCACCAGCCTAACAGTAAAGTATAAAGAATTTTGTTTAAATCCTGAACACACAGTCATAGGTTTTCTAAGGAAAAATATCATTAAGCTGCACGCTGTGTGTGAGCTTCTCACTATAACTTTCAGGTACACTTAGAAATATTTAGCAAACCATTGTTATGTTTTTGGAAGATGATTAAAGAAATATTCACTTACATTTCTAGAATATGTAACTATTCTATAGAAATTACTGATTTACATTTGCTCATTCTATGTATAGACCAAGGTCAAAAATAACAGTTTTATCATTTAGGTGTCTAAACACAGAAGAGAAAATATAATGATCCTTTTTGACCTCTTCCTTCTTTCTTCCCTCTGTCATCTTCTTTTTCTTCTGTCCTATATCTAAGTAATTCTCAATAAATCCACCCCTAAGAACTCAATTTCAGGTTTTAGAGAGATGTGTACAACTTCATCTATAGTGATAAAAAATGGACAAGGTATGGCTTCCTTTTCAATCCATTTGACCTAATTTTTTTTTTCAAATTTATAGGGACAAAGTGTTTCTAGAATCATGCATGCTCCAGTGCTGAAATTCTGTGCTGATATATGTATGTATGCCCAGCACCACCTGATGAAGCAAGAATCTTAAATTGCTTCTCTTTGGAGCACCAGAATTACTGAAACTAAACTTATGAAATGGCTTCATGTTTAAGAGTGAATCAAACTGGAGCACCACCCACTGGAAGGTCATTGAGGTTGGATCAGTGCACTGAATTCCTTAATTGAGAAATATGACATAAAATAAAGAATAAAAATCAAATTGCTTCTACATTTACTTCAGAGGCTATACCTGTCACTCCTACTCATCTTTTAAAATGTGCAATAGAAGACAGCAGTGGTTTTCAGACTGAAAACATCTGTATTTAGGAACAGCTTTACTGGGCTATGTTGTCATTGTTGACAACAGAGGCTTCCAGGGGCTAAATGGATTCACTGATTTAATTATAATTTGCTTCCCTGATCATTCGATCAGTGAATGTTTATTAATCTCTGGGCTAGCCAATGATATTTCAGGTACTCTGATAAATATGAAAGCTAAGAAAATAGATTTATATTATTGCTATTTGTTGTTAGGTATATCTGTAAAGCTTAAGAGGAGAACAGATGCTGAAGAGGGATTATAGACCTAATAATAAATTAATTTAGAATCAGTATTTGGATTAGTCCCTAGAAACAGGATTTTATTAAACAATGGTCAAGAGGAGAGTGATGAGACTATAGAACAAGTTATATGACAAATCATTTGAGGCTAGAATCTTAAATCTCCTCTCTGATTCTAAAATCTATGATTTATCCAGTATTCCATGAATTTGAGAGTTCATATTCCTCTAGTGGAAAAGTACGACACACTGAGTTCAGAAAAGTCTGGATATATCAAGATGTCGATTTGAGACCTTAAGAACAAATAAGTAAATAAATATTAAACAAGCAAATAAATATACATATATATTAAAGAGAGAGAGGGAAGGAGAGAAACTTATTTGAACATAACCATAGACACAAATTGTTTTCAGAGCATGACCAATAAAAACAAAGTACATAAGAGTCCATATAGCATGACTGTATTAATCTAAAGTTATTTATACAAACACATATGTTTGTATACATATAAACATATTTCAGTAAAGATAAAAAAAACAAAAATTGAAACCCCAAAACTCCAATAACAGCCATTATCTTTGGAGAAAAAAAAGCAGTAATCACAGGGATAGACTTTAAATTTTATACTCTTTTGCACTATTTGAATTTGTTGACATGTTCACATTATTATTTTTATAATTAAAAATCTTGTTTCAATTTAGATACTAACATTTGTACAATAACAAAAATATACAAAATACTTAGATTTTAAAGGTCACATGTCACATATTTTAAAGCATTGGTGGAAATCATTTCAAGTTAATTTCCTGTGCAACTTAAAAATAATGCAGTCAGAAGGGCACCAAAATGATCTAGTTGAGTTTTTTTTATCTTGTTTAATTCCTCTTTCTTTGGGATGTTTGCCACATGGCTATGACTGATGGTAATGCAACTTCTAGACTTTGGCAGGAAAAAATAATTTCCATTTGCTTTCTCTTAATGATTATGAGTTCATGAAGAGTTACAAAGTATAGAATAAAAGGGAAAATACTCTGTTTGATAGGAGTTGGTAATCATAAGCTGTCATTCTTTAAAAGAAATCCAGTATATATTTCTTTAAAGGAGCTTCTCTAATAACTTATATAGTAGTGAAAAACAACAAGATACCTCAACTTATTGCCACCCTTCAATTGGGTGACCACAGGTCTGACAGTTAAAGTAGGCCTTCCTCATGAGTCCAGAGAATTAAAGAAATTGTTCATTGATTTCTTCTATTTTATTCTACAAAAGGCATTAACTCCCTAACTATTCTGTGTATATATACCAACTATAGACTGTCCAATGTACACAGGCATTTGCATGCATTTTCAGTTTATAAATATTACCGTGCTTTCAAGAATCTTTCTCATCTCCTTGTAGCATAATATTGGGCAATGTGAATATTTTTTTCAATGTTAAAGCAAGTGATAAAGTTATAGGACTGATTAGTACCTGGAAGTTGAAACATAGTTCAAAAAGTCAAACTCAAGGGGAGGTATTAACAAGTTAAAAATGTGAAATTTGACCTGAATGATGCTAATTATGTATGTTTCAACAGAACTTATATTTAAGAACAGCAAAAGCTATTTGGAAGTACAACTCATTTTTCCAGTTTTCATTTTAAAAATTAATAAAATAAAGGCCTATAGGCATTTAACTTTCTTGTCTTAATTAGAAAAGATTTGAGTAAAAAAATGTTACATACATATTCTGCCATTCTGATCTGAGCAAATATAAGAAAGTGATTCTCCTACCTCTACTTATTGGCTAAAAATAATTAACTCTATTCAGAGGACCAGAATAATTTATTTTATTACACACATTCAGCAGCATTCTACTCTTCAGAATTCATTTGTCTGGCAGGCTTTGTAGTCGTCAGCCATGGGATCAGGGAAGAGTGTTAAAAGCATTTCTAAACGCCATGAGATTGAATGACCTTCACTCCAAAAAATGACCAGTTGTCCTTAGTGAATATTCAAAGCTGCATTTGAAAAGAAAAATGTACTAATTCTGAAAAAGCAAAGTATTGGACAAATCTAATCAGTAAAGTTCTTTTACCAGTCATATTAACTCATTGAATAATAAACTGTGTGCTTTCTCTAAAAATCTGTTCTTCTATGATTTGTAGTTTTTTAAATTAAGAACACATCAAAATTTAGAGAACCCATATGACTCAGCTTTTCCTTCTTATTTTAAAGAATTAATTAAACATTTAAAAAATAATGCTGATCACTTAGAATTATCCGTCAAGTTGATGTTTCAAAGTAGAGGAATTATAGTGTATAAAACTGTGTCAAGTTCCTAAGTGTCAAAAGTAACATAAACTTTTTGAAAATCCTCTCAGGAATGAGCCTCAAGTTGAGCCAGTTAAGCTCTATTAAACATACATTTATTTTGGCACCCATTATAGCTATTTATAATAGAAAAACCCCACACTCAAAGAGTAACATTACATCCTTCTGGTTTTATTTGTGACATAAGCTAAAGAATATTTGAGCAATCTTTTTTTTCCCCTTAGATGAAAAATTTATTTTGGGGATCCTCAAATAACTAAAAAGTGGTCAAATCTATTTCATTCAAACTTTTAAAAGAAAGATAATAGCCTTTTCACCGATACCAGGCACAGAAAGATTTTGCTCAAAAGAACATTTTTCTTCAATGCTACAAAGAGTGCAGAGTAGAAGCAATAGTTTACAATAGCTGCAACTTCCTGATACTATCTTTTGGGTAAACAAATATTACTTTCCAATTGATTTGAGAGCCAATTTAGAGATATAGACCTCAGCTATTTAGAAGGAGCCAGTTCAAATGTATAAACTTGCATCCCAGGCAGTTCAATTTGGAATTTTAACCAATAGCCATGAACAGATATCCCTAGAAAGTTACTGGAAACTTACTTTCAGATTAAAAAATAGAAAAATAAAAAATAAGCATGCAGCTACATACCAATGGCAAATACTTTAGTGTCCTTGCTTTAAAACACAAAGATATACTATTAACACAATTTAATAAAATATCCAACTCTATAATGTGAGACAAGAAGGAATGGCGTAGATCAATTGATCTATTACCTTCACTGCATAATGAGGAAATTCTGGTCTTAAGAGATATGTGACCTGCCCATGGCCACTCAGAGTGTCAGTGGTAAACCTGGGCTAAGCATACAGAATTTCTAATCATTACACAATCACTCTTTCTACTTAAACTAGTTACTGTAATGCCAAAAGGTAGATTTAAAAGAACCAAAAATCTAAAGGCACAAATATAATAGAAAAATACTTGTGGCTCATGCAATATACATGGTGGATACACACTGCGAATGAGAGATCTCTAGATAACATAATTAATCTGGTACCTAGGCTGCCTGCAGCTGTGGGGCTCTTCAAGGGGTCATTTCTTTCTTCATTGGCTGGGGGAGGAAGGTAGCATGCAGGAGAAGATGTAGGAGGAAGGTTTTGTGGGACAGGGCCAAAAATAACAATCATTACTTTTGATAGCATTCCATTGGCTAGCGCTTAGTCCCTTGACAACAGAAGCTCAGGAATATAGTCTATTTGCTCAGGAGAAAGAGAAAAGAAATTTTGGTGACCATCCAGTAGTCTTTACTTTGGAGTACATGTCACTAATCTACATGGATAACTTAGAAAAGGCATCCTGCATCCCAGCCCTGAGGTCTGTAAATCAGAGATAATTGGGTAAATAAATATGTAAATAAATAAACATCTAGTATGTAACTACAAATAAATAGTGCTCTCTAACACACCACTTTACAACATTATGGCCCTAATCTGCAAGAGTGCCCTAGTAAAGGGTACTTGACATCCCAGCTCTACAATCCACGTCAAAGAGATACTTGGTGGCTACTCCAGGGTTAGCGGCCCCAAGGGTCAAGTCATTGGTGATATCACTAAGAGCGGCTCCTCCTCATGCTCAATTTAGAAGCAGGAGCTCACTCTCCATTCTGAGCTGACCTTCACATGCATCTCTGCTTTCTATTAGCTACATGGATACTGGGAGAAATAAGGTCATATGGCCATTTAAAAAGCAAACTATGTTTATTCAAAGCAGACATCTTTTTATATGTTATGCATACATTTTATAAATGTATGCACTAGAGAATCATTTGACCTAGGATCACAGGGGCATTTAATTTTAAATTCAAATATAAAATATTCCCTATGAATGGATTTTTTTAAAGGATCAATTTATGTAGATAAAATGGATAAACTCTTTAATACTTATATATTAGGATATATACTTTTCAAAACATATATATTTTCTTATATCTCATGGCCTTCATCCCATTCAGAAAAACAGGTCATCTTTTGTTTGATGAAAGGATGTGAGAGAAAACAAAGAAATAAAGGCTCAGACTTTGCATTTTTAAATGCTAGAACTTAAAAAATTTTAAAGCACTCACAGCATAGACAATAGATTTGAAAAAACAATATACAAGTAGGAAAAGGATTATCACTTGGAGAGTATAAACTAAATTCCATGTCTGAAGCAAGGGGACAAGGAGGAGGAGGAGGAGCCATGAGTGGCCCTGATTAAGGGACTCTGAACTTTTCTTCCTTAGTAAAGCACAAAAGACTGGCTAAAATTAAAAAAAAAAAAAAAAAGACAATAACAGGTAACTAACTGGGTCTCTGGGTCTCTGGGTCTCTGGGCCTCTGAGTGAGAAACAGATGATCATGTTTTAAACCGATATCCTTGACTCTCAAGTACAGCTTCAGTATTTTTCATATAAATTTATCTATATTTCAGAAGTCTGATTTATGAAGAGCCCAGCTTGGAATATGAGAAATGAAGGGCATTTTACAGGACTAATTCACAGAATAATATTTAATAAATCTTAGAAGGGCTATTAGACTTAAGGTATTGTTCTACAAACTTCAAAAAATGAGAAATGTGTATCACACCCAGTCCTATATGCATGGTTTATAGTTTAGATGAGGAGACAAGAGGAACAAATAAAAGAAGCAAAATTACCATTTAATAGTATCACAAAGCAATATATATTAATAATTATAGTTTTTATTGTTATTGCTTTGTACTATCAGATTATTTGATGACTATCACTGTATAGGCTTTTACCCAAGAAAATTATAACTACCATGAGAGTTGCTTTTTTTTCTTGATAATTCTTTGGCAGATCATCAAAATAAATATTCACATAGGCTCAAAAACTTGGATCTTCCTTATTAGCTTTTTTAAGCATCAAGGGTAAAAACAAAAACAGAAACAAACAAACAATAAGCAAACAAAGAAAATGAACATACAAAGGACCTTAGATGCAACTGTAAGATCTTACAATCTCTGAATATAACTTCTAGAAACCTATTTATTAATTTCCCTTCTATTCTTATAACAAAGAAGTGGAGCTACTATGAAATGATATGCTTTGTGGTGGACAGGCTCTAAGATGGCCCCCATTGGTCCTCACCTACAGGTGTTCATCCCGCACAATTTAGCTGTCACTTCCCTAGTTCCCTTTCCTGACCCTAAACAACCACAATTCCATTTTCTGCCTCTATAGATTTGCCTAACCTAAACTTTCATGAGTAGTATCATATAATATGTGTTCTTCTGTTGCTGACTTCTTGACTTCTTTTACTTTGCATAATATCTTCAAGGTTCACCCATTCCATAGCATTCACCAGTACTTCATTACTTTTATATGGCTCAGTAATATTCCATTGCATGAATATATCACAATTCATTTATTCATTCATTAGCTGATAGGCATTTGGGTTGTTTCCTCTACTTGGCTATTATGAGTAATGTTCTTATAAAAATTTCTGTATACGTTTTTTTATGGCCATCTATTTTCATTTCTCTTGGGTATATACCTAGGAGTGGAATTGTTGGGTCATATGTTAACTCCATATTTATCATTTGAGGGATTGGCAGACTTTTTAAACAAAGTGACTGCACCATTTTAAATAATACCAGAACTGTGTGAGCATTCCAATTTTTCCATATCTTCACCAACACTTGTTATTGTCCAACTTTTTAAATTTTAGCCCAAAACTTTTTAGGAATCATTTTCTGGTAGTAGCAGTTCTATTAATAAATATACTTTGCATTTCCCTTCTTAGCTCTAGCTCAGAACACAGCTGATAAGGCAATGGTGATGACGGATCTAGTAAGAACCAATATTCTGTGCTTCCCCTTGATTCATAATATTTTAAGTAACAAAATAAAATTTCCTTAAAATACATTTTATACAACAGGCACATCAAGACCTGTTCTCAGCACTCATTTTTAATTACTCTTCTAGTTAGAAGAAGTTTTTCATTTTCAATCCTACCATAAACTTCCTTCATGCCACTTGCTTATTCACAGTAGAATGGGGAGGGAGTAGGGACAAAAAAAAAAGAGAGAGAAAAGAAAATTATGGCTTAAATAAATTCTTTTGAGAATTAGGCACATACAAGAATACTGCCTCCACTAGTTGTGGGCATAAAGTGATGTAACCAAGAGATAGCATGAACTCTTTGCTATCTAAATAAGTTTGTAGTTTACATATGATACATAGTCATGAAGCTTACCCAAAATAAGTGTCTCTATTATACTCAGATACCATAGGTTCTGATGTAACTTATTTTGTAAATCACTAATGATTCTGCGTAAACTTTTCTAAATCAAAATTTTCATAGTGTGATTTTTGTGCACTCATCACAGAATACCCAGAAGTACTGGTTTAAAATGCCAGTTCTAGTACCTAGTTAAGTCATTATCTTTAGTGACTGAGAACATAATGATGCATTTTTAATAAGCCCTCCTGGTGATTTCAATGCATACTAACATTTGAGGGCCAGTCACTCTGTAATTGGTTTTATGTAAAGGGTTCATTGGCATGCTTTGCTGGAGGAGCTAATGCTGTGTGAAAAAAATGTTAGGTTGGACATCAGGAAGGAACTGCTCTGCCACTCAAGAACTGATGATGACTGAGCTATTGATCTTTCTGAACACTGTTATCTTCAGTTACAAAATTAGAATAATATTTCATTTCACTACTTAGGACTGCTACAAATATCAAATGAGATAGATCAATTCAGTAAAACCACTTTGCAAAATAGGTCACTCTACAGATACAGGAAGGTTTATTTTAAATAAAAGTTTTATTTTATCTTCACAATGACAAATATGTATTTTACAATTTTATTGGTATAAAAAGTTAAAGAGTATTTTAGAAAATAATTACAGAATAAAATAAAGTAGGTATGAGAAAGACTCCTTCAGTTTATTTCAACAGGTAATCCAGGAGCTAGAAAATGTTTCATATACATCAAAATATTTCCAAAGCTTATACTCTGATGAGTACCTTAAATAAATTTAGTGAGTCAGAATAAGTTATGGGTGATGTGTGATGATTAATAATAGGGATATTTATAATATTCTTGAATTGTGACACCTGTATTTAGTTCCCTCAAAATAAAATATTTGTCAAAGTCAGTAATACTTGCCAAAGTGACACCAAAGTCACAATACATGAATTATTCTTCAACTACTAAAACTTACAGACTTTAGGTCATGTGATAATAAAAGAAGGATGTCTTGAAATTACCATATAGCTGACGGCTTCCCCTTGAAACATCTGCAAATCACCAAATTCCAGAGAGCATATGTCTAGAAATGGTATCAATGACATACTGTTAATGAGAGAATCGCTTATCTGCCAGAAGTCCACAGTTTGACTAACAGTCTGTTGTTATTAGAGGTCACTGGTTATTTTTATTCAAGGACATTTATATTAGCTAGAGTTTTGCCTGTAAAATGCCTACAGCCTATGTTAAGAACAAGCAATCTAGAAATTAATTGGGAAAACTATATTCATGACCACAATTGGGTGGGGAGGAAAGGGGCTGATATAAGTCCTTGGTAATACAAATCAGACAAGTGTCAAGTTTCAGGGAACTAGAACCTTTTTCTTTCACATGTGTTTCTTGATATGTCTGAACTTAGAAAGAGGCCATTGAAATGATCTATCTACAAGAGACAAACTCAAATATCTTCAGCATAAGTTAAATAAATAGTGAGTGATGGTTCTTGCATGGAGAGACATTTGGATTCACATACTGAAGACGGAGACCACTGTTCTGTGAACTCAGGTTCACCCAATCTTCTTGTTTCTGAATGAAAAAACTGGAACCCATAAAAATCATGCAGCTTTTTAGTAGCTAGGCCCAGATTACAACCCAATTTTACGAATGTATTTAATTTTGGTTTGATCTATAATCAAAGCTAAGGATATTTTAACACTCCTAAAATAACTTATAAATTTCCTAAACTCCAATTTTCCAGACAGAAGATTTATACATTTTATTTTAAAGCATCCAATTTATGACTTCCATTAATTTAGATATCTTGGCAGAATAATTACAGAACATCCTAAAGTTCTTTGAATACTTGATTTATACCACTAATTTATACAATACTTTATTTTTCTTATTTTCTTAACTGTGCTTATCATGACATGCTATATTTTATGTCTACAAATATACCTCTTTTTAATAAGAAGTATATATCTACATTCTTGCGCAGATACTTAAATTGTTTTCTGATACATCTAGGACCTAGGTAGCCAATACATAGTTTTATATATGGCTTACTTCTCTAAAAAGTTAGCCAGTGAAATTATTTCTGCAGGATCATGATGTTTAATAGATTATTAACCAACTAAATTGTGGTATTTTATTTAAATGAATCCTTCAAAAGCAACAGGATTCCAGATGGCTGGCAGATTTAATAGGTAATATGGGGAAATCTAGTAGGTGAGACTGCTGCCTCAAAAAATATTAAACAATTTTTAAAGCTTTTGACACACCAGCAATACTGCTCACACACTGCAAAATGCTTTTATATGTTAAATACCAGCAGCAAATGGGTGAAACTCATAAGCACATGTTCTCATCTTTAAATAGGGGACACGACACACATATGCATGGTCCTAAATAAATTATAAATCTATAACCAGATGCAGTAAGGGTAGATAAAAATATGCTCTCAAAAAGCTAATAGCCCACTCATTAAGGATACAGTCACCTTCTGCTCGTCTAATAGTTACACTGTAAGTGAACAACACAGAAAACAGATAATCATGGAGAAAACAGCCACAATAGAGGGAAATTAAGAAAGAGAAGTACTTACTCTCAATGACTTGTCTATGTATTAGATGCCAAAAAGTAAAAATGCATATTAAACTATGACCAAAGCCAATATTTTATTTTATAAAATAAAAAAGATTAAAGTATCTTCCTTTCAGAAACATTTAATTGCAGGTAATGTTTAACCTTTAATAATGAAAATATATATTTATTTACAGTACACATGATTTTTTTATAGTTTATATTTCTAGGGAAGACTTAATCTTAATGAATAATAAAATAAAGAGATGAAAGGAAAAGAAAATACTGACTGTGTGGAGTGTTAAGTGTCAGTGAAAATGTTGGGTCCTTGGTTGGAATTCAAGAATAAATAATTTGGAGAGAAGCTATGGCTGGAGATTAAACTTGCAAAATACCTGCTGAGAATGAAAGCTAACGCCATGAGAGTGAATAGATAACTAAAGAAGAAAATGTACTAAGAAGGAAGGACTAAAGCTCTAACCTTGTCTGTTTGTTTTTTAATTTTTAAAAAAATTTCAATTACAGTTGACTTTTAATATTAGTTTCAACTATACATCACAGTAGTTAGACAATTAACTTACAAAGTGATTCCCTCAATAAGTCTTTCACATCCAACATTATGTATAGTTATTATAATATTATTGTAATATTATTGACTATACTCCCCAAGCTGTACAGTATATCCCCATAACTATTTTAAGGGGGTGAATAAAAAAGGTAGTGACTATAGAATGTGTTTGAACTTAAGTGACCATCAACTTGAAATTCACTGCTATGATCAGAGTTTTGTATATACGAAGCACATGGTAACCACAAACCAAAAACATGTAAGAGATATACAAGAAATAGAGAAAGGACTCCAACCACAAAACTAACTTTGTCTAAGTTTTGGACTCAGAATAGAAGACCCTGAAGAGGAGTAAGGAGTACGGCACTAAGAGGCAAGAAAATGACAAAGATAATGTTTTTCTTAAAGTCAAAAAAAAAGTTTGATTTTAAGAGCTAAAAATGCAAACAAAATGATGAACTATATACATGCCTGAGTCAGTTTCCTTATCTATTGGGAAAGATGACATAGAAATACCCAAAGAATGCTTTCAGGTCAAGCAAAATTTGTCATTTGGCAATTAGATGGCTGACTGCTTTAGAGCAATTTTAGTGAACTGAGGGAAACAAAATCCTGATTTCAAGGGCTTATTTAAAGAACAAGTGGCTAGGTAATGGTTTATCGCTGATGGTATCATCTTTTTCAATGACTTTCAAAATATTCTCAGAATGTAAAAAGTCACAAATATTTGCACATATCCATTTCATCACTGGAATCTGTTATTCAAGATATAATTACAGCTATCCTTCTATTTGCATGAAATGCTCATCCTTACAGAAAACTTCAAGGATAAAGTGTTAATATTAATCACTAAGACTCCTGAAACTAGCTTTGATCTTAATATTAACTGGGAAAGACCTGTAAAGACATAAAGAATGAACTACAATCATACCAACAAAATCACCCATGTAAACTAGGAAAAAGCAGACATATCTTTTTAGGCAAAAGGGCCCTATCTTTGTTCTTTATAGAAAGTGACTAGATTTACAGTTTAAAAGATACTTAAACATCAACTAAAATAAAGTATTCCAAATAATATTAATAAAAGAACAATATTTGGGCCAAAATATTAAGAGAGATAAAGTGGGAACCAACTCACTAAGAAAACATATTTATGAACTTACATACACAAATAAATTTCCTAGAAAGAGACAAACCATATATTGATAAGAGTTACAAAGAGAAAAATAAAACTATACTCATAGTAGATAAATGTAACATGCTTTTATCAGAACCTGATAGTCAAACTTAATATGAGTAAAAATATAAACAACATAATGAATTGAATGTTATATATATCCATATATCTACATGTATAGACTCCTCTACCCTAAAAAAAGAATATATACATTTTGAAACATGTGGAATAGAATATATGGAACATTTACAAAATGTTATCAGTTACTAGGTCTCAAAGGAATTTTTTTTGTCATTTTGGATTCTATTTTGTGACCAAAATATAATTTTCTTGCAGTTATGTATGTTTCTGTGACTAAATTTTTGGCAATAAAATGGAGTGCAAGTGATGAGTGCGAATTCTATATCCCTTATTACAAGTATGCTGTTTTCCCTAGATTTGCTTTTATTTTATTTTTTTCCTGTAAGCTGGACATCAGAGAGGCATCAACTAGCTTTCATGCTGCAGACAAGGAAAGCACCTCGGAGAGAACAGAACTAAGATGGAAGGAGTCTGGTTGCCTGAACAACCTTGTGAAGCAGAGCTGTCCTACTGGCCTGGACCAGATAGACTGTTATGTGAGACAGAAATACATCTCCATTTAAGCCACTCTGCCTTTGTTATAGCAACTTAAAATTGTTTAAAACATTATCCAAGGATTTAAAACCTCTTTGAAGATGTAGACTTTTTCCAATTAACGCAGACATGCCTATAGAGGATTTCAGTCATTTTGGTATTATAAAACATACCACGCTCTCTCACTAACACAAGTCCTCTATTGCCAGTAGATTGTTGCCAGGACTATCTAAATCCTTTTAACTATACTACATTGTTCTCTATTTTCAGCTCTCCGAAGATTCAAGTTGCACTCAAATGTTTAATGAGAAAACTGCTGTTTCAAAGGCCAACATTTTGCATATCATAAAAATTATATGTACAAGCAATAAAACTGCCAAAGGATCAAAGATTCCACAAAGCATTTATGCATTTATAACTTAAACTGATTTAAGTTTAAGAATTTTATTCTAAGTAGGGAGAATAATGGACTGCAACTTACCCTTATAAAAAGTATTTGCTAAAATCATGGAGATGCAATGTACATCACAGTGACTATATTTTAACAATCCTGTATTTGAGAAACTTTTACAATACTTGAGTTGATTTCCCAGCTCTGGTGCTGACTATGTAAATTTCTTATGTGTAAAACAGACATTAATTTTTGTGGATTTAGATAAAATTTGGTTATTATCAAACATTTGGCAGTATATATTTTTAATAATAATTCAGAAAATAGTTTGTATTAAATTAAGTCAGCAAATGATATAATCTATCAACGTTTATTAGCTATTTCCTCTTTTTTCTCTGCTATTACCACACACCTTTCCTTCACCTCTTTAAAATAATTATCGATAAACATAAAAAAGGCATTGTGAAAAATTTATCTAACAATTATTTAAAAATAATATCATACTTCAAAAAAGTGGTGTTAGGCACAATGAGAGATAAAAGAGAAGAAAAAGGATTCATTACTTCAAGGAGCTTCCAATTTTATTTGGGGAAAAAAATGATATTGCAGAAATAATAGAGTGTATAAGAACTGTCAAATTGGGGAGTACAGTATGTAAAGCAAATATAAATTCAGAGAAAGAGGTGAAGAAGGTTAGAGTCTTCTCATTGAGTATTAAGCCTAGTTAAGTGTTTTCTTTAAAGGAGATTGTCATTAAGGGCATTTGTGTTCTAAGACCAGTAGTCATTACTCAAAACACATTTCAAAACAATCAACCTATAATACAAACCAAATAAAACCTATCTTTTGGCCTTATGTACTATTATGGATTTTAAATTCTCTCATGTAACTTCTTCTATTATCATATTACATACCAGTCACAGTCAAGGTAGGAAAATAGAAACCAAAGTAGTTATTTTTAAAAAGGAAATAACACACAGGGAATTACTTAAACTGAAGTTAGAAAATCAAGGGGGAAAAAATACTAAGATGGGAAGAGATAATAATTGTTAAAAGTAACTAATACCCTTAAGGCTGGGGGACTAAGACGGGGTTATCAGGAAGGGTCCTGAAGGAAATGCCCTGCAGATCTAGGACCAAGGACTCTGAAGAGTAGATACTGTAGGGCTCATGTTAATACCTCTGAAATCTAAAAGAGCATCCTGGTTGGCTGGGCCCAGACCCTGTGGGAGGGATGCCAGCTGACTGGTGCTGGCACTGTGGCCAAGGCTGCTTCTGAGAGTGGCAAAAAAGCTTAGAACCAGAAGCAATGGCTGTTGCCCAAGGTGAAGGCCAATGCTGGAGCAATGCCAACAGGAACAGTGAGTGAACAGGAAGGTGCAATTCTTTTCTCTCCCTCCTATCTTTTGCAGTTGCTCTAGTGTCCCTACTGGTAGAACCTGATGTGAAACAGTTGGCAAAGAAAAAATGTGGCTGGCAGAGTATCAGCCCCAACATCAAAAAGTTGAGTATGAAAGGTGCATCCATAGCTGAGAAACAATAGCTTAATAACTAGCACAGTTATGGTCCAAGATGAAGACTAAAATGTAAACATTTCATAATAAATTTACCATTTTACCATAAAAATCTAAATCCTTCCCACACAATTTTATTGTACTGCATCAGCTTTTGTTATTGCTCAATGTGCATCTTTCAGTGGAAAAAAGAAAAAGTTCTTGAAAGGTAAGTGAATGTAATATAATAATCACCACTATTTAAAGACTATCACTGAAAGAAAGAAAATATTTTACTTTCATTACAATTCTGTTTAATGAAAGTAAAAATTTAACAGACAAATTATGTAGGTGAAAGGAATAAGAGACTAAAGGATATTCCTATGTATGCTAATGAATAACCACTACATACCAAATGAGAAAGAAAGAGTAAAGGAAGACTATGTAGTGAATGATAACACTAACGAGAGGCAGCTGTGTAACATTTTTCACGTTCTGCCTAGTTCTGAACGTGAAGCAGAAAATCCCTGGCTATAATCAAGTGTTGTCTGGATTATACTCATCTTAAGGCTCTGTTGGGAGGATATGATTTCAAGCTCAACCATGTGTTAGGGAGTGCTCAGGTCCTTGCTGGCCATTGGCCAAAAACATAAGTTCTGGGGCATCCCTTAGGGCAGTTGTGAAATAATAAGAAATCCATTCTCTTCTCTGTTCCTGACACCAGGCTCCCAAAACTCTGGTAAACAGATTGCTAGGAGGACCTCCTGACATTTGGTCTTTGACCCCAGTTTCTGGCAGAGTTCCTAAGACTTTTGCAATTACCTGAGTGATAGGAGTATCTGACACTGAACTCCTAAATTCCTTGAAATTTCCTGGGTGATAGGAATGTACTGTATTCTAATGAGGTGACTCTTGGTGGGGTCCTGGAAGGGGCTGATCACCAGAAAGACAAAACTATAATTAGAAGCTTGAGGTTTTCAGCCCTACCCACCCCCATTCTCTGTAGAGAGAAGAGGGGCTGAAAATGGAGTTAATGATCATGCCTATGTGATAAAACCTCCATAAAAAAAACAACAATAAGGGTTCAGAGAGCTTCCACATTGGCCAAGACATCCAGGTACGAGAGGGGTGAGGTATTCCAACTCAGGAGAACAGAGGTTCTGCACTAGTAACCCTTCCAGACCTTGCCCTATATGCCTTTTCATCTGGCTGTTTGTATCTTTTACCACACCTTTTATTACATGATAAACTGGTAAATATAAGTAAGTATTTACCTGAGCTTTGTGAACTGTTTTAGCAAGTGATTGGACCCAAAGAGAGGGTCATGGGAACCTCTGATTTGGAGCCACGTCAGACAGAAGTTGTGGGAAACTTGGGGTCTGCTACTTTTGATGGGCACCTGAAATGGGTGAGGAGCTGGGGGTGGGGTGGGGAGTCCTGTGGAAATGAGCTCTTCACTTTTCAGGTTTGCTCTAACTCTGGTTAGTGCCAGAATTGAACTGAACTGTGGACATGAAACTGAGGTCTCAGAATTGTTTGGTGTGACAGCAGCGCCCCACTCCCCATATGTCTAGTGTCAGAAATGGTGTAAACAAGGTAGTAGAGTGAGAGTAAAGGAGAAAGGTACAGGGAGCATTTTTCCGGTACAGCATAGCACAATAAGTGAGCATACCAGTCTTTCTGCAACCCTATCAGAAATTACAACCCATCACCTCTGCTGCATGCTGTTCTTGCGAAGCAAGTCACTAAATCCAGCCCACACTCAAGGGGAGGGGATTACACATGGGCATACATACCAGAAGGCAAGGATCTTTGGGGACTGTGATAGGGGGCTACCACAGAAGCTTAAATACTAAAAACAACAAGGTAGTCTGTGTTCTATGCTCTGATAGAATCATACATAAAGGGTTGTCCTCAAATGTTTGAAGACAATGGAATACGTTATTTGAAATATTTTTGATATACCTGCCAGTATTATATGCTATAATAAGGTAACATATCAAACCAGGAAGAAGCACAAGTCCATGCCGTGGAGTCATTTTCTGTTCCATAATGATTTTTCCCCCTTAGCTAGTTTCCTGGACATATAGTGATTGATTCGGTTGATCAATAATGTTATTATTTTTTTCAGTGATAATAATGACCATTTTGCGACCTTTAGGGCTTTTCCCTGAGGATACAATTTGGCAGTCACAGCTCCAGGCATTGCTCCATAGTTGGGGCAAGAAAAAATAAAGAGACAGCAGGAGCAAGCTCTCTTCTCTCAAGAAAGAAAGAAATCTCAGAAGCCCTCTAGCAGGCCCTGCTTACATTACAATGGTCTTCCCTAGGTCCAAGAAAGCTGAGATTAAATTAACAGGTTTAGGCTGATCATGATTTGACCCTTAGGGCTAGAAATAGGTATGCATCTCCACCTGTTGAAAAATCATATCTTAGCAGGTAAATGGAAAGGTTTTTGGACATACAATGAACAATCTGCCACACTTACAACCAAAGTTACTCATTGATATAGCAAGATACTTCCCTGTCTTGCATATTTTAAATTCAAAGACACTGTTAGTGTTCTTATTTATTTTGACCTTCTATTTTATCATATTAAATTATTAGCTGTAGAAAATAAATGAAACCAAATGAAGTTAGATGAATCAGAGCCCTTAAGGTATTACACTTTAGATTTAATTTTTGAGTTGTTAACTTGACTTACTTTTAGACAAAAATACATTAGAACAAAAATGTATTAAAACAGAATGTATTAGAACAAAAATATATTTGGTTAAAAAATAAAAGATGATCTACCTCACTACAGAAGCTTTATATATAAGATGTTAATAACAAAGCTTTTTATAAAAAACCTTTACTTTCTAGGAAGCCTATTAACTAGACTATTGCACCAGTCCTTTTTTTTAATTAAAAATCTAAACCTAGTATTTAAAAGTCTTATTTAATTACAGTTGATGAGAGGAATGTCAAGTTGTTTTCTTAGCATGTGCTTTGAAATCTATGCACTGATGCTTAAGGATACTTAATAAATCTGTAATGACAAGGAATTTAGGCTATTTTAAACTTAAAAAATAGCATTTTATAAGAATAGACTATTAAATCTAAAAATGACAAAAACTCATTCAGAAACCTATAATATGATAAAGAATACATTTCAAATTTATAGTTAAAATATGGATTTTTATAAACAGTATTAGGATAATTTGATAGTATTAGGATAATTTGATATTTTGCACAAAAAGAAACATTTCCATAAGAAATATAGAGAAATAAAATAAAATAATAAAAGAAAACCTGGGAGCATTTCTTTAAGCCATGAAATGAACAAACTTTTCTAAGACTGGAATTAAAAGATTGGTAAATCCAACAATGTATAAATCAAGCATTCTACATTGCAAAAGACACACACACACACACACACACACACACACACACACACAGGAAACTGTTGGTAATTATATAATACTAGACTAATTTATTTGGTATAGAAAATATTCCTACAACAACAACAAAAACCAGACCAAGAAAAAGTAGAAAATATACAGAGGGCATAACCCACAGAAAAGTAAATTCAAGTAGCCTGCAAAAAACTGAAAAGATGATCTACCTCACTCATAAAAAGATAATGAAAATAAAAATTAGAATACTATTTTCTCCTATCAGATTTGCAAAGAACAAAATAATTGAAAATAGAACTATTTAATGCATGTGAATGCATTTATGCCTACACTCAATAACTCTCAGAAAATAAGAAACTGATAATGATTGTATCTACAGAGGTGAGCAGAACTGTTGTTAGGAAACATTTTGTTACAAACCCTTTCATGTTGGTTGTAATTTAAACTGGGACAATCTACCCTATTTAAAAAAATAAAGTATTTAAAAATGAAAGCGTACTCTAAAATATTGTGACCAATTGCAATCCAATTGAAAATCTACCATTACTATGCAATTACACAATATATTACTTAACATCTTTGTTTCTCATTCACACCAGACCATAATACTAGCTTCCAAATACCTGAGAGATTTCCCTGAATATTGCAGCCTGCTTTGTCTGCCTGTGTGATAGGCCAGAAGTACCTGTAAATTAGTTACCTGTAGGAACAGTCCCTATTCAATGACTGACAAGAGTTGATATATAAACAAGTTCAACCTTCCCTTGGATGGTAAATCTCTGAAACATGTATCCTATACTGGCTCAAAGAGTTTTCCCAGTGGGCTTAAACTCAAATTATATGATGAAAATTATTTGGGATTGGGCCCAAGCAAATCCAAAGTATACAAATAAGTTTCCATAACAGAGTGGCCAAAAATTCCAAGTGATAAACCTTTGTTGTACCATATTTCCACAGGTCTCATTCAGGTCACACCAATGGCCTTTTGGGGAATTCCCTATGACCAGCTGACCAATGAATAAAACTACCCGTCGTGTTCAGGATGGCTTACCTTCTTATGTTGGAGAGGATTAAAAATAGATTGCTGTTGAACTCCTGCTATACTCAGGAGTAGCCCTAAAATAAAACAATGAGGAAAATCTTCTCACTAGTCTGATATATGAGCTACACACCTGATGTTGACTTGGTGTAGAGGGAGAATAGGATGAAAATATGAATGGCCATGAAATTCTGAGCAGTATTAAATGACTTGGCATAGTTGTTTAGGGGCCTGAAAAGCAGAAGATTGGAAAACCAAAGAAAAATGTTTGAGGAGCTAAGCATATGAGTGGATTTATCAAAATGGACACAAAGGTGCAAATTTTTGTATTGCTCCTCAGTGCCTACCAGAGACATCTACCTCCAACGTAGAGGAAACATACAAAAACCAGAAAGAAGGTCCTGTGAAGAGCAGCCAGCCTCTTTCTCAGTCTTCCATCCCTCATATTGTATGATAGGCCTATGACAGGTCTATGAGTGAAGCAGAAATAAGGAGAGGAATGCACACACTGCATGGGTCCCAAAGCATGGGCTTCTTCTCAACTATAATATACTAGGACTGGCTTCAGGAATCTTTGTTAGGACATTAAATTGTGAGTAATGGTAGAATGCCACATATCAACAAAGTTTCTCTTATATATCCTTTATCTTGCAACTCATAACATCCCACCCTACTTTACCTCCCCACACCAGGCTAGCACTTTCCAATTCCTGTTGATACGTATTAATAGATCTTTCAGTAATTTTGGTAAAACATAAAAACAAAACAACAAAATTTCTGTCAGTGACATGCTGATAACCCACTGATCCAAGTAAATATTTCATGAGAAAGGAAATATTCTGTAGAAAATGAAAATAAAAACATAAATAGAAAAATATGTGGGATGCAGTTAAAGCAGAGCTTAGAGAAAAAATTATAACATTTGATGTCTATATTTGAAAGAAAAGAAAGATTTATGGTAAATTATCAAAATTTACAACTTAAGCTAGTTAAAGAAAAACAAATTAAAACTGGAATAATTGGGAGAACCAGTGGAATAGAAAGCATATAGAATTAACAAAGTCAAAATCTGATTCTCCGAAAAGATTAATACAATTATAAGCATCTAGCAAGGCAAATTAAGAAATAAGATAAATAGCACAAAATACCAAAAACAGGAATGAAAAATGTGATGCCATTACAGAAACTGAAATCACTGAAATATTTTAAATAGCATTATGCTGAAATACTTGAAAACTGAAATGAAAAGGACAAATCCTTGAAAACTCAGTTATCAAAACTGACTCAGAATGAAATAGATAATCAAAATAGCATTATATCTATAAAAGTCATCAAATTCGTAATTAAAAACCCAATCTCAATGAAAGCTCCAGAGGCAGAGATTTGCATTGGTAAATTTGCTGGAGATTCAAAGGAAAAAATATATCAATTTTACAAAACCCCTTTTAGAAAATAGACAAGACAGGGTATTTCCCAGCTTACTATATAATGCCAGCACAATCTTGACATCAAAATCTGATCATAACAATACAAGAAAGTTACAAACCAACAGTCCTCAAAAACATAGACACAAAAATTCAAGACACAAATATATACACATACACATAAACACACACATATAGCTCCTAGAATTAATAAATAAAATTGACATGATCCAAGGATATAAAGTCAATATACAATAATTAATTGTATTACTTTATATTAGGAAATTAAAATTTTACAATGATACTCTTATAATAGTATCATAAATCATTACATCTCTAGGAATAAATTTAACAAGAGATGTTCAAGATCTTGATTGTAAAAACCACAAAATATTACTGAGAGAAATTAAAGACAATTTAAATAAATATATAATTGTAACACATTCATAGACTGGAAGATTCAATATTATTAAGATGTCAGCTCTCCTCAAATTCATCTATAGATTCACTGTAATGCCAATCAAATCTCACAGGGCATTTTTGTACAAACTAACAAGCTAATTTGAAAATATATATGAAATTCCAAAGAACAGCCCAATAACCTAGAATAGCTGAACAATTTTTAATTTTTAATTTTTTTAAATTTAACTTCTTAAAGATGTACATAAACACAGGTGTCCTATTGGTAAGTCACCTGTGTATAAATATGGAACAATAAACAGTGCAGGTGTTTCTAAAATGTGTTTCATAGAACACCAGTGCCTTTAAAATGCTGATATGAATTCTATGATCTAATAATATTGGTGAAATATTGCAAACAAAATGTTCATCTTGAAGATTTCAACATTTTGTAGGTTGTGAATGATTCTAAAGCAAATATAGCTTTTTAGTTATACTTAACATATAACCTCCCAAACTTTTTGAACTACGGGTCATTCTCAAAACATCTCCACCCTTCAATTAAATATCTTTTAACACCTTTATCCGTCTCTGGCAGCGTGGGGAACACACACTAGTATTTCACCCGTTGTAAAAGCAGATGCATTAACAATAAAATAGGAAACAGAAAAGTTATTTCATTACAGTAAAATTGCACAGAATATTCTGTTTAGAAAGTATGCCCTCTCTTATGGTTTTCATTTAAATAATTATGTTAAACATAATTGTTTCAATACTTCAGTTAGCTAGAAATTTTTTTAGATGAATGAGCTTATATCAATGATTCAGGATAACAGAAAATTTACAGTTTCCTCAATATCAGTGTGTACTTGATAAATGTGTGCTTTGTGTTAGTTTACTTTATGTTCATATTTAATTATAGATTCCTTGTGGGCCCAGAATATATCTCCTATTTATTTTGTATTTTCCCACTAAATGTAATTAAATGCTACATATGTATTCACTAGGAGGTCAATAAATGTTTTAAACACTATTTTATGGGAAGTACTTAGATTCAATATCTCCATATACCAGGATTTAAGTATAGTGATTAATTTGTCTCTTTGTTACTTAACATATTTAGTATAAAATATACATATATCTGCATTTAAGTTTAAGTTTTTGAGACAATTCTCAGCTAGTTGGTGATATTGCTAGATGCCATATTGCAATGTAATCTATTAAAATAATACAAGAACTATATGAATACATTGCCAGTAGACTGTTAGCAGACAGAATGCAAAGCTCACTTGATTACTTCCTTCAATTCCAATTACTTGACTCCTGTTTAGAACTTTCCGTTGCTATGGATTTATGATTATTCTACATTTCACTTCTTAAAACTTTACACGTATATCCAGAGTAAATGTAGTTATATGTATTTTTATTAATTTACATAAAGAACATGCTTTTTCTGTGATTTTACATTTTTCACTCCATTTCAAATGTTTCCGTAATAATCTGTAGAGAAATAAAATAATTTTTATGACTATGTAAATTTAAAAAATTATTTGTGTGTATATATATCTCACTTTTATTGATATATTTCTCTACTAATAGGCATATGTATTTTTGCATTTCACTAGTATTCACCAGTCCAAAATGAACATCTCTGAATTTGTCTCTTTCAGCGATGAATGAGTACATGCTAGAGCAGATTCCTAGAAGTGGAAGTGTAGGTCATAGGAATCACACATTTTCTATTCCCACTGATGTTTCAGGTGGTATCTTAAAAAAGATTCATTTAACATCATTTTTACAGAACAAGGACAATCTCAATAGTCTTTACAGGTTTACTGTTATGAGAAATTCTTAGATAGGTCTGGCTTTTTATTCACACTCATACACATTTATTGCTATAACCAATATTGTAAAATGTTTAAATAATAAGTACAGTCCCCTGTGGCTTCCTATACTGTATTTGCTTGGCAAGAAACATTATGAAGGAAAATTTTAAAAAAAGATTAAGAGGAACAACAGCCGAGAGAAATTTAACACCAACAAAATTAAATCAGTACGCTGAAAACATTTCCCCTGCTTTCTATTACTTGTCAATTGATAGGCACAGAAAGATAAATGGTAATGTGAAAAAGATAAGATTTTCTCTGAATAATAATTCTTTTCTATCGGATAGCACCTTCTTTTTGACTTCTGTTCAAAGGTCTCAGTGTAAAATTTATATTTACAGATAAGCTCTAGTTTATAAATTTAGAAAATAAGGCACAATGAGACTTGTTTAAAGACCACAGAGACCAGTGGAGCTCAAGACTATAAATCTTCTATCACATCTATTCACCTTTATAAAGCCCCCTCCATCTTAGAAATTGTGGCCACGTGCCCTAAAACAGTCAGCAATGTCTAAAATGCTTACATTCTTCAAAGTTACTTTTAAAATGTTAATTTATGGGAAGCAGAGCTGTACTGAAATATCACTTACAATATGTCAGTCTCTTACTTAGAAGTCCAGGGCATGATGTTTGTAAATAGTGAAAACTCAGCCTTATTTATTTTTTTGCAATCATTTAGCTTTCAAAATACATCAAAATATGACTCAAGGGCAGAAGAATCAAATTATCTTTGACGTGTTTTTCAAACATGAATGCTTTCTTATGTCTATAAGACATTTTGCATAATTTTTTCTAAATTTTGGTGACAAAATTTAAAACAATAATACATTTTCCCAGTACAAGAGAATGTTCATTGTCAATATGAAATCAACTTAAAAATCTTTCTTCAGTGTTTCTCCTAATAATTAGAGAATTAAAAAAAGCAATTATGAAATAGCATAACCAATTATTTCATTTATATTTCAGAAATATATACACAAGCATCCAAACAGTATATTATTTTATGATTCTTTTTAATTTTTAAAATAAATAATCAACCTAGTGCCATAAAATGACTGCCATGAGATTTAAAGCCTAATGTAGAGGCTAAGACTTTCTTTTATAAAATAATTCATTATTATCCTTTAAAATCACCTAGTTCAAAAATAAGTTGAATTACTGACAAATTTCAGAAGATATGTCTATATACTTATAACAAGGTCTCCTCATTAGTCAAACAAAAATAGGATGTTTTTCACATTATGGCAAGTTCAATGCTGCTCTTACACTAATGGAAGGTGTCTTAGTGGCAGCTGTATGAAAAATATTTACTACTGTAGCTCAGACTTTGTATTAAAGATAGTTGTGTGAATGGTTTTGAAATAGATTCTAACAATTCAGTTTCTACATATAATATTTGTACTTCAAATTAACAGGCATTCTCCAAAAATAGTCATTCAGAAAAAATATATTAACTACGACTTAGATTATTACCTTGTGGAAGTAACAATCACCTGGCGCAAATAAAACTCTGGGTTTTCTTTATGTATTTAGACACACTATCACGTCAAATACAACATGTTCATTCATATTCCTTTGACAAATGATAAAATTCTTAAGTAATTACATATATTAATCCACCTATGTAATTTGTTTGCCACTATGTGTTTCATCCTCATCTATAACACATTTTGACAAACAACCCTGTTCTGATTTTCCGGGAAGAAATTTAAGAAGTTAAGCTAGTTTCATTTTAATAGCAGAAGAAATAAATGTGAAGGATACCACATCCCTTCCAAGTTCTCTGAAACCAGGAGGCCTGATGTGGAACTTGATTTGGCATTCCTGAATCATGCATAATAAATTATATTTGAATACAGTATAACCCCAAACATTTTTCATAGTCTCTTCTAGCCTTTCCTCTGTTGAGATTCAGTTTCCTTCAAGCTAAAATATTCTCTTAAAAATATTCCAAAGTTACTTTTTTAAAGCACAGTATCAAGCACCTTTAATACCTTTTAATAGTTCTTGTTTTCATAATAGCAGATGTATAAGCATTCATTGAGATATATGTTCAAGTTTGGTGTTTTCCCTTTTTCAAAGAAAAACTAAAGAAGTTTCAAAAAGAAAATGCAGCATTTTGAAATTGTTATCTCTTTGTTATTCAGCATCCTACAATTTTTTTCTAAAAGACTATTCTGAAAATAAAATAAAATAAAAATCGGTTTTAGATGTAATCAAAATAACTTCATACAGACCTCTCAAGCCAGTACTTTGACAAAACTATGAAGAAATAGATGTGAGCATCTACCAATAAATAGCCTGCACTGTATCACTCTAGAGAATACAGAGAAATAGGGGTCACTGCCCTAGCATTATAATACTTCTTTTTATTGCAAATTACCTTCCAAGAAGGTCGAGAAGAAGACTAACAATCATTTGTTCCATTTGGGTCATGTAAGTCTCCACAACTAAAACATTTTAGGAGATATAAGTCAGCCATATTTTTGATGATAGTGGAAGGAATTTAAATTAATTGTGTTGGGTCTACAGCTATGCCACCCTTAATGTGCCTGATCTCATCTGATCTCAGAAGCTAAGCAAGGTCAGGCCTGATTAGTACTTGGATGGGAAACCACCTAGGAAATACCAGGTGCTATAGGCATTAAATTCAAAAAAAGAAATTAATTATATTTGGTGCTCTGTTTATAGCTTATTATTAAACAAACTACTTTGTTTCTTAATCACCATTTTTTGCAAAGGAGTACTGGTTGCAAATACTGACTTTCACTTATTTAAGATGATACTTGGGTTTCTTTCTCTGCGTGTCAGCAAGATGAAGGGATAGTTACGGCTTTTTTTACTCCCAAATACAACTTGATAAAGCATTTTCCTTACATTCATCTTTAGGCTATCTGCCTCCTTCTAGAGTATGTAATGAGATATGTTTTGTACAGAATAAATTATTGTTTACAGGGGTTCACAAACAATTTAGAATGGCTAGCGCAATCCAAACATATCATTGAATGCATTATACTGGCTTTATAATTTGCCTCCATTTTCTAGGTACTGTCAAATACCTAGGTGTCAGTGGAGCTTAATTTCTCTTAGACTTCCCTGCCCCCACCCCCACACACACATCCTACTTTTTCTCCATTGAAAGGTAAATATAAATTGAAAGAAGGGAGGATGGAGTGCATAGCAGAGCTCATATAGAAATGAGGTTTAAATATTATATTTTCATTTATGTTTTTGTCTTTATTATTGCTTATACCTTGTTTATTTATGCATCTAAAGATTAGATGAAATGAAATTGATATACTATATCCAAGTGATTAATGTTGTAAATAGTAGGTATAGTATATATCTATAAGCTGGAGATAAACTGAATTTTTATTTTAAAAGAAGAACTGTAGAACCTGCTTTTCTGGAGGCTAGTTATGGCTAGCAGCATAATTCAACTGTGGCTCATTTACTAAAAATGAAATACTGTATATGAGAAATGTATGAAGTGGTTCACAGGGAGGAAGAGGCTGAGGACTGGGACTTAGAAACAACAGGAAAGAGAACTATTCAGGACTGAGTATTCAGGAGCAAAAAATAAAGACCAGTCTCTTCAGAGCAAAATTTTGAAAACATAAACATTCCAATTATTTTCATGTTTTGTATATTTTATATAGAGAAAAAGAAGGGAGAAATGGATATAGTTATGGTCAAATACATAAAAAGGGGCAGAGACAAACTGAAACCATTTTTGGTTTTATTTTTGTTTGAAATTTTAAGTGCTTTAATGTTTTACAAGTTTATCAGTCACATTTTACATTCTAAGAAGAACTTCAATAAATATTTTTATATAATAATAACCTATATTTTCTATAAAAGTAAGTGTTTTAGATAAATAATTTTACTTTCCTAAATGATGATTATTTTGCATAATTTGCTAGCTTCTTTATGAATATTTACTTAAGGTAATCTGTAAGACATATAATCCTGTTATCATAACATCCCAAACAAGCATATTCTTTTTTAATAAAGGAAAAGATTCTTCTATTCATGTGTATTACAACACCTGTATATACCTTTTGAAATATAATTTAGCTTTTCTCTATGTTGTAGCCATGAAATTTTTACTCAAATGTATTATTATGGAATGCTGAAATTAATTCTGATTTTTAATGAATGACAATGTTTCCAGTGTCTATATTGGTCTTCTCATATTTGAGTTTAGGGGTGTGTGTGTGTGTTCTAATGTTTACAATCCTGACACAAACCACAGTATTTGCATACACTCTTCCTATTGCTCATACTTTCTTTCACGTATTGTTCCTCTGGCTCTCACGTTCTAACTCTTTGATTCTTCTTCATTTATTTGTCTTATTTAAGGCAGGGGATTGTGAGAGTGTTTTCACAGATGTGATCGGACCAGATTTATCCTAAAAAAGTAATTTGATTAATACAACTTGTTGAAGTTGGGAGCTATGTTCAGAAGTGCTGACACTCCAAACAGTGTGGCTGAGAAGAAAACAGGCAGGTGTTGCCATGAAAGTCTACAATCACCTTCTCTCTTTCTTGCAAAACCTGTAAGAATAATGTTGACCTTTCTCTGGGAATGATAGTTCCAAAATGGTTTTTTTTGTTCATCCATTGTTTTGTTTGTGTTCACCTAAATAGTTTTCAAACATATAAAAACTTATAGACATCAAAAATGGCAGTGATAATAACCCTTCAAACACAAATGATGCCAACAGCTACATATTTGTCTTGGGTCATTTTTTATACTTAATACAATGTTCTACACATTTAAATATAATTATCTCACTCCATTCCTGCATGTGTGTATATGTATATATGTTCTTATATATGCAAATATTACATTTTACATATATTATACACAACATATTATGTGTGTATACATACACACATTTTAACATATACATGTATTCCTCTTTTTTTAAGGAATATTGTGTGTGTGTGTGTGTTTGTGTGTATTTGAGTCTTTTAGAAGCATTAATTAATATAATGCAGAATCATCTCTCTGTTCAATGGCATCTAGATCAGATTTCTCAATGCATCAATGAAAAATCATCAATAGGAACAGAATCCAAGTTCAGATAGACTTTGTCTACAGTTTGCTGTCTTAAATCAGTAGCTGGGTATGTTGTTACACAATGAATTCGGATTACAAGTTCCTTTTCTACAATACAAGTTTCATGAAGGTAGTATTATATCTACATACTTTTGTAACCCTTTATGTTCTGTGGAGTGAATGTGAACATTTTAATTAATAAAAAAACATGGTGACTATATGACTGCTTAGTGAAAATGATCTATCTTGATTTTATCTTCACAGAGTAAAGCTTTTGCTATCTGGCAACTTTTGTTCTTCTTAGTTTAGATCTAATAAGCAGAGACACATTTTTCTTTATAAACTATTACAACTAAATCTTTTCTTCTCAGTCTTCACGATATCCATGAAGTAGTACAACACATTCAATTCCTAAATACACTAAGTATTCTTTAGTGTGTTTTATCAAACTCTGCTTATAATGTAGTATTCTATCAGGTTTTTTACCTATTTGACTATCTTCTATGCACTAATTAGTATTGTCATTTATTCTACAAATCTGATTAAACATAAATTCACTATAAAACCAAACTGAAGCACTAAAATCATAAGTGTAGATCAATTTTCCCTGCCTAAAATTTTAAAAGAGGGGACCGTTTTTCTTGGTCTTGCTACCTGCAAAACACTGAAGATGTTTTCTTTTCAATTTTAATTTTGCTCAAAATTTGCACTATTAGCCACACTGTAGCTTTACTGCACTCTTTTTCCTATTTTTTTTTGTTATTAACATTTCTATGTCCTTCTTCATGTATTAAGGGGTTAGTATTTCCATTTCAGAGTTCCATGGAAGTCTGGACCCAGAGATATTGGCATCTTGCTATTTTAATTTATTTTTCATGTTTTTGATAATGAGAATTAAAGCAAATATTAGAGAAAGTGGGTGAGACAATAGAATGTAGGAGAAAGCAAGAAGCAGGTAGGAGTGGTGGGTGGTAAATTTTCACATAATATGCCGTCTTTGGCCTGAAATTTGAAGAGGTCCTACTTACCACTGAGATATCTTGCAACTAATGTTTTTCAAATTAATTTTTAAAAATATCTTAATTCATTTATTTCCCCTCATATTTTGTATATTCTTAACAGAACAATCTTGAAATCAGTTATGTAAAGTTCCAACACATTTAAATGTTAAAAATTGTTCGATGTTTTCTGATAAGACTATGCCACCTCCCCACCCATCGAAAATTTAATGTTACAAAAATGCTTTGACAACTTTATAACAATCTATTCAAATTTCTGTTGGCTTTCCTGAAATTAGTATATAGGGTTTTTTTATTGTATATTTTTTTTAACTTTTGCATTTATCTGAACTATTAAGAGCACCTTTGAAGTGTTAACTTGTGACAAGAATGAATTCTGATTTCTTTTTTCTGAGGTTTCACCTCTATCTCATACAAAAATGTATTGCCAAATGACTATTAAAGTTAATAATACTCTATTGTATACTTGAAAGTTGCTAGGAGAGCAGATCTTAAATGTTCTTATGGTTAAAAAAGAAATAATTGTGTGCCACGATGTAGGTGTTAGCTAATGCTAGGGTGGCAATCATTTTGCTATATATAATTATATCTAATCAATATGTTGCACATCTTGAATGTACACAATGTTATATGTTGATTATATATCAATAAAGCTGGGAAAAGATATAATTTAAAAGCAAAAATATACAGCTAAGAACAAAAATAGATGATAACAAAGGGTCACATTCAATGAAGAATTAGTCAGGTATGTAGAGGGGGGACAATTGGGAAAGGTATGGGAAAGAGAACACCCATTGATTCTCAGCCAGAGGTGTCAGATATCTCTAGAGGGACTGAAGGTTTGGAGGGAATAGGTAGTGCTCCTAGTATTTAGTACCCAAGTACTAGATGAAACACCTGTTGTAATGTCTGAAACAATTCTACAAAATGAGGAATTGTCCTGCCCAAAAGTAGGACTGGATGCTTTCTAGGGCATCTGATATATAAAATGGTCAGAAAAGAGTTAAAAAAAAGGATTTTGTATTGTATTCTGCACAGGTCAGCTCACCCTCTCCAGGTATTTGAGGAGGGGAAAAAATATTCATTAATGTTTACAGGTCACTCCAAATCAAAAATTTATAGTGTTCTCTTAATTTGATGAGTTACAGAAACCATGGGAACATCCTGCGTCTGTAGAAAGGTAGCTAGGATAACTTCAGCACAGAATAGAAAAGGCAAAGATCACCTCCAAATTCCCATAAACTCAGGTTTCTAGGATTCTCAGTTCTCGGAAAGCAACTTAAAGTGTAAGCCAGTTTTTTACCTCTGAGGAAGCTGCCATATGAGAATAAGAGACAGTGCTGTGGGCCTGAACTGTCTCTGAGGATGGTATGAAACTACACACCTCTTAGTAGTACCTATACCAGCAAGATTCCCAGGGGCCCAGTTTGGTACTTAAACATTTCATGTGCCACTGATTTGAGTTCATAGTAGAACATTCATGCCCAGAGCCAAACACAGACACCAACTACTTGAATGGCCCCTAGTATTCAAAATAAAATGGGGAATTGGATTTTCCCTTCCATTTCCATCAAAGTAAGCCTAATCTTCCTCACCTTCTTAACGACTCCTTCCTTCTTGTTACTTCTGAGTAATAGTACAAGAGAACTCTGTGAAAATAGAAATGAGACCAGGACACGGGAAAGAAAGAACGCTTAAGAAGAGGAAAATAATCAAAAAGGGAATTGTGATTGGTGTTTAAATACTTGAACTCGATTGAATATTTACCCCCAAAGAATGTATATGAAAGCAGTTTTAAGGGTTCTGCTGCTATTGAGGAATCGGAGGAGCTTGTAAAGGAAATTAAGATTAAATTGTGTTAGAAAAATGAAATTACTTTCTACCTTAATTTTTTATGGTTATATATTTGATAAAGTATTTGTTAAACACACACTATGTTCAAGGTCCTAGTCCAGATCCTCAAAGACAGGATTGAGAAAAATACACAAAGATTCAGAAAGCAGTGACATCTTAAAGGAAATTATAGATTACATATATTAAACCTATTACATATGAGACAATACTATATTATATAGTACGTGTTTTTAATGTTCATCATTTATAATTATAAATTCTATTTCTAAGAAACTTTTTAAGAATAAATAGTTGAATAATTTTCCCTTTGGAAACTTTTAAAAGGTTTACCTTTGAATTAGTATATTCCCAAAATAAATTTGTGTTCAACTGTACTAGAATAACACTATATGCAAAAGATATTGTTTCTCCATAGTAAAGTTCATAACAAAAGTATAAAATACATACCTTTTGTTATTCTCTTTTGAGCTGACCATCCACACATAATAATAATTGATACACTTGATACTGACCTATTAATAATTTGGATGTGTCTCACTCTTTACAATAACTCTATAAAGCAGGATATTTTTTTCTTGATAATATTATTATTGAAATTCTCATCTTACAAAGAAAAAATTAAAGTCTAGTGAGGCTTATTGTTATACTACAGATTAAAAAGCTCATAGTAAAAGATCTGAGTTAAAACTCAGCTCTAAAGTCTCTCCTTTTAACCACTACACAGTCCTACCTCTCTTTGATTCTCTAGTAGCTTTATTCTGCTGTTAAATATATCAAAATATCCCACTTTCTAAAAAACTGGGAGGGATGAAAAAAGTAACTACAAATATAAATATATATTCAAGGTAACAGAAACCTGATAAACCAGTTCCAATGTCATTCTGAATGCTGCCATTTCAGCCAGAAAGTCATAATATAGAAGGCCTATCCATTCTAACAAGAGAAATATTCAAATAAGATATATTAAAATTGTGTTTGACTCATTGATGTGAATCATAAAATGCTAGTATCCAAAACATTGAAAACGTAAGGAACAAGCAATCCACATACTATTATCCCATTTTAGTTGTAGAGATTGTGTATTACCTGAACCTTGCTTCATTTAACTGTAATTTATATTTAAAATAAGGTAGTTAGGATTCTGTTCTTGTCAGTTACTGCACTGTTTCCTTTATTTTTCCCCTTCAGATTTTGAAAGTGTTATACAAAATAAAGTTATTTTCCAATTGTACTAGAATGTATATAAGGTGGCAGGTGGCCATTATATTATTCATCAAGTTCTTAAATAATTACTCTTTTTCATCGATCTTTACACAATTTTCTTCAATATTGCTTTGGAATTAAGAGGTATGGTTTGAAAATATTTCCTGCAGAGCCAAGATCAACAATTTTTAGTTATGAAATAGATATACATACACTGTTCTCTGGGAATGGGTTTTGTAATGCATTCAATTTTATAAATAATTTAAAACTTTCTCTCTTTTTGTTTCTCTTTGCAGAGATTTTTTGTTTGTTTGTTCCTGGATAGACACGAAGATGACCTTGATGCTTTCCATAAATCCTCAGCACATTTCAGGAATTGTCTTTAAAACATATGTTTTATCTTGCTTCTCTACATAACATTTTTATAAATTGAACAATGTGCCACCTTGAAAACCCTGAACAAAACACCCTGTACAATTTATTGGTGCTCATTATTAGAGCTTCACAATAACTAGCCAAAATAAAAGACTAGTGGTTTTGATCCTAACTCAGATAATGAACAAATGCCATCAGATAATGCATGTATTCTTTCTAAAGCATCTATTAGGGTTTACTGCAATAAGATACTATTGCAATAATATCTTTAAATTATATTGCTTTCAGGTTGCTTCCATACCTTGGCTATTATAAATTATGCTGCCATGAATATCGATCTGAGAGCATAGAACTTTATGAATTTTTGTTTTGGTGTTCTTTGGATAAATACCCAGAAGTGCAATTGCTAAATGTCCACCAACAGACAATTGAATAAAGAAATTATGGTTCATATATGCAATGGAATATTACTCAGCCATTAAAAAAATAAAATTCCACCATTTGCAATAATAAGGATGGATCTAGAGGTTATTATGCTGAGTGAAATAATCAGAGGAAGATAAATATCATATGATTTCACTTATATGTGGAATCAAAGGAACAAAAAGAACAAACTAATCAAAACAGACTCACAAATATAGTGAACAATTTGGTGACAGACAGGGGTCAGGGGGTTGGGGGCCTGGGAGAATGGGCTGAAGGATAAAGAAATTTAAATTAGTAGTTTATAGTTGGGCATGAGGATGGGGAGCATGGCACAGGGAATGCAGTTAGCATTAATATGATGGCTAAGTGGAGGGCCAGGGGAGGGAGGGAGCAATTGGGGAAATAGTTTTATAAATAATATAGATGTCTAACCAGTGTACTGTATACCTGAAACTAATTTAAATAAATTTATTTAAAAAAAATTATATTGCTTTCCTAGGATAATTTTTTTGTTGAATTTTGGTTCTTCCTATAAGCCCAACAAAACGTAGCTGTCTCACAAAAAGAAATTAAATCTAAACATATTGTTTTGTGTTAGACATTATTCTGATTGTGCATCATTTTCTCTAAGGCTACCTGTTTCCTTGGTGCTATAATTAATATATTTAATCAGAATGCAAATTACATTTTGAGTCATATCTTTTATAATTCAAACTTCATAACTTTGCCCTATATAGATGGCTATTTTCAAATGTTTATATAAGCCTGAGCTTTCTTATAAAATTTTAACATTTGTTCCATTCTTCATTTCATCCTAATTATGACTTAGAAAATGGTATAGATGCTAATTTTTCATTTTGGGGTAGGGAGTAATGAGCTTTAGAATTGGTTTATATATAAATTATAGTAATTACATTATTTTGCTTTTTTGTAAGTTAGTTTATCTTATATTCTGATTTCTTGGTAGTACTGTTTTACAATAATGTCTCAATAAGATAAATATATTTGGTTATGATACAAACTACAATTACTTCCTTGTTAATTGCTTCATAACAACAGAATGGAAGACATTCTTGGAATTAGAGAAGATACAAAACCTACTCTTCTCTCCAGTGAGATTCAATGTGACATCTTAAGCAAGAGGATAAATCACTAAGAAGATCTAGTCCAGGTGTTAGAATAGGTGAAAGTTGTGCTCACCTCCTCCCATAATCAATCAAAATTACTACTAAATTGTAGAAAAATCAGCCTGGAGAACCATCTAAAAACTAGCTGAACAGAAGTTCTATAACAAGATATAAATAAGAAGCAATATCAAGACTGGTAGGAGAAGCAGAAACGCAAAACAGGCTGGCCTCATACCCACATATAACAGTTGAGAATCAGGAAGGATATCTCAGCTGCAGAGGTCCCCCTGGGAGTGATGGGCCCTACCCCCAAACTGGGCTCACCAACCTAGAGGATCAGTGCTGGAAATAGAAACTCCCACAAAATCTAGCTGTGAAAATCAGCAGAGTCCTTTCATCCAAGTGAGATGGAAGGCAGCTAGAAATCCAGGCACGCTCTTAAAGGGCCTGCACACACATTCTTTCATTTGTAGGCACTCACCCTGGGGTCCAACAGAGGAACAGTGGCTTGAGGGGCACCAGGGTTATACAAGGAGAAACCCAGTTGTGTGACTTTAGGATGAGGGCTAGATAGAAAGTTGCCATTGTCCATGCGTTGAATCTTTCTTCCACACAGCCTATAAGCAAGCACCATATCTCCTGTATGGAACCCTCCTCCCATATGACCAAATCTGAATCTGAATTAGCCTGGTAATTACCACTGGCCCCACCCTGATGACTTCCTGAGACCCCTCCCCTCCTTAACTCATACACCACCAGACTCTTTCAGTGGCAAGCAGATGGCCTTAGCACATGCTGCAGTGTTTCTTAAAAATTCTCCAAGGTCTGCAGGCTCTAGGCATGTGGCAGCTGGCCTTGGTGTGCTGTGTCTCTCTTGCTGAGTGGCCCCAGGCTCAGCACTGGCACCAAATCTAAATGTGCACTAAACCAGTGAACATTACTTGCCCTACCCTGGTGACTCCATGGGAAGGGAGAAATGAGGAGGGAAGGAGGAAAAGAAGAAAAAAGGGGAGGAGAAGGGGAGGAGGAAGAGAAGGAGGAGAGGAAGAGGAAGAAGAAAAAAAGAACATAAATATGAATAATAAAATGGCAAAAACTATGCACCTATCAATAATCACTTTAAATGTAAATGATTTAAATGTTCTGATCAAAAGACACAGAGTAGTTGAATGTATTAGAAAACAAGACCTCTACATATGTTGTTTACAAGAGACAAACTTCAGATTGAAGTATGCAGACTGAAAGTAAAGAGATGGAAAAAGACATTTCATGCAGATGAAAACAAACAAACAAAAAAGCTAGGGTAGCATTACGTATATCAGACAAAATAGATTTCAAAACAAACATTATAATAAGAGGCAAAAAAGGACATTACATAGAGACATAGGATGAACCCAGCAAGAGAATATAACTCTTGTAAATATTTAAACATCCAACATAGAAGCACCTAAATATATAAAACAAATATTGATAAATATAAAGGGAGAGATTGGCAGTATTACAGTCATAGGATACCTTCCCACCCCATTGACAACAGAGGATAGATCTTCCTAACAGAAAATCAACAAGGAAACAGTGGCCTTAACAAATTATATCAGATGGATTTAAATAATATTTTTAAAGTATTTCACCTCAAAGCAGCAGAATATACATTCTTTTCAAGTGTACATGTAGCATATTCCAAGATAAATGACACGGTAGGCCACAAAACAAGTCTTAATAAGTTTATAAAGATAAATCATATCAAGCATTTTCTCTGACTACAATAGTATAATATTAGAAATCAATTACAGGAAAAAAACTGATAAACACAAACATATGGAGGCTAAATAACATGCTATTAAACAATGAATAGGTTAACAATAAAATCAAAGGAGTAAGCAAAAGATACCGTGAAACAAATAAAAACATAATGACCCAAAAAGCAAAAACAGTCCTAAGAGGGAAATTCATAGCAATATAGGCTTACCTCAAGAAACAAGAAAAACCTCAACTAAACAATCTAACTTTAAACTTAAAGAAACTAGAAAAAGAACAGTAAACAAAACTCACAGTGAGTAAAATGAAGGAAATAAGAATAATCATAGAAATAAACAAAATTATAATATATATTATAATTATATATATATTAATTGAATATATATATTATATATATATATTCAATGAAACCAAGACTTGGTTGTTTAAAGATAAACAAAATTAATAAACTATTAAACTTTTCTCATTAAGAAAAAGAGGACCCAAATAAATAATATCAGAAATGAAAGAGGAAGTCATAACTGACACCATAAAATACAAAGAATTATGAGAAAATAATATTATTATATAGCAACAAATTAGAAAATCTGAAAGAAATGGACAAATCCCTAGATATATATAACCTTCCAAAATTGAATCAAGAAGAAACCAAATCTGAAGAGACCAATTAACTACTAGCAAAATCAAATCAATAATCAAAAAACTCACAACAAACAAAAAGTCTGGACTGAATGACTTCACAGGTGAATTTTTCCAAACATTCAAAAAATATTAATACCTATCCTTCTCAAACTATTCCAAAAGACCAAGAGGGGGAAAGCTCCCAAGCTCATTTTACAAGGACACCATTACCCTGATCCCAAAACCAGACAAAGATATTACAAAATTATTATTAATAATAATAATAATAATACAATATATTTGATGAATATAGATGCGAAAATCATCAACAAAATATTAGCAAACTAATCAGCAATACATTAAAAGATCATAGGTCATAATCAAGTGGGATTTATTCACGGGATGCAAAGCTGGTATAATATCTGCAAATCTATTAACATGATATACCATACAAACAAAATGAAGGATAAAAATCACACTGTCGTATCAGTAGATGCAGAGAAAGCATTTGACAAAAGCCAGCATCTATTTATGATTAAACTCTCAGCAAAGTAGGAATAGAAGGAACATACCTCAACATAATAAAGGTGATATATGACAAACCCACAGCTACCACCATACTCAATGGGTAAAAGCTAAAAGCATTTTCCTTAAGATCGAGAAAAAACAAAGATGTCTACTTTCAGTCACTTTTATTCAACATAGTTGGAAGCCATAGCAGACAAAACAAAGAAATAAAAGGCATCCAAATTAGAAAGGAAGAAGTAAAACTGTCATTATTTGCAGATGACATGCTACTGTATACAAAGAACCCTAAAGATTCCACCAAAAATATATATATATATATATATTAGAACTGATAAGTTCAGTAAAATAATATTCAGACATCAGTTGCCTTTTTCTATATCAATAATGAACTATCAAAAAGAGAAATTAAGAAAACAATTCCATTTATAACTTTATCATAAAAAATACTTGGGAATAAATTTAACCAAATTTAAAAGATCTGTACTCAGAAAATTATAAGACATTGGAGAAAGAAATTGAAGAAGACACAAATAAATGAAAGCACATACATACTGTGTTCATAGATAAAAAGAATTAACATCGTTAAAATGACCATACTAACCAAAGCAATCAATCTATTGATTTAATGCAATCCTTATCAAAATAAGAATGATATTTTTCATAGAATTAGGAAAATTCTAAAATGTATATGAAACCACAAAAGATTCCAATTAGCCACAGCAATCTTGAGAAAGAAGAACAAAGTTGGAGGTGCCAAGCTACCTGATATCAGATTATACTACAAGGTTATAGATATCAAAATGGCATGGCATGGTACTGGCATAAAAAAAAAGATGCATAAATCAATGGAACAGAATAGAAAGCTCAGCAATAAACCCATGCCTACATAGTCAATTAACCTATAGCAAAGGAGGCAAGAATATATAATGGAATAAACACAGCCTATTCAATAAATGGTACTGGGAAAACTGGGCAGATACATGCAAAAAATTAAATTAGACCACTTTCTAACACCATATGCAAGAATAAATGAATCAAAGACTTAATTTTAAGACCTGAAACCATAAAACTCTTAGAAGAAAATATAGGCAATAAACATTATGACATTGCTCTTAGTAATGTTGTTTTCAGTTCTCTAACTGCATATTTAAAGAAGCTGTGTACTAAAGTTTATTTTTTATAATTTCTGAGGATTTAATTAACTCTTCTTTAATCTCTTGATACTATTTAATTGCACCATAGTCAACAATTGATGACTTCATAAGCTCATAGTATGACTTTCTACAACGTATTTTCCTTCATCTTTCAAATCTTATTAAAAATCTCCTTTCAAAAGAGTGAAATCAACTGCTTTTTTGTAAAGTTATTCATATAGGACATTCTGGTTTTCCCTCAAAACTTTACTTCTAAAAAATTTTTTTCTTATACAAAATGGGTATTTCTGTAAAATAAATTTCTTTAAAAGCCTTTTCTTCTTACTTATTGTACTCATTGTGGGTCATAAAAAAACAATTTATCAATTTTAATTTCAGTATCTTTTTCTGTACATTCCTACTAAATCTCAAAGCATTTAAAGAATTAATTAAATGTAATGGCAAAAATTGAAAGCTATTTTAGATATTTCACTGTAAAACAAGATAAAGTTGTAACACTTTATCAAATGAACCAAAAAAATTTGGCCTTTTACTTTTTAAACATTTAATTTTATAGTTATTTTATATTTGCCTAACAGTTGCAAAGATAGCCCAGAGTTCCTATATTCCCCTCACGAATTTTCCCATATTGTTAATATCTTACATTACCATAGTGTGTTTGCCACAACCAGGAAACCAGCATTGACACGTTACTTTAACTAAATTCCAGTTATAATTTGGATTTCACTAGCTTTTCCAGTAATGTCTTTTTTTCTTTCTATAATCCTATTTATTATCAAGGATCCCATCAAAAGTACTACATTCTACTTAGTCATCATATCTCTTTAGCCTTATCTGATCCAAGACAATTTCTCAGTCTTTTGTTGTTGTTGTTGTTGTTGTTGTTGTTGTTGTTGTTGTTGTTATTTTGATACTGACGGTTTTAAGGAGTACTAGGCAATTACTTTGTAGAATGCCCCTTGATTTGGGGCTGTGTGATGTTTTCCTCATGGTTAGACTGGTGGCACACATTTTGAGGAAGAATATAATAGAGGTGAAATGCCTTTCTCATCCCATCATATCAGAGGTGCATGGTATCAACACAAATTATCACAGGTAATGTAAATTTCGATCACTTAGTTAAAATAGTGTATGTCACATTTTTTTACTGTAATGTTACTCCTACTTTCTATATTCTGCTTCTACCAACTGCAGCCTACACTCAAGGAAGCAGGAGATGGTTTAAATTCTAAATACTGGCAGAGGCAGTATCTAAATAAATTATTTGGAATTGTTCTGCAAGAAAGATTTATCTCCTCTCCCACATTTACTTATAGTCCTAGTTCTCATAGAGCAAAATGCCAATCTGAGAAAGTAAGAAGAGAGGACATTTTGAGATGACTTTTCTTTGAGGAATAAAAAGATCCTAAAAAATGTGCATCTTCTTTCGCCTGAAATTATTAACAGGTACAAAAAAGATATAGAAACTGGATTCCAGCGTTTTGTAATAATAGCTCCTGGGAGAAGAAGAGAAAAAGAGGACAGGACATTTAGATCACCATCACAGTTCTTAAACATCCATACATATACCAACTATGGCCTTTAAGTATTTTTACAGAAGGATAAAAAAACTTACATGTCAAAATAATTCAAAAATATTGTGTTTTCAGGTCAATTCTCTATAATAAATGTTAAAATTCACTCATCCATCAGCTTCCAGTAACATCTGGTATGTACCCTAATATACACTGTTTGAGTACTCCATCTTCCCTTCACAAACCTTTGCCAAAACAGTGTTTTACTAGCCTTATCTATTTCAAACTCCACATCCTTTGGAGGACATATTATGTTCAGGGTCCTATCCGAAACTCCAAAATTTTATATGACATTATCTCAAAATCTTATATACATAAGTCAGAAAATATCAAACACTTCTTTTATAATAGGTGTATTTCCATACTTCCAGATCAGTTGTAGAAACAAATAGGGCAAAACTTTTTCTTCTTCGATGCCTATATGTTTAGAGGAAAGATTATTGATGATAATTAGTGTAGGAAATGAAATATCAAGTATGCAATGCAAATCTCTCATTTCCCAGACTGGGAGTTCTCTTTCAGAGAGGCATTTTGACTAAGAAAGACTAGGTAGAGCTGAGATTAGAAAGCAGCTCCCAATTCTTATAACCCACAATTCTTAGGCAAAATAAATCTGTTTAAAAAATACTTTTATTATATCAAATAATTTAAGCACTACAATAAGGCAATATTTTATCAGCCACCATGAAAATTTGTCCAATTAGTGAAGTAGAAAATAATGTACTTCGGTGATGTTTGCAAATGTTTCAATTGTCACTTAGTTCAAATGAACTAGGGATTAAATTAAACGGTTTCACACTCTACAAAGTGAGAAAATCTGACAGATTTGAGATATCAGCCTGGAGAGTAACAAATTCAGTATAATAATGATTATTATACTCAGTCTTTTGCTTCAAGTCAGGTTTAGAAGCTCTGACAGCTACATTAGCTTTTGCATTACATATTTATTGTGTAATAAAATAAATTTCACTTGCATATTTTCCTTAAACTTCCTAGTTGGAGTGAATGTGTTTATTTTTCTTTCTCTTATGAAGTATTCATATTCACTCAACAGCAAAAGACATCAGAAAACTCGAAGACCTTCAGCAAGAATTAAAGGTTATGCATTAATCTCAAGAAAGGCAAATTGATTTTAAGGTCCTTATTAACCAGGTGAAACAGGAAATACATTATTCTTGATGATGAATGCATAATGATTTAGGCTCTCATCCTACATTATGCTTTGGGCATTCTTCCACAGAATTACACAAAATGAAATTTTTACTTATTTATTCAACAGTCACAAAAATCATTACTCAACCAAATGTCAATTTTAAACTTGTGATTTAAGTTTAAACTTTAAGCTCCCTCCCTTTTGCCTTCTTCCTCCCAATTGTGTTTAAATTGTTTATTTCATAAGCACATTACTTAGCTCTGAGAGTGTCTTCACATCTTATGGACACTGTATATATTTTAATGTCAGGAATCCTGAGCAAGATTTCATACATGCAGAAAACAAAATGGCCCATCAAGATGTAATTGAACAAGGCAAGGAATCTTCCATATGAGTACATCAGCTCACAGTTTAAAGCCAGAAGACTGTATCCCTTTAGAAGAGAGAAAGCATTATGTGAAAGAATGTAAGGATGAGGACAAAATGCAAATACTTTCAAAATTACCATGGCTATAGCCAGTTCTGTTTAAATCCCATATCCTTGTTTAATTGTCAACACTTGACTGTAGCAGGATTGGGGAAAAGGAGAGGTTCAGGAGAAGTTGAGGGAATGGGTTCCAGTAAGAAAATATCACATGGGCAACTTGGCAAAAAGTGTCCCATTCTTGTCTTGGCTGATCTAATCAAAATTAATGTAAGAGTCAAAAAAGGCAGCATGTGTTCCACTGAGTAGAGATGGGTCTTAACAGACACTTAATCATTAAAGACCTGTTTCATAAGCCCAACAGGCCTGCAGACTACATCTATTATTCCTTCAGTCTTTTGAGAGAAATCCCATTGTACACTAAAGGGTGAAAGTGAGAAGTATTCCCTGAACAATTATTCATTGTACAAAGCATTTTCTAGTCTCTTTGCATTTTAGGTAGATAAAAATGAGGGTATAATTGTAGCAGTGTCCACCACTCTGGTCAGTTGCTCAGAGCATCATCTTGGCACCACCAAATGATCTGAAATAAAAAGCCAAATGAATCATCTAACTGCATTTTAAACGTGCTGTGCTATCCTAAATGAAAACTGTTTAGGTTAAACTGCTCTCCCAATGTTGTCTTCAAGGAATGCATAAATCTATTTTCCTCCTATGCTTGAAATTGATTAATGTTGAAATACAGCGATTCATCTTCAAGACTGAGTATACTTAGAAACTGTAAGCTTTTGGAGTTAAGATTGAAAACTTAATGCGGGGTGTTTTCTGCTCTCAGGGTATATCCAATTTTCCTGGCCATAGCTTTACCATCATCAAAGCTGTCTGTACTAGAGTGGATATTGTACAAAGATAGTTAGCTATCTGCATAGTTCTTACCTTCAAGAGCTGGCTAAATATAAACAACAGAAATTGTGCATGTAAACAAATTACTATAGTGATTCAACCAGCACCCTGTGTGGATGTCAGGTATCATTTCAAAATGAACCTTAAGAATATATGTTTGTATCATTTATAGACTTTTCCAGAGCTTTGAACATTTTCTCCCATTCTAGTTATCAGCACATTTTCCCACTGTATCACCCATGCTTGAAAGCTGATAATTCTAGATTTTCCTTCTATCTCAATTCTTCTTATGTTCATTTATTAACTGTGCACTATTGATTCTACTCTCTAGAAAATGTCTCAACCAATCTTCTCTTCTCAACTTCCACTTTCATTGCCTTAGCCTATGCCTTTATCATTTCTCTTCTGGAGTTTTTCGATGTTTCTACTTTCTCCAGTTCCCGACATTCATTTTATCCATAATACAACCAGCACAAAATTTATAAAATAAGGAAAAAGTTATTTGACTTTTCAGCTAAAATTCCGTCAATGATATGACATCACCTAGACAGTCAAATCCAAACACCATTAAATGGAGAGTAATCCTCATTCCTTTCAATGTTCCCTCCCCTACCACCACCTTTCCACATGCACCAAGGACTCCAGGCATACTAAACTTTCTGCAGTTCTTAAATATTCCACGCATTTTGATTTCTCCCTCTCATCTTTAGCTACACCTTTTTTGTTGCCTAAATTATCTTCTCTCTCATTTCCCACTTCACCAGCAAATGCATGCAACATACACTTTCATATAATGATGAACATTTAATCTTCAGTATTGAATTCTAATGTTTCCTCTTTCAAAAGCATTCCATGATAACTCCAAGAGACCCATTCTGTGCTCCCTTAATAAATCCTTCCTACCTCCACTTTATCATATACAACAGTGTAATTAGATTTCTCACATCTGTCTCCCGCTTTGTTCTATTTGTCTTTGTATCTGCAGCATGTAATTGGAACCTAATTAATGTTTGAAAGATGGATAGATGACTGAATGAGTGGATGGATGAGTTTTACCTAGCTATGAAATAGGAAATACTTATTGGTTAAATATTTCTATTAACAGGATTTTTGATAAGTAGTAGAATATAATGTGACAAAGTATTACTTATTTACAAATCTATTAGCATGGAATTATTAAATAATAATTAAGTAACTATTAATTGACTAAACCTTAGTAAATAGTCAAAGAATTTTGTGACACTTGCACAGCATCTGGCTCCAAATGTTTATTCTACTTAAACATCTGTTTAATTCCAATTTTAGACCATAAACATCTCTAAAGATAACATTTTCCTACAAAAAAAAGTGTTTCAAATAAAAACACATCCTATTTATTTTGTAATGAAATATAATTCCAGTTCATACGCCTATTTAATCTGGGCAACTTGTAAAAATTCCTGTCTTTTTGTGGGGAAACAAAAACTCTACTTGTATAGTTTTCTAGCTTCTAATTAAAGATGGAAGGTTGCAAAGGTATATTTGACCAGAGAGTGAGCAAAGTAGTAGGAGTCTGTAATCTAGATCAGGCTCCATGTGAGAAAAGAGAGACAATGAAAACATTTGATAAGAACCAAAAATAAAGAACTTCCTCTTAACATAATTCTTGAGCACTACCAAATTATCACAAATGATCTCCACGCAGGTGAGAAAGAGCTAGTCTGGGTGCGCTTTCCTTTCTTGTCTCTCCACATTCTAACTATTCTTACACAGGTTTCTGTACTTCCAAGTTTCAAGAACAACAACAACAACAAAAATCCAAGATTTCTAGAATTTACATACCAGTTTTTTTTTAAATTTTTGATAGTATGGTACCAGACAAAATAGTGCTGATCTTTAATTTTTCCAAGTAAAAGCATTAAGAAAACAATTTTCATTATTATCGCCAATTCCTAAAACATATTTTAATGCTCAAAAATATTTAATGCAAAATGTCTCAGTGAAGGTTACTGAACTGAATTTAACTTTATAAAAAACTAAGCATATTTCTTATAGATGAATAAGGACCTCATCATGGGCTGACCCTAGACTGATGACATATCTAGGTACCATACCTATGATGATGCAAACAGAATTTCTGCCTTTAAAGAAAGGCAAGTTAGAAATAAATCAATTATGCAACATGACAGAGAGAAATAAAGATCCAAATGCAGAAATCATGTTCTTGGATGAATGTTTTTGTTAAGTGTCAAGATTTCTTCTGAAAAATGGGGTCCAAAGAAAGATGCATAATAATACAAATTATACTATGTTAACATTTAGGAGTATCCATTTTTCTTTTAAGAATTTCATAATCAACATTCGTACTTGGCTTTATCAGTTACTCTTTTCCAGTTCATTATTGCTGACTGAACTTTGAAGACATTTATTTTAAAACCTGTGCCTTAGCTTGTGTGAATCTCTTCCTGTCCAGGTAGCACTTAACTTCACCTCCCTTTGCTTACTGATGAAATCAAAGCTATCTCTCTAATTCTTTCAGTTAGACTCCAAAACAAACCACCAGCATTATGATAACTTCAGACTCAACTAAAGTAGTAATTTAGAAGTAACAACTTCTCTGATCTCTGCCAATTCAATCTGATTTGCAATCCAAAATGTTTATAATGGTAAAGGCAGTCTTCTTAATGCTATGTATATGACTGCTTAGTATAATGCCTATAATGTTAACATAAATACTTTTTGAAAGATGGCAACTACTAACATCATGCTAAACAAAAATATTACCTATTAAATCTGCAATTTAAAGGTTTACCTATCATTTTGCTATAGAACTTTAAATTGACTAAGCACGAACATGTTTGTGACATGTGTATTATGTTTTGCTCCAAGATAAACATTACCATAAAATGAAGAAAATAAAGGTCTGCTTAACTAAGGTCACAGGCCTGAGGCATTCACTCTTCCCTTCTTTCATCCAGATTTGGGAACTTCAAATCATTTTTATGGATTCACTGGCAAACACATATTGAGGACTGAACATCATCCATCACATCATTTATTTTTTGAATATTATGCAATATAAAAATTCAATAATAAGAAAAATAATTGTATAGTTTTTAAAAAGTGGTTCATTCTAAGTAGTTCTGAGCAGTATTTGTGAGTAATGATAGCAAAAGAGCATAAGCAATCTCAGGGAGAACATATTGTTTGGTAAGGTAGATACAGACAGGGTGGTACGAGATTACTGAATGTACCACAGTCTGAAGTCAGGATACCTTAGCCTTGAAGGCTAACCAACCTGATTTTATCTATTCCTGACCTGAATCTGACAGGTAGATATGAACCTGAGGGAAAGGGACAATGAAGGGTTAAGGAGGCTCGAAGACCAGTTCAGCAGAAAAAAAAATACAACCAGGGGTCTTGCAGGCTTGTGAAGTTTCCCTCATTCCCCCAAGGTCAGAAGCCAGACAGACAGACCAAAAAGCCTAGTAGTGCCTGTCACTTTCCTCACAGCCTTCTTTCTCCACACCATCCCTGTCCCACCCCTCCTCCCATTCCATGAGGTTCCCCTGGTCAGAAAATTGCAAATGACCATTATATAACCTGACTCTGGGGGTACTCAACTGGTAGGGGCAAAGTTAGCTAACTGGCCATGGGCCCACGCTCAAGGACCCCGTGGCCCAGGTGTATGACTTCCCATCTACAGGCAGACATTGCGCAGACCCCAGCTTATAGTAGGAGGGCCTAAGGGAGGAGCAGAATATTAACGTCATTTGGGTTAAAAGAAACAGGAAAACAAAGAAAACTTATGGTCCACATAAACCCGACCCTAAACTTCTAGCTGCTCTCAATCCTCTATTGAGGTATCCGCTTGGACTTTCTTCCAAGTGTACTTTACTCTTTCTACTTCACATAATAAAATCACTTTAGTTTGCTACTTTTCACCTGCTCTACTTTTCTTCTTTGAGCATCAGATCTCCACATAAACCTTTCCTTGGGGACCCAAGGACTGAGCTCCTGGGGACCCAAGGACTGAGCTCCTGACTCCAACAACACAGACACCTGATTGCCAGTAACAAATCCATCTCTAGAAACAGATTCACATTAACCAAACTCAAGAGATTTAAATTTAAAACCAGAATGCCAAATTTCCCTATATCAGAGAATGATTCTTGCTCAGATGAAAGCAACTAGGGTCTTCTTTTTAACATGTCCTAACTGTCCCTCTAAAGAATTCTAGAGAAAGTCAAGTCACAACCTGGATATCAGTTTGTCAACTTAATATGAAAGCTTTAATCTGTAACTACCAAAGGCCCTGAACAGGTGTAATTCTGCAGTCAATATATTATCTTTCAGTAAGCAAATTTTATGGAAATGTGAATCATGACTGCCTGCTAAGCATGATCAGAATAAGTGAAGTGTGTGACCCCGTGCCATTAAAACTTTGAACCATATAAAGAAAATTTATATTTTTTCACTCTGTCCTAAACCCATTAACCTGGATGGGACAGATGGTTTGTTCTTAAGCAACGTGTTCTTGCCCTATGGGTGGCTTCAGCTTGTGTTTGCCAATTCCTGTGAGTCCATGACTGATCAACCTCCCTGCTGCCTATTCCAGCTCTTCGGTAATATACATTAACACCTTTCATCAGAACACAGGCAGACCTTACAGACTAGATTCAATGGGCTCTATAATGTGACAATATTGCTCTGCTTTTAAACATTAAATTTTAACTCTTTTTTTTTTACTTTATTCTTGGGGAAAGCCTAGAACCTTCATCTCCTAAAAAAAAAAAAAAAAAAAAAAAGCAGCTTTAGAAGGTGTGATATGATGAGCATGATGAGTCAGGAAAATATCTTTACATTTAGATAGAAATCCTCAACAGAAAAAGAGAAGAAGTGGGAGGAATGGAGACAAAGAGGAGAGCAACAGAAAGTTCTAATCATGGAAGCTGTCAGATTTTGGTTTGCAATTTTCTATAGCAAAGAGCTACAGAAACAGACCACTATTTCCAGCTCATGATAACAAATTCCTATTTAACTTGGATCTCAGTCTTTCCACTGTAATGTTACACATGCAGGGACAGAAAAGACTCAAATTTCTTTGACCTCGGTCAAATGTGTCATCCTTGGTGATCAGCTTATAGCCAAAGTCTCACCAGGGCAATATAATATGGGAAATTTGAGAAGCTGCAGACATAGTATTGCTCCTTCTTTCATGGAAGAAATGAATTATAGAATTCAATAAAAGTATTTTCCTGTAGGGCCCCCTGAACACAGTAAGTCATCTTGAAGACTTGTTTTAATTCTCTTTTCATTTGTAACTGTGTGGCTCTTTTGATCACCACTGCCTACTTCTAGTGGTTCAATACTTGCAAGATGCCCGAGGAATAGAAATCTCAAAGTTCTAAAGTCTATTTACTTAAAAGATATAAGTTCTCAGATCGCCTAGAAAAGTGATCACACCTCTCCATTATTAATAGTAAAAAAATCCATCAAAATATACTTCTGTGATGCAATATGAGGACTTCTGTAGACACACAATAAGGCTATCATCATTTCTCAACCTGACCAACTTTCAGAGCCACCAATACAATGATATCATGTTGGGTATTCAGTGTCTTTATTTTGGTGTCTCCATACTCACTTTAACCATGGTTGTTCTGAAATTGAAGATCTACACTCTCCCGTGAAAGGAAACATATACTTATTTTCCGAGTTACTGCTCACCATTTTTATTATTATTTTCATTACTTTACACACCACAGTGTCTGTGTAATAGCACCTTTTGCAATTTGAATTCTGCCAAAAAAATAAATTGCATACTTCACTATTCTCTTCATAAAGTTGCTTGAAATCCTAACCCTGTACTGGCTTTCTACAGTTATAATCAAGCCTTTCTTGAGTTGCTTTCTGAGTTGGTAAGTAAAATATTAAAAATAAATAAGAAATGCTTGCTTCTATTATCTTTATTCTATCCATTTACAGTAAGATATGAAATATAAAAATTAAAATAAAAAACATAGCTAGAGAAGGCAGGGACTCATAGGACTTATATTAAGAGATATATGCTTGTATATCATCAAACCAAGAGACTGGAATATCTAGGACAATAGCTCCCCTTCTTTAACTCATACAACAGATAAAGGTCACATATGTGATCCTGTCTAGGCTGCTGCATAAGCTTAGAGCTAAGCTCAATGCTCTCACCTAGTTGTAATTCCAGCCCTTTCTCTCTCACTCTGAAAAGCAAACACAAGTCAGTGAACATGATATTATTATAGGGATAACCTTGAATCCACTATAATTTATAAGACAGCTAATTTTTCATACACTTGAACACCTGACACCTTACTACTGATTTCCAAATGCTCTTGTACCATAGTTAAACCTTATAAGTTAAACCTATAAAAAATTATGCACAAAAAGCTTGTGATAGAGATTACATGACATAAAAAGCTTTGCTTAGTTGAGTAGTAGGGTGGGAACTAGCGAACAATTATATAGGAACAGAAAAGGAAAGAGGTGAGAGAGAAAGAACTATCAGTCTGCTATAACACAGAATGATGGATTTGTGCATTTTGGAAAGAACAGGAGGCAGGGGAGAAAAAAATTATTCAGTAATCAAGCATTTCCTTTTCAACTGTTTGATGAGTTTTCAGTAGTTGTCATTTTTTGCCTGCACTGGGATAATGTTTCACGAATACTATCCCCTTGGGTTTCTCTACAAATGCAAGATATGTTTCTTATGAGATTATTCCTCAGAGCCTCGTTCTGAAATGAACAGTTCATTGCTTATAAGGTTTTTATAGAGCAAGTTCTCTTTCAACAGATATGACTCAAAAAAGGAACTGTATAAAAATGTCCCTATACTCTTGTCTCCCAAACCACAGGATTTCTAACTTGTTCCTTTTTCTCAGGCTCCCCTTCCCCCACTTTTCAGAAAGTAGCAAACTATCAATATGCAAATTATTTGGCTCCCAAATGCAAACGGTTGCTGATCTATAATATTTTATAGCCTTTTCTCAACGGTGCATAATAAAGCAACCCAACACATAAATCATCTAGCAAAGTTCTTTGTGTCATAGGAGAGTTCTCAGATTTTCTACCTACTTGGAAAATTGACTAGAACACATGGTATCTCCAAATTTGACCTTTAACTCCAGTTTTTAAACTCTCTGCTTTCTGCTTTTGAAGAACACACACACACACACACACACACACACACACACACACAGTTAATGTACTTGCAAGTGGCCTGAAAGAATAAAGCAAAAAATATAGATTCCTAACATTTATTTTTATGAGCAATGTGTTCAGTACTTTTCACTATGCTATTTACTTTTAAGTGCTTTAAATAATATGATGTAAAAACCAATTAATAGTCCCAAGACTCTAGTAACCAAGTGTTATTAACCACTTTCTCAGACATTCAAATGATTTAAAGAGGTTCAAATCTATGCTTCCATCATAGATGCAGGAGAAATAGTAAACCTAGTTTAAGAATAATGAACTTCTGTACCCAGCTATAGTACAGACTTAAAACCAAAATAATAAATAAGTTATACTTTCAAAAAAATACTGTTTTCCTGATATGTTCCAGAGCCTGGGCTGGGAATTATATTATGCAAATAGCTAACATATAAACCAAAGGGGACAAAGTGGCCAAATAAAAGGACATTTGGTTATTGCCCTTGACCATCTTAAATCTGCACAGTTGCTCTAGAGCAGAATTCCTTGGTAGAAACTTAGGTAGGCAGGATCAATAGCAGGAATGTGAGTCCTTTGTTGGTCCAGTACATTCTGGCACAACACACAGATATCTGATAGGGCTGGACATCATGCCTCTAGGGCAAGGTCTCCCTGGGTTGTGGGAATTTTTAAGGTGTATGATTAGGGAAGCACTGATCCTTCCCTGTTGGGATTAGAAACCAGGATTCAATAGCAATATGCTGTGTAAATAATATGACTCCAACCCTCTCCTGCCAGCTCAATATTGAGAATTTAGGCATGGGGCCACCTGTGTGACCTAGCAATCTAGCAGCAGGATTTACCAAATGAGCACTCATGACTGGCAAAACAGCAACCCCACTCAGACATGGTTATTATAGTTAACCAGGTTTGATTTCCTTAAGCACTGGACCATAGCACTTTTCCACTGAAATTCAAAAAGGACAATTTATTTTTCTGGTGAATCCATTCTATAGAGTCAGTCTTGATTCTCTCAAATTTACCAGGTCCATGATATCAAATAATGGACTCCAAATGTTACACCCCACTCTGTCAGAAACCTGTATCAACTAAACCTCTAAGATCTGTGAGACAAATGTAAGGAAGAGGCAAGAGAACTAAAACATTAAATCAGAGACTGCAATATGCTGATCAGTTCTGCACCCAGAGCACCTAGGACACCTGCAGAACAAAGGAAGATTTCTGCTGGGATTGCTAACAACCCATTTCCCACACCTGTGAAAGGGAAACAGGAAAAAGAGAGTCTTTAAGTGGTACCCTACAGAAAAATAAAATCATTTATTCCCCATGGCTAAAACCATGGGGAGCCTATGGGTTAAAGGCTGGGAACTGCCAGCAGGCCTTTTCTTATCTTCCTCACTGTATGTCCATATCAAAGGAGCTAGATAAACAAAATCTTTAAACTATAACTCATGGGAACTAAAGAATAATACATAAACTGACTTCCTGAACACTTCAGGTCCCTCTCAGTGTCTTTCCTCGGTCTCTCTCACTGTCCTCATCTCTGTCTACTGTCTCTGTCCCTCTGAGTCTCTTAGGCTCTCTCACTGACTGTGAAAGGAGGCCACACTCTGTATAAGGAGTAATACTTCTTCTCTAATAAACTTTCCTTTTGACTCTAACTCTGGCACGTGTTTGAATTCTTTCTACATTGTCTGCCAAATAACCCTCTTCTCTCAATGCAGGGCTTGTCCTCCCACTACTCAGGGAAATGTGCCCTGTCCGTAATCAAGACCAGTTACTGAAATCAATGCAGGAAACTCAGAAGATGATCAGGAATAGCCAGGTGACCAACTACAGTCATATTTTTCTAAAGTAAACTGGGAGGCCTTTTGATAAGCACAGCCCAGGAAATGTGTAATGTTCAGTCCAGAAAAAGCAACAAAACTGCCATCCGCAGCAGCAGCATGGAGGCTGAGAAATGGCATGCGCTCAAGTCTCCTCCAAAGTTTAGAGAAAGAAGAGCCATAACCCCTGCTCAGCTTCTGGCCTTACATCCATTGGTACATGCGGGGTGCTACAATTCAAAGATATCTACCAGGAGTCTGGCAGGCCCCAAGAGCACAACTATTATTAGCAGACTCTGGAATGGATACCAGCTTTCCACTTGACTAGATAGCAAGCTCAACATCATGACAGAGTAGCTGAGAGGGCCACCATCTGAGAGAGAGAGAGAGAGAGAGAGAGAGAGACAGAGAGAGAGAGAGACAGAGAGACAGAGGGAGCTAGAGAGAGAGAGACAGAGACAGAGAGAAAGAGATGGAGAGACAAACAGAGAGACAGAGAGAGAGACAGAGGGAGCCAGAGAGAGAGAGAGAGAGAGATTATTGCAGCCTAAATGACAGTTATCTTGGAAGACTCCTAGTATAAGATATTTAGTTTTGCATTCTCTTCTCCTTTCATACCCTCAGGTGTTTTCAGCATAAAAATGGTTTGACTCCACAGTCCCTGGTTGCTCTGGCAAATTAAAAAAAAAAAAAAAAAGCTTGTCTTCGGACCTGATCCTTGGCCAGCTATCAGGAGATAACCATTGAGCCCTGGGAACATTTTTGCACGATAAGTGTTTTGAGTGCCTGTAGCCTTGAGAGCATGCTCTAACAGTTTGACTAGATAAATTTATCCTAATAATCTGTTCTTTGGTAAATACCTGTTTTTTCTCTGGTGTGTGTGTGTGTGTCTTGTGGTGGAGTCTGAGTCACAGAAGCCAGTCACACAGCCTACAGGACTAACCCCTAATAAAAGCACAAAGCTTAAATGAGCCTCCCTAATAGCTACACTTTGAATGTGTTGTCACATATTACATTGTTGCTGAGAGAATTAAATGTGTCCCTGTGTGATTTGACTGGGAGAAGACATATGGAAGCTTGTACCTGGTTTCTCCTGGGTAAAGCTTCATATACCTGTTACCTCTGCTGGTTTGAATCTGTATCCTTTCACTGTAACATCCTTTAGCTATGAGAATAACAGCTTTTCTGAGTCCAGTGATCCTTCCAGAGAATCACTGAGCCTGAGAGAGGTATTAGGGACCTTGACATACCTTACTATTAGACAAGGGCTATTTTGCTTACTCAGAGGTCATGCCATCACTACCGGACATTACATACTCATGACCCTGGAGCAGTTGAGTGCACTGAAATGCAGCTACAACCCAGGTGAGAATGGCCAGCATAGAATGTTCAATACGAGATGCTTACATTTGGAACTGCTATACACATGAGTGGGGAACAAGACAGTCTCATGTGGGTGCAGTCTCATGTGGGTGGGTCAATAATAGCTGGCTACTCATTAGCAGTATTTTCCAGGTTGGTGTTTGCTCGTTCGTTGGCATAGGATACTGTTCAGATTTGCCAATCACCTGAGGAAGTTTGGATACAGAGAAAAAGGATGTATGAAAAAGTTTATATGAATCAGGGCCCTATATACATTTGTGGAAATCCCAGAATTTACTATCATCCTCCAATTCTTGGGTCTCTAAGAGAAAATCGAATCCTGCAAAAGAAGGCTGTCCCTAGGTCCAGCCAGGTTCCCAGTGAAAGTGAAGGCAGTGCAAGTTCAGTCTGTCTTGCATTAAACCGTTCTAGGGTTTTCTCTATGTAAATATTCAAATAGACATAGCTAAAGATAGAAATATATGAAACACATATCTATATATTATATATGGAATAGATACATAAAGAGATAGATAAATGTGATGTGTGGTACAAATAGATATATATACATTCACACACACACACACGCACACACACACACACACAAATATTCTACACACACTTCAGGACTACCTGGTGTCATGATTCCTAAATTATGAAGAGTTATCTGAGGTAACAATTCTGGATATCCCAACAGGAAAGGGCCATCTCCCTCAATTGATTCAGTTGATTGTTATATACAGACATCAGCATTTGGACAGCAAAAGCTTCTGCCTAGCTTCCAAGAAACTAGATAATTCTGACGTCTGAAAGGATCAGTTGCCTATTGACCCACCCAGGAACCAGTCCATCAGACTGACCACTTGGCTATCCTAAACTCATATGGAGGGGATGGTCTTTATCCTTTTCTTCTGAATGGACAGTGTGTCCCTTTAATATCCCCCATTTTACGAAAAATACAAAAAGTTGTAACCATCCTTTAGTGTTCTAGGTTGTAGACACCCCATTTTCTCATACCATAGCGTCATTAAGCTGAATGCTTAGAAAAGCAATGGTGTCTCTTCTGCTGTGGTCAATGACTATCCTAAAATATTAATGTGATGAGGCAGAACTTTGGCTTTAGTCCACCAGCTCAGCTCTGTGATGATCAGGGGTTGGGGCTCAAACTTTGAAGCTGCAATTTTATGTTTTGAGTAGAAGTAGAATTACCCACATCACCTATCATGAAACAACCCTTTTGTTACCTGGAAACTAGACTACAAGTCTTGCCCTTGCCCTTAATTGCCTGACGCACTAGCCATAGCCAGTTTCAGGGAGCTCTGCAGGAAAGTCAACTCCTTTCCTTGGAGGCCAGCTACAGATACTCAGTTTTGAGCAACCAACTCTTATCTACTGGCAGGCAATGTGTAGAGTATTGTAAGTTATGTAAGACATTATCCCTGTCCTGAAAAACCATGCAGATCCACAGGGTGAAACTGGCAGAACTGAGATGGTTTTAGCATCAGTGAAGAATACTCAACTACAGAGAAGTATTGCTTGGAATCACTCAGTTTCAAGTGTGATAATTACTTCATTTCCCTTTAGAATGATCACAATGCATGAAGAACATAGTCTACTTTTGCCATTCTCTGGATTTTCTTTAATGTGGGGAGCCGCCCTGGAGAAGGAACCGGATAAGGTTCTGGGCTGGCAAGGGAGCTGCCATTGCACTCTGGTATCTGTTTACAGATAAAAGCTCTCTGTGCCCACAGTTCCCGGGAAGTTTCCCTGTGAACATAGCCCTTGGGTGCAGTTGAAAACATATGACGCCAAGTAATAGATTCTATGCACATAAGTAAAAGTTTAATAAATATACTGTTCCCAGGAGACTGTTCCCAAGAGAACCATACCATGTTCTCAGGAGATGATTTGTTTGTTTGAAAACTTTGCTGTATCTTGGAAATGATAAATGTATAAAAAGCCTCTGTAAAATAAAGACGAGGTCAGTTCCTTAGAACTGAACCTCTCAACCCCATACTTTCTGTCTCTCTTTTCTTCTTCACCGCTAGCTATTGTCTCTTTCAGGACCTGAGTGTTGCCGGCAGGCTCCGGCACTTTAACATTTCATCTTTGACATGAAAGACCTTTTAAATACCTAAGTAACCCAATATATTTTAGTTGATATTTAATGAATCCATTAATATAGTTGTTATTGAAGATTTGCTAAATGGCTCCCAAAATTCTGGGTTGGGCAAGAAACAGAAATTCAAGAAATGTATATTCAAATGCTATTGCTAAATCCTAATACTTTTGGCCCTAATCACTTAATCTCCCAACATCCTGAATGCCTTATTTACAAGATGAGAAAAATAGAAGAGCTTACTCATCAGAATGCCACAATGTGTATAGACTGATGAGTATGTTTATTTAACCAACTTGAAATATGTAAATTAAAACAGACAGCAAGTTAGACTGTTTTCCAATATGTATCTTTGCCTGAGAGATTTTTTCTTCCTCTCCTAAATACCAAGCAGGTTTATTTAATATCTAAATCATACTACTTTTCTGACAGGAATCCCTTCAACCCAGCATTTAAATCATGTTACATTTTTTTGTCTATATAATTCTCCTCTCCACAATAAAGCTATAAATTTCTGAAGGGAGAGTGATATGCCTAATTCCTCTCTGTATCCCTCTAGTACCTAATGCATTACTAAGATTATGGTAGGAACTCCTTAGGTATTTGTTGAGATGAGCAATACCACCACTAGCCAGCTGAGAGGATAGCACAACATGTTTTCTCACACTTAATTCTCATACAGTTACATTAACAGGTAGGAAAACTCCAAGTCTTTAGACTCTCATTGCTTGAGCCAAAACATTGCTCCTTTATTTTAGATGGGTGGCTGATGTCAGCAGGCTTATAATCACAACCCTCAGAGTCAAACATCAGGAGGTTAATAGAAACTGTTGTGGGAGAGAAAAACATCCTGTTGTTCTTTGTCTCCAAAATTTCCCAGCAGGAATAAGGACCTCCTACTAGATGAAAAGTTTAAAAGAAAGCCTCCATTTGCAAAACAATTATCACATAACCATACTTTTAGTTACCCCCAGTGGTTTGATGAATGGACTGATAGAAGAGAATACTCCTAAGTAAGTTTTCAGTTGCTTCTCAACTCAAACACAATGTCCCTGTTGATACCAATGACAGAGAAAATAGTTCCAACCCCTATAGCCATTAGATTTTCAGCCCTAATTTCAATTGAGATAAGAAACATTTTTCTAATTAGTGATGTAGAAATAGCTAGTGCACTATTTATTCTATAGAATATTCAATATGGTGATGGATTTTTTCCCCGTTAAAACAATACCAACAGTGCCAATTATATTTTACCGATCTATTCTCCTGTTGTTATGAAGCAAAGTTACACACCTTTGTCTGAAAAACTTTAGAGTATTTTGAGATCATCTCAATTTAACTTTACTAAAGAGGCAAATGATAGACATTAGAGTCGTTAGTATCTGAGTGGGAGACAGAATATGGCAAAGAACATCAAGTAAGAGGAGAAAGACATCTTGAAAAGAGAGAAAAGTCAATGCTATCCATTGCTCATATTATTCCATTCACTGTGCTCAGGGTTTCTATCTTTCTAATCCTTCTTAATCTATTTACTCAATTTAAATCTTAGACCATTTATTCAGTGAAATAACAGCCTGAGTGGCCTTATTTTTATAAACTCAAGGAGCTTTCAATTTGTGTTAATTAAATAGTTATATAGTGTCTTGAAGTTCTAAGACTTTCTCCATTTAATCTTAAACATCCTATCCAAAACAACTGTCAGCTGCTATATACATCTTACTCAAATCAAATCAGACTGTGTGCCATTTCCCTTTCCTGCTCTTCAGATAAGTCAGTTTAGCTAGTTTTAAAGTCTAGGCTTTGCTGCCCTCTGCTGGCCTTTGCAAACCAGCTACTCTTTAAACAAAAATCAAATATTTAACTTGATTGTTGGGTTTTGGATCCCAACTAAAAGAAAGAAAAAAGTTTATACATAGTCTATATGAAAATAAACATTAAAAAGTTTAGAAATGGCCCATCATAAATAAATAAAAAACAAACAAATAAATAAAATTTTGAAAAATTAGAAATGAGAAAAAAACAAACAAAATTTTATTTTTCTTAAGAAAAAGTAGAATTCTGTAATCTGCATTTTGTAACTAAATTTGCTTTGCCAAAATACTGCAAGTTTGGGATAGCAATAGTGAGAGACAGTTCTGCCTTTTTATACTGATGGATAATCAATTGACAATGAATATGTTCTAAACATTACAGCAAATACAAAAACAAAACCAAAAAAATTTCTGTTCCCACTCCTGTAAAAATTTTACTCCTTTTTTCCTCACATTGTTAAATTTGGAAAAATCAGAGAGGGCAGATATTGTATAATTCTAATATTTCCAAAATGCATGAACATGATGTATTTGTTTCTAAGCATAACACTGCAGTAGACTGCTATAGTTAAGTTGTACATAATACTTGTAGAACCCCATAGGATTTAGGCATAAAACCAATAATTTTTTTAAATTTGATATTCCACACATATATATTAAATTTGATATTCCATATATATTTGTGAGAGGCAACAAACACTTAATATAAAAAAGAATAGCTATTTGTGAAGCACTGATTCAGGCAGAAATCCAAGTAGTGTTTTGATTAGAGGGTGAAGACAAGGGAATTTTATGAAAAAAAGAAAGAAAAATAATTACATGAATAGAAAGAAGTTTCTATTATTAGTGTTAAGTCAAGGAAAGAATTTCTATAGGTGCAAATGAGCTAAGTTATTCTTTAGGCGTACATGGTGGTGCTAATTCTAAAAAAAAAGTATTCAGTCTGGTAGTTAGTCTGCTTCACTGTTAAATACTTTTTATTATTTAGAATATTCTTCTTAAAGTATAAGAATCACAATTACAAAGGTTTGGTCAAGACAGTGGAGTAGGAAAATGCTGTGCTTCCCTTCTCCCATGACATTAAAATCACAGCCCCACATCAGGTCACCCAGCCCCATATCAGGGCTGCCCAGCCCAGGGTTCAAGTCCCAGGAAGAACAGTACCCGCAAATTCTGATTGTGAAAATTAACAGGGATTCTGACTGTCTGGAGGAGATGGAGGGCTGCTACAAGGACCTGTTAAAGGGTCTGTGCAGGACTTACTCACAGGCACTCACCTGGGCTCCAGCAGAAGGACAGCAGCTTAGGAGGCACCAGAGATGCACGAGGAAAGACTGTGTTGCGTGACTTTAGGGCAAGGGTTGGAAGAAGAGCCACCATTATCCCTATGTTAAGCTCTCCCCACACACAGTCAAATCTGAATCCTCTCACTTCCCCCCTAGTGACTCCCTGAGACCCTGCCCTACTCAACTTGCACATTACCTGCCAAAGGCACTTTTGTGCCTTAGAAATAAGAGCCCAGCTCTGCACATAGCAGGAAGCCCCTTTAGCAGCAATCAATATTTCTCAGCTTATGGAGACACTTTCTGTGGCAGGCGACCAGCCCCAACTCAAGCTACAGTACTTCTTAAACAAATCTCAAGGGTTTGCAGGCCCAAGGCAGTAAGCTGCTGGCCCTGGTGTGTTGCCAATTCTGAATCTGCACTAACATCACTTGCCCCACCCTGGGGACTTCCTGAGACCAAGCCTTAACCAGTTCACAGACCACTAGAGGCCGTTTTAGCTGCTGAGCCTTGTGGGCAGCTGGCAGGTAACCTCAAGCCTTGGGGTGCCCTGGGCCTTTGGCCAAGCTACCCAAAGCCGGTACTGGGAGCAGCCAGCCTCAATTCACAGTGTGGTCTTTCCCATGAGCCTCCAGGTCCAGCATAAGCAGCAATCAAACCACAGATAGCTTTGTAGCTCCTAGCAGGTAGGCCTAAGTCCATCACAGGCAACTTCTGATTTTGGCCTTCACAGGAGCCTCTCCCAAAAGCACCCAGATCCAAAATACCCAGAGGCTACCATCAGATCACAACAGAGCACCACCTGATTAGCCCCACAAGCAGCACTCCTAAAGTGTAGTCTCAACAGGCAGAAAAGTTCCCTGGGTTGAATCCCACTCCATAGGGTCAGACCCCACACAGTTGCTGTTACACTGTGGATATGGCCAATTCTCAAAGCCAGTCAGCCTAAGAATCAATTCCGCCCACTGATGTTCCCATACCAATCAAGGCCCAACTACAACAGGAAGGCATATACAACCCAAACAAGGGAGCACCTGGCACAGGACATCAGGGAGACTGTACCACAGGGCCACAGAGGACACCTGCTACATAAGGCCACCTGGCCAAAACTGGAAGATGTACCAGATCTACCTAATACACAGCTACAAACACAGAGAGGCAGACAAAATTGAGAAAACAGAAAAGTATGTGCCAAATGAAACAACAAAAGAAACTTTGAGAAAAATAACTAAATGAAATGAAGGCAAGCAACCTACCAGATACAGAATTCAAAAAATTGGTTATAAGGATGCTCAATGAAATTAGGGGAAGAATAGATAACCAACAAAATGTTAAGATATTCAACAGAGACAATAAGCATAAAAAGAACATAGAAACCATTAAAAATGTCAGAAATGAAGAATAACTGAAATAAAGAATACATTATAAGGAGTTGACAGTTGGTTAGATGAAACAGAGGATTAAATCAGCAAAAAGAAAAGAGAATTTTTAAAAAATAAGGATAGTTTAAGGGACCTCTGGGACAACATCATGCATAATAACATTTGCATCATAGGGTTACAAGAAGGAGAGATAGAGCAAGAGATTGAGAACATATCTAAATAATACTAAATACTTTCCTACCCTGGTGAAGGAAATAGACATACAAGTCCAGAAAGTGCAAAGAGTTGCAAACAAGATTAACCCAAAGAGGCCCACACCAAGACTTATCATAATTAAAATGGCAAAGGTTAAATATAAAAAGAGAATCTTAAAAGTAGCAAGAGAAAGACAGCTAGTTACTTATAAGGGAGATCTCATAATACTGTCAGCTGAAAGGACTGGCATAAATTACTCAAAGTGATAAAAAGCAAGGACTTACAACCAGGACTACTCTGCCCAGCAAGGCTATCCATTAAAATTGGAAGTAATATAAAGAACTGCAAGACATGCAAAAGCTAAAAAAATTCATCAACACCAAACCAGTATTTTAAAAAAAAGTTAAAAAGAATGAATAATGTAATGGCAATAACTACACATCTATCAACAGTCGCTTTAAATGTAAATGGATTAAACGCTCCAATCAAAAGACAGAGTAGCCAAATAGATGAGAAAACAAGACTCATACATATGCTGTTTACAAGAGACCCACTTCATATCAAAAGACACAAACAGACTAAAAGGGATGGAAACAGATATTTCATTCAAATAGAAATGGAAAAAAAAAGGTAGGGTATCAACTTTTATATCAGACAAAAGGGTATTTAAAACAAAGACTATAATAAAAGAAAAAGGACATTACATAATGATAAAGGGATCAATCTAACAAGAAAATAAACCCCAGTAAACATTTATGCACCCAACACAGGAGCACCTAAATACATAAAGCAAATATCACACTGACATAAAGGGAGAAAGTGTGGTTGTAATACAGTCATAACAGAAAACATTAACACACCACTGACAACAGTGTATAGATCTTCCAGACAAAAAATCAACACAGAAACAGCGGCCTTAAATGATACACTAGACCAGATGGATTTAATTGATATATTTAGAGCATTTTACCCCAAAGCAGCAAAATACACATTCTTTCAAGTGCACATGAAATATTTTCTGAGATAGATCACATAGTTGGCCACAAAACAGTACTCAACAATTTTAAGAAGATCAAAATCATATCAAGCATTTTCTCTAACTACAATGGTATATAACTAGAAATCAATTACAGGAGGAAAACTGAAAAATACACAAACACATGGAGGGTAAGTAATATGCTATTAAAAAACAAATGGGGCAACAGTGATATCAAAAAAAAAAAATCAAAAGACACCTTGAGACAAATGAAAACACAAAATTACCTAAAATCTATAGAACACAATGAAAGCAGTCCTAGCAAAATTAATGTCAAAACAGGCCTGCCTCAAGAAATAAGAAAACTCAAAAATAAATCTAACCTAACACTTAAAGGGACTAGAAAAAGAACAGCAAACAAAGCGCAAAGAGCTTTGGGCTTAAAGAAGGAAATAATAAAGATCAGAATGGAAATAAACAAAATAGAGTCTAAAAAAAAATACAAATGATCAATGAACCAAAAGCCAGTTCTTTGAAAAGATAAACAAAATTGATAGGCCTTTAACCAGACTCATTAAGAAACAAAGAAAGCCAAATAAAATTTGAAATGGAAAAGAAACTGACTCCACAGAAATTCAAAGGATTATAAAAAAAAAACACTACCAAGGATTATATGTAAACAAATTGAATGGCAAGAAGGAAATGGATAAATTCCTAGAAATATACAATCTTCCAAGACTGAGTCAAAAAGATAATCTGAACCAACTGATTACTACTAATGAAAATGAATTAGTTATCAAAAAATTCCCAATAAACAAAAGTCCTAGCCCAGATGTATTTACAGGTGAATTTTACCAAACATTCAAAAAAATAATTAACACCTATTCTTCTCAAACTATTCCAATAATTAAAGAGGGAAGGCTATTAATTTCATTTTATAGGCTACCATTACCCTGATTTCAAAATCAAACACAACACACAAAAGAAAAAAAGAAAGAAAGAAAAATAATAGGCTGATATCCCTGGTGAACACAAATACAAAAATCCTCAACAAAATATTAGCAAACCAAATTTAGCAATACATTGAAAAGATCATACACCATGATCAAGCGGGATTTATTCCTGGGATGCAAGGTTGGTTCAATATCTGCAAATCAATTAATGTGATACACCACATTAACAAATCAAAAGATAAAAATCATATGATCGTATCAATAGATGCAGAAAAAGCATGTGATAAAATCCAGCAACTATTTATAATTAAAATACTCAGCAAAGTGGGAATAGAATGAACATGCCTCAACATAATAAAGGCCATATATGACAAACCCACAGCTAATACCATACTCAATGGAAAAAAGCTAAAAGCATTTTCCTTAAGATCAGGAACAAAACAAAGATGTTCACTTTAAGTCACTTTTATTCAACATAATATTGGAAGTCCTAACCACAGTAATCAGAGAAGAAAAAGAAATAAAAGTCATACACATTAGAAAGAAGTAAAACTGTCATTATTTGCAGATGACATGAACTATATATACAGAGAACCCTAAAGATTCCACAAAAAAAAATTGTTAGAATTGATAAATAGATTCAGTAAAGTAGTAGGATACAAAATTAATACTCAGAAATCAGTTGCCTTTTTCTACGCCAAGAATGAACTATCAGAAAGAGAAATTAAGAAAATAATCTTAATTTCAATTGCATCAAAAATATACCTAGAAGTAAATTTAACCAAGGAGGTAAATACTGGTATTCAGAAAAGTATAAGACTTTGGAGAAAAGAATTAAAGAAGATACAATAAATGAAAGAATATACTGTGTTCATAGATTGAAATGTCCATACTATCCAAAGAAATCTATAAATTCAATGCAATCTCTATCAAAATACCAATGGCATTTTTCATGACTAGAACAAATAATCCTAAAATTTATGTAAAACCATATAAGACCCAGAATAGACATGACAATCTTGAGAAAGAAGAACAAAGTTGGATGCATAATGCTAGCTGATATCAGATTATATGACAAGGCTATAGTAATCAAAATGGCATGGTATTGGTATAAAAACAGACACATAAATCAATGGAACAGAATAGAAAGTCCAGAAATAAATCCATGTCTGTACAACTATTTAAGCTATGAGGAAGGAGGCAAGAATATACAATTGGGTTAAGATAGTCTCTTCAATATATAATGTCGGGAAAACTGGATAGATACATGCAAAAAAAATAAAACTGTACCACCCACCTTCTTACACCATGTACAAGAAATAAACTCAAAATGTATTAAAGTCTTAAAGTACATACTGATAATTGCTAGATGGGAGGGGAACATGAAAACATGAAAACCTAAACTCTGACATAGCTCTTAGTAATATTTTTTCTAATATGTCTCCTCAGGTAAGGAAAAGAAACAAAAAAAATGAAACTACATCAAATTAAAAAGCTTTTGCACAGTAAAATAAACAATCAACAAAACAAAAGACAACCTACTGAATGGAAGAAGATATTTGCCAATGATCTATCCAATAAGAAGTTAATATCCAAAAACTTATAAAGAACTCATACAAATCAACTCCAAAAAAATCAGACAATTCAATTAAAAAGTAGCCAGAGCACCCAAATAGGCATTCTTCTGAAGAGGACATACAGATGGCCAGTAAACATATGAAAAGATGCTCAAGGTCACTAATCATCAGAGAAATGCAAATTAAACCCAAAATGAGATATGACCTCACACCTGTCAGAACGGCTATCATCACTAAATTAACAAACCACAGGTGTTGATGAGGATGTAGAGAAAAGACTGTTGTACTGTTGATGGTATTGAAAATTGGTGCAGCCACTATGGAAAACAGTTTTAAGATCCTTCAAAAATTTACAAATAGAATTACCTTATGACTCAGCAATTCTATTTCTGGGTATTTATCCAAAGATAACCAAAACAGTAATTTGAAAAGAATATGCATCCCTATGTTCATGGTGGTGTAATTTACAATAGCCAAGATAGAAAAGCAACCAAAGTGCCCATCAATAGACAATTAGATAATAAAGAGTGGTAATATATACAATAGAATATTACTCAGTCATATAACATAACATAACATAAAATAAAATAAAATAAAATAAATAAAATAAAATAAATAAAATAAATAAAATAAAATAAATAAAATAAATAAAATAAATAAAATAAAATAAATAAAATAAAAAATTAATAAAATAAAATAAAATAAAATAAAATCCTACCATTTGCAACAACATGAATGAACCTAAAAGGCATTATGTTAAGTGAAATAAGGCAAAGATAAATACTATATGATCTCACTTGTATGTGGAATTTAAACAAAATAAATGAACAAATAAAACAGAAACAGATTCATAAATACAAAGTACATACTGATAATTGCTAGATGGGAGGGGAGTTGGAAGCTGAGTAACAAAGGTAAAGGAATTAAGAAGCACAAACTGATAGTTACAAAATAGTCATGGGGTATGAAGTGTAGCATAGAGAATATAGTTAATAATACTATAATAACTATGTATAGTGCCAGGTGGGTACTAGGCTATTCAGGGGGATCACTTCATAAATTATATAAATGCCTAACCACTATGTCATACATATAAAATTAATGTAAAATAATATTTAATGTCAACTCTATGAAAAATAAAAATTAAAAAAAGAATGACAATTATGAAATATCCTTAGATGAATTTCCCTATATTCCATGCTAACTGAGTGATTAAGATAGAACATAAACTGTAACAATTTTTACATGAAGAACAGAAAATGAATAGAAAGTTGGTAGTCTCTAAAAGAATTAGTCACCTTTGTAGAAGTTCACATAGGCCTCCCCAAGATGTGCCACTGTGGCATGTGAATTATTTTGAATTGAAGGCAAACTAGTTCTTTGTAAAAAGAAATCAAAGAGACATCAGAAATCTGAAATATGAATCCTCTAGCTAAAATATGAATCCTGTAGCTAAAAAAGGACACCATTTAGGATCTATTTGAAAATCTATTCTGCAAGGTTCAAAACAAACTTAACCACATCATATACACACATTCAAATTGTTCTTGCATTTTTCTTCTGAATAAGCAAGCATATGATGTATAATGAGAAGCATCAGTTTGATCCCAAATCTTTACGTAAAAGCCCATGTTCTCTGACATTTCTTGAAAAGAAAAGAATAATGCTGTTTCCTATTGACTGTGTCAAGGGGAAAAAAAGTCAGTTTATAGAGTTTACTTAATGGGACTTAAACTTCTGGAGAGGATGTATTAAGTCTGAAAATATGATTAAAAGCAAAGAGGGTTTTCCATTGCAGCTTGTTTTGGAAGGCATTTTCTACAAGCATGCAATGTGTTCTCTGGTCTGGTAAACTCTATGAAAAATTGATCTAAGTTGTAACTAATCAAGATGCTTTGCTTCACCTCCCATTTGTCAGTATACCAAAGTTCATGTCAGGAAAGTTTTCAGAAGTAATCAATACTAAGGAAAAAAAATAGATCAGAAAGAGAATATCATGAATAAATACTTCATTAGATGATTTGAATTCATTGTTTTTATCATCGCCATATACACACAGGCAACATTCCCCCATTTTGTTTTAGTAATTGATTTTTAATAACAAAATAAGATTGAATCAATCCATCATACAAAATTGTGTTTTACTGTCTGTTCTATTACTGTTTAACCTACTTATTACCAGTTTCCCATGGCCTATATTTAATCAAAGTTTTTCTATGTCCCCATTAACTTCGGCTAATCAAGGTTACCCTCTGCTTATTACTTGCTTTTAAAAAGTCATTTTAAGTCATGAATCACGTTGAGGGAGAACGTGATGCCTGAAATGTTTCCTTCTGAAGATACACTGTGATGACAATAACCCTTTCCTACAATACAGAAGTATTGCTTCATAAAGGACAAGATTTGAATAGAAATAACTTCTAGCCTTATGCTAATAATGAGTGCTAACTTTTATTCAGTGCCCACTATATATTCAGACAGGCTCTTTGCTACTCACTACTGATACACAGATACATTCCTCATAAGATTGCACTAGGAAAAGCTGTTATGTGATGTGCTTTAAATCACCTCACGAACAGCAGACAATGTGAGGATTTGAGCCTGACATGGGTGACTCTAGGGTTTAATCACTCTCTTCCTCTGCTATTGACAATTTCAAGATTCTCTCTTGCCTGTGTGTTCTCAGTAGCTGGAATAGAGTTTTATTTAGAATATGTGGTGTGTGTATGTTTAACTAAGGATTTCTATAGTTTATTTTCATTCTATATAAGACCCCACATTTTCCACTATATAGTTCATTTTTTAAATTTTATATTTTCTAACTTGCTAATCTGACTTCAAAATCTAACTGCAGTGACAGAGTGGTAGATGAAAATTCATCTCTACAGGACCATAATTTATTCTGGTCAGTTAGGTGGCAATAACAGAAATCCACTTCAAACTGGCTTAAGAAAAATAGGAAATATAGTGGTGTGCATAACTAAACCATAGGAAGAAAAGATGAAATAGAAGACAACCAGGAATTTAAACTCTATTAAAGAATTTCCTTTCAATATCTGTCATCTCATTCCTCTAGTTTCTCTTGCTGAGACTACTTTTTCAAAGAGGTAGGAATGGGCCCCAAGGCTTAAACATTTGTAACCAGAGAGAAAGAAATTCTTAATCACGAGACCTAAGTTTTAAAATCCTGTGAGAGACCCCTCATTGGTTCAATGTGAGCCCCGTGCCCATCAGGGGGACAGAATGCCATGATCAATCAGATTTGGGTCATTGTTCACCACTATCACTAAGGATGCAGATGTATTCAATGTCACTGGGTTTAAAACAATAAATTTGCTTAATTAGCTTTCAACTAAAAAAAAATACTGTATAAATCATTTGCTATGTCCTTAATCACCCTATCATGTGTACTTAGATTTAAATGGTTTCTAACTATCCTTGCATCTCATGCATATTATTCATTGAAGTGTCAAGGTCTCATATGCATCTGATTGCCTGAATTAGGTCACATATTTTCATGTTGGTTTTAAAGTGAAGAGGGAGAGGGTGGTTCTCCCAGTAGGGACTTCATAATGACATATTCCTTTCAAACAGAAATGGGGTTTGCATCATGAAGGACAAGCAAAAGAACATATATCAACTACTTCATGTGATTAAGACTATTTTATTTCATGTTACTAACATTAGCTCGATGTTTTCAACTTATTTATTTCGATATTAAGTTTAACATATGTACAACTTACAACTACAATTGATTTAATCTATGGCTGGGTGTTAACAAACAACCCTTAGTCTGTGGTCATGGCGTTGAAACTATTTGAGGGAATTCTCTTTGTCAAGCAACGATGCACATTCATAATAGGGTAATTTGTAGTGACTGCTTTCATAGCGAAAATTTTTTATATTTTATTTGGAATAGTACAGAAAATAATGTGCAAGACTATCATTACTACTCTTAAACTCCGCATAGAGATGACAGCTATATAAAAAAAGAGATCTCAGTTGGGAGAGATTATAAAGAGACAATTTTCTGGGGAGTATCTCTTTTTAGAAGGTAGTGATGTGAGCCCCAGTCTCTCAAGCTTCATCCTCAGATGAAGAGGATTAAAGAAAACTGCTGGTGAGCCATAAACTTGGGCTTTTGGTGGGATTAAAAAGAGACCCCTAGATCTAGAAGACTGCAGTTTGAAGGGAAGTCATTGCACTGAGCTCAGCCTGTACACTGAGAATTTATCAGAGTCAAGAATGCATGAATGTTTCCCATGGAAGAGATGTGGACAACATGGGGAAGTGAGCTTACTCCTGACTCAAGAAGACAGGGATAGGAATCCAACAAAGAGAGTCTGTTGAGAATGAGCAGCCGGGAAACCAGAGACTGCAGGGCTGTAGCCATCAGAAGCAGTCCACACTCAAGACACGGGAGCTGTATGTAGAAAAGCCCAGCAGGAATGCTTTGAAGAGAGCGTAAGTGACCTATGAGAAAAAGAATTAGCCCTAACCTTCTGCCAGGCACAGGAAGCCAATGAGTCTGGAGCACACAGAAAGTCAGCAGTCATCAAATGGTTATATTTTTCAATGCACCTAAACGCAGACCACTGGGCAGCTTGGTTGGTTAGGAAGTGAACTGGTCAACGGGCCTGCTTCAATGATTAAAAAAATGCAAAATTCTTGCTGTTTTGAAATGGATATTAAAAATTAGATAGTGTGGTGCAAATTCTAATTTGTGTTCAGGGAACTTATTTCAGCTTAAGAGTCAAATTTCTAGAGAGGATGTGATAGACTGTGATGGTTGCATTTTTCTAATCTATTCATAGACTCCTTAGGTTTACATTCCAGACTACTAGTATCTAGAATTTTTTTATCAGACTGAATTGTTTGTAAAAAGTAAGAAAACTTGAACTCTCACATCCCCATAGGTCTCTTTAATTCTCTCTTCACACAGAAAGTTAAGACAATTGAACAAATCACTTCCTTCTAAGCCAAGCATAACCCAGTATTCTAGCCTTTCTGTAGAGATATTTGAGCTGTTTCACTAGGATTCCATGAAAAAAAAGAGCCTCAAGATCCTAAGATATCCATTACATGTAATGAATTACCATCTCTCCTATGAATGGTGAATAGTCCTAGTCATGTACAACTTATGGAGGAACTGAAGACAAGTCACTCAAGCATTTTCTGTATTCTGTGGTTTAGGTGAGAAACCCAGCTTGAAAAATACAAACTCCTGCCATACAACGTGCATCTCAAGATGTCTTTTGGGTAAGAAGATTGAACAGTCTTGTTTCTTTGTATCATTATCTGACTTTCTTCTGCCTCCCATAGCATATTGTGTTGTTTGTTACATTAAACTGAGCTAAATTTTTATCTCCCCTACTAGATTATGAGCTTCATCAGGATAGAAACTGCTTAATTCCTCAATATCTAGCAAAGAAGCCATCAATGTTGGCTAAAAAAATAATAGTTCACTTTGAACTTCTCCAACTCATGTTTTAGAATGTAAAGAAAAAAACAGTGACAGGATAGGGATGATGTTTGCTCACTTTCTGTTGTGTAAATTTTGTCCAATTGCTTGCATAATCATAACCTATCAGAGATTCTAGTAACACCAACAGGAAAAGGAGGATTTAGCCAAGCTGACTAAAAGGAAGAGTATGAATTCCACAGAAATACAGAAGTTCTGAGGTAAAATATGAATTAACATTTGCAGATCTGCCTTTACAACTTATAGTCATTTATAAAATTACCATAGTTTTTAATAACTTCACTTTGATTAAATCTCTTGCAAGTAAGAAGCAGCATGGAAATATCAGGATTTAGCTTCCGGTAGACTGAGCGCATTGAATGAAAGAAAGGGTGCAGCAGAGACAACCTCTAATGTTCTAATTTATGTTCTTGAACCATCTAGAACCACTCATAGGTATAACTTGTTGATATTCAAAGTCAAAAAAGAAAGTTTTCTCAAAACTGAACATATTTTTTATTTTTCTTTCAATAAAATGCAACTCATGTAATTAAGTGGAAAATAGGATTCAATATATATGTCACTGAGGCAACAAAGCAAAAGGAAATTAATAAAATTCAATTCTAGTTTCAACTTAGCCATCCAAAAGCTGCGCAAATTTGGGGAAAAAAATACCTACCCTAAAGCAAAATTTTAAAAAAATTATTTCTAAGAGTGAAAAAGAGGGCAAAATAGTTCCTGTCATGGCAGAATCTGCCTTCCTCTCCTAAATGCAGCCTCAATAAGCACATTGAGCAATTTCAGGATGAGAAGAGAGAAAATATTGAACATGGCATCTGATGAACCACCTATGCTAGTTTAATTGTTGAATACAGAAAAAGACTGTCAATTATATGATTATACTGAAATACATTAATAACATCACAAGTCAGAATACTCAGATTTTGAGAAATGCATCTTTCATAAGGGTGTGAGATTTTAGTTTGGAAGAACAAACGCATAGAAGACAGCATCAAAATGGGTACAAATCATATATCAAAGAAAGAAAGCATGTCATGTGAGGTGTGTATATTATGTATAACATGACATATATTAAATTATTCATATACAAACTATAACAAATATATGGATTTTGTAGGCATGTGCACTGACATCGTACCTATATCAGCGATGAGAAATATATATCAGATTTTTATAGCTTTATATATATAATTAAAGATATATTTACAGTTGTGTGACTCTAAGTATAAATTATATGTAATATATACCTCTATATGTAACAAATATTTTTTTAGTTTTTGATTTTACTCCAAGTAAACTTTTCACCCATAGATCAGAAAACCTAATAAATAAAAACAGAAGTCCACAGAAGGAATTCTCTATCTTTTTATTTGTATTGAGGGTTATTAAATTTGCTACAAGAGCAAAACAAGTGAAACTGTATTGTAAATAATATTATTTTATATTATGATTCAAATTTATTCAAAATATTAATGTGGGAAGACTTTTCAAGTTATTCTAGGAATAATGACAATATTCTTGCTATTAAAAATTCTTCTAATACATTTGCTTTATAAGAAATGTACACATAGTTTGCAGAAGGAAACTTATATTATAATTAGAATCTATATAGCACAGTAGTTGATGGGCTAATCATATTTTATCTTCTCAAAATGTTAAAAGTAGAACTACCATACGATCTAGACATTCCACTTCTGGGTATTTATCCAAAGAAACCCCAAACACTAATTCAAAAAGACATATGCACCCCATGTTTAATGCTGCACATTTAAAATAGCCAAGATATGGAAGTAACCTAAATGTCCATTGAGAGGCAAATGGATGTAAAAGATGTGGTACATATATATGCTGAAATACTACTCAGCCATTAAAAAAAATGTAATCTTGCCATTTTTGATAATATGGATGGACCTAGAGAATATCATCCTAAGTGAAATAAGTCAGACAGAAAAATGCCATGTGATTTCACTTACATGTGGAATCTCAAAAAGCAAAATAAAGAAAACAGAAACAAAATCATAGGTAACAGAACATTTTGATGGTTGCCAGATGAAGGGGGTTTAGGGTCTGGGTGAAAAAGGAGAAGGGATTAACATGTACAAATTGCCAGTTATATAAACAGTCATGGGGATGTAAAGTACAGCATATGGAATATAGTTGATAATATACTAATAATTATATACGGTGTCAGATGGGTACAACAAGACTTATCGGGATGATCACTTTGTAAATTATATAAATATGTAATCACTATGTTGTGGACCTGAAACTAATATAATCTTGTATGTCATCTGTAAATTGAAAAAAAAAACATTTTTTAAAAAGTAACTTAATAATCATTTAAAATTCTTGATTCTTTTCATATTTGTTATTTCTCTTTTTCTCTGACTTTATTTCTAGTTTCACAAATATAGATATTCTTAAATTTCCCTCATTCATTTGCTCCCTCATTTCTCTATTCCATTATTCATTCATTTATACAGTACTGAGCATCTACTACATATCAAGACACTGGGAGAATAGGGAGAATAAAGAAGTAGAGGGGATGGAGAACAAAGAGGTAGAGGAATAAGAGGAGGAAGTGGAATGACTCCCCACTGCTCTCAAGCTGGTAGCAATCACGTGTGTGTGTGTGTGTGTGTGTGTGTGTGTGTGTCTATGTCTGTTTTTCTCTCTCCTCCTTCTCCCTCTCCCTCCCTCTCTTTCTCTCCTATGTTAGTTTTCTCCAATCTTAGACCTTTGTTTTCTATGCACAGCGTTCCTAAGATTACCTCCTCAGTCTTTAAGGTTCTCTGAGTTTTTGTCAATATTTCTCAAGGCCTAAAACACTCCCAGTGAATGATCCTTATCACCTTCTTACATATGCCCATGACAGAACATCTTCACATTTGCTTCCACTTCTGTGGTCCCTCTGCTCTTACTGGCTCTTACAAATCTCTGAATTACCCAGTTTCTGAGTTTAAGATTTCTTTTTCCTCTTATAATGACTAGTTGCTATATAATATCTATTCTACTCCTACAATATTTCATATTAGTTTCTTCTTCCCCTACTTACATTACCTTAAATTTAAACCTTAAATTTAGGATTATTTGAACACTTAAAATGTAGGTCATCTGAACACATTCATAACTTTTCTCACTTCTCTTACCTCTCCACAGTGATCCAGTAAACAATTTACCAGATACTTTCCCCAGAACACTTTAATGTTTTGATAAATTTCATTACCTCTAAAAATCTTCAGTGCTCTAGCTTACAGGAATATGTCATGATTATAATTAGATAATGCATGTAAAGGGCCTACTGGGGTGCCTATCTCATAGTAAGTACTCCATTATAATTATCATTTTTTATTTGTCATTGCCTGCAAAAAATGTGTCAACTAATTCAGCTCTCCACTTAGCCATTATTTTATAATGCTCGTATCACACAGTAATTAAGAGCGCTGCAGCTACACTGCCTAGATTCGAATCCTATGAATTCCAGCTGTTACCTTTGGGTAAACTGCCTAACTCTGAAGTATCTACTTCAGAGTGTTATTATGATGATTAGGTAATTGATGCATACAAAGCAAGTATAGGACTAATGTTAAATATTCAATTACTGTTAGTATTATTAATAGCTATTCAGTTTCCCAAGATTCTTCTCCAATTTACCCACTGAGCCTTATCTCTCATTCTTCCTGTTTATAAACTGTTTCACCCCATCAGAGCTGATTTCTATTTCATGTACATATCCCTTTTTGTTTTTCCACTAGTGTGTTCAAACTTTTAAACTATCTTTGGTCTTGCCTGTTAGATGAAAATTCCTGAAAACCACACCTTTTCCATATATATAGATTTAAAGTGTCTTTTACTTAGGAAAAATTTTTTTAATATTTACAGAAAAAATGTATCACTACTGTCAAACCCTCAAGTATTTCAGTTTGCCACTCTGTTTATGGTGTATCTAAACACTTGAATCTTAATTTATATGTAGTAATAATCAGGTGCAAAGATGAATGTATAATCTATCACTTGCCCTCTTTCAAACAATTCATTTGCCATTAGTTTATGAATAAATGATAGCATTTATTCATGAATCAAGTAAATAATTTACTCATAAAACAGCTTTAGATTGGGCTAACTTTTGCTTGAACTTTTCTTATGGGAATTTCAATATTCTTGGCATTTTAGGCTCACCTAACCTACTTTTCAATCTGGATATATCAATTTAGAAACTACAGAGGTGGTCTGGGTTTTGGTTTTAAAAGAGAGAGATTCTTTTCTGTCAGCTTTTCAAAATTATAAGATAGGTTTTATTTTTTTTTTTTAAGTTAAGAATGTTGTACTAAAAGAGGTCTTTCCTAGGTTCATTATACCTGGTTTACTAGTTCCCTAAAGCTGACATAACAGAGTATCACATACTGTATGGCTTAAAATAAAACATAACAAAACAAAACAAAAACCAGAAGTGTATTATCTCATAGTTCTCAAGGCTAGTTTGTCCAAAATATGTTAGCATGGAAGGGGACCAAAGTTTTGCCACCCAAAATGTGTCTTTTAGGATATTTACTTCAAACTGTTAAAAACAAAATACTCAGAACTTTTGACTCTCCCCTTTCCTGCCTAAAGGAATTCAGATGTTTTATTTTTTAAATAGTTAATGGAAGGAAACATGACTTTAGCATATTTACCTTAGCAATATGCACTAAATGTAGCAGACAGGAAGCAATCTAATAAAGCCCATTTGTTGAACTTTATCTCATTGTGTCTGAGTTGCCCAACAAGAATTCATTTATCATGTTTGCCTTTTCTCCTACTTGTGAATTACCTACTTTCCCAGACTCCTGTGCCATTTACCCTTTGTCCAGAATGCCATATAAACCTCAACTGCCCAATGCATCTTGAGTTACCTTATAACCCTGGCATGTGCATCTGTAATAAACTTTGTATATTTTCTCCTGCTACTCTGATTATAATCCTGTTAATGTGATCATTAGCCCAGCTAGAATAATTTTGAAGGTGAAAGAGAAAAGTTATTTTTGTGCCCCCACAGCAGAGCCATGCTGCTTCTGAAACCTGTAGATAAAAATCTTTCTTTGCCTCTTACAATATAACAGTGATGACTGCAGATCTTTGGTGTTCTTTGTTTCAAAGCTGCATCACTACAATCTCTGCTTCTGTTATTACATTGTGTTCTCCCTGTGTCTGTGTCTTCACATGGTGTTTTGCTCTTCTTAAAAGAACACCAATCATATTAGATTAGGACCTGCCTCACTTTAATTACATCTGCAAAGGTTCTACTCCCAAATAATGTCACACTCACAGGGGTCATAATTCAACTCATAACACATGAAGGGGCCCAAAACATGCCACTGTCACATAAAAATTATTTTAAACTGAAGGCATTTGAGTTTCTGAGGTCCTTTATCTGCCTAAAAGCAGAGCTTAACAACAGCAGCAAAAATACTCAGAAAAAACTTTATCATAAATCTCTTCTGGGAAGGAAGGGTGGAAGCAAATGTAATCCTCTTATCCTCTCTAAGATGAGAAATTGGCCTCACATCTAAATAGACATTGTCTGTATTTAATTTCTATTTAGTTCTTCTGCCATTTTTTAAACCACATTTTTGTCATTGGCTATTAACTCCTTATTTGATATATGGTTTGCAAAGTTTTCTTTTTTTTCTTATTCTGTAGGACATATATGACATTTCTCCAACAAGGGTGTCAAAATGGCAAATAGACACATAAAAAGATGTTCAACATCATAAATCATCAGAGAAATACACATTGCAACCACAATGAGATACCATCTCATACCTGTTAGAATGCATATTATCAAGAAGACAAGAAATATGAGAGGATGTGGTGAAAAGTGGCCCCTCATCCATTATTGATGGGAATATAAATTGGTCCAAACACTACAGAAAGTAATATGGAGGTTACACAAAAAAATTAAAAATAGATCCATCATACCACCCAGCAATTCCACTTCAGGGTATTTACTGAAAGAAAATGAAAACAGGATTCTGACAAGACATATGAACTCCTATGTTTATCACAGCTTTATTCACAATAACCAAGATATGAAAATAACCCAATGCCTAGCAATGGATGAATGGATAAAAAAGATGTGGTACATTTGCACAATGGAATGTTATTCAGCTGTAAGAAAGGAAGATATCTTCCCATTTGCCACAACATAGATGGACCTTGATCATATTATGCTAAGTTAGATAGAGATGGACAAGTACAGTATGTATGTATCACTTACGTATGGAATCAAAAGAAGTTAAACCTGTAAAAAACAAAGAGTAAAATGGTGGTTACCTGGTGTTGTGTGTGTGTATGAGTGATGGTGTTTAAAGGTACAAACTTCTAATGAATAGTAAATAAACCACAGAGATTTAATGGACAGTATAATGAATATAGATAATAATATACTGTAATTATGTAACATAATAGATATCACTACAACAGCATTCATAATATATAAATGTATCAAAGTAATATGCTGTATATCTTAAACTTAACAATGTTACACATCAAATTTATGTAGTTTAAAAAATCTGGATAAAATTTTCAACCAAATAAACAAACAAAATTGGTTCAAAGACATCAAAGTACCATGACATCAAGGCTTCAAGGATCTGAGGGTCCAAACCCGCCCCCCCCAAAAAAAAAGGGAAACAGAGAGGTGAACACAATATCTAAGACGTCTTTTCACTCACTTCCAGTGGGTGGATGAGAGGCTAAGAAGCCAAGTAAAAAAGGGTGAATAAAAAGGGTAGTTAAGAAACTGAAAAGGTTAACAGAACTTTCATTAATATGGGCTGTAGAGACAAAATTTGTCATTCACAGACACCAAAGAGATAGGCTATTGGTAAACACCAGAAGCTTTCTGTTTGAACCCTAACAATGAAGAGTAAAGATAAACTAGACATAAACCTGAAGATCTGTCCTTATAGATATTAAAACCCCACTGTAAATCAGAAGAATCTCTGATTGAATTTGGTATCACAGTCTACTCCAACTCTTTGCCAAAAGCAAAAGTTTCCTTTGTAGAAAGATAACATCTTGGAATCTAGATAATTGTGCCATTGTCATGTCTTAAGTTTTATAAAATTTTCTGTGAGATGTAAGGTCACTGGGATTAATTTAAAAAAAGACTTCAAAAGCTATCTTAATGCTTATTCTAGGACTATTCATGTAGATTTATGGAAAGGAGGAGAAAATAAGTACAGGTAGTTCTTACAGAACAAATGAATAAAGTCAACTATTATTTGGACAAGTATGGGTGTAGTGGCAAGGGAGGGCCACAAAAAACATAGGGACACCTACTCTTCCATTTTAAGGCCTTTTTATCATCATTGCTTTGATAATAAGTTGCATAAAGAGTCCCAAGGAAAGCACAGCTATTCCAAAAAGAAAGACTTTTTTTTTGATGTCTGATCTTATTTATTTGTTACTCTTACAAAATCTCATTTTTGATTGGACTCAGACAGAGGTAGAAGCTCTCAGAGAGGAAAGTGTTCATCTCTTGGCAATCTGTTCCTGGCATCTTTCTCTTTGGCCTCCTTCATTCTCTTGGCCAAAAGTTTAGCATATTCTGCAGCCTCTTCCTTATTTTTCTTAGTACGCTGTTTCTTCAGAGCTACATGCCAACGTTTATGTTGCAGGACACATGGAGCAACAAGATGCTGAATCTTGGGTGCTTCGGTCCTAGCTTTCTTACCTTCTTTGTTTAGAGCCTTTCTCACAACACATTGACAGGCATCATGTTCTTTAGAGAGACTGAAAAGACTGTAGATTCTACTAACTCTTTTGGGCCCCGAGCGATGAGGCACACTAGTATCAATGAGACCAGAAATGTCTTTCTCCCCTTTGTTCACGATGACCCTGTTGAGAACACTCAGATTGGCATCCACAATGCAACCTTGAACAGATTTGCACTTTCTTTCTCCAGTTCTCCTTGGTCTATAACAGGAATGCTCCTTACTCAGGAGCAGGCAGACACCGTGGGTCAAGACACCCTGCATCATGGAGAAACCTTGTTTGTTGTTCCCATTACTGATTTGAACCACATAACCCTTCCATTCTTCACCCAGAGCATCAGCAGCAACTTCCATGGCTATACGCTTCTCATAGAAGGTATGAAGTTTTTGTTCATCATCTACTTCAATGAGCTTCTGGTAGCCAGTGGCTGGGAAAGAGATGTTCATCTTCATCCTGAAGCAGTCAGCTGCCTCTGAGGTGCCACAAAAAAAGAGCCCAGAAAGAAAGATTTGTAACAGTTGAAAGATTTTTAACTGTTGAAGTTTCTTAATATGAAAGGATTTCTTCCTATGTTTATACTGAGTTAAGCCAGATAAAACAACATGAGGCAACTGCCACAACCCCAAGAACTGGAGTAACAAAAGAGAAAGATGAAGTAACAGGATATCAAAGGAAGGCTTCACAGAGCTGATCCCAAGAGCTCTAACGAGCCAGAGCCTCTGAGCTGCTACTGGGGCCTTTGAGGGGACCCTGCAGAGTTGGCTGAAGGAAGTTAGAGTATAGGACAACTGTGGTGGCAGAAACAACATGGGCAGCAACAGTATAACAGTAAAGAAGTGTCTTCTTTCAACCTGTCTCATTCTAACATGTCCTCACCCAATATAAAAAGCAGCTGACAAAAAGAGTGTAAAAAATACAGTTTGCAGAATTCCAGCCCCAGCATCACAACAGATTACAGATGAGTAGAACTGGAGCTGAGAAAGAATAACCAGTACACAAATCTACCTACACAAGGAGAGCAGGCCTTTTTTTTTCAAGCGTGATTTATCACACAGAGAAGAAAACAAACAAAAACCACGTTTACCTGTTTGGACTGTACATGCTTCTAGTTCCAAATAATGTGTTTCCGTATATGCTTCTAGCAACCTCTCTGGTTGCTGGATCAGTAAACCAGTAAATATACTTACTGAATTAATTTAACAGCTTAAAATCCAAGTGAAATAGCCTGCAGGCAAAAAGTATGGACACTCAAGGAGTACATCCATGTCACAAAAATTTCATTTACTTAAGCAAGCTGACCAACATTGCTGGTAAGAGGTGGAGTTAAGATGTAAACTAAGGCAATCTGATCCTAGAAGACAGGAACTAGCAGACAGGAATTTGGATTTTCCAGGCTCTGACCACATTGGTAAATTCATTTCTGTTATCCTTCCCTCTTCTACTTCATACTCTAATAGTACAAATTGTCTCCATCATACAAACAGACCATCAAATGTATATAGATCATTATTTTATGTCTGTATACCATAAACATACATTTTTGATTCATTAAATCAAAAGAATAATTTGAAATCCTCTGTACTGATAGAAAAGTGTTTCTCTAACAATTTCAAGCATGGCAGGTATGCCAAAATCAATAAAAAGTAATCAGAAAAGCATATCCAAAGGCAGCCCAGCTTTTAGAATGTCAATAGACCCCTCTCCCATGGAGACACTTAATGTTGATTTTTCTAACTACACAGAACACAAAGAATACATTGATAATTCAGAATTTTTAAAATGACAGGATTCATTTTATTTCTTAGGGAATCAATTCTAGACACAAGGTATTTTCTATGTCATTATATCATTAAATTTATATTTCTATATCATTAAAAATATATGTCATTATATTTCTATATCATTAAAAATATAGGTCAATGTTGACACAAGACTTTAAAATTATAGTGGATCAAAATATATTCTAAATAGGCCGTCATGTGTTACTAATGGATAGGACAAAGAAAGTTGACACATTTCCATCACTTAGCAAACCTGGCACATATAGGCTATCAGTAAATACTGGCAAACAGATAAGTATAGCTGACAACTGTTTTTAGTTTTTTTCATATTTTGAGATAAATATTTTTCAGAACTTTAGAGTAATTATAACAGTCAGACTGAAATCCACAACTGTCTTTGTTTTTACAATTATGAGAGATATTGAGGCAATTTAGTCAATAGTTTAAGAAGAAACACACCATAGCTAATATTTGCCATCTATAGAAAAATGAATCACCGAGAACTTACATTTGATCTATGTAACCACCACTCTCCCACTTTCTTAAAAGGAATCTTAGAAAATAGGATCAGTTGCTAGACTTGATGAGCGTACAAGACACAGGCACATGCACACACAAACACACAGAGAGCAAAGGGGGTGGATGAGACAGAAAATATTTAGTATTCCTAAGAACCAAAACTTATTGAGGAAAGTATAATAAAACTCAGATTGTCAGAGTTAAAAAGGACATTGGAGTTTGTTTTGTTTAACTCCTTTATTTACAGATGAGTACATTATGTTCAGCTTTACATGACTAGCTCACATTCATGAAGTAATTTTATAGAAAAAAAAGCAATAAATGCAGTGTTAACTACTAGTCTTTTATTAACATATATCTATATCTATATATCTATATCTATATATATCTATATATCTATATCTATATATATATATATCTTAGATTCTCCACTGTATTAGCCATATTCTCCAGAGAGAACCAATGGTAAATAGATTAGAGATAGACAGAGATAAAGGGAAAGAGATAGAAGTATAAGTTTAAGATACAAATATAGATAAGAGGAGCTGTATTACAGGAATTGGCTTACAGGATTATGGAGACTGACAAGTCTCATAATCTGCTGTCTGCAAGCTGGAAATCCAGTGGTCTGAGTCTGAAGACCAGAGAACCAGAGGAATGAACAATGTTAGTTCAAGTCCAAAGGCCTGAGAACTGGGGGCCTATGGTATAAGTCCTGGTCAAGGTCAGAAGGCTGGAGAAGCAAAATTGACCATGTCTAAGGGCAGAAGAAGATGAATGTCTCACCTCAAGCAGAGAGTGCAAATTTCTACTTACTCCACCTTTTTGTTCTATTCAAGCCCTGAGCAGAATGGTGGATGCCCACCTGTATTGGTAAAGGCAATTTTCTTCACTCAGTCTACCAATTCAAAAGCTAATTGGTTCCTGAGACACCCTCCCAAAGACATCCAAAATTAAAGTTTCTGTCTAGGCATCTCTTAGCCCAGTCAAATTGACACATAAAATTCGTCACAGTCACTAAATCCTACTTTTTATTTATAATATATAAATAACCAAACTATACATCTCACATGTTTTATAACTCTCCCTCATAACACAGACATTCATCAAGAAGACTAAATCAGAATGTGAATTGTTTAAATTTTCCAGGAAAAATGTAAATAAAACAAACCAAAATAAAGCGGATATTCAAAGTAGCTTTGAGTATAGTTTCCTGTAATTTCTCTTCCAAAAAAAAAAAGACAAATTTAAATTGTCTTCATTATAAAATATTTCTGTAAAAGGAACAATCATTCACATTATAGAAAAGTGTTCATGGCATAAAATCATTGGACACTGAGTTATAAGAATTGTGGGTGACATAGAAACAGTTCTTAAAAATAGGGAAGTCATCAAAAGATTTAGGTTAGCTTTTGGAAGAAAAAGCCATAATGTAAGTTTTTTTTTTATTAGTTTCACCTAGGAGAGAGCCTATCAGAATCTTCAGAGTGGGTCATAAAGAAGGACTAGCTAATCTGGTTTGAAAAGCTAAGTCAGTTTGATATGCTCATATTGGATGGCAGCCACAGTTGAGATGGAATACCATTTCTTTCATTCTGACAGATGTCCAGACTGCGCATTGCATCAAACTACACAAAGTCCGGTAAAAAAGAAATCTAAAGTGTCAGATACCACATTAGACCCTTTATATCATTAACTCATTTAATTCCCTTTTAACCCCTTCTCAAAAAAAAAAAAAAAAAGATCAGAAATTTTAAGCAAATCTCATTTAGAGAAGTTATTCAGTTGTTCTCCCTTAAATTCTTTCTATAGTAGTTTAAGAATATTTCATTTTTTTTCTTGTTGAAAATGAGAATGCTATCTTCCTAAAACATATTTTCAAAAGTTTACTGCACTTAAACAATTAGTGAAATACATGACATCACATCAGAGACATAAAATCATACACATTTTCTTAAATGTTAACAGTCTAGCCCCAGACTGTCCTGATGGTTATGTTACAAATTATAACATACAAACTACACGAGCCCATTAAGTAACAGTCTTTTGTGGCACTGCTAACAGAACTTTTACACAGAGGAACTCTGCCTATGGTGTTAAAACTCTGGTTGTATGCTTTATTATAGTTACTAAAAAGAAAAAGAATAAAAAGAAAAAACAGAACACAGAGCAGTCCCACACAACTGCAACTCACCCAGGGTTAATTAGAATGCTCTCCCTTGGTCCTCTGAGGCATCAGGTTGTGACAAACAAAATGCATTCTAAGCAGCAAACAGCAAATATTAATATGTCCACTGCAAAGGTCTTAGTTTTAAATGAAGTCAACCATAATCAGGTGTTTGCTGCAAATCATCTACCTATAAAAGTTATTAACATTGCAACCTGCTTGACACATCTAGTCATTGTGTTTACAATTTAAGGAAAATAAAACATAAAACATTTGCTTCTCAGGGTCAAGCTATAGTCATTAATTTTATTCTTCACTATTGTGGATTGTTTGTTTTGTTTTGTTTCATCTTTTTGCAGATTATTTTCCACAGGAGGTTTTCAGTAGCTGCCTTTTTGCTCGCTTTATTGAAATGTGGAGAACAAAAGCATTTTTAAACCAGAGTTATTTCAATAATGATGAACAATTAAAAAGATACTATAAATATGTATTGGTATTACTAGAATTAAAATACTCAAGAAAATACACAAAAGGAAATAGAATCCCTAGTGACTTGAGAGAAACCTATTATTTTGGAAATCCAACTCAACTAGTAATTCTGAAGGTGAACAAGTAGTCCTGTAACAGCGTTTCTAAGAGACGGCTATGTGGGAGGCAGATCAAATAATTTTAAGAAACAAAAAGATGCCATTTAAATTCTGAAATCAAGAGCAACCTTAAATGATAAGAACATTTTGTAACATTAATTGTGCATAAATTTGTGCCAAATTTTTTAACTTCCTTTACATTTTAAAAATAAAACTACTTCATCAAGACCCAGTCTCACCTTAATAATAAAATGTTGAACTATACAAGTGACTAACTCTTCATTACTCCCTTAGATGTTGTTCTGCAGGTAATGGCCAAATATAGCATAATGGAAAGAAACCCCTGCAGCTGGAGTAGAGAATTGGAGTGGATGGCTGCATACTGCTGTCCAAGCAGTAGCATGGGACGCACAGCAAGGGACCAAGGAGGAGAAGCAAACACAAGTCCAAAAGACTGGCGAGACAAAACTGCAGCAGAGACCAAGGCAACTGAGTGGGGAACACCAAGGGGATGCAGACACAGAGGAATATGGGAATTCTTTGGTGGCATCTTTTACTGTTTTCTGTGGCTGGGGGCCCTGTCCAAATTTTTTTATATATATAAACACATACACACACATACTTTTTCTCCTTTTTTATAGTGAGATGAGGGTCAGAAAATCCCATGGAATCACTGGAAACAATGCCTCTGAAAGAATTTGTGTGGGCCCCTTGAAACAGCTCAGGAAAGACAAATCATGTACAGCCACATCAACTTCCAAAAAGGGTAGGTGTAGGGTAAATATAATCATCTCCTCAGGAAAAGTTTTCCAAGATCTAGAGACCTTTGAAGGAGGAAGGAGGACAGAGATTTTGGGTGCATGCAATGGCCTCTTCCTGAATCAGTCCTTGTTTCAGGTCAGGCTTGGTCCTCAGGAGGTTTTATATGGGAACTGACACTGAGCGATACCATTTGGGGAGTGCAGACTTGGTGCAGGCCCAGCCACCTTTAACACTGAGATGTTAGATCATCCTAGCCCACAGGACAAGGGGGAAATACGTTTTAGATTTAATCATTTAATGAACAGTAAATGCTACTACACATTACTACTCAATAATAGTTAACATTAGTTAGTTAATAATGTTAGTTAATAACACTAGACAACATTGATACACACTGGCATTTTGCTTCTTCTACGTGTATGTCTTTTTATAAGGTATAGGTTGTATACTGCTTTCTGTGTGGGTAAGTAGATAAAAGTAAACACAATAAACCATGTGTAAAGCAAAGTATCCTGCAAAAATAGGAACTGATTATCACTGATGGATTCTCATTATAGCTAGTGGAAAGAGGTATCAATATTGTATTTTAAAATAACGAATTAGACAAATGTTCTAAAGAGATAGGTTAACTTCTCAGTATCATTTCTTTATTTTCTAAGACTAATTCTGTGAATGACCATTATATTTTAATGACTATAATGCATTCCTAATATTTTAATAATGCTGAGAGTGGACCAATATTACACAATAATAATTTTATAGAATATATAATGTGGGACAGTCATATTGTATACAATGTACACTTCAGAAAAAAAACCTATGTTAAAAAAAAACATACAGATGATGACAATTCAGATATGCCAAAGAGAAGCTGCAAAGTGCTTCCTTGAAGTAAAAAGGTATGCATATATAGGTAAAAACATAGAATATACAGGGTTTGATATCATCTGTGGTTTCAAGCATCCACTGGGAGTCTTGGAACATATACCCTGTGGATAAAGAGGGACTACTGTACATTAATATTTGCTACTCATTGTATTTGTGTATGTTATGCCTGCTGTTTAAAAAGATTGAAACACTAGTGGGATTATGGCTTTAGTAGTCAACATGTTTAATTATTTATATTTTTAGCAATGCTTAAATGTTTAAAAAATTATTTCCAAAGTTTTATGAAATAAAGATGCTTTATAAACTGAGTATTAAGTTAAAAACACACATATGCAGTAGAGTGGATTCATCAATGTACGGTCCCTCATATATTAAAGAGAAAATTAACAAATGCTACCAGTTAACATTTCTATATCTAATTGATGTTCTTCAAATTACAAAAAAAATGCATGCATTAAGTCAAATGAAAAAATCTCAGAGCTGGGTAGCACAAGGGATTATCATCTCATTCCAACCCACTCTCAAATCCTACTTGCTGGATAATCCACATTAGCAGCCTGGTACATGCACTTTCACAAGATTTTCCTTGTTCATTCAAATACACACACAAATATATTACCCCCACACAGGTATTTGTTTTCAGAATTGACTACTTCATATACTATATATCTTTATCTGTAATTTGTCTTTTCATGTTTCATTTTAAATAGCTATTTCCATATATCAGCAGATAGATATCAAGCATTCATTTAAAATACAAGTTTTTCTAATTAGTTATGTATATATGTGCACATAAATATACACGTGTTTTATATAAATGAAATGATACTCAATTTTAGAGAAATTAAGTACTTGTTCCTTTTTTTTCTTACTTTTCACCCCTTTTTCTTCTTGACCCCAATTACTCTCCTCCATCATTCATCTACCCTATGATGACACATATCAGCAGCCTAATATAGATCACAAAATTAGTTGATGCTTTGGAAATGGTAAGGTGAGGGAAAACTGAAATGAAGTACAAGGTATTATAAAATCATTTTGCAATTAGTAGAGATTTTAACTATAACAATTTATTAAAAATTTAGTTCTTATAAATTAAGGCTATAAAGTTTGTTAAATAATCTGAGTTATAAAACAAATTATATTAATTATAAACATAGTTCCTAAATGAGAAAAAATAGCATGTAAAACAATTTGAATAAAAATGTTTTCTAAACTTGTTTGAGATGCAAAAACTTAAAGTTGTATGCACTAGATACCAAACTGCGCCTGTTTCTGGAGGAAGAAAAGCAATTTACTTTCAATTTTTAGCTTAGCAGGCACAGAAAGAACACCAAAATTTGAGCCTGTGGCCACTCAAGTTTGAAAATCTGACCTAGCTTTGGAAGCTAAGTTTTTGAAACTACTTGCACAACTCTTCATTTTAAAGCCACACGGGGCCTAAGAGTTAATCTAGTTCAACTGTTTTTTTTTTTTTAATAGGTAAATCAAGGACCACAGAGGTTAAAACTTGCCTAAGTTTTCACAGCTAATTAAAGGCAAAGCTGGAACTCAAATTGAGGTCTCTTTTTTCAGTCCAAATTTTTTTTATATTAGTTTTCTCTATATTTTCTTTATAATGCTAAGTCAATACCTTAGTGACAATAAAGAACCTTTCAGAGTCTATAAACATCTATAATCTATTAGAAATGAATTGTTCCTTCAGACCTGTGGTTAATGACAGAATCTTTAGAAAATGACATGAATACCTGCAAGCTCCACAGTTGTGAGAGCAGGTGATGGCTGCCCTGGCAGCTCTTGGCAATTTCAAGTGATGTATGAGTCAATTATAGACCCAATCCTGTACCTTACTATTCTTAAAAATCTGCAAAAGTCACTAGATTACATATTTTTTTTTTAGTTCATAAGTTCATCATACTCCTTGAATTTCTTAAGTTAATATACCAAGAGTAAGCACGAAGTCAGCACATAGAATCCTACAGGTGCATGCATAAACATGAACATACACAGAGAGATGCCAGAATTTTTATTACTGAATTTTAGTTTTTAAACCTCAATCCATTGCTAAATGCTCTATACCAAAAATTATAGCATGAATTTTTTTCTAGTTAGGAAAATTAAGGTTCAAGAGTTTTTGCCCACTGTACAGTTAGAGAAGACAATCCCCATACAAGATTGCCATCAGCTCTAACACCATTAGCAAGTTTGAGGGTCTCTAAAAGCACCCTTAGGTTCTATAATTCATTAAAAAGTCTCATAAAAATTTCTTAAAATTTTTATTCCCATATTTATGGTTTATTATGGGGGAAAATATACATTAAAATCAGCAACAGAAAGAGCATTTAGGCAGAGTTCAGGAAAGGTACCCAATGCAAAGTTTCTACTCTCCTCTCTCTATGGGGTCCTAGGCAACTTTCTTTCCTGGCATCAAACTATGATGATACACACAGCATGTTGCCAACCAAGGAAGCTCAACCAAGCATCAGTGTTCAGAGGTGTTGTCAGGGCACCAAGATGTGGGCATGACTGACTGATTGTCCAATCTTAGTCAGCCATCCCTCTAGAGATCTACTGATACTATGTGATTCAAATTCCCCTCACTAGATTTTTGGTCTTTCTGATGTGGCCACTATTGTGGCTGCCAGCCCCCAAGACACACGTACCACCAGAACTCAGTGAGTTATAGGAATCACACTCTTTATTCAGACAGCTGGGTCTGAATAAAATCCCATTTTTAAGCCTCAAATCCCATTCTTCATTCTGTCTGAACAGAAAGGTCTATTTTTCTTCTATTCATTACCTATCAACCCATTGGTCAGGTGTGCGAGCCGGGATACAGAAGCAGAAAACTTGTTAGAATGTTATGGTTCCATAGTTAGTGGCCTATGTTCCTATGGTGATAGTCAAACAGTAATTTCCAGCAAGTAATTAATTTTTAAATGGTAATTCTCTAGCCAACACACCACCAGTGACCCAAGGTCTCAAGGAAAACAGACCCCCATCAGGCATGACATCTCAAGGGTTTAAATGTTACCTCCCAAAAGCCCAAGGAAAAAGCCAAACCTCTTTGGGGGGCAAGGTTAAATTCTTTATTACACAGAACTTCTGTTGACAATGCCCTAAGGAAAAGCTAAATTCAGAACTCTCAATGCCTTGCTCATCAGAGATAGTTTCTGTTTATTTCTATAATTATAAACTAAATTTGCACAGGAAAAAAATTATTTTTAAAGTACACATTACTTCTTCAAAAGAGAAAGAATTTCTATATTTATGGAGGAAAAAAGTTCTGTGGAAATGGACCTCACAGGGTAATCTGATCCTAAATTCCACAGGTCATGGTGGGTAGTCATACCCAGGTACATAACTTTTAAGTAAAGGTTTATCTTTGCCTTAAGCACATTCTTTATATCTAGGTTAACACACCTTTGAAATAAACCATAAGCACCCTCAAGAGAACACATAATCTTAACTATCCTGTAATGCCATGCCCACATTGCTTTCTCCCACCTTCATGTAATCTTCCTTACTTCTCCTTCTTCTTCTCAAATCCGTAAAAGAAAGTGCAAACTGTTAATTCTCTGAAGTATTTGTCTCAGTCTGTTGCGATCTCGCTTCCAGGTATATCTTCTCTTTGCCTCAAATAAATTTTTATAAAAATTCTCTACAGGTTAGGACATTTCTTACATTGACATTTTGATGTAAATGGTATAATTACACAATTTGATTCCCATCATTCGACTCAGAGAAGTCCAAGAAAAAAGACATTTTGAGGAGGCTGAGGGGGTAAGGTCTAAAACAAAAACTAAAAATTAAAGTAATTTTTATAAATAAAGTTATTTATAATACTTTATGTTATGAAAATAAATTATGGATTTGTTTTTTTGTTTTGTTTTGTTTTTTATTTTTTTATTTTTGGGGGTTTTTTTTAGGGAGGAAGGACCAAGAGATAAGCAGTAACTGGAATATCAATATATTCTCTCTTGATAGTCAAAATCGCTACTACTAATCTGTAGACAAAGGAGACATCAGCATATTGTATAAGACCATAGCCATACCCTTTTTCCTATATTCTCTTTGGAACAGTAGTGCACATTAGAACAAGAACTATAAATTATATTTGTAAAATGCTATTTTAAAATTTATAAAAATGTTATTTCCTTTGGTTCATAGATGGTTATACATAAAAGAAAAAAACTAGTTAATAGATAAAGGTGTTCCATGAAAAGTAATCTCACAGGGCAATCTGATCATAAATTTCTAATGGACAGGTCATAGTGGGTAGTCACACCCTAACCCTAGTTGTTTAGTGACAGCTTTTAAGCCCACTTTGTCCATTGTTCTTGTGTATCTAGGGTAACATACTTTTGAAATGACAGAAGTAATACCCATCTAAGAGGGTTTTACAAGAAAGCACATAATCTTGTTAAGGATCCTGTAATCTGATCCCTACCTTGCTTTCTCCCACCTCCATATACATTCCCTCCTTAATTTCAAATACATAAAGGAACCTGCAAAACTGTTATTCTCCAGAGCATCTGAAGTCTTGCTCTCCACCATATGTCAACAGTATGGTTCAAATAAATTCTTATAAAAATTCTCTATTGGTAAGGTTGAATCTTATGTTGAAACTAAGAATGTTTTCTCTTTTGTGTATTTAAATTTTATTGAAGACACTGCAACATAGTCCACTGAATCTGATATGTGAGGAAGCACAAGAAGAATGATAAATGTAACACCAAAATAGAAAAAAACAATAGTTATCATGCAAAACATTTGAATAGTGACAATTTCTCTAATATATTTCAAATGATTATAATATTGTTCTACAAGAAGTTTTAAAGTACTTGTTCAGAAAATGTCTTCCAAATCTATCCCTAAAGCTATATTTACAGAAAGGCCAAACATATACATCTCACCCTAATGATATGACATTTTCATTAAGACTATATTTTTAGAACTTAGAAGTTCGTGGCCCACTTGAAGGAGGCTGGCTAGCAACCTACATAATATCATAGATCCAGCACATAGTAATAAAAAACAAATTATCTCTTAATGACTAGCTGTTAGGGCTGATCTGATTCAGAAAAAAAAAAATAGTTCTAAAATTAATTCTCAGAATAAATGAAAAGCATAGATGATTTCTAAATTTAATTTTGAATTCTAATGATATTTTAGTCATATTAAAGGCTCCAAGTTTCAGGGAATGTTTTACTTTGAATTAAATCCTTTGGGTTTGTCCCTTGCTTAGGACAGACAGGCAAAAAGCACAATATATTATTTTCGTTTATTGTTTATTTTTCAACAGAATGTTAACTTACTAAAGGGAACAGAAAAAAGGAAAATAGAAGAGTGGCTTTATCAGTTGAAAGTGGGGCTTGTTTATCTCACAGACAGACTAATACCCACTCAATTCAGGCCCAAACCCAGATTTTCCTTAGAACTAGATTTCCATAATAACCTATTTCTTATTTCTCAACTTTTGACCTAACTGCTGTTTTTTTTTTTTTTTGAACTATTCAATTCTCTTGCTTAACCAAACATATCATAGACAGCAAAGAAATGTCACTGCTGCTGTTGTTCTTTAAGACCTAAATTTTCAGTCTCTAAGAATTTTTTCCTGTCCACATGTTTACTCCATTCCTTAAGGGCAGGCAGGGTCACTTAGATTAGATCATGAGATTCAAATTAAACTCCAGGTCCAATACTTACTAGTTCGATCTTGAAAATTAATGTAAATTCTCAGAGTCTCCATTTTCTCCTATCTATCATAATACTACTAACTTGCAAGTTCATGGTAAGAATTAAATGAAACAACGTATGCCTCCTATTTGTTTCACTGTTTTTAAACGAACATGAAAACCACGATTTAAAGAAAGGCAACCTAGAAAGGAATATGCCTTATTTCTTGACTAGTGTGTTTCCTAGATTCAGACAGATTGTGAATGGTCAATACCTGTCTGTACTCACAATTGCCCCTTCCTGTTTTCCACTAAGCCTTAGATATCCAAGGTTCCAGCTTTTCACAGGCTAAGTTCCATCTGAATTCTCTCCTCAGAGTTCTACAGAGAGCCCACTGAGGCTACAACAGCTCAGCCCTGTTCTGGTATGTCTGAATTCTGATTGTGAAAACATTTCTTTCCTGCAAAACTCAGTGGCCTCTAATAGCTATGTCCCTAGCCTTCCTATCCCACCAGTTTGCCAACGCATTTTGACATGTCAAAAATCTCTAAAACTCAACCTAGGTTTTATAGTACTGTCATTTGTCTTAAACATTCTTCTCAAAGATGTCATCGAGGTCAGAACTATTTCTTACTTTAATTTTTTTATCACCAACTTCTAGTAAACTGTTTCACTTAATGCACGTTCTTAATAACCTTTCCTAGAAAGACAAAAGGAAAGTAGTAATGAATCTCTACCACTTTAACTTACTCTAACTTAGTACATCCCAGACTCTTGCTATCTTATTTTTTAGGTCCATCTGAATTTTGCTTCTCACTTGGGTCCCAATAGTTCATATTACTCTTATACAAAGGTGCCTTAGGAGTTTAATTTTAGTTTCAAGGGACTGGGTCAACATCTTTGATTGATAAGATAAAGATAATTTGGAATGTGCTAGAACACAAGTGGGTAGGAATACTTGAGACTAAGAATTCCTTAGGGAGGTCAGAACAGGTTACCACTCAGGAATAATGGTACCACATGGCCCAAGAAGATTCTAACACAAGAGACTCCTTCCCTGGAGCCAAAACAACACCTCCTAGAGAGAAGATACCTTCAGGACCCAACCCACTTACAGCTTCCAAAAATCCTGCTCTACCTGTAATCCTAGAGTCCAAGTTCTGCTCTTGATTCTTTAATCAACCTTTTCACCAGTGCGACATGATGTAGATGTAATCCTTTTGGTTAACATATAGGGTGTATATACATACACAAACATATATAAATACATGTATATGTGTATATATATGTATGTATGTGTGTGTGTATATATATATAAATGTATGTATATAAATGTGTGTGTATGTGTGTGTGCATGCATAAAAGCAGAATACTAGAAATTAGGCATATTTCCCATACAAAAGTCAGTTTGTATTTAAGCAAATGCCCCTTGCTGCTCCTCAAATTCCTTTGAAATGAAAGTCTCTCTTACCTATACTTTCAGCTTCTTCACTTGATCAACCCCAGTTTGACTCCACCTCTCACAAGTCAAAAATCTCTGGTATTTTCTTCTATTAATCCTGATTTGCTTTTAATTTCCAAATAATTATTGCTATGAAGCAAAGAGTATGAGAAACTTAAAATCTAAGCTGATTCTTTTCTTTTTAAATCTGCTCTATTTAGAGTAAAGAGAATAAAATAATCCACAAAAAGTATTAAATACAAATGTAATATTTCCCATTTTAAATCATATTTATGCCTTAATCAAATGATAATTCAAGAAACAGAGAAAAAATTACTCTCCCTTTTATTTTAAAAACCAAGAAAACAGATATGTTTCATTAAGAAATGCCATATCAACTATGCTCATTAAAATGAAATCAACTGTTTTTTAAGTTTATGAATATAATTATATTAATATCACTAATCAAAATAAACAGTAAGTAGGCTTAAGGGTCCTCATAAAATAGTGTTTAATAGTGATTAAGTTTAAATTATGTAAATAAGAATTATAAAGGGAATTTATAGATTATATTTGGATCTCAAAATGTGAAGATGTTCTATATTAAAATTCAAATTATTAAATTCTTTGATTTTAACTTTCCAAATTTGGACCCCAACAAAACATTTAGTTGCCATGGTAAAAACCATCAAGCCAAAATTCAACATCATTTCATGATTAAAAACTCTCAAGAAAGTACATATAGAAGGAATATAATTCAATGTAACAAAGGTCATATATGACAAGCCAACATTTCTTCCTCTATTTGATTTAAAATATAACTGCATAAAGCAATAATTTTAAATCTATGTTGAAGAGCTTATAATGTTCAAAAATATAATATATAATAATAGCCCAAAGAAGAGAATGAACTTAAACTAAAGCAAAGTTTTTGTATAATTTAGAAATTAAGTTGGTATTAATTCAAATTAGATTGTCTTGATTTAAGGTGTTAATTTCAATCCCCAGAACTATCTCTACCAATACTGAAATATATATGTACACATATATATACATATGAAATGGAATGGTACATTTGTAAAATACCTTACGATATACACAAATACAGAAGAAAAGGAATAATAGAGGAGAAAAGATTAAAAATATAGAAAACAAAGACCAAATTGGCAAACATAAAACCTACATTAGTGGTAGTTAAGGATAAGTAAATTTTTAAAAATCTCCGATCAGAGATTGGCAGAATGAATAAAATGACGATCCAAATATATGTTGTATATGAGACAAAATTTACATGCAGAGAAAAAAATGTTGATAGTAAAATGATGGATATAGATGTATGATGCAAACAGTAAACAAAAGAGAAAGTGGCTATTCTAATATCAGAAAAAATGGAATTTAAGACAAAAATTTTTATTAAGGACAAAGAAGTACATTTTATAATGATAATAGGATCAATCAGGAAGATATAACAATTATAAACATACATATGACGTAATGACAAAACGCCAAAATACTGAAGACTAACAAAATTGAAGAGAATATATTTAATAGATAATTAAAAATAAGAATTGGAGACATCAATAGCCCACTTTCAGTAGGAGACAGAACAACACTACAAACTAACTAGAGCAAACAGACATACGTAAAAACATTGCAACCAACAACAAAATACACCTTCTTCACATGTGCATGTGAAATATTCCACAGAATAAACTATGTTAGGCCATAAAAGAAGTCTCAATAAATTTAAAATGATTTAAATCACACAAATTATTTTCTTCAAGCAACATGGAATTAAATAGAAATCAGAGAAACTCTTGAACATTGGAAAATTAACAAAACATGTATACATAACATGTGGGTTAAAGAATATATTACAAGATAAGTCAAGAAAAGATTAGAGATGAATGAAACAAAATGACTTCCCAAAATATATGGTAGACAGATAAATCAAGGTTAAGGGTAAAATTTATAGCTATAAATGTCTTTACTAAAACAAAAAGGATCTCAAATCAATTACTGAAACTTCTGCCTTAAGAAACTAGAAAAGAGCAGACTATACCCAAAGCAAGCGGAAGGAAGGAAACAAAAAAGTTTAGAGTAAAAATAAATAAAATGGAGAATTAAAAAAAATAATGGTAGAAAACATCAGATCGTTATCTGATGAGGACTTAAATCTGGACACATAATGAAACTTTACAGATCTATAATAAAAATATTAGAAATCCAATTTAAAAATAGAGTATATGATTTGAATAGATATTTTTTCACAGAAGGTATACAAATGATCAGTAACTGCATAAAAAGATGCTCAAAATCATTATTTATCTTTAGAGAAATAAAAATCAAATCCCAATGAAATGCTATTCATATTTACTAAGATGTCTAAAAAAAGAATGACAGACAATTACAAATGTTGGTGAGAAAATGTAGAAATCAGAGACCTAATTCTTTTCCAGTGGAAATGTAAAATATTACAGCCACTTTGGAAAACATTTTGGCACTTTCTCAAAATGTAATAATTATGACATGCTCTAGCAATTACATTACGAGGTATACAACCAAAGAAAACGAAAGCAAATGTCTGCAGAAAAAAAAAATGTATACACAAATATTCAAACATCATTATGTATAACAGCCAAAAAATGGGAAAGAAACAAATGTTCAACTGATGAATGAATAAAATGTAATATATCCATATTATTTGGTAATAAAAAGGAATGAAGTACTGATATATACTATAATAAGGATGAAAGTCTATTAAGTGTAAGAATCAGCCACAAAATACCACATGGATGAATCTATTTATATGAAATCTCCAATATAGGCAATCGTCAAAGATGGAAAGTGGATTAGTGGTTTCCAGACACTGGATAGAGAGGGAAATGAGAAGTGACTGGCATAAGAATAGGCAGGTGGAGAAGGAGTGGTTTTTTGGAGATGACGAAAATGTCCTAAAATTAGATAGAATGATGCAAAACTGTGAATATACAAAATAACCCACTGAATTGTAAACTTTATAAAAGGGTGAATTTTATGGTATGTTAATTATACCTCAATAAAACTGTTCAATAATATATACTGACTAATAGAATACAGACACATTTATAAAAGAGCAATGTCTCTTGACCAAGTAGGTTTTATTATATGGTTTTCATCTTTGCAAGTCCATAACCTCAATTTTATCAGTACACTCAATTCTAATGGTCTTATTGCTTTAACACACTTGAGATGCATTCAAAAAAAGAGAAAGCATTATTTTATTGCTTAAAGGAAAACTCTATTCCTACATATTTACCCCAAAAAAGAAAATTTACATTAACGCAAAAACTTATTTGTGAATAGCCACAGCAACTTTGCCCATAACTGAAAACTAAAAACAGCCCCAATATCCAAAATAAATGAAAATGTAATAGTATATCCATATGAGATATTACTCATCAATAAGAACAAACCACTAATATACATTTCAAAATGGATGAATATGAAACACATAATTATAATGAAAGTAGTCAGACCCCAAAGGCTATATACTATATGTTTTCATTTATATGGCTTACTGGAAAAGACAAAATTAAGAAAAACATATAAGTGGTTGCCAACGACTAGGGGTGGGGCCAGCGATTAAGTACAACAACATAAAAGGAAAATTTCTGGAGTAGTTTAACTATTTTCTATCTTGACTATGGTGGTGGTTACATAATTTTACGTGACAAAACTCACAGAGCTTTGCACTAAGAAGCTGAATACAGGAAACAATACTGTATAAAAATGCATAAATCGATGAGATAGAAAGACATAATAATAGCTTAGATAGACTGGATGGATGGATGATGAATGGACAGACCAATAAGATAACAGTTTCCTATGCTTTTTCACTCTTTTCATATACTCTGTATCCTTACATATGTACTGTGGCAATATTTTTAAAAAGCATTAACAAATGCAATCAACCTGTCCTTATTGTCCCCATATTCCTAATTGCATTCATCTCCTATCAAAAGACAAATACCTCTGAGGACAATGATAGTGCATCTATGTGTCCTGAGAATAGATAACATTAGAGAAAATGGAAAGAGCTAAAGACATCTGAGGGGGTTGAATGGAATCACCTTCAATAAATGGAGGATGCTACAGAAATGAGAAACACTAAAGACTCACATGGTTGCATTATAACCCTCTCTGAAAATTTGCTTTACATAATGCTGCACCCTGGGGATAGAGAGAAGGAAGCTGAGAGGTATTACTACTTTTTATCTTCTCTATACTAGTCTTCTTTTGGAAGATATTTCTGCCTTTCTTCATCTATATTTTTAGAACTTCTTTCCTAATTAATAATTTGTAGCCACAATGTAATAATAATACTGTCTGCTTGTCCTTTCGTTGGATGTGGGCTAGCAGAAGGCACCCATCTGCCTCATTCTCCAGCTCCCTGTACAACAAATAACCTCCTGAGCTGAAAGGAACAAAAAAGGAAACTAGGGTTTAACACTAACTGATAAGGAAAGGAATGTAAATTCCAGAAAGCCCTACAAAACAATGAATAGCAAAATTAAATAAAAATAACTTCAAAATATTCTTTTAAAGAGCCCACCTGGAAGAGACACTAGGAAGCCTCCCTCCTTCACCATCCCTATAGTCATCAGTTTATGAAAAATTATAGTAGTATAAGACCCAAGGTCTCTCATGGATACAAAGCTAGATGATCAATTTGTGAATTGAAAGTAATGAGGCATTTGGCAAGCCTTTAAGCTTCTTTTTACTCATTCTTAATGATGTATGGAAAGTAACCTATTTTTAATCAAAATAACATTTTGACTGAAAATAGTTTAGAATGAGTTTTTCAATATATAAAATATAGGAGCTCTTTTAGTTCTTAGGTAGAAAAAGATTTCTTTTAGGCTAGTAAGTGCCTTATGCAAAATTTGGAAACTGAAATTATTGATTTTTGCCTTGCTCTAAAATATACCTTTAGGATTACTTCCTTGGTCAGGGCTAAAGTTATTAAACAGTCAAAATCAAATTGAACACGTCTTCGCCAGAAATCTAAAAGTTCTAGTCAATTAGGTTTTCAAAAACTGGTAATTTTGATTCAACACTTTTTCTTAAATGTCAGTAGCTGAAGTCCAGCTCACATATTCTGATTTAATTAGTCTGAGGAAAGAACCTAGTTTTTATGTTTTTTAAAGGAAGGCATTTAACTTTGGGTGGTGAACACACAATGTAATATGCATATGATGTATTATTGAATTGTATTTGATTTTATTAATCAATATCATGCCAATAATTTTAATAAATAATAACTTTTTAAAAATTTGTTAAAGAAAGTATCCTAGAAGATTCTAATGTGAAACCATTGTGAGAACTGGTGTTCTAGAGTAGAGATTCTAAAATACTAACATACAGTAAAATTGTCTAAGGATCTTATTAAAAAGGAGATTCTAATTCAGTTGCTTTGAGGCAGGGCCTGAGATTTTACATTTCTGCAAAGCTCCCAAGTCATCAGACTGATGCTGCCCTTACATGAACCACACTTTAAATTGAAAAGTTCTAGAGGTATATATAACAGGCCAATAAAACTCTTTTCCTAAGGTACCTTTCAGGGCTTTTAGGAGTGTGTACCTAACTGCACAGGTGCCAAAACTCATTGCAATGAAGTTTGACCTTAAATTTATTGCTCACTGGGCATGTATACTAAAAAAATGAATTTGACACCAAATGTCATTAGATGAACTTGACATCAAAAGTATTAAGGTATTTACATAATGCATCAGTTTAAATTTAAATAATAATTATATTTTCTATTTTTATAAAGGTAAAACATTTCTATTATTCTCTGACTTTGCCTCCTATAATTAAGTGATCTATCTTTGTGGGTTATTAAAATAGAGACACTATGACCATCATTATCCTGATATATTTTAAAAATAAAAAATCAACATATTTTTAAATAGAAATATGTATGTAGTTTCTCCTAAAGAAAATATATTCAAAATTTAAAGACTCTTCAAACAGTCTTAAAGTTTAAGTCTATCTGTTTAGAACTGCTATCTACTGATTGCTTATATATGTCAGATTCTAGATTCATTTACATTTCTGACTTTACAGCCTATTTAAACCAATCATAAAATGAAACCATTAAATGCCTAGTCAGAAATTTCAAAGGCCTATGGGTAAATGCATTGCTTAAAACCATTTCATGTTAATATTTTTATTAAATTGTATAACTCTGCAATAAAATTAATGCTCCAGACACCTCTAAAATTCTACAATTTTTTTTTCCAGCACAGGGTTCCTTGCTCTTCCTCAGGGTACACCTAAAGCTGAGATAAGAGTCAGCTGTTTTCTCAAAATCAATAAGCCAGGAAAAAAACATTCAATGCCTACAGTGCACCTATCTCTCTTCAACACATTCTATAAAAGAAAATACAGAGTTTTATTAGTCCAATTTATTCTTTTTTTCTTTTCATACTTTTTAAAATTTTATTTATTTTAATTAGTTTCAAGTATACAGTACATTCATTAGACACCTATATAGTTCATAAAACAATCCCCCCAATTGCTCCCTCCATCCCCTTACCCTCTTCCTACCCAACATATTAATGCTAACTGCTTTCCTTATGCCGTGCTCCCCATCTCCATGACAAAGCCCAATTTATTTTTATTTAATTCTCCATAGCAGCCTCCTAACTGCTTTCCTTGCTTTTACACAGCATGAAAATCTATCCTTTAAAATCGATATGTAATAGTACAGCATTAAAGTATTTGTCTGTGGCAATAATTTGACATTTGCATTTTTCTTGTGACAATTCCTAGCCTAGTTTTCAATTTTAAAAAAATACAAATGACTAAACTGAATTTAGGCATTCTCTAGGGTAAGACAGGGGTAGTTGATGAAACAAGAAAAAAAAAATGTTTTGGACCTCTCCTATCTCCAGGATAACATGAGTAAAAGAATTTGGATAGAAGAAAAGATTTTTGTAGGAGGAAGGAGTCTTTTTGGAGCATCAGAGTTTTTTATGTTTTCCACTGTGGGAGGGTCACATTGTTAGCAATTATATTTTTTCTTGATATGTTGCTCTTTTCATTGGGAGGTCTAGTTTGTACATGAATCTCCCTGTGAAAATATTCTCCCAATCACCAGAGAATATTTCTTGAATTGGGTTCACGAAATGGTTCTAAACTTGACTAGAGCTAGTTTGCCACAGTACATCACTGACCATAGATTTAGCTGATAAAGCATAGGAGACAAGTGCAAAAGGGAGGCAAAATGTTAAAGCTAATTTGGACAGAACAAACTAGCCCTCAGTATCTTGGAGAGCAGCTGATGGTTTTACAGAAATTCCTAGGTTTTTGGCGAGTTAGAGTAAGCCACTGATGACAGCAAGTTTGCAAGTGTTCTCTTCCTGCCATTCCTCCCTACTTCACCGCCTGCTCACCAAGAAATCACTCAGTGGGGCCAATGTGTCTTAGCCAATAATGAAGAATAGACCTATTGCTGAAGGATGATTAGTTGAATAAAGAGCATGCTTCCTGGATTTTCCAACAGCAGGGAACTATGATGGTCTTGGTGGTAGAAGAGGGATTGATAGAAGATGTAGAATCAGGCCTATAGAGCCACAGAAAGGACACTCGCTGACAGGGCTGGCAGTGAACTAATTACACACCAGATAGAAAACTTTTCCATTTTCTCCTACTTTGCTATGCTCTATGTCAACAATTTTCACTTTCTAGATGACAGGTGATATACAAACCCGTTGGAGTTTTCTGATGAGGAGGAGATATGGAGAAAAAGTATTAAATTGTGAACAGTAACTGAGATAGTGATAACACTTTGTCTATTTTATCTAGAGAAATTAAATTTTAAATTTCTGTTGTATCAACAGAGTTGACTTGTTTGGGATATATCTGTATGGGTCATCTGCTCCAGGCAGATGCAGGTTTCAAGCCAGGAGGCAGAGGTGAAGTCATTAGACTATTCTGATGAATTTTTATGAATTTTGCTGCTCAAAAAAAATCATAGTATGTCACTTTCCTGCTTAAAATTCTCCAGTGGCTTCTCTTTGTATTTGCAGTAAATGTCAAATGCTACTGTAGCATACAAGGCTCCAGAGGTCTGACCTCTTCTTATCTCATACTCATTCATCATTCCTCAGCAATTTAATCTGCTTTCTGATATTCCAATGAGCTAAGCTTGTTTCCACCTCAGGCTTTCAGCATTTTTTACTGCTTCCACCTAAAATACTCTTTTTTTATATCTCTGTACGACTAAGACCTCATCCTGGATGTCTCAGCTCAAAACACATCTCTTAAGGGAAGCCTTTCTAAACTACCCTATGTCATTCTTGATAAACTCGTCCTACCTTATTTTTCTCATATACTATATCAAGCTGAGAAAATATCTTACATGTTTTTTGGTTACTTGTTTATTGTCTGTTTCCCCTACTTTATCTTATATAAATTCATGAGATAAAGCAACATGTCTATTTTGTTCACCACTATTCCTAGAACCTGAAATAGGACCTAGAAGATTGATTGCAAATACTCAATAAATATTTATGGAATGAATGATTCCAGGCTAGTAATCATCAAAATGCTCTTCTGAGTGTTGCCTTTAACAAAGGAAGCTTTAAAGTGATTCTACTTTGGAAATCTGATACAGAAACCTATACTAACCACAAAAGGGCAACAACACATAGATCAGGTAGAGGTGGGTGAGAAGCTATCATACAATAGAAAGAGTCAAGTTTATAAAAGAAAGAAGACTTCTAATTTTACCTTATAATCGAAGTATGATTCTATGGCTCTAAGTCAATATACAGAATGATAGATTGATCAACTGATTGCATCAATGGTCTCAATGCCATCTACACTGTATCTATGCTCCTTTGTCCACTCAGTCAGATCTTCATCTGACTCTGAGATCAACCATGGGACTTCTTATAGCCAAAGGGATATTATTAATCATCATGCAAGCAAAAGCTTTATAAGAATATGTATTTTCATGCACAATGGGACTTGTCTGTTTTCTATATCTGCCTCACTGTGAGCACCAACTGAAACTTACTGGAGGAATTTGAGACATGTGAAAAATAACCGAGGCCATTATAAACCAGCCAATAGCTGGTCAACCTCCCAATATATGAGCCTGCAATAAATCAGCAACCCACAGCTGACTACAGAAATATAAATGATCCCAGCTAAAAGCTGAAGAGATACACAGCTGAAATGAAAACTCAAGAATTTGGGGTTTATTATACAGTGATTATTGTAGCAAGAGAAAACTGGGACAGCAGATAACTGGGTGAAAAAGCAAAGAACCATGCATATGCTGATGATTCTCAAATCCGCAGCTCTAAATCCATCTCTCTGGTCCATTTATTCCTTTTGAACATAAAACTCATAAATAATACTGCCTATTCTTATGCTGATAAAAATGGCAGCAAAATTTGTTGAGCACCTATTTTTTGCCATGCACTGGTATGCATTTTCTATAAAATATTTCATTTAATGTTTATAATAATCATTTATAAATGGACAAATGGAGGCTTATATAGGGTGAGTACTTCTCCCAGTATCCTCTAGCCAGTAAATAGTAGTAGATTTGGACTCAGACCCAGAAAATTCTGCTCCACATACTGTGTTCTTACCCATTAAGCTTGCCTCTTCCTTATAGCCATAGCCATTGGCCAGAATGCCCGAGGATAGCTCAGAGCCAACATGTACAACCTGGTTACACTATATCCTCTTTTTTTAACCTATTTTTCCTGATATAATTTTATCTTACTGGTAAAAACTCATAATAAAAATAAGGTCATATCCTAGAAGATTTTCTCACCCTGCTTGCCTCCACATCAGTTATTAACAAGGTCCTGTTTATTTTAACTCCTAAGTATCTCAGCTATTTTTTTGTCTCCTCCTCAACATGCCCACTATTAATGGCCTACAACAGAATCTCATCATTTATTAGAACCTTCTAACAATTTTGTCTCTGATCTGGCCTCCTCTCCATTCTTCTCTCTTTGCTATAATTAGCTTTCTAAAATCCAACTTCCACCCTTTCTGCTCAAGATTCTCTAATGGCTCCTCATAGTCTTTTTATATATTTAAAGTTCTTAGCATGATCTACTAGCCCCTTTATGATCTGGTCTAATCCATATCTTCAGTTATATATCCATGTTTCCCTAAAGCACCTCATATTCAACTGCCCTGAACTCTTCAGTTCTCTGAATATACTATGCCTTTTCATGACACCATTTCTTTTAATCTTCCCTGTTTGGAACCTGTTTTTCCTACCTTGCTGATCATCTTATACTTATTCTTCAAGACTACTCATGCTTCACTGCCTCTTGGAAACTTTCCTGGAAATATATTTACTACAACCCCAACTCTACCATCCCATTTCTGAAGGCAATTAAGAAAGCAAAATTCTGCCTTGTCTCATGATTTTTATCACACAGTACTGTCATTTTTTGGTTGTCTTGTCTGCCTCTCTGCACCAGACAAAGATCTTCTGAGTGCAAACATATGCCTTGTTAATCATAGTGTTTTCTGCATTCAGCACAAGACATACATTCAATAAATATAATCTAAGTGAAAAAATGAATAAATGCACAAATCATTTTCTTTTTCTTTTCTACTCAAACTACGAATGAAACTCATTCGGTTGATAAAAACTTACAAAGGAGTTCTCAAGAGAAAAGAATCATTTAAATGAGAATGGTAACTAAATACAAGGAGGATTCTAAAGAAATCTTACCTTATTCACCTCTAAGATGGTATTTCCCTGAATACAAAATACTTCTGAATAATTCTTATACTAGATCCAGAGTTTTTGGTGATCATATATATTATTCTTTGTAAGTCCAAAAAGTATTATAAAGTTAAACATAAACTTGTCTGTATTTCTTTCTTCTTTATAAAATATTCCTTGCAACAGATAGTACAATAAACTCTTTCCCTTCATATAAAATCACATACAAACTTTAAAGTTTTTTTTTTTCAATTAAAGTTGACATTTGGTGCTATTTTATACTAGTTTCAGGTGTACAGTATAGTTTTAGACATTTATGTAATTTACAAAATGGTCCCCCCAATTAGTCCAGTACCCACCTGGCACTATGTATAGTTATTCTATCCTATGACTATTTTGTAACACCAATTTGTACTTCTTAATCCCTTCACCTTTTTCACCCAGTTCTCCAAGCCCCCTCTCATATGGCAACCATCAATTTGTTCTCTGTATCTGTGAGTCCGTTTCTGTTTTGTTTGTTCATTTATTTTGCTCTTTATATTCCACATATAAGAAAGATCATATGGTATTTGTCTTTCTCTGTCTGCCTTATTTCACTTAGCATAATACACTCTGGGTTCATCCATTTTGTCTCAAATTATGAGATTCCAATCTTTTTTATGACCAAGTAATATTCCATCATACATATGTATCACAACTTCTTTATCCAATCGTCTATTGATGAACACTTAGGTTACTTCCATATCTTGGCTATTATCAATAAAGCTGCAATGAACATAGGGGTGCATATATCTTTTCTAATTAGTGTTTCTTTGGATGAATACCCAGAAATGGCATTTTGACTTTTTTGAGGAACCTCCACAGTTTTCTATAGCAGCTGTACCAATTTATCAATAGTGCATGAGGGTTCCTTCTTATCCGCATCCTCACCAACATTTGCTTTGTTGATTTATTGATGAGAGCCATTCTGACAGATGTGAGGTAATAATATATCATGGTTTTAATATGAATTTCTCTGATGATTAGTGATATTGAGCATCTTTTCATATATCAATTACCCATTTGTATGCCTTCTATGTTTTGTTTACAGAGGTCAGTAATTCAAAAATGCATGTAACATTTATCTGTTGCAACTCCTTGTATTATTAGGAAACAAAAGCAACTAAACTCATTTGGAAAGTCTACACAGAAAACAAGAGAATTTTAGTCAACTCTTTCTTTAATCTGGCATAACAAGTTTCTATAACACAAAACTAAGGTGTTCAAATCAGGCCTTCTTCATGAGCTTTCCCCAAGTGAGGGCTCTTCAGTAGTGTTGCCCACCATGGAAACACAGTCCAACCATTTCTTTACGAGGAAAACTAAGAATTATCTCAAAACACTTAGTCCAAATACTAATCACTTCACTATTATATGCTGTAAAACAGTTTATTGAAGTCAAAGAAATATGCAAGGAAGAATTAGGCAATATTTCAAGATGATCCCTAGAAAATAAAGCAGATTTTTAGAAAAAAAATCATATTTTATATATACATATACACACACACACACACACACACACACACACACACACACACACACATATATAATCTGTTTTGTATCCTAAACATAGAGAAGTAATGCCTTCTTTTTTGCTTAATTTATAAATATTACAATACAAATCAAATAAATCAGATTTGAATATGTTAACCTATAGGAAAACAGGGCTGTCTACACTCCATGAGAATTGGGTGCCCTGGAATTAATCTTCATTTCTAAGAGTAGAACAATATTTTGGAAAATTAAAATCTCCTCCTCCACATTTATTAAACACATTCAATGTTTTGATTCAACTCGTGTCACATAGCAGTGCGGAATCAATTGTTAGAACCATGAGTAATCTATGGGCTGATTAATGCGACATACTTAATATTAAATCAATAAGCTATGTACTTTGTCATGTTAGAAAAAGCTTTTACTTGTTAGAGAAACTTATTCAAAATGAGTATTTTTAGGCTCGTCTCCTGGAATGTTTACTTTCTTAGATCTAGGGTGCATACTTTGAGGCCAGACTAGCACCATTCGGTGGATTAGCACTGGGGAAGCCACTGATAAAAAATGTGCTGATCAAAGCTGGAGATAAGCCAGAAGCCAGAATATGAAGGTCCCAGTAAACTTGTTGTGATGATTAATTAAGTGCATATGTAAAGTACTTATCACAGTGCCTGGCACACAGTATATGCTCAATAAATGTTAATTATTGTTGCTGTTGTTTTTATTTAAGGTCAACATTTATATTTTAATTAAACCTCCATAACAAAAAGAAATGGAATATGTTTAATTTTATCAATAAATTTCCCTATATAGTGCATGTTTTCTTTTTTGTGGGGGTGGGGGTAGGCATATTTTAGTCAATTTGGTCTCCTATGTGTATTATAATAATCTGGCACACCTATATTTAATCCAATGACCTTTCATTTACACAGAATTTCCCATACAATGTGTGCACAGAGCTAAATTTTAATTGGATCATAGTGCTATCTGAAAGTATAGGATAGTAGAAAAAAATAGAAGTTTTAAAATATTTTGCCCTTGAATTTAAAACTACCAGATCTGCCACTTCAACCTGACAGCTGTATGACCTTAACCTTTTTGAAACTCAATTTCCTTATTTATATACATGCTTCATACAATTGTGAATTCAATTAGATCATGCATATAAACCATGTGTTTGAAATATACAGTAGATATATAAAGTCAGTTCTCCTTATCTTTGCTCCCTTCCCAATTTCCAATATAAGCCAGAAAAAGAATTTGTTTAGTTTCAATGAAATTTTTTCATATGTATTTGCACCAAAACTTCAAATGATTTAGGGTTTCTATTTAAAAACAGCATTTTATTTTGCACTCTCAACACATATCTTCAAAACTGAGTATTCCCTTATAGTTCATGTTTATGTCACTGGAAGTTGTGTCTGAGTGAGAGTCAAATGCACCTGGAATGTATATTGAATGTAAATTAAGATAGAAAACCTATTTCATATTATGATATGAAGAATTTGGGATTTAAATATGACAGATCTATTTGTGAATGATGGCTCCAAAATCCAACTTCCTGTGTTTAAGTTTTAACTCTTCCACTTGTTATCTACAGCTCACTGCGTACCAGGTTATGGAAAATGATAGGAGTTAACATTATTCCTCATAGGATAAGCATTAAAGAAAATAATGCAATGGTGTGCTTAGCATAAAGTTCAATAAATAAATATTAACTATAGTGACTCTCAGCAAAATAATTCCCTTGTTTTAGTCACAAATAAATGCTAGTGTCAATAAAATTCAGGATAAGTATATCGATTCTTCTCCAGGAGTAGTGATATGTTGTCCTTGCTCATTCTACTTTACAAATTAACATCAAAGGAATTTCCTCCCCACATAATTACCCCTTGATCCCTCCCCAACCTTCTTCCTAGATATTTATTATGACCCCTCTAGTAAAATCTCTACATAAATCAATCTTCTAGAATGATAGAAATAAATCAATCTTCTTATGCATCCAAGTGTTCACAGAATTGCTTTCACTCCCTTGCCTTAAATGAAATTTGTCTTTTTCTGGCTGGAACTTTTTGGAGAATTTATTTTATCAGCCCTCTAAATTTCAGGCATTGTAGGCAAAATTAGTATGGATTGAATAGGCTTTTGTCACTTTGAGACTATTATTCTTCCTCTTTGATACAGAAACCCCCACCCTAAGGTTTCTGACATCTACTCTCTATCCAACTTGCCATATACAGACCTCCTAGCCATATGGCTTTGCTATTGAAAATTTTTAACACCAGGCCTCCAATCGTCTCACAGAAGCAGCAGTTTGATCATTGATATTCTTTTCCCTCTCATAGTCACATTCTGGACCTCGCCAAGCATGCATTAATGGCCTACTATGTTTAAAGCACTTTGAGTATTCAGCAATGATCCAAACAGACAAAAATCCCTACTGTCCTGGAACTTGGTTTAAAAAAGGTCTATTCTAACCATAATGTTCTCATACCTTATTCCAAGTGTACCAGCTTGTTTTCTGCTCTGATATCTCTGCATACTTAATACCCTTAATTTTCTCCCAGAGTAATGCCTGACCATGGCTTTACTTCCTTTTTTAGGTATTGTATCAATACTTTAATCCTTGTCTTGTTATCTTTTCAACGTCTTTGGGCCACTTCCAACTCACTTCTTTATTTCATTTTAAGTTCATGATTCGTTTGCCATATGCTACAGGGTCCAGTTAGAGAGAAATCATAGAAGCAAGCTCACCATTGCAACTTTAAAGTGTCCAGCTTCAGATGGGGTTCCAATGGAATTGACCAGATGATTTTCTATTCATGGCTTTAGGTTCCTATGGTTTTTATTTTTAATTTTATCATTCTACTCAAAGACTCTGCTCCTTTAAATCCTTCTCTTTTAACAGATGACCCTTCTTCCAGTTTTGCAAGAATATGAAATCACTCAACAGCAAATTTATTTGCAACCTACAATTATCCATATGTGTACTCTCTCACATTTTCATCACTTAACAAATTTTTATTGAGAGCCCACCATGTTTCAAGTTATATTCTAGTACCTTGGAAAATATCAGAGGATAAAAACAACAAAGACATCTGACTTCATCTAAGTTACACCCTAGCAAAAAAAAAAATGGACATAACAATAATTTTAGTATATCAGTCAGTGTAATAGGTAAAAGCAAAAGTAGAGCCAGGTTAAGGGGCTTTGGAGTGCTAGGGTGCTTGCAATATTAAATGCACTGGTCACAGGAGGGCTCATTGAGATTAGTTTTGAACAAAAGCTTGTGAGAGGAGTTCACTAAATCTCAGAGTTAGGCATCAGGCTCAGAAGAAGAGAACCCACTTATCATACTTAAGGTTGAATTCTCCATCTCCACAGGTGTCCTCTCCAGGATTGGTACCTATTCGTTGCATTTTTCTTCTTCTCTCCAGTAATGGATAATCTTTTCTCCCCACAAATATGATCTTATATTTCTACATTAAATAAAGATCAAGAAATCCTCTCTTTCCCTGGACTACATTATGTTATTTCTTCTTCTCTTACCAGGTGAGTTATTTGAAAAAATAAGCAGGCAGTTACCATCTAGCAGTCCATAACATTAGCAAATGTATTCACTTTACCACAACCATGTTTTGAGATACATAAATTTTAATTTGGACAATAGATCCCACAAATCCCTGCCCTGCATTGCTTTTTCCATTCAATTATGTCATCTATTTGGTGCCTAAATTATTTGAGCTTGTAAATTTGGACCTATATTTATTTCTAAGTATATCTGACAGCAGACTAAGAAAGACTTTTAGAAAATGACTAGCAATTTGAATACAATACTTATAAATATTTCCAAAATTAAATAATTATTTGGCAATAGAAATGTGAGATGATAATGAAGAAATTGCATGTAACATCTGGAAGATTTACCTTCCTTACTGAGAATGGGTTAATTAGTTCATGTAGTCTGCCCTCATAGAGACAAAATAACATTGTTTTTCTCAATTAATAAAATAAATTTTTGAATCATACTAACCTAACATTTTAACCTACTTTGGAATATAGCAGCAACTTAAATCTAAAATCACATGTCCATAACCCATCTACATCGGACACATCCTCTGACTCATAAAGGGTCATGCTCCTTACTTTGCCCAATCTTAATAGTGTAATGATTTCTATCTCCAGGCAGGAATGCACCTCCAGCATAAAACAGAGTAGGCAGTAAATGTAGATGAACAGTGCTATGGGTTTCCTCAGTGTTCTATTCTTTGAGAAATGTCACAAATAAGAAGTCTTCTACGAGCAGTGCAATCTTGAGAGAGAGAGAAAGAGAGGGAGGGAGAGAAGGACAGAGAGATTATTCTGGATTATAAAACCCTCGAATTCTTCCTATGCCAACAGCTTTCTTTTGAACAAGGGTCTGAAAGTGATATTGTATCCTTAGGTTGCAATGCTTAGTATCATTTGATACTGTTTCTTTGGTATAACAAATTAGATGAGGGTACAATAGAAACACATGGGTAGAACATGTGTATTCCACAAACAGAAGATCACTGAAGATGCTACCCTTCCACTCCTCTTGCTTTGTATAGTCACACAAAGCCAAATACGTTGGATTCATCCCAAAATGATGGACAATTCAAATTTGTCCTTTATGTTATTCTCCGAATAAAACCCATGTGCCAAATAAGTTAGTGGGTGTATCTGCCTGAAAGTATAATATAAAAATATCACATCTCATGTCACATTTACTTAGTGTATTTAAGAAAAAGTCATTACATTAAATGAGTGGCAAAAAGTCAGTAATCTAACAGTTTTAAGTGTGCTGAGTCCATAGAATTCTGTTCTTGGTCTCATCTTATACACATTATCTAGCCCTGCCTACTGTTCCATTTGCATTCTCTCTCTCTCTCTGTCTCTCTCTCTCTCTCTCTCTCTCTCTCTCTCTCCCTCCCTCCCTCCCACTCACTCCATTCCAGCTGCCTTGACCTCCTTTTGTTCTAATATGCCAACCATACTTGTCTCAAGGTCTTTGCAATGCTATTATCTCTGCTGAGAATGCTCTTTATTTCATATGGTAGCATAATTCATTTTTATTTCACTGTCTATCATCATCAATTCTATTCATGGATGCAGGCTCCATGAAGACAACTCTATCCCCATTGTCTGGGCATACAGTAAATGCTCAACAAATATTTGATATTGCTGAACAGTGAATAAGTGAATTACATGTCTCTGTTTATAAAGATATTAAGCTAAAGAGTAGTCATGGCCCAAGAAGGGTATATTATGACAAGTATTTTGCCTTTTGGTTTTGGTTTGATTTTGCTTAGTTTTACTCAAAGACAAGCACAGTACCCATACCACCTTGAATAATGTTGCTTAAATATAAATGAGGAGATGTCAGCAAATTTGAATAAGTAATCAAGGAGCTTTAAAATGTAATAAACCTGAGCAATAACACAAATGATTCACAAATATTTCCAAAAATTTTCAAAAAATTCTCTACCAAGAATTGCTTTTACTGCATAAAGTCTGTAAACTTAACTTACAGAGAAACCAATACTCACCTGTATTTTTGTAAATAGGCCAAATCAAAAAAATTTTAAGTTGTTCTTTTTTCTGAAATCTAACACTCTAAAAAATATTCACATGGCTTTTCATTAAATATTAAAATATTTCATTTAGACTATGTGAGTCCAGGTGATTAAAGTAACTTATAATAACATTTGTATAACCATATTATATGCATGTTTCTATGTATCTATAGAAAGATATATCTATGTATCTAGTCATTTGGTCCTCACATTCACACTGAATCACACTGTAAGAAGGACAACCACCATACCCCTTCCACATATAGGGAAACTGAAGCTAAGAGAGATTATGTCATTTAATAAATAAGAGAAAGAGCCAGGAGTAAAAGATATATACATGACTTCTGGGCCAGTGCTTGCTCTTCCATTCCAAAATCCATTCCTTAAAATGCTCATAAAATCAGTGGTATTTCTAGCAAAGAATCATAAAGCTTGAAGCTAGCAATCATATCTTCATTAGAAAACCCATTTTTAGTTAATCAGGCTTGGAGACGATAGCTTTATCCCTTACAGCTTTTCAAAGCAATCCCTTGCAAATTGTTTGCTCTGTATTTCAGACAGTGTAAGAGGAAATATCAGCAATTCTATGAATATATCACACCACATGAAATCGCAGAGCTCAGTATGTGTCTCTAGGTACCTACAACAGAAATCAGGAGAAAAATCTACAAGTAGAAACAAACTGAAACACAGTCTGTTTTCATTCTGCAAAATTTGCTTTTTTTTCTTTTTACGAATATAATGGTCTGTAATATAATATGCTCCATAAAATGCGGATTTTAGAAATTACCTGTCATCCTAGCAAGTCTGGTTTTCACAAAAATGTGAACTTTACAGAATCATTATTCACTTTAGTCATTGTAGTTCATGAATCTCATATTCCATGCATTATTTATGCATAGAAATTGCCCACACTGTCAACAAGAAAGAATATCAGCCAGACCTCTGAACAAGAATTTTTTTTTAAGCATGTAGAGTATCAAATTCAAACCCAGGGTATGGGTGTGTGTGTGTGTGTGTGTGAGTGTGTGTGTGTGTGTGTGTGTGTGTGTGTGTGTGTGTGTGTGTGTTTGATAATAAATATTTGTTTAGATTTTCTACAAAACTAAATTGAAAATATTTTAAGATGCCAATTTAATTTCTGCAGAAATTTAGTAATCACATTTAAAATCTCACCAATACCTATTAGGCCAGTTTACATGTGAGTCATTTTGACACAAGGCAAACATGTTTCATCAGCTCTGCAGTACCAGACAGCTTCTTAAAAATTGCCAAGCTGGGTCAGAACTGTGATCTATGAAGGCCAGAATTTTGCCTTTGACAATCAAATTAACCCAATGTAGGACAAGAATTGTCTTCTCAAACGGTAACATGAAAAGATAAAAGCCCATTCAATATAAACTTTCGGAATCCTTTAAAAAATTTTTTACGTTTTTTTAATCCTTCTCAGACATAAGAGAATTGAACAAGAAAGCTTTGTGATGTAACAGTGCTCTAAGAAAAGTAAGGCAATTTCAGCATCAGCTCAGATGCATGTATTACTCAGTCCTGCAGCGCCTTTGCAAGGGTGACTAGTTTTAAACTGAGAAAGATGAGCTCAGACCCTCTACTTATAAGTAAAAGAGGTTACTAACCTCAGGAGATTGTAACTGTTAAGACAGAGCCAGAGAACTCCCATGGAGTTTGACAGAAGCATTTAGGCTATTCTTGGGCTGCTGGTAAATTTAATTTCTTAGCTTTTATACATGACCCTCCCTTGACCATGCTGTGCTCTTTGTTGATAATAAGCATTAACAAACTCATAAGCATATCTATGAGGATTTAATGTAATTTTAACAACTCTAAAATAGATGAAAATATGCCTGGCACAAAGTAGACACTTAAAATATTAGCTTTTAAAAAATTATGCTGTAGTAACTTTCCAACAGGATACAGTATCTATTTTTTCCTCAGAAATAATAGATACTTATATTCAATAAACATTTATGTAGGTAATTACCTTCTCCCTGTCTCTTAATTCCTATACAAGTCCCAGTTTTTATTTCGTTGCTGACCACTACCCCGAGGTTCATATTTGTATATGCAACTTCCAATGAACATCTCTACTAGGTAGCTACAAGGCATATCAATTTTAATAGGACTCAAAGAGAATTTTTCATTTCTTTATACCCTCTACTCCTCCCCAAGTCTCTCCATCTCAGTAAATAACATTCACAGGTTACTTGAGCTGAAAACACAGGAGTCATCCTTGATCCTTCCCTATAATCTACAGACCACATTTCATCCACAGCAGGTATTCTCTCTACTTTCAAAATTTTTCTCATGTGATACTTCCCATACCCTCCATCAACACCATTTAGTCCAAACCATCATCTCTCACTTTGAATATAGCAAAAACCTTAGTAATGTTTTCTCTGATTCTTGTTTGACCCCAGTCTGTTTTCCAAAAAAGAGACAATTGTTATGTTAAATGAAGAAAAGCAGAATAAAAATTTACATATTCACTAAAATACCTATGTCAGAATAAATGGATGGAGTAAAAAAGTCAAAATGCTCATGATTGATAAGCTATTTTTCCTACTTTTTTGAATTTTTCAAAGTTTTGACAATAGTTATATATTACTTTTATAGTCAGAAAAATACTTTATAAAAGTTTTAATTAAAAGCAAACTGAAATAATATATAAAGAACAACTGAAACTTTTTTTGTGGCTCTTGAAAGCACATGGGAATACTATTCTATTCCATTATTCACTGCTGAGTCAATTTTTATTAATTTTTATTTTATGCTTCTTTGTGTCCAGCTCTAAAATGACAATAATAATGTACGTGTTGATGAAGGTATTTCTCAAATCTCAAAACATTTTGAAATAACCACCATTTAAAAAATATGCATCTATCTTTCATTCCATATGTTAATTTTACAGATGTTACTCAGTTGTAGTCATTTTAAAGATTAAGTTATAAATTCTCCAAAGAATTGGTTTGAAATTATTCTTAGATCTATACTCTACATTAAATACATACACGTTATCTTTATGAATTACAAATATGACACATTCTTCAGGGGACTTATTCTATATAAGTATATTCACCAAAATGAATATTCCCCAAAATATCATTATCTCTTGAAACTTCCCTTCTAACATCCTTTATAATTGTTATTCTTGCTAGATCTTTTTCGTTAACAATGAATGGAAGATAATAAATTTATTTTCTTTCTGTATTAGGAATGTTCAAATTTATAGTTATTAAATTCTTCTTGTGTTGCCCAGTGTTACAAAATTTAATCTTATGCACACCTCTATGTTTCAAATTTATAAGTATAACCACAAAAAAGATAACATTTAAAGAACAGTGATACTGATATTAATAATGATGCTTTATTTTTAGAAGTAAAGATTGTTTAAGGGGAATGGAAGTGTCATTTATATGCTAAGTCACAGTCTTGCTCTCGAAAAGAATTAGTCTACTGTTCCTTGGCATTACAAGTCATTTTGTAATTACAGTACTCTGTTAACAGGAGCCTTTGCTTTAGTGTTACTTGAAAATGCCTCTAACTGTTATCTTGGGAATGTTCTATGTTGAATAGTTATATCCTTGACATTTTTATCATAGATTAATCTTGTTTAAAGTTGCTTTATAAAATGGTGATTTAAATGTAGATTATTTGAAATTATAATTCTTGGTAAGGTTTAAAATCTACATTTATAAATACGATTAACAAACGCATAAGGCAAATACTATCCACTTGTCACAGATTTAATAGTGTCCTCCTTGGATAGTAAGATACTGTTGTTTATGTAGAGGCCAGCCACTATTTTCACATAATTTAATTGTTTGAGATTTTAATTAAATCCGATATATAATTATTATTAGAAAGTAATCCAGACATACAGAAATCAAGGCACAATAAAATGTATTAGCTCACCCTATAATTTTTTTGTAGTTCCATTTTGAACATTTACCTTTAATATATGTGTGTCTTTCATTTGTTTTGGAGAGGTATGGTGTGAGAAAGAGATAAATTTGCAACATTCTACATGGATAATCTATCTGGCATCCTGTTGCTTTTGGACTGTGGTCCTTTGCATGAATGTAATTCACTCCCTCTGATTTTCAGGAGGCTGAATCCAGATTTCTTCTCACATCCAGATTTGAGCCTTTTACACCATGCTGGGCTACTTTCTTCCTCAGCACTATTTTTGGCAACCTCAACTGTCTCTTTCTCCTGCTCTCTTGGTTTGCAATAGCTTTGACTCAGCTCACTGTTCTGCTACATCTTGGTTTTCCTGCTGCCATAGCATTTTTAGATTAAAACAGGGACTTACGATGAAAGATAATTAAAATGTTTCTTGCCCTTACCATTTTCTGAATCCCAAAGATATGAGACAAAGAGGAGGCTGATGTAGAAAATCAACAGTTTTAAAGTTCTGCTATCATTTAAGTTATCTTATAGAGCAACTTCCCTGTACAATTTGCTCTGAATCTGCAGATCTCAAATATTTTCCCATCAGATGATTTTTTTTTTTTTATGGATAATATCCACCCAATTTCTCCCACATTAACTATAAATCACTCCCTTTTCTCTGTCATTCAAACAATATATGCAAATAAATGAGGATTACATTATCACCAGACTAACCTTGAATTAGCTATAGTAAAACTAGTTTATTGACAAATTCAGACATTTGATCATTTATTAAAAATTGTATACCAATTAGTCTAGACGACCTCTAAATTCTCTTTTATCTCTAATATTAAAGGGTCTATAAAAACATGTCAGCCTTAGCCATAAGATGATACAAAGTAGATATTTTCTGAAGATTGCTTAGGCATAAGCTGGTAAAATGAGTTACCCCAGTTAGTTAAACCAGTCCATAAAAAGTGACTTGCGCTATTCTAATTAGTACCCTCATTTACTCAATTCCTGCACAAATGATATTGTATTTCCTGTTGATCACTTGGTTGACAGAAAAATCCTGCTCAACTCAGAGGTCTGCAGAATAACGCAAATTCAAAGAAACATATCAAAGAAAGTGAAGAAACCTTTGGGTTTCTGAAAGAAAAAAAACATTGAGGTACAAGGTTCCCCTTGTAGAAACCAATTAGTTATTTTACCGTCTTTTGTGTTTATGCTAGACAGTGATGCTTATTCATTAATTATGTGTTGTTTGTAATCTGAATAATAGGATCATACGTAAAGTAAGATAAATGTTATGTAATCCTTTTTTCTACAGTCATTCATAATCAAATATACTGAATATATATTCTCGGTTTTATCAGGCTCAAGGTCCCCAGAAGAAAGCAAGTTTTCTTGCTTTCTTGTTGTAATGAATAAGCATATTTTGTTTCCCTCAGTATTCTTTATAATAACCATGCACTATTTTAATGGATAGATATTATTTTCTAGTCAAGAGGCAGCAAATCTGTATAAAGGTTTACACATCATCTTATCTAAGTTTCAGACATATGGTGAAACAATTAGAATTTTCAGTATATCTTCAGGTTCCCTTGAAAAGCCTTGACCTTTTCAATAAAAAGTAAAAAAATAATGAGCCAATCCTATATTGATAGCTCTTTCAATAATGAAATATCATCTTCAAGAACTAGGCACTAATATTGTTAATAAAAATACTTTATGATTAATACATTAAAGGGTTTACTATTAAGCTTAAACTTATATAACACTAGTCTTTTCTCTGCCCTCTCACAAATTCATGTGGGTTGTTATTCTTTATAGCATTTTTCATCTGAAATAATTTGACTCTCTATTTCACTGATAATTCTTTCTCTAAATAGATTTATCTTTTTTGGTACACTTATTTTTTCCTTTTGCTTCATATATCAGACCTTACTACTGATATTCCTGATTTATTCACTATGTGTTATCTTTATATGCTGCTAGAGCTACACATGTATTGTTTTCTAAGAATTCATTCAGTTGCTTTGACTTGTCCATAATAAGTGGTATAATACTTGAAAAGTTGTCTTTCACTTAGTACCAAAAAATACTATGGAAGAGTTTGTTATTTTTAAATAAAATTGGCAAATGTTAAAAAATATGTAGTTCTTGATGCAGATCTGGACAATACAACCTGCCATTTAATATCTCAGGCAAAATTACACTTTTCAAAATTAAACAGTACATTTTACAGATGAATTGCAAAAGAAAACAGTATGAAAATTTCTAAAGGTGCCTATGCATCTAATTTATCACAAAAAAAACCCCACAACTGTTCAATGCTGTTAAACATTAGATTTTGTGGATATGACAAAATCAGTGCCTATAACATTCTTAGGATCTTGTAATTTAATCCTTTTTTTTGCCTAATTCTCTAGAGAGACACTTGTTTTATGATTGTCCTTGTAATGGCTATATTTATTACCTTGGTAGGAATTCATCCAGATGATATCATGACTCGTGGATATATTTATAATACAGTATTATCAAAGCAGTTATAAAGTTAACCTTTTGTCTTTTTGTAAATCATTTCTAAATTCATTTATCAACCAATAGTACTCAAGACAGTGTAAAAGTTTCCTTTAAAATAAATATTTTGTCATTTAGAATGTGAATAGATTTAGTTGTGACAGTCTCTTGTCTAATGAGTGCACATGTCTACATATATAGAGTTGTGTTAATATAACACCATTTCCTTCATGGAGAAAGATGAATCTATGTAGTTACCATCATTATAATTTTCATTTGGTAATATCTGGAAGGCAGATTAGTAAGGAAAAATATGTACCCAACAGGAAATTCCAAATAACTAGTTTATAGTCTGGCTTCTGCAGAGAAATACCTATCTAACATTTGAAAAGATTCTTGATGTTTATGAAGCACTGTTTTCTAATATGCAAAATAAAGACATTCGAGGTAATTGCACACATGCCCAAGGCTGTCCCCTCTTAGGATAACTCCAGAGACTTCGTACTGTGAAAAAATATACTTCACTAAAATATTCTAGCCAAGTGTGGTAGATAGAATAATTGCTTCCTGAAGATGGCCATATCCTAATTGTTGGAAACTGTGAATATGTGAGGTTACAGTGCAAAAAAGGCATTAAGTTTACAAAAAGAATTAAGGTTACTGATCAGCTGACTTTGAAATGGGAAGACTTGCCTAGATTATTCAGGTGAGTCCAAAGTATTAATGGCAATAATAGAGTGATGCAGCATGAGAAGAATTTGACTAGCTATTATTGGCTTTGAAGATAGAAAGGAACCACATGTCAAAATTGTGGACCAAATCTAGAAGCTGTAACACTCAAGGCAACAGATTCTCCTCTTGAGCTTCCAGAAGAAAATCAGCCAAGTTGTCACCTTGATTTTAGCCCACGAAAAGTCATTTTCAACTTCTGACCTTCTAATACTAAGATAATAAATTTGTTTTCTTTTAATACACCAAGTTTGTGATAATTTATTGCAGAGCAATTAAAAATAAATACATCAAGTCATTAAATTAACAAACAGCAACATAACAAATATCAAAGATGGAAAAGAGGAATCAGTTTCAAAATTACTAAAATATATTAATCAAATTTCCACTTTCCATAAAAGAACTAGGACGCACACAGAAAAAGAGGAAAGCATGACCCATACACAGGAAGAACAGCAGGCAACAGAAACTGTTAAAGGTCCCAGATGTCACATTTAATTGACATGGTCATCAAAGAGGCCATTATGAATATGTTTAAAGAACTAAAAGGGACAAGACTTAAGAAAAGGAGAATGTAAAGACAATATTACATCAAATAGACAATAAAAAAAACAAATGGAAATACTGCAGCTGAAAAGTACAGTAACCCAAAGGGGGGGAAATATCACTAGAGAGGATCAATCGTATATTTGGATTGGTATAAGAAAGAATCAAGGAATTTGAGGATAGATCAATAGAAATTATACAATCTGAAGAACACAGCAAAAAAAAGGATCAAAAAAGAAAAAAAGAACAGAGCCTCAGAGAAACATGGGATTAAATGCACCAATATATACATAACAGAATTACCAGAAAGAGAGTAGAGAGGAAAAGGAACATAAAAATATTAGAAAAATAATGACTGAAAATTTCCCAATTTTATTGAAAACATTAATCTAAGCATCCAAGAAGTTCATTAAACTCTAAATAGTTGTTTTATGTTGGTCTCAGCCTATCAACAGTGATGCCATCAGCTAGGAATGCCTGGGGCCACTCACCCGGCCCAGTACTACTTATGACAAGCCCTCACAGACATTCCCCTGGTCAGAGTCAGTGTTGTGGCTGGACCAGACCTGTGGATCTTATTAAGATTGCAAGTTGCATCTCAGCAACAAATATCAGAGAACTTAAAAAAAAAAAGATTTATTACTCCCAAGTCATGGAGGATACAGGGCACACCCAGGGCCACACAGTTAGGACATCAGTAGAGAGAAAGATAGTGTGGAATTAAGTGGAAAAGGAAACACAGGGTCACTCAAGCAGTGAGTTATCTAGGTCACCAAATGCCTACTTCAACAAGGGGAAAATTTATGGGTGTTTTCTTTTTTTATAATTCTTAATCTAGTTCTTAATTTATGGCTCTTAATCTGGTTGTGTAGCTGGCAATATGCTTATTTGAGATGTATGTCTTCAAAACGGATGCCTCGGAGATGAAAAACAATCTCAGACACTTACAAAATAGGTAATTGTTAGGCATCAACATACAATAATATAAAAATGAAGAGAACCACACCCAGACAAAGAAAATATGCTGAAGGCCAAAGACAAAGAAAATTTTGGTAATACAAGAGAAAAATTACTTGTCTAATACAAAGAAACCCAACTATGATTAAAGCTAACTTGTAATCAGGAATAGTGGAGGTCAGAAGAGAGTAGGATAACATATTCAAAGTACTAAAAGAAGAAAAACTAGCAACCAAGAATCTTATAGCCAACAAAAGTACCTTCAAAATGAAGGTAAAATTAAGATATCTACAAAATAAATAAAATAGAAAATGAAATAAAATCTTTAAATTTAAAAATGAAAGTAAGATCTTAAGACTGAAAGCAAATAACACTGACAATCATTCCAATTCACATAAAAAAAAAAACAGAGCACTGGTAAAGGTAATCATATAATTATAAAAGACAATATAAATGAATGCTTATTCTTCATTCTCTTCATTCTCTTAACTTATTTTAAAAACAAATATATAAAATAATGTTTTTATAATTGTATTGTTGGAAATATAACATACAGAAATGCACTGATTTTATAATAACAACACAAAGGGGTTAGGTAGGAATAAAGCTGTATTGGAATAAGTAAATGACACCAGATAGTAATGTGAATCTATAGGAAGAAATGAAGAGAACACTAAACAGTATATATATATATAAGAAGTTTAATACAATAAACTGTATAGATATATACTAGCTTTCCCTTCTTTTCTCAGTTTTCTTAACTGGCATAAAATTATACGAAGTAGTAATTAAAACAATGTATCATTAGGTAAAATACAAAGACATACTATGTAACTAATAATAGCAAAACAAGAGAAAGAATGAATAGAGCTACATAGGAAGAACATATCTGTATCTCACTAGAATTAAGTTAGTATAATTTTGAAGTATTCTTATAAGTTAAGGTCTATAATAAGTTATAGTGCAACTACTAAGAAAATATTTTCTAAAATATAGTAAAAATCATTCAAGTAATTTAAATGTTATACTAAAAGTATTCACTTTTCAAAAAAAGCAGTAAAGGACAAAGAAATAAAAAATGGCATGAGATATATAAATGAATAGTAAAATGACAGATTTAAATCCTATTATATCAAAAATAATAATAAATATTAAGGAAATGAACAATCTCATCAAAAGGCAAAGATTTTAAGACTGGGGGGAAAAAACAACATGGTCCAGCTACTGCATTTATAGGAGACATTCTTTAGATTCAAAGATACAAATAGGCTGGAAGTAAACACACAAAAAAGGATATGTCATATAAATACTAACCATAAGAAAGATGGAGTGGCTATACTCATAGCAGGCAAAATATACTTTAAAACATAAAATATTACTGAAGATAAAAAGAATATTTTATAATAAAAAACAAAAAGTCCAATCCATCAGGAAAATCTAACAATTATAAACATATACAGACCTAACAACAAAGCCCCAAATACATGAAGCAAACACTGATAGGATGAAAGGGAGAAACAGACGATTCAAAATACTAATTGGAGAGTTTGAACATGTACTTCAATAATGTATATATAGACATGCAAAAGATCAACAAGGAAATAGAAAATTTGAACACTATCAGTCAATTAGACTTAACATATCTATAGAACACTCCACACACCAAAAGCAGAATAGAGTGCACATGGAACATTATCCAGAAAATAGCACATGATAAGCCATAAAACAACATCAATGCATTTAAAAGAATTGAGACCACATAGTGTAAGTGCTCCAACAAGAAGAGTAAAACTAGATATCAATTTCAAAAAAAACTTTTTAGAAGTTGACATATAAGTGAAAAATTTAAAACACAAACACTTATAATAACAAATGGATCAAGTAAAAATCAGAAGAGAAATTAGAAAATATTTGAGATGAATTGAAGGAAAGACACATCACACCACAGAATGCAGCTAAAATATTGCTTAGTGAAAACTTTATAGTTATAAATACCAATATGTTAAAAAGGGGAAAGATGTCAAAACAATAACCTACTTGCCACATAAATATACTGGCAAAAGCAAAACAAATTAGACCCAAAGCAAGAAGAAAAGAAATAAATGTTCAAGTAGAAATTAATTAAATAAAAATTGGAAAAACAATAAAGAAAATCAACAAAATCAAAATTGGCTTTTTTAAAACAATTTTTTTAATTACAAAACTTTAGCTACACTGACAAAACAGCGAAAAGATTCAAATTACTAAAACTAAGAATGAAAGAGGGAGCATTACACTGCTTAAAAAAAATAAAAGGAATTTTAAGGGATCATAATGAAGAATTTATGCCAAGAAATTAAACAACCCAGGTGAAATGTATCCTAGACAGAAACAAACTTCTAAAACTCAGACAAACAAACAAAAATCTAAATGGACCTATGACAATTAGAGTTTGAATAAGCAATTTTAAAACCCCACTAATACAAATCTACCCACATAGTCACTATATGAATGAAATAAACAAAAAAAACAAAAAGCAAACATTAGAAAAGTTCCTTTCTTCATGTAACTTACAATATAAAAACTGATGGACTGCTCTGGGAAACAAAAAAGTACACTCTGTATTATAATGGTAATAAAATAAAAAAAGGTTGGAGAAAGTTATAAACACTTTGGAGCCATCTGGGTCAGTCAGAAAGCTGAGTAGTGTTGCATTAATTTGCAGACAACACAAAACTCTCATGGGTTTAACATTATGAAAATTCATCTTCCATTCACATAAATGCAGAAAAACAGTTAACATTCATGAAGTAATTCAGAATTCCAGGCATTCTGATGGCACCTCTCTTTTAACAAAATGCTTCAGGGTTCATGTAAGCAGAGAAAAAGAGTAAAGAGAATCATAAGAAAAATCATAATTTTAAGTGCTATCACTCTTATTGAATGAAGCAAGTTAGATGGCTTTAAGTTCAACAGATAACCCTTCTATCTACTCAGGAATAGGAAAAGATCTAAAAATATTGGCAAGCGCCAATAATATTTATAAAACAATAATTGGGTTCTACTTCTCAATCAGTCCTTCTACATATTCTGTCATCTACATATACTAGGCCGAAGTTTGTCAATTCTGACATCACATTAGAAGGAACTTGAGAGATTTCAAAAACGTCAGTGTAGAGACCCAAGTCCAAGAAGTCTCGTGTAATTTTCTTGAATAGAACACCTGTGACCGAGTATCACTTTCATGGAGAATACTTAAATTTTTTCTTCTAGGTGGATATTAATGTTTACAGCATAATGCCAGCCACTTGGTTTATAGTGACAGTATTTTTATTTTTATATTATTAATTATGTGTGACCAATTAACCACAGGTTGTTAAACAAAACAATAATAAAAGTGCTTTAGACAATTAAAAACATTAACTATAAGAAAAAGAGAAAGAATTTTCATCCTTATATTTCCATAAAACCACTTCCTTAAAATTAAACTACAGTCCTATTTCCATCCAATCACTTCTTTCTTATCTTCCTTCACTGATGCTAACAAAAATGGTGTTCTTTTGATGTTCAATTTTGGTTCATGCATCAGGTACACCTATAGTTTAATGTTACTGATTATATCTTTCAATGTACTGCTATTCCAAACACATATTAAAACAGCAAGTTTAATCTTACATTTGTTCATTTCTTTTAGGTACTATGATTTTAATAATTTTTTCCATCATTTACTTTGGAAACAATATCATATTTTAAATTCATTTGTCATCAATTTTCTTAACAACATTTTTAAAAAATGAGAGTTACCTTTACTGTCATATGCAGTTAGATTTATCATGCCTGACGAACATTTCCTCTTGCCCAAAATATCTCCCTTAAATCCTTGCTATCCTCACATATCACATCATTAAAGGGTTATACCATTTTTAAAATAACTGTAACTATCCTGTTAAAATGCATATACCTGTGGAAAGGACATAGCCCTTAAGCTGTAACAGTTATTAGCCCTGGTAGGAGAATTAAATTGTCAACTGTCGCCTTACATAATGGAGTGCAATCCCCAGTCTTCTGTTGTAAAAGAGGTAAAGTTTAACATGGGAGCAAGGCTTTGGGAGAGATAAAAAGAGAAATATTAAATGGTATTTCTAAGAGAGGGCGCCATGATAGTACCTGAAAGTCAATAAGCCTGGGTCACCAGAGCCCCCTTGTGGGCCTAAGATGTCTAGTGAAGAAGGATGCAGAAAAATGTGGCATGAAATAGACATAGACAAAGAAAGAAATAAGAAATATGATAATAGAAGTTTGCCTACCTCCCAGTTTTGCTTACTTTCAAACTCTCCTGGAGTTAAAATGAAAAATGAAAAAAATTAGTGCGGAAAAATGACTGACCACTCTTTTGCTTTCATTATAAAGACACCATGATGAATAAGGTTTGGTAGAATGAGCTGATTTGAATCACATGGGCCCGTGTTCAACTATACCAGATTAGATATTTAATGACTATGTGAACTTGGGCAGTTATTAAACTGTTTCTTTTAGTTTCCCCATCTGAAAAATCAGAAAAATTATGTAAAGCAATCAAAACATAACTAAAATGCTCAATAACAGATAGCTTATTGTAATTGTTATTCCCAACAAGGTAGGAACTCTGGTTTAAAATATAGCTTTGCCATCTCATATGCAAAATGAAAAAGACAACATAAAATCTAAGGATATAAACAATGGTCAAATTCTGCAACTCTGATCACAATTCTTGTAAGTTTGCATATAAGGGTGGATGTATACTGTCTCACATTGTCAGTAGTTATGGATATGAATATGGCTGTATATTCAGAAGTGGATATAAAATGAATGGAGACTTTTGAGATATAATATGTGACTTTAAAAAAAATAAAGTGACTGAAAGACCTTAAACAGAAAATATTTTATTAACTATCTCCATGCTTCCTAAAAAAATTACAGAAAGTATTTCATTAAATGCCCTTAAAATATCTCAACATCTACGTAAAATTTTATGAAATGAAATCTAAAATACCTTCTCTCATGAGTGTAACAGCAGAAAATGTTTTGGCTATTTTATTTTTTACTTGCAGATGATTTGACTACAATAAATATAAACTGTATACCCCATAATGTGTCAAATTTACCTACTGAAATGCCATAGGTTTTTTTCCTTTAGTTTTACTGCTTATGATCACCTACATTTCTTACAAACTTTATTTCTAGACTGAATTACACTAAAATTATTTCTTCACAAAGCACATCTTAATTTTCTTATGATTTGTTTTTATTAGATGTAAAATAAAAATTAGAGTAAAATTCTCCTCTGAAACACTTTATGGAAAATGGATGTTACTAGAAAACATCTAATACAAGGTAAAAATTACCTGGTGACTAATAGATGAAAAAGAGTCTACGTCATATGTTAATAATGCTCTCCGCCTAAATTTGGGCAACAAAAAATATTAACACAAGTGATATTTTCCCCTCTATATAACCATAATCCTATATTTGGGAACCACTCATAATGTTTTACTACTTTCTTCTATGAAGAGTCAAATTAACTGAAAATAATCTGTTCAGTAAGAGCTTTGAGAAACCCTGGGAAATGGGCCAAATAACCCCACAATTTTAATCCAAATATATCACATTTGTTAAATCTGCTTCATTTCATAATAGGTTAAACATCTGCCAACATCTGTTCTTCATAGCAATAAGTCTGTAGTATACCATTACCCAGAATCTAGCTATAATAAGGAATGTTAGCTCACTGCTATGCTGTCTGCTTCAAGAAGAAACATGGTTGCCTTAGAATTTTCAACTCATCAGCTATATGATTTTCCTTGTTCTCATATTTAATTTTAGCAAAATCACAAGTAATGGCCAAGAAAAGAGAAAATGCCACAGTAAAATCAGTATTTTAATACGTAATACAGTTATATACATTTTAAATATTGAAAAGATTTTACTGATTTTTAAAAAGAATTATTTTAAATTTTTCTGATGAAATTTCCTCATAATATCTTTCAGATTCACAGTTATTCTTGCTTAGTCATGAAATGGTCTTTTCAGCTATATCCTTATACATGAACGACAATATGAGCAGTAGCAGCAGCTTCCGCTGCTGTGAAAAGAAAAGGCAAGCATCTTAAAAGTAATTCACCTGCTTTTTATATTATTCAAGAACTAAAAATAGGAGATTTCATTAAAAATCTAGAAGACGAGCTATGCAATCCAGAAACTATGATCCTTGATAAAGAGACACAGATATTTAAGAAACTTCATGTTCAATTATTATTTTTATTATACTAACAAGGCAATGATGGGTACGTTAGAAAATGCCACTCAAGCTGTGAAGTTATGAAAAAGTTAGGGCTCAATAAGACAGCAAACTATATTGTGCACAAAATACTTTTAAACATTTCTTGTGACTTAGAGTGTAGCGAGAAGTGGAAACGGGGGGTGGAAAGCCAATGTTGATTTATTTTAATGGGAATTTTAAAAAATAGAATAAGTGGGTATAAAGATACATTTGTATTTCATGTCCTAATATAGCAATGATTTTTAAGAAATAGCTCTCTAAATGTTTTGTGTTTAGCCAAATACTATGAGAACACTGAAGTTTTTCACTCATTGTTCAGTTTTATATATAATTGTCTTTTCTAAGAGGAAAAACAAATTTTTATATTTTGGTATTACTGATGATAAATTTATTACTATCTCTCTGACCCCATTTCTGCAGTTCTCTCAAATCCTATCACTTTGTTATAATGGTCATTTTATTTTGGATGCATGATTTACAGATCAGGCTAGAGTTCTATAAAACAATGTCAAGACAGCTTTAGAAAACACAGCACATATCTTTCAGTAGGATAGTAAAAGGAGGGCACATTGAGAGAAGAAAAAAGCTTTATCGAAGAAGAGATGGGGAATAATCTTTGAGTTAATAAATGCATTCGGGTTAACAGAGATACATAGCTAAGTATACAATAGTACTTAACCTTTGAAGAATTTACAGCCCCTTTACCAAAAACTACATAGGATGCTATGGGAACATGCAGGAAAAAAGCATTGAAATACAACTCTGTGCAAAAGTGACTAAAACAATTTATGTAGAATTTAGCGAGAAAAGCTTTGTGGCAAGTGGGGGAGGTAAAAATATCCAAGACAAAGTTTCAAACTGGTGATATGTCACCAAGAATCTGGTGACAAGATTTTCAAAATTAAAAAAACTATCACATTGATAGTTCAATAAGGAGTTCTGAGTAACCAAAGAAAAGTTATGTGTTGCTGATATTTTTCAAAATGTTAATTTCACAGAGATGTAGTACCTTATTTCCTCATCTCAGAAGATGTAGCTAACCATACAATCTAAAAAACTGGTCTACTAAATTGGGCCCCAAGTTTTATAACATTGTGCCAATGCTGTGCAGGATGACAATCCCCAAGGAAACTCACATCCACCATTTAAAAGCAAACCACCAAATGGCAGTCAAATGAATCCACTAATGAAAAAGCATGGACACTTTCCATTCCTCCCATCAGAACTGAATATAGTAAATAATATTTTGTATCCAAAAGACTTACTAAAATTCAACACCAAATCACCTTTTAAGAGCAATAGTATCAAAAAACCCTATTAACAGAAATTTATATCCTACTCACCTGAATATTAGCCTTTGGAAACCACAGTATTGTTTTGTTTTCTTTAGTTATGCCTTTTGGTTGAATTTAAAATAAAAGTATGTGTAATCTTCACTTGATAACCACTAAATCAAGTGGCTTTACACAGTGGAAGAAGCTATCAGTTGTACATTTGCCTTTCCAAAGGCCTATTAAATAGATCAAAACCTAACTACAGGTGCAAAGCTATCACTCACTGGGGGAACGGTATGCAGGACAAATGCCTTAACCTCATTGTTATTCATATTTATTAAACTAATGATAAACTATTCTATCTAGAATTTTTTTGTTTGTTTCAGTCTTCATTTTTGCCCTTTTTACTTTCATGTTTCATAAGCTGGCATGCTCTCTCTCTTCCCAAGTTCTTTAATTTTTTTTTTTTTTCTGTCTTTTCTCAGATCATTCACTCAAAGCCAGATTAAGAGGTCAGAAAGCCTAAGCACCTAAAATCATGATGTCCCACAAGAATGTAAAAACAATTGTACCATAAAATACAAAATCATTAAAATTGATGAATAGTTATTTAGTAATCCTATTGCTCTACCTTCTTCTACTTCTTTCATATGCTTTAGTTTTACTTTTTCCTGGACCTCTATCCAGGTACTTCATTACAGAGCTTGATAGATTAGTTAGGGACTGTAGGAATAGAAAAGGAGAGAAGAAAGGAGGGTCACAGTGATAAACTAGAAATATATCTATTGCAAGCGGTTTTAAATTTGTTTTTTTTACTAAAATGTAACTAAATTGAGTCAATAATTTTGTTGTTGCTGCTTTTGCTTTACTTTGTGCCTGATCAATGGCTTTGATTGCTTTCACAGTAACAAACTGGCCTTGTTATTGTTCCTGTCTTTCATTTAGTTGACTCATCCTCTATCTACATCTGTGATTTCCAAAGTGTGACCCTCAGACCAGGAGTATCACTACTATCTAGAAACATGTGAGAAATGCAAATTCTCAGGTCCCACCCAGACTTAAAAACAGAAATTCTAGGGTTTTGTACCTACTGACCTTGTTTCAAGCTCTTCAAGAGATTTTTACACATGCTGAGTTTTGAGGTCTGCTCTACACATCAGGTAGTGTGTTTTTTTCTAAAGTGCGTTTCTCACCATGCTCCTGTTCATCTTTCTAAAAGACTTCAACATTTCCTATTTCATCTTCAAAATATAATCCAGACTCATTTTAACATGAAAAACCATTACATGGTCTGATTCGTATACTCCTCCTATACTCCTTTATTCCACCAACACAGCATGCTGACCACACTGAAATTCACTTATTTCCCATTGTTACCCATGCATAAGTTGTTTCTGATAACCGAAAAACCCTACATATCCTTTTAGATACAGAACATTTCTAGTTGCTCTTCAAATTTCACCCAATTCTCACCTTCTCCATTCAGTTTCCCTCAGCTATTCTCTACAATGTTTACCTCAGTAAGGCATATTTAGGCATTCTCCCTTCACTGTGCTCTCTTAACACTCTATACATGTACCTCTTCCACTGTGCTTTGCTAGATATGTTTTTAAATTTATCTCTTTCTTTTGAAGGGGAGCAGAACATGCAACCCCAAAATATGCCATTAGGGCATGTTGATTCCTTTGAATTAAAGTCATTTAAGAAATAGCATGTGCAAGGACACTCTGACCCTCCTTTGTCCCACTGGAAGCAAGAAATAGATTTTCCATGTGAAAAGCACCCTCCCTGCACCAGGAGGGTAGAAGGCATTCTTATCATTAAAAATAACGAATTTGGGGCCAAGAAAGCTGTATAATGTGTGTTACTTCCTCACTTATTTACTACCCCAAGCCCAAAACTCTGTCTTGTCAACTCTTCACAATTTTTATTATTTCCTTGTCTAAAAAGCATAAGAGCTTCCTGCTTTGGCCACATCTTTGTGTCTCATATTTTTTTATAGGGCTGCCATACATACAAAATTAAATTCATTTTTCTCCTGTTAATCTCTTTCATGTCAATTTAAATATTAGATCAGCCAAAGAAACTAGAAGGGAAAAAGGGAAAAACTTTCCTCCCAACACTTTTTTTTAGACAGAAACATCTAGGAGGAAATAATTTATCTAATGACATGTTGCTTATCATTGCATTCTACATGCCCAGTACCTATGAGGTAAATAATTGCTTTCATTAGTGAATACTAACTACAACATCCCAGTAATCCAAGCAAGGATCACCTATTTTATGATCTGAACTTTCTACAATACAGTTGAGAACGAGAAAGGAAAGAAATTTTAGACTAAATACTAAAAACAAGTCAACAAATAAAAAGAAACTAAAAAATGCTTGCAAAAAAAATGGATATTTTAGATTTAAAATAATGGAACAAACAACCTTTAAATTCTCATATGAACTTGCAACAATGTAAGGGGCCAAGACTGAAGCAGGGTCAGGAAACCAGAGCCATAAATTGGTCCAAAAGCTGTGGCTGAGGGTTTTGAGCATCACATTTACTTTTAGAAGATAAAGACAGAGCCTTGCTGTAGAACAACATAAGACACCGGAATTGAGAACTCTGAATAAAACAGGGATTATAAAAGACAACGCACTCGGAAAAACAAGACTGGAAAATATCTTATTGCCAAGAAAGAGAAGCTAAAAAAATATCTTGTCTATTTCATCTTGGACTTAAAGTGAAAAAAAAACAATCTCAAGCGTTTTTAAGAACAAGCTTCAGTCACATACATTTACATTTTGAATGCAGAATGTTAGTATAGTCAGGGAAGCTGCAAAGCAAGAAACTAATAAAAAGTGATCTGGACTTACGGTTTCCATTCTGACTAGTAAAAGGCTTGCAAGTCACCACCGAACGATCAAATGTCAACTGCTCTTCTTAGATCCATCCTGGAATTGAGGTCACAGAACAAAGTGCTGCCTTGAAAACTGGAGAGAAAGATGAATGTAAAGAATCACAGCTGAGGTCAGTTTACCAGCTGGAGCCGTCATTTGTAGGAATGCTCACATTGCAAGTGACTAATTCCTGGAAGCTGAGTGTGGACTGGCTTGAGAATTTAAAACACCTGGGGGCCTAGTCTTAAGGGAGCCCCCTGCATTTTCATGGGTTTTACCTTCAAGAAATGCCTGGTTATTACAATGAAGATTGGGAAAACATTTACTAGTGGTTTAGTCTGGGAGAGGGGAAACTAACAATTTTGAAACAGGTCTGGACCATAAACAGTCAAAGAGGCTTGCCTCAGGGGAAACTTCTTAACCAGATACTTACCAGATTTGAGGAAGGGCAATTAAACTAAACTTCTACCCCTCTAGCCTTCCTAGTTTACTTAAGAAGAGGGAAAAAAAAAGTCTAAGAAACGCTTTTGAAGATCACAGTCCAGGGACTCAGGACCACAAAAACAAAAACAAAAACAAAAACCCAACTGATATTTAATCATAAGATTATAGAATTCTTCCCACTCCCATTTGAGTGTGTCCTGTATTTTCTTTATTGCTCTGTACTGATTTTATTTGCAATTTTCCCAGTTTGTAATTTAATTTGAATATTTTCTGTTGACTTGTCCTTAGATCATTAATCCTGCCTTCTGCTGTGCTGACTCATCCAACTCAAATGTTATATTTTCTACTTCAGAAAGCCCATGCTATTTTTTGTATAGATTTAAATTTTCTGATTGTTAAACATCTTTTCCTCTGTTTTGTCCATATTTTAATCTATTTTAATTAACATAAATTTAAGTGATTTTAATGTCTTTTTCCTGCTAAATCTATATACCTACCACCTGTGGGTCTGACTCTACTGCCTATTTCTTCTCAATGTTTTCAAGCATATTCTTTTGCCAATTTGTGTAACTCATGGTTTTTGTTTTACATTAAATATTGTGCATGGGGGGGAAAACTGTAAAGGTTGTAGGTGATGTTATGTTCCTCCTAGGATTTCCTCTTGGCTCTGTCAGACAGATAAGGCGAGGTGCTAATTCCATCTATTCAGTTAGAGATTGAGTTAAGTGAGGAGCTAATGTTCATTTTTAGATTCAGTCTACTTCCGGTTTTTGTTACTTTGATATGGCCCCCACCAAGGTCTTTTATTTTAGAGCCTAGAAAGTATCTGTTGCCTCATTCCTAAAAAAAAAATGGTATGTTTAGCCTGCATATAAGAGGTATGGGGCATACCTCATTAGGCTTTTATTATATTTGGTTTCAAAATCTCCCATGTCATACTTAGTGGGTAAAACCAGCCTATGTATAAGGCCTCTCTAGATTCTCATCCATCATACCAGCTAGAATAATCTTCAAAATCTCTGCTGCATATTTTCCCTTTAGTACAGCCCCTAAACCAAAGCCAAGGTAATCAGTTTGTACTCAGGATTGAAAAATGTCCCTGAGAAAGAAAAGAGCTGTCTCTTGTCACTCCAAATATGAAAAGCTCTTCCTTCTCTGAAATTTTAATTCAAGACCTTTTTGTTTTCAGAGCTATCTCATTTTTCTAGTCATTACAGCAGAAAAATTGGCTTCTTGAGACCTACAAAGCCTATTCTAAAGGGAATTTTCTGTTTTTTAATTTTGTATTCAGGGTATTCTGCCATTCAGAAAAGACAACTATAGTCAAATTTACAATGATTATTTATAGCCTCTTGGTTTGCATTATCTTTCAAAAGTAGCCTGTTTTTCACAGCATTATAAAAATTTTTTTTCTTTAGTTTCTCAAAACAATATACTTAAATCTTTGATCTACTTAATCCATCTAGAATGTTATGTATTATGTTTGTGTGTATTGTTAATAAGGTTAACATCATTTTATTAATTATTATATTTTATGGCCATACTTTACCTTCAAATCATTTATAAACTATTCCAAAGTCAATAATGTGTCCTCATTTATTTCAAACATATCTTTTCCAACTAACTAGATATCATAAAAGTTGAGTTATATCTTCCTCATATCTTTTTATCAGTAGTAATTTCCACTACTCATCACAAAGCTGGCATTCAATAAAGACTTGCTGGATGAATAACCAAGTTACTGAGCTGAAAATGCATTGTTTAGGTTGGGATTTAACTAATTTTGGAAAACGTGGAATATCTTTGGTGAATAGACTTTTCTTAACTTCTGTAATGTTTGTGCTCATTAGCAAAAAATAGCCCAGTCTAATCATATATGGAATCAATTTTCTCTTTACAAACTCTGTGTAATTAATGGAGTCATATTGGTTCAACACTGAATTCTCCAAATCACAAAGAAGAGTAGTAAAATTCTTATTGAATCTGAATGCCTCACTGCTCTTCCTAAGCATTTAGACTCCATTTTCTGCCCTGCCCTCACTTATCCATTCTTCCTCTAATATTTTTGAGGGCTCTATTATCTGCAAAGGTCCAGGGTAAAGTAATAAGCAATAGTTGGCACAGTCATGCTAATGGATAATTGGGGAAGGAGAAAATATTAGGCAAATAGACATAACAATAAGTGTGTATTATCCCAAACTAAAAATCACTGAGCATATATGGGAATACCATTTTGAAGGCATGATATCTGAAAAGCTTAGACTAACTTTGAGACAGTGACATTTGAGTTGAAATCTAAGAGGCAGAAAATGGAAAGTGTTTCGAGACACTTCCTATTACAAGAGGGAAGATAACATATTTTCAAGACTGAAAGGACACTGTTGGCACTCTGTCCATATTCCCTGTTGCATTTCTGAACACTTCTTTCCTCGTTTTTTTCTGTGTTTGCTTCTAAAGGACTCTCTTTGGGAAACACCTTTATAGTGCTGATACAGCTTTGCCATCAGCCACAGAGAAGTTCATGAGAGTTTATGCCCTCTGACAGTTCCCCATTAGACCATGAATGACTGGTGTGATGATAGTACTGGTATGTAACACCTCTTATAAAAATGCAAAATAATGGAATTATAAGAACCGGCTAAGTATTGTGGTTTGGGGAAAAGGAATCGTGGAAATTCAATAATAGTATTTATTTAGCACATAGTAAATTTTAATAAATAACTCATTTTCCAGAAATTTTAGAAGAAACAAAATAAATCTTCTTACACTTATTTTAAGAGTCCTTTTCCAATAAACACTTTGTGAAAATTGCTCAAGGGCTCTTCTATGAAGATATCCTAGCTAAATCAGGAACATTAAATGGGATATAGAAAACACAATGAATGAAAGATATCGAGGAGTTGGGAAAGACTCCAATTTGTTTGATAGATTTGAAATTCTAAAATATTACTTCAAAACAAATCACTTTATCCTTTGTATCTTTCACATCTGCTGATCAGAGTATCTGAAAGACCCTAAACTCATGACTCCATGCTATAAATTTTATAATTTGGGAATTTTCTCTTTTTTAAAATTAAAAAAATAATATAATGGTTGCACAGTCTATTTTCTCTCCTCATTTTCTTCATGGCATCTACTGTTGTTGATTTCAACTGAATGCTTTTTTTTTGATACAACATGGATTAAGTTTTTAGAATTTATGTGCACATAATATAATTTTTATTTCATCTTAGATCATTGCACTGAGGTAAAATGACAGATTGGGGCTGTCAAATCATACAGATTTAGTTTTAAAAAGTATATGTATAAGTAAACTGTTTTTGTTTTATAGTAGTTTTAGATTTATAGATAAGTTATATTATTAGAGATTTCCTATATATCCTTCACCAATTTCCTGTATTGTTAAAATCTTACAATACATACATTTGTCACAACTAAGAAACCAACACTGACACATTGCTATTAACTGAACTCCACACTTTATTCAGATTTCTATAGTTTTTCCACTGTTTTTTTTCATTTGTTGTTGTTGTTGTTATTATTGTTGTTGTTGTTGTTGTTGTTGTTCCAGGATCCCATCCATCATGCCAGATTGTTTAGTTATCATGTCTTTTTAGTCTCATCTGGTCTGTGACTATTTTTCAGACTTTCCTTGTTTTATAAGTCCTTTACAGTTCATTCTAGGCTATGGCTTTCCATTCCAAGAATGAGAAACTTGGCTATCACCATCCACCTTACATTTATTTATTTGTTCAATTCCAGTATACATATTCTTTCCCTTCCAAAACAGAACTTACCTTAATATTAGAAAACCTCTTAGCATCTAAGATGTTATTTTTTTGAAAGATACAAATTATTTGCTAAATCAATAAAAGAATAAGAACTTATAATGTTAAATAAAGTATTGTTTATAATTTGATCCTAAAACTGTCTAAAACTCCTCAAACATTACTGATTTTAAGTGTAGTGTTTTATTAGGTGACTATAATAGCTATATGGAAAAAAAGAACTTCCATTCAGATGGCCAAACTCCTATGCCAAGGTTTTCTACACACCTTGGCTATAGAGAAAATAAAAAGAAGAAAGGCACACTGGTGTGAAATCAGGTACAATGGGATTTATTCCACTTCCTGAAAATACTCCTAGGACACTTAGCCAGAAGAATGGACAATCCAGTTTCTTCCCCCTGGGTTTCTCTACTATGTAAGCAAATATCCCATAGGGTCTCTGCATATACAAATGCTGCAGAATAAATAGGAACCTCTTCTGTTAAGGGGACATGATATACGAATATCTGACTGTATCCTACTCCCATTTCCACATCTACCCCAAACACCAACTGAACTCCAGTGACATTTTTGTGTCTGAGATCAGATGAGCACTTCTTAATGGATTTTACTAAAAGCAGTTAACTCTAATCAGACAGAACTAATCAAGTACTGTCATAACTTTATTAGCTGAAACATAGAATATACCATTTCTTCCAAGACATTTAAGGAATTAAATTATTAATTTGATTTTACTTTCCTTAAAATATAATTTAAAAAAAAAAAAGATGAAAAATATGCACTTATCCCCCACTTCCTCTCAGATAGCTTATTCTAAAATATTTCAATTTTAACAGTCTGTAGCTTAACTTTTATGCCTCCTTTTTAAAAATCTCATAGCAGTGTAACTTTTCAAAGATCTCTGTAAACATGCACTTACGAACTACTCAACAGCAGCTTTGTGTGAATTTTTTTCCAACCCGTCTCACTTTCCTACAGTTAGTATATAAAAATTTTATGGGATTTTTGTGCAGGAGAAAATAAGCTTTGACTAGAGGGTGTATCTTAACATCCCAGGTCCAAAAAAAGATCCCAGGGCTGAGATGAAGATCTTGCTTGGAGGCATAGCTCTACTGTGTAAGTAGAACTTGTCAGATCCCTACCTAGAAATGCCACGGAAAGCTTCTCAAGGTAAGGTGTTTCACTTCAAGCACTCTGCTACAAGTCTGCCTGGGAGAGATGGTAAGGTAAATACTGGCTGCTGGTGGTGTACACTGCAGGAGTTAACACCAGAGAAGCCATGCACGCTGCAGGAGCTAGAGTGAGCTTGGGAAGCTGTGTAAACTGCAAGACACTGCCTGGAAGCACAAAAAAAATCAAGAAGCACAATTCCTCCCTCCTTCAAGTGTCTATCCAGTGCCCTCTACTAATAAATCTTACTGTCTGCTCAAAAAGAAAAAAAAATATTCATAAGACCCACCTCCATATTTGTAGAACAAGCAGTAAAAGTTGGACTCGAAGCTGAGATCAATGAATGGACAACTAGCACAACTTTCCCGTGACTGTGTATTTTATATCATACTAAGACCTGGGAGATCAACTTTGAACTTTGTCCACTATTACCTTAAGCTGTTAAGCCTATGGAGTTGAGAAATGGTGGCGGTGAGGTATTCTCAGACAACAAAACGAAGCCACATACTTGTAATTCTTATTTGTCACAACTGTCTCTCAAAGGCAACCACTCATGTAGTTTTGGGCTACTTTGTTTAATGTATTGCTATTTCAAATTGTTGAGAATTTATTTTAAATATTTTTTCATTTTTTTATAATCACTTGACCACACTGCAGCATAAGTAGGAGTCTGAGTTTTTAAATTATTTTAAGTATATTTTTCAAGTAAAATAGATTTTCTCAACATCTCCTTGTCCTTTGGTTTACAATAGAAGCTTAAGTGTTAAAGTGCTTGAAGCTCCAAACCTCACTTCTGCAGGGTTATGAAGTATTTTCCAAGATAAATGTTTGTCTGTTTTACATGAAATGATTACTAAAACAATCTCTCTAGTTATCACTGTTTTAGCCATGGTAGCTATTGGTTCTTCTAACAATTTGTGTTCCCCTTTCATAGAAAAGACTGGTTTCTAAAAAAGGTCTACCCTACCAGGGGCTATATTTTCAAGCCCCCATTTCTAAAGGACTACAATCTTCCCAGATGATGTAAGCAAAAGTGATTTTATACCTTTTAGGCTAAAAAGGATAAGAAGCAGGTAGACGTTATGAACTCTCTCCTTCTCTAGATAGAAGAGAAAGGATCCATAACCATACACGAATGACAGCACAATAAAACAGAAGGAGCCTGGATCTTTTAATTGCTTCATGCAAAGCTGCCACTAAACACATGTTGGGATATAACATGGGTAAGAAATAAACTTCTAGAGTGACAAACTCCTATATCTTAGGGTTTATTTAAGAATAGCTGGCAACAGCCTAACAAATAACACCAGATTAAAAGTAACATTAAAGCACCTGTCTGATGTTCATTTAAGATTATATTTGTGGTTTGAACAACAAAGTATAGATGTTTTTTTAGGGTTGGATGTGACTTTATCCAGTTTCTTAATTAGACAAGTTAGACCTAGCACTTACAGTTAAATATCCAGCAAATGAATGGCATTATTTTAAATACTATAAACCTAACCACAAGATATTCTGCGACTTAAACTTTGGACCAAAAAAGGGTGTGAGGGAGGGTATTGATAATAGATTTTTACAGAGGAATTGCTGTATCTTGAGATCTGTCATTGTTTAATATGTACAATTTCCAAAATCTAAGAGTATAAAGAAAATTTTGTCCTGCTGTATCATGTCTGCATCTAAAAATGTCCCTATAATTAGAAGGAGCACAGAAAAGGATCTTAGGGCATTGGAAGCTAGAGTATAGCAAATCCATGGTTTGCCAACACAATCACTATGACTCTTAGGAATAAGGTACAGTCTTCTAGTAAGAAGGAAACAAGCAAAGGTTAGGCAGATGGAGCCCTGAGCAATCTGGTAGGACTCAGAGGAGAGACTGCAAATCATTATGGAAAAAGAAAAGCAGTCAGAAACAGGAACAGTGTGGTTTTAACAAATGTGTTAGAAGTGGAGCATAAAGCTAGAGCACAGTACTCTGGCCTAAGAGCCATGTTTGTAAGGTGTTTCTTTTCCTTCTGGCTCGAAAATCTTAGCCCCAAATTGTCCTTTAAAAAATTAAAAAATTAATAATTAAGAGACAGGCTTCTGATTTGATAATGTGATACTGAAAAATAAAAATACATAAACTGTAAGCAATGCACTCTTTCTTCCCTACCCTCCCTACAGATTCCTTCTCTGCTGCTATTGCCGAAAGACCATTGATAGGTCTAAATTTTGCCTGTAACCAAGAATGCAACTAGAATAGCAATAATGGAGATGTATCTTTAGCCCTCAAAATAGGTGACCAAATGTCTAAACATTTAAAAATGACTGCTGCCTCCTCAAACATTAAGTGGTAAGAACAAAACAGCAAGAAATGTGTAGCAACTAGCATCATGAGAGAGAGAAATCTGGGGTCACGCCTAGCCACTGGAGAAAATTTTTTAACCAAAAAGTATTTTTTTAGAAAAACTAATTACCTCCCCTTTATTATTGTCAGCTGAGCAAAGAAAACACCAGAGGAGAGGATAAGATTACATCACATGTCCATTAGAAACCACCATCTTTTTAACTGGAAACACATAGCCAGGAGTTCTGTGTTCTCTTCATAACAAATGATAGCGTATGGTGTGCTGAGATAAAGTTGGGGGGCGTTGGAGTTTATAGGCAATATGTCTCTAACTCTGAGAGTATTTGAGTCCAAATATAGCACATACTTTACATAAAACAGTCTAATATTTGAAATCTCAATTGATAGAAGAGATGGGCTTCTGATTTATTAATGGATTTGAAACTGAAAAAAAGTAGAATCTACAGGATGAAGGATTTTAATCTTCAATGCTAAATGGACCTAAGTTAGGAATGGATCCAAATGGATATACATTTAATTTTGAGTTGAACTTCATTATATATGAAGAACATATAAATAAGAAATAGGGTTTCAATTAATTATTTCATAGGCTAGCTTAATTATGTTTTTGGCCTTTTTTTTTTTTTTTGCAATAATTGTGAATTTTGTGACCTGTAAAGTAATTTGATTCTATAATGGAAATAAAATTACTGACCATAGCAACCCAACACTAAATATAAATCAAAACTTTATCAGTAAAGCTAAATTTAATATATATACACATGTATATTGTATCAAGAATATGAAAACAATGTATTTTCTTTATACATTAAGAGTATATATAGTTATAGTGTACATAGTCATCTGTTTGTTTAGTATCTATTCTCCCCTTTCATCTCTAGCAGAGTTCCCTTTCTCCTTATTGTATAAGAATCAACTTCTTCCTCATATATTCTCATATATTTCCAGTGTGTCAGCAGATGCTGGCCTCACCGACAGCTGCTAAAAGGGGCCTAAATGAACTGATACTAATCCATCCTCCCTCATCAATGATTAGTTTAAGAATGGACATGTAACCCAGTTTGAACCAATGGAATATGAAAAAAAATTCTGAAAAACTGATACAATTATTCTTTTATGTTCTGGAAATAATTCTACAAATAACTTTTTGTCCATTCTCTTTTATTGTCATGAGTTGACCTGAAGTCTAGAACTAATTCCATGGTCTTAGAAACAATCTCATGGTGAAATCAACACATGGAAAAAAACAGAAGCAAAAAAAATGTGTTATTGGGGAAAAAAAGTGAGAGACACAAGTTTACTATTAATTATTTGAGCCAACAATTAATATCAAGTTTATCATTTTAAAATATTTTAATTATTTCTGAAGGCACCTAAATGATGGAGTGGAAGTATTTTTTCTAAAAATGACAGGGTTTTCCATAGATATTTCTCTCTCTTTTTTTTCTCTCTCAACAATTTGAGAGATCAGAGAATGGGTCTTTTAAATTATTCTAGAATTTGCCTTTGTTTGTGGCCTTTCCTTTAATCACAAATAGATATCAAGACTATGTGTATTGTTGATGCCAGAAAGTGAAAAATTAATTTCTGCTGAAAATTGAACTTTGGACTTTCATATCTAAAAACTTGAAAGAAATTTTATCACTTCAGCTTAAGAAAACTTCTAATAGCTTTTTACCATTATGTTGATATCTCCTAAACAGGTCCTTTTGTCAGAAAAATGATATTCTGTTTTCTCTTCCACGTGTTGTCATCGATTTTATGTATATAAGTCAATCAAATTTTGAGAACTCAATGAGTTCTAAATAATATCTACACTGCATAGTGCAATTCCTATTTGTCAAAAGATGAAATGCTATTGGAAAACCAATACATCATGGTCTATTTTGGTATTAATTTGAATTAATCTATCTGGCTGTCATGAGGCTATTGATATATTGTTCATTCTGAGACAGTTCTTTATTAGCTTCATCATACATCAAATCTGTGTACTACAGAAACCTATTTGTGTATTTAAAAATAAAATAAAATATCTGTTTATTGAAGTTTTAAAATGCAAAATATTATTCTGTGTACTGGAGAATAAGAAAGTTGATACAAAGAGACATGTACACAGAAATTCGAATAAGTCAAAGTCCTCATCAACAAAAGAAATAAATTATTGAGGATGGGGAGGAAATTTGTACAAAAAATAATTTAAAATAAGAGACAAAACTTGGTTTGTTTCTATTTTGTATGTGTGTTTAGTTTTATTTATTTATTTATTTATTTATTTATTTATTTATTTAGGAAAGCTTATTATATATATATAAGCAGCTAAATTCAAGGTTTGGAATAGAAAAATAATTTTTTTCCTATATTATATTCATCTTAATTAATATCACATTGGAATGCTGTCCTCCCGGTTTTGACATATAAATATTCTAAACTTCAGAAATAAGTGTAGCAAAACATAGAAATAGTGAAACAATTTTCAGTTGGTACAATGTTTTTTGCCTTATAATTACAGAAAAGAGCTTTATTAAATTTTCTTTTATTACATGAACTTCAATTCTTAAAGGTGATTCTTGAAACTTATTTTGAAGAAAATATCAAAAAAGGTTTCACTTGTTTATTTTTGTTTTATATTATATTGCTCTTAGCCAAGAATCTTCTTTCCAATTACAAGCAATTTCTGAGCTTTTCTTTCAAAATATTGTGTGTTGAAAATGCAATGCTTACATAAAGTTATTAATCTGGTTTTCATCAAAAAGGTAGCAATATTTAGACTTGTTTATAATTTTATAATAATAAAACCCATATTTAAGGTAGCAACTGTGGATACACTAATTCTAGGATTGCTCTGATTTTTTATTTGTAGTTAGAAAAATGCTACCTTCTTTCTATCAAAGCAGTCTCACAGAGGAGGCCAGATCATTTCATACATCTGCAAAGTTTATAGTTCTACATTTCATTTAATATCTTGATTATATTCAATGGTTTCATGATTCTCATTTTAATCACTAATTCATGTTCATGATTGAAAGCATAAAGGTAAATGAAGAAACTCATACAAAAATTAATTAGGTAATTCACTGTGACAAAGAATCAATCTAAAGGCAGTCTTATGATTTTAGATCAAACATTAAATTTAGCACAAACTGTTAGAGCATGAAAACCTGATATGTTAAAGTAAATGTTGATTCTTGTGTTGACTAGTTCACTAAAAATTCTATCACACAGATCTACTCATTCCTTAGTAAATTATAATAGCCAGCTCATTACTTGCCAGCACTTCAGTATTTATAGGATAGTACTGTTGATAAAATTAATTATTTATTCAAAAATAATCATTATTCAATAATGTTTATCGAACACTTTCTCTCTGCCAGGCATGATTTTAAGCACCAGGTAGAATACATGAGCATGTAGTGTGAACAAAACCCCAACTCTACTATGACACAACCTACAATCTAGTTGGGGGGAGACAGACAATAAAGACAGACAGTGGATACTACAAAGCAGCAAACAGAAAGAAGCAAACAGGGTAAAATAAATAGAGACTAGCAAGTTCCATATTGAGCAATTAGCTACAGCCCCTTAGGTGAGGAGGTATTTGAACAAACATAAATGTAATGAGAAAGCAAATGACATCAATATTTGAGTTAAAAAATGCACTTTAAGGAGGAGAAATACTAAATGCAAAAGACTATGAAATGGAAGTGTTAATGTTATTGTTGAGAAACAAAAATAAGGCTATTGTAAATGAAACAAAGCAAGAAATACAGAGAAAGTGGTAGAAAGTATAGTCAGAAAGATAACTGGGAGCCAGGTCATTTATGACCTTTTAATAACTGTGGTAAGTCCATTGGATTTTACTGTAAGTGAAAAAGGAAGCTATTGAAGTATTTTAATGAGAGTAACATGGTCTAAATGACATTTTGTAAAAATTTTTCTGGATGCTGTAATGGATAAAAAGCTATAAATGGTGTTGAATAGAAACTGGGAGATTGGTCAGAAGGCTAATGCAATAGTCCAAGTAGGTGATTGTGATTATTGGTAGAAAATGGGGAGTAGTTTGATTCTGGAAATGTTTTGAAGGTAAAGAAAACAATTTATTATTGCCAAGATTGATTGAATAACCCTGAAAAAGGTTTTTTTGCTTTTGATTATACATGCTAGTTACAAATACTTTAATTTCTTAATTTTCGCTAGGCCTCCATTTACTTAAGTAGCTCCAACTGTCTATATAATTACTTTTGGCTTTAGCTCTTACTAAGCACTGTGAATTCCAAGAACTTATAGAAGAAAAAAGCCCCGCAAGAGGTAAAGTATATTTGAAACTCATTGTAGTGAAATAGAATGACATTTAAAAAAATAACATGGTTAGTTTGTTAAACTATCAAAAAATATGAATCCACAACCAATTAAAATTGTATTTTGCAAATTTTTAATAGTTGGTCTGGGTTACCATATGGTCTTTTCATCATCTGGATAATAACTAAACAAATGCACTAAAAAATTGCTTCACAATAAAATTAAAGTGTGAGTTCTGAGTTTTGTTAAATTCATATTGTAAAATTTCATTTCTAAAGTATAATTTGCTATAGTAATCTAACTTCAGGGCTTTTGTTTAAATGACTATAGCTGCCATAAGATCTCAATGAAGCTTTATGCAAGAATTAGATACAATAAAAAATTATTCCAGATGATTGCAGCTTTCAAATGGTCCATTCTTGGTATATGACTATTCTTTCTTTATCACATCATTTGTATAGATATTATCACTATATTACATTTTAAGTAATAATTTAGTTCAATATTGGACACTAATTCCTTCCACTGATGCTCTCTCTAGCCTACATTTTATTCTAACTCCAGCAAATATTGAACATTATAATGCTTAAAGACTTCTCTTTCTATTCCATGCAATGAATTTATTTCCATCCAATTTTCTCTTACCCTTGGTCTTAATGTGAACACCATAGGAAATTTTTATATTTTTTCCTTGGTCCTCAATATGGTGTAGAATTAGATGAATGTTTCTAACACCCTGACTGCCACCCAATCCATATTTTTTTTTTCCAGTTCATAGGCTTTCACTCTATTTGGTGAATAAATAGAATAAATAGAAAATGCAATCATCAGGTCCCAGCTATATCACTCCTTTTTGGATAGATTCCCATAACTCTGTGATTTTCTTTATCTTCATCAAAAATGATTTGTTTCTTTTCTTCAGTCTGTTTTCAGAAAGATATATTAACAGTTGCTAATATATTAATTCACTGTCTTTTCAGAAAACACATATTTTAATAAAGGTCTCCTATGCATAACAAAAAGCAGCGCTTTTTATAAAAATTCAGGTTTATTCGTTTTTTCCTAGTCTGCTGTAAGAAATAACAACTAATTCGGTGGCTTAAAACAACAGAAATATATTTTGTCTCAGTCCTGGAAGCTAGACATTGCCAGCAGAACCACTATATCTGAAGGCTCTAAGGAAGATGTTCTATGCCTTTCTCTAGCCTCTGGCATTGCCAGAAATTCTTTGTACCCCTTGGCTTATTGAAGCATCATTCCAAGCCCTGCTTCCATCATCACATGGCATTTTTCCTGTGTTTTCTGCCTGTATCTTTTCTCCTCTCTTTATAAGAACACCAATCATATAAGATTAATTAGTATGATTATATCTTAACTTGATTACATCTGCAATCATCCTATTTCCAAATAAGATTGCAGTCACATGTACCAGGGGTTAAGACTTTGACCTATCTTTTGGGGGCACATAGTTCAACTCAGAATACCAGACAATTTTCCAATTCTTGCCAGATGGTTAGAAAGGCTCCAGTCCAACACATTGGGAGGCATGCAGTTTAAGTTATGCATCAATTGCACTTTGCATGATGTAAAGTGATTATTCTTTTATATCCTTTTTGTCTGAAAGCAGATATGCGTGGCTTTTACTCTCAATATTAGAACCATAGCAAAGAAAAATTAAGGAAGTATGCTGCTCAGCCTCATGCATCATCTGCAAAATTGTCAGGTAAATTTTAACTCCAAAATTTTGTATTAATGTTAGTGATTAGAAGCAGAATAAACAGTTTGATTTGCAGTCAGCTTGTTATGCTTATGACAGAGCATTTGAAAAATATTGCTGGGAAGCATAAACTAAGAAAATTTAATACAGGAGTCATTCATGCAATGTGAGGAGGAATACGTTATTAACACTTTTTTAGATGCATTTTATTGCTGCTTTTAACATTCGCTACATTTTTAGCAGCCTTTCCATATAAATATTAAAGATATCTTAAAGAGTAATTTATATGCAAATATATGGATATTAAACATCGCGTGATTGTAAAGCTATTAGATACTGTTTTTACTGCTACAGGAAAAACTAATTTGTGCCTGACAAATTCACATTTTTGATATTTCAGAAAAGGTTCAGCTTAATTTCACCTTTGCTTTATGAGCAAATAATTTGTTAAGCATATTTATCTTGTGGAGAAATTGCCCTGCTTATGTGACAAATTGTATACATATTCCTTGTAGCCTGAAAACATTTACATATGAATAATTGATAGGCAAATTAAAATCATTCTTAGCTGTTAGTTAAATCAAGTTTCCTAAGTTCTAATTCCATAGGAGACTTTCTACTTTAAGGCTGAATATAGCATAGTAGAGGGTGCTATAAAATGGTATTTCTACATAAGAAAACGCTTTATAATTCGTATTCTTATTCAAAAAGACCCATTCTTTTTTTAGATGAAACAACTCAGAACATAATGTTTCCATTATTAGATGTTATTTCTGATTGCTAATTTGTTCACATTCTGAGCAAACTTTGAGTAAGGTGATATTAAGATTGATGGTGTCTATAAATGAGGAGAAGATAACACCTAGAACACCAAGTTTTCTTGTACTATATGGAACAAAATACAGTTTGGTTTGTGATTATGAAAATAATGAGGTAATTGTATCAGATTAGATCCTGTTAATACATGAGGGTACTGAAGATGTGTACATCTAACACTGCTCAACAGGATTTAGGAGATGAAGGGAGTCTGGCTGAATCTATTACAGAAATTTACAGAGGAGAAATCTTAACACATTCTATTTTTGTGATATGAGCCTTCAAGGAGTCAGACTTCTAATGATAGTTATTGAAAATGATAGAGAGAATTTATGCCATAAAATGCTGGGAGGAAAACTGACTTTGTGATTGAGGTATTCCGGAGAGGAGCATAACAGATGGCAGACCAGAGGTTTAGGCAAATTCCACTGAACACGTGGTTGCCATTTTACCTCATCCTTGCTTATTCCCTTGCCTGTGCATTCAATAGTTTCAAGCCCAAAGCTCCTTGGAGAGCTTAAAAGACTTCAAACAAATTGGAGAAAATGCTGACAATCATCACAATACAAGATTGGTCATGGGTCAGCATGTCATCCTAATGTATATTTCACATGATTATATGAGATCTAATTTATATAGCTAGAGTGTGTTTATATTCATATTTTAATATCGATTGCCTGTTACATTAGTGGTTGTGTCACAAAAGGGGTTACAAAGATTGTTGCATGGGATGGCTGCTTCTGAAAAATCTAGATGTTACCCCAGGGAAAATGAGAAGTTCAAGTTTTTGAATACTTGGCTCAAAACATGGGAAAAAGAAAAAGAATTAGAAAATCTCTCTAAAACCTTTAAAAGATTCCTTATCTTTTACAGCCACAAGATAAATAACACTGAGTCTGACTGGAAGTGTTACAAAGTTGCAGAGCCAACGTAGAATTCCTCCAGATCTCTTCATTAACATTAAAGTATGGTGTGGAAGATGTTGCAACCTAAGGTATAGGGTCATTTTGGTAAAAATAGGTAAGAACAAGAAATCTGAATCCCTAAGTCACCCTAAACCTTCTTTACTTAGAGAAGCAGCCATTCATCGGATATAATTGGCATTACTGTTGATAAAATCTTTCACTTTGCATGTTTGCCTCAAGATGCCTGATTCTCATACAGACCAACCTCACCATCTTGCATAGCCTCCAGGACTGTAACAAGAGATTTTTATCCTATCATAGCCCAAATGGAGAAGTAAAAGACCTACTCTGGGCAAAAATAGCCTTTAGTCAAAAGAATGGCAGAAACTTGTTAATGTAAGTATTAACAAGGTGAACATGCCTGGGGAAAGGGAAATACCCAGACCCTCCAGGAATTATTAGAGGTCGTCTCTGAACTGAAGCTGATTCAAACCCCCCACTAAGTGGACCCAAACTTCCACTATGATTCACTCCAATGTCAGAATGATCAACATTGGAAGTCAGTAAAAAGACAAAGATGTGGTCTGAGTCATCTGATAAGACAGCCAGTGGAATCATGGATGCACAATGCAGTTCTTTTCCTTGGTCCTAGAATATATACTTAGTAACTAGAAGAATTCCTAGATTTGTTCCTGTGCAGTAAGGGTCATTATGGTGGATGTGTCAAGTGGAAACCATTAAGTCACATCTGCACTAAAGTAGTAAATTAAAAACAATACTTTATCCTAGGAGATTGGCAGAAATTAATACTATTATCAAATAGTACCTGGAAAATTTAGCAGTGATAATTCCTATTGCATTTCCATTAATTTACCTTTCTGGCTAATTAATACAAAAGCCAGGGAGGCCTTTCAAAATGAATGACTGGATATCATTGCAAATTTAATCAATTAGTTTTACCAATAACAGCTCCGACAAAGAAACAGAGTTTTTAGTGGATATAACCAATGTATCCTGACATACCTACGTTGCTGTCTTTATTTATTTTTGATTTTTTTAAATTACTTTTTGGCGAGGCAACCCTCTGTTGATCTCACAGATTACAAGGACCTTGTCATCTTACAATCCCTTATTTTTTAAATTTTTTACGCCTACAGCCCCTGGTCTTCCTAGGTGGTCTCCCATCCAGGTACTAACCAGGCCTGACCCTGCTTAGCTTCCGAGATTATATGAGATCAGGCTTATTCAGGGTGACATAGCCATAGACTATGTTGCTTTCTTTAGACTTCCCATCAACAAAGATAATCATGTCAGAAACAGTGGAACATCTTGCCTTTCATATATCAAAATACCTCAACATTTCTGCTCCTGGTCATACTGTCATCTAAAGGGACCCTGACTATCCTGTTTTTCCTCAGAATATCAGGCTGGTTCATTATACTGATGACATTATGCTGATAGCAGGATGAAATAAACCCTCTAAATGCCTTCTTTGGTAAGACAATGCAAGAGGATGGGAGATGAAACTTGTTGAAGTGAAGGAGTCTGACACATCTGTGCAATTTCTAGAAAAAAAGGATATGTTGGAATATTCCTTCTAAACTAAGAGGAAATTTATACCATACCCTATGAGGAAAGAAGCACGTTTGTTTGTATTCTTAGAATAACACATACCATATCGAGGATTACATTTCTGACCTATTTACCAGCCAGTTTAGCATAGGGTCTGATGGAGAAAGAATTCCATAGCAGGCCCAGACTACAGTATAAATTGCCCCCCACCATTCATGCCTTATTACCTGCCATGCCCAGGTAAGACGCTTGTGGGAAAGATGCTGTATGAAGCATCTGGCAAGCTATGAGATCAGAAGGTGGGGTTTTGGATTAAGGACATGACCTCTTCAGCACAGCTCTTGGATTGTTGCTGTAATCTGGTAGAGTTTGGTCCTGGCATTAAGTGATGAATTCAAATGAACTATTCTTCAATGGCCAGGGTATTATCTGATCACTGAATGATAAGGTTAGCATTAGCAGCAACATCCCGTGCTTAAATGAGAAGATTTGTTAAAAGAATGAATGAATGTTACTTTTTATCATTTTCAAACATTTCATTTCCCTTTTATATTACTTTGTTCTAATTAATACATTTCTTTAACTGAAAGGAAATAAGGTAAAAGGAAAACATTAAGAATACTTTCTGAATAGTGTTGAGACATTCTTAAATATTAATTCATATGGTACTGAAATAGTCTAAAGACCCAACAAAAGCAGATGGTGATCCAAAAAATAACTGAGTTGCTTCATTCACCCTTTGCTATGCATTCTCTTCCTTTCAGTAACAAATAATTGCACATACAGAATTACCATATCTGACATAGTTATCCATTCATTCATTATACAGATAGATGACAGATAGACAGATGATATAGCATGAATCACAGACAATACAGTAGATTTTAAATGTTTCTATAATGTTTGATGTATATGGTAAAGAAAATGCTTAAAATTTTACTGATTAATGTCTTCATCTCTAAATAGGGGTAGCTTAAGTTAGTAATTCTAAAGGAAGATAAGATACATTAATGTTACTCAAAACTTAATGAATTTTGTCCAAATTAACCAAATTTTTTCTTAAAAATAAAACAAAAGTTTAAGTGTTTACTCTCTTTATGATGATTAATTGGATTAATGATCCTTATCAAATTTTAACAATATTTGAAATTATTTAATGGAATCCAAAGTGATTTAACAACCTAAGTGTTCTGTCAACCACAAAGAAAAGATGCTAAATAATTCTAAGTTAATTAGCTTTCATGCTTAACCAGTCTTATCTAGTCTTTTGAGCCTAAAAACATAACAAGAATTTTTAAATTTTTAGATATTCTCAGCTTGGTTTAAAAGGACTAAAGACACTAAGACTTATTTAATGAGGCTCGACTAAGTTTAATGGAGCTTGAAAATTTTAATGAAGTTTGTTTTAATGAGACATAGACCCCCCCTTTCAAATTTAAGATTATGGAGATTGTTCTTTATATCTGGAAAGTACCTTAATTCTAAGGCAATCATGACTATAATGGAAATCTATTGATAAATCAAGACTTCTTCTAAAGGATGCAATATACTTTTTGCATTGGAGAAAAAGGGCAAATCAGAGAACCGAAATTGTGGGTATTCCAGTAAAAAAGCAGGTAATATAAAAGATGTTTATAATTTAAAGGGGACTTTGCTTTCATTTAACTTGATCACCTACCCAAGGCAGAATCTCTCTATATACTATCCATGAAATACCATCACTTAGCTTTAACCTTGAACAACCAACCCCTAGAGTCAGTTTACCACTGTACTCTACAAAGTATCACAATGGACTTTTGACTGACCATTTATGGTGAATATGTGTTCTAAGAATATGTGTTTATACTGAGTTTATATTGAAGCAGCAATATTTACTGTGAAACATTAAGGAGATCATTTAAATCTCTCTGAGCCTTGAGGACTCAAGAAGAGTTAGATATCTTCATGGAATTGTTATGTGGCAGAGTGTGGACTACTGGTGAATCTGGATAAGGAATATTCAGGAATTCTCTTCTCCATTCTTATACCTTCTGAATATTAGAGAGTATTTCAAAATAAAAAAAGCAAATACAAAAGAAATAAAATGCAACTCTTATGAACATCAGAATGGTGTTTTTATCTTGTTTTAGTCTATTCTGTCAATCTCTACTTTTAATCAAAGTGTTTCATCCATTTAAATGTAATGTAATTTTATGATTGATTTTATCAACTATATTGTTATGTTTTCTATTGTCCCTCTGTTCTGTGCTCTTTTGACCCTTTTTCTGCCTGTTTGGATTATTTTCAATTTTTTTTTTTTTTTGGCATTTCATTTTATTCCCTCCATTGTTTATACGTATATCTCTTTGATTTAATGTTTTAGTGGTTGTTCTAAGGACTAAAATAGTATCCTTAATTTATAACAGTCTTTCTTGAAATAATATCATACCAATTTAGGTATAATGTAAGGTGGTTACAAAAGTAATCTTCCATGTTACTCCTGTGTTATCCTTTGTGCCAGTTATGATGCAATATATCACTGTATTATAAACCTCACAACAAAATGTTACTGTTTGCCCTTTAAATAGAAAATTGCATTTTAAAGAAATTAGAAAAAGTATTTTATATGTACTTATTTACTATTTATAGTGTTCTTCAATCATTCCTATAGATCTACCTTTCTAACTTGTATTATTTCTGTTTAGACTGAAGGACTGCCTCTAGCATTTCTTATAGCACAGAACTAACTATTGGTCCCCAGTTCTACTGCTTTTGTTTATCTGAAAATGTCTATCTCACCTTTACTTTAGAAGAATGTTTATGCTGGATATATAAATCTAAGTTTATAGTTGCCTTTTTGCTTTTTGTGGGTGTGATCTTTTTGTTCTTAGAATTTATCTTTTGTTTTTTGTTTTTTTAAACACTTTAAAGATGTCATTTCTTAAGCACTGGCATGCTTTGTTCATAATTGAGAATTCAGTCAATGTATTTAACTTTGTTTCCTTATATCTAATGTGGGTTTTTCCCCCATTTCGGTGCTTTCAGGATTTACGAGGAATTTTCAGCAGTATTACTATGATGGGCTTATGTGTGATTTTTTGCATTTCTTTTTGGGATTTGCTGAACATCTTAGATTTGTGGATTGGTGACTTTCATGAAATTTGGAATCTGTCAAACCATTATTTCTTTAAATATTTTCTTCCCTTTAAATATTTTGTTGCTTCTCTCCTCAGAGACACCAACATGATTGCTTGACATTAGACTGTTTTGTTTTGTTCTCTTGTTTTTCATTCTTATCTTCACTGCACTTCTCTCAGCAAAACTGGTAATGATGATCTCTCAGCAAAAGCAGGAGAGTCAGTTATGTGGCCAAGCAAACTATTCTTCCATTTAAATATCTTCAAGATTACAGTCATTTATGTTTGACTCACCCTACCTTGACCAACTTAGCTGGCCTCTCCTCAGTAAGTCAATTTCTTATGGTTTGGGGCAGACTTTCTCCTGTCTGGAGCTTAATGCTCATATCATCCATTCTTCACTGTGAGATCAGTTCATCAAAGCTTTTTTGCATACATTACTCTCCAATAGTCACTTAGATAACTATGATTTTTTCTATTTATATAGGTTTCTTTTCTGTTACTATAGGAATAATGGTTATCTATATCTTTTTACATTGTAACCAAAAATGAAATCCTCAGTTACCTGGTTCTACTGAAGTTTAATTCATTAGCTTCTCTTTTGATCTCTTTGTTCTTCTATTTAGTTCTTTACTGATATTACAGTCAAGTTGGTGGGAATCTTTTATGTTACTTTTCAGTCATACCATCTTGGCTAGTATTAAACTTGTACTTAACCACCCTTATTTAGATAAGGTTATGCTATTGCAACAGAAACCAGAAAATCATGTTTTGGCTTACTGTTATTGTGGTCTTAACCAAACAAAAATATATTTTTTTAAATATATCTTTCCAAGAAATGTTCTTAATAAAGCCAGAGATTAATTTTTCTTTAAAATAACTTATTTATTTTAATAACATTCTCATGTACTGTCAAGGATTGAACTCATGATCTTCAGCCTACTTTTTCCTTTTATTAAAAACAATGTCAATAATTGCCAATATTCCATCTTCTAGTATATTGCATAATGGTTATAATATCTAAACGATTACCAACAGCAATGTTATACACTCATGCCTTCAATGTCTAATTTTTTCAGTGTTCTCCAAGGTGTAATTATCTTAATAATCGGCAAACACTTCTTTCTAAGGAACCAAATAAACTAAAACAAACAAAAAAGTAGTAATTGTGTGTTCTCTCTCTTTCTTTTTCTCCTTTTTTCTTTATCTTATTTGATAATTTTATATCATTTATACCAAACAAAAATTTCTTCTTGTTCTTGACTTAAATATAGTCTTAAAAGCATTCATCATTTCTTAACATCTTATTTATAATCTATAGCTTTTCACTCTATTCTTGTGGGATATTTATACTTTATTATGGTCATGTAATATTTCTTACATCATTTAAAATCTGAGCACATCAAAAAGTCTTGCATGTCATCCCAAGTACTTTCCTTTACTTAGCTGAAATCTCTTGGATTTGAAACACCTAAATTTTATTTTTAAAATTTATTATTGGGAAGGACCATGTGATCATATCTACCTTTTTAATTTAATTTAAGGATTTTTTGATGAAGTTATTGGTCTTTTCTAGAAGCAAATAATTCTGGAATCCTAGGCCAAGGTTTTGAAAATCAAATCCTGTTCATAAGCTACTTATGTATTTATTTAATCTTCCAAACATCACACCTTTCTCCATAAAAAAAGATGAAAATGTAATTAATTATATCCCTTTTGTCCTTGATTATTATCTATGAAAATGTAAATTGTGGTAATTAGCTCTAATTCACAATTTCCTTAGGCAAATGTAGCAGCTCACTCAGACTCTGGCCAACTATACTAAAAATATTTCACTCAACTGTACTTTTTGCTGCATTGGTATCCTAGTCAGTTACCAAAATAAAATAATGTTATCAAAATATAAATAAATTTTGCCTTATACTAACATTGTCAAAGAAACTACCAAGAAATGTTAGGTTTAGAACAGTGAAAGATATCAAGTGAGAAAGAGATCAGAGAAGCCTACCAAACAACATTTGATCATATGATCTGGTCCAAGCTCAGAGCCCTCAAACCAGCACCCAAACCTATACCTGACATCTTCATCTTAATCCCTTGAGTAGAATTATATTTCAAATGATTAATTATTTCAAATAATTAATTTTTTACTCTTGTGCTCTTTATAAACTCTTAGGAACCCTGTCAGCCATGAAGTCTAACAGATAAAGTAAGTGCTTGAAGAATCACTGTTTCCATTTCAAATTCTAAAATAAAACCAGAGCTAGAGAAAAGTAGGAGAGATTAGGATGGTAAAGTAACTTGTAGATCAGAGTTCCCAAAGTAAGACATAAACAGGTCTTTCTATTATGAGGGCTACAGAGTTCATGGGCAGAGATTCAACACTCATCATGCCGAAAAAAGTGGAATCTCCACTAACCCCTTACTCTTATTCTTGAACTACCTCACTAACCAACAGCCTTCTTGAATACTTCCTGAAATGAAATGAGGAACTAAGGTGAAAACATAATTTCTTTTTAAAGGTTTCCCCCCATACCTTGGCCTAGATAGCATTGAACTATTTCAACAAGTGATTTCCTAATAATCCAGAACAGTACTAGACACTGATTATAATGTACCTTCTTGTAGTTTCCTTAAGCTTCCTTGTGTTTGGATTTTATTGAACTTTTCGATTTGTTGGTTTAAAGTTCTCATCAAATTTGGAAAATTTTTTACCATTATTTCTTCAAATATTTTTTCCACTCTCTTCTCTTTTTAGATTTAATTACATCTGAGAGGCCACTTGTATTTGTCTCACGGCTCTTAGGTCCTTTTTTTCATATTTTTAAAGTCATTTTTTCCCTCTAATTTTCATTTTAGATACTTTCTACTGTACTTTTCAACTAAGAAATTTTTAGTTTTCATTTCTAGAAGCTTTCATAGAAACTTTTTTTATAGATTCAATATTGCTATTAAACTTGTTCAAGTTTTTTTTCCAGCTTCTTGAAACAGAGTTTATAATAACTTTGTTAATATGCTTGTTATAAATTCTATCATGTGTTAGTTCTGGACATGTTTCTCTTGTTTTTGTCTTTATTATGAGTCATATATGTCTGTTCTTTGGCATGCCTGGTAATTTCTGACTGGAAGCCAGACACTGTGAATTTTACCTTTTTGGGTGCTCTATATATTCTTGAGTTTTCTGGGAAACTCTTAACAACTCTTTGATCTTTTCAAGACATACTCTTAAAATTTATTATCTGGAACCAAAACAGCATTCATCTAGGGCTAATATTACCTATCATTGAAGCAATACCCCACTATTGAGGCAATACTCAATGTCCAACAAAATATAATGTTTTTTGGATTATAAAAAGACTAACTCTTCCAGGCCCTATGCAAGCTCTCTGGATTGTTCTCTTTATTTGTTTCAGATGACTGTTTTTCTGGCCTCAGGTTGTTTCTACTCAGCACTTCAATGAGACCCTCTGAAAATCTCCAGAGTAACTTCTTTGTGCAGCTCTTGCCTCTCCAGAAGTTTTCCTTGTGACTTATGAACACCTTGGTCTCCCTAGGTCCTAGGCTCCATCACCTCAGCTCAGAAAGTTCACTAGGATCCTCCCTAGGTTCCTCTCCCTGTGCTGCATCCTAGAAAGTCATAGGCAGTTAGTTAAGCAATTACAGGACTCACCTTATTTTCCTCCTTCTCTCATAGCTTAGGGATCACTGCCCTGTGTTGCCTGGTATCCAATAACTAGTGGGTAAATATATACATAAAAAATGTGTTACCCGTGAGTTTGTATTTTATTTTGAAATCATCCCATATTTATAGTGCATAATCACTTAAAAAGTACAATAACTATCTGGTGAACCATTTATATTTAAAATCTTAGAAATAAGCAACTGATGAGACATTTTATGAAGAAATTAGGCTTGATGTTTTATAAATGTAATAGTTTTAAAACTGTTTCATAACCATTTCAAGCGAATAGTTCTAAAGTGAGGTAGCAATCTAGCAGTAAAAAATGTTTTCCTGGATGGCCTTTGCTACTTTTAATAGTTTAAATTTTTAGCAGAAAGTCTTTATATTTTCAAACAGAATAAATTCTAAAGGTACATTAAAAATAATATAGTACCAATTAAAGTGTGATCAGAGAGGTTTAACTTAAATCTAATTGAAAAATAACTGAAAACTCAATTGAATTGCTTTTCGCACACATCATTTTGTTGTAACTTGTGAATTATGCTTAAGCTTTTGAGTATTGGATATTGGCAAATTTATACATTTTTAAATGAAACATACAAAGTCACATATAAACAAACATAAATACTATTAAATTCGGTCTTTTAGAAAGCAATTAGAAGCTCATACTTTGTACAGAATGAGTAACAATACTGGGTATTAAAATTATGAATGAATGGAAGATAATTTTGTCTTGGTGATGTGAATTTAATTCAACTGCCTGTCAGAGACTCAGTTCAGCCCTTATAAATGAAGTATTCTTTAAATATTAGGAACAAAATTTATTCATATTATGAAAACATAGAAATGTTTTTACTATATTTTTAATTTGTAAGCATATTTCTCAAGCAGAAATGATCTGTTTTTAAGGGAGATGAACTTAGATAGCATCATAATGTTTGTTTACAAGATTACATACTAATAAATTAATTTATATTCTAACAGCTCAACTCTCAGTTTCATTCAATTTGCTGTGCAATGAAGTTCTTAAATTTCTTTCCTATGCCTCTTTTTTCAAAGTAATAAATCTCAAATGTAAGTCAAATTAAGTTCTCTATGTTTTTTAACATCCTATTTGCAAACTGTTATCTTGCAGTGTTGTATACAAAGAATACACTAGAAGCAGAGGGAAAATGTTAAAAGAGAACACCAATAAAATTTATTCTCCCAAGACACACAAACTAAAACTAATAAATCTACAATGAAGGTATTAAAAATAGTTAGCAACTATTGCTCTCTTATTCTCTATCTCTTTCTGGCTTTCCAGATAGTATTTACGCCATTTCAACAATACCATTTCCTCAGACCCAGATTTCCATACCACTTTTGAAACTCACAAACATAATATGTCCCTAGAAGTAGTCCAAGTCTAAGCTCAGTTATGTAATATACTCTAATGCCCCAGACTTAAAGTAATGTAATGTTTATCTCCTCCCCTTTAGCACACAAATTCATATAAGTAGAAAAAAATTGATTTTTCCAATATGTCTCCAGTTCATATAGCACAGGTAAAACAAAATTCAGTTTACTTAAATTTTTGTGTATTTTCTGTTTTTTCCTACTATGAAAATGTCTTTGTAACTATTACATAAAAATATAATACAATTTAAGTAAATTCTGTTATGAATAATTCAAATATAAACTTTTCTAAAATATAAGAGAACATATAATAAATTTAAGAATAGTATTGTCCTGGTATGAAATAGTTAATTGCTTGTCATGCTTGATTTAAGTTATTGAGAGGAGTAACAATTAAACGTCTATCATGTACTTATGCCTTATTACATATTGTTTGTAAATCCCTAAAATGGTAGGAGATCAGAATTTGAGAGCACTGAATGACTAAAAATTTGAAAAGAAAGTATCTCTGAGAATGGAAACAATATAAAATTCAAGAACTGAGAATGTTCTATGCCACTAATGTATAAACTTGCTTATTCTGTGTTTTTGTACTGCATGTTTCTCACTAATATTCCATATTAAAGAGGATATTTAAATTCAATGATCACCTCACCTCCAAAAAATTTACTATATCTTTAATGTTCTATATCTCATTTTTTCCATTGTAAAATTTATAAATTGCTATTATTAGTCAAATATCAGTGGCATTTTTAAAGCAATAAAAATATTTGGATTTTCAATTTAAAAATCATCTAAAGCAAAGAATGAAGCTCTAACACTCATTCTAAACTTTACACGTGGTAAATGAAGGTGCCTTCAACTATCAAACCTAATTTCTCTTATTTTCATAAGAACATTTGAAAACATGGAGATTTAATAGTTTGCCAATTACAGTCAGAGGCATATTCAAGACTGCCTCCTACCTATTCAAGTGTTTGTCCTGTATTCTACATCTGTCCTCAATTGAAATACCAATAAAATATTACTAATATATATAATCATAATTGAGGTTATATCAAATAATTAAGGAATTTTTCTCATAAATAATAACCATATTTTAATAAAATTTGTTAAAGTCAAATATCAGCACAGAAGATAGTATTGCAATCAGAAGAGAGCCTGATACTAAGGAACCCACTGTATGGCTTCCATCCTCTACCAAACCATTCACTTGTACTACTGCTTGGAAGTATTTCAGAGCCCATTCCATGTTAAGCTTCTAATCACAGACTTAATCAAGATGCTTTACACTGGCACTGGGAGAATGAGGTGAGTAGACTTGATGGGATCTATACGTGCAGTGGGAATAAAAATAAAGTCTTTGCCTAAAGTTTACAAAACCTTGATGTAATAACCAAATATAAAACAGATTTTGAGCAATGCAGGAGAGTATTATATATCCTTAATATAATTCCAAAGTTTTTATAGCAAAATATAAGGAGAAGGGGACAGAATCTGGGCCAAGTAATCAAGGCATGAAAAATTTTATGTCACAATTGATACATAATAGACAGACATGAATCTACTGTAAAATGTTTAGGCAGAGCTTAGGTCATCAGGACAAAATAAAGGGAACATCATGAATGCCAAGTTTAAGTAGACAAATGAGGGACAGTCTCCAAATAGATCTAGAATAGGAGGTCACAAGAAGATCACGGAGTGTCATAGATAAGAATAAACTGGGGCTGTGGAATAAAAAATAGAGACAAGAAAGCCAGGAAAAATGTTTGAGATTTGTCACAAACAAGACTCCCAAGTAGGGTCATGTGGAAAGGGAACCCATTCCACATACAAGGTATGAAGTAGGTAATTGTCTACCAAGCTTGATTTCAGATGCATGGGAAGGTCCTACTATATTAAAACGAACAAACAAGAACCTCCTTTACCCATTGAATGATCATTGATTTAATATTAACACCTTGAGCATTTGGCTTAAAGCTTTGACCCTCCATTGAAAAGAAATCTGTAGTCAATTCTTTTACCTCAGCAAGGTAACATTAAGATTTATGGTGAATCTTATCTCCATAAGTCTGGAACCTATAATATTAAAGAACCGTATTGTGGTTTACATACTGGTAGTTTCAACGCACCCTTCTTTATTTTACTTTTGTACTATAGACATGCTTCTGTCTTTCTGAAATTAACAGTGAATTAATAATTATGCATATCTATGTCTTCCTCTTCTAATATCCTCACTTAAAATCCCTCAAGAAAGGCACTGTAACTTTTATTAATTCTTTATCCTCAAAACCTAGTATGAAATCTTACATATGCAGGACATTCAGTATTGTTTGATCTGAACTTTGCTTGATTTTGTTCAAGAAAAAGAGTAATTTTCAACCATGTAAATCATATATTATTAATTCTCCTTATGGGCATACTGTTTGAGAGGTGCTTTATTTTTAAATTTAAATAAGCTCTCCTCTTGAAGTAGGCTGCAACGTTTTAAATTTCACTATCCTCACTGCAGAATTAGTGTTAAGAATCCTAATTATGTTTTTCTTACTGTTTGACTTACTCTTTGTCCTTGGATACCACAACCTCTTTTTTCCTAGATCTAAATTCCAGATACCACTATTGATTTTTTTGTATGTAATGTAGAATGATGCCCTTTATGCACTTTTAGTGTGGCATGCTGTCTGGAATACTTTTTTAGTGGAGTAATATTTTTGATGCAATATTGAATGAGCTACCACAAATCCTTTCTCAAATATTGTTGAGTAAACATATATTTTAAAATACATACATACGGAGACTCACTTGTTCATCTTTTGGACCAATAGATTCTATTTGGTTGGGCTTAGGGAAGAATCTGTAGCACTGGATTAGGGTGAAGCAAAATATTTTGTGTCCTTGTTCATATCAGCAAGGTGACTGAAACAAATGAGCTCATGAATAAATGTGGTATATAAAGATATCTAAAGAAGGTTTTGTACAGTTACAACATTTTATCAACACACCAAAAGCCTTTGCCACAGAATTCTTGGCTTCATGTAACAGTTTAGTCAACCCCCATAAATATTTCCCTTTTTGTTACTACATGGTAATAAGATAGTTTGATGTGGGAAACTTTAGATGAAGTCAGATATAACACGGTTGATATTTCAATCATCCAATGCTAGCTTTTTTTTAAAGTTCTTTTTCTCTGAAGAATATATTTTCCCCTTTTAAGAATATTTACTAGTGGCTAGAAACTAATCCATTCTGACCTGCACAGACCACATTTTTAGATCCTCACAGCCAACTCCATGACCTTGTCACCTGCCACAGCCAACTGGACTAGGTGAACAGTCAACCAAAACTGGGTCAATTGAAATCTGTTTCCAAGGAATGTGGAGTCATTACCCAGAGATTAGTAGATTCAACCTTTGCACTGACAGAGGCTTATGTGGCTGTCACTGGGCTATCATTAGCAACTTGAAATTTGATGCATCAGAAAAAAGATGAAAGAAGATGACCCGCAAAAGAAGCAGGGATGAGAAAAAACATGCCCCCCCCCAAAAAAAAAGACAAAGAGCAAGAAATATGCATAATAACTTTCTTAGTGTCTAATTATTTTATAGTTTTTGGTTCACATTACTAAATTTCATCTGCCCTTTTATGAAAAATTAGGTAAATTTTCTAATTATGAATGTTCTTCCTCACCTGATCGAATTCAGCTCACGTTTGCACTGCCAACAACTAGGATTATATAGGCCTCAGAGTCAATACTCATAAGTGGCTACTGAATAAAATGTACATTTCTTAAAGACATTAGTTTGCTTTAGATACTTTGGTTCCAAGGACTGAAACAGATCAAATTAGAACTCTCATATCTGATAGAATCATCACTGAGAGAATTCCAGATATGGAAAAGGTGTTAGACCAATGGTTTTACACTATCTCATTTTATCGTCCAACTAATCTGGGAGTTATATACTATTTCCAGAATTTCACAGATGATGAAACTGGGACTTAAATAACTTTCCTAAGGTCATAGAGGCATTAAGCAGTAAAGCTGGAATGCAAATTCAGGTCTCTCTAAATCCAAAGCCCATGTTCTCTGAACATTTAATTCAAGTAAAGTCGATCAGGTTTGTTTCTGTACCCACTTTATGACTAAGCTGTTTTTCCAGTATAATGGTAGATTAAAACACTTAGATAAAGACTACTGAGGATGGCTTAGAATTCTTGTAATTATAAACTTCTTAAGTTAATGAAATGATTAAATTTAGAATTAAAGGACATATGAAGTCATAACTAGCTAACTGTTAAAGACTAAAAGTACAAAAATCACTCTAATGTAATTCAATTTAATATAGGAATTTATTTTAATTGTGCCTTATATGGATTAAAATGATATATTTTCAATATCTTAAATTCCAAAATTATTATCTTTTATGAAGATAAAGTTTACAATTTTTGTTGAAAAATATGGACTTAGTAAGTAGTCTCTAAACATGTCAGACACAATGAATAAATACTATTATGACAAATACCTGAAAATGGGAATTCAAAGAAATGAGTACTTTTACAGCATTATAAAAACCCACACTACAACTAGCTACTACACATTTGAGTAGCTGTTTCTTATTAATATTAACATAGATTTATCTCTCCATAATCAAAATATTCATGCAAAATTATAAGTACTACATTACTTTTAGTGTACTTTCAAAATTTTATCTTTGTCCAAGGTTGGTGTGAAATTACACTTTCTAATGAAGAGATTAGCCCAAATTAATGATACAGACAAACTGAATTCTCAAATTTAATTTTGACAAAATTAATCCATGAATGTATGTTCAACTAAGCTACTAAAATATCTATGTATTAAGCAATACTATTTGCAATTAGGTTTTGCTGCTATGTCATCAAAAGACAAAAAGGTGACCTAACTATTCTAAAAGCTATATATATATATATATATATATATATATGTCATTTAAAATTTAAAAATCTTGACTAGCAACTAGCAGATTAAAAAATAATTTGCATGAATTTAGAAAAATAATTTTGAAATATAACTCTTATGAAAGATTTTAGAATGGAGACTAGAATATAGTTAAACATTTTAAGACTTTGAGAAAATGAGTCTTAAAATGATTTTAAAGGAATATCTTAAATCTCAGTTGTTTATTTTTGTTTTGTTTTTAATGAAAAAGACCAAGAGACCAGTTCATTCTTTGAGACAGCCTCTGTACATTAAACAAAAATCAACTAATGATAAAATCTGGAAAGAAAAATTTTTTTAAAGTATAGCAATTCTCAAAAATAAGATAAACATCTATGGCACCAGAAATGGGATCAGATGTGAAAAATAGAAAGCAGAGTTGAATCTTCAGATCTCCTGGCCAACAAGCAGAGTAGACAGGGAGCAGCAGAGATTAAAAATGCCTCAAAAAGGTGGACAGTGAATTCAGACTCAGTATTTTCACCCAGGCATATCATGTGGGGCAAAGAAAATCTTTAAGTCTTTCCAAGGAAACGACTTATACGAAGAAACATGCCAAAAGACATGGAGAAAAAATATAAAAATCTCCCCACTGGAGACAAGTATCAAGCTGCTTGCTAGGCTATGACTCCATCTGAGGTTTCCCCAGTATTTCCAGAATAAAGAGCTAAACTGAAAATATAAAATCTGGTTGTACATACAGGACCATAAAAGCCAAATCGAGACCCCCCTGACTACAAACAAGGGAAATACAAGCACAGGGAGAAATGCAGGGGAGACAAAGGCCATCATAGATGGGCCTGCAAATCAAAATTATAAAATGAATGAGAAAAAATATGCTAAGAACAGTAACTAACAAAATCAAATTTCAACAGATTATCACTACAGATAAAATGCAAAATAATAAATCTAAGGTGACTTTAAGTATGTTACAAATTCTCAAAGTCAGAGCAGAAAGAAAACCATGAAACACAAAGCGGGACAATATGTAAAACAAATAGTTGCAAATATCAGGTCTTAAAAATGTAATTACTGAAATTTAAAAATTAAGAGATTGTTTAGGCTGAAAAGGGACATAGTCAAAGAAAGAATTAGAGTATTTACTTATTATCATAAGCATGGACACCAAACTTAGAAAGAGCTAGTAAAATAAAGAGCAAAAACAAACAAGTTCAGAGACAGATTTTCAAATGATAGATTCACTGAGAGGATCTAATTTATCTCTAATAAGAATGCCAAAGAAAGAGAACTGGAGGAATAGTGGAGAAATAATATGCAAAGAGGTATGATTAAGAATATTGTAGTAAAACTGGAAGATGTGAATCTTTAGATAGAAAGTATACACAGAATGGTGTTTATGGTACAAATTTCACATAGTTTGTCTATAAACATATTTGAAAGCTGCCTTTGTATCAGGAATAAGAAAAGTCCAGTCTTATTTTTCTCCGATTAGAGTCTGTTTACCCTAATATCGCCTAACCATTGATTTTTGGTGTCATTTCATAATATATCATGTTTCCATACATGCATGTATCTATTTCTAAAATTTCTATTGTTACATTTATCTACTTTTCTCTTCTTACATAAAGATATCAATTTTATAACTATAGCTTTCCAGAATGTCTTAATATTGGACAATATTCTCATTTACCTTCTTAAAGTAAACTTAGTCTATAGGTCTTTAGTCTTCAACATAAATTTTTGAATGAATTTGTTCAGTTACACTACAGATCCAGCATTTTTTTTTTGAAATTGCATTGGATTTGTAAGCTAACTGGAAAACTGATAATACACATTTACTATGTTATGTCATGTCAGTCCACCATGAATGTGATATACCTTTTAATTTATTCAAATTTGTTTAATAAAATTAATACAACTTTATTTTTAATAAAGATTGTACACTCTTGCAAAGCTGGTTCCTGTTTTGTAGCTTCTGCTGATTTTTAACTGATTTAGTTAATACTGCTGGATTTGAATATATATTAACTATGAGGTCTATATTATATATATATCATATATCATATTTTTATATATATTTATATACATAAATATACATTATGTATAAGATATCCTATATAATAACACATGTCATATAGCATATATGAGAGTGGGATGGGAGCTTCATGTTGGGACATGTTGGGACTAGTGTTCTTAGAAGAAGAGATGCCAGAGAGCTTGCTTCCTCTTTCTCTCCCTGCTACATAAGGACATGGCAAGAAGGCGGCTGTCTATAAGCCAGAAAGAGAACCCTCAACAGGGAACCAAATGGCTTTCCAGCCTCCAGAACTGTGAGAAATAAATTCATGTTAAACCACTCAGTCTATAACATTTTATATTGGTAGCCAAAGCAACTAACACAGATTTTGCTACCAAGCAGTGGGGTGCTGCTATAATAAATATCTAAATATGTGAAAGTGTCTTTGGAACTGGATAATAGGTAGAGACTGGAGGAGTTTTGAGGTACATGCTAGAAATAAGAATGTTAAAGGTGATTCTGGTGAAGCACAAAAAGAGAAAAGGAGAGCTGGAGTTTCCTTCTTTTAGAGAATATATAAAGAATCATAGAAAGAGAATATTGTTAGAAATATAGATATTAAAGGCCATTTTAAGATCTTAGATGGAAAAGAGAAACATGTTATTACAAATTAAAGGAAAGGCAATTCTTGTTATAAAGAAGCAAATAACTTGGCTGAATTGTGTTTGTATGGATATTTAAGAGAGATTTATAAGCAAACTGTCAAAGGAGTAGCTCAGTTCCTCCTGACTACTTATAGTAAAATGAGAGAGGACAGAAATAAATTGAAGAAGGAATTGTTAAGCAAAAAGGAACTAGACCTTAACGATTTAGGAAATTCTCAGCCTTTCCATATTGATTAAAAAAAAAAAAAGAAGAAGAAAGAAGAAAGTTTATTCAGAAGAGAACACCAAGAAGTGGCGAGATTATCACCTGAGAAAGAGATTATGAGATTATATAATCAGAATCATTGAAACTGAATTGAAGGGGATTGAGACAGGAAGAAATAAAAAAAAGGCTTTGGGCTTCTTAGATTCTACAGGACAGGACAATAAAGCTATTCAGCTGTGCATATGTATTATTCTTCAAGAAAGGGGAAGAATCACCCTGAAAAAAAAACTAAGGGGATCAAAAGGTATAAAATTCCAGGTACAAAATAAATGAGTTATGGAGATATAATGTATAGCATGGTGATTAGAGTTAATAATACTGTTCTCATGATGAGAAAAGAAGTTGTAAATATGTGTGGTGATGTATGTTAACTAGACATTGTGGTGATCACTTTGCAATACATACAAATCATTATGTAGTATACTTGAAACTAATATGTTATATGTCAATTATACCTAAAAGAGGAAGGAAGGAAGGAAGGAAGGAAGGAAGGAAGGAAGGAAGGAAGGAAGGAAGGAAGGAAGGAAGGAAGGAAGGGAGGAAAACAAGAATTACCCTGAAGACAATACATAGATCATTAAAGTTGCCAATACTTCAGTTTCAACAGGACAGATGGCATCTGACTGAAACTGTGGGGCTGCGGTCACCCAGAAACTTCAGGGCTGGATCTTCACAATGAAGAGCTTTGGGGAAAAGACCTCCATCTGGCAGAGTAAGGAGAGCACAACCCCTGCCCTGCTGAGCCTAGGGGCAGAACTGTTGCCTGAGTTGAGTCCAGAGGCAGAACAAAAGAGGATTATCCTGGAGCCTTACAATCTGATGGAATTCACCTTGATAGTTTTGACCTGCTTGTAACTCATCACCCCTTCCTTCTTTCCTATTTCTCCCCATTTGGAATGCCTCTCATCATTGTATTATGGAAGCACAAAATTCATATGGTTTCACAAGTTCACAACTAGAAAGAAATTTTGCCTCATGAGACTCAAACCTCCAGTCTCACTCATATCTGATTTTGATATTTAGCGAGTGTTTCAGAGATAATTAGAATTTAATGAGGGCATGAAGTTGTGGCCTTCATGATGGAATTAGTGGTTCTCATGAAAGACACTGGAGAGCTTGCTTCCTCTCCCTCTACCATGTGCAAATGCAGTGAGAAGGTGGCCTTCTGCAAGCTGGGAAGCTCTTACCAGGGAACCAAATCTTCACCTTGGACTTCTCCATTCACTGTGAGAAATAAATCCATTGTTTAAGCCACCCAATATTTAGGATTTTATTTATTTGTAATAACTTTTGTTTTTCATTTTTCCTTTCCTATCCTTGACAGATCAAATTTCCTTTGATGGTTTTAAATTCATCCATTCTTCAATTTCTTTCTGGTTATGAACTCTCCCTTCATTTAAAAAAAAAAATTACCAGTATCTCTATCTTCCTGAAAGACAATATAGATACTTTAATACTTTCTGTCTTCCTGTGTTCCCCAAGCCCTTCCATGGCCTTCTCACCCAGTACGTTATTTTTTCACTAGAAAAAAATGAATACCAGATTAATAAAGACCTATTTTTTTTTAAATGGTAAAGTTTACATTCTTGAAGAAAATATAGATTATATTTATTGTCTTATATTAAGGGGAAAATGTTCTTAAACCAGATAGATCCTCTCCAAAAATTTGAAATGCTAACTTTTTGCATTGTGCCAGATAGGCAGTGAATGGGGAGAGTCAAGTACCAATTAACTGGTTTCTTTCTCTCACTTTTGAGATTTAGATTACTAGCTCGGAAAGAACCAAATGAAGTTTTACCCAGAAAGAAAAAATGTGTTATTCTGACAAACTTCTAAACCATTTGACTATGAAGATTTGAAGACTAAAAAGTAAACTCTGAACTCTATCTGAAGTTAATTCATAAGTAGTGAAGCTCAGACTCCTGGCAACAGTTACACCTACACAATTCCGGCAAAGGTACTTGATACTTACTCCTCTGTTCCAACCTCCTTCTCCTCCTCAGGGATAACATGTTTTTGCAACAAGTAACTTGAGTGTATTAAAAATGACTCCGGGAACTTCCAGGTTAGTGAACTAACGGAGAATGGAAAGAGGGACAGGAAGAGGAACTAGGAGCCTCTTTGCACATACCTTACGTATCTCACCTGGTTGTCGATTCTCAATATGCTCAAGGGCTCACCTTCCGCAGATTTCCCAGAGATGGGCAGGGCCTCCTTCTGTCCACCTGAGCAGGGACCTAGTGTCGGAGCTGATGGGCAGAGATTGCAGTAGTGAGTGCAGTAATGAGTGCATCCCAGGCCCACCCACGCAGGAACTACAATTCCCAGAGGTCCCTGCAGACCTCGGCCACGTCCGTGACGCGCCAGCGTGCTCTTTGGAGAAGTTTGGCATCTCCAAAGTGCCTAAACTTTATAGCTGGAGGCTCTTTCCCTAGGTCCAGTACTAACGCTGGCCCAACTGTGTGTGGCGGAGTCATAAAGAATGACGTTAAACACCGTGAATGTAGTTCCCATTGAAAGATGATATTTCCATTTGCTACCAATCCTTCTACAGCGGGAGTGATCTGGGAAAAGATGCAAAAAATAAATCCGACGAGATTAATACAGGCACGGCATATTCCCATAGACCCAATCAACGCCATACGATGACGCTGGAAGGTTTCCAGGCTGAAGAAAAAGCCCTGGTGTCTGACATTGACGGAGCCGACTGTGACTGCCTGAGGCGATGCTGCAGTTCTGCACACATGTACTAAATGCTGGACCCTCATTACAGTGCCCATTCTCATTATCAACTGACTATTGAAGAAGGACTTTGGATTTAAGCTTCCTCTCTGAGTATATTCGGGAGAGGGGTTTATTGCTGGGTCCGTGATGAACCATAAACTGTCCCCTGCAGCACATTCTGGGATAACTGAGTGTTTGAATCTTGTAAAGTGTGGTCAAGAGGTAAAAAGAAAGTTTACCTAAGTGAAAAAATTCACCCTTTATCAGACAACCTGTAAACATAATTAAAAAGTACTTGGAGAAATATGCCTTGATTGATGAAAATAAAGAAAACTGGGGTAAGATTTTAGCCCTTGTTCCTGAAACAATTCATGATGAACTTCAACCCAGCTTCCAAAAACATCACAGTTCACTTCAGAGTTTGAAGCATTCGAAGACAGCTGAATTTCTGTGTCTAGTGATTTACAGAAAGTGGATCAGTTTGATCCATTTACAATTCCAACCATGAGCTCCATCTGCCATGAACTGGATGCCATTTCTACCAATGAAGAGGAAAAAGAGGAAAACGAAGCTGAATCTGATATCAAACATAGACTCGGAGATTATTAAAAGATAAATCTAGCTCCTTTTGTAAAGTTTTTGAACATTTTTGAAAACCTGGATAAATCCTAAAAAGAAATTCTCAGGAAGAGTGATTTAGAAAATTTCTTTTCTTTGAGAAATAATTATGTTGAAAAGATTCCTAAAACTACCAAAGGAGAGTGTCAAACTTCTTGGAAGAAGCCATAATAGGAGGAGTAAATAGATTGCAGATAAATTCATAAAATTAAATAGTATACAAAGAGAATTCTAAGGTTTCCAATATAAATATTCATTCAATTCTACCAGTTGCCACATATAGAGGTAGGCGAGTAGTAATATGGCTGAAACTTTAATCTCAGCTCAATGGATACAGCCTCCATATTTCTGGAGTGAATATTCTAGGTTGAATGAGGGCTTTGTGCTTAAGCTAAGACACACAAGTTAATTATATCTGGAGTATGTATCCATTCACTTTTTACTGATATTTTTATTGGTCAGGCCATACCCTACTGACCATCCTTTAAAAATCATGTTAAACTGGGCATCCAAAGCTACCATAACTTCAAAAGATATGAATTACTAGGTTACAATACTAGGACCTAGTACTTTTTTTACAACTACATATTGCAATTGTAGCTCCTAACTTCTTCCCTCAGAGACAATTGAATTAGTCTACCTTAAAGAAGCAGTTTAGAAAAAATAATCAACTTTACCGATATAAAACCTGTTGCACTTGTTAAAGCACTTGAACTTTCTATATATTTATATACTTGGATTTAATTTAAAATGTTTTTCTTCCATGTTTGATTTTGTGTGATAGATTTTGAAGTGTTAGATTTATTTTGCACATTCTGATTTATATTTATTCTTCATATTCTGTTTTCTGACAAACATTGAGAAGTAAACTATTGGGCTGGTGCTTTCTGTGACTTATGAAATTTTCGTCCCTTTGCATTTCTTTAACATTGTTTTCTCTACATTGTTTTCTCTATAACCATATAGTCTTTTTATTTTCTTTTGGTTTATATAGAACAGATTCTGTAATGCCATCAACACATTGAAATGCCATGCATTATTTCTCTTTTCTAATTTAAAAAAATATTGAAAACTATTATGGAAAATAAATCACTCCAGAGTGTGGTCTGTTTATGGCACAAGGAAGAAAGAAAGAAAATGAAAGAAAAGAAAGAAAGAGAGAAAAAGAGAAAGGGAGAAAGAGAGGAAGGAAGAAAGGAAGGAAAGGAAAGAAAAAAAAGACAGACGAAAGAGAGAGAGAGAGAGAGAGAGAGAGAGAGAGAGAGAGAGAGAGAGAGAGAGAGAGAGAGAGAGAGAGAGAGAGAGAAGAAATCTAAATCAGAGTTGGTTTGGAAGAAAACCCAGTGTCCCTTATGAGAGAGATTATGTGAGATTTTAGCCCCACCTACAGTCCTATAGCGGGAGCGCATGTTGGAAATGAAAACTAACCTGTGAAGACTCAGACAGCAAGCTTAAGTCTGGACTCTGACTCAAAGCAGGTACAGTCAAAAGATGTTACTATGTTTCTTAGTATCCTTAGTCACTAGCCATGCAAGAGAAGCTATTCTTAGGTCTAAGGAATTTGCCAAGTATTTACAAAGCCAATCAATATAAGTTCTCATTCATATACTAGCTTTCAAAATAGGAAGGTTTGAGATGATAGAAACTCTGATTTGGTGGAAATAAGAATGGGTGGTGATGGAAGTCAGTATGACAGTAACATGTGGGAATAATAAAGTTCACACACCTCTAAGCATAATTTTACATATGCATGAATAATTTCATATCTTACTTTTTTCATTTTAGTGCAAGAGGAAAATTTCAATACACATATTTTTAAATTGGATTGAGATAACAGACAAAAAGGTAAAGACATAGAGATTATAAATAATGCAGTCAGTGTATTTGATTACATAATTATGGCTATATATGTCAAGGAGTGGGGGCTTAAATTCGCTGAATAGAGAATAAATTTTATTGCATATCTTTGGAACAGTTATAAAAATTAATCATGCACTTTGCTAAAATGACTATCTTAAATCCAAAAGAGTTTACATATTACATTCTCGTAATATAACAAAACTAGGGAAAAAAATTTAAAATTTATGGTAATTATTTGGCAATTTACTCTTGAATCAAAGGAAACAGAAATAAAATTGCAAACTACAATTATGTAACAGAGAATACTTTATAACAGAACCTACAGGTAACAGAAAAAGCAGGATTGAGAAAAAATTATACCCTTATAATATACTATTATTAATGAAGATGAAAAATAAAGGAGTTGATATTTACCTTAAGCTATCAGGGAAGAATAACAATCTCAAAGAAAAGAGGAAAGAGAATTAGTAAAGATGAAAAGGACTAATATGCTTAAAAACATTTTATTAAGGAACAAAAGTATAAAACACGAACATGCCTATTTGTGTCTTGTTAGAAGAGTCAAATACGATACTATCTCAAAGTCATCCAGCAGTTTTCTAAGTCTGACTGCCTCATGAACCAAATCAGAAGCAATTCAGCATTTTTAATCATTACCTTTTTCAAAATGTATCGATACTCCATCTAATTTTGAATTTCCATTAGTGTTCCTTACCACCTAAGTTGGGCCACGTTCATATTCCACATATCCCTGCACTGATGTTAGGAGCCATTATCAAACTTTTCTGTGTAAGGCCCAAAAGTAAATATCTTAGGCTCTATGAGCTAAACGATGTCTGGTGTCTGTCTCAAGTACTCAACTCTGCCATTGTTGCTCAAAAGCAGCTGTAAACAATATGCAAAAGAATACATGTGGCTGTGATTAAATACAAACTTATTTATAAGAAAATAAAAGAGGGTTATGGGGATGAATTTGGCCCGTGGACTATGTTTGCTGATTTCTTGGTTAGAGTTAAATACATATTTCAACAAGTGAATAGGCATTGTTGATCTATATGAATAAGCATGTTCAGTTCACAATTAAGATATTCATTTAAGAATAATGATAATGATAATAAATAATAATTACAATTACTATTATAGCTGTCATTTTGTTGGGGCCTTGTTATAAGTAAAGCACTTTATATAGTGTTCTACATGAAATTTCTCATTTAATATCCATATCAATCCTGTAAAATAGGTTTTAAGTACCACTGCCCTTTTCCAAATGAAGACTCTGGGGTTTAGACAATTAAGATATTTATCCAATGGTCTAGTTGAAAGGTGGTGGTTTGGAATATAAAGTTCTGTCTGCTGAGTTCAAGTTCTAAATGGCTCAACAGAAATACTTAGAAATCGGGATGTCATGTACATGAGGGTATTTTTCCTAAAGGCAAGGAGCTATTTCTCTAAGTCCATTTTTCCATGAAGGCACTTCTACTGTTTCTCAGGAACACTTTATCTCATTCTTCTCTCTCACCTGTGTCAGTAGCAAGTTCTCCTCATCCTAGATGTTTGCATTCTGGTTAAAAGTCTGCTGTTCCCTGAATCACAAAATCATAAGATTAGTACACAAGCATTGTAACATAGGTACCATGGACCCAACTTTCTCTTGCCTTTTGGTGAGACCTGTGTTCAGGCACAGCAAATGTTTGCTCTTGTAAATTCCATGGAGTAAGCTGAAGAAGCAGGGCTTCTTTTAGACAGAACTTGTCCGCCTGTGATGTGGATAGATGAGAGACTTGAGGGTCTTATTTCTAGGCTAAAATAAATCAGTCTAGCTTTACCAGTAAAAATTCAGAGCCTATTTTAGTACTTTCTGGCTCTTTGTCTAACTCTAATTGGTTACATTCCCAAAGATGAGAAGAGTGATTAATTAGGCTCACTTAAACCTCCTGACTATGACGGGAACCATAGAAATTATAATACATGCTCCAGGCTACTTGACAGCAAATCCAGATTGTTTCTGGAATGTTATCATCTGCCCAGAGTATATTCAAAGGCAGAGTAACTCTAAAACCTGCTGCATTTCCCTCCATTTGACAGCTCTTTAAAAGAGATTCTTAAATGACTGCCTATAATGAAGTTAATGCCAGATTAACTAATTAACAGTCTGATCATGAAATGGGCTGGAACTAAACCTAATGAGACAATGAGAAATTACAAAGGACTGTAGAACGAATTACAAGGGTCAATGGTAGTCACTGCTTAAATAAACTGATATGATGAAGTTCAGCTACAAAGTAATGAATGATTCAAGAGCAAGTATATAAAAGGAAGGATAGTTACCAATTCTGCTTTCACCAAGTTCATATGTTTATATAAGAAGTATTTAATTCAGGCAAAAGATACATCCTTTACCTGAAAAAAAAAAAAATGATGGCAGACCAATAAGTTACTGAGATGAGGAAAACATTCATTTGTCTAGATTTTTTCATAGACAAATTGGCTCTTTTTTTTTTTTTAGATTCTAGATTCTAGAGGTCTTGCTTAAGCCTATGACTCAGGACATTCATCAGAACTATGCTTTCATGCAATGAGAAAGAAATAACAGATTCTCTTGGCATCATCTAGTGAGATCACAGCCTGTCAGTTTGCACTCTGCTGCTACAAGGAAAACAAAACATTGTTGGAATTGCAAATATTTTCTCTGAGTAAGTGTAACAAAGATGAGAGAGATATCTCGTAGGCAGGTTTATTTTTAAATTACTTTACAAACTTGCTAATCACACATCATTTAACAAGTACAGTCAGAAAATACTTTGGAATTATAGTTTATCTACATAACATCAAGAATAATATATAAAGAATATAGGTTTTTTTCCCCCAGTCTGAGGATTTGAATATAAGATGATAGCAAAACATAAATTCTTTCCACTATTAGTTAAATATATATTGAATAAGTCTTGAAAAGGTTCTAACAAGTGGACAGGTAGATTAGATGTATAATAGGAAAAGATGAACATCAATTAATTGGATACAAAGGAGAAATTAAGTATTTAAATTATGGGTAAATTAATGAAAGACTGTACAACAGTGGAATATATACAATTTGAAATATAAATTATAGTTTATGATAGGGATAAAAGGAAGTAATTAACAGAGAGGAACGTAAACATTGCTTCTAATTTTCAGGGAAGTTTGAACAAGTAATTCTAGAAAGTCTTTTATATAGTAAAGTTCATATATCAAACTTTATGCACGGATATGTCATTAACTCTCAGCTATTGTTTTTTCCTTCTGATCATCTTAAACAATGGAATGAATATTGGTACTTTATAAATTAAGCATGTATTTAAACCAGTGAAGTCTACATATACTTACATTTATATCACCTCTTCTCCCTTTTTCTATTAGCAATTTCTTACTCCTCCAGGTGTAATCCAGTTTTGAAAAACTAAGCTACATTGAAACCACTTAAAGTATCTCTCAAAACAAAACAAAGCAAAACAGACAAAACAAAACAGACAAAACAAAACAGGTGAATTAATATTAGTTATTTGCTCCTTTGCCAATATTAAAAGCAGAAATATAAAGTTATAGGCATACCATAAGTGTATTAGATTCCTGTTGCTGTTGTAGCAAATTACCACAAACATAATGGCCTAAAACAACACAAATTCATTATCTTACAGTGAAGGTCAGAAGTCCTAAAATCAAGATATCAGAGGGCTTGCACTTTCTGGAGAAGAATATTTCCTTGCTTTTTCCTGCTGTTAGAGGCCTCCTGCATTCTTTGGTTTCTGGACCCTTCCTTCATCTTCCAGGACAACAGCATAGCATCTTCAAAACTATCTCTATCTCTGACATTCCCACATCTTTCTTATAAAGACCCTTATGATTACATTGGAGCCACTCAGATTACCTAAAATAGTCTCTGTATCACAAGATCCTTAGCTTAATCACATCTGCAAAGTCAGTATAGTGACTTGAGTCTTATTAGTGATTTTCGTCTTTGTCTTTAGGAGAAATGAGTTGATATAATCATTTTTATAGGAAAAAGATTTTTATTCTGACACTGCTTGGAAGAGAAAGGACTATCTGGATAGGCCAGGAGGAGACTGTTGCATTAGTACCAGTGAGAGCTGATAGTAGCTAGGAATAGGGTAGTGATGTTGTAAATGTGGGTGAGTATATCAACTTGAAAGCTATTTAAGAGTGAATTAACAACTTCCATTAATAATGATTTAATAAATGTGAGGATCAAGGAGAAAAAAAGTGCCATGGATGATTCTTAATTTTCTGGCTGGAGTATCAAGTTGAATAGCAGCTGTAGTCCAGGGAAGCCTGGAGAGGACTAAAAATTGGTGGTGGATTTATTTTTGACTCTTTGGCAAAATTTTTTTTGAAACGAAAGCAGAGTTTATCTAGTATTAAAATCGTTACCCTAGAGACGAGCCAAGAGTAATAATTAACATATGAACATATGATGTTGAAATTTATTGTTGAAAGGCATGTAAGTTGACCAGACTAGAGTTGTGATTTGGAGGAAAAGGTTATTTATCAAGATAGAAGACATAAAGTATTCTGTGCAAAGTTTCTTTTTGTTTGTTATTTGCTTTCATTTCATAGAGGAAGCCAGAGAAACTTCACTGTAAAAATTGCCTGCTGCATGGAACCTACTTTGAGTCAGAAGTGGTGGGAGAAGCAAGCATCACAAAATTTAGCATTAGGTTGTTCGGCAACAGTTGGGACAAAGTCTGCATAAATTGGTAGATTAATAACTGGGACCAAAGAATTGGTCTAGGAAACAAGATGAGTTCAAGAAAATCTGTGGCAGTAAGTGGTTTCAGGTATACTTATGTAGCCTGAATCTGCCTGTAAAACTCTAAAAATATTACATACTTCTCCAGTTTTGCCTTTTTAATGAATAAAATTATTTGCTGTTTTTCAATTTCGTAGTCAAGTACGCTATTAGACTGACTCTAACTTTTTTGCAAATTCCATATGATGACATTTTTAGGATCTGGGACACACATCACTATCTTAGCAGAGCATACCAGGTTAATATAATATAACATGTGTCAATAGCAAGCTTTATCAAAATCAATGCTTTTACCCAAAATCAATGCATTTTTATTTCTTATTTTTATAGCTCTTCGTAGGGTACACTAGCTAGTTGTGCTAAAATTTCTTGAGTGCACTATGACCTTCTCAGACATTTTAAAACTTGGTGTGATGACAAAAACTGATCTCTTTTAGATGGTTATAAACAATATACACAGTAAATTGAATTTAGAAATACAATTAGAAAACAGTAAAAGTGGAATAAAAATGACTAATATGTTAATGGACTTCACCAAGTTGTTTAACACTTCTCTCTTATGTCCAAGTTAAAGAAAATCGAAAATTATGTTATTACTGTAAGAGATGGCTACTTCTATCTTTCCATTCCTTTTAGCATCTCTATTTAATTGTGTTTAGAAAATGGATTGGAATTTAACTTGTCACTTATGGCTCTTAGTAAGGCTTGGAAAGACTTGATTTTCAGCATCTCCACCCAGCAGTCCCAGTGGGCCTGCGAGTATTATGTTCTTCCACTTCTTGCCATTCTATGCTAAGATGCAAATGATTTGCTAAAGCAGTTACATTAGGAAAAGTGAATATTTGGAAGAAGGGAATACTGTTCTGCCTGAGTAAACAGAGCAGACCTAGGAGGGAGTTAGGCTGGCAGATGGAGAGATGAATTGATTGAAGAAACTGGCTCCTTCGACTGGTAGAAAACAAATACCTGACACTCCCATGTGCAGAATAACTCCATTATTATATTCATGATCATTATCAAATCAGTATAGCACAGTACTTTAGTATGTGTAAATGTGTGACTTGGTTTTCAGTTAAAATGTAGATCTCTGGACCTCACTCCATGTTCACTAGATTTGCAACAAGTTCTTCAAGCTATTTTTATGCAAACTAAAGGTTGGGGGCTATGAGTTGTCTTAGAATCAAAAGGTTAAGAGTTTATCCCCTAGGGGTTAAGAACACACACCTTGAAATAAGTCTACCAGAACCCACTACTTATGTTGAGATGATAATCTTATTTCCTTAAAGAGCCTTTAGTTCGGCATATAATACACACTTGATGAATGCTGGCTGAAATGACAATTGTCAAGGCAAAGTTGCATTTTAATGCCTTTGCTCTTTGCTTGTTGCCTTTTAATAGGTTAATTTCCCCTGTAAGCATTCTCTGAATTAGTCTTTTAACTAGAGTTTAAACCTGCATAATTGGGCATGTTTCAAATAGAAGAAAGTTGATAGTCTGCAGTTTTCTGGAGTCAGGGACCTAGTTATTATGGTCTAGTTACTTCCCTACACATAAGAAGGCCCAGAATTACTTAGCTAAGAAGCAACACTGTTCAACTATGTTAAATGTCAGAGGAAGACAGGTTGAGTCGTCCCCAAGTAACTGGGACCCAGGTAAGCAATTCAGGATTATTTGAATTTTCAAAACTAGAATTTAGATGGACAGAAATGAAGGAACTGGATGAGATGTAAGGAACTGCACTAAAAAGAGAACTTAGGCTATTTTCAAGCAAAAAAAATGTATGGAAGAGTACAATATACTGCATTATTCACACAATCCATTATGTTCTGACTTCCATAAATAATTAATCCTCCATGAAATGAATAACTACCATGAGTCTCAGCTCGAGCTAAAGTATGTATTATATACACGTTTTGAAAAACATTTTCCATTGTAAATATTTTTAAAACAACAGATTTTAAGTAAAATGAAGCCGTTATGTTTCAGATACAATTGTGAGTACTTAGACAATCACAATCTTTTTAGTCTCAAGGTCTCTGAGACCCAGAGGATTGCCTAAGCAGTAATATTTCTTTTACATTGTCTTCACTCTCTAAATGCATTTTAGTTTTCTTCCCTGCTCTTGGACTATTGAAAATCATTACCATTGCAGCAAGACTAATTTTTGTGCTATCACAAACACTGACATTTATTCTTAATGACTGTAAGGGTGGAAGCCAAAAAGCAATTGCAATCGATTATGTGAAGTAAGTTCTTTTAGTCACAATTATAGCATTTTTAGAAATTTTAAAATTTGCACTTGTAGCTGTCTAAGAAGACAAATTCTCAATTGTCATTAAAATACTAAATGTAATTTTCTAAAATAAGTGTTTTTCTAAAACAGTATTGGGGACTTGCAACTAATTCTGTCTCCCCAAATGTTGTTTTTCTTCCCCTTGATTCCAATATAAATGCTCACTTTTTTTGCCCCTACCCACCTCCAAAAATGTAGCAAAAATTTCCTTGTATTCTGACTTCTTGAAACAAATTGTCTTATTACTGTTGGATAACTTTGTTCTGTCTAGAATTTCTAATGTGATTCATTCTCTGAAGCACTTTAGTGCTGTTATTTTTTACTGAAGAAATTGTCAAACCTTCTGACCTTTCTGCCAACTTGTTTCTCTTTCTTCTTTCCTTACCTTTCTCTATGCCTGGGTTGATGGGAGAAGGCAGAGGTGTTCAGTATTTAATCACAAAGAGAATGAGTTCTAAGTTTGTTTTTTTTTCTTTACACGTCTATCCCTATTTCTAAACAAATATGGCCTCTAGAAACAAAGCCGTTGCTCTTGTACTTCATGTCCACATTTCTTGTAGCTACAACCAAACTATTATTACAGGAGCTGTTGAAATTATTGCATTAATTAAAGCTTAGAAGTTTTTTTTTTATCTCTGCCAGACAGATCAGAACAATTTTTCTGGATCCTCCATAGTACCTTCTATTTTTTTTTTAATGCACTTATCACATTGTAAGTCCTTTTTATTTATCTCTATCTTCTCTTCTATTTATCTATATTTTCTATTAGAGTACAATTTTCATGAGGGCAAGAAGGGGTCTCCTTTGTACCTAACACAATATGTGGCACATAGTAGGTACTATACAAATATTTGTGTAAAAAATTAACAAAGAAAACTCTCTTTCTGCTTGCCTCTGGGTAATTCAGAAGGAAAAAGTCTAGCGGATAAGATATCTAACACTCTATCATTGACATTCTTAAATTCTAAAATGAGAAAGTTGAACTAGATGCAATCTAGAGATCATTGCTAACTCTGAATGTCTAATAATATCTGATTTCTGCTGTTCCTCAGAGTTAATTTGAACAGGAAGGGCAAAAGGCAAGTTAAGTGAATATGCATCCTTGCAAAAGTGTGTAGATGTATACATAAACCAAATAGTTAATGAGAAGGAGAGAGCAGGAAAGGAGCAAGGAAGAAAAAAAGAGCAGACTGAAATTTATATTTTAGGTAGGAATTATATCAGACATACCACCTGAATGAACTCACGCATATCAGCTATAATTATTAATCTCACTAAAGTTACAGCTGGAATGAAAATGGATCTACTGGAACCAAAATTTTGCATAACTTCCTCCCTCCAATAAGAAAAAGCTTAATAAAATGATAGGGGTGTGCGGTGGAGGTAAGCTGGATAGTGTATAGGCTTTATTTGAACACCAGGGGTCAGTAGAACATTTTCTTATTCAAAATATAATATAATAGTATATAAAGGAAAAACTTAATTTGAAACATTTTTCAATCAGCCACGTTTACTTAGTGCCCACTGTGTACAGACCTTTGAAAAATATGCTGAGGAAGTTCCTTAAGAAATAATGCACACAGTTTATAGGTATTTAAAAATGGAATAATTGTTAAATCTACCATTCATGCAATGTTATCTTATTTAAATCAATGCTTCCTAATTCAATTAAAACCAAGGTAGCTAATACATATGCCTTTTATGACAGCAATTTATAATTGATTTTAAAATCAAGATATAATTGACATATAACTTTATACTAGTTTCATGTGCACAATATATTTGATATATGTATATATTGTGAAATGATCAAACAGTAAGTTAACATCCACTATCACATGGTTACATTATTTTTTCTTGTGATGAGAACTTTTAAGATTTTCTCTTTTAGCAACTAAACTATAATTTCTTGAGTGGCTTTTTATTTTCATTGTGCAAAGGCTCTCTGAATAAGTGCCGATAACTAACCGGGGGCTGATTCTCTTCTCCAGTATTCGAACTGCTTCAAATCATAAAAATAAAAATCTTTGGAGTTTGTGTTTTCAGAAAATTATTGTTTTTCATGTGAAAAAACATAACCAAAATTTTAGAGCTAGAAGGTAGAAAGAAGAATTTCAAACAACTGTTCTGACCTCTGTTTTTGCTGATGAAGCAACGAGAAGAAAATGTCTTCTCCAATATCACACTGTTTTCTAGCACCATACTGTCCAGTATAGTAGCCACTAACCACAAGTTACTATTTGAATTTAAATTAATTACAATTAATTAAAATTTTACAATGCAGTTTCTCAGTTTCAATAGTTGTTTTTCAAATGCCCAATAGCTACATATGCTAATGACTACTGTGTTAGAAAGTCAGATATTACATTTCCATCACTGCAGAAAGTTCCTTTGGATAGCACTGGACTAGAGAAAGAACTGAAATAAAATCAGATCTCTTGGGATGACGTGCTAGAGAAATTAAATCAGAAAAGTGTGGTGTCAGCAAATATACGCAAAAAATATAGTTTCAAGAAAGAAATAATAATACAACAGAGATGTCAAAAAGATGGACACTGAAAAGAGTCCATTGATTCTGGCACTTAGGGAATCTTTTCCATAACTTTATATGGTGCTTCCCCATTTCCCAGTATCCTAACATAACATTGTGATTTTCCAGAGAGGGAAAATAGTTGCAAGAAATTTACTGAATTACAAAACATGATAATGCATAGTATCAATTAATCTGTATTAAAATGTCCAATTTTAATGTTTGCAAAATATTTGTGAAAACAGACTGAAGGAAAGAAACTAATATGACATATTTTGGAGACATCAACCACTGCCTTTGTGCTCTATGGAAAGTATTTTATTTACTTAAGATGCTCTTATTGGTAACTTGGCAAGTGCATTTCAGTGGGAGAGGAAGAGCCTAAAGCCAAATTCCAGGGCAGAATGAAATAACAAATAGAGAGGAGACAAAACATTAAGTATAAGCTGTTCTTCTAAGAAGGAGGCACAGAAAAGAGAAGATGATATAGCTTATGGAAGACCAGGTGTTTGTTTCACTTCAGAATCCACTTTAAGGCTAATAAATGAGCTTCAGACTAGTTCATGAATCTTATAAAACTAAGTCCAAAACTTTCCAAGTTTGTGCATTTGCATTTTTTTCTGTAGAGAGTGTGTAGCATGTCTATAGGTTAGTTAGATGGGAGAATTTGAAGATAAAGAAAAAAAGGTAAAAATCAATTGAGCAAGGTTCCAGAAGAAGCAGATAAGAAAAGGAAACAGGAAGAGAGGGAAGTAAATATTAGTAAAGACTACAAAAGCCTTAATTTTGGTCATCAAAGGGAAAAAAGTCTAGATAGTTGGAGAAAGATAGTCTTGAATTACTGCATGTAGTCCTGAGACACTGTTCAAAGAGCTTCAAACTTCTTAGTTTCAACACAACTTTCTCCAAATATTTTTGCCAAATATGACCTCTACATAAAAAGATGTTTCTGTCAAACAATATATCGTTGTGTGGAAAATATCTAAAAACACTGCATTTATCAATACATACTAATTAAGCACTTAATATAAGCTGATTATTATTGTTTTAATATTCTCACTTATGTTTACTTGTACCAAGACCAGAACTACGCAAAGAGAGATCTAGTGCAGTATAACTTTAATAACGTAATACATTTAGTATATTTGGGAATCTTTTTTTTTTCTATTCATCACAATTTATTTTTTTTTTTTTTACACCTTGTCCAGAATCCTTAATGTACTTTACATTAAGTACTAACAGTTTTTAGGAAGCCTGTCCAGTTATAATGTGACATTATTTCCTTCAACCTGTCTATATTTATTTTACTCTAAAATCTGTTTGGAAATTGCATTGCCATTCTGTTATTGTTCTAATTATTCCTTAATCATCTACAATAAGAAGTCTGATAATAATAAAATACAACATGTATTAAGGAATTACTAGAGCGATGACTCGCTCCTAGAATGTTTCTTTCTATGTTGGCTATTTATTCATTCAAGATTTGTTCCCTTTATCCACTGTAATGTTTGGGGGTAGTTGGGAGAGGGGCAATCTTGAAAGGCAATTACATTCTGCTATATTACATTTGTACTATAAGACCCTTATATTCATGGCATTGTTTAATTATCCCAATGACTTTACACATGGGCATGTTATTATCTTGTTTGAAAAATAATATATGCAATAATGCTTAAATCTCCAGAGCTCATGCTGAGACATAGTGGTAAGAACATTAGGTTCTCTGACTCCTTGGATATTACATTTTGAAAAGAAAATAAAAATGAAACAAATAGTGACACAATTAATAACTTAATTATAATAATATGAAAGCCCATAGCTGGGGTAGCAAACTATGTCTGGAGACAACAAAAGATTCCCTAGAGATTTAAAAAATCAAGGATGAACAGTTGAAGAAAAAATAAAGCAAGAGGTAAAATGGCTTGAGATACTGGTAGAGAAGCTGACTCACAATAAAAGTATGGTTTAATTCTTTCTGTTTTGTATAACATGTTGAAGGAAAAAAATCTCATTTCTTCACCATTTATAAATATTTCAGAAGACTGGATTTAGATGAATAGCTATTCACCTTCACTGATGTTTCTTGTGCAAACTGAGACATTATTGGCACAATATGAACCCTTCTGGAGTGTTTTGTTCCAAGTTGGCTATTAATTCATTCAAGATTTGTTCCCTTCATCCACTGTAATGTTTGGGAATATTGGGGACAGGGGTGAACTTGAAAGACAATTACATTCTGCTTCTTCAAGAAATGCAATTACCTCTGGGAGGGAGTTGCCAACAGAGAGGAGGTTAGAAGATGGAGTCTACAGATAGGCTTCAGTAAATGTGAGAGGAGTTTGAAAGATGAGGAGGTGAATTTCTTAGGAATTGAGTGCAATATTCACCTAATAAGAGAAAAGCCAATTTAAAATTTGGTGATTTTCTGGAAAGTCCTCTACTTTCTGGTGAGATGAAAAGGTGGGATACCATCTTTTTGAAGAGTCATCTCCTGAACGGTTGTTTTGTGAAATCTGTCATTCCAAGTCTGTTTTTTCCTCAGGTGGAATGAAGAACAAACAGGGAGAGAGATGGGACATTATTTATATTTTCATGTTGGTGTAATAACTTCCTAGGAAGTTGTGTATTAACTTTATTAGCAATTTATTTTTATGTTTTATTAAGGTAAAACATAAACATTGTTTAAAAAGATAAATACTTTTAAAAGGATTATATCAAAACTCTCTTATCTTCTTGACTTTTCTTTCCAATAGACAATCATTTAAATCATGTTAGCGGGTTCATCTGTAATCTTCTATCAAACTTATAAATATTATATAGTTACTGCTCTTTTTCATTCATCAATTTTAGATATTATATAATACATTTCTACAAAAAAAAATGAGCATTTTCCATCTCTTTCAGTTCTTCTCCCTGCAGACATACTGCCAATGTTGGTTATATGACACTGATTAAACCCATATTGGTTGCTATCATAATAGGATTCTGGAAAATCAAAGAGAGTACTATATTATTTCCTGAAATATATGTGTTTTTGTTTTTGCTGGAGTTAATACATAGATAACTTTTAAAATTTCTTGTTTTTTTTTTTAACTGTTGGCTAAATATTCTCATACTTTTCTAAACTTCTGTAAAATACCATAAGCACCTTCACCAGTCTAGATAGGGTGCTCTTTTCGGCCTGCTGTGTATCTCTCATTCTGCCACTTTCATCCTCATCATTAGGAAACACCTCTTTGCATTTTTTACATGTTGAAATCCTGTTTATTGGATGCCAGAGACATTTTTGTGTTGCTCCCATCTTGGATAAGTCACATTTTCCAATAACTTCTTAAGTAAAAATGGATAGGAGTTGAAAAAGTCCGTGGAAAATAAATTTTTGAGAATCTTATTCTCTTATTTTGACTCATGGATTGGCTGTGTATAGAATACTAGATTGGAGATCTTTTTCCTCCTAGAAATTTGAGCATACCACTCCATTGCCTTATGGATCTCAATGATACAATTGCTAAACCCTATACCAATACAGCCCAACTCCTTGTCATTGTAGATTTTAACCTACAGAATTTATTAGAATTTCACTAGTATTCCCACCAATGTCTTTTTTGTTGTTGTTGTTGTTCAGGATCTAATACAGAATTCCACATTATATCTATTTGTCGTGTCTCCATAGTTTCCTATAATCGATGACAGTTCTTTGGTCTTGTTTGCCTTTAATGACTTTGGCACCTTTAAAGAGTGTTGACCAATTATTTTGTAGACTATCCCTTAGTTTGGGTTTGTGTAATGTATTTTCATAATTAAGTTAATGTGTATCTGATGAAATACCACAAGTGACATTGATGCCTTCTCAGTGCATTATGTAAGAAAGAACATGATGTCTGCATGTCTTATTATTGGTGATGTTAATATAGTATTTTATTATGTTGGTCTCTGCCAGGATACTCCACTGTAAAATTGCTATTTTCCCCTTTGTAATATGTAAAAAATTACATATTTTGTGACTGGATTCTTTGAGACTATGGGATTATCATGTTTCTCTCATACTTTAATTCCAAATAGTAGACTTTATTTTTTAAAGCAGTTCTATATTTACAAAATAATAATAATAATAATAATAAATAATAAAGTAGATAATAGTCTGCATATTCCCCCACCCCTCCGTAGTTTCCTCTATTATCATCATCTTACATTAGTATAGTGCATTTGTTACAATTAACAAACTAAAATCAATATATAATTATAACTAAAATCCATAGTTAATTCAGGTTTCTTTCATTTTTAATCTGATGTTCTTTTTTCTGTTCTAGTCTCCCATTCAGTTTACTATATTTACATTTAATTGTTGTATTTTTAGGCTCCTGGATGTAATAGTTTTTTAGACTTTTTTTTTTTTTGATGTCCTTAGCAGTTTTGAGAAGTGCTGATCAAGTATATTGTAGGTTGTTGATCTATTGGAATTTGTCTAATGTTTTTCTCTTATGCTGGGTATATGGGTGATGGGAGGAAGACCAAAAAGGTAAAGTGCTCTTTTCATCAAGTCACATCAAGAGTGTATGCTATCAATATGATTTATGACTGTGGATGTTGAACTTGATTGCCCGACTGAGGTAATGTTTGTCAGGTTTTTACATCAGAAAGTTTCTCTTTTTCTCTATTTCTATACTGTTCACTTTGAAAGTAAGTCCCTATGCTCAGCCCACACTTAAAGAGTGAGGGATTATCCTCTTTTTCAAGTGTGGTATATCTACATCAATTATTTAGCATTCTTCTGCAGGAATGATTTGTTTTTTCTCCCACATTTATTAATTTATTCAATCATTTATTTATATCAGTATGGGCTCATGGATATTTTATACTTTGGGTTATAATCCAACACTATTTTATTTATTTTGTTGCTTAAATTATTCCAGCTTTAGTCATTAGTAGCTTTTTTAGTTGGCACCCATGTTTCTTTGCTTTGATAAACCTCCATTAATGTGAGGTTTTTTGAGCACTTCCTTACTTTCTGGCACTACAAGATGCTCCAGACTCACCTTGTAAGTTTCCTACCCCAGACCTAAAATCAGTCATTTCTCAAAGGAGTCCTGGTTGATTTTAATTGAACACCAATTAAATATCGAAAATTAAATATTAAATAATTAATACTAAATTGATTTTAATATTAGACCCAAAATTTGGCTAATAAATATTTTTGGTTAAAAACCACCCCTTGTTTTTAATGCATTTTTTTTCCTGTCTGGGAGCTTTAAAATCTTATCTTTATCCAAAAAATCATATTTCATGATAATTTTTTTCAGTTAAGGAGCTATTTTCATTTAAACTGATTGATTCTATATTGGCTCATTCATTTGAGAGATTTGGATTCTTCAGTTCTGAGAAATTTTCTTCTATTATTCATCTAATGACTTATTCTCCCTGTTTTCTATTCTCTCTCTGAAATTCCTGTCTGCTAAAGGTTGAACCTTTGGAATTTATTCTCTAATTTTATGTTTAAGATCCCATTATCTGTCTCTTTGTACATTCTTGGTGATTTTTCACAATTTTACTATCTAAACTTTTTTTTTCTTTTTCTTCATCATCATAGATTAAGATTCCAAAAGCCTTTTATATACTGTTCCTTTAAAATACGGCATTCTATCCTTGTTCCATGGATATATCACTTTTGTTTCCCACGTTACATTGCCTTTGAATTTTCCTCTGTGCCTTGCTCTCTCTCTACTTCCATGGAGTTATTTCTTTCAATAGATTTGTTTCAGTTCCTCTTTGCCATGCTGAAGGCATTCTTCAAATGTCCAGTGATTCTTGATTGATGATCACTAAGTCACCAGTTGGATACTCTATATCTTTATGCATATGTTTGATGATTACGGAAATAAATTTTAAGGACTTAGAAAGCTTGATTCTAGGATGATCCAGTAATCAGTTAATTTTTGTGGTTGAAGACATCAAAATCTCAGTATCAATGGTTCTATCCTGTGGAATAGGCCAGGTTTTCTATAGAAAAATTCTAGAATCTTCCTTCTGAAATATAAAATGGGACTACAAGAATTCTGGGTGTTGTTTAAGGAAAAGAACCTGGAGTGAAGGGGAGAATCTCATTATTTAGAATGCAGATTTTTATTAACATGACTGCTTTCAGTTCAGCACCTCTCTTTATTCTTTTATATTTAGTATTCAAGCTTTCAAGTCTCTATAATCCAAATATCCTAGAGAATATACTTCCCAACATAGAGTGAAGAAGAGGATAGTTGTCAGGGTGGGCTAGAGCTGGACTACTAACACGCTAAAGATATTCCAACAACTTTCTCTTTTTAGCACCCAACCTTGCTCATTTGAAAGATAATCAGGTCTTGTGAATTCCTGAGATTTTCTAGCTGTCTGCAGGGAGGATCACAAGTATCATCACTCTCTATAGGCAATTAGGTTAGATTTTCTTTGCTTCACTTTACTAAATCATGTATTATTTTTCTTTTTATATTCCACTTCTTATGTTATGTTTTAATGTTATAAATATTTCATGGTTTCACTGAATATAGTTAGCAATTTCAGGTTTTTGTTCTACTTGAAGAATTTGGGAAAGAAAACGGTGTGAAAAATTGTTGAGCTGGAATCTTATTATCAAAGTAAATGCAAAGTGGTTGAAATGAATGAAATAATATAACTGTGACACCCAATGTATTTGAAGGAACAAACTAGAATTTATTAATGTAATTGTTCAGTTGTTTGTTCTTCAGTCTGAATTGTCTAAGTGGGGAGAAATATTTACTAATAAATTTGGTTATGTTTTTATAAGTTCTTAAATCTTTAGAAGTCACAACATTTTGTGTTTGGCAGGGGCATCTGGTCTAAACAGACGGCCAATTACAGATGTATACATGGCATAGCAGAAAATGCTAGTCATCCCCTAATTACATTAGTAGGAACCTCAACTTTCGACTCAATAAATGGGCACCTTTTCCAACCTTCCTTGAAACCAGTTGTGACTATGGATTTAAGTTCTGGTCAACATAAGAACTCAAGAATGTAAAATAAAACTTCTTAATTATAACATTTACTGAAATGGCTTGAATTCCATTTCCTCTATTCCCTTTTCCCACTGCCTGAAATACAAAGGCATTGTTGATGAGCCATCCTGAATCATGCAAATGAGGGTATAGTACACTAGATATGGAAAACAAACAAGATTGAAAGAACCTGATTCCATATTTGGTAGCTCTAGATTGCTTATACTTGGATTATTAGGTTTGAGAGAAATAAATTTCTGCTATTTTTTAAGTCATTATCATTTTGTTTTTGTTATAACAGTTAAATTTGACTTTTGCATATGGCATGCATATATTCCACTATTCACATATATGCACACAATGATAATGGGACCTCCAGATAAATGACAGCATATGGCAATTATGTAATTGCCTTTGTTTTCTGATTTGTTTTTTTCTTGATAATATTCTGGGCTTCTACTAAGCCTGGCCAGGACTTACTTCTTAGACAATTGTTGGGTATGAAATTACAAAATGAAATGTATTGTGTTCAGGAACATCTTGAAGACAAACTATGGATGTGTCTGTGACGTTTGTAATCTGATTCTTGAGACTAAGACAAATTATGAAATAAATATAGGCACAAAACCTTATATTATATGTGTGTGTTTCACATGTGATGTTTGACATATTCTTACCTGCTGATCTCTAATATATAATATGGCTTCTTGCTGATTTTGTTATGACTATGTCATTTCTGGAAGAAATTGGAAAGAGTCAAACAAAGGTAATGTGTGTATAAGGTAAAGTGTGTAATGTGTGTGTAGTAAATAAACATTTATTTACTAACCAAAGGAATGATCGTAACACTCGGAAATAGTTGCATGTAAAACATTTGTTAATTGAACACAGTAATAATAAAAATAAAAAAATAATAATAATAATAAAAAAACATAGAAAGAACTGAGTCCGTTTTACCTCTCAACTAATTCCTGTCCAGAGGAAGTTTTACTCTACTTTTTCATAGACCCGGGTACAGATGACATCCTTCATGATGCATTCCACCACCATTTTCCCATCTTCCAGTTTTCCGGTTATTGTACTCTCCTTCCTGTCCCATTCCTGATGTTGAATCAATGCACCATTTATGAAGTTGCAGACAGTCTGAGTTTTTCTGCCATCAGTTGTAGTTTCTTCAAACTTCTCTCCCAGCTTACATGAAAACGGCATCGTTTTCAACGTACTCTCAGTTTTTACGGTGAGGTTTTGGCCTTCAGAAATGATGATACAATTTGGTTTGGCTCTCTCTCTCTCTCTCTCTCTAAATATATATATATATATATATGTGTGTGTGTGTATATATATATACACGTATATATATATATATATATATATATATATATATATATATATAACGTATTAGCTGATAATTAATGCTCTAAAAGTGTTTTTGCCCACTTTTTTGTAGATGAGCACAATTTGCTTTTACCATTTATGGTCTTTTCTAAGAATCCCTAAGAAGCAGACTATTATTTGTATTGTTCTGCAGTTGTTAAACAACTCTTTACAGTTTTATTCCTTGATCACATCCATATTCTTATAATTCTGGAACTTGGGACAGAGTTGAAGACTATGGCAAGGTTTGTTTGAAACAGCTCTAAGGAACTCAAACATATAAATAGCCAGAATCATAAGTAGAATGCTGTTCACATGAAAGTAATGATAAGTAACTGATTCTGGCTTTGTAGCACTGTCTTCATGTAGGTATGTGAGGATGAATGAAACCAAAAGGAAAATATTATGGATGGTATGTTTGTATCTCCCCAAAATTCATATGTTGAAACCCTATTCTCCAACGTGGTGGTATTAAAAAATGGGAGGCTTTAGGAGGTGATTAGGATTACATGAGGTTATAAAGTAGAAGCCCTCATGAAGGGGATTAATGCAGTTATAAGAGTCACGAGAGCTCGCTTCTTCTCTCTGCTCTCCACAGTGTGAGAATACAATGAGAAGTCAGCAGTCTGCCACTGGAAGAGTGCACTCACTGGAACCTGACTATGCTGGCACCCTGATTTCAGACTTCTAGCCTCCAAAACTGTGAGAAGTAAATTTCTGTTGTTATAAACCACCAAGTTTATGTTATTTTGTTATAGCATCCCAATTGGCCAAGATAAACAGAATTATAATTTTTTGCCAGTAATATTGTACATGTTGCTTGGAAAGTTAACTTGCATTCTCAAAAGAAAATATGAATTGTTAAGAGTCATAAAGTTCAGATGATTCTGAGATACATATTTTTTAATATATGATTTATATTTATTCTAAAATATATCTAGGCCTTGATTTTGACAATAATCCAAAGCCAGCATCTACTCCTTATTCTAGAATAATAGATGCTGAATACGCTATTTCTCTGAGTGCCTTGGCATTCCCCAAAGACAAAATTGGACTTTCTTGTTCTGATCATTTGTTTTCATGCAGACATGTGCTTTGTATCAATATGTATGATGACAGTTATTAACTAGCCTTATTGTGGTAATCATTTCAAATATAAACAAATATTGAATCATCATGTTGTACAGCTGAAACTAATATAATGTTACATGTTAATTATACAGCAATTTAATAAAAGTAAAATAAAGTGGCATGGGAAGTTTGAATAGGCCACACCTAGAATGGCAGCTGTCATGTACATTCAGCAGCCACTAGCCACACCCAACTGCCAGGAAATTGGAGAGTAAGGGCCCACTGAGTGGCAGAGTATGGTGTAATTTGTATTCTTAGCCAGAATATGCCATTTTACTGGATTTCCAAAATCAAAAGGAAAAGAGTTTGTCTCTTCCCTCTCCTTAGGTTTAGAGCATTTTACAGTGGGAAAGAGAGTGTCAAGAGGGAAAATGGCAGAAGAGAAAAAACAGAGAGATGAAGAAAGCTCTGTAGAATGGAAACAATGGCATTATGCTAGAATCCCTATATAAAGTAAACATGCAGTTTAAATTATACATTGTATGGGTAAAACTGTCATATAACACAGAAGAAAATGAGGTGGCCCATCACTGCCTTGAAAATATAAAAATAAAATATATTTATTTGGAAAATGATAATACTCTCCAGATTTGACCACAGGTATTTTTCTATTTGCCTATGAAATCACCTTAAATTTTCTGTTTTGGGGGAAAGGGGAGAAAATTATAATGATCCCCTCTCTTTACTAGAGAATATCATAAAAAGATATAATACTTATATAAAATGGTACTCCAACCAAGACAATGTAAAATCAAATATTCTACTCTTACCAGAGGCACCTGAAATATTCTACACAACATCTTACTTTTAAGGGACTTTTCTGACTCTGAAGGACAGTTACCTCTGAAAGCAATTTAATATTTTGGCAGTTGGAGGACATACTAACTACCATCATCAATACCTATTTATGCGTAAGTCTAAAAGTTCAAAAAATAGGCAAATTCACTCATATTTAGTAGATTTGGAAAGTTGATTTAGTGGATTTGTATTTACTATTTTCTGAACATAACTTAGACATCAATAACATAGACTAATAATAAATTTAGACAACTAAAAGTACCCCTTCCTTACTCTTGCCTTGCTTATACACTTGTCAGTAAATAAGGGTTTTATTTCCTTCATGCCAGGTATCTGGCAGATTTTGAGAAGAATAAAAGCTCCTACAGCAAAATATAAGAATTTCTGACAATTAGTAGATAAATTCAGATTTATTGAAGGTAATTTCTCTCAGCATGAGGTCAATAGACAATGAAAAATTTTCAGATATAAAATATTAAAATATACTAGTTTTGACATCCAACAAATTTGTGTGCATTGTATTATAGAATAAAAGGCTTGTTTCCAACTATAGTTGCTTGTTGCAACTATAGTTTTATCCATCTCAGTGGTTCTCCAAATCAGGGAGCAAAAGTACAATAGAATAGGAAAAAGAAAGATTCTGCAGCCAGGGGAAATTTTCACATCTATGTACTACAGAAGCAATAAAGTGTATAATTACCAGAGGTTGAGCAGATTAAAAAGCAATTCTTGTGTTCTTTATATTATATGTGCTCTATGGCCTATTCCTATGGTGAATTAGCACATTCTTCTGGGAAGCACGTAATGAATTGAGAGTATGCCTGATGTTCATTCCTTTAGCAAATTTACTGGGTAACAGCTATATTACAACCTCTGTTCTAAACACTTCCTTATAACAGAATAAACAAGTCCCTGTTGTTATGCTTCCGTGGAACAAGACAGAAAATAAACAAATAATAAACTAATATTTAGCATGCCTACTCACTAGCTATGACAAGATTCAAAGTGTGAGCATAAGAATAAGTAACATGAAGTGAAGGAAAAGATCTATTGGGGGGAAATCAGAAGCTAGGCTGGGCGGGGGCATTGGTCTAAGTAGAAGGCCAATTATAGAATACAATCATTCATCCAAATGGCTATTGGCATTCAAATGGATGAGATATCTTTTCATAATTATAGTAGGAGTTCAGATGAAGGGGAAGATTATCAATCAGACAATAAGAATGACCATAAAGTAAGAAGATGATTGCTTTACTAGAAAAAAGAAAGAATGATATAGCTAGAAGTCATACCTTCAAAGTAAGAGTTTTGATTTGTTGGTATTTGGAGAGAACTGTTGGCTCATCTTTTTTACACAAGGTTTTACCAACCGTGGATATGGTGATACAAGTAAGAATAAAAACCCCAGGCTCATCCACACTCCTGACACTGACATCTTTCGCATTAGAATAAGCAGCCCCACTTAAGCAGACTAAAAGGAAAGTGAATCCTCAGAGGCCTATCTGATTCAAGTGTAATATGATAGAGCAAGTTTCTCTTGACCAGATAGGACATGTGGGTCTAGAGCTTCCACCTTCTGAGTGTATATTAGCAATCACAGCATTAAACATGATTATAAGGGTCTTAAGGAAGAAGCGTGGAAAACAAATAGCAACTAACCCTTCCCGTTGCATACCACACCCCTCCTACCACAACCCCATCTGAGAAAATCACTCATTATTAAGAGCACTATAATTGCCAAAATTTATCAGATCTAGCTTAATAATATCACCTAATTGCAGTGGCAAAATATTTGCTCCAGAACAACAACAAAAATGGTTGTCCAGCTCTTTCCCTTATATTTGCCTGTTATTTCTATTATTGCTCTGAAAAGCATCTGCAAAGCCCATTCATTACAGATTATACAAAGCAGTACAGTCATCCTCTCCTATTCATGGGATATACATTCCAAGAACCCCAGCACATATCTGAAACCAAGGGTAGTATTCAACCCTATATATACTATGTTTTTTTCCTATACATACATAACTATAGTAAATTTTAATTTATGAATTAAAAGATTATCAATAACATAATAAAATTGAACAATTATAACAATATACTGTAATAAAGTTACGTGAATATAGTCTTCACACTCAAAACATTGTTTTGTACCTGTACTCACCATTCTTCTTGTGATAAAGTGAGATGATAAAATATTAAAACTATTCCTGAATCTGTGTAACCATCTCTTATAATAAATGGCTTGATGTCACTCATTTCAGGAGATCCCTTGATGAAGTCTTCATTTAGGCTTGATGCTTTCTGTCATAACACATCGCCCTCAATCAGAACAAGTTTCTTGTTCATGTCATCCACCCACTAATTTAATGCCTTTTCTATCTTAATCAAGCACTTAATCACGCACTGTGACCATAACTAACAGAAATTTCTTTTTCCCTTTTTCACAATTTCACAGATAGAAAATTTGTTGGTATCATAGAGCTTAGCAACCTCAGCAGAGGATTTTTTTAATTATTAAATTGAGAACTTTCATCATTCCACTTAAAGGAAGCACTTTACAGCTTCTCTTTGGCATATCCAAATTTTGTGCTTTGGAGCCCTTCAGTAAAATAAGGGTTACTTGAACACAAGCACTGTGATGCCATGCCATGACAGTTGATCTAATAACCAAGATAGCTACCAAGTGACCAAGGGTCAAGGAGCACACAGCGTGGATATGCTGGACACAGGGATGACTCACTTCCAGCGTGAGATGGAGTGGGACTTGCAAGATTTTGTTATGCTACTCAGGATAGTATGCAATTTAAGACTTATGAATTGTTTACTTCTAGAATTTTTCATTTAATATTTTCTAATTGTAGTTGACCTCAGGTAACTGAAACTGCAAAAAGGAAAACCATGGATAAGGGGGATGACTATACTTTTCTTTATGTCAAATATGTTATTAAGTTTTTAAAATATTTGATATTATTAAATTTTAGTTTATATTATGTTTGAATGTACTGAAAGATGCATAGAATTTTACTGAGAAGTGATGCATAAGTCAGATTGCTCCAAGGAAAAGTTCTGTGCACTAGAAAATTCACTAGGATCGTCACCACTAATTGCGGGGAAGAGAAGACGGTAATTCATACACTGTCTATTAAAAATAAATCAAGTGGTTATTTGACACTACAAAAGAAGTATTGTTAATTTTTAGGTATGGTAATGGTCTTGGGTTATATTTTTTAATACTCCTTATAATTCAGAAATGTGCTAATGTATTTTTTAACAAAATGATATGATGTCTGGACTACATTTAAGCTAATTAAAGGTGGAAAGGTGGGTACAGATAAAACAAGGTTGTCTACATGTTGACAACATTTGAGGCTGAGTACATGAGAGTTTATTATACTTTCTTTGTATTTTTGTATATGTTTGAAATTTTTCATAACAAATTTAAACAGACAAAATATATGTAACATATCCTTTCTGTGATCATGGATGAAGCACGCTGTCCCTGGCATAACCTGCACAGAATTAGTGTTAGCTTAGTTCCACTTTCCTCTTTTGTTCTATATATTAGAATATAAAATTTGAATCTCTTATAAATATACATAATTTCTTTTCCCTTTTCCTGAATTTTATTGTCTTTTTCTTTTGGTGTGTTACAGGAATCTTTTTGTAAGGAAACTTCACCTTTTCCAAACAAGATAGGATTATAAAATGAATTTCTGTGGTGTGACAAAATTTTCCAAAATTTTTTTTTTCGAGGAAGATGGCTCAAAAGCTCTTTCCTTCACTGCGGAATTACTCTGTTGCCCACCGGTTTTCAAAAAATTCCCCAAATTGCTAATTTTTCTTCTGTCCCTTGTGTTTCAAACCACTAGAGTGGGAAAGAAATCTAGAGTGAGGTTTATAGTAGCTCTAGCTCATTTCTTCCTAAACAGCTGCACACACACACACACTCACTCACACACTCACACTCACACACACACACCTACGCACACACATACACACACACACACATGCTACAGCTATGTCCAGATTTGAATGTTGCAGGCTGACAGCTGCTTCTGACAAGCTCCATTGGGGCAGCTAAGCAAGGAGAGAGAAAAAGCAACGAGGTAAAAAACCTGAATTTGTTGCCTTCCTCTCTCTCCCCCTCCTCTCCCTCGTCCGCAGATCTCTCTCCCCGACCCATTCCGCCCCACCCCCACCCCTGCCGCCTAAATTGCATCCCTGCTCTTCCTCTCGCCTTCATCTCTTCAAGCCCTGGTCCTCTCCCCGCTCCCCTCCTCGCCGGTCCCGCTCTTCTCGCCCCTTCCCCTCCCCAGCAGCTGGTGGAAAAGACGTCGCAGCTGCGGCGGTTCTTGCTGCAGCATCCGCAGCCCCTGCTTTCTGTCATCGCCCGCCCACGCCCGGTCTGGTCGAAGTCGCGCGAAGGCCTGGAGATAAGGGCGGGGGAGAGGGTGATGTGGCCGAGAGAGGGGAGGGAATAGTGCGAAAGACACGAAAACAGCTTCCAGGAGGCAGGCGCAGAGCACTGCGCATCTGGCGGGAGGGGTCTTTGAGTCAGCGCAGCGGCTGGGCGACAGCCGCAGTGACTCGGTTTCTCCCTGGCAGTTCGGGGGAGCCGCTTCCCACCGCGCCATCGCCGCCTGGGTAGCATCAACTGGTGCGGGCCAAGGCGAACCTCGCAGCACTTCTAAGCAAGCGGAGCCGCGGAAACCAGAGAGATCCGACAGAGAGAGAAGCCCGGGAAGGGAAAGGGCTCCGGCAGGAGCCCACCTTCTCCGGGTTCCCTCAGGGGCTGGTGGAGACTCATTACGTGGTAGCAAGTAAGTGTTTTTGTTTTTGTGTTTTTTTCTTACTGTGTGCTCAGTCCAGGATGGTGATAGTCACGATCTGCTGCCACCCCATACATCCACCCCCCCGCCCCACCCCACACATACACCTAGGTCCCCAGCAGATGAAGATTCTGGGTACGCATTAAGAGAGCTGCTTTCAAGAGCAGCAGTAGCCTGTGGGTGGTTGCTCTGCATTTGTGCGTGCAGTTTTCTCATCCGATCAGGTAAGCTTCTGAAATCCAGACGTTCGTTCTGCTGGTGTGAAATTTCTAGAAACCCTACATAGCCATGGTGTTTAGGGGATATGACACAAAGAATAGAAGGTATAAATATTTATGCAGAATGACGTATACTTCTAAGGAATCCTGTTTCTTATTCTAAATAACAGTGATTTCAAGATTGGTGCTTTTTATGTAAGAAGTGACAGCATAAAATTAGAGGCACAGATGTGATGGGAAATGGCGTGTCTAGTTTAAACAACTGGGCATTTGGGATCAACAGGTTGTTTTTTTTAATTGTTTGTTTGTTTGTTTTTTACTGTTTAGCTCTGTAAAATGCACACCTGCTAGAGGTTTTCTTTTTAAGAGGTGATGATGTATGCATTGCGACTCTGGTTTTATGCTGCCTCCAATACTTCGGTTGAAGCAGGACAAATGCTGAATGAATAACAGGTGAAATGACGCACTGATGGGCTCCCTTTATTAATGTAAATGTTAATGTAAATGTGGGGGCGAGTTTAGATACTGGTCAGAAAAATCTCTTGAAATGGGAAGGAGTTTGAGTGGTGCTTTTTGTGGGTATTTTTTCTTCCTGGCTAGCATTCTGGAGAGTATTTTATGGCAAAAACAGAAGAAAGCTAAGCCCTTTAATAACGTCGTCCTGAGCACCATACCTGTTATGACGAGCCCTAATTAAAGTTATGTAAAGCAGATAAGGCCCGTAAGGAGTAATTAGCTAGTAATTACCTAGCTAATCGATGATGAACTGAAAATCCAATGAAGAAGACTGGGATTTAGAATATAACTTGATTTCTATTTTAGTGAAAATGAAGCAAATTTTTAACCTTTGATTAAGGTTTTTTTGTTCTTATTTGTAAATGACATATCAAAAACATATTCTGGTGAGGACTAAATGACAGAAATTACATTTCGTCTGGAGGTAATATCATACGTAACTGTTGCTTATGTAAGGAATTGTTATGTTTTTTTATCCCTTTCACTACTGCAGTTCTCATTTTGTCTAGTTAAATATATAAATAAAATGGGCTTCGACATGTCTCACTGGAATGCACTAGAGGAAATGAAATTCAAATGCACGTCATGATCTCCTGCTACCTGTACAGTTTAAAGTGTTATTCTAACCTGTGAGCCTCCATCTTCACAAAATTGTGTGCTTTGGCTAACAATTCATATTTGAACATGTTTGAATACTCTCAAAATCTGTTTTACCCTTTTTTCCTTTTTAATTTTAAATTTTATTTCAGGTACGTGGTCTTCCTTCGGATGAAACTATCAAGTATATTGGATATTGCTGAATATATTTGGTCCATTATTAATATAGAGGAATCAAAGTTTAGGCATAAATGCTCTACTCTTAATTTCTAAGATTCATTAAAACCCTGAGGGGAGAGGTACTGTGAGCCCTTTCTTTCCCATCAATGTGTTTAAAAACAATAGAAGAAAAACCTAAAATTGGATGTAGGATCAGGAAAAGCAGAACAACAGATTCCAGGTGACATAGGCAGGCCCCAGGATCTGCTGCTGCATTATCAGTCTCTGTGAGAGAGTGGGCATTAAAGCCAATCACGTAGGAGCTGGGCATTGTGTCTCACAGCCTCCTGTGGGGGAAGCTCTGCTAGGGTATTTGATATATACTCCCATATATTTTGACCAGAGAAGATAAATGCAGTTCTAAAGCACACTGGAAATGGAAACAACAGTATTTTTCTCAATCTCTTACTTAGTGAAGGAGTATTCTACTATACCTCAGCCCTACATCTCATTATGACAGGATCTGCATCACAACCGGGACTCTAAGACTGACGCATAATCCTATCCCTACCACTGTAGACTGTCTCTAGAAAGCTTATGCTGAGGGCATTAGCATAAAAAAGAAATTCTTGATTTCTGGCAGTCTGGTCCCTTTATTTCCACTAGTCAGTATCAAGATTGGTCAGTTGTGAGAAGACACTGTATACCTTGCCCCCTTGACTAGCTATCAGCAATGCAGTCACCTACCATCCTATGACACTAACGTGTATAGACAGATCTCATTTTTCCCTGAGTTGGTTCCCTTTTCTATTTGTGTGGGCTCACCAAGACCAGATAAGCAAGTTCTTGTCTCTGCAATGCTGAAAGAGGGAACCTTTAGGACTGAAGAGAAAATTTTCGTCTGATCCCTTCTAGGGATGTTTTTCAGCTGATCCATATCTCTTGGCCCAGCTGAGATCATGATTTCCATGTATTTGTTCAATCGTTGCTATTTATAAACCAGGCTTGTTCTGGTTATACTCCACATTGATGGGGAAACCCCAATTTGTCTGGAAACAGATATCCCTGTTGTATCCACAGTATTTCTGTCTGAATTGACTTGGCCTGTTGCTGGCTGAGGATAACCAGCCTCTGTGGTGGCAGCCAGGTGTCAAACTGACTGTATCAGGATCAAACAAGAGCTTGATGAAAATGCTAAAACTAGGGCCCTGCCAAGGGAAATTCTGCCTTTCAAAGTCTAAAATTTGGACAGGACACTTGGTTTTAAGCTGGAACATCAAATGATGCTGATTTGGGGGACATATATGGTTTTGAATGGACTAATCCTTCTCCTTTAAATGCCAGAGTGAGGCTCTCAATCCACTAGCCCTTTACTGTCTGAGTTCTCCCAGAGGCTGCGTGGTCTAAGCACCTGATTACAGACTACCACTTTGGCTCTGGTCCATATCTAGTCTTGCTCTTATATGTTTCTAGTTTCCTCTCAAATTCGAGAGGTAGTTAAATATCGATATGTTTGGTTCCACATTCAAAAAGCTAGAGTAGTTTGGGGGATGGACGTAGATCCTGGGAAAGAAGACCAACTCTTTGAGAGAGAACAGGAGCAGAGGTAAATAGCCAGCTTTAGGAGGCCTTCAGGGTTCCAGTGAATATGCCTATTCTGGATTTGTGTTTCTGTGTTCCACAGATCCAGTGGCACCTAAAACCATAGGACAAAAGGTCTCAGGGTTGATATAGAAGTTACATGCATAACAAGCTCTCCTTTGTATTACTCTAGCAGGGGCAACAATACATTCCTCCTCCTTGAGCTCTTCAATGGCCTCTGGCCAGATTTTTCTTGTCGAGGGTCTGGCTGACTAGGGTCACAGAACAGTCAGTTCTGGAAAGAGTCTAGCCTTTCCCCATTATGCTTGTTTTGTTGGGCTGGACAGGCACAGCCTGGAAATTATTGTCATATTCATAGAAACAAAGGACCCTGCTATTGAACCATTGTTTTTCATAGAGACGCTCAAGTGGGCATCTTAAAACTGAGGCAGCTTTTCTTAATGTCCCTGGGAATGCCTTCCTGCCCCATTACCTTACTTGTCATAGTGGCTCACCCTGGTGAGACTCTGTCTCTCACAGAGAATTAGAGTCTTTCATCCCCTCAAGGTATTGAAACATCTACTGAGCTTTCCTTGGGCTCATTCTTGTAAGAGAATTTGGGACTAAATGCTAAGATTTTGTCATATGACACTTCTGTCTGATGGGTTGTACCACTCTGAATGTGTATGATCTGCACTCCTCCTCCCTGGAATGAAGACATTTGCAAAGACCTCAGCTCCTGATTATTTTATATCATCAGTAGAATCCAAGTTTACCAAATTTTGAAGAGTTCAGTTCTCAAAAGAGAACTTTTTATTTATTTAGAGAGAGGACCTGTCCCTTTGGCTTTTGCTGGTACTTGCTTATTTACAAAGCTAGTTTTGAATCCAGAAGAATATTTGTATTAAAATTCTTTAGAAATATAACAAAGACAAAATGACAATGCATACTTGTGTTTTTGAGAAAATTACTTATTTATAATTTTCCTCTGCAAGATGACATATTCTAGGAATGTGTTGGCTAAAATTGTGAGTAAGGAAAGTGAGTCCAGAATTAAATGGATATATTGAAGCCAAAATCGACTGACTTGGGAACAAAAACAGCTGCAGGCAGAACATGGTTCAGGGACAAAGGGGAAAACCTCAATTAAGGCAGGGGAGATCAACTGAATGCCAGGAAGTATTAAAGAGTAAAAGTCAGAGAATCAAAGTTAAACAGGAAGTAATTAGCTCAAGTGGAAACATAATTTAAGAATAGAAAACCAAGTAGGTTGAAATCCAGGGGGAATAGACAGCTGAAAAATTCCAGGTGCACGGATGCCATTCTGGTCAATCTGTCCTTTTTTCGCAAGACTTCAGTGTGTAAGCTTTTCTTTTCTGGATTTTAGCAATACATACATGGTAAATTATATTTAAGTAATTTAGAAATAGTAACTAGAAAGCAAAAGAATCCCCTGACACCTTTTCAGTTTCTCTCCATGGATATACCAGTTTAGTTCCTTCCAGGGCAGAAACATTTGTGGTGCTAGTATATCTAACACTATGAATATAATCCTTACAAAACATTTTATTCGAAGGTGAACAATGCAACATCACAATTCTTAACATTACTTTTCCCCACAAAATAATTTATTTTGGGAATCTTTCCACATGAACACAGGCAGATCTCATTCTTTGTGATTACTAAACAGTGTTTCATGATAATAACCTCCTGGAATTCATGGTGTTAGCTCCTTAGGGTAGACACTTTGATTGTTTTTATTCTTTGAAATTAGAAGTATGTTGTTATTAACATCTTTGCTAAACATGACTTCTCAAACTTCAGCCAGGGTATTCAAAAGGTAGTTTGGTTTGGGGGTCAAAGAGTACATGCAACTTTGTTTTAGAGACTGTTGCCAAGCAGTCCTTCAAACAAAATGTGCTTACACTCTCACCTGAACTTTGTGAGGGTGCCAGTTGCCTCCATATCTCAGCCTGTAAAAGTCACATCTAATAAGAAGAGTCTCCGTATTTGTCTCTGGAGCTTTACTGTTAAAATTATTGATTGTTTTCATCTTATCCATAGCTTTCAGAATCTCATGAGTTTCAATCATCTTTCCTCAGAGTCCTCAGCTTCCTAAAAGAAAATGGTAATATTTTCATATCCTCTATAAGAAAAAAAGCAGTGCATCTAATATTGTTTGGGTTCTAAACCCTAGAAAATAAAAGATAATAAAGAGTTCTAAGGGAAATGTCTCTGCATCAAAGAATTTAGCTGTGAGTCATCACAGAATGTGAGAAAGATGAAATATAAGCCTCAATATATCTATGAAGTACAGTCAGATGGCCCCAATGAACAAAAATGTCAATATAAATTGGTCTCTTTGCTAAAGCAGATGTGTTTTTCAACAATTAGATTTCACATTAACTCTGCCTCTTTCACTCATGCATGCAGTACCTTCTCATTCCAAGTTAACTTGTTTTTTTTTCAGCCTTGTTATTACTATCATTATTTTTGTTTTAAATGAGAATTATCTGAATGTGATTGCATTGCCCGTGGCTGATAAAAAGAATAATTTCTTTAAAATAGTTTGGAAACTAAGTGAGAAGTCATTCTACCCTTTATTTTCTGTTCCTTGTCAGAATGAAATTGGCATTTGAGGTATTGTCCTTACTCTGTGAATCCACTACCTTATTTTTTTTTACTTCATTTTTTCTAATTTTCTAATTATTTTTCTTTATGGCATACACCATTTTAAGGTACCTAATTCTTTTGGTATATAAGGAGAATTAATATATATATATATAATCTGGTATAGAGTAGGATGTTTTATAGTCTTCTTTGGTGAAACTAATCTAACATTTGTTTCTCAACCCTAGAATCAAATCTAGCCTAGCTTCCCAGAAAAAGTAGAGGTTGATTATTTGGATGCTGTGGTTTTGTTCCTTAAGGTGGAAAAATGAAAGTGAGGAGGCTGTGACTGCCCTGGATAGTCACTTCCTGAATGTGCACAATCTGTCTCCTTAGCCTGACTGCATTACTGGTAGACTGTTCTCTGGGAATCAAACTGAGGGACAGAGGAAGCAATAGGGGGTAGGAGGGGAGAGAGGAAAAACATTGACCTCTGTCATCCCCTTTCTTTGCTGTCCTTCATTATCTCCAAGAAGATACAGCTGTAGTTTTTGATATAGAATACTGTTCACACAGCCTCTGGGAACTAAGCTACAAAGAGGGCCAGCATTGGCTCACTGATTGGTAGTCACGTCATTCATCATCCAACTTTTGAAAAAGAAAGAGAATGCCATTAATAATTAGTTCTCAACAACAAGTATTAACCCAACTGTCCCTAGAACCTGTGACTTCTAATCATGCTACATGAATAGGAGTTTGGGTATGTTGTAAACAACAGGAAAGAGTTGAAGGAAAAAGAAATTTATTAACTTGGAGCAAGCTAGGAGGCAACAGGTTAAGGTGAATGACCTAATTATGTTTCTTTGATTTCAAATTTTAAAGCCATTTTTCACTAGGACCTCTGTAGCAGAATGGCAACATCTGGTAAGGCCATTGCTAAACAAGCTCCAAGAGAATGAAGAAATTCTAGAGCTGAGGGAGAGAAGATACTCAAAGAGGTGCAAAGGATGAAGTTCTTCTGGATAAGTAATGTTCTAGAGCAAACATTTGCCTCAGCAATTCTGGTATATGCTTTATCTCTTATACTTAGGATATCGGAAAAGAAAAAATAACCAAAGAAAGTGTAATGATGTCTCTACTTGCTTCATAAAAGCGATTGCGTGAAGCATGGCTATCATCCAAAGGAATCTTTCTGCCTGGCAGGAGGAATTAGATTCATCGTAAGAGCTCCAGCCCATATTCTAAACTATCTATCTAAGTTTCAATATTAGCATGAGGAGATTTCTAATATGGTCAAGAGCTGGTGCAATTCAAATCAACTTCCTTGAGAGAATTTTCTTTCTTTATAACTCAATATCAGGGTGTTGATCACTGGCCACCATCCTTTCTCCTTCCCAGTCCTCTCAGAGACCCCAGGATTCATGAACTGCAGATTTCACAATGTCACATATTGTCAGCCACCCAGAGTCAGATACATTGCTGAAGGTTTTATACACACTTCAAGCTAACCGAGAGCCAGACTAAGTGCTAGAGGTTTATGTTTGGCCTTATATGACAATTGGTCACAGATTTAGGACAAGGTTTGTGGATCTATGAGCTTAGTTACACTGCTCAGAAACTGGGCAATAATGAAGTTTCAAGGAAATCTACCAGACTCACTATAGATTAAGAGGATGATCAGAGAGATCAACTGGTTGTGAATGGTTGCCAAGAGCTCCAAGGAGAGTTCCAGTCCTAGATTTTATTAAAGAGAAATGAAATCAGGTGTTGCAGTCAGGGGAGCCAGTTATATGAAAGACTTCAGCATTGAAGGCAAGTTATAGAATCTGGCTGCATGACAAAGCCCCCTATGCATTCCACTGTAAAGTGGCAACGGGTATTTTTCTTTCACTTATTGAGCCCTATTATGGCCACTGGCCAAGCATTTTTGATAAAGGATCTGACAAACTGGGTTCACCAGAAATACAACTCTAGAAAGATTCTGGCTCCTTTACAACTTTCTCATTTTGTTGGAGTAACAAGGGAGTAATTCAAAAATCCTAGACGCCAATTTCACAAACAGTAGAAGTTTGAAGAACATCTGGAGAAATCGAAGACCTTGTTCGGTTTAGAATATTGAGTGAGATCACTTTCCCAGATTCACTGGTAGGGAACAAAAAACTTAAGTCTTAAAAGATCCAAGTAGGAATATTTAAGGCAAAATCAGCTTTACTTTCATGTTCCTGGCAACTTCGCTTTGTTTCAGTTGCCACTAAGTTTTCCTTCTGTTCATTGTTCTTAACAAATTTGTAGTCAGATGCCGAAAGGGAGTCTTTGTTATTGGCACTGATTATGGACTTCTAATCTTATTGTGTATACTGACTGTCATTCTGAAGCTTAGTGTCCTAGACTGCTCCCTCCCTCAACAAATACATTAATTGTTATCAGATTATTAGAAAATTAGACAAATGCTCTGTAAAATCCAGATCCACCAGTACTGGAGATGATTTTAATTTGTCTCTATTGCTCTTAAAACTTAATAATTTTCAGAGACAACCAAGATTATATTTTTACAAGTCTGTCTCTCATTGTCATTAACTCTAGTGATTATATTTTATTAATATTTTCAGCGCAGCTGCCTGGCACAGTGCTTGGCACTTAATAAGTATATGTTCCACAAATGATTGCCAAATAAATGAATGTCAAAAGCAAACACCATGGTTAAACACATTGTTCTACATGACATATCAAATTGCAAGAACACTCTTCTAAGGAAAATTAGAGCTCACTTTTTAAAATATATCTGAAAGTAAAATGTTAAAATATAAATTAAAGGTAAAATAGATGATATATATAAAGTAAGATGTATGATATATAAAAATATGTGTGTGTATATATACATATATATGTGTATATATATGTATGTGTGTGTGTGTGTATATATATATATATATATACACACATACACACACACATATACACACACACACAGAGAGAGAGAGAGAGAGAGAGAGAGAGAGAGAGAGAGAGAGACTTATTTGTTTGAGACATCTCCAAAAGAGTATATTTCAATAATATGTTTCAGTGGGTCTGAGAGGGCTTGGGACAAGGGAGCTAAAGAAAGAGATGACCAATTAGGAAATCTGAAGCCAACAAAAAGCACAGAACTTGGACCCAGAGTAGGTCAATCCTAGGTCAGACACACATACTAAGGAGCCTTAGCCAAAATTGGCTGAACTCTGGGCAGAACATAATTGCAGAGACTGTGAAAACAAGAGATTTAAATCAAAGGCCATTTTAGTCAGAAAAGAGCAAAACAATCTCAGGAGGAAGAAAAAGCTGGAATAAATAAAGTGATAGGCTCACCAAAGATGCAAGTACAAGAAGAATCTAAGCATATAAATTAGTTATGTAATAAATGAAGTGAAATCTGAGCCAGTTTTGGAGATTACAGTTTGTATATTCACAGGAGTAACATCTCTTTCAATCAGATGTTAGATCTGTCCTGGTAGCTGCCTGTCATTTAGTCCTCCCACCTACTCAAGTTCTATGCTTGGGATTTCAATTCATCGAGTAATAATTGTGACATATTTTGGATTATATTTATAATAAAAAGAAATATCATTATCTTCTTCTAAACATTACTGGAATCTTGGACTCTAAAGAGATGTATGTTTTGCCATATTTATCCAGGAGTCATCAATTTCAACTCTTCAAGCTATATCTCAGTACAAGGAAATAACGGGACTTAGGGAGGAAGGAGAAGATCTATGAAGAGCCAACATTTTTATAGTATGGTTGCTTTTTTTCCATTGGAAATTTTGAGCTGCCACTCCCAACCCACTAGTATGACATTTACACATAGCGAGTTAGATATGAATTGTTAGAAGAGGAAGCAGCTAGAAACAAGAAATTTGAAAGCAGCAAGGAAAAAATCTAAATATCTGATGATAAAAGAAATAAAAATAAAGCAGAAGAAAACATAAAAAGCAGAACTCTTTAAAATTATTTAAAGATTATAGTTGATTACAATTGAATATTACTATTACTTTGATTTATCAGTAAGAAATTATATTATGCATATTCTATTTATAAATTCCAGGAAATATAGCAGTAATTTCAATTAAAAAGATGGTTAAATATAAAAATATAGTGCTTTAAAGGGTTAAAAATAGTAACAGCTAGTATTTATTGAGTGTGTAAAACCTGGCAGCTCTCTACAAGGTGCTTTAGGCTTATTAACTCATTCCATGCTCATACTAACCTATACATTAAGTACTCTTATTATTCTTATTTTATTTTGGGGGAAACAGGCATGAAGAAGGTAAGTGCCTTGCTCAAGGATGCAGCTAAAAAGTTCTAAAGTCCAGAATTGAATCCAGATGATCATTTCATAACCAAACACTTATATGATCTAGCTCCATAACCAAATACTTAAATATAAATATTTCAAACGTATAGAAAAGCAGAGAAGGAATACCCAAACACTCAACACCTAGAGTCATCAATTACCGTTTTATATTTACTTTATCATATATCTATCTGTGCATTCCCAAACTATCCATCAGTTCTCCTTATTTTTTGGTGTCTTTCAAAAGAAGTTGCAAACACTAGTAGACCACATCCATAAACACTTTATAATTCATATAGGTAACTAGAATTCAATATTTGTGTATTTTTTTTAAGGTAAACAAAGTAAAATGTATAGATCTTAAGGGTATCATTTGTCATTTTTTTACAAAAGTGTACACTTCTGTGCTCCAAACCTCTAACAGGATGTTGAACCTTACCAACACCCTGGAAAGTTCCACCTTCCCTTCCAGTCAGTTCCTACTCCTCTCCTAGAGATTATCTGTGTGAGTTCTAGGACTTCATATAAAGTAGATTGTGTGGTTTGTAAACTTCAGTATAGGGCTTTTTCAGTCAGCATGTTTTTGGACTCAGGATTGTGTGTGTGTCTCAGTAGTTCATTCATTTTTATTGCTGAATTGTGTTCTTTTGTACAAATATACCAAAATTTTTACTTTTCTATTTTCTTTATGGATACCTGGATGGCTTCTAGTTTGGGATAATTATGTTTTAATTACTCCCCAATTTTTTATATTTTCACACTTATTTATCATCTACCTTTCACTTTATTCCTTCCTGAAGATATAATTTACATCTGAAACATCTGAAAGTGTCTTTATTTTATTCTCAATCTTGAAAGGTATTTTTGCAGTATATAGAATTCTACCTTCACATTTTTTTAAAAAAGATATTGTTACACTGTTTTCTGTTATCTATTTTATTCTGATGAGAAGCCAGTAATCATTTTTATCACTATCTCCTAATTTATGTCATTTTTCTTTAAGTGCTGTCAGTATTTTAATTGTGATATTCGTTATTAATATTTGATCCATGTGGCTTAAAACATTTATTAATAATGATATATAAAATTATTTGCTTTCTAAACTTTTTTATCACAAATATTGATAGATGCTTTTTTTGTGGGCTGTAGAAATCATTCTATAAAGAATTTCACATTTTGCAAATATACATGATCTTTTGTACTCCATTGATTTCAGCTATTTATATATTTATATAACTATTTAACCATATATAATATATATGTGCATACACTCATGTATACACATATATTTATATATATATATATAATATATGCACACGTGTGTACAGTTTAATTATATTTATTAAGCTCACTTTCAATTAATCTGAATTTTTACTTTTGGATATTTCAGATGCACCTCACACCCAATAAATACAAAACATTATCTTTCCTTCCCCTAATCTCTAAACTGGTACTTCTCCCATATTCCATATTCTCTATGTAGTATGACAATCAGTCATACAGTCCAGATTTTATAGACCTTGTTGTCAGAACCTCTGATCTGTACACATAGTTAGGGATCAACTATTAATTGTTTTTTTTAATTATAAAGATATTAAACATATCATTTTCTAGTTAATACCTGTTTCTGTCTTTTTAAAATAATTCTATACACACGTACTTAAAAATCATCCATATAGTTACAGAAGCACAAAAGATTAGTAATAGTCCCTCATAAGGGACATATTGTTTCAGCAGCTGCACCTGGAATTCATGTTGACTATTTCTATTCTTAGCTATCAAAATACTACTCTTGTATACATTGATTGGTTTGAGGTGTACCCATTGGGTAAATTCCTACTGCTCAAATTGCTAGGGTAAAATGTATATATATTTTTTTAATTTAGAAAACTAGGTCCAGATTTTCTTCTAGAAAAGTTGTATCAATTTACACTACCAAAAAAGTTTGAGAGCTTATTTCCTCTCATCCTATCCAGCACTTTGCTTCATTAAACTAGGACTTCCATTTTAAAGCACTATCAATTCATTTATTTTTGCTTTCTCTTATAATTTTATTGTTTTTTTTAATTTTTATTTTACATTTAAATCATTGTGCTATGCAAAATTTATCTGGATGTAAGAAGTGTGTGGAGCCAAGTATAATGGGAACTGCCCCATTCGGAACCTGCCCATACATGTTCTACACTTCTTAGATCCTGTGAAACCCTGGAAAAATCATTATCTGCATTATCTGGTCCTTTTCACTTCAGTTGCAGGTGATCTCCCTCATTATTCATATGATAACAAATTTCTAAGTCTATGTAGAGGATCATCATCCTGGGCAGCACCTTTTCCTCTCCAAATTATTGTTCACTATGCATTTTCATCTTAAATTTTACAAAATTTTACAAAATATTTGACTTTGACATTTACATAAAAAAATATTTCAGATGGTCCCATTTGACATCAACTTGTCAGCGACTCAATGATGCAAGCTAGTGGCTAAATTATCCTATTAAGCCCATTAGTTTTTTATTAATATCTCTAAAGTAGTCATACTGAGGTATCAGTTGTTTACACTAAAAAATTTACAGCTTGTAAGAACTTTTGTGGTGTGGTTTAAAGGTATTTAAATTAAGATTTAAATACACCTGCATTTGTATTTAACTTCACCACCCAACCAGCTATACAATGAAGTCATGAAAATCATCAATCTCTTTTTCCTCATTTGTAAAATAATGATCACAAGGATGATATATAAGAACATAAGATAATAGAGTTTGAAACATTTAGTCTAGTGGCTCACAAATAGTAGTCACTCAATAAGTATGACCATAATTAACATTGTCTTAATTATTATAAATATATAATAAATGTTGGCTCATTCGCAAATGCTCAAAAATTGTTTTAAGGAGAATACTTTTTTCTCTAAGAATGTACTCCCCCCCATACTGTTGCTAGTTCTGCTACTTTAAACTGATATCCAAGAGATATAGTTTGCACTTTAATCAACAATATAAAATATTAGTGCAAATGGAATTTGTTAGAGTCCAAACCTGAGTTGACTTTGATATAATTCTTGCCAAAAGCTTACTTTAGCTTTCAATTTTTTAAAAAGGCAGTCTAATGGACAGATTAACTATTAATCTTTCTATATTTTTCAGGCTTGACTGTTGTATTAAGATCACTCACCAGAAAGCATAGTGCCTGGACCATATTTTATAAATTCCCCACAGAACTGCTTTTACTGAATTATGATATAATGATTAATAATTTATAATCTGCCTCAGCAATCTGGAAGCCAGATGCAAACTCATTCCATTTGATAAGCTCTTGCAATTCTTTGTCTTACCATAGAAGACAATGGCCACGATCAATTCATTCACATAATCAATAACCCAGAGTAATTTCATTCAACATCAAAATCATCACCATTCATTTAAGTTATCAGCAAGAGTCTTGTTCTTGCAACCATTGGTACTCCATTAAGATGAACATATTTTCTTATTTTCCATTAATAGATAAATAATGGTCTAAACTATTAAACAACTCAATTTCCATTAATGGTGTAAAATTCTGGTGCAAAATATGTATGAAAACATATGTGTGTGATTTTTGTTTTAGGAAAACATTATAAAAAAAATTCAGCTAAGGCCAGCACTATAAGAGACAAAATATACTCTTTCGAAATGCCACAATATCAAGTACAGAATTTCTTATTCTCAGCTGCAATACTAACATTACAAAGAGGGTTAAGAGAAATGAATAAAGAAATATTAATTTTCACTGAATAGGATTATTTAAAGAAGTAGGTTTTGATAGGAATTGGGCTGGAGGAAATAGGCAAAAGGACATATTGTTTTGTGAGAAGAAAGAGCAAGGTTTACAAATGGGGAATTGATGCATAAAATTTTATTGAATGAAGACTAACCTGGGTGGCCTGTAGAATGATTTGAAATAGGTAAATACTAGAATAGAGGGAAACCTGTAAAGACTAATATGGCAACCCACAAACAGAATTTCAAAGATGACTTACCTGATGTTGATATCTAAACAATGAATAATATTTAAATACATAATGAAAAATAATTGTAAAGAACATTATTCTTTTCAGCAGAATCAATACCAAAAAAAACTTCATGAGTAATTTTCAAGATAATTAGTTTGTATTTATGACTTTGTTTTATAATGGCTAGAAGGTTGAAGAGTGATTTTAGCCATGGGGAAAAACAATAAGTTTAGTTTTTACTTAAGCTTCTTTCATTGGTGGATTAGCCACATAGATAAATGAGGGAAGATAGTATTTTGGGGAATGTACTCGGTAAGTGTCCATGTACAGTAATTGAAACTCTGTGTTTGCCTATGCATTCAACAAGAAGGATATCACAGAGAGGGAAAAACAGAACTTTAAGGGAAATCAAAGTTAAAAATAAGAAAAAAGAACTTAGTTGAGGAAAGTTATCAGAGTTATACAAAGAGTGGGACCCAGATCCAATGAAAACTGCGTTTAGGGAAATAAATCTAGTCAATGTTTAAATGCAACTGAGGATGACATAGTCGTATTTTCCCATATTCCCCCCCAAAAATCTCTCATGACTTCAGAACTCTTCCATTACGTGGGAGAAATGGAAAGAAAGATTTCAGTAAAAGAAAAAGATTCAATGGATAAGTTAATGAAAGAGTGAATTACTCTTTTACATTACAAATTAAGGCTAATATTAAAGTTAACAAAACCTAGTTTAACAATTCAAGCTTCTACAAAACTCAGGAATCTTTGAATGCGTGTATTCACTTTGCTATTCTCTTTTATTCATACTCTAAGCTTTTGTAATTTAAATTTTATAAAGAACTAAAAAAAAAAAAACATTTCTTGCAGGGCCAAAATTGAAAATGGCTTCCCCAGAACCTATGAACCTTGTCCCTTTCACCAAGGAGTCTCTTGAACTTATGGAACAGTGCATTGCTAAAAAACACAATGAGGAACAGCAAGAAGATTTAAAGCCAAACACTGACTTGGAAGTTGGAAAAAAGCTTCCATTCACTTATGGAAATCTTCTTCAAGGAATGGTGTCAGAGCCCTTGGAAGAGGTGGATCCATACTACCGAAATAAAAATGTAAGAATTGATTGAATTTATTATGTCTACATTTTTATTACTTTATTTTGCAGACATGTAGAAGTGTAATTAAGATAGGATAAAAAGAAAAAATAAAGAAAAACTAGAAGTAATTTTGTTATAGAAAACTGCATAACGAAGTTCACGTGTATTTGAGATTCTTATCAAAAATGATAAAAAATTTTGCCTAGTTTGGGGTTACTTTATTTTGTGATACGTTATACTGCTATGCCCTAATATGATGATTTGTTTTGTGGGAGTATGATGATTGACTACTTAAGGAAATATATTTTAAAACAACTATAATATAAAATTTCCATTATACATATAATAATTTCAAATGTTCAACTGATGAGTTCCCTGAGCAGTTAGGAAAATGAAGCCAAACTAACTTTTGTCATTTTTATTCATTCATACATTCATATCCTATCTTTTCTCTAAAGTGACTTAAGGAACCTACTAAATATTTTAATAACCTAAGAATAAGCACAAAATGATTTTAAAAAAAGAATTATGTTTAGGAAAGGCAGAGATCTGTGTGGACCAACAGAACTGGAAGGGTCTTCATTAAGGAAATAGAATTTGAGTTATAGCTTAGAGCAGTGGTCACCACCCTTTTTGGCTCCAAGGACCAGAGCACCTATGAGAATCTAATGCCTGATGATCTGAGGTGGAGCTGAGGCAGTGATGCTAGATGCTGGTACTGGGGAGCGGCTGCAAACACAGATGAAGTTTTGCTTTCTGCTTACCACTCACCTCCTACTGTGTGGCTGGGTTCCTAATGGCCACATCTAGGTACCAGACTCTGCTATGGGTTAGTGACCCCTGGCTTAGAGAACACTTCAAATTTTAACAAGGCAAAGGGAAAATCTTCTATGAACATGCAAAAGCCAAGATTAATTCTGGAGTAGAGAAGAGGCAGGGTGATGATAGAACTGAAACCCTTGCAGCTATGTTTCAAATTGTGAGAAATAAAATGCAGCAATGGAGATGTCAACATGGATTTAATGTGGTGGCCAAAAGACAAATGTGATGAAAAAATATTTAAGTAAGGTTAATCTAGAGATTTCTCAATACTATTTCATGGAAGAGGTGGAATCAGAAAAATGAAATAGGAAAAAGAGTAATCCAGGCTTGAAATAAAACTGAGAACAGGAGGATTTCAAGACTGCCTAATAATGCCAAAATTTCCAGCCTGTAAGAATTGTGGTGCTACTGACAAAAATGAAATAACTATAGAAAAAAAAAATAGGTTAAGTTTCGGGGAGATGAGGATTAGCTCCATTGTGGACAAATATAATTTGAAACTCTTGTAGAGCATTTAATGATATTAAACAAATGGGTGAAATGCAATTGAACAAAACTCTAGATGGAAGGCAAATGGTCATTGTGTAAACACACTCTTTTGAATACTTTGCCTTGTGGAAGAGGATTGGCATTTTACAGTGTAAATGTATATATTAACAAAAAGACTCCAGAATCTCTGGTAGCCTCCATGGACATTTTGCAACATTAGCTATAAAACACTTGTAAAATCTTGAAAATGTTTTAGTGAAAATTTAAGTTCTTATCTCCATGCTTTTAGTTTTTGCTATGCTTAAGTAATAACAGTTAATGTAACACAGTAACCTTAGAGACAACTCTAATATAGCAGAGTTTTGTGTTCTTTGTAGTATATAAAAAGTGGTAGGCAGATCTAGGTTTGTTATTGAAGGGAAAAAAACACAAATATTTTGAAAGATAAACCAAGCTAAAAACTGCAGAGATAGCTTAGTACAAAAGTAGTTAATGATGACACAGTTTTTAAAATTTTGGATTATATTCTATTCTGTTAAAGAACACATATAAATTAACAATTCTAAAGTTAAATAAACATTTTAACACTTAGATATTAACTGGAAAATTATTACATCTGTACTTATTGCTTCACAATGACATATCAGCTGGTTGATTGTACGTACATCTTCTGTGAAGTTTAAGGTTCTTTTGAAAAATACATAGAAAGCACATTCTAAATAATCAAATCTGTTTTCTTTGGTCCTATTAATTTTCTGTTTGCATTTAAAATAGAAAGATGAAAAATAACTACATGATAGGCCAAATGTCCATAGATTATATTTTGAAAAAGATACTTATTGAGGAAAATTATAGCACAGTTTGATTTTCATTGAGAATATGCATTCAAAAAATATTGACAAATATATATTTATGACCAGTAATATATTTGAAAATATACACAAATATCAATACCAATAATTGGTTACCATGTATGCCTTGTGTAATTATACATTACATAATACTATAGTACATGAGATTATATTTAATACAAGTTATCTCTAGTATATTATAGTATATTGTATTATTGCACATTATATACTGTACTAGAATTTATATAATATTCAGTATTATAAATTTATGCACATACTATAATAAATTATTTTTCCAAATAGATATGTATATATATGTATATCTATGTGCATATATACACACACATTCACACTTACATATACATTTTCATTGTGTGTACACACATATTGTAGATATATACACATATACGCACATATGTATATATGACTCATTTTTAGTATATTTTTGATCTTTCATTATTTTGGGTTTTAATGCTTCTATGTCTCAACATATTATTTTTACACGATGTAATATATGTTTATGTCAATTATAACTTAGAAGCAGAGTTTTATACCAGAAAACTGGTAATAATTAATATAGCATTTCAGTGCGTTGGTCATTTTTACTATTGTATTCTGCACCTTATTTACTTAAAAATAAAATGAACTTTTATTTACATTTATTGAATTCTTAAATATTTAAATGCATCTCCACAAACCATTAGGATTTATTTTTTTCTGCAAGAATACCTGGGATTGGTATGTGGCAAACAGCTTTCTTAGGTAGAACACTGGCCTCCCCCCAAAAAAAAATTGTGGTGAGATAAGCCTAAATATCAATGAAAAGTTTTTAAAAGGACTATTTAATTTTATTTGTAAAAGACTATCAAAATATAAGAAATGAATAACTCTTGAATTCATGGCTGAAATGAACAATGGCAATATATTACATAATTGGTTATAGTTTGTAGTTTTAATTTCACTTGATTCTCTTTTTCACCTTACAGACTTTCATTGTAATAAATAAAAAGAGAACAATCTTCAGATTCAATGCTACCTGGTGTACATTGTCTCCTTTCAATTCAATTAGAAAAGCAACTATTAAGATGTTGGTACATCCATATCCTTTTTTATTGGCTTTAGACTGTACAAATGTCAAATGCAACAATTATATTCAAATATTGCTGCAGTTTTTTTCTCTTTTGAATTGATAGAGCATTTTAGGTCATGTTGAAATCTGGATTATAACTGCCCCGTGTTCCATTTTTGAGAATACATTTAAATATAATTTCTAGTATGCACAATAGTGGTAAATATTAACAAATCTTAATCTTAATTGTTTTTAATATATAGTATATATATTTGACATTAAGAAGCTACTTTATTTCATATGTGTATATACATATAAACAGATTTTAGAAACATATTTCCAATATTATTATCTTTTAATCCTTGACTGTAACCTACCTTTTTCCGACTGTTTGTTTTAATGACTGTCCTGACTGACTGCATATATATGTCCATGACTGATTTTCCCAAATGGGGGCCAGCATTACGGTAAGTTATATGATTATATATAATCTCATGCAAGATGATACTTTATATTTAACATATGGTGTTTTAGTATCCTATATATTATAGCATGATGTAATTTAATATTTATACTTTATATATAATATACTGTTTGTTATACATAATGTGATATTTATACACATACCATGATTAATGAATTTTCCAAATAGAAACAAATATATATATATATATGACAATTTTAATGTTTTTATGCACTTTCATTATCCTTAGATTTTAAACACTTCTATTTCCCAGCCTGTTAGGTGAACATTATGCAAATGTTTGAGTCTAGCTATGTGTTTATGTCTGTGGTATCATATAATGAGGTTCTTTTTTTAAGTTAATTACTAATGATTAATTTGTCGGTGCCTCAGATTATCTTTACTATTGCTATCTCACACCTGATTTGCTTCAAACTCAAATAACATTTCTTTCTATTCTTTAAGAGAGTTATTTCTTTTTCTTCCTTTCTGTTCTACTTCTTTTTCTCTTTCCTGAAGGATATGAGTAGTTTCATTTGCATTAGCCTACAGTGGTAGAAAAGTTCATTAAATTTTCTAGGAATAAAGGTTTTCTTGATGCTATCTCTCAAGTTTAATCATTCTTAAAACTAGTTGACTGTAGAAGATAAATATTATACTCACACCATAAAAATCTTTGTAAATGCATATAATAAAATTAATTTTTTCACATGCCTTTACAATTCATTTAATTATTGAATGATTCTCAATGTGGAGTAAACTTGATACTTTCATCAAGGACTCGTTGAAAAAATTGATAGTCAAATTTCATGCTTAATGCCATCAGACATGGCCCACCCTAGAAGCCCTATCTAAAGCCCTATCCTATGGTTTAAGGGATACATGTTTTTTTGATTGTTGTCTCGTGGTTGATTTGTTGTTGGTTGATTGGTTGCCAAATAGTTATCACAGACATTGTATTTTAGAGCTGACAACGTATTATTTTCACTTTTAATGTATATGTGAAAATTTTACTGCAGGAATTCTTTGCTTGGAATTTACACACTTGAAATATTTGTAAAACTTACTGCAAGAGGCATCTGGGCAGGACCTTTTCATTTCTTTGGTGATCCGTGGAATTGGCTTGATTTCACTGTAACTTTGTTTGAGTGAGTATTTCTTTAAGTTACGAACATCTTGATACCTTGCTAAGCAAATGATTTTTATAAAAAATGTAGAGGATGACAACCTTTTCTGCCTGCAAAAATTGGAAAATAAAGAATATTATAAATTACAGTTAAAATGAGTTCTCTTAGGTAACTCCTACTGAACTAGCCCTCAGAATACGCAATAAAAATGAAAGAAATCGGGTATTATTTCTGTTTTCTAGATGAAGCAAAGATGATAGCAGTAGAATATTTGCTTTTAAAGTTATTACTTTCAGTGAGCATAAAATCCCCTGGAGACTTATGTATTTATTTTTTCAATGCGTCTGTTTAATGTGCTCTGTGTTATGACTGAAGAAATGATTACTGGCATTAAATTTCTGTTAAAGTAACTTAAAATTGATATTCTATTTATAGACTTCCATTTAAATTAAAAAAAATAATCTTTAGAAAGGTCAGTAATCAGTGTCTGCAATGTTGTAAGCAATCAAAAAAATATTAGCTAGTATCACTACTGCTTCTGTTATTGTCAATATTTCTGCTATTGCTGTTATCAAACTCTTAGCTAATACAGCTAACATTTTCATAGCTTTTAGTATGTGCCAAATGTTCTTCTAAGTGGACCCTGTTCACAGGTAATCTGGGTAGAGTCTGTGCTCTTAACCACTATGCACCCTGACTTCTGCTATCATCACCATTCCCATTACCATTATTATCATCATCATCATCATTATCACTATCATCAGAATTACCACCACCATCATCTAAAGTTTAAATCCTTAAAAGATGCTTATTCCTTTAAAAAAATCTATGAATTTTAAATTTCTTTTTATAACAAAATATTTATAAACATGATATACAGTATTTGATGTGAAATTAAGAGTACTCACAGGGTCAAAATTTTATAAATGCTCATAATTTGTGGATTAATATTTATCTGGCTACTTTGCATTTGTAGCAATCTTTATCTTCCAATCAGTAGTAAAATTATTTGCAAATGAAATAATGAGAGCAATGGAATTATAATGAAATAATAATTACTATCCATAATAATAATAATAATAATAATAATAATAATTGATATATGGTTTTAAAAATAAGTTTCAAAAATTATAAAAAGCCAAAAAGAAGTAGAATAGAATCAATGTGACTTCTAAATAACTCTTAACTAATTCCACAGGCATGTAACAAGCTATTCACCTCTAAACTTCGTTTCGACATTTCGAATTGCAAGAAATTTGAGAATTTTGAAAATTATCCCTTTAAACCAAGGTAAGAAATGGCACTGATGTTTTTCTTTTTGTTTTGTTTTATGTACTCCTATATATTCACTTGAACTCCTCTGTTATTATTTGAAGAAATATAAATTGAATAGTGATTCAGCCTTGAAATCAATGAATTATCTGATATTGAAATTTATTTCAGCCACTATAGGAAAGGAAAGAAAAAAAATAGCACATCTGACTGTTATTTATTTGAGATGAGTTTACTACTTATGACAAAATGCAGAGATTAATCAAAAATCTTTTTCTATTTGTATTTAATTTTATATCTTAAACATAAACTTTTATAAAATTATTCCTAGACTTCTAAGAGAGATGACAGTTTACACAGATATCTAATTTACTTTCTCCTTTTCCTTATTGCATCTAAAATCCAGATGAAATGAATAAAGTAATATAAAATAAAATACATTCCCTTTTGCTCTGAGTGCTTAGATAGGGTACATTCCATATGGCACCAAGTTCAGGGAAATTCTGCTAATAAGGTTGTAACTACATTGATGGAAGATGCTGAGGACTTACTTATAGCTCTCATTCTTGAAGATATCCTAAAAAGCCCACCAACACCTAATTTGTTATTCAAAATTAATAAAAACAGTCAGATAAGAACAGCTCCACCCAGTTCTTTTGGCTGCTATGAGTCAGAATATTATGAAGTAGGTGGGCCAATAAACCCAGGGGCAAGTGTGATAATACCAAAAGTAAGATCTTATACAGTGAAATTATAGAAGATACAGTTTTATTTTTGATGTAAAGAGTACATTTGTTCAAAATAAGAACTTAAGTTTGATACAGTTTCTCAAAATAGGTTTATTTTATCTAAAATACTAGATGAAAAAAGTAAGAAATTAAATCAAAAATAAACTCCACAAGAAAAATACCTGAACTAAAACAAAATGAAAGTTTAAAAAATAAAAAGAAAGGCAACATCATACTAGGATATCAGAATCAAAATTGGTATATGGTTCAGAACTTTAAATGGTAGATAACAATGAAAATTATTAATAAATTTGATTCTGTAAAATTGGATGGTGACTTTTTTACCTTCAAACAAAATGTCACCACTTAAATTAAAACTCAAAAAAATTTGCTTTATATGTATATATATGTGTGTGTATGTACATCTACATATATGCAGACACACACACGTATTCTTATTTAAGAATTGCCACTCTGAAAAATAATTTCAACAAAACAATATGACAAAAATTTCCAGTACAATAATATATAGAGAACTCACAATAGTTACCAAATAAAAAGTGCACAGTGAAAATATACATATTTTTAAAATTCATTATGGTAATCAGAAATTATATCAAAATAAAGTGATTTAATTTTTTTCTAATAAATTGAAAATAATACTTTCTTAAAAATCTTTCATTTTTAATAAGGCATGACTATATACATGTAGTAGTCTGGTTTATACATTGTTTTAACAGCTGTTAAAAGAAATTTGAACATATCTATCAATACTTAAATGTGGTCATATATGTTGACACAGAAATTCCATTTCTAATATAACACTTAAAAAAAACTGGCATATAGCAAAAAAAATAATAATAATGGTATAATTCCAAGTGGCAAAAGTAGGCTCTAAGCATGTATTTTAATATATGATTAATTTAAATTGAATATTTAATCTAGATATCACATTTCTTTAACCACAGGAATAACTTTATTTTAACCCTATTCTTTTATACTCAAGACATCCAATTATCTGAGGAAGTCATTTAAAAAAGAAATTTGCAATAATCACAATAATATATGAAATTGGTATTATTATCCTCAGTTTAAAGATAATAAAATGGAGGCATAGAAATATTGATAATTTGTTCAACATCACAGAGCTAGTGTAATCTCATCCATTTTTGAGCTGAGCAGTTATTAGGATCCTAAATATAAACAGACTAACAAATAAGAAGAGAGAAAGGGAAAAAGAGAGGAAGGAAGGAAGGGATGAAGGAAGGAAGGAGGGTAGCAATGAAAGGAATAAAGGAAGGAAGGAAGGAAGGAAGGAAGGAAGGAAGGAAGGAAGGAAGGAAGGAAGGAAGGAAGGAAGGAAGGAAAAGAAAGGAACGTAGGTTATAGTTTCATCTATGAAGTACAATTACATTTTTTTTTTGTCTCTTATTTTCTGATTTCAGAATTAGGCATGTATTTAAATAATTAGAAAAATGAATGTGCTTAAATAAACCCAACTTTCAGTTTGAATTCTCAATTAGTAAGTACTCTAAGTACAACCTGCACATATCACAGTTGTGTGTTATTCTCATTTCTAATCATTATTTTTTTCACATTTTATTTAACCAGCTTCCAAAATTGAATTCTTAATAAGTTAAAGAACAGTATAAAATACTGCTTTTTCAAACTATTTTTTGTTTCAACAACATCTACAATTCGTTTTGATTTATAACTCTATACCTGTTCTTGACTTATAAACAAAGGGTGAATGGTATGAAAAACAGTAACCAAGAGCAAAAGCCTGTTCTTTATGTAGTAAAGAGAAACAAACGTATGGCTAATTTTAAAATATATTGTGTCTGAATTATTTTGTCAGATGTAATAAATTAGCATAATACAGAAACCTCAAAGGTTGAGTTTTCATTCATTTTATTTATTAGATCTAGATAATGATGAATTAGATTATAAAACACAAAGCTACCAATTATGATGGATTATGCACTTGCCATGGGAGAATTTTGCTAATGCTACTTTACTAAGATATTTTATCTGATCAAAACAAACCTTTTTCTTTTCAGGCCTGAAGACTTATCTAGGGATTCTGCTCCATTGTTTGAAAAAACTTACTGGTGTCATTATCCTTACTCTGTTTTTTCTGAGTGTATTTTCTCTTATTGGGATGGGACTCTTCATGGGCAACTTGAAGCATAAATGTTTGCGATGGCCCCAGGAAAATGAAACTGAAACCCTATACAACAAGACTAGAAACCCACATTATCTTCGAGGTAAGAAACACCATCTATGTCAAAATTAAAATTTTTCTTAATGAGAGATTAGTCTTCACAGAAACGTTAACTGTCAACTTCAGAACAAATTGGACTTCGGATTGTAAATGTAAATGCTGTAACTATGCTCAAGGACTAATTTGGATGTTTCATTTATTAAAATGGCAAAGTTCAAAGCTTTAGACATTTAAATAAGGGAAACCTAAGTTCAGAATTGCTAAATTTTATTCTTTTTAAATAAATAAATATGATCAGGCTTATTTGCAATTTCATCAGTATAGAATTCTTATAATACTACCTTTCTTTAATAAAGTCATTTATTTAAATATAAATTTAAGTTTCCTCATTAAAAACTTTGCCATGACCTTACAAATGAAAAACATGACCTACAATATAGAAATTCTTACTCTTGTTTCAATTATTGCTGTTCATTCTAAATACTTTATACTTTTACTTTACTAAATAATGAAAATGTTAGGCTAAAGGAAATAATGCCAAATAGGTATCACTTAACTCTTATGTATAAGTAATTCACATGTTTGATCATATATTTTCACCATAATCCTGCAGAAGAAACATAAATAACGACTGTGACAAACAAGGAAACAGAAGTTCAGAGAAATTCAGTGAATGTTTCAGTGTACTGTAACTACTTTGTGGCAAAATTAGGATTCTAACGAAGCTTGATCTGGTTTTAGAAGCTTTCTCTTTTTCCCAGACCATACTCTTATTGGATTTTTCTCTAATATTTAAATTATCACGTTCATTCTGACACTTTTAGAAAAAAATAAAAGCACATTTTTTAACTAATAAAATTAAAATATTGATAAATCTTATGTAGTTCTATATTAATTATATTTGTACTTTAGATTTAATAAGTTCTAAAACAAATAAGTAAATTTTATTCTTTGATTTGCCCTAGAATATAATTATGATGCAAGTAATACATGTATTACTTGTGAGTATGTGGGTATGTGAAATGTTTGCTGTTATATGTGTCTGTTTCAAAGTCCCAGTTTTAGTGATAAGGACTACAGGAGACAGATATTAGATTCCAATTGAAATACCCTTTGTTTTCTTTGACTTTGTAACAAAAATATGCCAATTCCTTTAAAAATAACCAACTTTTGCTATTTCACAGTTTTTTTATTAAGAAAACAGAGTCCAAGTTCTTTTCATCTTTGTTAAAGTATAATATTATAAAGAAATCACTTTTGAAAGATTACCACTTTCAAATTTGTTCCACTCTAGCCATTCCATTTCCTCAAATATCATGTTAGGAATTGCTGAAAATATTACATTTGTACAATATTATTTAACTTAATTGCTGTGTCATAGTCCTTTTATTTAGAAGAGTACTTGGGACTGCCCAGTTCTACTAATGTCAAATTTTATTTGGTTTTTGACTGCCATTCAAAAGATTTGATCAGTGATCCTTAACTATTTATGATTTAAAAATTCTTCTAAAATTATTTTGGGTGACAAAGTAAAGTGACATTATTTGAAACTGGAGAAATTAAATTTTGTATACATAATATATATATACAACTTTATATATGTTTGCATGTATATATGTACTCTCACACACACTTAGGACTGCTCTCATGGGTTTGATATCTGTGTTTTGAATTCAGAACCTAAAAACACTATGCTCCTAAGCATACATGTTCACAACCTTGGTAACTGGTATCTATAAATACACAATTTACATTTTAATTAACAGCAGGTAAGGATACCTGGATAAATTATATGGGCTATGACTCAGATCAACTTGGGTTGTAGTCAAAATTAGGTGACATCAGGAAAGAAACTAGCACTACATGATCAATGTAGAAAAATAACCTTTGAAGTGGAAAGAGAATGAAAATTAAACCCAGAGACAGAAAACTGTAATCTTCTGCTCAGGAAGATCATCATGAATAAACTCTGGAAGAAAAGGTGCTCAGCTTTAGAAAAGATTAGTCTTGGGAATTCTTCCCGAACTCTGGTCATACGTAGCTGGTTATGTTTATTTTCCTGAACTCTAATTTCAAGAGGGATTCTCTTCTTTCTATGCTGAGTTTTGTCACTTTCAGGGAAATGAAGTAGATAGATTGCCAGAGGCCTTTTGACCTGTGCATAAGATGCTAGAACAGCCTCCTAGATTGAAAAGGCCAGGCTATATAGCCTCATTCCTAAATATAGAGATGGATGTTCATCTGTACAGGGTTAAATGGATTTCAGCTATGCTATTCACTCAAGATTTCTTATAGAATATCATATCTTTCCCATTTTTCAGAAATAGAAAACTTTTATCATTTGGAAGGAGAAAGATATGCTCTCCTTTGTGGCAACAGAACAGATGCTGGGTAAGTGATTAATGTTTCTTTCTGTTAAGTCAATATCACCAGATCAATAGTATTTATTGAATAATTATTGTATTTACTGATGGTTCCCATTTGATTACATTATTTTATTTTATCATCAAAACCATGTTAAGAAATGTACAGTATCAAATACTATTAATCCAATCTTACCAAACAAGACAAAACAAAACAAAACAAAACAATAGACAGACAAGCTAAATGATTTATTTAAGGTCAAGAGGCTAGTAAAATGACAGATGGTCTATATTTATGATTTGGCCATTATCTGAAAGTCACCTAAGCGTAAGCAATTTTTCTTTTATTTGTCTTTTTTAGTCAGTGTCCTGAAGGATATGTGTGTGTAAAAGCTGGCACAAATCCTGATGATGGCTACACAAATTTTGACAATTTTGGCTGGGCTTTATTAGCACTATTCCGGTTAATGACACAGGATTACCCTGAAGCACTTTATCACCAGGTAAGAACAGAAAAAATCTGCTGTGCGAGTAAGAATGGTACCATGCTCCATGCTCTTCCCTTCTAAAATAATGGTCAAATATAATATAATTCATTACATGTTTATGTGAAGAAAATTTGAAGACAGAAAGGGAACCAGAATTATTAATTGTCAAACTATATCCTAACACTATGCCAAAGTCTGTGCTCTTATGTATATCTCATTTTATCTTTAAAACAATTCTACATGATTTTATATGAAGACACTAAGATCAAAATGACTGGGTAACCTCCCTAAAATTATATAGATATGCCAGAGAACACTGTCTTGCTCTGTAATATCCTATATTTGATATTAACTAAGTTAAGAATTTTTCTAGGTACAAATTCTTTAGTCAAAAATTTTAACCTTCGAGATTACCAAGTATTAAACAATTGTTTATTGAATACCTGCAATGTGATATTTCTTTTCAATTCTTCAGTTTTTTACACCTCCTTATGATTCAACAAGCTTCAGTTGTAACAGGAGGCTTGTTGTTATGAGACTGAAATCCAAATCCTGAGTCTGTCTATCTTTATAACTGATAATTTGTGTATTATAGTTTCTCAGAAAGATGTAATATTAAAATGGAGTTTCAGTTTTTCTTTTAAGAAAAGTTTTACCACAGAGAATATATAATGCTGTGTTAGCAGCACAGTTCATATTGTGATAGATAAATTTAAAAAATAACTTAAATTCCAAAAGTAGTTACAGTTGAAGAAGACCAGTCTTTTTTAAAACACACACATACCCCATAGTTTTTATGATTGGGTAGATAAATTATCGTGTGTGTGTATGTGTGTGTGTGTCTGTATAGGCCATTAATAATGATGAGATAATGTAATATATTTTTGGCACGAAGGTTCATAATCTATTATTAAATAAAAATCAAGTAAACCATAGATTTAGTATAATTATATTTCTTGTTAAAGTACACAGAAATATTACAAATAACATTTTTTGTTTTTGCAAACTATATTTTCTAATTTTTTAAATTTAGCATTTATATTATTATTTTTGAAAGTATGTAAATTATATCATAAAGAATATAGTTGATAATGTTGTAATAACTATTTATGGTATCAGATGCTTACTAGATTTTTCTGGGTGATCACTTCATAAGTTCTATAAGTTCCTAATCACTGTTATACACCTGAAACTAATATAATATTGTATGTCAATTGCAATTGAAAAATTAAAAATTAAAAAAATATTTGGGCAAGCATTAATACCTCCTCTGCAATACTAGAAACTTATTTCTAAAATAATCTTAATTGTGTATCCTCTTTCTAAAAACCTTCAGAGGTTTCCATATTCCTATGGAATGAAGTTCAAAGTTCATATGCATGATACATAGAACCCTTTAAAATCTAGTTTTTGCATGCGTCTCCAGATTTATTTCCTAACAATATTGCATTATACACTTTTGCTTCATTCAAATGTAAAAAAGACACTTTTTCTTACATGAGTTTATCCCCTAATTTCTTGTTTCAATCTGTGTTGAAAATAATCTAATGTACTCTCTGCCTAAATTCAAGTTTCATTTTGTCTTTGGTCTCACATCTCAGATTCATGCCTAAAAGCTAAATTTCTTCCTTGAGCTTTTCCCCAAGCTCTTCCTTCAGAGTTAGGTATGTCCTACACCAGAATTCCACAGTATCCTGTAATTGTCTCTGATAGTGGTTATTCTAATTGTTTGTTCAGCAACTCTTTCCACTAGGAGACAAACTACCTAAGAAGATGTATTTTGTTTTATTTTAATTTTGTGTTCTCAGCATCTAACACATAGAAATGCTTAATAAACAAAAATGTAAGTGAATATTTATAGATTATATCACTTTATAGATTAATGAATATCTTGCCTTTAATTTACAGCCCTCTATGTGTTAGCTAATTTTCTCATTAGCATTGGTTTAAAGCAAATTATTTTTCACTAGCACTGAAATGAGTAGTCAGTCTGGGAATGCTTTAGTGTTGGAGTCCATACAATACCTTATCATTAGTACACTCTAAATTTTATTGACTAGTATAGATAAGATTTTCTTTGATTTGGACTGGATTTATACTGAGCATTATTCTAACCTAAACTGACTATGGATAGGAAAATTCAGTGATTATTCTCAAAGAGAACATCTCATATCTTGGAGAATATATTCTCCATTCATTCAACAAATATATATTTTATGCATACTCTTTGATTCACCACAGGTACAGAAATGAACAAAACAAATTGTCAATGCTCATTGAAAAGAATTATGTTTAACAATAATGTTTATTGCATATTTCCCATAGGCTAAGATCTTTGGATGCAGTTTCATTTGATTTTCATAATAGAACTATGAGATGGGGATATAATTAGCCCCAGTTTTATGCTAAAATAAAATAGAACTAGAATTTGTACACCTTTTCATCCTAATTAGTGTGCATACTTTTGTCCTCCACCAACTTCATGTTGTGAAAAGAGCAAATTTTTTGATTAAGGCATACCTGATAGCTGTGAGATCTTTGGCAAGTCATTTTTCCTATCTAATTTTCATCTTCCTTCTTCACTTTGGAAGTAATAGTAAATACCACATAAACATGTTGCACAGAATTAGTGAAATAAAAACATAAAATATTTATGAATGTGCATGGCTGATGGCATACGCCATAATACCTACTACTGACTCCTGATTATTCTATCATAAATGACAGCTAGTTCAGTGGGAAAAATAACCAAATTCTAAATAGCTAACTTACTGGGATAATAAGGTTCATTAAAAATATTTTTAAAGACAAATATACTATTGATTAATAAGAAATTGTTTCTGACCAAATGTTAGAACTTCCTATTAATCAGTAAATATTCTTAACTTTGTTATGTCAATACAATATTTTCTATAAAAATACTGCTTACTGATTCAAATGGATGCTTAAAACTTAAAATTCTTTACAATTTTTTCTTGAATTCTTTTCATATACTTTTAATGAATGAGAATTAACCAGTGAAGTGTGGATTTATAATGTCTTTGTATACTTCTCTAAATTTAAAAATTTTCTGAGCTATCTTAGCTAATTGTTTTGAAATAATAGCTAGTCAATGCATAGTTTCAAAATCTAAAATTTTGTATTTTTCTATCTAAAAATGAATTCATGCAGGGGAATTATATGACTTTCCTGTGATTCACCCAAAGGTTCTTCACCAAAGCAGGTTTTCTGACAGATATAGAATTAATTCTGTTTTCCACCCTTTTAAATTAAATTTATCGGGGTGGCATTGATTAATGAAATTATGTAGATTTCAAGTGTACATTTCAATAATATGTCATATGTATATTGCATTATGTGTTCACCACCCAAAGTCAAATCTCCTTCCATCGCCACATATTTCAATTCCTTTCCTCCTGTCTAGCTCTCCCCTCTTCCTGTTTTCCCTCTGGTAATCACTAAACTGTTGTCTGTGTCTATGAGTTTTTGTATTTTTCATCGGTTGCTTTCAATTTTATATCTGATATATCAGTGAAGCCATATGATTTTCAACTTTCTATCTGACTTACTTTGCTTAGCATGATAATCTCATGATTCATCCATATTGTCACAAATGGCAATATTTCATCTTATTCCATTGTATGTAGATATATATGTATATATATATGTGTATATACATATGATGTATACATACATACACACACACACACACACACACACACACACACCACATCTTCTTTATCCAATTATTATTGAAGAACATTCGAATTGTTTCCATTTCTTAGCCACTGTAAATAATGCTCCAATGAACATCAGAATGCATATATCTTTATGGATAAACATTTTCAAATTTTTGAGGTAGATACCCAGAAGAGGAATTTCTGGGTCATATGGTAATTCTCTTCTTAATTTTTTTAGGAACCTTCATACTGTTTTTCATTGTGGCTATACCAATTTACACTCCAACTAACAGTGTATGGGTTTCTTTTCCCCCATAACTTCTCCAATACTTGTTGTTACTGCTCTTATTTATAATAACCATTCGTATATATGTGAGGTGGTATCTCATTGTGGTTTTGATTTTCACTTTGCCACTATCTAGTGAAGATGAGTATCTTCTTATGTCTGTTGACCATTTGTATGAATACCTGTTTTTGGGCCTTGATGTGATGTTTCCATAAAGTAACAATCAGAAGAAAGTAATCTGTAAACATTCGTTCTCTGACATTCTTAAATTTCATATATTTAAAGATTTTACTGCAAAAAAATAATATTCCGTATCCAGAGTGCTCAGCTTTCTTTATTGAGAGATGACAATTTTTTCTTTCAATATATTTTGTCTATTAATGAAGACATAAAAATAAAATGCTCATCTTAAATTAATTAAATTATTTAATTCTTTGGTTTCGAACCATACATTTTATACCTGATAAATGTCTAAAATTGAAAGGCTTTTGCTTATTTCTCCAGGTAAAGCTAGTACTTAAACTGTCTTGTGATTACATTCCACTTATGACTAAATAATTTTCATAATACATGTTATTTTTAATTTTAAAATAGCAGATTACAGGAAGACAAGTAATATTCCCTTCTTTTGTCCTGTTTTCCACCTCTCCTTAGATCCTTTATGCTTCTGGAAAGGTCTACATGATATTTTTTGTTATAATAAGTTTTTGGTTTGCCTTTTATATGGCAAGTTTGTTCTTGGGCATAGTTGCTATGTTTTATGAAGAAGAAAAGCAGACTGCTGTTGAAAAAGCTAAGAAGACTGAACCAAAATTTCCTCACACTTTAAACGAACATCAAGAAGGAAATGAAGACACTGAGGTATAAATGTTTTTAAATGTTTCTTAAAATCACAGAGTTTGAGTTATCTTCTCAAGGTCTTGGAATATATTGCCTTCTACTAGATGCTTACTTTCTTGTTATACATGATAAGAAGATCAAAAGTGATTTTGATAAGAGGACTCATTTTTGATATATAATGTTTCTTCCTGAGTTTACTATGGTAATAATGGCCAGCACTTTTATTTTTTAATGCAGAACACTTCTTTATTATAACAATATATAAAACAAATATAACTTTAAATATTCACAACCATACCAACTGTATATTGTCATGATGACTGATGTTATTCGGCTTGTTCAAATTCAGGGAATAGCTTGGATAATTCTTGAAATTTACTAACCTTCATAAAAACTTGGGATTGAAATGCATATACATGTTTTTGTTAAGAGCATATAAATTTTTGCTCTCCTGGCTTTATTCATAATCTCAACATTTTTAAACATCCTAAGAAAATTAACCAAACTCAAAGCCTTTTATTACTAGGAGAACCAGCACAGTTGTATTTGTCAGTGACAACAACCTGAAGAGTTAATGAATACAGGTCAAGATGGCAGATGTGCTAGGCCTTTTTGTGATGGAAATATGCAAACATGCTACAGTCTTTGTCCACAGGAAAAGGCACCAGAAACTGGTGGAATAGATGAGGATGTCCATGACACCTGGGCAAGGGGTAATCACTGCTATAAAAATAGCCATGGAACCCAGTAGTGACTAGTGCTAATCAAGAGAAAGGCAACATCTTTAAAGATTTCTTTAATATAAATACCATATGATTTCACTTATATGTGGAATCTAAGGAAAAAAAGGAAGAAACTAATCAAAAACAGACTCAAATATAGTGAAGAATTTGCTGTCGGACAGAGGGGAGGGGCATAGGTGGGCTGGGAGAATGGGGTGAAGGGTTAAAGAAGTACAAATTAGTAGTTGTTAGATGGCTAGGTGGAAGGCTAAGGAGGGAGGGAGCAATTGGGGGAACATTTTATGAATTATATAGATGTCTAACCAATGTACTGTATACTTGAAACTAATTAAAATAACTAAATTATTTTTTTTCAAAAGGAACATAAGACAATTCTCAGAATCATAATAATCAGATGTGTTTGAATTACATTCTAGTCCTATGAAGGGAGATGAAAGAAGCTTCTCTCTTTTGCAATTACAGATTCTCTGAGAACAGGATCATGTTTTTGTCACTACCAACACCTAGCATAATTCTTGGCATATCAGCAGCAGCTAATAATTGTGTGAACAATAAAATTAAATAAATGAATGAATTAGCATTAAAGCTATCACTAGAACAATAGAATCTTATATAGTCAAGTCAGAAATAAATGAGTTTTTTGTAAGATGTGGGTATTCCAGTCATTGTTATATTGTATGAATCTCTCATAAATTTATTCATTCACTTATTCAGAAAAAAAGTTTCTATAATATACACTTTTTCTGTCTAAAATGTGTAGTACTACTACTGATAAACTATGATTTTTTTTTTCAAATTTGACTTCTCTTAATGCAGTTATAGTTTATTAATTTAAATGTGCTCTGGGCCATACATGAGAATCAGATTTGGAGCTCAGTGATACTGTCTTCGATAATTTAGAAATTGTAAAGTACTAAAAGCATGGATAAAAATACAGTACCGAAGTTGTAAAAAGAAGGGAGAAATCACTTTATTGGATTTCTAGCTCCTTCAAGAGGAAATGTACTATGCATCATGATAATAGGGAATTATTTTATCCATGGAATAATTAAATTCATGATTAGTAAAATATAAAAAGTGTTTACTCTAATTTTCAATTATTTTAGAGTCATCTTCAAATGTATTTTCAGAGCACAATACTTCTCTTATTTCAGGATGAGATGCCCTATTAACTCTGCTTAAGAACTTGGATTATTTCTCAGTTTCCAGTATCTTCATTCATTCAGTTGCTCTGCATCACATAAACCCTTTCTGATTTTAATTAATATCTTTCAATTATAAAGAATTTCTTTTCTTGAAAGAGTACTAGAACATTTTGTCAAGCAAAATTTTCTGGGAAGTGAGAGTGGAAACCATTTTCACAGGATTTCATTTTGTATTTATACATAAGAAAACACTGAAGAGAGAAACTTAAAATAGAACAAACCAAGGACCCTTTAGGTGACTTATCTGAATGAAGACTAGTCAGATTCTAATTCCAATGTCATTATCACAAAGAGAACTCTTAGATGCTTCATATTCTCACATTATAGGAAAACAATAGCTTATATTGGCTAAAAGCACACTTTCACGGTCACATAAATATTAATTTTAGTCCATTTTAGTCATTTAATGGATGTGTATTTGCCAATTCTGTAAGCCTTTCTGAACTTCATCTTCTTCATCTGTAATGTATAATAAGTAGTTACAGTATTTACCTCATAAGTTGTTGTAAGATTCAAATGAAATGAATTCATGTTAAGCACTTGAAAAAATCTTAATGGCTAATTATAGGGAACACAAGAAGACAACTTTAAGAAGGCATAGTAGTCCATATGGAGAATACCTCATCAACATAAAACTTTTAAGTATCTGAACATATTCCCCTCTTAAGGAAAAACATAATAATAAATAATGCTTATTGAGCATAAACTATATGTCAAGCACATAAATGCCTTCACAATTTCTCAAATTTAATCTTTATTGAGGAGTTTCAGTTTCAAAATTTAATCTGCATTTATTGGTATTTGATTTCTTAACACCGAAGAAAAGAACCTGGTGTTCATCACTTTACTTCATTATTTCAATGCTGAAACAGTATTATTTCATCAATTACACCGTAGCAAGTTCTAAAAAAGAAATATGGTGCTTTGAACCTATAATAAAGGATTTCTCTGAGTCAGAAAAGTTTATGAGGAACTGACACTCATTGAGATCTGAGATATGAATTCATGCTATATAGGGGGAGGGAATAGAGTGAGTCAGAAGATTAAAAAGGCCAGTGTAAATGCAGTAGAGTTCACGTCCGAGTCCAAGATAAACATTTCAGGTATTTATTGCTAAATGCTAGGAATATGACTGGGTTCTTCCTTATTCATACCTTCCTCCAGAGAAAATTTAAACCAGTTATGAGAAAAATCCTAGCCCCTTTTTTCAGTCTAATTTAAACATTGGATTGTCTGAAATTCAGGCATATGTCCTTAGTAGCTCTTAAAATATCCAAAAAGGAGAATTATTGAGTTCTGATTCTCTCAGTATGCATTCATTATAAATAGCTATATTCTTGGGAGTTGGCCCATTTGTGGGCATTTATTTAATATTTTTGAGAAGCTTTATTAAGGTAAAAATATTACTAGATTTATATGTGATTTGTTCATTTTATGTTCTAAAATACATCTGTAGTTCAAGCTAAATTAGTAGGGAATTGAGCATTGACTATATCACAATAAAATTCTCCCACTTTATCCCTCCACCTGCACACAGACAACTGGCCTTTGGTGTGATTCTGTCAAACATTTTCACTATCAAAAACAGCTCTATGACAAGTAATTTCTCTACATTAAGAATATATTGGAGGATATCTTCATTTTCACTGAAGTATCATATTTATGAAGATACACCTGGGAAATCCCTGTCAGAACTTACTAACAGAAAAATTATATGTTTGTTGTTTTTCATCTCATGGAAATTTAAAATCGTATAATTTATAACCTATGTCTTATGTAACCTTATTAGTCAGCTAAAAATAGTTTCTGAAATAAGCATGGTATAGGTAAGTAAATTAACTTCATATCCTAAGTTTTTAGCTTAGTTTTTGAATTAAAAAAAAAAGTTAGGGGAGAGAACAGAAATCTGAAGACCTGCAGAATCTGCTAATGGAACTCAGTATGTAATATGATTGTTTTTCACCTCCTCTCGCTCCAGTATTTATGAAATTAGAGGGGACTCACTGGCACTGAGTGGAATAAATATGATTCCTTTCATGTCTGTTATGCCTCTTCAGATAGACCACAGCAGAACTTGCCGACCAGAGTGTGCTGGATATGGGTTATCGGTGAGCCTCAGCTACTAATTCCCTCAGTGTTAGGGGGCAGCATCCCCCATGTCAGTTATCTTTAAGAGTAACCTCACCAATTTACCCCCAGTTAACAAATATATAAATATTATTCTTTGTGTGTGTCAAATGTGAAAAGTGTTAGAAACTCTAAGGTGTAATATTATCTACACATTGTTAGTTTCTTAAGAGTTTAAATCTAACTACAGATTTTATACATGATTCTAAAAACATCTCAAGCTATACTTGTAATACTTATGAATGTATAGATCTTGTAACATCTACATCAAAGCCGAGGATTTTTGAGTGTCTTTCCAGTGCAAGAATTCTTTTTTAATCCTGTGTCACCATATCAGCAAAACAGAAGAGAAGGTCTCTTAAAACCATTACTCAAGAGACGTGGAAGACAGAAAGAAATGATTTCTTTACGGAACTATCATATATGTTCTAACCAAAGCAATCTTTTTAAATTTGTTCTGTTACCTGATATTCTTCAAGACTTATTTCATCATCACAATACCAAATCATTGTGATTTTGTCGAGAGAGTTTTCAAAGTTATAAAGTTAACATATTCACAAGAAAAAATTAGAGAAATGCTATTATTATTCAGTATTGCCGACTGGATATTTCAAAATAATCCTAAACTATACATTGAATTCTTTGTTGAATATGGGTAATACCACTGTCATTCTGTGATTACTTCTTTATAGTTGACCTCATAGCATAAATTGCAAGTTATACAGTTATACACACTCATTTTACAAAAAAAAAAACAAAACAAAACAGAAAGAGAGAGAAAAAAATAGCTTCTGGAGGTAAGAATCCGCATTTTTAAGATGGCTCTACAAAGAGAAGAAGCCAGTTTTAGACTCTAAATTTCTTTTTAGACCCAGACCACACAAATAGAAATGAAGAAAAGATCACCAGCTTTTACGATCACTTCTTCAAATATGTTGGATGATGCTACTATCAGATATGGAGAAGGTAAAGTAAAAAATATTTAGACACTGTGGAAGGTATTGTTTATAAGATTTATTTTTAAAGAAATCTTGTAATTTCTTCAGAATTTTAGATGATAATAACTAAAATTTAAGGAACAACATAATATTAAGATGAACAGGTTATAAAAATTTTATAAGCATAGTGTTTTTTTTTAAACATTGAAAAGGATTACCAAAGAATGCCATTGGATTTTCTTTAATATTGAAAGTGACATAGAAATGATAACTTAAAAGTATAAATAAAGGTTGAACTGCATAACATCAATATATTAAGATCCTTTCTATATTGACTCCGCTTTTTTAACATATGGCCACTAACTCAATATCATGGACAATATTGAAAGGCATTATTTTATAAACAGATAAATCTAAAAATTATGAATTGTAATACTCAACTATATTCTATATTTTTCCTCAAGAGGTACTCCAATGTTTTGCTTTTCTAACATACAATTTATCTCATTTTCATTTGCTTAACTCAGCAAGCATGAACAAAATAGAGGAAATTTACTCTGCTTTTTATTAGTATAAAATACTCTTGCTAATCCCGTCAGTAGTCTAGTTTCAAACCTCTTTTTTCATAAAAAAAGTCAAAATTTTCCATCGGTTAAACTTAGTGGACAATTTGCTAGTGTTTAACTTTTCTATTCTTCTATCGCAGAACATAAAAAATTTCAGAAGAGATGCCCATTGTGTTCGTGCCGATTTGCTAAAGCTTTCTTGATCTGGAATTGTTGTCCCTGCTGGTTAAAATTGAAGGAGTTTGTCCACGTGATTATAATGCACCCATTTACTGATCTGTTTCTCACCATATGCATAATTCTAAACATATATTTTTTGACCTTGGAATGTTATCCAATGAATGAAGAAACCATCAGTGCTCTCAGAATTGGAAACCTAGTAAGACATTATTCTACATTATTTTCATTTGCAATTTTAACTTTTTAAATCATCATTATCCCCATAATTTCATTTTATAATAGGTTGCACATGTATTATTATGAGTATTAGATGAAATAATGCTTTCATGCTTCCCCATATCCCAACCCTGCTTTGTACATGTTCTTATCACTTAAAAAGGTTTATACCCAAAGTTTAAAGTTCCACATTTAAAATTGGGATTCCTAGCCAGTGGTTTGGCAATCAGGTTAAGTGAAAATTATTCACTTTTCCTTCCCAAGTATATACCCTCTTGGTTCCATAGCCCTGTAGATTAGAGGAAGGCAGAGGTGAAATAACAGACGTATATTTTTCACTGACATTTGATTCTGAATCCTGACTACAGCTGCACCTACCCTGTCTGTTCTCACCACCTGCCTTTGCCTTAGATTATAATCCAGACTCCAAAACTAAACAGATATTGGCAGAAGAACTGTGAGAAATGTGGCAGTGAAAAGTTACAGTTTCTGTGCATGAGGGTTCTAATAAAGCTATGAGAATCATATCTCATCCATATGTTTTCTTTATTTAGGTTTTTATTGGAATTTTCACAGGAGAAATGATTTTAAAAATAATTGCCATGCATCCATATGGGTATTTTCAAGCAGGTTGGAACATTTTTGATAGCCTAATTGTGTTCCATGGTTTAGCTGAACTTTTTCTAGTGAATGTTCATGGAATGACTCTTTTTCAATCCTTCAAGGTGGTAAGTGCAATCCAAAACCTAAATTTTATCTTATGAAAATTGATCTCAGTTTCATCAGATATAAAATGGAAAGAATAGTAATACATATACCATTTAGACATTGGTAGTTAAATGTATTAATACTACACCAGGAAAGAGTAATTATTCACAAATGCTGTTATTTGGCCAAAGCATTAAAGGAAATAAGCCATATGTGTAGTAAATATGAGATGTAATCCTATGAAGCAGGGCCAGGGGTACTGGGTCGTTTTTGAGGAACAGGATAATGAAGAAACCCAGAATGTCAATGTGTAACTAAGGAACTGGAATTGAGTATTTCTAAATGTAGAGTGGAAAACTTTGTATAAGACTAGTCAGGCCAGCAGAATATTATTTTGAAAATTTCTAAGTCAGAATCAGTATATATCTGCAATGTAGGGTGATGGTAAGAATCAGAAAACTCGGTATAGAAATAATGTTATTATAATGGTATTAACGGACATGTTAAATATTTAATAAGGAATTTATTGTCACATTCTGGTAACAAGTTGAAGGCATGTAGTAGGTAGGAATCAGCAACTAAGTAGATTTGACCTTATCCAAATAATTCTTTAGAACCCTGTCTTAAATCCTCATACATAAATTTTTCTAATGAATGAAATAAATATATATAAGATGTAGTTATCAAATTTATGGATGAAATAAGACTGGGAAATGCAGAAAAAAATGTTATAAAAGATAGTATAAAAATATTTAAAAGCTAGATACAGACTCATTATAAGATGATTAAATTTTACATGGATAAATGTACAGTCCTCTTGAGTCCAGGATTCCAAATATATACTAGAACAAATTAAAGAAGGTATAACATATATTAAAATTATGCATGGGTTTTATATGACTAAGTTCAGTGTGATAGGTGGTTGAAATGTTAAGGCATTCTTGTGCTGTATAAGAATAAAAACTCTAGTGAAAAGAAGGGGAATATTCAGACTGAATCTAGAATGATGTATTCGGTCTTTGATATGTTACTCTAAAAGGGAAATACACAATAGAAACTTTAATAGAATTCAAGGAATCCTAAGAGGATTTTACAATATCATTTATATGTCAGAATGTGGGAAAATATCCAATGGATTGTGAAAGCAAAACAAAAATGATGCTTGCCCTACCAGATATTAAAGCATAAAACTAGATTAATTAGCATAATGTGGACTGGAAATTGACAGATCAATAGGTATGTATCAATAGAATATATATGGGTTTAGTGTAAGAATTATAGAATATCTATGATGTATTCAGAATTCTACTAAAATGAATTTTCAGTGGTTAGTAGTAGCAATGCTTAAAACTGAATATTACGTTAAAGATTTTACAAGTGTATTTGTATAATGCTGATAAAAATTTTAAATATACATTATAATAAATAGCCATGTTTTTTGTTGTTTCTTACTCTTATTTTTTTACATTGCTTTATTAGTTGCGAATTTTCAAGCTGGGGAAATATTGGCCAACATTTAAGATTCTGATGCTGACTCTTAGTAACTCATTGGTGGCCCTGAGAAACTTGATCCTGCTGTTGCTCACATTCATGTTCTTTTCTGCTGTGGTCGGCATGAAGCTGTTTGGTTTGAGTTACAAAGAATGTCTCTGCAGCGTAGACAAAGACTGTCAACTCCCACGTTGGCACATGATGGACTTCTTCCACTCCTTTCTGAATGTGTTCCGAATTCTCTGTGGAGAGTGGATAGAGACTTTATGGGATTGCTTTAACGTGGCAGGCCAATTCAGTTGTATTCCTTTTTACATGATGGTCATTTTAATTGGAAACTTATTGGTAAGTAACCCATTAAATTTTCCTTGATAACTTTCATGATGTGGGTTTATAGCATCCAGTGGTCTATAACTGTGCCGTCCAAAATGGTGGCATCTAGCCACCATTGATCAGTTGAAATGTGGGTGGTCCAATATGAGATGTGCTCTAAGTATAAAAAACATCCACTGGATTCGAAGTCTTACTCCAAAAAATAATGTCAATTATTTTTATTAATAATTTTATATTGAATAAAACTTTAAAAATATTTTTATATATTTAGTAAAATAAAATGTTAGCAGAATTAATTTTACTTTTTGTTTATGTTTTAAATGTGGCTACTGGAAAATTGCTGACATACATCATATTTCTATTAGATAGCACTAGTTTATAACCTTGGTACTCAAAGTAGCATTAGCATCATGTGTTAGTTATCAATGCAGACTCTCAGTCCCTTATCCCTGGAAGCAGAGTCTACATTTTAACAATATCCCCCCAAATTTTGTATGCTCATTAAATTTTAAAAAACACTGAAAGGTAACACTAGTTGTTAAACTTGGCTGCACATTGGAATTACCTGAGGAATTAATAAAAATATACTAATGCCTTGGATCCATTCCCAAAGATTCTGATTTTGTTTATATGTGGGCATAGCCTGATCATCAGGATTTTTTAGAAATTTGATTCAATTGTGTAGCAAAGTTAGAAAACCACTTGTCTATAAAATATAATATATTGACTAAGAGACAAAGCTTTCACTTTTAAACTTCCAGTAATCGAAGCAGTGCTATATGAATTGAGTAAGTAGTAGCTTTTACTTCTTCTAAGAAAAAGGAATGGCTTATAAGAGAAAACTATTCTTACAGGAAATAAAAAAGTACTCAATATTTGCTTTTTACTCATAAGTCATAGAGATTAAGTACATTTTCCAAAATACTTTTTAAAAATTACAGGTTAGACTCCGTTGTATTGGTGCCCTTCCTCATTGCTTATATTTCCCCCTGGTCATAACCCCTGTCATACATTTTATCAGATTGACATTACATTTCATTGTTGATGTACTTGTCTCTTGTCCTTATTGAACTGTGAGCTCCATGATGAAAGGGATCCTGGCTTTTCTCTTTATCGTCAAAGACCAAAACAGTGCCAACAAGTAAAAATACTTCAGGATCGAAACAAAATGAGCATATATATCAGCATACATAACTCAAAATATCAGAGATTTAAATTCAGTCATGGTGTGACACATGTTCAAACAAGATTATTAGAAATAGTTCTTTGTATATTTCAGATCTATGTTTTCCTGTGCCCCCTACTATCTGTTAGCCTCTGTTTTATCAAGATGGCTACTGTAGTCTAAAGCTTTATGTCTTCACAATCAAGTATAGTAGAAAAGAAAATTTCTATTTCTTTTTTAGAAGCCAGCAAACTTTTATTATCTAATTAGCTCTGAGTCGCGTGTCCATTTCTGACCAATCTTTATTGCCCAGAGTGTAGAATACATATATTATTTATTGCCCAGGGTATGAAATATGTTAACATATATTATTATGTTAAGCTACTCAGAATCCTCTCTCAGAGCTGGAGATGGTATCAATTGAAACCTAAATCATACTTCTACTAATGGAATGATGATGATTTCCCAAATGAAATGTAGGTTTCTAGTCCCAAAGATGGCTGATGGCTGTTGTAAACAACACACACACACACACACACACACACACACACACACACACACACACACACAGACCTTACAAACAAATAAACAGGAATATTGAGGTAATTATGTAATTGCATTTTTGTTTCTTTGTTTTTGGACTCTACTTCACATTTTTCTTATTCCTACTGATCAGAAATTTCAAGTCTATGGCAAAGAGTTACATGAACCTCCCTTCCCAATTGATTGGCCATCATCTTGCTTGGCTTCCTAAATTGTTTACACTTTATTCTTCCTCAATAGTCATCCAGCTGTGAAGCATCATGATAATAACACTAGAATAAATACAAAGGAAACATGAAAAGACAGAATTTCTGAGGTTGTTGATTTTTTTCTCACACATTTCTAACTCATTGTACTAAAACATTGCTATTTCACTCCGAAATGACAGCATTTATATAAAAAGAAGGTACCGATTATTTAAAATATAATTTTATCTTATTCACACAAGAAAATTTTAACAGTGATTCAGAGCTTTAAATGGAAACCTTAAAAAATCACTATATTCAAAAGTAAGTATTTTAAATGCCTTTTAAGTAGTTATATGAGCGTTGAGTTGTAGAAAAATGCAGAAATCAGATTCAAGCAAAAATAGGTTCCAATTTCAGTCATATTATTTACTAATTAAGTGACTTTGTGCAAATTACACAGCCTCTTAAACTTTGACAATATCTAACAAGAGAATGAACATAATAATGATACATGCCTTATAGGACTAATGTAATTTAAATAAAATTAGCTAGCATTCTATAAACATAAATGTTTGTTTTACTTTTTTTAAACTAGAAAATTGTAACTCTCACATCTACAGAATTTTGTTAATTATTTAACATGATTTAGAATTTTTAGTTAAGTACATTCCAGTAAAAATTGTTTTACCTACCATTTAAGTAATTGCATCAGATGAATTGTGCTATCTGTTTAAGCCAAAGATGGATAAAACATGAAAAGAAATAGAAAACAATACAAAATTGAGTTGCTTTTTAAAAATAAAAAATTTGATTATAAATATATGTTATCACATATGTATTTATATATTCCCAAATTAAATGTTTATATAAGATATAATTAGAACAATATTAAAATAGAAGACCCTTAACACATATTATACATTTATTGACTACTAATCAGAAAAATAATTACTCAGGTAAAACTTGAATTATTTTCTCTTCCATGCTACTTTATTTTGGTATGAGTTGTTTTATTCTCACCCAATAGGTAGATTTGAGGTAATGGAAGAGAGCAAATTTCAGGGGAGACTTTTAAATGTTTTGCTTTATATTCATTATTCCACCGTTTATCTCAACACAAAAGCAATAAAAATGTGTTTTGAATCTTGTTATAACACTATGATTGGAAGTAAGTTACCTTAAGTTTATATAATTTATGTTTTCCCCTTTCTTTATTAATGTTCAAGTTAGAAGAAGTAATCAAACCTCTATAGCTTTGGTCATTTATACATCCTATTTTTTCTTTTTAATTTTTTAAGTGACTAGGCTATTTCAATTCAGAGCACACTTGAACAAATAATAGCATTTTACAGTATTTTAAAGTATTTTATACCACAGTTTCAGAAAATTTTAAACTTCATTTTTAGTGTTTTAACATTCTTGTTATATATGTATGTATATATATGTATATGCATGTGTATGTATGTGTATGTCTATGATATAAGAAATCTTAGATTGAAAGCTCTTAGAAATACAATTGTAGCATAATTTTTTCTCATCCAAATCCTGGCACAAAATCTATTTTTTCATTCATTCTTTAATTAATTTTTTAACAAATATTTATTTATCACTAACTTTCTGCCTAGGACTGTGCTAGTTATCTACTTAATGGAAAATGTGGTTCCTGCTCATATGAAGCTTATATTCATGAAATTCTTACCTAATCCTTTTTCTTGTTTTTCACCCTGCCAAATTCTTAACTAAATAAATATGGGGGGAAAAAAATCCTGAAATTTTTGTCCTTTGGGAACGATAGAGATGCTAATGGTATAGTTCCTACAAGGGTCATGGAGCCCCTGGCCAGGGTAAGCTTTACTGTCAAATGAGATACTAGTGTGAAAACATAGTAAACTCTGGGTGTATTGTCTTTTGATAATTGTCTTTTCAGTTTCACTTTTTGTCCTCTGAGATTCTGTCATTGGTTATAGAAAATATATATCAGTTGTTCAGATGATCTCACCTGTCACAAATTTCAGATGGTGAGCCATCTTGTACCCTACATTTCATTGCTCCATAAAATAAATAACTAGTTAAGATTATTTATTTGATGACATTAATATCTATAATAATATTTTGATTTTCCCATATGAGTCTTATTTGAACTTTCTCTGTTCCTAAGAGACATGAAGATCTTGGTATAAAGAAGTACAGGTAATCAGTTAGGATTGAACACTATATGGTGGGTAGTTCATATTGTCAAGTGTGTATGTGCATGAGAAAGACAGTAATTATCAGAGTATATAAGAACTTCATCTCTTCACATAGATCAGAATTCTGAAAGAAGTTTTAACGAATGAGTTTTGGAGACTTTTATATACTTATTTTATTTTATGTACACATAAATTGGCAGTATAAATATTTTTTAAAGTAGATTTAATGTATGAAGAAATCAGAAACACAAGCAGTAAAAAAGTTATGTAAGTTATATATATAGCAGGTCCTCAAATAATGTCATTTCATTTAACGTCATTTCAGCCACCCTTGAGCCTGAACTGGAATAAGTGGGTTGGAAAATAGTTGTCTTATTAGTTTTTATTAATCTTTATTAAATGTATGTATAGCTCACGTTTATTTCAACATTTAATATTAGAAGTATTTTGGGCTTTATTTTGAAATTTGGTGATATTTTTGTGTAAAGAACTATTCTGTAGGAACTTAGATCTTGTTTATATCAATTAGCCCATAGTAAAATTAGTTTCATTATATGTTATTTCATGTGAAGTCACAGCTTCCAAAAACCTATGGATAACATTGAGGACTAGCTGTATATATATATTCTTAAACATAATGTATGCCATTTAAATTTTGCCCTCTAAAAAATATATAAAGCATAAAGTAAACCTTAAAAAGCTCAAATATTTGGAGAGACACTTCTATAATAGACAAAATGCTCAAGTTATTACTTTAAGTCTAAAATATGAATCAACATGAACCTCTAACACTAGAATTTAAAAACATCATCTATACCCTACAATTGCAAACAAGATAAAAACCTGATTCTCCAGAAACTGAACATGCCTGATCATATTTCTCAGTGATGATAAAGGTCAAAATACACACAATTTTTGAGTTTAAATAACTTGCAAGTCTTAGGAATGATTCCTCTATAGCACATCTCCTTCTTATGACCAAATTTGTCACCACAAGTAGTCAATTAACCTACCCAATTCCCATGCTTGCATGTCTCAGGGAAAATTAGATGTGGGCTTCAGAACCAGGAACAGTTCTCTTCCCAGGAGATTCCTTATGGGTTTGCAGAGCCTATGAAGATGTAATTACATGTCTGCCTGTGATAGGACTGAAGTGGAGTCAGCCACTGGGAGTAGCAATTCATTTTCTCACCTTGGGAGAGGCAGCTTGGTTCAATGAAAGAAAACAAGCTTCTGAATAAGACAGACTTAAGTTCAATCTCCACAACCTTTGATATTTGACATCCGTTAACCTTGCCTTTTCATCTGTAAAAGAGAAACAAATATTTCATAGAATGTGTCCTTAAGATGAGTTCTGACCATGCAAACCCCTAGCAGAGCTCCTGACCCATTGTAGATGAGTAAGAACTGAATAGCCTAAATAGCATTGTAGTTCATATGCTGTTTTCAAATCTCAGGTTAGTTTTTTTTTTTTTAAGGATTTTTTTTTTAATTACTATTTAAAAGGAAACAAAAAATGAGATACACTTACCTTCATTTACTTCCTCATTTAGATATTTTACCTGTTTCTGGCTTTGGTGAGCTCATTTAGTTCATACAATTCTGCAACAACTGAAGAAAATGATGAAGCAAAAAATCTCCAGCATGCAGTGGCAAGGATTAAGAAAGCAGTAAATTATGTGCTTTCTAAAATATTACGCAAAAACCAAAATGTTCCCAAGGAGAAAATGGACAATGTAAATGATACATATGTTAAAGAGAATATTTCTGACCATACCCTTTCTGAATTGAGCAACACCCAAGATTTCCTCAAGGATAAGGAAAAAAGCAGTGGCACAGAGAAACTCACAATGACCGAAAATGAAAGTCAATCACTTATTCCCAGCCCTAGTGTTTCTGAAACTGTACCAATTGCTTCAGGAGAGTCTGACATAGAAAATCTGGATAATAAGGAGATTCAGAGCAAGTCAGGCTATGGAAGCAGCAAAGAGGTAAGATGTTTCAATATCCTGATTATTTAATGTTGACTTATGGCATTGTTTGTAAGAGAGTGAATCAGTACTCAAGTTCCAGAATTAGATTACCTATTCAGTCTTAGCAAAGCACTCCTTGTTCCTGATTTTATGATCCTGATCAAGTTACTTAAACTTTCTAAACCTCAGTTTCCTCATCTTTAAGTGAAAATAAAATTGTATCTATTTCTAAGAGAAAATGGAAGGATTAAGAACAATAGTTCAGTGGTGCGTAGAAAAATGCCCAATATATAGTAAGCACTTAGTAAACATTAGATAGTATAATTATAAAATTCTATAAATTAATAAGCAGGCAGTGTGGAGTTATGAAAAATATACCAAAGAAAACTAAGTTTTCAGAATCAATGTGCATTACTGGAGAAATCACTGAACTCTCCTGGGCATCTTTAAAATCTGAGATTGGAGTTAGAAGAGTGCTAAAATACTTTCTTGTTTGCTAAAATTCTAAGATTTTTATTGAGTTGGACTAAAAAGAATAAAGAAAACCACCAGTTTGATTTGTAGTTTGTACCTTTATAAACCAAACAACAACAACAAAAAATGGGAACACTTTCAAGGGTACATGTCATTGTTGACTTATCTTCTTAAATGCATACCCTACTGGTTACAGTCTTATTGTCTTCATTTGAAAGCAGCATAATGTCTTAGTAAGAGGTGTAATTTAATAGAAAGGTACATCTATAGAGTTCACATTGGCACGGTGGCCTTCTTGCATTGAACCTCACTAAGGGCTCAGATCATTCATAGGCACTGGGGAGGGGCAGAGAATGTCTCTCTCTGGGTCCTCAAAATCTCTGGTACATCATGTCTCCCATGGGTATTTTGGATGTTAATCTGATATCCAAAACTAAAGAATAAAATATAAAAATCACAGGTAAGAAAATCACACGTGATCTGATAATTCAGAGATACATATGCTTGTTTCTTTGGTATTTAAACTTTTGGCCTTTTTTATTACTATATAAATTTTATGAAAATAACATCGAACTTTTTACTGGGTTTTGTAACTTTTTTCACAGTGAAGTAATGTACCATGGTCACTTTCTCATGCCATTAAGTAATCTACTAAAATAAATTATTTATAATTTTACATCAATTGATTTATTTGTAAATTTAGAATAATACATACTAAAAGGAGGTTGGAAAAAATTACATCAAATTGTTTAGATGCAAGGATTTAAAAACCCTAAAAAAGCATATAAATATAAGGAATGTAATTCTCAATTATTGAATGCCCAAACATTATATAATTTTATTCTGTTGTCTACTCCAAATCAGTAGTGCTTTGCTATATAGCCTTTAGATTATCAGAAATAAAGAAAATTTAAGAGAAGTCAAAACAATAAAAACAATTTGTTTATTTAAGAGTAATATCCTCAATGTATATAAATGCGTTACTACTGAATTGTACACCTGAAACTTACTGGATTTCATTAACCAATGTAACCATAATAAAAATATTTTTTGATTAAAAAAAGAGTAATATCCTGCTGCATATACTTTTTTAAATTGAGCACCATAATGTCTTACTGACAATTGACCATTAAGGTTTAAGCAAATGAAGCTGCCTAATTATATTTCCTTGACACTTATTGTGCCTAAGACTATGAAGTAAGACAGAATAGTTATAATTTCCTTTTTTTGTATGATCTACTTTACCTAGATTTTCCTAAATTTTTAAGATATCAGACTGGTTCTCTTCCAAATGTTTTAACACACATATCTTAATTTTTAAAATTAGAAAATAATTTTTTTATTCAACTATCTGTAGGATCTTGGTCATATTAAAGGATGATATGTTGTATATTCACTTTTAAATGATAAATAAGTTAAAATAAATTATTGCGAGAAAATCATTTAAAGGCCAAGCATGTCATTTGCATTATTACCACATGTACAAAGTCATGTGGTCTTGAACTTCCGATAAGAGTAGAGTGGGAAAAATATGTCAGTATCTGCAATTAATGTTTTTCACAGGGCTGATACCACTTTTCAGATCTATTCTTAACACTATTCCTTGTTCCATTCCTTCATTTCACTTCAGGGTAACCTCACATCAATCCTGTCCTAAGAGAACATATAAAAAAATGTCTGGAATGGATTTTACAATAAACACTAAGTACACTCTTGTCTACTGATCTTTAGCATCAGAGTGATTTTTTTCTGATACTTCTCATCTAATTGAAATAGCACGTATAGGAACCTTGTGAATAACTTTAATAAAGCTTTTGGAACTCAAATCCTTTTGGAAATTGGAGATAGACTATATATCTTTTGGCAGAACAGTGTTATTAATTAAATATCAATTTTAATCTAAAATTATCTTTGCTTAAATTAATTTAAAAAAAATTTTTTTTAAACAACTCACAAAGATATGTATTCATTTTAATGTCAACCGTGATATTGGTTTAAAGTCTTTTAAATCTGGTAACAACAGTCTTTGTATACATCATTTCTCTTATTTCTATAAGTGAAATAAACTTTAACTACAGTGAGTAAATGAATTTTTTTTTCACATTTTTGGTGGGATTTGACTTTTCAGAAGGTAAAGCCATCTAGCTCATCTGAATGCAGTACAGTTGATATTGCTATCTCTGAAGAAGAAGAAATGATCTATGAACATGAAAAGCATCCTAAAAATGGTAAGGAAAAACTTTGCTTTGATCATTATATTGAAAATAGACTAAATTTCTCTTAACCTAAATAATACTATTGGATATATTTTTATTTTTTAGAGAGTTTATTAATTAGGTTAAGGACTACACATACATGCACACATGCCCACATGAATCCTGATGTAAACTTACAATAAACGTCAAGTAAAAAGTTGACATTTGAAAAAAAAAAGAAAAAAGCTTCTTTTCTAGGAAATCTAATATAGTAGTTAAGAGTGTTAAGAGTGTTGGCTCTGGGATCAGACAGACTGGGTTCAAATCCCAGTCCACCACTTACTGCTTTTTACTTACTCTCTCTGACTCATTTTCCAATTTGTAAAATGAAGATAATGATAAAATTTACCTTTAGGTATTATTAAAAAGATTAAATTATGGTATGGGTGTATGCATGCATATGTGTATTTTTATGTTTTATCAAATGAAGTCAATTTTTAAATATGCATATAAAAACATCCTGTAACTGTCATAGTAAAACAAATCATGTAATGGTGACATATTTTTACATTCCAAATAAATAGTAAGAAATGTATAAGGCTTCAATTGGTTGGCTCACTAGATACGCAACATAGTAACCTAATTAAAATTAATTAATTAAAATTAGTTTCCTAGCAAGATTAACAAATGACTGCAGAGCTCTGGACATTTGAAATCACTGGAAAATATCAAACTAAAAACTGCTTAATGCTAAATTTCTATATTCAAAGTAAGAAAGAATCTGTTCTCAGTAGATTGGATTCTGGGACTTGTGTCATCTAAGACAAGGGAAGAAACATTTCCTATAATTTTTTTTGATCAAAAATGTATAAATTAACATTAAGTAAAATTCTAAAATGAAAGATTTGACTTTAAACTCCACCCACTTCATTTCTTCATTTTCCTACCTGTTAATGACTCCCTTCTCCTTAGGTTTTTCTTATGCTAACTTTCTTGACCAGAAGGTAGAGTTTAAAATCATGCATAGGTACCTTACCCACAACATGCTTCATAATCCAGGTTAGCTCCTTAGATCAAATCAAAATTTCTATTCCTGTTCCACACAGTAATTGAAGTTAATTTATCTGACTTACTGATATTATACCTCTTAGCATTTTATAAATATTTGTGTATTTAAATGTAAATGCTTGTTATGCCATGAAAATCTTCAGAGGATGAATTTTTAGGCATATTACCAAATGCAATATTCAGATGTTACATATGTGTACTATTTTTTTTATACGTATGGGGGATAAATTTTATTCTCAGACTCTGCCCCACAGGATTAGGGGATGTGCTAAGTCATTTCTGTCTTTCACAATTTCTTTCCTCCTATAATTACCAAACTCACAAGTTAAATTTTTCTTTGTTCTTTTTCTTCAGTGAAGCAGTAGTCAGTAAGTAAAAATCAAATGTTTGAAAGTTAGAGACCACCTGTGTTAGACTCTGTAAATAAATAATTGCTAAAGTATATGATAGAAAGTTTGAGATGTTTACTGTTTCACAAGTTTTCAAAATTTTTCTTCTTATCTGTTTCATTCTTGACAGGTTATGGACAAAGATATTCACTAGGTCAAATCAGTAGAGGGTCCAAGAAAGGAAAAATGTGGCAAAACATAAGGAAAACCTGCTGCAAGATAGTTGAAAACAGTTTTTTTAAGTTTTTCATTGGCCTTGTCACTCTGCTCAGCACAGGTGCTCTGGTAAGTGAAAGTATGTTACTTTTATGGGAAGAATCTCTCTGTTAATTTGTAAAGTCACCATGCCAAATTATTTTTTCCTAGAATACTTATTATTATAGCACCAAAGTTTATATTTTGTGATTTTAGTTTTGGAAGACATACATTACAGTTTCTTTAAATCTATATATGCCTCATTCATTAGTAAATAAATAATAAAATTTCAAAATATATAAATGAAGTGGTGGAAAGAAATGTTAATAAATACCTAATTCTTTTTATTTAATAAAGTTTTATATAAGAACCAAAATTTTATAATGTGCACATACAAAACTATTACATTATGCCAGTACTTTGATACCTATTCAGTAAGGAAAGATAAGTGTTGCCTATAGTTTTAAGGACCTTTTATCTATAAATATAGTTACCCATTGACCCAACAATCTTAATTCTTGAAAATTATCCTACAAATATCTGAAAATGTATTAAATGCATTTACAAATAGAGACTTTTTGTATTAACATAAGATTGAAAAGCAAAAATAGTCCATAACAGGTGACTTTATACTATGGTACAATCATCCAATGGGATACTGTGCAGCTATTTAAAAATTGTGTAAGATGTATGAATGCTGATATTGCAAAATATGGTAATAAGAAAAAAAGATAGATCTAGAATAAAGTGTATGACATGCTACATTTTATGTAGGAAAGGAAGAAAAAAATATATATTATTTGCTTGAATTTTATTGAAGAAGGTCAGAGAAGGATAAAGAAATAATTATGAGACGCGCAGAACAGAGAAAATGGAGTTATGGTTAGGAACCAGACTTTGTACTGCATATGTTTTTAAGTAAACTTTATATTCATATTTATTACATCTGAACACCATACAAATTACAAGAGTATAATATAAAGATTTTTCAAAGAGTGAATGTATCTGTGTAATTGTTACTAAGCTTGAGAAACAGAACATCACCAGAAATTCAGAACCATAGATGGACCAATTATACTTCCCTCCCAACTCCGTGTGGGTAGCCAGTATGTGCAATTCAACTGTCATAAATTGATTGTGCTTATTTTAAAAAAAGAGAATTAAAATAGAGACTTCTTGCATATTTTTATATTATTTTATAATATATACCAATTCAATAAATACATACATGTAATAAAATAAAGTTTTCTATAATAGCTCTAGATGATATTTATAATTTGTTTTTATAGACACTTTTACTCTATAATTGGTTCAATTAAGTCAGTAACTCTATTGCTATTTTATATTTACTTTTATTTAACAGTAGGTTTATACAAATCACTCCATTTTTTACATATGATTATTTTAGTCCTCGTTTACTTTTTGACCTTGAATGCACTTTGGTACACGTGCCTGAGATTATTGGTACTTTTTTGTCTTTTTTCAGTGTTAAAATAAAAGCACTATGAAATTGCTTTGAATGGCATTATCAGACTTTGCATCCCCCACAGTGAAATTAAGATAGACTTTCCAAAACTGAGAAGCTTTGGAGAACCTAATAGTTTTAATCATATGCATGTTTTTTCACTTGTTTGCCTGATTATTTCAGCAATAGAACAAGCTTTGTGATGTTTTCTTATAATGGCAGTATGGATTGGTAAAAACAATTTTTTAAAAATCTCTGCTTTACTATTAGCAAGTGACATGTATTTGTGAGCTGGCCCTGTCAGATATGACCAAAAGTTCTGTCTCTTATGTTGTTTCTTTAACTGATTTGAGAGAGGCTTTTTGGATCACTATTTAGAACAATTATGAGACCAAGTCCAGTCTCTATAAGAAGTAGTTCTGGAATCAATTAATGACGTCTACTACAGGTATGGAATCAGAAAATGGTACTTATGGATTATGTGAATAAATCCAAGCAAAGTGAACCAGCTTTTGAGACTTTGACCTATGACTTTGCTCACCATTTGCTTTTTAGAGATGGCCAATTCCATTTCTCTCTATGCCAAAAGACTTTTTTAGAAATTACATGTACACTAATCCTTAAATTTTATCCACAGGCTTTTGAAGATATATATATCGATCAAAGAAAGACTATTAAAATCTTATTAGAATATGCTGACATGATCTTCACTTACATCTTCATTCTGGAAATGCTTCTAAAGTGGATGGCATATGGTTTTAAAGCCTATTTCACTAATGGCTGGTACAGGCTAGACTTCGTAGTTGTTATTGTACGTATTTTAAAGAAACGATGTAAAAGCTGTTTGATTTGCTCTCCCTTCTTTACTCTTATTCTTATTCTTTCATTTACTTATATCTTCCTTTTTTCTCTCTATATAAATTTTTTAGTCACCAACATCCCACATTTCTTCATTTTTAATATTTAATATTTATCTTTTTCTTTCATTCTATAATTTTAAAAGTTTAGTACTCCATTCATGGCTTATTCTAATTGCCCATCTATGCACCCACTACTAGCAGAATAGGCTTGCTGCACAATATCTTGAGTATATCAGCTTTGTAAAATATTTAAACCCTGTTTGTTCAACTTTTGAATTATATATTAAAATCAGACCACTTCTCATTACTTTCACCAATACCGTACTAACCCCAGCTACCAAAAGTTCTCATTGGGATCACTACAAGTACTTTCCAAATTGATATTCTTGCTTCCACCACCACACACTTTCATTCTATTCTTGACATAGCAACCACATATATTTAACTGTTATGACATGGAAGTCAGCTCAAGTCACTTCTTTTCTTGAAACCCTTCAATAATCACCCCATCTCACTCAGAGTAAAGCTACAATCTGCAGTCAAAAGCCTACAAGTCTCTACATGATCCAGTCTTATCTCCTATTACTCTCTCGTTCCTCCGTCCCAGTCTACATACTACACCACCAGCACTGGCCTTCTTGAAGCTCCTCAGATATGCCAAGATTACTTCTTAGTGCCTTTGTACATATTCATTCATCCACCTGGAGCTTTTGCTGACTCACCTCGTTCTGTCTGCTTAAATAAAACTGTTGAAGTTAGGCTTTTCCATACTTCCCTGTTAAAAACTACACTACTCCAATATGCCCCTTTTCCTTTCTCTGCTTTCTTCATCTTCGTAGCACCTACTAATATTATATAATTTATTCATTAATTTTGCTAATTGTTTGTCTTAAAAATAAGTCCCATTAGGGAAGAATTTTTTTTCAACTTGATTCTTTCCTTATCCCCTATTCCTGAAATAATTCATATCACAAAGTAGGCACTCAATAATTTTGCTGAATGAACAAATCGCTCCTTATTTTATAAGCAATAATTGAAACATCTCAGTCTATAAATGATGACTTAAAATATGTGACCTCTGTCTTCTAAATTAATTCTTGCAAATTAAACTTCAACCAAACCTGCAACCTATCTTCCTGTTTTCTGGTCATTGTTCTTATGTGTCCACATCCCTCCATGCTTAATATATGACATGCTTACTTCAAAACCCACTTCAAGACCATCACTTTAGTGTAGGGTAAAAAAGAACAAAGTTTTCATTTGTGTTGCCTTGTAAATACAGAAAAGATGAAGGAACAATAAAAATTCATCAAAACTCTTACCGCCTTGCTCAATCTTCATTAACATCTATAAACCTTGAATCATTTTCGTTCATATATGTTTATTTTACAGAATCACCTTAGTATCTCTCTATACTTTTTTTGTAATTTATACTTGGACAATATTTAATCTAATTTTTATTTTAATCTAATTTCAAACTAAAAATGAACATAATATTAATCCTTAATTATGAAGATAGTAGAATATATGCATTTTATTTCATAACGTTACCCAAAACGTGTTTATCCTTTTAAAGTTATTTTAACACAAAACGATTCTCTTATAACTTTCTGTAAGTCATTATTAATAAATATTAAAATATATATTAAATCTTTTGCATATTTCTTGGTAGTCTTTCACTTTGTATTTTTTGTAATAAATGCAATGTTTGTTTTACAGATTGTTTTGGTTAAAGTTAAGATTAAATTCTATCAATTCTTTTTATATATATATTTAGGTGTTTTGTCTTAGTTTAATGGGCAAATCTCGGGAAGAACTAAAACCACTTATTTCCATTAAATTTCTTCGGGGCCTCAGAGTTCTATCTCAATTTGAAAGAATGAAGGTAAGAGAAAAGTTTTTAAATTAATCTAAAAGTTTTTATTTAGAATAACTAAATTTCTACAAATTAAATGTTTTGTAATCTCATTTGTATCTTTAACAATATTAATACAAAAACTTTATATTCTACTACTTAATAATATAGAAGAAAGATATATTAGCTATGCATATTAAGATTTTAGGTGTTTATTGCTCACAAGATATGAAAACTAATAAAGATAAGCAAAAACACCCCTAATAGTTGAGAGAAAATATAGTTTCAAAAGTACTATCTGTCTAACCCACAGAATATATATGAATATTAATGAATCATCTTAATATTAAAAATATAACTGACAAAAAATAAAACTTTGGCTATCTAACTTTAAAATTATAATAATACACAATAAGTAGTTATTTACTGAATGAAAGTTTGCATTTTAAAATAAATTCACTTTTTAAAAATCCACTTAACAAATTGTGAATTCTTACCAGTTTCCTCTCCCTCATTCCCATGTCAAAAATTCTGAATTGTGCTAGATAAATTAATAGGTTGAACCACATAAAATAGTCAATGTTCAATTTTTTGGTCCTGTAATGGAAATCTCATATGGCTCAACCAATAGAAAAAAAAAGAATCTATGATCACCACAAATAGTATAATTATATAGATAAACACGGATCAGTTATGTACAGAAATAGCAGAAAAAGTCTAATTTTACCTTTTGTTTTATAATTATACATTTTTTTGCACTTTTCATTTACATATACTAACATAAGCCAGCCTGTGTAATTAATACTACATAATGTCACATTTTCAATTTAAGTAGGATCAAATAAGAAAATTATTTATGTTTATACTGTGTTATTTTTATAGTTTATACATTATATGTTATATTTAAACTGCCATTCATTAAGGCATCATAACATTTAAATACTTTTCACTTGGTGAAAAATTGAATGCTTGTTTTTATCTCAAAACATGAGCAACTGTTATAAATACAAAAAGAAATATAAGTAATTTAAAATTTGAATTTTACCAAAAATATATTGCATAAGTTTGAATAATATTATTTTTATATCATATATGTGCATGCATATATACATATATAACTGTATTAAGTACATTAATTATATTTTAATATATGTGCAAGGACATGATTATTAATAATATTTTAATAATTTATATGAATCTGTGGTTGACTTATTATAAAAAGATTTAAAACTAACTCCTCAAATTTTTTTGATTTGTGGTATTGGGGAAGAAATATTTTTACTGTAGCAAATACAACAAAGTTTCAATTACATACACCTAAAAAACAAATAAATAAAATATTAATTGTAATTTATATTATAACTTATGAAACATCATAACTTATTAACAACATCATAAGGGTCCACAGGGTGGTATTATCTCCACTAGTTTGCTTTTAAACCAAGATGAGAGGAAAATAAACTAGAAAGGAGAAAGTGGTTGAAGAGGGCTGTAAAATTGAGGTTACAATAACAAAATAGATAAATTTCCAGCATAAATTCAGATTAGTGATAGGAAAATTTCATTCTAGGACCATAAGCTACACATGATCTGTTAACTCAAAACATGGGGAGAGATACAGAGGGGGAGATATTGGTCAATGGATACAAAATTTCATTTAAAGATCAATATGTTCTGGGGATCTAATGTACAGTATGGTAGCACTATGACTATGAACAGTTAATAATACTGAAGTGTATACTTGAAATTTTCTCAGAGAGTAGACCTTAAATGTTTTTACCACCAAAAAATTTAAAAAGAATCATATGAGGTGATGTATATGTTAATTAACTTGATTGTGGTAATCATTTTACAATGTATAGATATATTAAATCATTATTTTATACACCTTAATTATATACAATTTTTATTTGTCAATTATACTTTAATAAAGTTTGGAAACACATATGTGCACAAATACACAATAATGAATGTAACTGAAATAAGTTCTTGTAGAACACATTATGGGATAGCACCAGAATTTTTTCCTTAATAAATTTAGATACATTGTATAGGGGGGAACAGGGAGAAATGTGCCCAAATCAGCAAATTGTCTGCCTGCGATTTAGAGAAAATTAGGAAGATATTTGCCAGAGAAGCTGCCTCTGTTTGTTAGAATTTAAGCACTATACCATTTGATGCCATATTTTATTTAGAATGGCAATGAGACAGTAGCCATGGAAAATCCAAGGACAGGTACATAATAGCCACGTTTAGGTCAAGGTCAGGTCCAGATCTTAAACTTCATCTCTACCTCTGGAGCTTTGTATGTAGGTGAATGTTGCTACACCACTGAGTAAGTATATAAGGAAACTACATGACTATGAAGTTAACATTTTATGTATTTAAAAAGCTTCAAGTCTTAGGTGTGGTTATTACTCAGATATTTGTGTCAACCATATCCATGGCTTTTATTCTTAAATATGTATATTTTTTAATAGGCATAACAGTTTTTTGACAGGCATCATCAGTGGACCCCTCAAAATATCTAAAGTGTCAACAAAAGATCTGTGACTTGGTTTTAGAACTAAAATTAAATGTTGATGGAAACACAAAAGTCAAAATGTTAATTCAAGGCCAGAAAACTAAGGAATATAAGCAAGAAAATATAGCAAAGGTACATGTATCCAGTAATGACTGAGAGAAGGATAGGTTAAAATGGTAGGAAAAAAGAACAATGATGCCTCAGAAAAAAAGAAAGAAGTGAGTTTGGAGGAAAGGAGTCTAAAGTGCTGTAAATGCTACATGAAAGATAAACAAATAGCAAAGATTGAGAATATTCTATTGGATATAGCAACTACTTTACATTTGCCATAACAACACTAGTGAAATGATAAGAATAAAATTCTGATTTTTATATTAGAGAGAAAAGCATGTTGAAGAAATGGGGAGATTGATTAGAGGCCATTGCTGTTATTCAAGTTTAGGTGGAGAATTCATTTCTAAAACTTCCCACTCTGGAGTGGTTCATGAGTGAGATAGCGTGGCTCAGTGAGGAGGTTTGTGATTTTGTAAGTTCTGGATGCCTATTCAGTGTTTCTTGAAAGAGTCTCTCTGATTTCACTGATTTATAATCTCTTTGTCGTCTTTTATTTCTTCTGCTACATCTTTAATGCTTTTGTGGGCTATTCCTCCTCAGGGTCAGACTCCCCAGTACTAAGGTCTGAGCCTATTTTGGTTTTATTTTATATGCTTTCTAGGTAATCTCATATATATAACCAGATTCCATTATCTTGCCCATTAATTACATTATATAGGAAATTAATAAATGTGTAAAATTGGTGAAATAATTCTTTATTCTAGTATTTGTACAATCTGCTCTGTTGTCTTTTGATAATCTTTTAGTGCAAACATTTTGAGAATATCTGGACTTTTAATGTATATTTTAAAATCAAAATTTATTATTTAGATTATTCATATGGCCTATTAAATCTTTAGAGATGGCCTTTTAAAAAATTTTAATGTAATATTACATTAATTATTAATTCCAATTTAATCAAAATAGTTTCACATTTCTTACTTAAAATTTACATATTTGTTTTTTACTTGCCAGGTGGTTGTGAGAGCTTTGATAAAAACAACTTTCCCCACTCTGAATGTGTTTCTGGTCTGCCTTCTGATCTGGCTGGCTTTTAGCATTGTGGGAGTACACTTATTTGCTGGCACGTTCTATGAATGCATTGACCCAACAAGTGGAGGAAGGTTTCCTATATATGAAGTTAGGAATAAGAGTCAATGTGAAAGTCTTGTCTTTAATGAATCCATGCCATGGGAGAATGCAAAACTAAACTTTGATAACGTTGGAAACGGTTTTCTTTCACTGCTTCAAGTAGTAAGTATGCTTTTGATTTTTTAAAATCTATTATATGTTTATCCATAGTGTATGTGAACATAAAGGACAAAATGTGGTCGATTAATAGAGTTGGTTATAAATTATTTTAGCAATTATTAGTTAGTAGATACATATTATAGGATATATGTTCCTTTGGAGAGACAAAAGTGAAATATGGTTTCTGCTCTTTTTGGAGAAGGTGGAAGAAATGGTACGTACTGGTCAAATCTATTTCCATCACTGATCAGGTAATGTGGACATAATTTTTGGCCAACTCAGGTTGCTAATGTTTTTTTTTTTTTTTCTACTTAGCGCTTTGAGGAATGGCTACTCAGTTGCCAAACATCTAACAAATTGTAGAGGGTGAACCTTTCCTGCTTTAGCTTCCCATTAGAAAAGCACATTTATAGCAGTTACAAATAACTAGGACTCTTGGGCAGCATGTATTTTTTTACTATTTATTTATCTATCTGCCTTTCTCTCTTTCTGTTTTATACTATCTTAAAATATTTTATATTATTAAGTATAATTAAGCTAAGTAGTTTTAAACATAAATGTTTTAAACATAAATGTAATAATGAAAATTATAAAGATCTGATTTACACAATAAATTGATGTGTGGTCAGTCTTACTAATCAAATGTTTTACTATATTAATAATGATTGAGTTTGACTTTTTATTTGCCTTGAAGCATAAGGTTTTCATAACAATTAAATGCATGCTATTTTTTCAGGCAACATTTAATGGATGGATCACTATTATGAATTCAGCTGTTGATTCTATTGGTGTAAGTACAATATAATCTTAGAGCCATTGTTGAAGTTCACGTGAAGTCATTTTTATAATTCAAGACGGGATTAGCAATAATTGAAGAATTAACAATGTAAAAGAAAATGGTTATGCTCGACAGAAATTAAATACACTTCTGATTGAGTATTTCAGGGACAATGAAATCCTTCCAGGATTACAAAGGTTGAGGCCTAATAGGCCCATTAAAGAATTATCAGACTTTGTAACAATGATTAAACCAATATGATAAACTTTAAAATCTAACAAACAAAGCAATGATATCCCTTTACCAAAGAGCAAAAGAGGAAACTGCCTCGAGTAACATTATTTGATTTTATTGTCATAAATTTTTATAAATCTTGTTTTAAAAAGCCAATCTCATTATTTTTTTCACTTTTTTATATTTTTTCATTTTTAAAGACTTTACTGCAAGGAGAAGTTTTAGGTTGACACACAATTGAGAGGGAGGTACACATATTTCCCACATACCCCCATTGCCCACACGTGCATAGCCTTCCTCTTATTAACATCACTCACCAGAATTGTGTATTTTTTTTCAAAAACAAATCTACACTGACACATCATAATCACACAAAGTTCATAGTTTATTTTAAAATTTGCTTTGTAATACGTTCTATGAGTTTGGACAAATGTATGATGTCATATACCTGTCATCATAATATACAGAGTATTTTCAGCCCTAAAATTCCTCTGTGCTTCAACTTATTTTGCTTACTTCTTACCTTTTAGGTGAATATGCAGCCTAATTTTGAAGACAACATCTACATGTATTGTTACTTTATTGGCTTTATTATCTTTGGATTATTTCTTCCTCTGACTATGCTGACTGGTGTTATTATTGCTAACTTCCAAAAGCTTAACATAAAGGTAAGTATAAATATTCTCTGTTCATCAATACCTGAGAAAATAAAAAATATTTATTAATTTATAAATATAATTTATAAATTATAAATTTTAAATTAAAAAATATTTATTAATCCTGCTTTAAATAATTGGTTTTAGATTCAGCTTAATGTCATTTTTATTTGGTACCTATATAAAAAAATGATTGGTGTTCCTGCATATTGATGAATATTGCTAAAATGTTCATCTGTACATTGTTTTCTATATTCAAATATATACAGACAAGTTTAAAAGTTAAATATTACAAGTGTTTCTAGATATATGTTTGTAAATAATGGCATGCTGAAAAATAATAATATTGTTTTTTGTCTGCACAAATATGTAAAATTTAAGAAAAATAAGCCATACTTTTTTAGTGTCTGAAATATTCAAAGCTTTGAAAGTCATAAGCAGCATAGGCATTCTATCAATTGGAGTAGCTTTTTATGCTTGAAGTAGAAAGTCATCAATTCCAATGATCAAATATACATTTGATTGGATGCTTAAGTTTCATTTATGCATAAAAATTCAAATAAAACATATATACGCATATATACATATATATACATATGTGTATATATACACATATGTATACATATATAATATTCTGGTATTGAGTGATACTGAGTTACCCTTTGGCGCACTTTCCTTAAGGTAGTATACCTTATTTTAACTTTTTGGTCTACTGAGGCTTGCCTCTTATTAAAGACCATGGAAAAACAGCAGGGGATATCTGAAAAGGTTTCCTAAGAAAGGCTGAACTCAAAAGCTAAAGGTAAAGTTGGTTTATACCTTTTAATAAGCATGAGATAATAGAACTGGTCATATATGTATTGTTAAATGTTCACATATATGTGATTTTGATATTTTTTTATTTCTTTACCAGGGAGGCTCAAATATCTTCATAACAGTAGAACAGAAGAAACAATACCGTGCACTGAAAAAGCTGATGTATGAGGACTCTCAAAAACCAGTACCTCGCCCAGGAGTAAGAAAGCATCTAGATTCTTTTTGATGCTTCTAAAAAAGTTTCATATATATTTATCTTTAAAAAACAAACGTGTTTTTAAAATTCTTAACAAAAATTGCTTTTGACAAAAAGTTTTAAAATATGTATCCTGACAAAGCTTTGACAGTCTTTTTGTCTGTTTTGATTATATGCTATAATTATAGTTTGGTAAAAACACTTATTTTTTTTTATTTATGCTGAGAAGAAAGTTGTGTGTATATGTGTGTGTTTGTATCCTATTATTAATTATTGCTCTTTTTTTTTTACTCACAGAACAAGTTCCAAGGATTCATCTTTGACTTAGTAACAAATCAAATTTTTAATATTATCATTATGGCTCTTATCTGTTTCCAAGCAATAGCCATTATGATACAAAGTGATGAACAGAGTCCAAAAATGGATGCTGCTCTCTACTGGATTAACTCAGTTTTTGTTATGCTGTACACTGGAGAATGTCTCCTGAAACTCATCTCTTTCCGTTGTAACTACTTCACCATTGGATGGAACATTTTTGATTTTATGGTAGTCATTTTCTCCATCACAGGTAAGATTTAATTTAATCAGATTTTTATTTGTAGTAAAATTAATTCAAACAAACTCTTATTAAAGTGTCTCCTGAGATATAACCTCTTAGTAAGCAAAACAGGTAGGGACCTTTGCTATTGCCAACAGAAATGCTTTACATTTTTGCATTCATTCATGTACACATGCCTGACAGATGAAAGATATTCAAAAATACTTTTGAATTAATACATAGACTTTACTTCACAGACCACCAGATAAATACTTAATTACCCCTTCAGTATATCACCTACACATTTTTTTAAAGGATGACACTAGAAAGATCTTTATGTCTTAGGATGATATAACCTTTCAAACTTACTCTTTTCCTTTTCCTCTAATCTCTGAAACCATTTATAACTTTTGCAACATTAGAGTTTAAGTCTATAATGAATTGGTCACTAGTTTTACTCTGGAGATGTTAGTCTTTTCTTTAACCAATACATTTGATTATCCTCTTTGTGAACAGATATTATGTATGCTACATTCAAAGAATTCAGTAGTAAACAAGATAGGGATAATTCCTGCATATACATAGTATATAATCTATTATGGAATACATATAATTAACAATGCATTTTAATATTGGGTATGAAGGAAGAAACACAGGTGCTATGGCAATGCAACAAAGTGAGAAGCACCTAATCAGGGAGAAGAGGTCAGACAAAAACTTAATGGAAGAAGCAAAAATCTAAGTAGATATCTATTGAATAAGGAGGTAGTCAAGTAATCTAGGATAAAAGTGTTTTTAGGCAGAGAAAAGTTTGTTTATTGTCTGCTTCCCATAAGACACAGTATAGATTAAGATCCATGAGAATAAGGACAATATTTAAGTGTTTATTGTCAAATACTATTCTATGTAGTAAAAAATATAGATAAACTGTAAGCTTTGCTTGCAGAAAATTCATTCATTCAGTTGGTAGTGGAAGCAGTGCAACTAACTACAGATAGACAGTAGAAGAAGCTTGGTAGAAAAGTACATAAAGACAAGAGTGGGGTAACAGGAGATAAAAGAGGAATATGAAATTAATGAGCCCTATGTGACTGAAGTGGGACTTACTGAATCAGAGATCTGGAAAGAGGAAATTGCAGTTAGAGAGAAAGCTAAATTTAAGACCTCTGAAAGTCAGGTACCCTGCCTGGGTCCAAGATATGGCCATAGATGTGTATGACTAAAGTAAAATGATAGAGATGATTAAAGTTAAGAAAGCCAAAGACTGAGAGACTGGTCTTCGAATGGGTTGTTGATTTTAGGTGCTGGGATGGAAAGAACAGCATGAGACAAGTACTAAAGACTGAATGAGAAAGAATAAAATCATAGCGCCAATAAATTAGGAGATGGTGTAGTTAAATGGTATGATCCTCAAAGTGTCTGAAAAATTTTTTTCTTTATAAATATCATGGAATGGAAAGGTGTTTAGAAATCACATTGGAAAGAACAAAAGGTGCTTGCTTATTTCATCTTTGTACCCTGAAAAATATGTGGTGGGGAAGAATGAGCTGTCTGCACTTGAGAGTTTTGCAAAGGGAATTGTTTTCTCAAGATAGTCAGATTCTAAATTAGAAAGGAAATGAAGAAAATTTAGTGGTGAGGATGTAGAAAAATTTGTTTATAAGGAAATGGGGATACCTCCTGCTTAATGGAGGAGTTTGGAAGATGGAGGAGTTTGGAGAAATGAAAATTAAGCCAGAGTCGAAGGATCACTGAAACACTGTGGAGATGAGAGTAGAACATCAGAGATATGCCATCATTAACAGTGACCAAATTCAACAGAAATGTGAGACATGTCCTTTCCAGATTCAGCAAACATCCCATGTCATTTAAATGCTTCATGTGATTCTCTCCTCCCTGACCATCTCAACTCACAATGAACTACCTTCTCTCCAGTACTTCCAGAGAATATTTCTTATGCTTTTTATGGTGATTATAATCTCATCTTGTTTTATAGTGCTGTCTAGCACTTCCATAGTTCCCTCATTCACACCCCACCTCCTGAAAAAAACCTCTAGGCAAAGACTCACTTGTTCAATTCACATTTAAAGTTCCTAAGGGCCCAAATACTATTTATTAAATAAATAAATTAAATTATAATTTGTAAGTCACTGAATGCTGGACATTTTTTGTAATTTATCAATCAGATTTTTCTGCCTTGCATTATAATTAGTTTAAATATCTATCCCTATAAATTTGAGGACATAAATCATATCATTCATCTTTACCTATTTGCATGATACTTTTATTAATTATCCAGTAAAGGTTAAAAGAAACTAACTTTCTTGATCCAACTACAATCAGAAAAAAAAATATGACTACTGTCCTATATTATGGATTTATGCCATTTGTGATTCCAGAAGTGCTTGATCCATAATACTCCTAGAATGATAGTACAAACAGTCCTCTTCAAATTTTGCTGGATACCCTGAGCATTACCACAGTTTGTATTTGGCCAACCCAAACTTTCAATATGTGCAAACTATTATATGGGAAGAATTAATAAGTTATTATTAATTCTTAAATTAATTTAAAAAAGTAAAATACAAAATAATTTATATTCCTCTAAATACAGTCAAATTTAAATACATTTACTGCTTGCTTTATCCTTCCCCACACCAAGGACTACTTCTGCCTTTGATGGTAGGATACTACCTTGTGCCTCCTTCCCTTGTGCAACTGATACTTCTCTCTCGGATCATCCACATCCTGCGTCCCGGGAAAGGACCAAAGGTGTTCCATGATCTCCTGCTTCCTTTGATTCTGTCCCTTCCAGCATTGTTGAACATCAGTCTTCTGATCTTCCTGGTCATGTTTGTCTATGCCATCTTTGGAATGTATAATTTTGCCTATGTTAAAAAAGAAGCTGGAATTAATGATGTGTCTAACTTTGAAACCTTTGGCAGCAGTATGCTCTGTCTTTTCCAAGTTACAATATTTGCTGGTTGGGATGGGATGCTCAATGCGGTTTTCAATAGTAAATGGTCTGACTGTGATCCTGATAAAATTAACCCTGGGACTCAGGTTAGAGGAGATTGTGGTAACCCTTTTGTTGGGATTATTTACTTTGTCAGTTACATCCTCATATCATGGTTGATCATTGTAAACATGTACATTGTTGTTGTTATGGAGCTTTTAAACATTGCTTCTAAAAAAAAAATCAAGGCTTTGAGTGAAGATGATTTTAGGAAATTCTTTCAGGTATGGCAGAGGTATGATCCTGATAGGACCCAGTACATAGACTCTAGCAAGCTTTCAGATTTCGCAGCTGCTTTGGATCCCCCTCTTTTCATGGCAAAACCAAACAAAGGCCAGCTTGTTGCCATGGATCTTCCCATGGCTGTTGGGGACAGAATTCATTGCTTTGACATCTTACTTGCTTTTTCAAAGCGAGTTATGGGTAAAGATACGAAAATAGAGAAAGTTCTATCGGAAATGGAATCAGGCTTTATGTTAGCCAACCCGTTTAAGATCACATATGAGCCAATTACAACTACTCTGAAACGAAAACAAGAAGCAGTCTCAGCAACCATCATTCAACGTGCTTATAAAAGTTACCGTTTGAGGCAGAATGACAAAAATACATCAGATATTCACATGATAAATGATGACAGGAACGGTCAGGCTACCTAAGGAGATGCCTATTTTGATAAAGCTGAAGAAAAAACTATTCAAAACTGGATCTAATCCCACTTACCACCTTTTCACTTTCTTCACATATCCACCAAATGTTAACAGTTTAAACTAGAAATAGAGACAGTAAAAGTTTCACTTGATACTTGTTTACAACTCATCGAAGTTAAGCTTGTTTTCACAAGATGCTGTGTCAAATTCACTTTTTACCCCTGTATATTTAGTGTAGCCAGTACAATCCTTTAAACTACTGCAGTATGTTAAAGTGTGTTAAAATTGCCATTTGATAATCTGTTGCTTGTTTTCTCTATACAGTTTATGTGATGTGTGCTTCTTCTGGAGAATGGGGGGATAGTGATAGAGATTAGCAGCAAAAGGGCTTCTTTGTAATATTTTATGTGTACTTTAACTTGATGGGATTCAAGTCCCCACTTTCTTAATGTAGGATAGTGTTTAAAAAACAGTACCATGCTACAGGCCATTAAATTATAAACTTGCCTCGTCAGGTGCCAATTGGGGGAAAAGGAAGGGCAGTTCTTAGAAAGTGCCTTTGAGATCAATCACAGAGACCCTTGGGCTAAATAAAACATTTGAAAAGACTAATTGAAGCTGTTTTTTTGTTTTAGTTTGTTTCTGTTTTATTTTTGGTATGAGGAATTAATGTTTTATTGTTCGTGGGTTCTTGGTTTCCTGTCTATGGCTAGTTCCACCTAGCTCCAGGTCTTCAATAGAATTGCTTTTTAGAACAAGAATAATAAAGGGAAAGCACTTATGACCTATGTGTTTTTTCATTTTTCTCATTTACATTTTTAAAGTATACATTTACTAAAATGATATAGTAGGGAATATTTTAGTAGACTCAAGTTTAATCATAAAACTGATGTATTTTTGCCATTTATTTATAATGTCAGTATATAAGATCTGGCAAATGCATATCATAATATGAATTAGAAGAGTCAAGGGCTATCATCGTAGGGGTTTTCAGTGTCTTGATCCTTAGTTGGGAAACTGTGGCCACTTTGAAGTATTTTTCACTGTATTTTATGATTCTTTATAATGAGAGGAAGAAAATGACCACTGAAACTGTGAGGACTCTGATTTAAGAGATTAAAGTGTAAGCTCATTGTTGGTGGGGTTTTATAATAGTAATATATGCAAGTTAGTTTTCACTTTTATCTTTCCTAGTGTTTTTGTTTTTATCTCATTATATACATAATTATTCTGTAAAATGTTTTATGTTTGAAAACTTTTATTTTCACTTTTGAAATTATTTTTAAAAGATAGGCACAAAGTTGGTTTTTGACACATTCATAAAAATGTCATATTCATGTAATCTGAGAATTTGAAATTTCTTTTTTGTATGAAGATTGATTTCAATGTGCTTACAAAGTCCTAAAAGATTTAAAAGGAAAATGTGTGTATTGTTGACTTAAATGACAAGTTTTCAATGTTGTATATATTCAGTACCACTTAAATATCAGTAATTGTATTTTGTTATGAATGCATGATGTTGAGCCTTAACTATTATATTCCAACAATTTCTGCTCCTCAAAAATGTATTTAGCCTGACCATGATGCCTTTGGGAGATCCTCTAAGCAGATGTAAATTCAGGATTCTGTTTCTTCCTTCTATAAGTGTTCCTTCCCCTCCCTTCTTCTCCCATTCTCCATCATGTGATGTGGTAACAGCTGGTACGTTCTCTAAGCTTCTTCGTTTTCTATATCTTGGAAATGCTTTAATGTGGAAATTGCTTCAGAATTTAAACTGAATCTTAGCTTACTTCTGTATATTCCGTAAAGACCACAAACTGATTTGAGTTTAAAAATTGTTTTACTTGTAACTGTGTTTGCCAAAATTGTGTAAAGAATTATTTTTAACAAAGTCTTACAATGTAGTCTCTTTTTAGATACTGTAGAGAATAATAAATATACCATGTTAACCACACTAAGCTTTGTTGTTTTTCCCCACCCCGCTTTGGAAAGACACATTGACAACTTTATATAATAAGAACTTTTAAAAATGAGCCTTATATTAAAGCTTATTCATTCGAGCTCAAAATTCAAAACTGGAAAAATTTATGGTTCCTTTGGATTCACTTAATTTGGTAAAATTACTGTTAGTGAGCTTACCAGATATCCCTATACACTGACAATGTAATAAGCACTCCTCTTATTGAAATCATAGGTTTACGGGATATATTTCAGTATTATTAGAATTTGCTTTATAGAAGATAATGCTGAAATTAAAATTATTGGTATGCTACTATTTAATAATATCTGCTTCTTTAAAAATCATTTCTGGTCTTTTAATAAATATAATGTACTTCAAAATGATTTTAAAGATATTGGAAATAACTGCCATTTATTGAGCAGACTGTTATGCCCAGCCTTGTGCTGAGTTTTTATCATGCATGAGCTCAGCATTCACAACTCATGAAGCAATTCTCATTTTATAGATGAAAAATATTAGGCTTACACAATTATGGAAGCTGAGATATGCCACAGTATGCCATGTGCAAGCTGGAGAACCAGGCAGAACAACCAATGGTATAATTCAGTTCAAGTCTGAAGGCCTGAGAATCAAGGGAATCAGTGGTGTAGCTCCCAGTCCAAGGCCTAAGAAGGTGGGCAGGGCACTGGTGTAAGTCCAAAATCTGAATATGAAGGCCCGGGAACCAGAAGCAACAATGTCCAAGAGCAGGAGAAAGTAAGTGTCCCAGCTTGAGAACAGAATTCACCCTTCCTCCACCTTTTTGTTTTATTCTGGCCCTTATTGAATCGGATGATGCTTACCCATGTTGGTGAGAGCAATCTTCTTTTTCTCATCTTTTTACTTTAAATATATGTATGTCATTAAATTTGAAGCGAGTTTCTTGTAAGCCATATATAGCTGGGTCATATTTTTTAATCTACTTTTTATTAGTGTATTTAGATTATTTATATTTAAGGTAAATATTGTTATGTTAGTACTTTAGGTTGCCATTTGTTATTTGTTTTCTATTTCCTCTGGTCTCATTTCTCTGTTTCTCTTTTCTTGCCTTTTTTGCACAATACATGAACATGTTTTAAGATTCCATCTTGATTTATCTATAATGTTTTGAGTGTATCTCTATATGTTTTTGGTAGTGGTTATTCTGAGTATTACTATTGACCTATCAATATATCTATCTATCTTCTCACTCTCTCATCTATTATCTATCTATCTATCTATCTATCTATCTCTCTCTCTCTCTCTCTCTCTCTCTCTCTCTCTCTCTCTCTATCTCTCTATCTCTCTATCTCTCTATCATCTCTCTATCTATCATCTATATCTATCTATCTATCTATCATCTATCTATCTATCTATCATCTATCTATCATCTATCTATCATTATCTATCTCTCTCTCTCTCTCTCTCTCTCTCTCTCTCTCTATCTCTCTCTCTCTCTATCATCTATCCTCTATCTATGAATTATAGAGTCTACTAGTATCCACATTTTATTACTTTAAGTGAAATGTGGAAGCCCCATTTAGGTACCTGTTTTCTTCTTCGTTTTTAAATATCATTATCATGGAAATCAGATGATGCTATAATTTTTTTCCAATCATCAAATATGGTTTTAAACTCATGAAGAAAAGAGTTTTTTTATGTATGTATAGTTCTGCTTTTCATTATTCTTTATACCTTCCTATGCTCCATCATTCCTTCTTTTATCAGTTCCTTTCTGCATGAAGAATTTTGTTTAGCCAATCTTCGAGAGTGAGATTTTATTTTTTAATATTTTAATGTTTACTACATGTTGAAATGATAAAATTTTTGATAAACGGGGTTAAACAAAATATATATTACTAATATATATTTTTATATATTTATATATATTTATAGTAATATATATTGCAAAATATATATTACTATATTTATAGTAATATATATTACAAAATACATATTACTATATAATAGCTTTTCTTCCTCATAATATTTTTACTTCTTTTTCATTCCTAAGAGATAAATTCACAAGTTCTAGAATTTGTGTTTGACAGTCCTTTTCTTTTAGCACTTGAAAAATACTGTGCCACTTCCTTCTGGCTTCCATGACTTCAAATGAGAAATCCATTATTATTTGCATTGATATCTGTATAGGTACTATGTCACATCCTTCTAGATTCTTTCAAGATTTTTCTTTGTCTTTAATTTTCAAAATTTTTAATTGTAGTTTATCTTTGCCATGGATTATTTTTTGTATTTATTTCATTTAACATTATCTCAACTTATTAGAACTAGAAGTTTGTGTCTTTGATGACATTTAGTACATTTTTAACCAATACTTTTTCAAACAATTTTTTAGCCCACTCTTTTCTACTTTCCTTCTGGGAATGTGGTGACAAAAATGATGGCTCTTTTGTTGTCCTGCAGGTCCCCGAGGTTCTGTTCTTTTTTTTTTTTTCAGTCTATTTTTTTCTCTCTGTTCAATTTGAGCAAATTCTATTAAATCTATTGCTCTGTACTCAAGTTCGCTGATTTTCTCCCATGTTATCTCATTCTACCATTGAGTTCGTCTATTGTGTTTTTTTACTTCTGTTATTGTATTTCTCCATTTCACAATTTAATATTTTTTCTTATGAAATTTATTCTTTTGGAGATTTTCTATTTTTGCTTCAAGAGAATTTGTAATTATTGTTGAATTACTATTATAATGGGTGCTTTTAAATTCTTCTTAGATAATTCTAACATCTGATCCATCTCAGTATTAGAGTCAACTGATTGTCTTTTCTCATTTGGTGTGGTTTTCCTAATTCTTGGTATGCTGGTGATATTTCTTTCCTCTGGACAATTTGCCTAACATGGTAGGAGATACTGAATCCTATTTAAATCTTTCATTTTAGCAGGTAGTCACACTGTTTAGGTTTAGCACATAGGTCTTGGTCTATTTTGATAGGCTGTGGTTACCTTGGTACCTTAATTTTTGGAAGCTTTGTGGTATTATTTTGGTTTTGGTTTATTTGGTGTGGCTCTGACTCCCACTGATCCCTGCTGATGTTGACTCAGGCACTGAAGGAAGTTCCACAGGCCAGGCAACTGGGTTTCTCTCAGTATAGGAGTGGAGGAGGGGCTAAGGAGAGAAATGCTCCACTGAGGACAACAAGGCTTTTGAGATTGGGCTACTTGTGGCTCCACCAGCACTTGTGTATTTCTGGGCAGGGAAGGACAGTCTCAGGCAAGCTTCTGGATCAAAGAGTCTTTCTGAATAAGACCACCTGTAGCTGGGTCTCTCTTGTCAGTTCCACCCACAGGTTTCACCAGGAAAGGGACAGCTCAGGCCCAGTAGAGAAGGGGAGTTCTTCCCCAGCCAACCTTATTTTTGAAAGGGCTCTCACAGATGCTCCTTGTCAGTAGTGCAAGCTTGTCTAATGGTACCAGTGGGACTCCTTTTATCCAGGGGAAGACTAAGTCTACCTGGGCTGCCTTTTAATTTTAGATCAAAGGTGCTTGGCCTTCTGCTGTTAATATAGTGATGCAAAATGTCCTTCTCTATGTTCTGTCTCCAGTTCTAGGGTCTTAATCCACCTTGTCTTTTCAAGATCCCTTTCGGGTTGTCTTTTATGTCTTTTCAAGTCATACTTAGCAGGGAAAATATGTATTATGACATCTTGTCTAAACTAAAAGTCTCATAATGTATTTTTTAAAGGCATATTAAAACTAAAAGAAAGTTCACTTATGTAGAGTATCTCCTTTTCTAATATCACATAAAAGAAGCATCAGTTTAATTGGACAATTATATAAATGTAGTATTAGTACAAATACTAAAATTGCTAAAAATATTATAAAATTTTTACTAAATACTAAATATTAAAAGTAACATAAAATTATAATGTCACCATAGTGTACTTAGGATTATCATTATTAATAAAACATTACTATTTAACACAAAGAATAGAAAATAGTAATAAAAACAGAATTAGGCCATCAAAAATTATAATCAATTTTTGCATAGATAAATCCTGATCTAGAGCACTGATTCTCAAGATAAGTTCCTCAGACTAGCAGTATAGGATCACCTGGGAATGTCTCAGAAGTGCAAATTCATTGACCCAACCATAAATTAGAAACTGTGGAGATGAGGCCCAGACACCTGTGTTTTTTTTTTTTAAAATAAGCCCTTCAGGTGATCCTACTGTATGCTAAAATTTAAGAAACAATTTTCTAAATTTGCAATGCCAACACAGTAGCGACTGGCTACATGTGGCTGATTAAATTTAAATTAATAAGCAAATAAAACTAAAACTTCAGTTTTTAAATTCCACTAACCACATTTTCAAATATTCAGTAAATAACTATGTCTAGAGTCAACCATATTAGACAGCACAAACTTATTATATATCCATAATTTCAGAAAGTTCTATTGGATAGTACTGACCTAAGAATAAACAAATTTGTCAGAAATTAATGTATTTATGGCCATGAATTATCAGGGAACGAGATATCTTCCCTTTGTCCTGCCCAAACCACTCTCCATCTTTCTCCTTGCTCTGTCCTTTTAGAGGCTCACTCACAAATTTGCTTCAATCTGTTCTCTTTTCCTCTGATTACTGGTTGGGTTTAATCAATGAAGCATCAGAGTAAGTGCTTTCTCATCCCAGGTTAAATTTCCACTTCTTACCTATGGCCATAAATTCTGTAGAGAATCCCTTCTTATGCATATATCTAGTCTCTAGGGAGCTATACTGACCACTAACCCCCACCGCCTTTTAGGCCTAGAAGCAGAATTACTTGATTTCCTTAAACCTTGCCTATACCTTTTATAAGCCCCTTAACTAAATTCTCCTTTTGTAATGTGATTTCTTCTTTTCTACAATATACCTTGCTTGATCCATACACCAATTAAATTTTTAGGCTTTTAATTGTTTTGAAAAATGAAAGAACTCAAAATCTAGGTACTATAATAATTACTCCCAAATCTCATTTCTCTTCATTAAAATCAAGAGGGAAAAAGAGAAAAAGATGAAAAAAAGAGAGAGAAGAAAGAAAAACTGTTTATCATAGGGTACGTGCTGTGATACTTGTATTTACTGTGTTACACAGATTGGAACCATAGCTGAGCTGATGGCTGGAAATAGTAGATGGCACTGAGGACACAGGAATTAAGAGAGGAATCTTGATACTGAAGGGCTAAATAAGAAAATTTGAGGGAGAGGTGACATACTCGGGATTTTTAAACTGAATTTTTCAGGTCTTTTTATCTCCTTCAAGACAAGGCATGAAACAAGCGTGCGCTCTCTCTCTCTCTCTCTCTCTCTCTCTCTCTCTCTCTCTCTCTCTCCCCTAAGAGGACATTAGTTTCTAGTTTGAAGAAGTCAACTTTACCTTCTACTTTTTTCAAGATATTGTGTTTATATCTTGAAACTGAACTGAAACCTGTAAATTTTTCAAAGAATCTAGGATTTCAAAAATAAAATCCTTAGGCCAGAGCACATGAAAGCTATTTCTCTTTTCAGTGTCGACAAAATTTGCTTGAGTTTTTTATCTGAATGTTTGGAAAGCAAGAGAAGGAAGAGGAAAGGATAGAATACAGGATCCAAAAATCTAAATTGACATCAAATAATACCCAAAATGTGAAAAATAGGGTTGTATTAAAATTCTTTTTGTACTAAAATTCCATAGCATAGACTGTACCAAATATGCTAATGAGCCAGTTTGTTCTTATTACCAGGTTATTCACATACAAAAACAAATTAAATACAGACTCTTTGACCTCAAAAAATTATTATCTTGGTGAGGCAACAGATCATGAACAAAATGATATAAAAATAAAGGTAGTATGTGTTGCAACTCAAATTATTAACGGAAGTAAAGGTACCATAGATGCTAAAGCAGTATTTCCATTTAATCTGGCCTTTGATCACGAACTAACAACTGTGTGCACATTAGGATAAATGATATTTTCACAAGTCTCAGCCCAATTCTTCTTCCTTTTTTGCTTCAATTCCTAACTGTTGAATCCTGTTTGGAAAATTGCTTCTTTTCTGCCACAGCCTTGTCTTCGTACTTGGAAATCCATTACCAGTCTTAAAACTCTCCAAGCTTAAAGCTCCCAAGCTTTCAGTCTATTGTTAAACAAAAATTTTTAACTTCTAGGGCTGATGTTTTCTTCAAAGAAAGTGTTTATTAGACCACTGCTAGCATAAAAAGACTGATGTTGGGGCACAGAGTCCAAACCACCAGCAGCAATCTACCTCTCAGTTGGCACCACACCATCACCCTGAGGAGCAAAACTGCAGATAATTCAAGGCATGGCAATAAAAAACTTCTAAAAAATTGCTTTTCATAAATGTAAGCTTAAATGAGATAAAGTTTTATTTTCTAACTACATCTCATCATTAAGGAAACTAAGGATGTTACAAATGACTATTTGTTCCCCCAAAATTCATTCTCTGATTCTTTTATGATAATAGTATCCCCAATTCTGAGCTAGACACATGGCTTTCTGTAATAAATACTACAATTCATAATCTCTTTTTTCTGTTAAAGCTGATTATGTAATTAAATTCTGTCCCTTTTAACTTCTTCCCACTGATTGAAACATGGACAAAGAGGTAGGCTATCTATTATGAAACAAGTGAAGCAAAAAGTCAATGAATGATAACAATAATATAAAAGATTCTGTTTCAGATAATCATATAGTACCAAGAAATAGACCAAATTTTGTCTCCTTTAACTAAGCTATCAAAAAATAAATAAATAAAAATAAAAACCTTTGAGTGAAAATGATGTGATATCCCAAATCTCTTCCCAAAATTTCCAGGCAAAGGTCCAAATCATTAGGAAAGAAAATCCACACCATTTAAATGGTATTATATTCTCTACAGTTTAAAGCTGAATAATTGCTATATAGTAGTGCAATAGAGAATAAAGAAATCTAATATAATATCCCATTACCATCGACTCTTGTTTAACATTATGAATAGTATAGGCAATAGTTTCCAACCCTACAATGCTTTTCACTTCTTGCTCAATACAAATCTCTTCAAGATTTCTAAACAACAACAGAATTGGAAGAAAATGATCATAAACCCATAATATAGTGCAATGTAAAACAAGAGTGCCTTTTGATTATTGGGTACATCATGCTTTTTCAGTATGTGAAAGAGCTAGCTTTGTTTGCTAAATATTTACTTTTAATTGTTCTATCAATCATGCTTGATGGTTCTGGTGAAAGAAAGTGTTTGTTCCCTCAACTGAGTGAAACTTTTTTAGATCAGGCAAAATACTGACATATTAGGGCAAGAAAGACTGCAGTAATAACATCAGTTCAATTGAAGATGTATTGATTTGTTTTCTTTTACTTTACAAATGTGACTGAGCATCATTTCTAGGATGTTTGCTTTTCACCTAAACCTTAAATTAAATATATTTCTGTGTTCTCGCATTGCTTTTGCAAAAGAAAACACTGTATCCTACCAGTGGACACAAAAATTCTGCTGCGTGCAACCCAAGCAAAACCAGCCAAGTTGTACTAGGGATCTCTGCTGCTGCAGCATTTGATGTGTACAGGAAAGGTCTCATGAATAATGTACAGTTATAAACAGGTGGCCATATCAAGATCTCTTCACTTAATGCTATTCCCAAACATACTCTGAGGAAAGAAATTGGATACCTTCATTACCAATTGATCTGTACAGGAAGAAAGTGTGATTAAAAGCTTTGCAAGGCATCGATTGCATGTGCATTAGCTTGCTTTGACACACATTATTTTCCACTGAAAACCCAAGTAAATTGTGGCACTAACCAGAATTACGAGGCTAACAGAAATATAAACTATTTTAAAGCCACAAATATGAGAATCCAAAGAAATCCTTCCACTGCAGAATATGTAAAAAGCAAAAGCAGTTTGAAGCCACCTTGGAATTGTGTGTTTGTCCATTGTTGATGTGCTACCAATGGAACAGCTTGTAGGATATGAATCCACTCTGGTCCATTTCTTTAGTACAAATGACAAGAAATGTCAAGAGGCTTCAAGCACCTTCCTGGAACAGCCGTCATTAATCTTCAACGTGATCACATTACCTTCTTATTATTTAGATGGAAAAAAAAATAGTGGTCACGTTTTTTTCCCTCAATCACACTATGCGTTAAACCCACAATATAACAGCCTTTGTGCATTCACCTCAACTAGCTAGAATTATCAACACAATTGGCTAAAGTTAAATGCTGCTATTGGTAGGGAAAAGGTAGATGGTCCCATGGCTAAGTCATATACTACAGATATAAGCCTTTGACTCTTTTATATAAATCTTATTTAACAAGAAGATTAAAATGTGATCTACTATCCTACTATACCATGAATTGCTGTTATTATAGTAAGCATTTATAGGCATTAGTAAAAGAGTATTATACTTCTGCATGTTTTGTTTCATATTATTTACTTCAGAGACTATTATATTATCAATAAGCTCTATATTATATTAACTGTATCTGATTAACTTTTTCTCTGTGAAATTATAGAGTTATTTATCTAAGTATTCTGTAGAGTCTGTGTTGGTTATAGAAAGTTTCGTTTGTGTTGTTACTCTGTGATGGTTATGTTCTCTATATAATTAGTTATTCCTGCTTATCTTGGTTGGCTTATATTTGAAAATTAAATATGCTAATGTGAAATAAAAAATAAAATACTAAACTATTATTAGTGTGAGCTAAAATCATTGAGAAAAGGAATTCATCTGAGGTTATTTAAAACTAAAGTCGAGATCTGCTTTCATTTATGAAAGATAAAATGCTGTGGGAATTGCCATCTCACTGTAAATAACTAGAAAACTTGACAAAAATGTATAAAATACATATTTTTTAGACACTGGACAGTAGGTAGCACAGGACAGTGAAATCTGACTAACAGGATCCTAAGACAAGAAAGTTTCAGAATCCCTGAACTGTATCAGCACGCTATAACCCTCTATTAAAGGCTACTCCAGACCTGATGTTAAATACACTTCAATACAAGCCTCGAGAAAACTAAACTAATCCCAGACAAGAAAAACTTAAAGCAGTTCATCAACGGTAAACCAGTGTTATAAGAAATGTTAAATGGACTTCTAAGAAGAAAAAAATAAAGGATAAAGAATATGAATAATAATATGGCAATACTATACTACTATCAACAATCACTTTAAATGTAAGTGGATTAAGCATTCCAATCAAAAGACAATGTTGCTGAATGGACAGGAAAATAAGACTCTTACAAATGATGCCTACAAAAGACACATTTCAGATTGAAAGATACACAGAGACTGAAAGTAAAGAAATAGAAAATGATAAGTCATGAAAATGGAATCAAACAAACAAACAAAAAGCTGAGTAGCAATACTTATACCAGACAAAACAGACTTTAAAACAAAGGTTATAACAAGAGATAAAGAAGGACCCAGCAATTTCACTTCTGGGTATTTATCCAAAGAAATCCAAACACTAATTCAAAAAAATATATACATCCATATGTCCATTGCAGCATTATTTACAATAGCCAAGATGTGGAAGCAACCTAAGTGTCTATCAAAAGATGAATGGATAAAGAAAAAGTGGTATATATATATTCACTAGAATATTACTCAGCCATAAAATCGAATTAAATCTTGTCATCTGCAACAACATGGACAGAACTAGAAGGTATTATGCTAAGTGAAATAAGTCAGACAGAGCAAGATAGATGCCATATAGTTTCACTTATATGGGGACTCTAAAAAAATAAAATAAACAAGCAAACGCAATAGAAACAAACTCAGAGATACATTTTGATGGTTGCCAAATAGAAGGGGGATGGGGAGAATGGATAAAAAAGGGAAAGGAATTGAGAAGTACAAATCAATAGTTACAAAATAATCATGGGGATATAAAGTATAGCATAGGGAATAGAGTCAGTAATATTATAATAACTATGTATGGTGTCAGCTTTATTAGGGTGATTACTTCATTAAGTTATATAAATATCTAATCACTATATTGCACACCTAAAATTAATATAATATTGTATATCAACTGTAACCGTAATTGAAAAATAAAGAATCTCCTAAAAAAAGACTAAGCTAATCTGAAAGTCATTTAAGTGCCTGCCATAATTAAAGAATACAATGAAATAATAAAATGCAGCACTAGGTAATGTAAAATTCACAAAATCCAGTATCCAATCAAAACTGTCAGACAAGGTAAGAAGGAGGAAAATATGACTCTTAAGAAGAAGGAAACTAAAACAGATTCAGTTATGGTATTAATTATGAAAAAAGCAGATGATATTAAAATAGCTAAATACTATACTAAATAGTATAACTATGAGCAGGATATGAAGGAACACAGGAGTTAATAAGGAGAGAATAGAAAATATAAAAAAATACAAATGGAAATCCTGGAGTTAAAAAAAAATCATCTTAAAAGAAAAATTGGATGAGTTTAACTGCAGATTATAAACTGTAGAAAGAGATCTGTGAACTTGAAAATATAGGAATAAAACCACCCAAACTTCAGACTAAAAAAAGAAAAAAGAAAAAAGTGGGAAAGAAAAGAATAGAGCCTCCATGGCCCATGGACAAATATTTAGCAACCTTATATATGTGTAATCTTTTTAATATAAAAATAAACAAAAACTTTATAAGACAAACAAAATATAAGAAAATTTATTACTAGAGTGTTGCACTATAATAAAGGTCAAAGGATGTTCTTAAGGTGGAAAGCAAATGATAACAGATTGAAATGTGGATTTAAACAACGGAATGAAGAACACTAGAAAATGTAAAAATGTGAGTACATATAAAAGACATGGTTTCTCACTTTAAATATATATTTTAAATTGACTAAAAAGCAATGATAATAACAATGTATGTTGTTCATATTTTTAATACATATATAAGAAAAATTGATAACTATAGCACAAAGGACCAGTTTGAGAAAATGAAAGTGTATTGAAATAAGATTTTATACAGGATACATAAAGTGATAGAATTATTCTAAGTTAGGTTGTGATAAATTAAAGAAGCACATTCTAAATTATAGAATAACCATTAAAAATATAAAACAAAGAGAAGGCTAATAAGCAAACAGAGGGAATATAAAGAAATCTTAAAAAGTACTAAAATAATGTCTTAAAGGGGGAAAAGCTTGGAACAGAAAACAATAAATAGAAAACAAATAGTAAAATAACAAGATGGTAGATTTGAGTTCAACTATATAAATAATTATGTAAAGTGTAAAGGATCTGAACACTCCACTTAAAAGATGAAGATGTCAAATAGGATTAAAAAAACACCAAACTCACTTTACATGCGGAGATAAAAATAGGTTAAAGAACAAAGATGGAATAAAACATACACTATTGCAAACACAAAGAAAACTAGACCAGCTGTATCAAAATAAAAAATAAGTATATTTAAGAAAAATATTACCAGAGATAAAGTTATATGTTTTTTAGTAATAACAGTCATTATCAAAAGGAAATATCACTCCTAAATGCATATGTATGCAATAACAGAATTTTAGAATACATAAAGCAAAACTAGTGAAACTAAAAGGAAGAAAGGGAATCCACAAGTACACTCAAAAATTCCAATACTCCTCTTTTAGTAATTTGAGAGAACAAGTAGATGTATAATTAAAACTAATGTAGATGTGAAGAACCAACTTGGCTTTATTGACTTTTTAGAACACTCTGCCAACAATAGCAGAATACAAATTCTTTTTAAATACAAATGAATTATCCACTTAGACACAATAAACTGAGACATAAAACACATCTCAACAAATTTGAAAAGACTGAAATTATAAAAATGTATTCTCAAATTCATCAAAATTAAATGAAAGGTATATGGAAAATTCTCCTCATTTTTAGAAATTGAAAACCACACCTAAATAACACATGGGTCAAAGAAGAAACTGAAAGGGAAAGATGAAGTAAGTCTGTCCTTAACTGGAGATAAAAACTAAAAACACAGAAAAACCCACAGATATTTTTATAAATAAGTTTTGAAAAAGAAAAGCTATTACACTGACTAGACTTTAAAATGATGCAAAGTCAATAAACAAAATTAGAGAGTGTTTATAACAATTATTAGAATATTGATTTTAAATAAATAATACTATATACAGGAACATAAAAATATGAAGTATTTGGGAATAAATTTAACAAACTGTGCAAGACCTAACCTTTTGTTGAAAAACACTTCTGAGAGAAATTAAAGAGGCCTAAATAAATGAAAAGAGATACATTGTTCATAGATTTGAAAATTCATTATTGTTGAGATGTAAACTTTTAATCTTACAATTAATCTGTAGAGTCCACACAATCACAATTAATATCACAGTAGAATTTACCAAGCAAATTATAAAATTTATATGGAAATCTTAAGATCCTAGAAGAGCCAAAACAATGTTGAGAATAAATACTAAGTTTGATGACTTACATTACCTGGTTTGAAAAGTTACTATAAAGCTACAATAATTAAGATAGTATAGTGTTGGGATAAGAATAGGGGTGTGTGTGTGTGTGTGTGTGTGTGTGTGTGTGTGTGTGTGTGTATAATGTTTTCTAGCAATAACACACACACGTGTGTGTGTGTGTGTGTGTGTGTATGTGTGTGTGTGGAAAAGAATAGAGTCCAGAAATCAAACCACAATACTATGATCAATTAGTTTTCAACAAAGTTACCAGAGTAATAAAATGTAGAAAACAATTGTTTTCAAGAAATTCTGCTGGATCAGTAGGAAAAAAAATTGTGTCTGTTCCTCCCATTATTTAAACAAAAAATTAATTTGAAACATATCTAAACATAGGGGATAGAGCCATTAAAGTTTTATGACAGCATAGGAGATAATCATTGTAATAGTGGGTTAACCAAGGATTTCTTAAACAAGACATAAAAATAAGACCATCACAGAAAATAAATGATTATTAGGATTGCATAAAAATTAAGATAATTTCGTCATTGAAAACACTGAAAATAAAATCAAAGCTTATTATGGCCTGGGAAAAATATTCACATACATGAAGGAAAATTTGATAATAATTTGTAATTATTTATAAAGAACTTTTACATGTCAATATTAAGAAGATAACCATATAGAAAATGGCAAAAGATTTTCATACTTCACAAAAGGAGAGGTATAAATGACAAACATAAGAGAGAAAAGTAACAAGCTCCAGAGAACTAGTCATAAGGGAAATGCAAATAAATACCATGATAAGATAGTAGTACATACCCACAAGAAAAGAGAAAGCTTTTAAAAATGGCAGTAGCAGGTGCTGCTAGACCTGTCATATATTACTGGTGATAATGCAAAATGATACAGGCATTTTAAGAGATAGTTTGACTGCTTCTTAAAAGAAAAGTTTTGTTACCCAGAAAACTCATTCCTAGTTATGTATCAAAGAGAAATGAATGTAAGTGTCCACATAAAAACTTTATAGGATTTTTATACAAGTAATTTTATAATAGTCCTAAACTAGGACAATCTAAATGTCCATTGACTGGTGAATGAATAAATAAATTATGATACATCCATATGATAAAATACTACTCAGAAAAACAAAAGAATGAACTGCTGATACATTATTAATAAATCTCAAAATCATTGTGCTAAGTGAAAGATACAAAAGACTACATATTCTATGATTCCATTTAAAACGAATTCTAGAAAAGGCAAAACTATAGTGATAAAAAGCAGGTCAGTGGTTGCCTAAAGCTGGAAGCCAGGTGAAAGAACAAAGAGAACACTCTGGTGATGGAAATATTCAATTCAGTATCTTGATGAAACCACATATTTGGCAAAATTCATTGAACTGTACGTATAAAATAGAGAATTGTATTGATATAAATTATATTTCAGTAAATTTGATTTGAAAAATGTAAAATTTGTTATGTTAAATTACATAGACCCACATGTTTGCATATAAAACAATGGAATAAAAAGAAGAAAAATAATAAGATAAACAGGAGAAAACTGTCAGGAAAAATTTCAAATACATAAGTAACCACAATAAATTAAATAGATACACCTATTAGTAGAATACAGGTGCTCATACTGTATGGAAAGGGGAAAATAATAATGGCTTTACAGTGGAGAGACCTGGCAAATACTACTTCAGGCAGATGATGAAGGACAAAGTCCAGTCATCAATCATGTTGATAGTATGTCCCCTGGATATGATTTGACACAATAAAAGATACTTTTACCTCTATGATTTCCCTCCAAAAATTCTATAACACCAGTGTAATCATGAATAAAACATCAAAAAAATTCCAATAGAGGGGCTTTCTGCAGAACTGCTGATGAATACTCTTCAAAATTGTCAATGTCATCAAAAACGAAGAAAGTCTGAAAAACTATCACAGCCAAGAGGCACTTAAGGATACATAAAAAGTAAATGTAATTTATTATCCTGTAGAGAATTTTGGAACAGAAACAGAACATTAGGCAAAAACTAAGGAAACTCATAAACTGTAAATTTTATTAATAATTATCTATCAATAGTAGTTCATTAATTGTAACAAATCTACCCTTTTAAATAAAGATATTCATAATTGTGGAAACTGGGTATGGGGTATGTATAAACTGAACTATCTTATTTGGTCTGTAAGTCTAAAACTGTTCAGAAATTTTTTAATTTTAAATTTTAAAATGTTATAAATTTATACATATACATATACATGACATAATACTGTTAATCTTTGAACAACATGGGGTTAGGGGCATCCACCATATACATGAAAATTCATGTTTAACTTTTGACTCTATATTAGGCTCTTTGCATCCACAGATTCAACCAATTGCAAATTAAAACAATATTTATGATCTGTGACTGGGATTCTGAGATTGGGAAACTGCAATTGAAAATACAAAAATACTGTTTTCAATTCACAGTTGGTTGAGTCCTTGGAGGCAAAATCCAGAAATAGGAAAGACTGCCTGTTTTTACTGGGAAAAGAATGTATAAGCAGACTTGTGCAATTAAACCTGTGTTGTTCAAGAGTTATGTGTTATGTATATAGCTCAAGATGCAAAAATTAAGAAAACAGAGTAAACACAAGCCTTTCTTAAGTAAATAAAAACACAAAAATACACACAAGAACAAAATTAACTCCACAAAATTTATTCTTAAAATATACAGTTTTAAGACTACATAAGTAAAAGAAATAAGTACCAGATTATGTATTCCTCAGAAGATAATACATATAAAAGAAAATCATGGAGTAAGACTGAATATAGAGAAATGGAAATATAAACAAATGCTAATAAAACAGGGAGTTAAGCAATATATTAGACAATATTAAATATATAATAAAAAGCAGACAAAAAGAAACACCTAATGATAAAAGAAAAAACATAAACCTAATAAGGTGGCATTAAAATAGGTAGTGTGCTAAAAGAAACAGCATTATAATAAAAGCTATATATTTATATAATATATTTTAACATATTTAAATGAGAAATAGATTATGCAAAAAAGTTGGGATTTAGAAAACCTAAAGAATACTTTTAATAAAAAATAAACAATTTTTTAACAGCACATGAACATTTACAAAATTAAAATTGCTAACTAAAAATGAGCAAGAACATTATGAAACAATTTCTAAGAACTATTAAGTTGATTTTTAAAATGAAATGAATAGATAGATATGCTGATGGACAGCCTCAATAATAAAAAGATGTAAATGCTCCTAAAATTAATTCTAATTTACATATTTTAATATTGTTGGAATTAGGCAAGCTAATTTTAAAATTCACATGGAAAAGGAATTGTCCAAGCATAGCAAAGACAATTATGAATAAACAAACAAACAAATAAATAAGTCAATCACATTTCTAAATATAAAAAATAGCAACAATTCTTTCCTTTCTTATTTTCTCCCACCCTTCTTCTTCTCCTTCCTTTTCTTTCTTCCTTCAATATTTTTCTTTCCTGTCTAGCTTCTGTCAAATCCTTCTGCTCTCTGTTTTTTCCTCCCTCCCTCCTTTCTTTTCTTTTTACTTATTTATGTAACTTAATCCCATAATGGAAAAGAGCAACTTCAGCCAAGGTATTGAAAACAATGTTCTGACTAGTGACTTCTCAGATATTCCCACTACCTTACATTATAATTTCAGGAACACTTTATCTTCAGAAGTAGTCAATACTCTTTGGCTAAGCCATTGAATATATCTAAGTGAAAGAGGTAGTGTTTTTCAGATAGCAAGATGAGTCCTAAATTGGACTCTAGTAAAATTAATGATTTAATAAAATAGTACCAATCAGAGAATTATAGGTAAATAATTTATATTTAATTTTAATAAATCATGGGATAGCTCACTTTATTAGAGCAATACTTGTCTTACTCTTAATTTTGGTCATGGTTTTCTTTTCAGCCTACAGAATGAGTGATAGAAATGATGGGAGCAGCTAAATCTTGGTGGTATCATTTATCAGCAAAATAAGCCACATGAACATTTTAAGAAAAAATGTTTTAAATAAATCCATACTGAATACACTAGTGATTAAAGTGATGAAGCATTTATAAAAGTCATTTTACAATATTATGTTATAAATTCCACTACTATCCTTATGGTGATAAATGACAATAGCTAATAATAGTGGCTATCATTTATTGAATACTTACTATAAGCCAAGCACTATTCATTCTAAGCATTTTATTTGTATTGCTGCTTTACAAAAATTTATTGCGTGGGTATTGTCCCTATTTTACAGATGACTTTTAGGCTAGTATATGGTAGAGATAAGATTCAAGCCTATGTAATCATACTTTATTACACTTCAGTGCTTCTAAGTAAAAACACATGAAGCTCTTTATTCAGTTTTCTTAAATCAGGAAATATATATTTGTATAGATATTTATTTGTACCTCATCTTGCTTGGAATGGAGTTAAGATAACATTCAAAAATATTTTTGTGGTAAATTGTATTTATGGTCCCAATTCTTCACTCTTTCTTGTATTCATGCCCTTTGATATATGGTGCTACAGTTTATTTCACTAAAGAGTGAAATAAATTAATTCTCCACCTTCAAATCTCAGCTTGGCCAAGTGACTTGCTTCGGCCATTAGAATGTGGCAATGGTATTGGCAGAAAAATAGACACATGGACCAGTGAAACAGAATTGAGGGTCCAGGAGTAAACCTATATTTATGTGGGCAAATAATTTTCAATAAAAAAGCAAAAAATATACAGTGGAGAAAGGAAAGCTTCTTCAATAAATGGTGCTGGGAAAACTGGAAAGCCACCTGCAAAATTATGAAATTAAACTATTGTCTATTGCCACACATCAAAATTAACTCAAAATAGATTAAGAACCTGAATATAAGACCTGAAACACTAAAATTCATAGAAGAAAACATGGGAACTAAACTCAGAACCTTGGACTTAAAGAAGATTTTATGAATTTGACCTCAAAAGCAAGGGAAGTAAAAGCTAAAATAGATGAATGAAACTACATCAAACTAAAAAGTTTCTGCTCAGAAAAAGAAACCATGAACAAAGTAAAGAGACAACCATCTGAATGGGAAAATATATTTACAAGCAACACCTCCAATAAGGGCCTAATATCCAAAATATACAAAGAGCTCATAGAACTGAATAACAAAACAAAACAAAAAAGAGCCAATCAAAAAATGGGCAGAGGACTTGAACAGACATTTCTCCCTAGAGGACATACAAATGGCCAAAAAATATTTGAAAAGATGTTCAAAATTTCTTGCTATTACGGAAATGCAAATCAAAACCACAATAAAATACTACCTTATACCTGTTAGAATAGTTATAATCACAGGACAAGTAATAACAAATGTTGAAGAGGAAGTGGAGAAATAGAAATCCTCATACACTGCTAGTTGACTGCAGATTGGTAGAGCCACTATAGAAAACAGTATGGAGGTTCCTTAAAAAACTAAGAATTGATCTACCATATGTTCCATCAATTTCTCTACTGGGCATTTATCTCAAAGACTTGATAACTCATATAAGAAAAGAAATTTCACATCCATGTTCATAGCAGCATTAAGAATGGTGGCCAGGACATGCAAGCAACCAAAGTGTCCTACGACAGATGATTGGCTAAAGAAGCTGTGGTACATATATACAATGTAATATTACTCAGCCATAAGAAGAGATGAAATACTGCCATTTGCAACAACATGGATGGACCTCGAAATAATCATATTAAGCGAAATAAGCCAGACAAAAAAACGTTTAAAATCACATGACATCATTTATATGTGGGATATAAGCTTAAAGCAACAAGTGAATAGGACAAACAAATGAGACTTATGGACATGGACAATTGACTAGTGGTTACCAGAGGGGAGAGGGGAGAGGGGAGGTAGACAGGGGAAAAATTTAAATCATTTCTTCAATTTATAAACAAACAAACAAACAAGCAAATATATAAATATTGTAAAGAAGAAGAAGAGGAAGAACAATAACAACAATGTGACAAAAGGCTCTGCATACCAGATTTGAGCTTAGGCTGAAAAAAAGTATGCATAGTTACACTTTCTGTCTTGTGCTGAAAACATGTGTAGGCCAGCCTACTGGATGATGAGAGATCTGTCCAGTAGAAGTGAGATGTCCAAAATCCTAGACTGGCTGAACCTACATCAATCACATCCAGCCACCCTCCAGATGCATGAGTAAACCCAACCTAGATGAGCAGAGCCACCTATTCAACCCCCAATAAACTCCTGACTGTGGCAATAAATACTGATTATGGGACGCCAGGGAGATTTTTTTTTTAAACTGTGTGTCATGTAATATATTATGGCCATAAATAACTGACAGAATATAGAATGTTTTCTTGAGCAAGGTTTTCAGTACTTACTCTATCCCAGACACTTTTCTCGGTACTTGGACTACAGTAGTAATAAAAAGAGATAAGGTCCTTGCTTTTTGCAGAGACTAATTCTATAGAGAGACACAAATAAAAAAAATATGTGTACAAAATAATTTCAGATAGTGAAAATTCCATGAAGACTATCAAGCTAGATTAGATGGTATAATAGAGACTGATTGGGAAACAGAAGATGTGAGACATGAAGTATGGAGCCAGAAAAAGGGGACATTCTGATGTGGTGCCATTTTTGATTGGAGATGACATTAGAGCTGGTTTCTGACTAATAAGGAGTTAGCCACACTAACATATGAAGACAAATTATTCTTGGTAGAAGTAACAGCAGTGCTAAGGAAGACTGTAAGCTGGTGTTGTGGTTTGAATTGTGTCCTGTAAAAAGATGTGTTCAAGTTCTAAATCCTAGTACCTGTGAACATGACCTTATTTAGAAATGGGGTCTTTGTAGATGCAATCAAGTTGAAATGATGATATAATGGATTAGGTTGGACTTATGAGAAAAAGTGCCCTTATAAGAAGAGAAAAATTTGGACACTGCACAGACACACACAGAGAAAACACCACGAGAAAACAGACTAAGTGATGCATTTACAGGCCAAGGATTGTCAAAGATTGAAAGCAACCACTAGAAGCCAAGAGCAAGTTATGAAGCAAATAGATTCTTCTTCCAGAGCCTACAAAAGGAATCAACCCTTCTCAATACCTTGATTTCAGACTTCTGGTCTTCAGAATTGCAAGAATATAAATTTCTGGGTTTTTTTTTTTTTATGGCAACCATTTTGTGGTACTTTGTCAGAGCAGCCCTAGGAAAAAAAATACAGCTCAGAAAAAATTTAGTGGATTCTAAAACCTGATGGAAGACTCATAAGCTTGACTGTGGTGCGAGAGAGAATGTGTTGAAGATGAAGCAAAAGAGACAGGCAGGGGCCCCACTACTTAGGGATTTAGAGATTTTAATCATTTTAATGTGCCATTTTATTTCCAATTTTTATATCTGCTCATCTGCTTGATAAAATTTTTCACCACTATGAGCTCCACATTCACTTATCTACTTATTATTCTTCATTATTTCATTCATTTAATATTTGAGTTTCTTATCTTTATGAGGTATCCTTTCACATTAAATTATAGTAATAAACAAAATAGATGTATTCCCATTTTTCACAGAGCTTTGGTTTAGCAGACTAGGCTGAAAAATAATTAGACAGTTAATTATAATTGTGTCAAGCATGATGAAAGAAAAGTTCAAAGCATATGGCAAGAAAAACCTGACCCAGGCTTAGTAGTTGAGAATTGACTTCGAACTGAGAAATAATGGATAAAAAGAGTTAGTTAGAATTAGGAGTTTACTTCTAATAAGAGAAAGCTGCCCTGCCAAAGGTCATTGAAATGAAAAGGAGTACTTTATGTTTCAATAATTTAAAAACAACTGCTTCTCTTTTCTTTCTTTCTCTCTCTCTCTCCCACTCTCTGTCTTTTCCTCTTTTTCTTTCCATCTCTCCTTCTCTTCCCCCTTCCTTTGGTTGTTGATTTCTGTTTCCACTCAAAACAGGTGGTAGAGCATCAATTATTATTTATTTAGAAAGTTAGTTTTTTAAGATAACCCCCATTATTCCTATTTGTTAAACAGAAATAATAAAAATTCCTACCCCATAGACTGAAATGAGGATTTAATACAATTGTGTGCCAATGCCTGGCATGGACACTCAAAACTTAGCTGTTACTCTATTTGTTTAGGTATTTATCATTGAGGATTAACAATGTGTTTTATGTGTCAACCCCAGTGTTAAGGATTACACACTTATGTAATCCTCATAGACTCATATAAGGCAGGTGTTATTGTTCCCAGATGAGAGAACTAGAGAGGGATCTAGAGTCTACAGTATCTAAATAACTTTCTATAGTAACACAATACACAATTAACAAGCTCCACCAGCCTTGAAAAAGTCTAGGTTTTTAAATACTACCGTATAAAATGAAAACATGTTCTTTAATATTGACACTAAACATATTTGCTTAGCTTTGTTTAAATGTAGGGAAGAAACAAGACAGCATTATTCTACAACTCATTACTAGTGATACATAAATCAGTCAAAATAGAGTCATTATGTTCTTAATTTCTGAGAACTACAATGTTCTTGCCAATTCAGCTTGATAATACAGATCATTTTTCAAATATGTATAACATGGGAGACTTCCAAAAACCTGTAGGGTAGATCATTAAAAGCTACAATTAGCCCGTAGCCATCACTTCAGCCTACTGTCGCCATCCTCTTCCTTTTCTAATTCCCATGAGGCTGATGTTATGATAACATCTCCTAATGTGGGCTGATGGCCTAAGAGGTTAGGATAGCAAATGCAACAATTTAGTCTCAATTTTACCATTCACTGAGGATTTGGTTCAAATATAGATTTTGAGGGGAAGAATGTCCATAAATCAGAAGTCCATATGAATGGTTGACTCTTTGGACAATATCCCCTTTCTTTCAACAATGCTATTGAAGCACAGCCTGTAATAAATTCTCTGATAAATGCAATGGATCGAAGATAGTATTTTCAACAAATAGTGCTGGAACAACTGAATATTCACATGAAAAACAAAGTGAATGTAGACAGAGGTCTTATATCCATCACAAAAATTAACTCAAAATGGATCACAGACCTAAACGTAAAAAGCAAAACTATAAAACTCCTAGAAGATAACATAGGTAAAATCCTAGATGACTTTGGATATGGTGATGATGCTTTAGATGAAATTAAAAACTTCTGCTCTGTGAAAGAAAATGTCAAGAGAATTAGAAGATGAGCCACAGACTGGGAGAAAATATTTGCAAAAGACACATCCAATGGACAACTGCTACCCAAAATATAAAAAAAAATTCTTCAAACTTGATGTAAGAAAACAAAAAACAAAAAACCCTATTAAAAAATGATCCAAAGACCTTAATAGATACATCAAATATACATAAAGAGATATATGGATGGCAAATAAGCACATGAAAAGATGCTCTACAAAATATCTGATCAGGAAAACACAAATTGAAATAATTAGACACCCCCACACATCTATTAGAATGGCCAAAATCTGGAACATTGGCAACATTAAATGCTGATGAGGATTTGGAACAACATAAACTCTCATACATTGCTGGTGGGAATGCAAAATGTTACAGCCCCTTTGGAAAATAGCTCAGCAATTTCTTACAAAAGTAAACATACTCTCAACAAACAACCCAGCAATTCCAATACGTGATATTTACCCAAAGGAGTTAGAAACTTATGTCCATACAAAAACTGCACACAGATATTTATCATAGCTTTATTCAATTGCCCCAAACTTGGAAGCAAACAAGATGTCCTCCAGTGATGAATATGTAGATGGGTAAAATGTGGTACATCCAGACAATGGAATATTATTCAGCACTAAACAAAATGAGCTATCAAGCCATGAAAAAAATACGAGGAAACTTAAATGCATATTAACCAAGTAAAAGAAGCCAATCTGAAAAGCTACATATTGTGTGCTTCCAATTATATGAAATACTGGAATAGCAAAACTATGAAGATGATGAAGATTAATGGTTGCTGGTATGGAGAAGGGAGGAGAAAGATGAATAAGCTGCACGTAGATGTTTAGGGCAGTGAAAGTACTCTGCATGGTATTATATTAATTAGCATACGTCATTATATATTTGTCCAAACCCATGGAAAATATAATACCAAGAGAGGACTCTAAGGTAAACTGTGGACTTTGGGTGATCATGATGTCTCAATATTTGTTCATCCTTGGGTAAAAAAAAAAAAAGTATCATTCTGGTGAGTGATGTTAGTAATGAAGAAGGCTATGCATATGTGGGGGGGAGGAAACATATGAGAAATCTCTATACCTCCCTCTCAATTTTGTTTTCAACCTGAAACTAAAAAAAAGTGTCAGTGTCAAAAAAGAAAAAAGTTTTTAGATTACTTTCTAAGACATTAGACTTATTTTAAACACTAGGTGGCAGTAGATGGGGGCATTTACCAAAAATGAATTAGGGAGGAAAAACCGATTTTGAACTTTAGATATGCAAATTAATTGTATATACAGTGTCCTAGAATTTGTACTGGGGTACCTCTGAAAGAAGCAGTCATAACCCAGTGAAATAAAGATAACTTCATATTTGTGTCTATAGCTTCTACTCAGCTAAGTCTCATTTGATTATTTTTCTCTTAACTTGTAAGAAAAGACATTAATCAGCCATTTTGGCAACACCTTCCAAAAGTGGCTGACATAGAGAAAAATTGAATGCATGTTGCTCACAAACAACAATTCCCTGGTAGAAAATGTTTTAATGAAAGAATATTGTATCTAAATTTGGCTTCAGAAATTATACATATTCATGGAAAGGAAAAAACCTAAAAGATTAATGAAGAAAGGCCTTAAAAATAATTTAGCAAAAACTTTTCCATTTATGGAGAGAAAATGAAATACACAGAAATTAGGAGACATGCCCAATGACAGGCACAGTAGAAACTGGTAGTTCAAAAAATGGCTCTGTACTCTTTCCACAATACCAGGATGAGATTTAACTTCTCTGACATGCTTGGTTTCAGTCAACAGGTTTATCTGTGAATAAACAAACTACCGAGAGTTTTACTTACTTTATGTTTATATTGTTCTTCTACACTTACCAAATTTTCAACTCATAATCATAATGTAGCCTGGCCAATATGTTCTAAATGCATATATTTTCTTTATGAGACACAGAATAGTCACTTTCCTATAAAGGTGCTTGGTGCTTAATTAAGCACACAAGCTCCAAAACCTTATTACTTAGGCATATATTTTGATTCTTCTACATACTAGTTGGGTGGCCTTGGCAAGTTGTTTAATCTTTCATATTTAGTTTTATTACCTGCAAAAATGAAATGATAATGTTATCTACCTCCAAGAATTATAGTATGGATTAAATAAGTTAAACAAGTAAATTTTTAAAAATAATACCTGGTACATATTAGACTTCAACAAATGTTATATTAATCTCATTGCCAAGGGCCAAAATAATTACAAGAGTTTAACTTAACTACTTTTCTGAATTTTTTAATAAGAACATATTGACCATTTTTAAAAAATGTAGTATTATTTACCATTCAACCTGTCATTACTACGTTTCACTTAATAATGCATTCTCAGAACATTGACTTTTTTTTTGGATAGTTAATTCAGACATTACTAAATTAGGCCTCAGATTCAAAATTTGCCATCTCTTATTTATCTCTATACAAATACATCCTATACAAATACATCTCTATACAAATACATCCTGAATTTTAAAGAAATTAAACATCTTTCCTGTTTTTTTTTTTTTTGTATCTTTCCCTACCATTACAAAAATTTGAGCCTATTCACTAAATTGCTTAAAAAAAAATAAGGTAAAATTTTTTTAATTTTCAAAAAAACTCCATAATATTGGTAATCTGATCACTTGAAAATCTGGCATTTCAAAAATAAGCCTCACTGATTATTAATTACATGATTTAAAAAATGCAGCTTGGGAAATCCTTAAATAACAAACTTAGTACTTAGAATGTGGGGTTCTATAAACAGCAAACAAGTCCTAAGGAGTACATCCAAGATCCTTTGCGCGTCTCCTCAGCCTTTGATCCACAAACTGGGAACATTTATACTGTTGTTTCTTCTTTCTCAATCGTCCCATCACCATCTTTGCTCTAAAGGGCTACTACTCTGATAAAACTCAGTTATTACCACATCCTAGATGACACATTCAAATTTGTCAACATTCAACTTTTGATGGCAGTCAAAAACACAAAAAAGTCTGTATTTCCAAATTATATTTCATGTCATATAATGGAAGTTTCAATTTAGTAGCGATGCTGGAGTTAATACATTTAAATAGCTGTTATCCCCTTTAAAGTAGAAGTTTGGGAAGTTACATCTTGATTTCACTAGAAATAACCGTTGAAATATTTTTAAATTTCTCTTAAGGAACTATCTTCAGGACCTGTTTTATATGTCATTAATGGAAGAAAAATTCTGATTCTTAAGGGTAAACTTAATAAATATAGTATAAATATAATATCTTAAGTAAATATAAGAATACTTATAAAGTTAAGGATAATCACAGCTTCCTATGAATTATTTTAACTGTAAAAAAATTATTGCATTAATATTTTATTACTTTAATAATGATATATTTACTTAAGCGGGCAAAAAAAGTCTAAAATAATAGCAATCAGTCTGTTAAAACATGTGTACATGAAGTTGGAGATTACAGGGGCTATTAATTTTCTATTTTGCATATACATACACATTCCTTAAATATTCTCCTGAGTATTGTGTTTACATAAGGTGAATCTTCATTTTTTGATATTGTATTTTTTATATCTCAAAGTTCCACTGTTTTTCTATCTTCTATTTCTCTTCATCATGTTCAGATTTCTCTCTATTGTTGAATATACAAAACACACTGATAATATGGAATCTAATGTCCTAATCAGTAAATTTCATCATCTTTCCCATTTCTGGACCTGTTTCTGTTGGTTGACTTTTCTACTGGCTAGAGCTCATTTTTTCTTTTTTCTTTGCATGTCTGATCATTTGTTAAACTAGATGTCAGTCAGTTTTAATTTTATATTATTATTAGGACCTTTAGAAAGTGTTGGATTTGATTTCGGCTAGCACTAAAGCAAGTTAAATGAGACTTTTTTAGTCTCATTACTAAGACAATACCCTTTGAAGGATTACCCAATATCTCTCATGAGATGAGATCCCTTCACTTTGGCTGGACAGAGCACAAATTATTTCTAAACCCTGAGTGAGATTCAGGGCTGTTTTTAGTTTTATGTTTTCTTTTTTTCTTTTATTTTTTATTGCTGCTTTCTATTAGTTATTTCTCTGGCCTTAGATATTTTTATTTAACTCATTGTCTTCATATTACTGTCTATTTATCTCTCCTCCTGAAAATTATATAATTTTGAACACAAGAGTGGCAATTGTGGAAAAGATAGAAGTGTGAATTTCCACAGTACCACCAAGTAAAATAAAACTCTTTATTACTCTTCTGTTTTTGAAGTATAATATCAGTCCCAACATATAAATATTTCTACTTTTTTTCTATCCAAATTATAGACCATCATTTGTGAATAGTCTTAGGAATTTATTGGTGGTTTTCTGGTTCAACCAGGTATCTTCTCTGCCTCCCATAATTAAAATCTACCACTTATTCTTCTCAATGGCATTGCCTACTTATGTCTACATGTGACACCATCACTTAGGGTTTGGTGAACTAACAGAGATGTTTAATATAATATTCAAAAAGAGACTCAGAGAGTCTTCTAGATTTAAACAGTCAAAAATTTCAGAGCTTTCAAAAGACCAATAAAAAGCATAAACTAAAAGCAAAAGGTTACAAAATGCTTGAGAGATTAACAATAGTACATAAAATAAATAGATGGAATAGTTGTGGATAAAAATAAGTGAAAAAATAATAAACACACACCATGCTTTACCAATTAGCTTATAGGCATTGGTATACCACAGACAGACCTATGAGGTTTTACTTTTGAAACTCCAAACAAAAAGCTAGGTGTATTAAGAATAGTATGTACTTGTGAATGGACATTTTGAATGGAAAATTTTATATATGCATGTAATATATGCATACATACACATAACATTTATATGAAATAAACATATACCCATTGACAAAGAATGGTATATATTATTTTCTTAGTGATAGGAGAAAAGGGACAAAAAATTCCTTCCCTGTCACACAGATGAAAAATACTTTATTGTCCATTATTAAGAATTACCACACTTCACTTAACCAATGGATCACTCAACCCAATATCTTCGTCACTATCCCAAGTGATATTTTCTGGATAGTGCTATAGTCTTTAACCACCAAAGGTGACCCTAAACTTCCTATAATAATTCTTTATAGTGCTATCATTTATTAGTTCATCTTGGATCTATTTTTGCTTTTATTTTGTATCATTTCTAGGCATAACAAACCTAGTAAATTGTTCTTGATTAGCTTTGAGTATTTTGGAATTTGTTGATGAAATCTATTAATCATATTAATAAATTTTACAATTTTAGAGACATTGGTCATTTTCAGCTGTCTAAATAAGCTAGTTTTTCTGTTCTAATTTATACTCTTAAGGAAAAACATAACATGGATTTGAAATCCTGTGGGTTCTAATTATTCTGAGTGTCCTATAAATTATTCCCTGGTAGAAAAGAACAGATATAAGATAAAAGTTGATTGAGCTAATTTTAATTCTTAGTGACTGTGCATCAGACAATTTAGTTGAAGGGGGACTTGAAGGTGGCAGGAAAATAAAGTGATTTTTATTGCATCTAATCAAAAGGGCTATCAGTTAAACTCTTCTTATGTCTGCAACCAATCAAGGATGAGGTTACCTGCCATTAAGCATTATCCCTAAGTGACCAAGTTCACCCTTCAGTGGAGAGCCTAAAAAACTGAGCGTCCTTCCTTCAATAGCACATCTCACACAACAAGAATATAAGGTCCAAAGCCCCAGGGAGAACCTCAGAAACTCAGTAAGCAGCAGGAAAGGGAAACCCTGGAGCTTAAAATCCTGTGTGTCTACCTCTAAGTATCAAGTCCTCAATAAAAGATGTGGAAGCAAATAACACTATAGCTGCAAATAACCATCACTCATGTTTATACTGCAAAGTGATCTGCCCCTTTTTTAGGCCTGAATCCAGAAATCCTCTCTGCCCTCATTGAAATCCTTATCTATATTCCCTTCGTGGAAATTTCCTGTTTCTCTTTGGGAAAGATAATTCAATCCTGTTTTCATTTCTCTTCCTCCCAGAAGGCTGCTGTAGAAAAGACACACACACACACACACACACACACACACACACACACACACACACACACACACACACACACGGATACACACACACACACACACACGGATTTGTAAAAATTTCTCCTCACAGTCGCTCCTGCCCGGTTCCGAAACTCACAACCCTTACGGCTGATGGTGTACCCGAACGAGCCCCTGGTCTGACAAAGCAGCCTCTCTGCCCCGCATCTCCCTCTCCACCCACGACGGCAACCTCTGACTTCTCCACCTTGGACGGAAAATGTATTATTCTTTGTCTGCCTGACAGACTCGGCAACCCGATCGACCTGCTATAAAAAAAGGAAAACGGCAGCCTAGACTAGGTCCGCTCCGTGGGCAAAGCCCTAGGGAAGGAACCGGTTCGCATTCGCTAATCCTCAGAGCCCAGGAGGCAGGGGCCCTGCCTAGGCCATCGGTCCCCATTTCCTCTGCCCGGAGACTTCTCCGGCTTTCCCCCAAGCCACGCCAGTGCCTTCTCGGAAACGTTAGCAGATTCTGCTGAGCAGGAAGGGAGGGGGGAGTGCTGGGGGCGGGGGTGAAGTGAGGGAGGGGCTCTGGCTGCTGCACGCACACACACACGCGTGCACACACTCACACACACACACTCACTCACACACACGCACACACACTCACACACTCTCACACTCACGTCACTCACACTCACTCACACTCACATCACACACACGCGCGCGCCCCGCCCCATGGGGTAGCGTAGTTGAGGCCGCGAGCCCTCCTCGGCCTTCTAGTTGGCACCCAGTGGACAGGCTGCAGCAGCAGCACCCACCACCGCGCCCTGCGGGCTGGGAAGGCGGGGCGGGGCGGGGCGGGGCGCGGGGCCCGCGCAGGGCGGGGCGCCTGGGCGCGCCCGGGAGGAGGGGCGCAGCGTCGGCGCCCGCCCCGGCCGAGCTCCCGCGCCCCGCGTCCGCTCCCCAGTTCTCGGGCTCGGCTGTCCCGGGCCGGGCCAGCTTGGGTCCCCGCGGCTGGCTGGGGCCGCCGCCCGCTGAGCAGCCCGAGACCGAAGGAAGGGAGAAGCAGCCGCGGAGAGAACGCCCGGGGCGAGAGACCGGAGCGAGGAAGGGTCCCTCAAGCCCTCGCCCGTCCCCGAGGCCAGGTCCCGCGGGTGCGCCGGGTGGGCATGACCGGCGGGCACGGTTGCAGGTAAGTAAGTGGCTTTTCTCTTGCTCGTCTGCTGTGGTGGGTAGGGGAGCCCCCGTTCCCTCGCCAGCACTCGCCTCACCTGCCACACCCACCTGTATCCTTAGTCGCATCCCTAGGCTTTGGCCACCCGCGCGCGGTACGCCACCTGGAAAGCGGAGGGGAGGGAAGCTGGGTGGGTGGTGGGTGGGTGGTGGGTGGTGGGGGGAGTGGTCAGAGCAACTGGGGCAAGAATAACTAGCTGGCCGGGGAGGCGGTTGTTCCCACTGCGAGGCCTTTCTTTTACAGCTGTGCTTGATGGTTTGCTGTTATTTCTTTCTGTCGATGTTAGCAGGGTCGTTGCATGGGTTTTGGTTTCAGGGGCAGGTCGCATTTTTTTTGCGAGGAAAAAAAAAAAAAGCTTGTGTTATACACCCTATCTGGAAAGGTGAGCGTGCAGAACCAGGAGCTGATCCTACCTGTGGGGACAGCGCAGAAGCGCCGCACCCCTTCGGAGCACATAAACACAAAGAATTGACGAGACTGTTTAGCCCCATTTCTAGACGCAGCTTTATGTTTTGAAAACTAGTGTTTTTAGTGAAATTCACATAAGATTCAGAATCATTTGAACTTTTTATCGATTTCAACTGAAACTCATTGACTTTTAGAAAAAAAAAGTAGGTACTTTAGTTATTTGTATTAAAGATAATTAAAAGACGAAAGTAAGATTACCAAACTGGAAAATTTAATGCCAACTTTGTGATTATAGCAAACACTTTTTATTTTAGTTTCTTTTTAAAATTTCAATTGCAGCATTCGTAACAATTTATATCTCCTCTGAAGCTAAGAGCAATTTTTATGTGAGAGACACTTAGGGGAATTTTTAAAAGCTCACTTCAATAAGATAAAGAACAAATCCACATGAGCTTTTAAAAGAATGATGGATTTCCAATTGCTGAGTTGTCAATGTTGGGAGGTTCAGTTCTTTTCAGAAACATAATTAATGTTCTTTTGTATTTCTCCTTCCCTGTGGGCAGAAGACATTTTTCTTTCTTTTGGTAATTTTGAATATATTTTCATGATTTTTGCTTTAAATGTATAATCGTGATTTTTGATTTCGTAAAGCCTATATAATCTGCAAACCAAATCCATCTATTGAATAGTCTATTTTATTGAAAAGTCTTTGAATTCTTTTTCCATTGTTTTAAAAAGTTTAAACTAGAATTTACTGACTTAGATAAGTAGGATTTTTCAAAAAAATACATTTTTTGAAAGTCTTATCTGATCTCTATGTATGGAATTATCATGATTGTTAGAATACTGCTTATTCACAACAAAGTGCTAGACAAAATACGGCATTTGATGAAAGGGAGGAAGTGCCTTCTATTTAGGCAGCTGATAATAGTTTTTTAAAACAAGTTTCTGCATTTTGTCAATGTTTAAAATATCTGTTGAAGTTTTCCTTTTGAAAGTGAACCATCGAGCAGTCTTGGGATGCATTGACATATTTTTGCAGAGGCTAGATATACAATATGCCATGATCCCTATAGTGCAGGGCCAGGCCCACTGGGTACTTGATACATCTACAGAATAAAGATGAGTCAGGGCTGGCTCTTTGCCAAGAGCATCCTGGTGCCTTCTTGTGTCTCCTAGGATTTGGAGATAATCATGGGAGCACTCCTGCGGTAGTGCTTGTGTTTTTGCTACGTGTGGTAGAAATGAGTTTTGGCAGCAAAGATAAAGAAATTCAGAGGTGAAATCAAAGGAGTCCTTTTCACCTTATTTAATACGACCAACTCACTTTTTCTGTGGCAAGGAAAAAAAATAGTATTTTACTTACATTTTGTATGAATAATGAAAACTAATCTGTGTCTCATATCTGCACCTATTAGATATGAGAAAAAGTGTCAAGTGTTGGAAGGATTTATATGATATTTTTCTAACCTTGTAAAGGAGCTTAATGTTTATTAATATGAGTGGTCATTCTAAATGTCATAATGGTAATAACTTCTGATTTTCCCTGAAACTCTGTTCTCAGCTCCTTTCCCCTAGACTACACCATTTAAATAAACGGCATCACCATCCTCCAGGTGTTGATTACTCTTTCTTCCTCATGATGGCTTTTCATCCCTAACCAGTCTGTATTCAGATCTATCAATCTTATTGCCCAAACCTCTATTTAATTATACTGCTCAGATGTACCTTTTCCACCCTGTTTTCTATATCTGTACTGCCACCAAATTAGTTCAGGCCATCATTATAATTTACCTGAATTCCTGATGCAGCCTTCATATTAATCTCTCTAATTCCATAGTTTGCTCCTCTATAGGTCACTCTTCATAATAAGCAATCATGCCCCATCTTAAAAATATTCATTGGCTCATGACTGCATAGAAAAAGGAATAATTGCATAACATAGAAACCGATCAGCTGCAAATAATTTCTGTTAAGATACAGTTAACTCTCTGATCTGGGAACCCACCTCATTTATATGCTTCAGCCAAATTAATGTTTTAGTATCTGGAAGTTGTGGGGTAATTTCACTCCCTAAGGTCTTTTCAAATGCTGTTCCCAGTGCCTGGACTATTCCTTCCACTCTGAATGTTTAGCTCCTTCTCAAACTATTTCTTAGCTCAGAAATTGTTATTGATTGCCTTGACAAAAGTGGTTTGTCACCTCTTGGTCTATATCTTGGTACTTGGTTTTCTTCACAGTGCTTATTAAATTGCATGCAGGTATTTTGTGGATTCTGTGTATCGGATGGTCCAAAAGAACGCAAGAGAAAGTCTGTATTGTTAACTCAGCTTCCAGAATAGTCCCTGGCATTGAGGTAGTGTGTGTGGGGGTAAGTGTTCCTTGATATTTATGTAAATTATAAAGTACAAAGATATGACTTAATCCACAATAGGGCACATCAATTCAGTAAATTTTTGCATTTTATGATTCTATTTCTTTTTAATTTGTTGAATATCTGCTACATTTACAACCCTGTACTATGATTTCGAGGAGGGAAAATTAAAATATACTATGTATTTCCATTTTCAGCAGTTATTAGGCAGTAATGTCTTTAAAAGTAAGTAGATTATAATGTATTCTTAAGAAAGCAATGGCCAGAACTGGGTTAAAATATATCTAAAGAGAATTGGAGTACCCAAGCTAATTTGACTTTAGTATAAATGAGTCTCAGTATACAATGATGACCTTATTAGGTTTAAATCTGTATCTTTTACTAAGAATTTAGGTTGACTTAGTAATCATAAATGTAAAATATTGTTTGGTAATGAATGTGGGTACTTGAGTGAGCTTATTTAATATAAATATGGTCAGATGAGACTGTTGATCCAGTGCTCACATGATCCAAGTTGGTGTTTACTCTAGGCTTGAGGGGCAGATTGTCTCACAGATCTAAGGTGTCCACCAAGAAAGGCTCCGGGAGACATTGTGGGCTAATCCATGAAGGTCCATCACTATAATTGTAGGCCAGGAGGGAGGCTTCAGAATTCACACTGGTTAATGATAGTGTTATATTTACACACACACACGTGTACATGTACCCACCCTGTGTGGCAATAAGTCCCCCCATTTTTTTGAGACTGGACTTAAAGATATTAACCAAACAAGTAGTTTTGCTATTAACATTTGGATGAAAATTTAGCTTTCAGTTAGGTGACCAGCTTTGATTTTTATTTTTATTTTTTTGGTAAAGAGTTAGGTAATTATGTTTCTTCTTGAAGGACTAAACTATTTCATGAATTGTCACCAGGGATTTTGTTATATTTGCTATTAAGGTGGCATATTGTGGTTGTTGTAATGTGTTGGAGTGCATATGTGTACTAATTGAAGATGGCCCTCTGTTTTACATGTGACAAATTAGCTAATTTATTCTTACACAGGGGTATTATGACTTCCCTCTTCAGAACTCTGCAGAGTTAAATTACTACGTAAGATGGCAAGGCCATAATAAAGGATATTATAAGATTCTGTAAAAATAATTTTCACATGTGAATTTATGGGAGATTATTCACAGAATATTAGTAGACTACTTTTGTGGAATATGAGAGAACAGTTCTGGTGTCTTGCCATCCTGCAAAATGAAATTTCTTCATTAAAGGCTTAACTTACTCTTTTGTCTCTGTATAGTTGGAAAGAAATGGCTTTCAGCAACAGAGAAACTCTAGCACTTGGCAGCTTAAGGTAGAATGAAATTTGGAAAAATGAAACCTGGGTGGTGAGGAAAAATGCCAGACCATGATAAAGAGGGAAAGGGGGAGGGAATGCATCAAACAGTGCCAATAACATAATCTACCACAGATAAATTTGAGTTGACATTATATAGAGTCGAATTATTTAATATCTTTTCACCTCTGAGAAAGTTCATCTTTTCTCTTTAAAATGACAATTGTATCTTAAGTGAAAACATTCTATTGATTTTTTTCTATAGGAAATTGAATACATTTGGATTTTTAAAGTGATGTTACAGAGAGCCAAAATGCCATATATTATTATTGAAATATACCATTACTTAATTGTAATTTCGTTGCTATTCATTTTATGATTTCCTTTTGTTGTGTCAGGCATTTGAGAGATTGCTATTATTGATCATAAATTTCTTTAAAGTGTCTCCTTGGATTTTTTAGAAAGCTTACTGAATCATTTATCAAAATAAGATAAAACTCTAATTGCACCTATGATTGGTCACTTGGAAATTTAGAGGGAGTAAGTACATTTCCAATGTCATTAACCTACTATCTCTGCTCTTCAAAGAATGCCTTTTTTCTTTTCTTTTATTTTTCTCTTCTTCTACATTTCATCTTCTGCACATTTGATATGTTTGCAGTACAAATTTTACTTAACTATTAGGTCAAACTGTTAATGTAAATAATTGGAAAATTGAGCCTCCGAATAAGAATTAAGATTAGACAGGTGCATTAAAATGTAAGCACAAAAACATTTCTGTTAGATATTTTCAGTGAAATTTTCTATGTGTTATATGCCAAACTACAGTTTCTATGTTATCCAATTGTTTTTAAAAACACTGGAGATTTGATTGTCAACTGTACTAAGTTGCTCATAAAATGTTTATCTTAGAAAATAATGTATTTAGTTTTAAATATGTCATCTTCTTGAAGGCCTATAATTTATAAAAATTTAAAAAAGAAGTAAGTGTAGATACTCAAATCCATACAGAAAAGTAGAACATGGGAAAATCAAAGAAATGTTACATGATAATGAGATGTCCCTTTTAGCTTGATTTAAACTCCACAAAATAATGATTGTGTGAAGTCCAATCAGTAGTGCTTTTTTTTAGGGCCTAGGGTAAAAATAATTTATTAACTGTACATATATTTTGAATATAATAAATAAAATATTTATTGGTAAGTTATGCCTTAGTTTCTCTAGGTGATAATATAAAGTTAATATTCCACTCAGTGAATACTATGGGACCAATTTTTACAGATGATCCTTTAGTTCAATAAAATATTGCAAAGTTTAAGAGATAATTTTTCTCCCCTCAACCTAACATATATCCTTCTTACCCTGGACAAACTTGCTTCATGGTAATTGAAGTAGGAAGAAGGAAAATGGCATCCTAAGGGATCAACTAGGACCAAGGTTTTTACAATCCCATGAGATCATCTAACAGACTTTCAGGAATAGTGTGTGTAGAATGTTTATAAAGAGAAGCTCATTTGAAAATTCATATTATGTTCTTACTATACTTCAGAATCTTTGTAAATATTTTTATAAAGTGTTAAAAGCACAGAGGAATAAAATTATATTCAGATTAGTGTAGTGAAAAAGTGTTTTTCTAGAAATTTCTCTTGCTCAACATGTGATCTTAGTCGAATACTTTAGCTTCTCAAATGTAAAACATTGTAAAATAGGTAGCGTCTCTTTCTAAAGGTTTCGGTACCAATCAAGTTAAATATATATATATATATATATATATATATATATATATATATATATATATATATGTATATGTATATATGTATATGTATATATATATATATATATATATAAAATCTATATCTCCAAAAGAGAGTCTGAGGTTGAAACCAAGGTACCTATCCTATTAATATCTATCTTCAACAGCCAACAGCATAAAGGAGTCTCAAAATGCCAGATGTTTTCCTTTCCTTAGAAAAAGACTCAAGCAAAAATAATCTTACTGCTCAGAACAACGGTTCTCTAGGAGACAACTGATATGTTAAGGAGCTGAGAATTTTGGAGGAAGGGAATGCGAGGCGGGGAATGTCCAGGTCCAAAAGGTTGTGAGGAAGGTGACAAGTGGTCTTATGTATATATATGTTCAAAAAGGCCATTTTAGTGTCTCACACATGCTAAGTAGGTGTTCAATAATGGTAGATAGGCATTTGGTAAAAGTATATTATAATCAAAATGTATTCTCATTTTAAATACAAATGGTACAACATCTAAAGTTCATTGTTGTTGCTTTTAGTTTTTAATCTGATGTCAACAAATCCTAATAATGTAGTTTCTCTATTTTTAAAGACAGTTATACATCTCTAATATAGGACTATTCCATTTTGACCTCTTTATAACACAGTGTTGGTAGAGATGTCAATTATAGGCTGTCACAAATAGTTTTTATGAGGTATCTAAAAACTTATCAATAGGAAATCATGGGAGAGGTGTATATGAAATGTCTGGGGTAAAGTTCATTCACCTATGAGTGATGAAATGGAGAACGGAATGAAGTTACACATATAACATCCTGGGTGGTTACGAATCGAGAGATATAGAGAGTAAAGTGACCTCATGCAAGGTAAGGAGGAAAGAAGACATTAATCTAAAGTTCTATTTCCAAGAAATTAAGAATATAGACATTCTTAATTAGAAGAATACAAACACTTTTAGTACCACGAATTGTGACACTCAGATGTGACTTAAATTGTAGTACTTGTCACAAAGAATCAGTGATTTATGTCAAAGTGTTTCTTTAACATCAGTGATTCAGAGTGTTTACTCTTAAGTATTTTAAAACATGTTTGGAAAATTTATTTTACATTATACTTATAATTTCTAGTGCAAATGATTTTCTTTTAATATCTATTATGTACTTCGATACTTTACTTTGAGATATAAAAACCATGGGCAATTGGACCCCTGAGTTCTATGACATATCTCAGTCTGTTGGAATGTGTGTGGATTGGCAGCTTGTCCACTAGACCGTCAAGGTTGTAAGGGGCAGAGGCCATAGCTTATTCGTGTTGACATCCCAGCATGGTGTCTTATAAGCAGTCATTCTTAATACAGAGCTGCTGAATAAGTGAATTAATGAATCATTTATTGTACAACTATATGCTCAACTTTTATTAAAAATATCTCTTTTTCAGTGAGACTTTTAAAGAATGTAGAAGGAATAACAACAAGGATTTAATAATTTATGCTCCTCAAGCCTAGCTTTTTAACATTACTGGGTCCTGATGAAACAGTCATATTTCTTATTTCTTATTCAGGAAAGGAATAGCACTCCTGCTTATTTTCTGCCACATTTTGGGTTCACCAATTCTAGATGACAGTATTTAGTCTTCTTTGCATGAAAGAGCCAAAATATTTTAACATGTGCTCCAGTTGACGCATTACAAAAGCTGAAGCCAAAAGTTGTTTCCTAAAAGTGAGAGTTATTCATTGGAGGATTTGCTTAAGAGGTGGACTACAGTCAGATAGTAAAAAAAAAAAAAAAAAAGAAAAAAGAAAAAAAAAAGAAAAGAAAGAAAAAAGAAAGAAGAACTAAAATTCTGAAGTCATTTGTCTTGAGCTGGTGATCAATCATTAAGCCCTGTTTGGCTGGCTTCCAAAATGTGTAGGTCAGAGCTTGGAATCCAAGTTGGTATTGATGCCTTTGAGGTTTGTGGGGAGGGAGAACCTAGCAGAGGTCCCAAGGGTAGTGGAAAAGGTATGCTGAGTTGCTCCAGGTCAACTCTTAGCACATTTAACATCACTATTCTCAGCATTCATATGTTTTCTGAAATTTAACAGTAATTCCTTCTTTTCTTTCTGCTTCCTTTATTCACTCCCTTTTTGCTACAAGAATTTATTAGTAGTAATGCAGACACTATAGTACAGCAGTGAACAAAACAGGGAGGTTTATGCCAGTTTTGAGATAGACAATGAGCAAATAGACAAATATTTGCCAGTATCTGCCCTTGTATTAAAATATATGCTAAGAAACATAACAGCAGGACAGAGAGAATTGAGAGAAGGTGGCATTATTTAATAAGGATGATTTAAAAAGCCTTATTAGAGGTGGTATTTGAGTAGAGGCCAGAAGGAGGTGAGGAGGTAAAGGAGCTAGCTAAGCAACAGGAAAATCATTACAGTCACAAGGAGCAGCAATTGCAATAGCCATAAGGCACATATGATGTGTTTATGGAATAGCAAGGAAATCAATGTGGTTGGACTTCAGAGAGCAAGGTAGAAAGTAATAAACGAGAGTCTTCTTTCTTCTCCCTCTTTTCTTCTCTCCCTCTCCCTCCCTCCCTTCCTTCCTTCTTTAAATGACTGGGAAACTCCCAATTTCCATGCAAAATTTATCTTTTTGTCATTTTTTTTTGTGATTTATATGTAATTGTTTTATGTTCTCTTCCCATAATAGCTTTGAAGGAAAAAAGGACTAATATAAGGTTACAACTGAGACTATGTTTAAATGTTTAAATTCTAGAAACTAAAATGTGGTGAGAGTACAATAATATTTTGATTAATTTTTATATCTATTATATGATTATTTCTCATAAAATAGTGCTACTGCATAGATATAAAGGAGTACTGCCTGGCAAAATACATAGCATAAATATACCCCTGTATCCTGTCAAAGGTGACACACTGCTGATGTTGGTATCCTACTGAATCTCTCTTCGTTACAGTTTTAAGGAAATTTTTGTGAATTAAAATTTTTTTTATATTGTGGTAAATATACATAATATATTTACCATTTTAACCATTTTTAAGTGTACATTTTTAAAGGACATTAAGTGCATTCACATTGTTGTGCAGCCATCACCACCAACCATCCATCTCTAGAACTTTTTCATTATTCTCCATGGAAATTCTGTACCCATTAAAAAAATAACTTCTAATTTCCACTCTTCCCCCAGTTCCTGGTAATGGTTGCCATTCTACTTTCTCTATGAATTTTGACTATTCTAGGGACCTCGTATAAGTGGAATCTTACAATATTTGTCCTTTTGTGTTTGGCTTATTTTACCTGTAGCATAATATTTTAAAGATTCTTGGATGTTGTAGCATGTATCAGATATTCTTTCTTTTTAAGGCTGTATAACACTCTTTTATATGTATATATATCACAGTTTGTTCATCCATTCATTCATGGATAAACTTCGGGTTGTTTCCACATTTTGAGTATTATGAATAATACTGCTTTGAACATTGGTATGCAGATACCTGATAGAATCCCTGCTTCTAATTCTTTTGGAATTGCTGGATCATATGATACTTCTATGCTTAATTTTTTTGAAGAACTGATACACTGTTTTTCACAGCAGCTGCACTGTTTTATATTCCCACCAGTAATGCACAAGGGTTCCAATTTTCCACATCCTCACTTACATTTACTTTCTCTTTCTTTTTTTTTTAAATATAATAGCCATCCTACTGGGAGTGAAGTGCTATCTCATTGTGTTTTTGCATTTCCCTAAAGATTAATGAAGTTGAATATATTTTCATGAGCTTATTGATGGTTTGTGTATCTTCTTTGAAGAAACATCTATTAAGCCCTTTGCCCATTGTTGTTGAGTCTCAGGAGTCCTTTATATGTTGTGGATTTTAATATCAGATGTATGATTTACAAATATTTTGTCTTCTGAGTTCCTGATATGGAAAAAATACTATATGTTCATATTTTCGTATTCTTTGATGTGGTTCATTCACCCTTTTGACCAATCCTGTTCTAGAAAAATGTTTGGGTTTGTTCTCTTCCTGTATAGCCTACAAATTCTAATTCCTTGCTAACTAGTTAATAGGTTAAGGAACTCTTTATATTCTGATACTGGGTATTAGCTGATATGATTCGGTAGAGCAAGAATTCTATCTTGCTACAATCATGATCCTGTCTGACCCTAGCATAGTGTTTTATTTTACACAGAGTGAGTACTCAGTAATACTTAAGTGAGTAAGCAATGAGCAAATAAATGAAAAAGAAAGACTATCTTGTTTCTTTAAATGTCTAGCAAATCTGACTTCTGTTTAAATCTTAGATTTATTTTAATACAACAGATTCAAAATCTTTTCCTTTTCCCTTAATTCTTGGTGAAGATACTAATTTTTCAATCAATTTTGTTAGGAGTTATTTTTTAGAAGAGTTTGCTGCTGAGAACTGATGCTTAAAGGTTGGAGTTTGGACCTCAAATATTTCTTGTTTTATTAGACAGGTCTCGTGGAGGTTAAGTCCCATAGGCGGCACCTTGTCCCCTTGGGTAGATACCAGCAAATGAAAATGCTGACTATTTATGGAAACTCAAGGTCAATGAGTATGGTTTACATTGTCATAAAATATGACATATGAACATCTTTTGTTTATAAACAGTTCAATGCATTAATTCAAACAATAGTTTAAAAAGTTAAAGCTTCTAAGTAAAAGTTAAGCACCTTTACCACTGAATTGTTGCATACTCTTGTTGCCTAAACACTCACCTTATCTCAGAATCCAAGCCTTCTGGTCAGGTTTATATTAGAATATAAATTTGAAGAAGGATAGGAATTATTTTCTTCTGATTTACTTACTCTTTGGCAACTATGTAATCTGGAATTTTCTCCATGATTCTAAGCCTGTTTACATCTACTATGAGATTCTGAAAATCTTGTCTCTAACTGGTAGAAAGTAAGAAATACAATCATACATTTAATTCATGCTTAAAAAAAAATAGCTATGCCCTTTATCTTCTAAATACCTTATAAACAACAACTTCCAAAAAGAATGCATTTTAATCAATAATTACATGGGTTTCACCTTATTCCCAATTTAAGGTCAAGGCTACTAAATGCATTGCTTTAATTGTCATTCCACAAGAGGGTAGAGAAATTTGGAACACAGGAAGTTTCTCTGTTTATGAACATGTTAGTTTGCAGAAGGCTTGTTTGTAAGTTTATGTGATTTATTCCATAATACTTGAGTATCCCTAGATGAATTTCCACTAAATAAACTGTTGCTTTAGAATCATAAAGCCAGGTACCTCTTTCCTCTGCCAGTATACATTCTAAAAGAATGTCTAAACCAAAAATCTTATAAGTAGATGACAACTTTTTTTGATAATATCCATAGATACTCCAAGCAATTCCTTGATCTGCATGCTATTTAACTCACTTGTTCTGATATTGAATTCAAAGACCTTGAATCTGTTGAAACACTTCTGCCCTGCTAGGAATATTTCATCAGCACATGTCACTATGCTTTGATTTTACCTTTTTGAATGAGTACCTAGCCTTCTCTTGCTTTAATGCTAAGTTCAGAGCATTTGTTACTAGTAAAGAAGCATCATCTGACCTGTGCTAGAACATTTTTCCTTAAAAAACAAAAACAAATTTTCTTTGCATCTTTCTAGCCTAGGTACAGCATTTTTAACCTATTATATGACCCTGCTCAGTCCTAAATAATCATTTCTACTGTTAGATGATTAATCTTTTATGTACTTGCCACATTCCTTGGTTTCTTACATTTTCAATTATTTTATTATTTCTCTTCTGGTTTCCATCATATTCTAGTTTCTTTGTTTATTAAATATTTCAGCTTTCAGTAAGTGTAAATTTAACAAGCCTCGTGGATTAACCATCTTCACCACTTAAAAAACAATGCATACACTGCATGGACTAAGGAGCCTTAGGTTGGCAGGGACTGTCTGTGTTCGACATATATCGCCATCTATTGGTAGAAAGCAGTGTGGTCTTGGTTTTGCAATGATCATAGCATTGTTTTAATCTTTAAAATTCTCAGAATTGAAATCTCCCAAAGAAGAAAAGATTTCATATATGCAATACAAATATCTATCTGTTAGGAAGTAACCAAATTTATGTTCCTTTCTTAGGAATATTAGGTATGCAAAGTCAATCTATAGGAAAGTTGATAAAAATTACTAATAATGGTTAGACTTTTTTTTTTTTTTTTGCACTTAAAAATGTATTGGGAAATGTGCTAAGTGAAATGTTAGAATGTTTTGTGCACTTAAAGTGCACTAGGAAATGTTATTAATCATTAAAATGAAATGTCTTTTTTCCATTAGAATAACCTTATAGAATAATCATTTTCAATCCTGTCTTATAATGTAGAAACCAAGCTTTAGAGAGATTAATTAACTTGCCCAAGCACACAAACTAGTAAGCAGTAGAGATGGAATTTGTACCTAGATATCCCTCTGTAGCCACAAATTTAACATCTATATTATGCTGTCTTCCTATTTTACTGCAGACCTGCTTTAGATCAAAGCCATAAACATGTTAGGAAAATGAAATAAAATATAAGTAACAAATATTCTTTACTTAAGATTTTAATGAGATTTTACTTTTATTGACCAGCTTATGGTTTATCATTTAAAATTTCAGTATATATAGGGAAAAAGGATAATAATATTACTAATACTTATTTAGCCTACACACTGTGGTAGGTACTTTACAGAAACTGTTTCTATTCTACCTAATAATCTTGTAGGACATTTTCTCTGTTTCTTTTATGAGGAGTCTGCATAATGCCACAGAGAGAGTTATGTGTTATAATCAGGTAATTCAAACCTAAGTCTGGCTGGCACCAAAGCTATTTCTGCCTTTCTCCAAAATCATGTTGATGTTTTGGAGGCAGTAGATACACACATAATCAAAAGCGAAAATGTTCTCTCTTTACAACACTTTATAAAAAGGTGTAGGACCTCTTCTGTGGCCATACTTTAGTGACTCTAACAGTCATTTAATTCTGTGATGATTTTGTGCTCTCAAGAAAGGGTTAATTCTGACTGACAAAAAATTAACGTGAGAAATATTTTCCCCTTTTCCTTTATACATCATGTATAGATGAGAATACGTAAAGTTTTCTATTAAAACCTTCAGATATGCCAGCAATCATTGACAATAACCTAATTTTCCCCAAAGTAATATGCTTCTTGAAGTTACAAACTATTTTTTTTTTTTTGTAAATTGGAAGATGGTAAATTTTGTATGCTTCTCTCTTAAAATATAATATAGATAATAATTAGAGGGTATTATTAAATACTTAGACCACAATGTTTTGATAATTATTCTCATCACTAAATCTAGAAATTAATCCCTAACTATCCCTCTGCCAAAGTTCTCACACACAACCTTAAGATTTTTTGCATACCAGTTGTTCAGATACCATAAAATATTATAAAATTCTGAGTGATTTTAGGATTTGGAATATTAAACTACTTTTTCTGAAGCAATTAAACTAGTGTTTGTCATCCCCCCAAGTTCTGCATCACTAAGATATAATGATAACTTTAAGAATTTATTAAAATATGATTAATGTAGCACCAAATATGAAGGAAGCAATGGTAAGATTTTAGCTATCAGGAAAGTACTTACTTAAAATTGATTACTTATTTATTGACTATTATATTTTATAGATGATATACTTAACATTAGAAGCTCTAAATGGGTAGCCATTCAGCCCACTTTTTTCTTATATTGGTATACTTTGTTTTTATGATGTAAAGAAAAGATATTAAGAAGCCACAGCATATAAAGATTGCAGTTCTTTTTAAGTTAGCTTATAAATTTACAGAAATCTTAATGAAAATAAAAATAGGATTTTCAACATTTGAAATTAACCTGAGTTTAGTGAGCTAGGATAATATACACAAGGAGAGTAATATAGTATTAACACCATTAGATATTAAATCACTTCATAACTAGAGCAATTAAAATGGGATTGTATTGATACAACATACAGTGCAGTGAAAGAAAATATAGGGTTCAGAAGTAGGACATAATTATATATGAGAATTATAAAAGTGACATTTCAAATAGGTGGGAAGAAATATTCATTAATATTATAATAAAAATTAATAGGTATCATTGGGATGACTGGATAGGCATGCTGATAACGATATATTCAGATTGCTATCTCACAACCTAATCCTAATATGTCATAACCTAATTCAGATACATTTCAGATGAGCCAATTTAAAATATAGTATACAAAACACGAAGAAGAAGTGTTACAAGAAAACATATGGATTGTTTTCAAAATCTTGAAGTTGAAATTTTTTTCTAAGGTGATATAAATTGACATACCCATTAGAGAAGGGATTAGTGAATTCAATTTAATAAAAAAACAAATGCTTTGAAGGGCAAAAATCACCATAAACCAAAAGAAAAAATAGCAACATTATAAAAATATTTGCATCTTATACCACAGAAAAGGGCTAATTTTATTATGTTGAGTTCCTAAATTAACAAGAAAAGATCAATAAGCTCATTATAAAAATGGACAAAGGCTTTTCATAGAAATGAAGCACAAATGGTTTCTAATAATCTGAAAAGATCCCTAACCTCACTCATAAAAGAAAAAACAATAGGAAGTTATCAATTCTCACTCCTCAAAATGTCAGTAAAACACTGTTTTGAAGTTATATGCAAACAATTTCTGACACATTGTTTGTGGGGAGTCTGAACTGGTAGAACCTCTATGAAAGGTAATTTGGCAATATTATCTTTTTCCAAATTAAAAACACAGATACAATTATGACCCAGCAATTCCACTGTCAAGTATTTGCCTCATAAATATAATTCCATATTGTGAAGCAATGTATTAGAAGATAATCACCGTAGCTTTGGAAACAACCTAAGTGTTCTTCAGTAGGGGAATGGCACAATAATTTTGGTATATCCATACAGTAGGAATTTATAAAGCTATTGTAAAAAGAGATGTTGGCTCTATACTTACAAATGTGGAAACATTTCTAGATTTTTAAGTGACAAATGCAAAAATGTAATGCAGTGTGTATATATGGTATGTGTGTGAAATTTGAAATTGATATATATGTGTGTGTTTATGAAAACAGAGGTGTGTATACACAAGGGACTGGTATCAGTGGTTGCCTCGAGGGTAGGAATCTAGGTGGCTGGGAAACAAGAGAAAGAAGGAGAATTATTTTTTATTACACAAATTTTTGAGTTTTGTAGCTAAATTTATTCTTTAAAATTAATATAAGAATACTACTTAGGGAGAAAAAACAAGAGTCATAAAACTGTAGTTTTGGCTCTAGTATTCATCTTAAAAGTATTCTGTTCTTGGAGTTAATAACCGCTCTGAAATTTAGGATTATAATCAAATGATGGGTCTTCAAAAATATGTATAGAATGAATTTGAATGAATGAATGATGCATGTAAAAGTGTTTGCAAACAATAATGTGTATAAAAATATATACTATCATTAGCTTTATTTTGAATAGAGTCATATGAATTAAAGAAACTTCACACTACAAAAATTCCAAATGCAAAAAAAGGTGATACAGGAGATCTGAGGAGGTACATGACCCAAACACTGAGAAAAGAGCAGACAGAGGTTAAGTTGGATGGTTCCAACTGACATAAAATGAACAAACTCACCTTCAGCCAATACTCAAGGGACTGTATGAATCTCATTTCCAGGCACATGCTTCCCAGAAATATATCTTAAAAATAAAACACTGCCGTCACAGTAGGAAAAAATATGTATGCATTCATTGTGTAACTATTTTAAAGTAATTGTCTAGTTATTTTAAGTAGTAATTATATATTTTTATTTAAAAAAAACCCACAAGTTTACCAAAGACAAAAATTAAAAGATGACAAACTGGCAAATAAATAAATAAAAACTTTTGTGAAAAGGGATTAACATCCTTAGTATAAAAAGACCCCTTGCCAAAGAAGGAAATGATGACTATCTCAATAGAAAAAGAACCAAGAGAATGAAAAGTTTTATCAAAGAAGAAACAGAATGTTCCATGGAATGCATTTTACAGGAAACTTTTTTTTCCCTATTAAATTGGGAAGCATTTAAAAAATTACTAGAGTTAATATTTTGGTATGGAAAAATATATACTTATATATTGCTGGAAGAGGCACATTATTATAGCCTTTTTGGAAAGCATTTTGACTGTATTTATGTACATAAATAAAAAAGGAAAAGTAAATATCTCAAATATCAGTACGTTTCTCTGAATAGTTAATTTTATTTTAATCTTTATGCTTTTTAATACTTCCCAAATTTCCTACCAATGAAAATTTGCTGTACTTACAGTCAACCATATTAATAACGCCAAATCAATTATATGCACAACTTTCTCAAGGATTGTATCTTGAATTTAATGAGAATAAAATATTTTCTTTATAACCTGACCCTGTTATTTACCTACAAACTTAAATAAACTGCACTGTTTAATGGAAAAAAATAAAATTCATTGACAGTCTAGTATCTGTTTCTGTATCTAAAATAGTTGATTATCACTTTGTTAGATATTCAGATATTTGGTGATTTGTCCTTAATTAAATATATAAATATTTCTAGTTTTGGGGTACTTAAGCACTAGTGAAAAAGAAAAAAAGTACTTCTAATAGATTTTTAACTTGTGCTATGACTAGTGTGCTTTAGAATTAGGGAATTTTAAAGTTTAATTAGGTGGTATCCACCATACTGGTCTTTCTTCTTATCCATCTGATTAAGCTTTTAACTTTACTCTTCATGGTTGGTGGAAAGCTACTTTGATTAAACTCAAGCAGTTAGGTTATAGTTTTTATTTTGGTGTCATTAAAATGAGAAACGTTATAATAGCAAACTTTTCTATTTCTTATAAACATTAGACTACATATAAAGGCTAGGAATTGTTTTGTTTCTGAATATAAATTTTTTTAAATGAGGAGGAAAAGAAAAATTGAGAGTGCCGTAAATTAAAAAAAAACCCATTTCTGATGAAAGCCAATGATAGTTATTGATTATTCGAAGTTATTTGAAGATGCTCTCAAAATACTGAAAAATCTGAAATAATTTTGGTAAGTAATAATTAAAGTTTGCTTACAAATCAGTATGACACATATGTTACCTTAAGGAAAAGATGTTTCTTTAAGTGTTTGGGTTAGGAGAAGTCATAATTCATCAAGTGTTTAACAAGTTTCTGTGATGTCCAGGTATCATGCTTTACACTGATGATAAAAGATGCGTAAGACAAATTTCCTATCTAAGGAGTTTAGAATCTAGTTGAAGAAGCAATGGTGACTGATGAAAGAAATGAGACATTATTGAAGCTATGGTAAAAACCTGTTTAGGGAACAGTTGGGAGCCCAAAGCAGCAGGAGATGAAAGGAGAAGCTTGATGAAGAGTTGAATTTATATAGAGGGAAAGAAGGTAGGAGATGAGGTCAGATCTCTTCATAGAAGAGGCGTTGAGCTGAATAATGAAAGGTAAGTAATCAGGTAATCAGGATTGTTGAAACTGTTTAGACCCAGGAAGCATTAGGAGAAGGCAAGGGTCATAAAAATATCTGTTTGCCCTTTGGAGAAATAAAATACAGAGTGAAGTAGCCAGAGGTTGATTGCCAATAGAGAAAGAAAAGAGGCTGTCAGCACCAGAGTAGAAAAAACTTTTTATGCCAGACCATAGACATGACAGATTATTTATCCTGTAGGAAGAGGTAAGCTATAGAGGATTTTTTTTTTTAAGCCGGGGAAGACCTAAATTGGTATGGATTCATCTATTTTAAATTTTCTATTAAGCTTTTAAAAGCAGCACTGTTTAAAACAAATTATGATAGGAAAACTTACCAATATCCCAAGTTAATAGTTTTCTTTGATCTTACAGGTATAAGGTTTATTTCTTAGCAATGTCAAGTATAGTTTCAACATTATGTTCCTTAAGAACATGCCAACAAAGGAGGACAGTGAGAAAGAGTATTCGATAGTGTCTAGGGCTCATTTTTCTATTGTATCTTATAACAGTAAAAAACATAATATCACATTATAGTTCAATAAAAAAAGTTTTTTTCAAGTGTCACTGTAGTATTTTGCAGGTAAGCATATTCTTAGGTGGTATCAAGTATGAAGATATGCTTTGTAGTAATGAGATTTGTTCCCATTCTAATCAAGGAGGATAAGGCATTTTGAAAATAAATAAAAAACTTATTTTTGAGTAATTAAAGTTAACCATGGGTGCACCTGGCTCAAAAGCCTTGGACTTTGTGAATCCACATGGTTTTTCTACCCAACCCCCAAGCCTAATGCCTGCATGAGCATGTTGTATTCGCTTGTCCATTGCAAAGATGGGGCAGCCTGGGAATTCTTCACTAGCTCTGCCTCTCCGAAACCACAATGTCAGGAAATGTAATCAGAGGACTCAGCTGAACCCAGAGCTAGAGCTTTCCTAATGGGTAACTATGACTTGAGAAATCACATCCATTAGATAAAGTGATTAATTATACATCAGTTCTTTGGCAAGGGAGCCATGCAGATGTTACAAGAGAACATCATGATGTGACCCATCTCTCCTGCTTGAAAAAGAAACATGCTTTTACCTTTGACCTGTATCATCTCTAAATTCGTCAGGTCAGTCAAAGGAAGGGATTTTTTTTTTTGTGATGAGTAATTGTGTGGTTGATAAAACATTATAAAGGAAGTATTTCTGACTTTCTCATTCCCATGCACTCTTTTTGCCTTATATTATTGTTCTTTATATTTTAGGCATTTTCAAAAAGATATTTTTAAAAATTCTTCCAATAGAAGCCTTTGTGTCTCCAACATAGATTTTTTCACTTAGATATATATATCTTAAATATTTAATGAGAAAAAAACATGTGTGCATGTTCATGAAAATTTCTTTTAGCTCTCCAAATACACATTTTTAAAAATTAAAATAATGTTTAAAGAAAATTTAGTCATAAAGAAATGTCACCAAATAGTATTAGCCTTGACTATAATTATTGTTCTAGAAATTTGTTTCTCTTAATTATAACCATATTTTGATTAATAGCATTCTACCCAAAGTAATATACTTGCTACTACCCACTTGAGGTAAATTATGCATTTAGAATGTTCTTTTAAAGCTATGAATAACCTTTCACTTTTTCCCCGGTGTCCATCAGCAGGCAGCTATAAGATGATCAACAGAGAATGTGTTTACAATCATGAAACTATAATAAATAAATTGAAAGTGCGTTAAAAAATTAATCTACCTCCTTATTTTATAGATGAATTCCTGAGAGCTCAATTTCACGTATCTAGAATGATAGGAAGCACAGTTGAAAAAAATGACAAAGTGATTGTCATTTAAAAAACGTCTTTAGTGTATTCCTGAGCACACCTCTATAGACACTAATTCCTCTCCCCCAAATCAAATTTCTCTCCATATTCTTCAATCTCTAAACCCTCAAGTCAGCAGATTCGAAGGGAGGGAGCGTTGATTCTGTTGGGTTTTCTGCTGTTGAGGCACTAGTAGGGATGCCTAGTTTCATGAGACCAAGTAGTGGGAATTTAACACACAGAAAAGTGTCACAAACAAGCCCAGACAAGAATGGATAGAAAGTGCCTGGAGGGGCATCTTCACTAGCCTATTTGATAATCACTGTGGTTCTGTAAAATACTCACATTACCTGTAAATTCTACATGCAGGAAAAATAAGAGTTGCACAGTTTTCATACTGAACCTTATAGATGTCCTACTCTTTTTATAAATGTTCTTAATGCCCAAAGGTAGTTTAACTCTAGCCTACCAAATTAGAATTAAGTTTATGAACCAATGGTAGAAAGGCTTTCAATTGAAAATGTAGCAAACCAAGCACATTAATGTGATATATTTTATATGCATGGTTTCTCTAGGCCTTATGGTACAACTTCCGCCAATATCGCTGTGGAGTATTGAGTAAAATTATGCCCTAGTTTAAATTGTAATGGAGATGTTATAATTTACAGAATTGATATTTTCATTTTCACTGACCATTGAGAATGTTTGATTTAATATTTCTAAATCACAAGATGAGAAGAGAGTACTCAGTAGATAAGTAAAACATTTGGTTCAGTGAAGAAATATATACAATGAATTGTATAGTAAATAGTAGCTATTAGAGAGAAGTAGAGCACTCATTACATACCTGACTTTTTCCTTTATGGGGACCTTAAATTTTGAGTCTTTTCTCATCATTTCTGTTCCTTTCTTTCTGAAGTAAGGAACAGAGAAAAAAATGTATAACCATTGAATCAATGTTTGTTGACTACCTACTGTGTGCCCCATTGGGCTAAATATTGGGACCAGAAAGATAAATAAGATGTCAAGTTATGATGATAGTAACTATTTTGGAAATGTAAAGACAGTGGTCCTCTTGAACTGGCTCTTGCAGGAATGGTCCATTGGATCATAGCCACATATCCAGAGTCCTCCTGAATAGAAGGGTGGGGCTGTATTGCAGGGAATGAGCCTGGGCCCATTTAGAAAAGACCCCTGTGGGTTAATTGTATAAGCCTTGGGGGAGCCATGAAGTATATTTAATTGGACAAGTGATGTGATCAGTTTTTACTTACCACTCTGATAGTAATAGTAGCCTATATAGATAAAAGATAAAGGGATTGGAAACGTAGAGATTAGCCTATGACAATAATGTAGATAAGAGGTAAAAAATAAAGAGAAAAGCTGTAGAGATGCAAAAGAGAATGAGTAAAGATGATTTAGAAAAAATAATCAATAGGACATGTTGATTTGATGTTAGTGTCTATTCTGAGTCCTCAGCGAATGATATTTGTCATTTTTAGCACTGGCTCCTGATTAATAGTATCATTTAAATGAGCAGGGGAACACAGGAGTAGAAGAAAAATTGCATATGAGTTTGCTGAACCTGAAGGATATATCTAGACTGAAAAATAGTTGTTTTTCATATTTTTACAGTAGAAGGCCTTTTCATTCTTAGAAACTATATAGTAATCAACAAACAAGTGCACATGTGTAAAGGTGGGATATTAGCTAATTTTCATTGATTCATGAGTTGATTACTGCATGGCATCCTCTCTAAGAGTCACAGGTTATCAGCTGGGAAGTGGGCAGTATCTCATGTGTTCTCTCTGAATGTGCACCTGGTTTGAGTACCCAACTATCTCGATATAGGAATAAAGCTTAGCCTTTCTGGAACATGCAAATGAAAAGCTGCCAATTCCTCATGTAGGTCCTGGGTTTGTTTGAAATTAAAATCTATCTGGGCAACATGTATTTTATCAGGGAACCCTAGCCTATGTTTTTCTAAAATGTTCTTTTCTGTCTCCTTGTGACGCTATTACATAAGCTCTAGATCAGAATGTCCTAGACCCTTTAAATTCTGGGACATGAATTTCAAATGCATGCGAAGGGTGGAGTTGGGGAGGAGAGTCTGCCAGTTGATTCCAGGTACTTTAGACACTGATTCCTGGATTTATTTTCAGTGTTGTCATTTATCGATCACTTCACATAAAGCCTTAATGTGTTTATAACTCAGGAAGATGGAATAGTACTAACAGTGCCGCAGGTGTGTTTTGAGCATTAATTAGTTAATTATGAAACAGTTGAGAGGCATTCTAAATAGCACGGAACTCAAGGCTTTTCACCTCAATTGGGGGTCTACTTAAATAGCACTTTACTAAACCAGGAAAAACTGACAGAGTGTGTACATCAGGAACATCACCCAGTTGGAATGCTGGTCTCCCCGTATGACTGCTTGCATAAAAAAATACCCCCTGGGTGTCAAGGTCTTTCTAAGAGCAGTGGTTCATGAACATTCTGGGTTTAGGACAGTATGAAATTATTTTTATCTGTATTCTTAGTTACTTGACATGATTAAAGTGGAAACAGCAGAATACTCCAAAAATATAAGATCCCAGAGGAGAATAAAAATGGGGTGAGGGCAGTGGGCTAGGAAAATAGGAAGAAAAAGATGCGGACCAGTGCCCAGAGATTTTAGCAAACTTACAATACTAATACTTCTTGTTTGTATTCTCTAAAAGCCATTCTTATTAATTCAGGGTCACCATAATACATAAAAACCTTTTAAAAAGTAGACCAGGCAGATATCAGTGGATTGATGTGGAGAAATGTGCCAGACCCTTGGGTAACTCAGTCCCAGCTACAATTCCTCATTTTATTTTTCATCTGAAAGTATAAGTAAATACATATATAACATATATGTATTCATATTTATATAAATAAAATAAATATAAAATAAATATATATAGTTATTTATTTAAGCAAATTGAGTTCTGTTCAGTCTAAGGCTCAAATGATTTGAATGATTGTCTCAAATTATTGTGCAGATATGTTTTTCTATGTTTTTGTTGTCTTTCTGGGTTTTCCCTCTCCTGGTTTTCCTGCCTACTATTAGAAATAATATACTTTATGCTGTTATATATTATATACCCTTTTTATTGTGTTCAATTCCTACCTGAATCCATACATTAGAGAGAACAATGATAGGATTCTCTGCACCTGCTCCATGTTTAGCAAGTTTCCAATTCATTCTGGTATCAGACAATAGCAGGTATCTCTGCAGTCCCTTAGGTCACTAATGTGCTTAGTTTTGTTGTCAAGGTAGCGGCTGAACTATATCTTTCATAAACAGATGAAGATTTTTTTTTCTAGCTTTAGTAGAGCACCTCCCACTCGTTAGGAAAAAATGCTCCCAGAGGCCCATCTCTATGTCCTTGGCATGGCTCAAGCATTGTATACTTAAAAATCTTTAATCATTTTCTATTATAGAGTATCGAATTGTTATTAAGAATTTTAGGAAACTCCTTTACTTTCTAGAGATGAATTAAAGGTATTCAGTTTTTCTGAGGCAAGACTGAAACTATGAAAAATGCCAAGTCATGTTTGATTCACTGGGGAAAAAAAAGAAAAAAAACATTCATGGCAAAAGATTCGTGGTCCTTGGTATTAAATTTTAGAATTAGGGTTAGACTTAAGAAATTAGAAGATTTTCATGATGATTTGTTCCATTTTTATATCCCCTGACTATGCCCATGACATTTGAGAAATTGACTAAGGCAGGAAAGAGGGAGAAAGTGTTAGGGCATCACCGATCTTTCTTTCCTTGTGTACTTACAGATGGCAAGATGAGTTACCTCCCAGAGCAGCACAGGTTAATCAGGTGGCTCAGAGGAGCACGAGGATGAGATACATTGATATTTCAGTACAAGAATTCGCCTCCATCTTGGTGGTTTCAAGGCAGATGACAAAACCTCCTCAGCCTATAGATCCCAGTTAGCAGACCTAGGGACATTGAACTTCATCATGTGTTCTGTGGTGGCTGTTTTAAGTGCAGACTATTCCCAAGATTCAAGGAGGATGCTAGATCTAATTATTTTTCAGTAAAAATATTGGAAAGTAATTTATAATGTTTGTGTTTAAGCAATCTTTTATTTATTATTATTATTATTATTATTATTATTATTATTATTATTATTATTATTGCCTGCAGCAACTGGTCTTCCTATGCGGTCTCCCACCCAAGTACTAAGCAGACCCAACCCTGCTTAACTTCCGAGATCAGACATCAGGTTTTTACTCGGTTGGCATGGCCATAGACCATGGACTGTGGCTCCACTGGGGCATGAACTCAGAACTTTCTGCATGTAAAGCAGACGTGCTAACTGCTACACTATGGAACCACGTCCTAAGCAATCTCTTTTAAATAATAGGTTATAATTTCTATGATTAGAAGATGTTCATTTGGGATGAGAATAAAAAGATACAGGCTAGATAGATACTGTTTTATTTTGGTAGGAAGTGACAGTAGTGGAAAACACAAACAATGATATTATCTTCATTCCTAATCATGGCAACATAGAGCTCTGGGAGTTCAGAAAGAAGAAAAGCAACAAATGCCTTCACCTTCAACGGGACCTTCTGGTGAAGAAGCCTGTTTTTTTGTTGTTGTTGTTGTTTGTTTGTTTTTCTATATTGATTTGAAATACCTATTCCTATTGTGGTGTCTTGTAATGTATATCTTCCTGTCAGTCAGCAGTTCTCTTTTCTCTATGTTCGCCCCACCTAACTTTTTCAAGAGCTCACTGACCTCACATGGAAAGCTTTCGAAACAGGCAGAACTGAGTTTAAGATTGCTTCTGTTCCTTCCTAGCAGTATTAAATGACATATCTGAGTCTCCATGAATTGAAATGAGGATAACAACACATTGTTAGTCTTGCTGAAATTTTTTATTTCTGACACACAACTTTTTTTTTTTTTAACACAGTAGCTGCTTTATATATAAATTAGCTTTCTTCTATAGCAAAACTGAACTCCACCTAGTCTCAGGAATCATATTCTCTCTCGATAACCTTTTCAGTTTCATAAATCTCCCATATCAACTGGCCAATTTTCTAAGCTATGCACATCACAACCCAATACCAATTTTGTTGTGAAACATCCTGAAGATGGCCTAGGAATCAAGATTCTATGAGAAAACTTTGGATACTAATAAATCAAGTTGTGTATTACAAAGCAGAGATTTGCTGGCTATTTCATACAGATGATAGCTGAAGTCTTTGTTTAGGCCACTTGATGCCCATCTTACATGGCAGCTGTGATATTTTAACTTCTGAAGTAATTGGGGGTGTCTTTGCAATACCATCAGCTCAAATCTAATTTATCAATTTTATGAGGTCTGAACTGTGGTCAAAGCTCCCTTTCAGTGCCTGGAGAAAAAGCGGCTTGCCAAGATAACAAAGGACATGACTCAACTGCTTTCTGACTTGCACTCCTGCTTCACGTCAGTGGCAGGGAATTTTATGTGTAGTGACCTTCTCCTCCCACACATTTTGGTTTTGTTCATCTACAGGCACAGCTATGACATCAATGACTTCACTGTTGGAAATTTCCATCTTGGTTTGTTACCGTGGTTGTTTTTTCCTCTTTGCACAAAGGATTTAGGTGGCTTTCCATAAAATACACATGAAAGGGATCAGTGAAAGTATCAAAATCAATCAGAAATTATTTACAGTGCAGAAAAAAGAAATCCAAGCAGCAGGAAGTTTTGTTTTGTCTTTTACACAATATCTAACACACATCGATGAGTGGCTAGTGTGATGATTACTTACATGTCTCAGGTACATGTTAAAATTCATTCTCTGGTTTCTTTTGACAAAGGCCAGTACTCCGGAAAGGTTGAATGAATCCTATGGCAGATGACTGGGGAGGCCTCCTTTCTAACCCAATGTAAAACATTGCAAATTACAAATCCTTAGTTTTATTAGCTGCTTTCTCACCAAAAGGCTTTACTTTGTGGTTTCTCATGGTTCACATTTGTGTTAACTCTTAGGAGATGGTTAATGGTGTCTTTTCAGCAGTGCAATGTTGTCAGTACAATGTTCAAATGAAATAATAAATACTAAAAATCTTTATAAAGTTAAAAATATATCAAAATATGTTTTAGTTATGCTTTATTTATTCTAAGTATTGTGATGTGGTTAACAATTTTTTAATTAAGTATTTGTCTGTGCCTGTTTAGTTCAGTTGATTGGAAATGGATGCTACGGAAGGTATGCCATGGATTGGTTCTCTATAGGAACACTTAGCTTTTCTCCATGGAAAAACATTATACTCTAAGACAGTCCTACTTGACCCCAGCCAGTTATTTCACAAGCATAGAATTGACCCTTAGCATTTTGAAATTTAATATTTATTAAGTGGTTCTTGTATCGGGCATCCCTCTCAGCACTTTCTGTTATAAAGTATCTATACAAAGTGGAGAGGTTTATATGCATTATAAACCAATGCAATTTTCTTTTGTAATGCACACAAATAATGCAGTTGGATGGGCACATCTTTGATGAGGAAACTGAAGCTTAGAGTAGTAGAGAAATAAAAACTCTTGTCTATTGCTTACAATCAGAAAATGGTAGAGCTGGAATTCAAACTCAGGTTTGTGTTCCTCAAACCAAAGGCTCACTCTTGCCTGATTTTTAAATGTATAGAATAATTCTTGAAAAAAATTCTTTTCCCCTTTTCCCAAAAAAGACATATGCTGTGTGTTTTGCATCAACTGGGAACTTCATTTTTGAAAGACAAATATTCCCAGTTCTATAAAATATTGACATATATAATGTCTCCTAAAAGGTTAAAGACTCGACTTCTTAATATTTTTTCAAAATAAAATCAGTTAGAATTCTAAACAAGATATCACAAATATGTAACTTTCTCTTATAAAACAAGCAAAAGATATGTGCTCTCTATTTCACCACACTGGAAAAATAAGCCTTATAATTATTTCACATGAATGAGACTTTTTATCTGCACTAAATTAGGTAGTTAATTTTACAACTCCTAGAAAGATGTTATACAGATGTTACAAAAATCTTGGTGTTGAAAGAATTCTAGTTTTAAAACCAAATGTTCTCTATGTGCTAAAATATTTTTTCAGTCTGAAGGTAGGAATAGGTGGGAAGTTTTGGTGGTGATTGTGAGACCAGAGATGAGCATGTCAATAGGTTATGATTTATTTGGACACGTAGAAGGCATGTTCTGTGGTCTCCAAGTGAAATGTGAACACCTAAGAAGGATGCTAGAAGAGTTTGTTTTTTTGTTAATCCATACATTTTTTTTTACTTTAAAAAAAAAATAAATTAGTTTTAAGTATGCAGTACATTGGTTAGACACCCATATAGTTCATAAAACGATCCCTCCCCACCCCCTGCCAGTTGCTTCCTCCCTCCCCTGGCCCTCCACGTATCCATCATATTAATCCATACTTTTTTTTTAATGCATATAGTGTTTTACAGTTGCACAAGTAGATTCTTTAAAATTTAGCAATGGTATAAATTCACATATTGGGAGATACTCAGTTTTTTTTTTTACTACTACTACTGCTACTACTACTACTACTGTTGTTATTATTTTACAAGTAAATATAAGTCTGGGACATTTTCGTAATGATAAGGATTTGAAAGCATTATTCTATAATTATCATCCCCTTAAGGAGAGGCAGGAAAACTACTGCAGGAATTGACTTTTGGCATGTTGTAGGGGTCATGGAAGTGACCAAAAGAAAACGTCTACACAGCATTGATTGAATAGATTTATCCTACCAGTGATTTAAGTCACTTCTGTTTCCTGTACAACCATAATAATTCTAAAGTTATTTTAAATTAAATATATTGTATTATTTGTATTATATATTCTATACATATGTGCTCAAATATGTTTATTTGCTTTTCTTTTTTCTCTTTGTAAGACATAATTTCCAAAATGTCAAGGGCAGTATGATCATGACAAGATTTTTGGGAAAATATACATAACCATCATTCAATTTATTATTTTGATGGATATTTATGCCACACACAGAGATATAAGTCTGGGAGGTTTCCTATGTATTGACCACATTATTCTGCAAGAGTGCTTACAAGACAATATAAGAGAGACGAGAATCTCCTAGTATTCTTAAAGTTTAGACCAAAACGTACCGCATATTTCCTGAATGAAATGACAGGTTAATGTTATTGATAAAATGATTATGGCTTGGCTTCCTTGAAACATAAGCTGTTAGTAAAAAAAAAGCAATTAGGAAAATAATAAAGAAATGAAACAGCAATGTCTTTTCCATTTTTCATTTTTTCCTGTATTGTGTCATAAGCACACGTAATATAATAGCCATTAATTATAGGAAACTTTTCAGACTTTATAATTGGATCTTTCCTTTCTTTAGCAACTACAAACTGAGAATTTATTCACAGATAAGTATGGTTCATTCCCATGAAATCTTAGTGTCTCTGTGTGAGAGTCCTAAAACAGACCCATGTACATATTTAGCCATATTGGATAAACTGATACCTTCTTTTTTTTTTTTTGTAAGAGCAAGTATTAGGCTTATTGTTGCCCATTTCCCATCATCTAATATCAAAATGACTATTGTAAGCAATATGAAATGGTGGAAGGTACTGAACTCAAAACTTAACCTATAGTCATAGCTTCAATATTTCCTTAAATGACAAATACTAAACTCTGTAAACCTTAATGTAACTGTTTGTAAAAAAAAAAGAGAAGGATATTTGTATTTTATATTTCAAAGCATTGCTATCTGTGAAAGAGCTGTGAAAATGATAAAATCATTGTAACAAAATATTTATATAGGTATAGTCTCTGTTATTCATGAATGTGAAATATATTTTCAGTTTTTTCCTACTAAAAAGGTAGTTAGTCAATTAAGAAAGTTTCCCCAAAGAAATTAATTCTTTAGAAAATATGTTGTCATGTTAACATCTGTGAAAAAATACAAAGAAATATAGGTAAAAAAATGCAAAGGAATATAGGTATAAAAATAAAGTGTAGAGGAAATACCAATATCACATTCTTGGTATACAGTTGTATGTCAAGAAATAAATTTTATGATGTGATTAGGGTACACTGAACCTAAAACATTAGAAATGTGATGAAATAAAAATTAGAAAACCAAGAATCAATAACATTAGTTGAAAGAGGGAAAGTAAAACTGAGAAGTAGGAATGGAATTGATGTGGAAACAATATGTAATAAAAATGCACATATCTTTTGCCTTGAATAATATATTCATATTAATATCATATAGCTTGGAAGAAACTCCATGTCAAATGCAGGCAGTATAAAATTTCTAAAGCTATACTCTTTTCTCTTTGTATTACTTGAGGATTTTGTTTTCACTCATTTCCATTAAGAAGACAGGTTTTTGTTTTGTTTTGTTTTTAATCTGTAATGCTGTAAAATAAAAGTAATCAGTTTCTTGACAAGCCTTATCTTGTCCCCTCTCTGGTCAGATTAGCCAGGTAACTTTCTCATCAGTGAAATGAGATGTACAGTTCCTGAGTCTTTGAAAGGAGTGGTAAAGCCAACGTTGGGGCCTACGCTTTTGTGATAACAGAGCATATGCATTTCCAACTATAATATGCTGCCTCTGTAGACAGTAAACTAATTTAAAAGAGAGAAATTATAAGAAATGGTTTTTGTACTTATATTCAGTGTTAAAGTTCCCATTTATTTCATTTTTTTACCATTTTGTTTTATAGAGGTTAGTTAAATAAAAGAGCTGATTCATCTTAAGATAATTTTTATACTAACATTAACTTTCTTCTTTGAAATGGTGAATTTGCTATTAATTAACAAATACTTACTGAGCACAAACTTAGATACAAGGAACTGAAATTTGTTGTTAATATATTTGTTTTTTATTTAAATGTACAGGCTTTTTATCAAATATTTAAGTGAAGGATGATTTAAGAAGCCTTTCCTTTTATAATTTCCCTTTATAAATTCATTGAACTTAAGGAACAGGGTGGGGGTGTTAAAAATACATGGACCTATTTTGTTATACTTGAACAAAATACTAAGAAAATATATTTCCTTCCCAAGAAATTTCTTTAATTTTTCCTTCTCTTCACCTGTTTTGCATATTTATTAGTCTTTAATTACAGTAAACTCTAAATTACAAGTTTAGAAATTCCCAAATTATGTTGCTGTTAATAAAAGATTGCTACTTATAAAATGAACCTTTTTCTGTGCCACAAAATATCAGAGTTTGCAATTACTTGTTCATGCCTTTCAGGAAGTTAAGAGTAACCTGCTTGTCGTTTTAAATTTGATTTTCAAAGAGCAGTGTGTCAGAAGCAGTGTAGCTTCTAGGTGTTACTGATGGGTAGACATTCTTTAGTTAAGTTTCTGGGAATTGTTTTATTTAATTACTGGGCAGTTTAGCAGATTAACTACTCACTGATTGAATTTTTAAACTCAAGCCTACTGAAGAAAGCCAAATGAGCTATCAATTAAAAACTGCAGTGATTCAGATACCAAGACCTTTGTGACAGGAACATAGTATAAGCCATATTCTTCTGCATTTTGAACTTTTGAAAACACAGACAACCCACCTAATGTTATAGACCTTACTCCTAATCCAGGTTCTGCTCTGCACGACTCTCATCTTGGACAAAGTAACCTTCCAGATGACATTTCATTTTCCTTATTTGTGAATTAAAAGGTCTGACTTAGATTTCCTCTAAAGTCCAATCACTCTAGAGTATTATTTTTTAACTGGATTAGTGGATTAGTAAATTATAGTGTGTAGATTTAACACACACACACACACACACACATACACACACACACACACAAATGTAATAGGAGATAGACAATGAGAAAGGATATCAGTGAGTATTAAAGTAAGAATAAATATTGTTTGTGAATGAAATATTACTCAGCCATTAGAAGAGATAAACCTGGATGGACCTCAAGATAATCATGCTAAGCGAAATAAGCCAGACAGAAAAAGTTGAAAATCACATGATATCACTTATATTTGGGATATAAATCTAACAGCAACAAATGAAAAGGACAGACAAACAGAGACTCTGAAACATGGACTATGGACTAACTAGTGGTTACCAGAGTGTAGGGGGAGAGGGGAGGAAGGAGAAAGATGGGGTAAAGGGGGTCAAATATGTGGTGACAGAAAAAAATCTAACTGTGGGTGGTGAACACAGTGTAAATATATATATATATATATATATGCCTTATTGTTAAAGTGTACAGCTGAAATTTATTGGATTTCATTGACCAATGTCATCATAAAAATAAATTAAAAATAAAAAAATATATTGTTTATGAAACTGTTTCAGATAAAAGTGAATATGTATACTTAGCCACAGTATAAAATACAGTTTATGTTGTGGACCATGGTTCAAAATTGTGAAAAGGACTTCTCTAGAATCTTAACCAGCTTTCCCACCCTGTTTATAATGGTTGGAAATGAAAAACTTAACAAATAACATCTGTTAAGAATTTTAATTGTCACGGCCTTAAAAAATGTCATTCCCCAAGACAACAAACCCCCAAATAAAGCCAATACAACCAGGATAATTCATGCCTGGAATATGTATGATATAGGATTTTTTATTATTTACCCTATTTTGTCATGGAAAAGCAAAAATGTGTGTAAGGTACTAAATAATATAGAGCCCTGTTAGGGTGAGGTGCATTTTTAAGTATTTACCGCATCTTAAATGGCAAGTGATGTTTAAATGATTTTGGCTTTGCTGCTTTCTATTCCTTTCAGAACAATGAGTCTGATAATTTCCATTGGAAATTTACATATTAAATCAAGGTGATTAATAATTATTGAAATTTTATTCAGTTAATCAGTTTAATTTAATATGAATCAAATTATTATTACTTAGATCGGTAGTTATTTAATATTGCTATAGTGTCGTTTAGAATTAGATTCAACTGCTAATAATAGAGACTTGAACACAGTAGCTTAAATGCCAGTTTTATACTTTCATATGGCAGCCCAGCATAGCCATCTAGAACTGCTAGAGTAGCAGCACAAAGTCACTGAGTACCCAGATCCTTCTGTCTTCCAGCTCTGTTACTTCTGACTTCCAGCCAGAAGGTCACATTGGAGAATTTTGGTCCTGTCAGGTTAGAGAATGGGCTTGAGTTTATTGCATGTATGTATCAATTCTTAGCCTTTATAGGCTGACAATAATAATGGGTGAGATAGAAGAGCAGTATATTTAAAGTGAGGGTTAAAGATGGAATTCAATCCATAATAGAAGTTTTAGACTACTTATTCTGCAGAAATACTTTTAATAGAGATTATAGGCAAAATGATCATAACTTTTATAAACTAAGAAATACTATGAATGGGTTCTACATTTACAGACTATATTATTTTTCTTTTAAATCACTACTTTTGAGGTTGAATAATTATTTTTCAGGTAATTCAAAAGAAATGGTTTAATCACTTAGCAAAACTGCTCTGCTTAAAATTAGCTTGCTCAGACCATAACCTAGTCTCCATACAGTGAGTCAAAAGTAATTTCCTCAACGCTAAACAAAAATCTTGGTTGCAAGCAAAAGAAGCACTGGCTGGGAGTAAGAGGGAGATTTATTGGAAGGTGCTGGGTTCTCAAAGAGTTATTGGAAGGATGTGGAAAGCTAGATGAAGTAGATAGGGAAATGAGCAGACCAAAGGGAAGACTAGAGGCTGGCAGACCCATCTGGCCAGGACTTCTGGGCAATCCAGCCTGCCGCAACTGGTTTCTGCCATGGCTGCATGAAGACTCCAGCACAAAGGATTTGACTAGACCTTCCTTCATCTTTGGCTTTACTTATTTTACGATAAAAATAAAGGGCAAGTGAATTTATTTGGACAAGCTTAGGAGTTATTGTGGCCTTACCATAGTAACGAGTAAAAAAGAAGGATAGTTCACCTTATATTTTCACATGAAGAGGCAGGGCTCGAGGTCCTATCATCACTACTCACAATAGGTAATCCCCATCCAACCCAAATAAAAGGGAAGATTGGATGTTGGGTGGTAAAATAAACAAATAAATAAATATGTGTGTGCACACACGTATATGTGTGTCTGGATATACAGATTTTATATATATATATACACACACACATACACACATTTATAATTTGCTTTTGGATGAAAAAGTGAAGCAAATAAGATTGATCAGTTGTGCTCAGTCTGACATGAGTGCTTGAATAATTAAAATGTCTTTTTTATCACTAACTTTCCAGATCTTATTCAGAATCTAACATGAAATGACTACTCATACTCCCGTGCTTCAAGAAAAGAAAAAGGTGAAAAAGTAAAATTGTCATCATTTAAGAAGATATGATCATCTATTCAAAAAACATAAATGACAAACTATTAGAAATGAAAATTAAGCATCATTGAATATAAAGTCAAATCAATAGTCATTATCAACTATGATGTATGTATTTTTAAACACAGGACACTGTTTATAATAACAAAATAAAATATATAGTATCTAGAGTTAATTTAACCAGAAATACATAAATCATTATGTAGAAAAAATTTTAACCTTGATAGGGAACATAAACATTATTTACCACATTAAAAAGTAAGTCTATGCTTTTTGTTCAGAAGGCAATGTTATAAAGGTATAATTCTTCAAAAATCATTGTGTCAGTTTGCTTTTGGGAGAAATTGATTAAATAGAAGAATAAATGATCATTTACAGGTAAATTAACCTTAAGCAAAGAAGAAAGGAAAGAACTTATCTCAATATGCACTAAGACATGCTACAAGAACTCTTTGTAGGAGGAGAAGTGAAGAAAGCTTATTAAATAATACTTTCAGAACATTAAAATAAGACAAATTAAATGAAGAAAAATATCATTGACAAAGTTAATGGTAGACTGGATGATATTCACAATTCTGAAACTCAGCTATTATAATCTCATATATACAGGGAATACCTGCAGCTCAACTAATAAAATACAGCAATCAGAGTAGAAAAGTTAGAAAAGGGATAAGAACAAAGAATTCACTGAAGAAGAAATCTAGAAAGCTAATGGGCATACGAGGAGATGTTCAGCATCATTAGAGACCAGAGCAATGCTAATTCAACCAATAAAGTGATACATTTTTTACCTCTTAATCTGGCGAAAGTTGGAAAACTGAATAATGCCATGTGTTGATAAGCATGTAGACTTGTTGAACCTTCAGAAACTCTGGTGGGAGAATAGAAAAGTGCAGCCATTCTGGAGAGGAATTTGGCACTACTTAGATCAGGGCTCAGCAATTATATTCCCAGGTATACATTGCCAAGGAATTCTTACACAGCTCCATAAAAAGTTGTGCATCACAATGTTTCTTGTGGTAATGACAGAAGTGAGCTTACTGAGGAAGTAATGAAGTTTAAGCTGGAAAGAGCCCCAGCAATGTGTTCACATGGCTATGTTTTTGGTAAGATCTACAGGAGTAAGATATTTTAACCATGCCATAATTTTCATCCTATCAAGTAGTTTTGGAGTTATCTGTAGACATATCTGGTTTGTTGCAAATAGGAGTTGAATTGGAGATACATTTTTTTAGTTCAGTGGGATGCATTTATGTGGTATTCAGTCATTTTCACATACATTTATCATTTGCACTCCTATAAAAACTGCTAAATATGTAGAACAGGTGCTGTGTTCAGCTCTTTCTTTCGGTCTTTCCAGAGAAAAAAAATGTGCATCCCCAGTACCTGAAACTGTGATTACCATAGTATTTTTTAACAGTTACATATTTTTGGAGGGCGCATCTCATAGATGACATATTTTAAACAGCAATGCCAACTTGGAATTCTTTATTTCACATTCTGCCTATTATAAAGTTTTCCAAGCTACACAAAATAGGCATAATGAAATTCTAAAATATATCTTTAAAGGTTTGTTGAGAAAACCACATAAAATTGAGGTGCAAGACATTTATCCATAAACATGATAAAGCTCAAACATAGCAGCCTAACTACAATTTGGAAAAATATATAAGAATATTTTAAGTTAAAAATTGCACATTACCAAAAATATGTGCATATGCATACAAATAGATATATGTGAAAAGCACTTTGTCATCTTTAATTTCTTGTATGAAAGTACTGAGAGAAAATGCAGTTACCAAATTAGTGGAATGTGAAAAAATTATAAGATAATAAATGAAATCAACAGAGTTAATACCAACATTGAGCAAGTAAGAAGCAGAATCTCACTGAGAGGAAGAGGTGCTTTTCTTATAGAAGGATTAAATAGGTTCTGATTGTTTGATAACTCAGATAATGAATAAGAGTGAATCATGAATACACTGGGGGAAAAAAAGATTTACATTTCTTGCTCGTTTGCCATGGAATACCCAATATATGTGATAATATAAAATTCATCATATATCACTACATTGAGGACATAGATGAAAAAGTGTTTAATGAGTATTATCATTTCAGAGTATATAAGATTAGCCTCTGAACAAGAGTGACTAAACAAATGCTCTGATATCTTATATGTGAAAGGAACTTGATGATGGTTTTTTCACATTTGACAGTAATACTAAAAATTTACCTAATGTTAATAATAACAAATCAGGAAGCTCAAAGACATTTACTCAATTATCAACAATAAATACACACATACCATAAACCACACAACCATTCCAGTCTGTCATGCTGAGGGGAAAATTAAATTTCCTTTTTTCTCCATTACAAAATTGTTGCCCTGTGAAGAGAATAAAGCCAAAAATGGAGAAAAAGTATTTAAAAAGTATGCTGGGTTAATTAAATTTTAGAGTTTGTGTTGTTTGTGGTATTGGTTAATTTTTTTTAAGGGACAATTTATTTAATTATTTTTGTAGCTAATTTGTATTTGTATTTTGCATTTTTGTCTAATTCCCCCTTTCTCAATTGTATAAGCTATAGGCCCACAAAATCTGGATCTGCCTCTCATTTGTGGGGGAATAGATGGCACCCAAGGTGTTCTCATTAAGAAAGCAAATAGTTAAAATGATAATATACATTGGAGTATTGTACAGTAGTTAGAAATACAGATTAGATGTTCTTACAGTAACATGGATGATTCTTAAAATCATAGTGCTTATTTTAAAAAGGGAGGGAAGGAGGGGGGAGAGAGAGAAGAAGAAGGAAGGAAGATGGAAGGAAAGAAGGAAGGAAGGAAGGAAGGAAGGAAGGAAGGAAGGAAGGAAGGAAGGAAGGAAGGAAGGAAGGAAGAAAAAATGGTATATAACACAATTTATGTTAAAGATAAATCCAAGATAATATTTTATTTTCAAAAAAATGTAATAACACAATGATGCATAGTAAGTACATTAGGACAGTTGCCTAAAGATGGGAATGGGAAGGGAGTGGAATGGTGGGGAGTGGGATATGGGGCTGACAAAGAGAAATAATAATAAAAAGAGATAGCATGCCCAAAGATAACAATGGACCATGAACTGAAGAGTTTTAACCATCTGAACCCGAGATTGAAAAATCATCTATAAAATGCTGGGACTTTGGTTTATATTCTTCACATTATAGCTAAATTATGATTCAATATTATAAGCTTTGTGCAAACTTTTTTATTTTAAGTTAGAATAACTCAATATTAGATAAATCCAGAGAGAGAGAATCTGGAGTTCATAAAGTTCTAGATGACAAATCTCATGGATGAACAAAGCAATGATGATTTTTTGTTGTTTGGAAAAGCTGAGATTAGTGACGATGACCTGGGAAAAACCTTTAAAAAAATGACAAAGACAGCTCCTGGACCATAGCAAGCACTTAATAATCTTATGAAGTTCAAGTGTCAAGGTATAGGACTTATTAGGGATACAAGAAGTTGAACTTCTACTCAACTTTTCTCCCTGACTAAAACCTGCCTTCCTGAGTTCATATCGGGTGTTTTTTCTGTGTATTCTCTTTCCTTTCATATAATAGATGAATTGCGATTGTTTACCTGCTAGTATTTCTCAATAGACTGTAGGTCCCAGTAAACAAGGACCAAGACTCTCTAGTTTGTTTTTGTGGCCCCAGCACCTAACATTCTGTCTAGCACTTAGTAATGGCTTTTAAAAAATTGTCAAAGAGTAAATAACATGAAATTTATAACACATAGAAGGGATATAAGCATCACATAATTGTATACATGTAACAATCATTATTTTTATAACCTGTAGGAGTTAATCTTAAAATAAAGATTACTTTACTTTTGTCTTTTTGTAATTTGAACAATAAGGAATTGATTATAGTTAAGTTCTCTTGCTTTAGTCTTTTGTAGCTTAATAAAGAAAAATCCTCAAAGCAAATTTTGTTAATTCTACTAGCATGTTATTATGATGGCACTTGAAAAATAAATTTTAATGTAAATAATGACATTGCAAATATTTTAATTATGGCTGGTTATTTAAGATTCATTCTCTAATTATTTTTAAGTTACTGAAGGGTCTTTCAAAATCAGGCTACTTTGAAAAACAGTAATTTTTATATAATAATATACTTTAAAGGAATTCTTGGACAATGTTTACACAACAGGGAAATATATTCCATGTACTTAAAAAAAACCCGAGAACAATAATCTTAATAATAACACCATTCAAATGTAGACTGAAATAATTGAAAGTCAAATAATATTAAAGGAAATTTAGTTTATGTAATATAATGATGAAAGATTTAAGAAAATGCACAAGTGAATTCATTCATGGGCTTTATTATACATAGTTTTAAAATCCTTAAGATGTGGTCATTATTGTTTTGTGTAGTCATTGTTCACTTTACGTTGTAGTTCGTTTTTCCTAATACATATACAGATACTTACCCATTCTGATGTTCTTCAGTTCTGTCTGCATTTCCATACTTCTGCTCTTAGGGTCTTTTCCTTCTGCTTGAAAAGTTCTTTAAATGTACATTTTAAAACAGTGATGAATTCTCTCAGTTTGTGTTTTGTTTTGTTTTTTTTTCTTGAAAAAAAACGATTTTTTACATAAATTTTACATTTGCCTTCCAAACTCTACAAACCAGGCAATCAGCACTGGAATAGATGCAGAACTTCCTCACTATAGAAGGATATTTTTCCTCCGTGTGATATTCTGGATTGTGAAGGATGACAAAGAATAACTACAGAATCAAGTGGCCAGTCTACTTTGTTCCAGCACAATTACAAGCCAAGGATACACTGCTTTCTAGGATTTCATAATCTTAGAGGTTCCCAGAGACATTGAATTTTAATAATAGGTTGAATGAAGCTATGTATTTATGGGCTGTAGTTGAAAGGTAACACAGATAAGTGCACCTAACCCACTTTAATAGGGAGAAAGCTCCCTAGTACTGATGAGGTGTGAGGACCAATTAAACATCTCAGGGCTTAGGAGGTTGGGGAGAGTTACCTTGGTTCAAGCTAGCTTTCCAATGAAATATACTTGACAAATCCATAATGAAAATAGGCAGTTAATTGACGAATAATGTGCTGTATTTTACTGGTTACTTGCGCTGCTGTTTTAAGAAACTATGTAGAGTTAAAAACAAACTAAGATATTGTATTGAGGATATAGATTGTGTATAGATTCATAAAGGCTGTCTTAATTCCAGTCTTCTTGCTGCATATTTAAAAGTTTTGGTTAACTTTTTCAGACAAAACAAATTTTAAACAAACAAACAAAATAATATGATCATCATCAAACACCTAAATATAATAGGTTACAACCATCAGTTTTGCTGAATGGGCAGAGGGTAAGATGAAAGCATCAGAGGTAGAACACTTGTCAATTTGAAAATTTGTACAATCTTCCAAAATGATAAAATGATGTTACACAGGAAGTGTTGAAGGGCCTGCCCAAATTAGAGCTAACAATGTGTATTTTATTTTGTTCAAAATAAGACAGAAATTTCAAGACAGCAAATTAAAAGATTAATGAGGGGGTTTCACAGACATTTTAATGCATGATAAATGCGATAGCAAATAGTATTTGAGTAAAACTCATGGTGCTTTCAGTTGTCAGCCTAAAGTTAGGAATCTTCAGTTATCCGAAGTCCCAGGCACTAAGTCTCACTAAGATGCCATTTTAGCAAGGTGTAGGATTTCCCTACAGTAGAGATGTCAGCATGATTAAATTTTAAGAACTTAAGATTTGAGTTCCACTCATGTTGTAGTACTGCTGTGCAATAATAAAATCTGTCTTTCAGAAAGGGAGACGATAACTATGCATACTTTGATAAAGAATCATTATCAAGACAATTAGTTACATATGCTTCCATAAAAAGAAAGTATTACAGGGCAGTGCCAGGTTCTCTTTGGTTATTTCTCTAAGGACCTCTCAAAAGTCACATGAGCATATATCTAAGTTTGCCCAGTCTCAGTTTATGCCTGTTGTTTTGATGTCCAATATAATGTAACATTTATTCTTGATAAAAAAAAAAAATCTCAGTTCATAACATAAATGCTGTGGCCATCCTACCAGGGATGGAACCAAATTTGTAAACATGTTCCTAATAGTCAGGGTGGATCTGTCTGTTACTTTCCTCCAGTGATGATAGTAGGTGTTCTGATATCAGTAAAATAAAAAACTTTTGAGAGGCCTTTTAATTACAATTCAGAGAGCAGATAAGATGACTCAAATCTGGTTTAATTATTCTTTTTTTCCCTGTATTGACCGGATTGAGTCCTCTAGTAGCTTTTACTTTCTTATCTAAATAGTAGAGCTACTACATGATCAAGTGTACTTCCTTTTGTGTTTGACTTTAAGCTTTATGCCTTACTGTTGACATGTAGGATTGGTACAGTCTTGATATTTTCCTCATGTACTGAGGCTGAGTGTATAGGAGGGACCCCTATACTTTTTTTTTTGGTGTCAAGATGTAGAGCAGAACTTCCAGACTCATGCAGAAGTTTTTCTAGTTCTCATGGAAGAGAGCTTATAACAGTTCATACAGGAAGTAAAAATTACCTCTCCCCTCCTATGATGTTTTTCTCTTTTATCATATGCTTTTAGATTTTATGAATAGAAAAATTGTGAAGGGGATGTCACTGACCATAAAGAAGATTTTAAAATGCCATGATGGAAGAGAGATCTTTGTAGGTTTTTTGTTTGTTTGTTTGTTTGTCTGTTTGTTTTATAATGCCTGCAGTACCTGGTTGTAGTTTTAAGAAATGGTTTAAGTGTATGCCTGATGGCCAGGATAGAGCGTCTGTTGTCTTGTTTTGTTGATGTTATCAGGTGCTCATCTATCAGCAAAAGGAGAATTTCTGAGTCAAATAGGTGTCTTTAATCCCATCGTTACCCCCAGAGTTCCTTAAGTAACACAGAAATCGAAAGAGAGAGAACCTTTTGTATTATAACAGATGTATATAATAAAGCTTTAATTTAACAAATTAAAAAACAATTAATATGCTTAACATTACCAACTGAGGTAAATTATCCTTCTTCTAAAAGAAAACACATAAAGGATCCCTTACAGATGTATTTTTTAGCCTACTTAGTCATAATAACTCTCAAGTATAATTAGGACTCAGACATTGTGACTCCACACTAGTTCTGTTTATAAGTTGTAACTCACTCCTTACCCAAGAGAGCCCATTTATAGAAAATTATCCTCCTAAACATAATGACTTTAAAAAGTTTACCAGCTTTGCTAATGGATCTCTTATTGATCAAACTGATGCTATTTTGTACTGTGTACAATATTGTTTTTATGTAACAATTATGACCCATTTTTATTAAAATTAGGTCATGTTCTAGGTCTCTATCACTTAGGTACATTATAGATAATGACAGCGCATTTACTTGATAAAATCAAATTTACTGAGACATTTGTTAACTTTCCACAATAGTAATTTGATATCTGTAATTTTTTAAAAATAAAATTATAATCTTGAAATAGTTTTAGATTTACAGAAAAATTATGCTGTAGTATGGAAAGTTTTGTGTATTCCATGCTATTTCCCCTATTCTTAACAATTTACATTATTGTGATACATTTGCCATAACTAATGAAACTATATTGGTACAATATTATTACCTAATATCTTCATTCATATTTTTTTAGTTTTTTCCTACTGTCCTTTTTTTCTTATTGTTTTTCTAGATCCCATCCAAAATGCCACATTACATTTGCCATCATGACTCATTAGGTATCTCTTGGCTGTGGCAATTTCTCCGACTTTCCTTGTTTTCGATGACCTTGACAATTTGAAGGGGTATTCATCAGGTATTTTGTAGAATGACCCAGACTTTTGATTTTTCTGATTTTCTTAGGAGTTTGGGAGAAGACTACATGTACTTGTAAAGTACCATTCGTACCATATCATATCAAGAGAAGATATTATCAACATGAGTTATTACTATCAATGTTAGCTGTGAATTATTTTAAATCACTTTTTAAAATGCTCATGTGCGGATTCTCTTTAAAAACAAATGGTACTCTAGCCAAAATATCATTATCTGTTTCCAGAAAACTGACATTTTAAAGCAATTTTTTATTTTACAATAGTGAGCATTAATAAAACATTCTATTTTACTTATTTTTACATTTGTCTCCTGTCTTAAATAATTTAGATTTGACCTCATTTCAGCTTCTGGCAGATATTCAAAATGGTTTATTGGACCAATTTTAATTCTATATAAATAGAATTTAAGTTAACTAGAGGTAGGAAACTCAATAATAAAATATAAAACAGAGCCAGACTATTATAGAGTTATGAACATGTAATTGTTCTCCTGCTCCTTGAAATAATAAACTATTATATTTTAATCCCCTTAATCACAATTAAAGAAGAAATTCAAATATTACCTGCTTTCTACAAGAAATGTTAAGTATAAATTTATATTACAAAAGTATATAGACATAATACACACGTATTCAACCTGAACCACAATAAAGTTGATACTCTGCCATTAATAAATTAATTGGGAACTCAAGTTTAGAATTATAGTATTAGATACTAGTTGTCTAAGTATCTTCTCATATGAAATTTGGTGGGCAAAATAGTCAGGAGAACACAAAAGTATTTTCTTTGTGTGCAATATTGTGATCTACAAAGAAGATGCCATCATATTATTAATAAGTGAAAATATATTTTCAAAATTACAAATTAAACATGAAAAAGAATATTGATTTTGTGAACTATATTAAATTTAGATCTAAGTGTTTCTTTTCAAGTACTTTTTTTAATAGAAAAAGAATGACAGTTTGTTGTAAAAATTAGAAAAATAAAGAAAAGTGTGAAAAATTAATGAAAAGAATCCACAGTCTCTCAGATAGGATAACCTTCATTAAACATATTTTATATTAATTTTAGACTTACTTTATATATTTTTAAAAATTGAGGTGAATATACATGTATGTGTGTATGTAATCTGCATTCCATTATTCATCATAACTTTAATAATTCAATATATAATCTTTGAAAGCAATCTAAAGGCTGCTTAGTTTTTCATTATGTATTCATTTTATACTTAATGAAACACTTATACTTTTGGATTGATTATGATTTTTCAATATTATAAAAACATTGCAATAAATACCTTCATAAATGTTTGAGGACATGATATTATTGCTTTTGAATAAATTTTCAGAATGGAAGTTATTTGACAATATAAATGAATTAACATATTGACATAGGCCTTTGATAGATATTGCAAAATTACACTGAAAAAATTGTACACATTTTTTTGTCCCCATCCAGATGGGGGTAGTGATTTTCCCTATAACCTCCAACCTTCAGTTTATCCTAATCAGGAAAATGCCTCCCATGCGTGGTGCCACTAACATTCATCACCCCTGTCCCCCTGTTGTTTGTATATACTTTAGTGATTCAGAAACTGTGTTTTGAAGGTGTGTGTAAAAAGAAATGGAGGGGAAAAAGAGAATAGAACTATTGAAAGCATGGAACTGGTGTTTGGATATTTGAGTTCATGACATCTACTTACCTGAATCTGTCAAATAATTCTTGAAAGAAGTAACACCCTTCAGTTGAATGTAGGATGTGCTGTGCACAAATACCAATTCTTCAGCCATCTTTTCTCCAAGACACCATGTGTATACTGAAAATCTGTTGAGGCAAGTAACCTCTCCCTGTCACCTTTATGATTTCCAAAGTGTTAAGGAATCTTCTGAACCCAAGCAGAAACTGCACTCACTGCCTTATTTCTCAGATTAATGTAGTGCAATTTCTAAAAGGCTGCTAACGTCTAGAATCAAGTCACCTGCTTTGTGAACAAAGTTTTATAAACTATACCAAGCTTAGCCTTTAAGTACCAGAACTAAACTTTAGATTCTCTGGAATTAATCTGAGACCAAAAGCAATCTCATGTTTATACTGAGCCTATAGAGACCTATAAGGTGGTTGCTGGTGAGTATGCACCTTTGGCTCCATTTTAATATACTTCTTTCCTCTCCTCAGGACAATTTTCATATAGTTCATGATTTCATTTTTTAGCATGTTTTTATAACAGTTTTATTGAAGTATATTTTACATACCATTAAATCAACCCTTTAAAGGATACATTCAGTGGTTTTTAGTATATTTACAGAATTGTGTAACCACTGTCGTTATCTAATTTTAGAATATTTTTTCACCCTTAAAAGAAACTGCATTCCCATTAACCATTAACAATTACTCCCACCACCAAGCCTCTGACAAATAATAATCTACTATATGTCTCTGAGGATATACCTGTTTTGAACATTTCAGACAAATGGAAGCATACAGTATGTGGTCTTTTGGGTCTGGCTGTTCTTAGAGGGTTTTCAGTGTTCATTCCTGTAGCATACTTCATATCTTTTTATTGTTGAATAATATTCCATTGTGTGGATACACCAGATTTTGTTTATCCATTTATCAGTTGATGGACATTTGGGTTGTTTCCACTCTTGGCTATAATGAATGATGCTGCAATGAACATTCACATACAAGTTTTTGTGGGGTCATATGGTTTCGGTTCTCTCGAGTATATACCTGGTACTGAAATTGCTGAGTCATGATCTTTCTGAATCATTCTACTTTTGCATATTCACATGCAAATGTCTCTTTTTTTAAACTACATTATTTAAAAAAATTATCACAACTTTTTAGTTTCAATCAAAATATGTCTGCTTTTATTGAAGTTGAATTTAGAGAAATAGTGGAGTAAATAATCTTAGTAAAATATTTTAAAAACAAGGACAAACCAGCAAACACATGGTCGATTAAGTGTTGAAATTCTGTTCACAAGATATAATGTCAGTTGTTTCTGGCTGGCAGAGTGGACTGAGTTGTTCTTCTTTGTTCATAATTATAAAATTCTATAATTCTAAATCTATGACTAGACATGTGTTCTTATTTCCAAATATGCCATGGTATGGCTTTCAACATATTCTCTCCCGTGGAATGTTGCTGTGCATCTACCTATTTATAAGGGGCTTTTAGGCCTCCACCTCTGGAGGAACTGATAAAAGAATCCAGGAATTTGTATCAGATATATATGAAACTTTGTTCTTACATCAGGAACTCACCTCTTATATCTCTGTCTCTCTCTTTTTACACTAGGAATTATTTAGGTTAATTGTATTCTCCTTTACTATAGTGAAACCAGATTTGTCGCAGCTGTATAATTTGGTGTGATTGGTCTCTTTTTAGAATGTAAATTCTTTAAAGACAGAAACTGTGCTTTTTCCTTACTCTCACAGCTCAAAATATCTTATATGGTAACATGCCCAGAATAAGTATTTGGTAAAAACATTTAAAATGAAGATGGGTTAGCAAGAGGCAAACTCAAAAGTATAATAAGTCACAAAAAGAACATTTTTCAGAAAAGCCAGATTGGCTTTATAAATTTAAAAATCAATACTTTGCAAAATGATTATTTTTTTTTATTTTTTTTAAAGTGGTTTACCACTTCATTTTAAAACATTTAGCTTTCTAGTAAAGGGTTTATACTGACACATTGTGCCCCAATAATTAAGGGGGGAATCATCTATTTTTTTCTAAATGTAACTGAGATTTATTTTGTTTGACATAGGAACAGGAGAAACCTGAGAAGAATAATTAGTTTCTGCTTCTCACACTTTTTTTAAAAACATCTATACAACTCATGTTGCTACTATGATGATTAACTTAATATTTAGCACTAGCTTTGGAAAGTAAAAGAGCAATGGCTCCTCTTAATTCACCCTCCCTCTTGTGTGTGATGATTACTTAACATACAACCTTTCAAGCTGTTCGCAGGTGAGTTGACATGCTGGAGGTTGAAGTGTCCCTATTCTCAGGCAATCCTAATGGAAGAAAAGAAAGAATTTATTTTTATTTTCTAATATGGGTGTTATAAAGTTATCTTGACTCACTAAAATAAGGTCTGTTATTTTTTAAATAATTTGTTATTCATGCTCTTCTATTTGTAAAACTCCAAAATGGTAATATATAGAAACTTGAATTTTCTATTTTCTACTTTTTTTCCCTGCAGTTTTGTAATGTTTTTATTTTTATTTATATATAGGTTAGATAGAGAAGTCATGGTTGAATACATATTATAGTGTTTTGTTTTGCTTTTTTACTTTTTAATTTAAATTACAAACATTCCTCATTTCTTTGTTCTTTTCAGAACATTTTCCCAGATTGTTTTTAATTCAAAACAAAATTATAGTTTTTCTGATTTGTAAAGGGATATGTATTTATTATAAAGAAATAGAAATGTGTAAAATAGAGTAAAACAATCTTCCACCACCTCATTTTATAGAAATGCTTTTCCTGAGAAAGAAATGGAGGGTGTGAGCATGTTATGAGATGTAAGATAGAGAGGATCAGGTGATCAGAGCGGCAAGAGGAGAACCTCGAAAATGATGCTATCAGAAGGACCTTGTCAGCTTACAATTCCTTATTTTTTATTCTTTACACCTAAAGCACCTGGTCTTCCTTCGTGGTCTCCAGTTCAAGTACTAACCAGGCCTGACCCTGCTTAGCTACCGAGATCAGATGAGATCGGGCACATTCAGGGTGGCATGGCCAGAGACACATTTTTACTTTTAAAGCAGTGATATGTTAAGTTCAAATTCTAAAATAAAGATGATTAGAAAGCATGAAAAATAAGTGTTGCACATGGTAGTCATTTAATAAGTGCTAATTTAACATGCTAATAATTCTGTGAATACATTATTTTTGTAATTGAAACCAAAAATCTGTTTATTTATTATTATTATTATTATTATTATTATTATTATTATTATTATTTTAATGTGCCATCCTTGTCTAGCAAACACTTAAGGCTTTATTTCTTTGTTTCCACCTAGGACTCTTATGTAAGGAGCTGAAGGGGAAATAAAATATACAGGATGAAAAGATGGCAATGTTGCCTCCCCCAGGACCTCAGAGCTTTGTCTACTTTACAGAACAGTCTCTTGCCCTCATTGAACAACGTATTGCTGAAAGAAAAACAAAGGAACCCAAAGAAGAAAAGAAAGATGATGATGAAGAAGGCCCAAAGCCAAGCAGTGACTTGGAAGCTGGCAAACAGCTGCCCTTTATCTATGGGGACATCCCTCCAGGCATGGTGTCAGAGCCCCTGGAGGACCTGGACCCCTACTACACAGACAAAAAAGTGAGTTTACTATGACTACATTGGTATGTTCTCTGCTTTTTTTCTGTACAGAAAGTTATTTTAAATCAAGATTAAGTGGAATTTAAGGAAAAACCACATCATGACAAACACATTCAGAAAAAATACATATGTAGAGTATTCAGATTACATATGTTCTGCTTTTCTGGCCATGCCATAAATGTATACTGGTAGGAACAAGATAGTTGTCACCTTGAGAAGACCTAGGGATATGTTCAGAATGTATTTACATGGAGGTGACAGTTGAATCCATGGGCATATATAAGATCACTCAACTAGTAATGGAGTTTGGAGAGCTGCTTCATTTAGGGTATTGGAAAGAAAGAGGAGTTTGAGATAGCTGGTTAGAGAAGTAGTGCATGAGTCAGAAAATTTTCCATTGTTCTACCAGGAAGGGAATGAGTATCATAAAATTACACAGAAAGTTGAGGATAGAGACAGGCTATTGGAATGAAAAATGAGGATGCATTGATAACGTTTTGCAAGCAGTTTGTATTGAACAATGGAAATCAAAGCAAGATAGTGGTGGATAGCAAATAAAAAGAGAAAGTAGGTGACAGTATGTGCATGTTGATAAATCTGAGAAATTTTCTACCGGAAAGACGGTCACTTGAGGTACCAAATCAATTGCAAACCTTTTAACCATAGGGGATATAATAGTGCATTTTAAAGTAAAGAAGATTTATTCTCACTCAGAAAAATACAGAAGGCTACAGTAGAGTAACTAGTTGCTCACATTATCAGACAAGGTACAAGCTACAAGTCAGATTGCATTTGCATTAGATAAGTGGAGAGAAGCCTTATTGTCTGAGGCTTGAGTGGTAGAAAGGAGGATGGTTTTAAGAGTGTTGTTTTGAGGTAAATGTAGGCTTATTAGAAGAAATGCATGTTACATGGTATTAATCTTTTCCATACTGCAGAAGTGCAAAGTGTCCTTGGAGAATCAATGTTGAGAGCAGCACAGTAGAGAAGGTGTTGATTGCATTAAGGAAATGGAAACAGTTTGAAACAAATGCTAGAAGATTATTCTGTTAAAAAGATGAGAAGGGGATTACAGTAATTTTTGACATAGTAGTAGACACAACCAGGCTGAAGATGACAAAGAGAGGACAGTGAAGAATTAGATCAGCAGATTTTATGACTTTCTCCAACAATGCTTTGCTGCACAACACCTGCAGACTTATTTTTGAGAGGTCAAGAAAGGCAGGATAAAGTCCATTTAAAAAATTAATTTGATTTGTTTAAGAAATAAATATAAGAGAATATTTTTGATAAGGTACCTAGCAAATAAAATAAAGAACATATTTGAAATGTCTTGAAAATATAAAATGCAATCGAGTTAATTTTTAATGGTAGAAATGCATATGCCTCAGTAGTAGTTTTTATGAATAGCAATTCCTAATATTTTGCTTCATGTTACAACCAGTACTCAACAAGCTGATGGCATGGCAATAGAAGAATATGTGAGAAGCCCTTGAAGTATTGCACAGCACGCTAGTTAACTGATCAGTATTCTGACACAGAAAGGAAGAATACTAATAGGTATTGAGGGTTTCTCGTCAAGCACTAGACATTTTATACAAATTAGTGCACATATTTCTCACAGCCTGGTGAGATAGAAAGTAACACTTTGTTTTTTTGCTGGGATAAAGGCTTGTGGAAATAAAGTAACTTGCAAAATGTACACACTAGTACATTTTGCCATAGATTTTAAAATTCAAGTTAATTTGGTTCCCTACTGATTCTATTGTGTAACACCTCTTAGTTTAGTTTCTGTTGTGTAGCAACCACAATGCTAACAACTTTTAAAAAATGGATGAAATAATAAGTAAATAATGAAACAGGCAAAATAAGAAATACTTTCTTCTTTTACTTATTACTTCATCCTGAAAAATTCCTGACTCTGCATGGGTACCTACTGCGTTTTCCATTTCCAAAGAGGGTGACGATATTAACCAGCTATTCCTTCAGGAAGAAGGGAATCTTTCTGGAATAATTCCCAAGTCAGAGATGTAAACTAATATTGGTTTATAGTGACGTAGGAGGTAAGGAGAAAATGTTTGCATTCGCATGGAGAACAATAGATTTATTAACCAGTGGAGTAATTTTAGCTATGTGATAAGCTGATTTAATAGAGACTATTTTGGATGAGCCTTGGCCCCAGCTTCTTTCAAATAATATAACCCCAACCATATCAAAAGCCTACCCCACATCTGTATCAATATACTTGGGTAGAACTAGGGCAAACAAAGTAATATGTCTTCATTGTCCTTCATTGCTAACATCTGAACAAATATATACAAAGAGATACCAAGTCTTTTTATTTGCTTTTGTTTGGAGCTTTAAATTGTCGACTTCCTGCATCATGTCTCAGGTCATCAGACATTCTTGATAAAAGTAATTTTGACTTCTGCTTGTCGGTTTAGAGTTGGCTTCTCTATAAATTGATTCCTTAATATTTCATGTTATTCACACTAATTGACAAAACTTTATTTCTGCTATATTATAATCATTGCTTGGATTAAAAATCATAATGACCCATAATTTGACTTGAGTCTAGATTTTATATTTGAGTGTAATTATCAATGATTTGTTAAAACAAAGGATACTTAATAAATTAATGATAGAAGTTAGGGCTTCATTTTTCTGTGTGATAAATATGTAAGTACTTTTTAATAGTTATGTAGTACCTTTATTGTAAGATAAAGTTGTGTCTGTAGGAAAGAATAAATTATCAATCACTCTGTACTATGGGTTTTAAGAGGACAGATACATTATCTTATTATCTTCCTATAGTTGATACCTTTTATGTTGCTTATAGTATTAGCAGCTGCTCCCACCATTTATGAAGAGTTTCCAATGTATTAGAAACTTAAGAAACTTCACAGATACTAACTGCTAACTCTCAGAATGGTGGATCTGGTATTAAGAATGATATCTGTCCAACTCTGAAATCTTTGCTCTTTAAACACTGTAATTCTTTGCTTTGATGTTCAATAAATTTAAATAAATGAGCAAGATTAAAACGAATTTATTTAGACTTTTATATTTATAGATTTGCTAATAAGATTTTAGAATTTACTAAAAAGACTCATACTAATCCCTAAAATTTCATAGGCATGCTTACTTTTCCTTCCTGTAATTAACTGCTGGATGCATATAAACCCAGACATTCCTAAAGAAGTTTTTAATGTAAATGAAAATTGGCAATTGAAGTGGAAAACTCGCAAACTTTTTTTTTTTTTTAATTTCAAGTATAGGGTAACTTGGTCTTGCCAAGGCTAGGTAGTAATGTTGTGATTTTCACATGAGCTCAAGTGACCTCTGGTTCTAGAAGTTCCCTTGGTAATTTGACAGACATGTCACTCCTTCTCCTTTTTACTCTCATACTCTTCCATTTGTCTTTTTCTGTATGATACATGACAAATCTTATCTTATACTAGAGTTATTGTGTTCTTATCACTTTTCCAGGAAGTTCCTTGAAGGCAAAACTCATGCCTCATTTATGTTCAAATTCCTTTCATTGCCTCTTATGCCCTAGCTGCTCACTAAACAATTGTAGAAAATAATGAATGAATGAATCATAACAAGTACAGTGTATTGAGATTTAATGAAACTGTGGTTGTACTCAAAGACTAGATATTAATTTAAAACTAATTTTCAATATAAAAGTGAGCTTTATGTTAGATTATGTTTAGTATAGTGAAAGGGACCAAGAATATAAATGGCATCTGAGAATAATAGATTCTGGTTTATTTTTTTGAGAATACTGCCATATACAATTAAAAAGGAAGATACTTGACATTATGTCTCAAGTTTGGTAAAAACTTATATAAAATTTAGATTAAACAACAACAACACAAAGGCAAAGTGAGTGTCTGCTGGATAACACAAGTAATTTGCCCACCAATGCAGAAAAATAAGACAAGGATTTGTACTTTGTCTTTATGATTTCCAATCCAAAAACATTAGATTGTTTTAATATTTTGTTATTATGCTGTTTATTTGTTTGGGTTTTAAATGTTTTAAACTAAATACCAGAGACAGGGAGAATGTCACTCATTATGTAATGGTTGCATAACATAGTTTAAGAATGTTTGGTTCTGTATGTATTATTTTTTAAAATTACTGTGGATAGTAACAAGCAAGTCCTTTATGTTCTTATATTAGTATTACATCTAAAACAGGAAAATCTAACTGGGTAATAGAATTCTTCCAACTCTAATATTTCTTAAATATTTGAAAATATTTTTTGAAAGAACTCATACTTTGGAACATTTACTTCTAACAATGACAATAGCCAGCAAGCATTAAAATTCTCAGGGTGTTATGGTAAAAATCAAGGAGAGCTAGTTTTTCTTTGGTTTGCTTGTAATACATTGTAATGAAAGAAAGAAGTTGTGTTTTAAACTAATTCCAATGGCCACAAGTTATTGTTACTGATGTGAGTATTGAAGACACTGTATTTTGAGAGCTCTAGCCAATACATGCTCATAAATGGTTCACTTCTTAATTTGCTGAGAGGAAATGGACTTGAGCTCACTGGCCACTGTGACATACACAGCTACATAAATGGGTTTGAAAACACATTGCTGGAGTCTGCTGGCAGTACTTTTAATATGACACTACCGCATGGAGAAGTAAACTGCTGAGATTGATGTGCTAGATAAAAATTTGGGGTTCTCAATTTTATCCTGTTTTTCTTTTCGATCCTGTAGACTTTCATAGTATTGAACAAAGGGAAAGCCATCTTCCGTTTCAATGCCACACCTGCTTTGTACATGCTCTCTCCTTTCAGTCCTCTAAGAAGAATATCTATTAAGATTTTAGTACACTCATATCCTTTTTGAGATGCTTACTTGCAATGGTTTCAAAATGTAATTTTTGCTATTTAAATCTATTTAAATATAGATTTGTGTCTTTTTGCACCTGAAAAGACTATGGTTTTAGTTGAATATTTTGATGTAATTTGGTATAGGCCTCTGAGAAGATTGGATGAATGGCAATTTTAACATTTTAGGATAAATTACTTTTATCTATTACTCACTTGTATAAAGAGATTAAAAAGAAAGAGAAATACTATAAACTTACAGCTTTTTTCTAAAGAAAAAGATTTCAGCAAACATTATTATCAAACGTTCAAAGTTCTCACAGTGGTCTTTCGTCATGTTCCTTGATTCTAAGCTACCTTATTTGGCATGCTTATCATGTGCACTATTCTGACGAACTGCATATTTATGACCATGAATAACCCTCCAGATTGGACCAAGAATGTAGAGTAAGTGGGTATAAGTACATTTTAATATAGTCTTAATATTATCATTTTTATCTTTTTCATACAAGGAAGTTATTGCATCTATAAAAATTGTAGTGTTTATCCTCCCATGTTATAGAGTTGCTTTCCTTTTATTTTTCTCTCCTCTGTGGTATTAACCTGCTAGCAATAGAATAGAAGAATAAACTTATCAGATATCCTGCCTTGTTCTTAGATATGTTACATATTGCTTATATTTGAGTATATTTCTAATATGAGCAGTGTAGAAATTTTCCAGGAAAATCTAATATTTGTATTCTTAGTAAAATACTTCTACTTTCTATAAGAGTTTCTAAATGGACATTTTAAGATTTTCTGTAAAGATCCTTACTGTAGTTTATTTTAACAGTTAGAATGGGTCTGTAAACTAGCAGTCACACTGCAATAGATGTCTCTCTCTTTGGTTGATTAGAAAAAGAAAATTATATTGATTCACATGGTGCTGTGTTCTTTTCATATTTAATATTCCAATGGATTCTTGTGTCTAGGTACACTTTTACTGGAATATATACTTTTGAATCTCTTATAAAAATTCTGGCAAGAGGCTTCTGTGTAGGAGAATTCACTTTCCTTCGTGACCCATGGAACTGGCTTGATTTTATCGTCATTGTTTTTGCGTAAGTACTACATTCCGTTTTTTGAAATGGCCCACTCATGAAAATTTCAAACATCGTATTCCAGTAAGAACAGAGCTTTAGGATCTGACATTTTTTGTATGCCCTGGTTGTGTTTAAAGAAAATTGTAAGAAAGCCAGTCATTTACAGGCAGATATTAATTTTTTTGAAAGAGTATTTCTTACTCAAAAGTATAGGACAGCAGTAAGATTGATCATCTCCCTCCATACCCAGCACTTGATGCAGTGCCAGTTAGGTTCACACTTTTTCCAAGTTCTTATTTAAAAACTAATAAAACCTGTAAGAATCGCAGAAAAAACTCAGACCTTCAATTATAAATATGATTCTCTTTTTATTATCTATACTATTCAAGTCCTAATAAGTATTAAAATATAGAAGTAAATCTTTTTATAAGAGTTGTCACTGCATACTAAACTTAACATTAATGTACTATATGTGTGTCACATAGGGATCCACAGTTTATTTTCGAGGAAAAACTATTATAATAACACCGAATTTTAGTGTATTCATATTACTACTCATTTTCCAAATATATTTGTCAGAAATTTTTTTTTTTAATCTCAGACCGAGGTACAATATTTTTTGCTCTATCTTTTTGAATTGTGAAAGTAATGCATGTTCATTGGAGGAATTTAGACAATACAAAAGGGTCTTCAGATTTCTAGTCTCCAATTCCCTGCCCTTGTCCCACCTCCCTTTTTATGATGAAATGTGACTACTACTGTTCCACTTACCACCTGCTGATAAGACATCATGTGTCAAACAGGGCTGCCTCAGGAGGTCTTCTTTTTTATTGAGGTAGAATTTACGCACCATAAAACTTACTCTTTTAAAGTATATAATTCAGTGTTTTTAGTACAAAGTTGTACAACCATCATCACTCTGTAATTCCAGAATATTTTCATCACCCCAAAAAAGCAATCACTTCCATTCCTTCCTTCCCCCAGCCCTGGAAACCACTCATCTATGTTTCATCTTTGTAGATTTGCCTGCTCTAGATATTTCATATGAATGGAATCATACAGTATGTGGCCTTTTGTGTCTAGCTTCTTTCAGTTTGCATATAGTTTCAAGATTTGCCACTGATGTTTTATAGGATTATTAAATATAATTCTAAATGTTGAGGTCTAATAACTGAAGCATTTAATTGCTTTTTTAGGCATTTAAGTGTATGAAATAGTTTTAATAACATTTGTATTTTGCTCACATCAAATAAATTAAATTAAATTAAATCTGATAGGAAAAAAAAGATTTGCAGAACTATACCTTAATTAAGATGTTCCACACATAGGAAATACCTTGACTAAAGGCACAGGTAAGTATCATAGACTCTTTCTAAATTTTGAATAACTCTGATTTAATTCTACAGGTATTTAACAGAATTTGTAAACCTAGGCAATGTTTCAGCTCTTCGAACTTTCAGAGTCTTGAGAGCTTTGAAAACTATTTCTGTAATTCCAGGTAAGAAGTGATTGGTGTGAAGCACTAGGCCACTTATAACTCCAACTATCTGGGCGTTGTTTTTTGTTTGTGCGTGTGTTGTCACTGTGTTTGTGTGTAAACTCCCTATTACAGATATGTGACAGAGTTTGTGGACCTGGGCAATGTCTCAGCGTTGAGAACGTTCAGAGTTCTCCGAGCATTGAAAACAATTTCAGTCATTCCAGGTGAGAGTGGGGTTAAACACTGGGGCTGACTTTGATCATTTGGACAAAAGAAAAGAAAAGCTTTTTTATGCAATTTTCATTAAATTTAATTTTTTGTTTTTCAGAATCCTTATTAAAAGTCAGCCTTTGAGTTTAATCAGTTGCATGGGTCTTAGAGGATGAAGATGGCCAATTGGCTTGTATCTCAACTTGAAATTTTCCCTCCTGTCTAACAGTTCATTTTCCATTTTGCTTATTCAGGAATGAAAATTTCAATTGGTTTTAATTGCTTTTCATGTAGATCAGAAAAGAGAAAAATATCAGCATGAAGGTACTGCATGACATATTATTTTATCTTTCCTCAACAAACCATTTCTTAACTGAAAATTAGTAAGTCATCACTATATGCTGCAATTCAGCCTTTGTTTTAGTGTCATTATAGAGAGATGGTTTGTTTAACAAGCATTTACTGAATTAGAACTTTCAAAAATTATTCTTTACAAATGAGTGTAGATATGTTTTGAGAAACTAAATTATTTTTGATGATTTAGTTACTCTTTGAAAAAATTTTACAATTTTTAATTATTTGCTGTAATATATAGAAATAAAAAATATATAAAACAGCAAATATACCCTTTTGAACCAGTGGGCTTTTTTTGAATTAGATTATTTTAGGTCCTTGATTTGATACGATGCATGCATTTCTAGGAAAGTTTATTTTTGTTTATTTCTTATTCAGAGGCTTTATTTCAATATGAACACTCCTTTTATCCCCTGTATTCAGGCCTGAAGACCATTGTGGGAGCCCTGATACAGTCTGTGAAAAAACTCTCAGATGTCATGATCCTGACTGTGTTCTGTCTGAGTGTGTTTGCATTAATTGGGTTGCAGCTCTTCATGGGCAACCTGAAGCACAAATGTCTGCGGACTACCCTTGAAAATAATAAAACATTCAACATATCAGATACCCTTGAAGAAGATGACTATAGAAGTAAGACTAATGTTACAGTTGTTAATAGGTTGATATAACGCTAAAAGCATTGGTCTCTTTTTGCAGTGCTGCTTTCATTTTAATTATTTCAAAATAATTATTCAACTCTATAGAAAGTTGCAACAGTGTGAATTTGGATTATGTTATATTTTTATAAATCTGCCTAGTTCTAAACTTTCTAGTAGTCCTGGTATTGAAAATGTGAGATATTTCCATAATTCTCAATTTCTATAAAATAAAAAAGAATAAATTTGCTCTAGAGAAACAAATTTAGCTATGAACTAATACTGTTAACCACTACATTTCATCATAAGATATGTTTTATATACTGTAGTTTTATTATATAATTCATAGCTATGTTTATTTTATAGTGTAATTTATTGTGATAATATAATTATATTTATATGGGCATTATAGCTATAGCATATACTTATATTAATCATAATGTAATGATAATATTAATTATCACATATAAAATGTCTGTCTCAAAAGCATTTCTAAAGGTTCATATATAAAGCAGAAGTTCACTTAGATTTATCAATACAATCCTTATATTATAACCAGTGATTACTTTCATGGTTCTTTCTAATGACTTTCCTTAAACTAATGCATCACACCAAAGTTTAATTTAAGAACTAGTTTGGTAAATACCTTATGAAATGATCTGTATTCATAGTCCTAGAAGTCTGCTGAATTCACAACATATTTTACAGTATGATACAGCAAACATGAACTGCACACTTCTAAACAGTTATCCTCTAAGTCAGTTTCTCTCACTGAAGCTGTTGATTAGTTTGGGTGAGAATGAGATCAAGCAAGATTGTGCTTTCTGTCTAACACCTGCAATATGTGTGTATGATGTTGCTCACATGAACCCATAAACCTTAGTAGATGATTGGATCCAGAGGAAGAGTGGAAATCAAGAAACCTTTTAGTTGTATGTGACTGTGACAGAAGGATATTAGGGAGTAAAGGTCAGGATTTTCCTTGGATAAAAAAGAATAGTATACATCATTTTATTTTTACTTTACTGTGTATTTTTTTAATCACTGGGAAAATAAAAGCAAATAAAACCTAGTTAACATACTATATTATACTGTACTATACTGTACTATGCTATACTCTACATTAGTTAATTTAATACTATAAATACTATAAGGCTATACTATTACTATAAATAGTTAAAACTATAAATAAGAAAAACAAAGAGTACCTGAAACAAGAAAACAGGTTTTTAAGTAAAATATTTAATGTAAATTTTTTTACTACCAGCCTTTGATGACGAATTTAGCATATTTTTCTTCCTTTTTTATCTTTACTCATTTTTCCAGTTTCTGATTTTTATTAATATGATTTTAAATTTTATTTGCAATTTCTAAATAATTCTATTCCTCAGTTTATATGCCATAGAAGTAATATGTCTTATGTGTAATTGTTGACATTTATGTTCTCTTTTGTGATTTTGTTTACAACTTTTACTTAAACTTAATTTTTTTTTACTAGGATCACTACCATTCCTTTTATTCTGATTTTTCATTTCATTACTGAGTTTGTAATTTGAATGATTTTTTTAACCTTCTGGAATTATTTCAAGCATTTTTTTTTTTCAAAAAGAGCAAGAAAGAGCCTTTGAATTTTAAAGCATGTCTTCATATTGGCTTTATACATAAGTCACAGCTTAGCTAACAATGAAATTTTATTCCATAATCCTTTCCCTCAATTCTGTACATTATTTTTGATTTTATTCTGCAATGTAGTTTAAAAGAGAAGGTGTTTATGTCAAGTTTGACTCTGGTTTCTTACATATTTTCGAATGTCATAGAAACCAGGTCTTATTATAATATTCGTTCAGGCATTCATTTATTACCATGTGTTCATTAAGTGCTTCCTTAGAGATATAGCAATGAAAATGATAGCCTTAGCCCCTGTTCTCACAGAGCTTATATTCTAGTGGGAATGAAAGATTAAAAGTAGGGGACAAACAAATAGACAAAAAATATTGCAAGTTTCAATAAATGCTATACAGAGAAA